>CM055889.1:30170926-31435926 GCA_029582165.1 Portulaca oleracea | reverse complement strand
AAGCTGGCTCTTTATTGAAATAATAACTCCCCCAAAAAAAGAATTTCTACGTTAAAAAATATTATTACCACCCATACATGAGTGTTTCTACCACTTTTCTTTTTTCATGATGTGTGATGCTCAAAACTCATGCAATCCCTCAAATATATATCAAACAGATGCATACAATGTACTTGTTTCTTTTCGCCTTCCTCTTTCGGTGCACAACCTCATCATGCCCCCTCTCAAAAAGTAGCTAGTGTCAACCAGTTCATCTTTTGGCCTTTAGTTTGGTTATCATAAAACTATATACCAAATCAAGCATAGTAACAGACAAATTGAAGTACGCCTATGATTAATAAAAAAGAAATAAAAATCCATGGAAATAGATCATATAGTAATCTACAGTCGAAATTATACGTCAACTATACATATGGAGGTATCAGGTATATAAAAGTTTACCCCAGTTCATCTTACCCATTTTTACCAAAAATAAATAAATAACACGAGGGTGGTTTGGGGAGATTTCACCAAATTGATGAATTTGATCAGAATTTGAGTTGATCTTTGCAGAGAAACAAAGAATCAAACACAATTAAGACTAAATCAAAATCAAAGGGATCAAAATAATTAATTACTTCAAGCCTAGAACACACAGGATAATTATGAGACGGAGCAATTCTGCATAAGGAACAAGGAATTTAATACTACAAAAACTCAGTTCCCATTTCCCAAGGGCAACGACTTAAAATTGAAATCTCTACAAAATTATTTCCTGAGTAATCGAAAAACCCTAAAATCATCTAATAAAATGTGGGGAATTTTGCACAGAATTCCTCAGATATCATAATAAGAAAGCACAAGAAGCAACAAACCCATGAGAATATTGATATAACAAATCAAATTACGTAGGCTAAAATAAGTATTCAACCACATACCTCAGTGAAGACCTGGGGGTGGGGTTGTATTAGGGTTTGTTTATTCATATCGTGCACTCATCAACAGGTGAAGCTACCACATGATCTAATCTTTCCCATTTATCACTTTTGATTTGGGGATGGAAGGAAAGAGAAAGCTCAGATCATGCTGGCAGCTTCAACTGCTACTGAGGCACGAGAAACACACAGAGAAAAGCACACCGAGTTTTTCATTGTGTTGTTGTTTTTGAGATGATGAGCATACGGACTAATGATAAGGTTATATATAGAGGGGAACAGTGGAGGAGGAGGGGGAGGGCGAGGGGTAGAAAAGGTAATTTGCAAGCCGAGGGTCCAGGGCTTGATCTAGCTACTACTTGTTGGTGTTTACTTCTATGGCCTTAATTATTTTGGGGTTTGTCTTTTTTCTACTTGTATTCGCATATGTAGTTGTTATACACAAGACAAATATGTAGACCATATTTAAGGTTGATAGGCATTTGCCAATGTCTCTCACCTCTTACCTACCTTGTTTCTTTACCAGGTTTTCTACTTATATTCTTTTAATTTTCACTTAATCACTTATAGACCTAAAAAAAAAAAGTAGGTAAAATAAGTACCAAATTAAAGAAAGGAAATACATGGATACAAAAGAAAATGGTTTTCCTTGTAAATGATTTATTTTAGAAAATAAATTTTCATTTGATATTTCCCGATTTTGGTACATAGAAAAATGATTTTTCAGAAAAACGATTTTCACCTGTTTGACAATAAGGAGATAGAGATTAAAATACGTGTGAGAGAGAGTGGTGGAGGAGAGGGAGAAAGAAAAGATATTATATATATATATATATATATATATATATATATATATATATATATATATATATAAATTGGATTCTAATAATCCCTACTTTTGTAAATTGGATGGCAATAATCTCTACTTTCAATTTGTATTCTGGTGGTCAAAAAAATAAAATTGTATTGTAGTGGGACATAATCGAGAGTATACCCTAAATATCATAGATTTTGTGTTGCATTTGATTCAAAACTTTGTATAATACTTTACCACGATTTTTAATGAATTCACAACATTTCTTCCAATTTTTTTCAAATGTTTTTCAATTTTTTTATGATTTTTTCAATTTTATTCCTTTTAAAAAATCATAATAATTGTTCGGAATCTCAAAAAAATTATTTAAAAAAATGTTTTAGTAACTACACTTCATTACATATATGGGGGCAGGAACGAAAAAAACAAAAATAATATGAGGTAGACATTAAAAAATAAAAATAATATAGTGATGGATCTGGTACCACTACAATACAATTTTATATTTTTTTGGACCATCAGAATACAAATTTAAAGTAGGGATTATTGTCATCCAATTTGCAAAAGTAGGGATTATTAGAAACTAATTTTCATATCTATATATATATACACACACACACACACAGAGAGAGAGAGAGAGAGAGAGAGAGAGAGAGATTAAAAAGGTACATGAGAGAGAATGGTGGAGAGAGACAGAGATACAGAGAAAGAGAGAGAGAAATATTAAAACAAGTGCAAGAAAGAAAGTGGTGGAGAGAGAAAAATAATTTATATATATATATATATATATATATATATATATATATATATATATAATGCGTGGATGAGAGAGAGAAGGATATGTGTGTGTGTGTGTGTATGTGTGTGTGTGTGTGTGTGTGTGTGTGTGAGAGAGAGAGAGAGAGAGAGAGAGAGAGAGAGAGAGAAGATATTAAAACTAATGGGTATATGAGAGAGAGCGGTGGAGAGAGAGAGAGAGAGAGGGAGAGAGAGAGAGAAATATTCAAATCGGTGAGTGAGAGAGAATGGTGGAGAATGAGAAAGGAGGGAGGGATAATGAGAGAAGAGGGGGGAGGAGAGAGAGAGAGAGTGGGGGAAAGAGGGAGAAAATGGTTTTCATTAGGTTAGAGTCAAGAAAATTGAAGAGTCTCAAGTTAAGTCTAAGGACCTCATCGCAGCACGCTCCGAGGACCTCCAGCTCCAGCGCCAGCATCAAAGGATTTTGTTTGAAAGATTGACAAACTTAATCTAGGGAAGTATCTCCCAAAACCCTAAATCATATTCTCTTTTATTGTTTCTGAATTGATAACGGCAGATCTCCTTATTTCAGGCATCTAATTTATGGAAGCAAAATCAAGGATATCAAGATAATATGGAAGATTATAAAGATATCCCAAGAAAGGAAATTATCTCCTTCAAAGAGCATCTCATTCATGGAAGCAAAAGTCAAGGATATCAAGATAATATGGAAGATTATAAAGATATCCCAAGAAAGGAAATTATCTCCTTCAAAGAGCAAGTAGCCATTGAAGTCTTAAGAGCTCTACTATATATTATGCCGAAGACCTCTCTTGCAAATGGCGATTTCCAAGTAAGCAAATCTGAGTAGGAACTTTGTGTGAGAAAGTTCTGAGTGTAGGAATATTGAGTTAATATTCTGAGTGTAACCACAAGTGTAAGTGGTGAGTTTGTTTGTAACCAGTGAGGTCACTGGTGAGGACCTCTAGGGTTGTCTAAGTGAAGTGAGGAAGAAGCCTCACGTTGAAAGCATCTTCTCTGTCTGTAACTGCCTCTTCTGTGAGGCATCAAGAACAGAAGACATCTGCAAGGTCTTCTGTCCTAGTAAGCTGTTTTGAGGACCTCACAGTCTTCTTATCAGCTGAGTTGTAACCTCTTATATTCTAAGCACTTTTGTTTGACAATAAAGATGTATTTTTTTATTATATAAAAGTGTTGTTAACCTAGTTGTGTTGATTGAAGTGCAGAATTTTTACATAACCCTAATCACCCCCTCCCTCTAGGGTTATTTCAATTGATATCAGAGCGGGTCCACAAATTCAAGAGTTTAACCACTCGTGGAAAAGATCATGGCCGCTATCAACACAAATGAAGCTCCTCAAGGACGCTCATGGACAATAGCTCCACTACTTACTGGAGAAAACTACAGGTCGTGGAAAAGACAAATGGAGGTCTTCCTCAAGGACCAAGATGAGGACCTCTGGACTGTGGTTACCGAGGGAGATTATCCCAGTCCCACGAAGAAGAATAGTACTGGTCAAGATGTCCCAAAGAAAAGATCTGAAATGACCAAAAAAGAGTTGAAGTCATTTAGAAAAAATACTCATGCCCTAAACTTGATTTATTGCAGTTTAAATTTGAATGATTTTGAACGTATATCTAATTGTGAAACTGCGAAATAGGTTTGGGATTACTTGATAACCTCATATGAAGGCACAAGTCAAGTCAAGGACACCAAAGTAGATATCCTTGTCCAAAAGTATGAGGCCTTCAGAATGAAGGAAAATGAGACTATTGAAGAGATGTTCAAAAGATTCAGCAGCATCACCAACCACCTCATATCTCTGGGAAAAACCTACCCAAATGAGGAACAAGTTAGAAAGGTCCTCCGATGCCTGCCTAGAAGAAAATGGGGTCCATAAGTCACCGCCATTGAAGAAGCTCAAGATCTCAAGGCCCTCAAACTGGAGGAACTCATTGGAAAACTATTGGCCTATAAGATCTAATTGAATGACCTCTCAGAACCCAAGGAAATTGCCTCAAGGCAGTATGTAAATCTGACAGTGAGTTGGATGATGATGAGGAGGAAGATACAATGGCAATGATGGCTAGAGGTTTCAGAAGATTATACAAGAAAAATCCAACCTTTCGAGGATACATCAAGGATGGAAAAAATAGAAAAGCAACCTCAAAAGGTAAATCTTCATTAAGAAAAGATGCTGACCCATTTACTTGTTTTGTTTGTGGCAGCTCAAAGCACCTCATGAAGGACTGCCCTCACGCCAAAAGAAACAAAGACAAGAGAAACAGTCGGCCTCAACGGCATAAACATAAGGCAATGATGGCAACAAGGAGTGATAGTGATTCCAGTGAAGGCCACAGTGAGGTAAAAGAAATAACAAATGTATGTCTGATGGCAAAAACAAGTGAGGATCAAGATCCAACCTTATCTCAAGATGAGGTAAACATTGATGACCTCCTTAATCTTTCACCATTACATCTTGCTCATAAGTGTATGCATCTTTTTAAATACTCCAAGTCCTTGATAGAAAGAATCAAGCACCTTACCAACCACGTTCAAAGTCTCAGTGAGGCCATAGAAAGCCTGAACTCTCAAAATGACTTCCTTTTCACAGAAAGCAATAGACTATCTCTTGAGGTCAAAGACTACCATAAAACCATCACTCAATTATCCAATGAGGCTGTCACTAATTCCCATCCTTACCAAAGTAAACCAGTCTCCACAACCCCCTCTTCTCAACCTCGGACCAAAGTTCCTACAAATCATCCTCCCAGAGGACCCCTTCTTCCCACACTGAATACACCACCTCTCAAAAACTATCGGTCCAAAGGTCCTCCCTTCCATACCAACAAAGGACCTCTCTTTCCTATCCCAAATATTCCACCTCTCAGAGAAAGCTATCATAGAGGACCTCCAACAGAAAATAAAATAAGGACCTCACCAACTCCTCTGTCTAAAGGAACTAGACCTCCGTGCATAAATAAAATTTGGGTCCCAAAGACCTCATTGCAAAGATCTCATTCTTGGTCAGAGACCAAGAAAGGTATGGTGTCCTCTACTGCAGGTATGCCTCAGATACACTAACAGAGATCTAACCAAGTTCTGCAAACTGAAAAGCAACAAGGTTTGAAGAGTGAACTTTGGAGACAAAAGCCAAGACAAGATCTTAGACATTGGGAAGGTCGCGAATCAACACCACCCGCACCATTCGAGGGGGAGCCTTCTATCATGAGGACCTCAACCTATGCACAAGCTGCCAAATTGAGGGGGAGTCTTATTATCCCTTCTCCCTGCATGTGGTCCCTCTCCTCCTCCCAGGTTCGTCAACTCACTGCATGCCTGGACCTCTGATGTCCTCATCAGCATGGCCTCTCGGGTACCTCAAAATTTAATCAGCGCCTGCCTAAGGTGTTCTCATCATTTCTTTTCCTCCTATCCCTCCTTCTTCCTCTCTCTTCCTCTGCTTATTTTCACTACACAATTTAGTACTTGTACTCTCCTGTTTCTTTTATGTCCGAAAGACAAAAAGGGGGAGAATTAAGTTTGTTGCATTGGTTTGCTATATACTATATCCTTATGCTAAAGGACCACAAAGAAAATTTTGTCTTTCAAACAAAAAGGGGGAGATTAAAGAGTCTCAAGTTAAGTCTGAGGACCTCATCGCAGCACGCTTCGAGGACCTCCAACTCCAGCGCCAGCATCAAAGGATTTTGTTTGAAAGATTGACAAACTTAATCTAGGGAAGTATCTCCCAAAACCCTAAAGCATATTCTCTTTTATTGTTTCTGAATTGATAAAGGCAGATCTCCTTATTTCAGGTATCTAATTTATGGAAGCAAAATCAAGGATATCAAGATAATATGGAAGATTATAAAGTTATCCCAAGAAAGGAAATTATCTCCTTCAAAGAGCATCTAATTCATGGAAGCAAAAGTCAAGGATATCAAGATAATATGGAAGATTATAAAGATATCCCAAGAAAGGAAATTATCTCCTTCAAAGAGCAAGTAGCCGTTGAAGTCTCAAGAGCTCTACTATATATTCTGCCGAAGACCTCTCTTGCAAATGGCGATTTCCAAGTAAGCAAATCTGAGTAGGAACTTTGTGTGAGAAAGTTCTGAGTGTAGGAATATTGTGTTAATATTCTGAGTGTAACCACAAGTGTAAGTGGTGAGTTTGTTTGTAACAAGTGAGGTCACATTGAAAGCATCTTCTCTGTCTGTAACTGCCTCTTCTGTGAGGCCTCAAGAACAGAAGACATCTGCAAGGTCTTCTGTCCCAGTAAGTTGTTTTGAGGACCTCACAGTCTTCTTATCAGCTGAGTTGTAACCTCTTCTATTTTAAGCACTTTTGTTTGACAATAAAGAAGTATTTTTCATTATATAAAAGTGCTATTAACCTAGTTGTGTTGATTGAAGTGCAGAATTTTTACATAACCCTAATCACCCCCTTTCTAGGGTTATTTCAAAAATGATTTACAAAGGGATAGGGGAAAATCATTTTCTTGAAAAATGGTTTTCTCCATTATTCGGTCACCAAACACCGGAAAATGACAAAATATTTTCATCCCAACCAAACACACCCTTAATTCTACCCGATCCAAGTAACTTCCACCTTTTTGCTCTGGATTTTGAATCCTCTCTTTATTATGTGCTTCTTAATTACTCTGATTGAGTGTTGCTTGAGGCTCTCATGGAGATGGCGGAGCATTCGGCGAACATGTCGCCATTTGAGGTGATGTATTTCTATTGGTCAAGATGGAGGATTTTCCCATAATGGATTTTGGTCGAAACAAAGCAATCTAGTCGAGCTCATAATGCCATAAGATCTATCGCATCTGTGGTCAAGCCCAGAATGGAGTTTGCTCAATGGCTACACCCCTCTCTTGAACAAGATTATAAGACGGCTTAATCCCACTCACGTCCCCCTCTAGATAGTGATTTGTTCCTTTTTTTTTGTTAAGGATACTCGTTAGGATATCCTTTTTAGTGGTTGGTATGTAGTAAGTGTTGATTGTCTAGGTTGTTTACTTTTCTTTGGTCAGTTACCGCTCTTGAGATAGGAGGTCTCTAACCATGGGTTAGTTTCTTCCTTACCAACTTACCCTATAACTAAAGGTTGACCAATCTAACCCAATTTACTCGAGTTAAAAAATAACGTGTTTGACCTATTAGTTAAATGTCCCACATCAAAAATTTAAACTAAGTGGTTCTGAATTGTACGTCAAATGGATTATTCCTCTTAACATTAATTGATTCTAGAATGAAACCTCACTTAAATTTGTTACCATAGGCGTTGGTGAAAATTAATGTGCTTTTGCCTAGTGATTTTTTTTTTTTTGTATTTTGGACCCTAAGTATTGCATCATTAATTAATTGGACCCTATTATTGTTTCAACATTAATTTTATGTACCATGAAGTTAATGCAACGAATAAAAATGGTCTAAATTTATTAGGCCTAACCACGGTCTTTTTTGCCATCACCTTTAGGCGGCCTTATACTGCAAATAATAGTTAAGATTGATGAATGAGGGAAATCGTGAAGTTACAAGCATTACTACTGATCGTCTCAAGGCAAAAAAAAATAATAAAAAATAAAACAGAACGATGCCTAAATTTGGGTCATCGTTATTCATCACACTAACCTCAGGGCCCAAATGATCAATGTTGAGCTAGTAAGATACAATTAATCAATGTTTTGACCGATAAAGTAGGGCAAAAATAATTAAAAGTCGACTTATGTCCAATAACTCTAAGCAATATTGGGACGGCTATAAGTACATCTACTTTGGAAAATGGGAAGTAGATGAGACATTAATTGGTAGGATAGTTGGAGGTCGTTTAATGAAACTATTGATCAAGTTTTAAAAGGCAGTGATTGTTGCCATAATTTCGGGGAGTACGATTGTAGTATACACAAGGAGTTGTGTTCTACACACTCAAAACTAACTGGTTTTCAAGCTAGGCAAAGCAATGGGTGGTAGTGATAGCAATGGTATGAAAACTACAAACTGTGAAAGCATTAAAAGATGCTCAGATTGCAAAATAAATATTCAACAAATAATCAATCTGACTAACCTAATCTATCGATTCTATAGAAGCAATTAAGAGTGATCGATGGCACCGACAAAGAACGCCAAAACCCTCTCTCAAGGGTCAGACACTCACCAAAGCCCCTTCTCGAGGGTCAGGGGCAAGCTTAACTATTCCAACTACTTAATCTCATAGAGTTAGTCCAATTAAACTACAAGAATAACAACCCTAGACCTAGTTAGAATTCGATTATTCTCATATAAAAAATTCTAATTCTTTTCTCTACCCACACTAGCCAATTGACATCACCTCTCAGCATAAATCAATTGCCTAAAAATACAGATGAACATTCTCTCGAGCATTTCATCGAACGCGTGGTGGGCGAAGAGAAAGCCTCTAACTACAAGCATGAAATTAGAAAGATTAGGCCTAAACGAAATCAATTAGCCCATCAAATACATCAATCACAACCCAAGCAACTTAAAATTAACAACCAATTAACATACTAAAGTAATACAGAGAAAGGAAACAAAGTTGACAAGAATATAAATAAACATAAAGGGAAAGGGGAAGAGAAAGAGGAAGAGAAACTTAGTCTTGAATTACGAAATTAAAAGCGAAATCCATCAATCCTTTACATAGAGAAGCAAATTAAACCTAAGAACTAATTTAAAAGCCTCTAGAGAGGCTAGCGAGAAACTTTCTCTAAAACCTCAAAGGCAGAATGAAAAAAGAACTTAAAAATGAAAACTATTGTCTTCTCATTAATTAAGCGCTTAAAACAAAATACTGCAATCTGGCACAGCCGAGCCGACCTAGCACAGGCAGGTGCACTCTACTGAAAATTTCAATTTTGTCGCTAATATTGTGGCATGGTTGTGCTGGTTGGAATAGTTGCTCATGTCGACTTTCTTATGATTCTTTTGCTCCTTATTTCCAAACCTTTTCTTCTATTGCCATCATCATTTACAGTCCACACGCATGAACTTCATAAAAGTTGTGTCCAAATTGCCTAAAAATAAGATAATTAAATAAATTAATCTCAATCAACAAAGATGAGCAAAAGTCACTATCAAACTTATAGTAAATGACTTATAAAAGTTCGATAAGACAATAAAAACCAAGGTAAAAAAACGGTAAAATCGAGGTTTAACAACGATCTATCTTGTGAGTTTGCTTACGTTAGAGTACCCGCAAGTAACAATGGGACTGAGTTTCGCTCATTAAATGAGGTACAATTTGGGCACTCAACAAGAGAGTCAAAGTTTTCCTCTATTTATCTTGCTTTCCATTGGTGATCATGAGTTTGACTCATATTAATTAGAAAAGTGAGTGAGTCCTACTTAATAATATGATTAATTTGGTTCTATTGATTAAAAAAAAGTTAGGTAGAGGGAGAGGAAAGAGAAAAAAATATAAATAAAATAGTGTGAGAAATTCACCATTTAATTCTTTCTTGAGCATAACTCCACATATATCACGTGAGTCTGCTCACATTCTCACGATTGGAATGTCTTACACAAGCTCACTCCATCATCACCCAATGTCGTGTCAACATTGACCCAATTTTGACTCACCAATATTAGAGATAATCAAGGGCGGAGCCAGAATATTTCATTAGGGTGGGCTACAATATGAAAATTTTTATATACAACTATTTCGTACATAAACTACGAAATAAAAAGGGAAATATTAACTTATCAATGGGGCGTCAAAACAAAGAAATTAAAATTATTCTTATCAATAAATTAATAAATATAATGAGACTAGTTCATATAATTTACATTATTATTAAGAGAACAATTATTTATATTTTTTGATAGATAAGATAATCTTTATAATTAAATTTCATTGCTTTATAAAACATGTGGGAAAATATAAAACCTTTTTTTAGAATAATTAAAATCTAAATGAGAACATTATTATTGAATATTTATAAAAAAAAAGTATAGATAAATATATACATGATAAAAATAGTTTTGAATGAATAAGAAAAGATATAATATGCTAAAAAACTATAGAAACAAAAAATTAATAATAAAGGGCACATAAAGAGGGAATGACCCAGTGAAAAAAAAAACATAAAATGACATGTTTGTGATGGGATTGAACACGCGACTAAAGGGGCATGAGACAGAGTTAAAAACATAAAATTAAATGCTTGGGAGGGGAATTGAACATATGTCCGAATGGACAATAGATATCATTAACATTTCACAATACCACTAAGCCACAAACATTATATTAATTACTTGCACAACTATTAATACAAATATGTAATTATGGATTGGGCCATGGCCCTCCCTAGCCCCCCCTAAATCCGCCCCTGGAGATGGTCTTAATAATATGTGTAGGGGTCTCGCTGATCACTTTTGAAATTGATAATATATTTTATTTTATTAGGATTTTGGCGTCAAGTAATAATTTGATGCTTTATTGTGATTTGACATTGATTTGAAATTAACTAATGGATTTCTTCCAAATATTCATTATAAATATTGAAGAAGGATATATCACATGTTTGGTCAAAATTAAAATCAATATAAATTAACGAGATATTACCACGGTGTAATTCTAATCTGACAATTTCGAATAAAATTAATTGAACAGAATCTAATATCCTATTATATTTTTCTGAAGATGGTAATCGAAGAATTTAATTTCTTAATATCTTTGCTAACTATTGCACAAGTTATAATTCTTAAATTGATTGGTTAATTGATTTTGCGATAACATCGTCTAATATTCTACATAAAATAGCCAAAATAATCGATGTATGACATTTATTTTCGATTGTAATTATTAACCATGCACAAAAATGTAATTCTAGTAGATATTATTTCTCAAATTCAAGTGTAAATATTTTTAGTTTATCATCAAGAGAACGTAATGAAATATTTGGTGCATATATAATTAAATTGAATTGTTTAGAGATAATTTTGTTTTTCTTAGAAAATTTTTTTGGAGTTCTTGTTTGCATGATGCTTCAAATTAAAATTCAATTTTTATTCAAGTGTTTATATTTTTAGTTTATCATCATGAGAATGTCTAGGGTCTTGTTTGTTTATATGTGTATCATCGTCTTTGAAATAATCCTAGAGGGGGGGAGGGGTGAATAAGGTTGTATAAAAAATTCTGCACTTTATAAACACAAGGACGTTAATAGCATTAATAATACTGAATAATACTCCCTCCGTCCCAATTAAATTGTCCATATTTGACTTTATAGGTCAAAATTTCTAAACTTTGACCATTAATTTAACAAATTATATATTTAGTTATTGTATAAGACTACCACTATTAGATTTGTGATGAAATATACTTTTATTTAAATACAATATTATTAGTCTTTCTTAGATAAAACGTGAAAAATTAACGGTCAAAATATTTCATTGGAGACCATGAAAAAGCTAAATGGACAAATTAATTGGGACAGAGGGGGTACTTCTTTATTTGATTAACTTGAGGTACAGAGAAAATAGAGGAGGTTAAGAAATTCAGCAGGTTCAGGATAGTGAGGTCCTTGAAGTCTGCTTACAAAGACAAAAACTTAGAAGCAATTTCCTGTAAAGAGGGCCTCATAGATGAGGCGGTTGATGTTTCTGACTTGCTAAAGAGAGAACACTATTCTCGCTTTAGTTACACACCCTTGAGGGCATCACCAGAACTCTCTTTCTGGTTACACAACTCACCACTGAAACATAAGTGGTTACACTCAGAATTTTCTATCACAAAATTCCTACACTCAATTTCCTCTTACTTGGAATCTATATCTCTTTGGAGAGGACAGTTTAGGGCTCTTTATAGGCGAGTTCTTCATCCTTAACGGATTTCTCAATTGCTTTCCTTGCTTTTTAACTCTTGCCTATTCTTAATTGCTTTCCTTGCTTGTTGATACTATCCAATCTTGCCTTGATTCTCAATCTTCACTTCTTTGGAATCTTATGGACTTTCCTTTTTGTTCATTATCTTCAAAAGCAAGTATATAAATCAGTATGGAATATCTCAGGGAATATTCAGATATGGTAATATATATTCTCGGATACATCCCTTTAATTTTGTTCTTTCAAACGAAATCTGCTGGTGATGCTTGAGGTCCTCAGTGGTGATGTATGAGGTCCTCAGAGGAAGGGTCGTGGAGGGCATCATGTGTGTCAACTGTTTCTTCAAACAAACATCGTGTGTGGAAGACTTCCCTTATTTGTCCTTTCAAACAAAATCTTCTTAGTATGTTGGAGGTCCTCGACTCTAACGTGGTGGAGGACATTGTATTGCTTCTACAATCCTAACTTGAAAACCCGACCGAAGTCGTCTAAAACCAAAATACACACGATCCGTATTTATTAACCCACCCGTCCAAATGGGGAGGTCTAGTTTTGAGTCCTAAAGGCAAAACCCATGCAAGCAAGCATGCAACAAGTGTTAACCTAGTTGCCAATCACCTCTTACCTGAGTGACAAGAGGTCCACCTGCTACCCCAAATGTAGAGGGTTCGAATCTTGGTGATAACATCTCTCTCTTACCATTTCAGAGAATGTTGTGGGTTAGAGTGGGACCCATCTTTTTTTTTATAATCATTAAGACCTCTAGGCCAAGTTTATTCAATATAGGCAAAGTGCAAAAAGCACTACAAAGAACTAAATCCAATAATCTAAGGGTTTAGCTAGGAAACAAAACAAGATGACAAGTCTAAATCTATCATTGACATTAAAAATCGGTTACAGCTGGCATTTGGATTATCTTTCTTAAGATAGGTAGATATGATACAGACTATTACCTATATTTAAAAAAAAGTGTTAACCTAGCTAGCTACAGCAAAACCCCATACCCTAACCAATCTAGAATCTAGACCCACGATTTGGTAAGTAGTTAGCCATGAAAGAGAAGGTAAATCTGTGTTGCATTTAAGTTAGCCATTAATCAGGAGGTTTAAAAGCAAGTTAAGATTCGAAAGGTAGATCGTAGAGAGAGAGAGAGGTGTCCTAGTGTAGAGGGCGTTGAAGGAAATTGAATATATTGATTCATGCCCCCAAAGCAAAGCCAAGCCAAGGCAGGGCAGGGCTCTTCAGTCGCCACCACATGCAGACACACAGAGTCAGATCAGAGCTTACCCCAAACCCAACCCGACCCGACAGATTTCCTCTCTCTCTCTCTCTCTCTCTCTCTCTCTCTCTCTCTCTCCAACTGTGTGATAGATGGCGATGCAGCTAGCTAGCTGTGAGTTTCTGCAAGTGTAAGGCAAGCATCCCAAAAACAGTGTAGAAGGAAACAGGGGACCATCCTCTGCTTTTATTTCTTATTACAATTTTAGCTACTCTTTCTTATTTTCTTTCACTCATCATCTTCCATCTTCTTTTAAATCTCATTTTCATTTTCATTTTCATTTTCATTTTCATTTTCATTATTATTATTATTATTATTATTATTATTATTATTATTTTATCTGTATGATTTTGCTTTAGCTTATTTATAGCCTCCCCTAGCTACCAGCTAGGTATAGGGAGGCAGCCCCTTAGCTAGGTATTTGCAGTTGCTTTACACCCATATAAGGTTCACATAAAAAGTATCCAAAAGCAGAAAAACAGCATCTCCACCTATCATATTCATATTCAGCCCCCCATTCAATTTTTTGGTAGCCTTCCTACTTGCTGCATGACATACATTTTAATTTACATCTACGTGGTCCATCTTTTTATCTTGCAAATCTCTGTACAAACAAATTAATTGGAATAAATATGTCACATCTTTTTGTTTTGAAAATAGCAATTCATTAATGCCTGTCTTTCACATCTAAGGTTCAAAAATGAAATCATATTGACTGACCATATTATTTCTCGTCTATAAAGTACGATAAGGAATTAAGTTCAAAATGCAATGCTATTTAAAAATAACATCTATGTATAATTCGTTAGGAATAATTAATTCAAGTAAAGAAAAATGATCTAGCTAGTGCTTTAGTGAAAGTGTGAAAAATTGTTCGTTTAGATGCAATATCTTCACATCATCATCTCTTGATTCGTTTTCTGTTGTAAGCTAATTTCTTTCATCAATTAGATTACCCATTACAAAAAAAAAAAAAAAAAAAACTCATCAAAATCAACTTTATGAATCCGCCCAAGTCAAAATATCGCTCTATTATTCTTGAAATAGAAAATGAAGTGCTTATCAAAAGCTTTGTGGTTGATGGGTGTCAATAATTATAAGTTTGCAATATTGGAAGCTACTCCTTTATTATTATTAGGATTTTTGGATGATAATATATACTGAATTTTTGGAGTATTGGATAATACTACACTGAACTTTGCAATATTGGAAGCTATTTCTTTATTATTATTAGGATTTTTGGAAAGAACACTATCTAGAGCGGGTAGAGAAGTACTCATTAAAGTAGTAATCCAAGACATACCCAACTATTTTATGCAATATTTTGAAGTCCTAAAATTAATATGCGAAGAGGTGGAGAGGCTGTGTAGAAAATTCTGGTGGGGTATGAAGGATGAAGGGAATATCATGACATGGGTTTCATGGGAAAGATTCTGTCGCCAAAATCAAAATGGAGGAATGGGCTTCAGATAGATGCACTCTTTCAACACTAGTTTTCTTGCAAAACAGGGATGGAAACTCGTCACGAATCCGGAAAGTCTCGCGGCAAGGGTTCTTCGTGCGAGATACTATCCAAAATCAACCTTTTGGGAGGCGAGCTTAGGCCACCAGCCAAGCTATACATGGAGAAGCATCATAAAGGCAAGGAAAGTGGTGGAAGAAGGCACAATTTGGACCATAAAAAATGGGGCATCGGTAAGGCTTTGGAAAGACAGATGGCCACATAGTGGCATTTGCACAAAGGAGACCTCAGGACCCACTGAACTGGGGGAGAACACACTGGTGGCGGAATTGATAGATCATGAAAGGAGACAATGGAGGGTGGATTTACTACACCAATTATTCAGTGAAAATAGAGTACAAAAAATAATGAGTATACCGATAGGAGAAGCAAACGCGGAAGATGTGCTAAGATGGAAAATGACAAAGAATGGAGAATTCTCGGTGAAAAGCGCAACCATGCTGGCTCAGATGCTCGATTGCGAGGGTGAAAACACGAACAAGCCAAGTGCATCAAGTGAGCATGATGGAAGATGGAGCAAGGTATGGAGGGCAAAAGCTCAACCGAAAGTGGTCAATCTATGTTGGAGGGCACTCAATGAGGCGATTCCAACTAGGGTAAACCTTGCAAGGAGGGGCATGAGAGTAGACGTTTACTGTCCAGTTTGTGGGGAGAGCTATGAAACAATAAGTCACATTTTACTTGACTTCCCAGAAGCTGCAGATTGTTGGGCGAAATCGCCACTGAGAATTGACGTACGATAGAGAGAAGAGATAGACTTTGGAAACTGGTGCCATAAAATTCTCAAAGACAGTGATGATGAGGTGAAAGGGTTATATATGAACATTATATGGCAGATTTGGCACAGGAGGAATAAGTGGATACATGATAAAAAGAAAATCCCAAACAGATCCTCATAAACCGAGCAGTCGACAACTGGAAGAATTATACATGGGCCCTGAACCGGGAGAGGCCTGAAAACAAACAAGCACAGCAAGCACATCAGTGGACACCACCAAAACGGGGATCTATTAAAATCAATGCGGACACTTCGCTGCGGAAGCAAGGGCAAATAGGTTGGGGTGCTTGATGTATAATGGGATCAAGAGAATGGTTGATCAATTACACATCATAGGAGAGACATGCAAACGATCTAAGAGTGGGGTACCACACGTGAATTTGAGTCTAAGGAGGGGGTGGTTCACGTGAGATGGGAGAGAATAGGGAAGGGATTTTGCCGCGAGGGCTTTTGTGGTTTCAAGATTCAAGAAGGGTTGAATCTTGAATGGGAAGAGAGAGAGAGGTTTAATTCTTGGAAAACGAGAGAGGGAGAGGATTAACGTGAAAGAGAGGGAGAAAGAGAGGGTGTGGCGTGAGATTGAAAGGAAAGGGAAGGTTGAGAGGTTGTTGGAGGAGAGAGAAAGTTGTTATGAGTTTGTTATGGAGAGAGAGGGAGTTTGTTGAGCTATTTTGTGAGGAGGGAGGAGGGTGGACGATTGAGGGAGTATGGAGGGGGTAGAGAGTGACATTGGAAGGGGGTATGAGGTGAGGGTAGATATTATCTTTCTAAGAAATAAAAAGATAATGGGATAGAGCTAGATTTCCTACTTGAATCCACAAGAAGGACAACCTAGGGTTTCTTGATCTAGACCGCAACCTAGGATCAAGTTCTTCCTAAACCACTTGGTTACCACACCAATCTGATACAAGAGGGGAGAGGGTTAATCCTAACACTCAAGGGGGTAAGCTTAAAGCTCGATTCATATTTCTCAACTGATTGATTTCTAAAGATCGCAAACTAGGCTATTTATACTAGGAGAGTCCTAACTCCCCTAGGATTCCTTACTTGGCGTGCAAGCCAAACTAATTAGACTAGGATTACTCCTACTTGGCGTGCAAGCCAAGAAATCCTAGTAGTACACGTCTAACTACTCCAACTTCCTCTTGGATTAGGACTCCTTATCCAAAGGGGAATTGGTTACAACAACCTTATCCTAATAGGTTTAGGCTTTCCTAATCCAATATGGATTAGTTACAAAATAAGCCAACCTTATCTAGGATAACAACCAATTTGACGCCTACTCTTCCTATCACACGCCTACTTTGACTTTCTAGAACAGTTTAGAATGTTCTAGATTTATCTACTCCTAATTAATTAAATCACACCAAAATAATAAAAGTTATAAAAATAAAATACATCCAAAAGGAACACAATTGACGAAATTGGCCCTCATGGACGTGACTTGGGCCTCTTCTTGGGCTTGATTGGCGTGTTGTTTATAGACCCTAGGATGTTTGGACATCCTCTTGCCATAAGGAGCACACAATATGTATGGGTCTCTATACTCATGTTTTCCTCCACAGCTTGCCTTGTTCCCTGGAATTTATTTTGGGCCTTTAGGGATGTATTTGGCGTGGGCCAAAATACATCATTCCCCCCTTGTTGGGAGAAGTTTGTCCTCAAACTTGGAGGGTCAAGTTCAAGAACTTCAGTGGCCTCAATTTGGAACTTCATGTGAATCAGGAACTTCACATGAACCAAGGTTGTTTCATCAATTGCAATAGCTTCCACGTGAGAGGTGATGATGTGGACGTTTTGATCTTTCTCACTCTTGTTATACATAAAGGTGTCCAGGACACACTTGCTGATATAGGACTTCAGAACCTGGTTCATAAGTCTCATAATGACAGAAAAGACATAAATTAGATCACAGGGTGTGACTAACCATACAAGGAGACTTCTTGGGATTTGAGCAGCAGTAATCCCTAACTGAGTCTGAACCAAGTTACTTTTCTTCTTCCTTGTGATTGCTAGGGCACTTGGATGAACAATTTCTTTCTCAATTATATCCTTGGCGTGACAGATAGTTGAATTTCGAACCCTTTGAGTAGCAGTAGGGTTCACGTGATATTCCATAGACTGGACCTCATGTTGACTGGAGTTTGATGTAGTCTTAGCCACTGAGCTCACGTGATGGACGGGTAGAGGGAGCTCTTCTGCAGTATTTTCGTGACTAGCTTCTTCAGTAAGGACCTTCTTGTGTTCACTGAACTCAGGGTGTCCAGTGACCATGAAAGAGATGAGTTTTGGGTCACCTTCTTTGAGCTTGGATGCTTTTAGAGGAGCTAAGGTCACCTTCTTGTTATTCACCATAAGCGAATAGGTGTTTGCTCTTCCGTTGTGCGTGACGTCCCTGTCAAATAGCCATGGTCTCCCAAGCAGAATATGACAAACATCCATAGGTAGTACATCGCACCATATTGAATCTTGATAAGACTTTCCAATTGAAAAGCTTACCAAACAGCGTAGATTCACTTTCAATCCTTTACCCTGGTTGAGCCATTGAACAATGTAGGGTGAAGGGTGAGGACTTGTAGGGAGTTGTAGCTTGTTCACCATAGTTGTCGAAACTGCGTTAGTACAGCTTCCACCATCGACGATCAAAGAACAAACTTTCCCTTGCACGTCTGGCGGGAGTGGAAGATAGCTTCCGTTCTTGCGGATCTTGAGGCGGAGAGCTATTCAAGATCTCCTCATAACGACATGAAGATCTCGCCCTGATCTGGTTCTTCCACGACCTCTTCTTCAAATTCGTTGTGAAGGGCGTGGGGTTCTTCGTCGACGTCTGTTGGTTCAGGTTCAAAGAGAGCGTTTTGGAATTCCACAAGAGTGATGGCTCTCTTATTAGGGCACTCAGAAGCAATATGACCGAGCCCTTGACACCTGAAACATCGCTTCCTATCCATTTGCGTGACCTGTGGTGGTTTTGTCATAGTTTGGGGCGTAAGGTGAGGTGTTTTTGTGGCGGACGGATGGGATTGGGTTTGGCTCTTTTTTTGGGTGTATGTTTGAGGCGTGTAGGGAGTTCTTTGGGAACTAGGGTTCCTGTTTGGTGTCTCCTTGCCTCTTCTTTTCTTTTTCTGTTCCACTTTGTTAGCCAAAGTACTCAATTCATCAAGAGTTTTATAAGGTTGAAGTTCCACCACAAACCTTATGTTTTCGTTTAAGCCAGCAAGATACCTCACAAGGGTTTGAGGTTCATCTTCTTTCAAGTTACACCTCCAGAGTAGGTGTTCGAATTCTTTGGTAAACTCTTCAACAGATTTAGATCCTTGGGTCAGTTGCTGCTGATGAAGATAATTGTCTTTGAAGTAGCTTGCAGGAAGAAACTTTGAGTGAAGTTTCTTTTTCATCTTTTCCCAAGAGCGGATCTTTTCTTTCCCGGCATGCTGTCGCTTCTTCTGTAGGTTAGTCCACCAAATACTAGCATGCTTCCGCAGTTTAAGAGCAATATATTTGACTTTCTTATCATCAGCAATATCTTTCTAGTCAAATACTCATTCGACAGTTTGAATCCAATCAAGGAAGATTTCAGGATCAAGATTACCGTCGAATTCAGGAATGTCGACCTTGAAGTCGAGCCTTTCTTCTCTTGGTGCACGCCTAGACTGACGTGATCTCCGGGTTGAGCTAGCAAAGTGCTCAGTTTCGCTAGGACTGCTGGGGATGACTTCTTCTTCTTCCCGTGGTGTCCTGCATTGCAGATTCATGTATCGCTTCAACTGATCAGAAAGATAAGCGATTCTTCCTTCCAGTTCTGCTTTCTCTTGCTTCCACTGTTCAGTAGGATCTTTATTTTCAGGACTGTTGCTTCCAGATGCCATGGTAGGGGTTTTGAAACGTCCAGTTGACATTGGGTAGGGAAGGGAATGTGTTTGGGCTGTTTGTGGAGTTTAGGGTTGCAGGTTGGTACTGAAGGTTTGAAGGTTATGTGTTTGGATTGCAGGTAAGGCTTGTGGAATAGCAGGTTAAACTATTGGAATAGCAGGTTTGGGGATTGGGTTGGAAAAGGTCATGTGTTTGGTTTGCACTCAAAACAACCTAGAGCTCTGATACCAAAATTATGATGTATAATGGGATCAAGAGAATAGTTGATCGATTACACATCATAGGAGAGACGTGCAAACGATCTAAGAGTGGGGTACCACACGTGAATTTGAGTCTAAGGAGGGGGTGGTTCACGTGAGATGGGAGAGAATAGGGAAGGGATTTTGCCGTGAGGGCTTTTGTGGTTTCAAGATTCAAGAAGGGTTGAATCTTGAATGGGAAGAGAGAGAGAGGTTTGATTCTTGGAAGAGGAGAGAGGGAGAGGGTTAACGTGAAAGAGAGGGAGAAAGAGAGGGTGTGGCGTGAGATTGAAAGGAAAGGGAAGGTTTGTTATGAAGAGAGGGAGTTGGTTGAGCTATTTTATGAGGAGGGAGGAGGGTGGACGATTGAGGGAGTATGGAGGGGGTAGAGAGTGACGTTGGAGGGGGGTATGAGGTGAGGGTAGATATTATCTTTCGAAGAAATAGAAAGATAATGGGATAGAGCTAGATTTCCTACTTGAATCCACAAGAAGGACAACCTAGGGTTTCTTGATCTAGACCGCAACCTAGGATCAAGTTCTTCCTAAACCACTTGGTTACCACACCAAGATACAATAGAAGAGGGGAGAGGGTTAATCCTAACACTCAAGGGGGTAAGCTTAAAGCTCGATTCATATTTCTCAACTGATTGATTTCTAAAGATTGCAAACTAGGCTATTTATACTAGGAGAGTCCTAACTCCGCTAGGATTCCTTACTTGGCGTGCAATCCATACTAATTAGACTAAGATTACTCCTACTTGGCGTGCAAGCCAAGAAATCCTAGTAGTACACGCCTAACTACTCCAACTTCCTCTTGGATTAGGACTCCTTATCCAAAGGGGAGTTGGTTACAACAACTTTATCCTAATAGGTTTAGACTTTCCTAATCCAATATGGATTAGTTACAAAATAAGCTAACCTTATCTAGGATAACAACCAATTTGGCGCCTACTCTTCCTATCACACGCCTACTTTGACTTTCTAGAACATTCTAGAACAGTTTAGAATGTTCTAGATTTATCTACTCCTAATTAATTAAATCACACCAAAATAATAAAAGCTGTAAAAATAAAATATATCCAAAAAGAACACAATTGACGAAATTGGCCCTCATGGATGTGACTTGGGCCTCTTCTTGGGCTTAATTGGCGTGTTGTTTATAGACCTTAGGATGTTTGGACATCCTCTTACCATAAGGAGCACACAATATGTATGGGCCTATGGGCCTCTATGCTCATGTTTTCCTCCATAGCTTGCCTTGTTCCCTGGAATTTATTTTGGGCCTTTAGGGATGTATTTGGCGTGGGCCAAAATACATCAGTGCTGTTGTGAGAGATGAAAGAGGAAAGTGTGTTGCCGTAGCATGCTCGAGAGTCGAAGGCAGATGGACACCAGAAGCAGCAGAAGCGGGAGCGATTCGATTCAGAATGCAGATCGCAAGCTCCATGGGTTTCAGAAAGATTGAGATGGAATCAGATGCAAAAGAAGTAGTAGAGGCTCTCAAGAACAAAAGGCAAAGCCACTCCCATCTATCAGTCCTACTCCAAGACTGTTTTCATTTAGAAACTTTATTTGAAAGTGTTTCCTATAGTTTTGTTAAGAGATCTTTAAATAAAGCTGCTCATGAGGCAGCAAAAATCGATATAGGTTGTAATCATACGGAAGTGTGGACAATGGGAGGTCTAGATGAGGTACTAGCAGCAATCCAGGACGATCTGACTCCTTTGGAATTTTAATATAGAGTTTGGTTTTCAAAAAAAAAAAAAGGTTCCCACCATGAACAATTCTGGTTTTCCAAAATTCATCCCACCAAAATAATAATTTGGGCTCCACACAATTAATCCAACAATAATATATATATATATATATATATATATTAACACAAAATTATATTTTTTTAATTATGATCTATTTACAAAAATTATAAATTGAGTATCTTTTAAGAATTTTTTTATCAACTCAAAATTTAAAGTTAAGATATTTAAATTTTAAAAATTTTAAAAAAATATTCTGATTAAGAAAATATATTTTATGATTTTGTACTAAATAAAGGAAATAAACTGTCAACATAAAATTTGATACATATATATATGAATTTTATTTTAGTTGTGATAGTTGTCACATTTTACAACCACCATAAATTTTCCTATACAATAATAATATTACATGCTAATTTAATCATTATGAATCATTATAATATTGTTGTCCATCTCATCTAAAAGCACACAGAGATCCTAATATGCATAACAACTTACTTTAATGGTACATTTATTACTTCATAATAATATCTGAAAATTCATTTCTCCTTATTTTATGCAACTATAAAAGTTTATAAGGATCTCTCTATTTATTTATCTATTTAATTAATTTTTTTATTCAAATTATTATTTATATTTTAAAGGTAATTTTTATAATTTTTAAATTTATTTTTTTCTGCATTATAATTAACTTTTATCAATTTAAATAATTTATAATTTTTATTTCAATTTTATTGATTATTTTGATAGCTCTCAATATCAACTAAACAGAGACGTTGGAAGTATACCTAAATATAAAAGTTGAATTCAAACTTCAATAACTTGTTATCTATCAATCAATTAAATAGGGATGAAGTATGACCTGAATTGCATTCATGATTATGTGAGCTAAAAGTACAAAAATTAACAAAAATAGTGATCCCCAGCCAAACCCATATATGTTCTCTCAATCATAATTAAGCGGTCGTTGAGGGAATTGATTAAAAGAGGAGAGAGGTGTTTCCTTTCCTGCAGTTCCCTCATTAGATGCCAATTAAATTAATTAGGGGGAGAGTGGTGTGTAGTGTTTTTGTGCCAAGTGACAGCAACATGATCTCTCATTTCTAAATTCTAATCCTTTTTTTTTTCTCTACATCTGTAGGGTTTTAGCTAGGTAACCAATGTCATGATGCCACGTGTACAAAGAGCTAGCTAGGGCCTAGGCTGCAGGGCTATGTTAGTAAGTTAAATGCATAGAAAGCAACTAAAGGATTGAAGACATTACCTTGGATTAGGCAACACTTGCACCATTAGTCCGTAAAGTTGATACCTTCTGACTTTGGTATTAAGAAAATGAACCCAACTTTGTATTATTCTTTTTATTACTACTCATTTCCTTGAGAGTTGTTGTTTGATTTTGACATCTTTAACTCTCCCAGTTTAATTTAATTTGTTTTTTAATCCATTTTGCCTTTCATTTCTAGGTTGGCATGCATGCCTTGGCTTTGTTGGATCCCATCTTCCGTTGGGAATCTCTGTGAGATTTCTTTTTTTTTTTTTTTGTTTTTTTGGTCATGTGTTCGTAAAGTAGATAGAGCTAATGTGTATCATATATCATAATCGTAGGCTTAATTTGCTTGTATGTTATGTCACTCTCAAAATTCATGTTAACATTTACTGCAACTACTCATGCCCAATTTTCGGATAGAAATTGGAAAACTATTTTTGATAATTTTTTTAACTGTAAAATGTCATAAATAGAAGAATATAATAAGACTACTTTAGAGTTGTGTGCACCTAGGCTACATAAATATTGATATGATAAAACCTAGTATTGTGTCTAGCTTGTTGATACCATATCTAAATACTTCGTTTCAACTTTACCATAAATCATTTCACAATGGACCAATTGATGGTGTTTTAATTTGAAAAATCTAAAACTAAAATAAGATGTTGTTACAAAAGTGACTAACGTTATATATCCTGTGCAATGTACGGATAAATTTTCAATATTTATATATGAACTTTTTCAGAGTAATTTTATAACATTTATCAATTCAAATAATAATTATAAATTAATAAAAAATAATACAACACTTATACTATCATTATCTTTGTATTTTCTCTGTACGTACAAACAGTCTTCAAAATTTATTTAGATAATATAATGGTGAAGGATATTAAAATCTATGCTTTTTTCAATGTTCTCTTAATTACGTATATTATATAACAATAGTAATTTCTTATTAGTCAATTTGAATAAATGCAAGTAACTCTATAATTCACTTCAAATTTTTCTTAATAACATGGAAAAAAAATATTTAATCTTAGACATTGAAATAATGATTAAGATAATATATAGAAATTATGTATATATATACCTTATAAAAATAATGTTGTTGGAAACTTAATTTCATTAAATAAATATCATTTTTATTTGAATAATTAAAATATAAAAGGTTAGGAAACATTACTATTTAGTAGTAAATAACTGATAATGAGAAATTTAGAAATTATTATTAATTCTAAAATGTATGCGCATATAACAATCACAACATCAACAAAGTTGTATTACTTTTTTTTATAACCAAGAGAGATTAATTTAAATATTTTTAATGTTAATATTTTTGTTTTACAATTATTGAAGAACACATAGGATATTAATAATAATATAATTTTTTTTATGGGAGTTTTACACTTTAATAACTCTTAGACTTTACTTTAATCTATTTTCTTTTTATATTGGGATTGGTATATTACAATAGTAAATTTGGTAGAAGAAAGACTAACTAACAAGTATTCTTTCATAAACATATGATGAATATTATTTTTATTGTGTATTAATAATATATTAATATTTTTATATTATTATTTTTGTATAATTAACTTAGGAGAATAAATCAAGAATTTTAAGGTATATTTTTTATGAACTTACAGTTTATGTTTTTGGTGGTGATCATATTTGCAATTTTATTCACCATTTTCTAATAAGAAATAATATTTTACTTATTATAAATGACCACGATGATACTTCGTATTATGTATTCATTTTAATTTCATATGATGCCTACATCACTTATGCAATTATTAATTTACACTTTTCATCCTATTGTTAATTACAACATTATTTTTTTGATATTGTTTAAGAAAATATAGAAAACTAAGATATATTTTTATGCGAGTGTTACACTTTAATATGTCTTAAATTTAGTTTATCTATATATTTTTTTATATTGAGATTCATATGTTATAATAGTAAACTTGATGGAAGAAAGACTAACTAATGAATATTGCTTTTATGAAGAAAATGAATATTACTGTAATTGTGTATTAATATTTGTAACTTATATGTATGAGTTTGTTGTTTTGATTTTGATTTTTTTAACTTGACCTTTATATTATCAAAGAAGTGGTAGTTAAATGGTAATCACTTGCAAAGTTCACATTTTCAATCAAGGTTCAAGCGTTGATGGAAACAAAATATTTTCCAAACCATTTGTTTATAAATTTGAAGTTTGATTTGAAAAAAATCGAACATCCCAAAATCTTTCTCTTAGCTTCGGATTTTTCTTTAAAGGAATTGTTTTAATCTTACTCTATAATAAAAGAGTTGAACACCTGTGTTGTAATGGTAACGAGTACGTTTGTTTTGCTGGTTGCTTATATGTGTGCTTGTTGTCTACAAATTAATATGCTCACACGTTAAATTACCTTCATCTCCTCTACTCTCTTTGTTTTCACTATTTCACCAACAGTGAAAAGGATAGGGATTCAGACTTGGGAGCCATCATTGGTCGGCTCTCTCCCCTCCACAAAGCTTTTCTGTAGGAATTCTCATGCATAAATTTTCTAATTTTTAATGCAATACAAAAAGTCCAAGATAAGAGCACAAATTGAAAAATAACTCACAAACTAAAAGTCCTAATTTTCTTTTTTTTTTTTTTAGAAATTTCTATGTATTAAAACTAATTTTGAGATTTTAATGGAAAAATAACAAAAATATAATAGAATTACCTAAAATTCTTATTGAGAATAAGCTAAAAATTACAAATATAGGGATGTTAAAAACTTAAAATATAAAAAATTTACACCAAATAATATATTCAGTAAACTTCCAGATCATTCTATTAGTAATTTTAAATATATTTTCTAATGCATAAATTTTCTGATTTTTAAATCAATACAAAAAGACCAAGATAAAAGCACAAATTGAAAAATAACTCACAAACTAAAAGTCCTAATTTTCATTTTTTTTAGAAATTTCTATGTATTAAAACTAATTTTGAGATTTTAATGGAAAAATAACAAAAACATAATAAAATTACCTAAAATTCTTATTGAGAATTAGTAAAAATTGCAAATATAGGGATGTTAAAAACTTAAAATATATAAAATGTACACCAAATAATATATTCAGTAAACTGATTATTCAATTACCAAATTCTTATTGAGAAGTATGACCTATCAACCCCACAATTTCCATCAAATAGGACATTTTGCTTTTACTAAAGTTTGAACTCTTGATGTGAAGGTTGGAAAATGGGAGCGGTTGCCATCTGGCTACTACCTCTTTGGTTATATATATATATATATATATATATATATATATATATATATATATATATATATATATATATATATTATTACGTGAGGAGAAAACCACCATCGGGACGCTATACCTTCAGGGAAGGCGCTCAAACCTCCGGTGGCAAACCCCACATGCCACATCTGCTACCCACACAGACGTGGCATGTGAGTCCGGATACCTAGCATGACGCAATACCCTGTAGGATGAGGTGCTATGGCTGGGGCTCAAACTCGAGACCCCTCTCATCTACCAAGGTGCTCAAACCGCTGAGCTAATACCCGTTGGGTGTGTGTGTGTGTCTATATATATATATATATATATAGGAAAATTGGATTCTAATAATCCCTACATTCACCAATTGGACAATGGTGGACCGTACTTTCACTTTGTATTCTGGTGGTCCAAAAAAAAAAATTGGATTGTAGTGGGATATTTTCGAGAGAATCATAGATTTTGTGTTGCATTTGATTCAAAACTTAGTATGACACTTTACAATGATTTTTAATGAATTTACAGCGTTTCTCCCAATTTTTTTTCATTTTTTTACTATTTTTTACGATTTTTTCACTTTTATTATTTTTAAAAAAACATAATAATTATTCGGAGTCTCAAAAAAATAATTTAAAAAATGTTTGAGAAATTACAATTCATTAACTTTCGAGGGGCAGGAACGAAAAAAACAAAAACAATATAGTGTAGGAATGAAAAAAATAAGAAGAATGTGGAGGTGGATTTGGTACCACTACAATCGAATTTTATTTTTTTTCGGACCACCAGAATACAAAGTGAATGTACAGTCCACCGTTGTCCAATTGGTGAAAGTAGGGATTATTAGAATCCAATTATCCTATATATATATAAATATATAAATATATATATATATATATATATATATATATATATATATATATATATATATATATATATATATATATATATATATACATATACATATACATATACATATACATATACATATACATATACATACATATACATATACATATACATATACATATACATATACATATACATATACATATACATAAATATATATATATATATATATATATATATATATATATATATATATATATATATATATATATATATATATATATATATATATATATATATATGGTAAGTTGAAATAAGGTAAAGTAAAGTGAAATTAGGAAGAAGAAAATATTACAGCTAAAGTGATATAGAAAAATAATATATTAAAATATTAAATTTATGGTACAATTTTATTTTTAAGGTCAGGTGTGATTATTTTTTTAAAAAAATTGAGGTAATGTAAGATCACATAAGGAAAAAATTCAATCTATTAACTAAAATAACAGGTCCTCAACAATTTATTTTTACCATTTACACTTAAGTATAAAACACCGCCCGTGCCTTGCGCGGGCTCTTTCAACTAGTATATAGATAAGGCCAAATGATAAAACCCTCTGCCATCACACGTACCATTCAATCAATTCTATACGCACAACAATATAGGTGAATAAAAAAATGAAAATGTTCCACCTCATGTCATGAATTAAAAGACTCCAATAGACAAAAAGTATTAAATATTGAAAGAACCCTGGAGGGGGGGTCGAATAGGGTTGAAAGGTATTTTCTGCATTTAAATTTACAAGGACATTAACAAAACATAAATAGATGAATAATACTTCCTTATTGAATTGAACATTAAGTACACAGGGGGATGAGGGGATCAGAATACTCAGCAATAATAAAACGGTGAGGCCCTCAAAACTGCTTACAATGATAGAAACGTCAAGTTAGTTCCTGTAGGCTAACCTCACCAAGTATTTTGGTGATGTTACAACTCACTAAAGATTGAGCCACTCTTTCTTTAACTATTCTCTTTGGATGACCTCGCCAGAAACACTTTTCTGGTTACAAAAACTCATCACTAAATGCACTAGTGGTTACATTCAGAATTTTTCTACCAAAAATTCCTACTCTTCGATTATTCTTGCTTGGAATCTTTATCTCCATAGAGAGGATATTCAGGACTATTTATAGATGGTGTGATGTATTACGGGATAAAGAAAGACTCTTAATCCAGTAACACATGAAATACGTGCAACCAAGACAGAAAGAGGGAAAGAAATCACGTGAAAAGGGTGAGAAAGAGGGAATATCACGTGTAAAGGGAAGGAGTTTGTGTCGTGAGGACTTTTGTGGTTTCAAGAATCAAGAAAGATAGATTCTTGAACGGGAAAAAGGGATGAATGTTTGAATCTTGGATGGGAGGGGATGAGTGAATGACGTGTGGAAGATGGGAGGAGAAAAGGTGAGGGTGACATTTGGTTGCGGGAGAGGAGAGAGGAATGTAGTTTGTTGAGAGTTTGTTATGGAGAGAGAAGAGAGGTGGTTAGGGATCTTTTGTGAGAGAAGAGAGGGGTGGACGAACTGGGAGGGGGTAAAAGAGAGGGTGGACGTTTGGTGGAAGGGAAGTAAGGGTAGGGTTTTGTCTTAACTATATTGATAGAAAGACAAAGATGTAATTATCTTAATTGTATTGACAGAAAGATTATAAGAACGGATAGTTCTAGGTTTCTAACTTGAATCCACAAGAAAGACAACCTAGGGCTAACTTGATTTAGACCGCAACCTAGGATCAAGCTCTTCCTAACCACTTGGGTGCCATACCAAGATACAATAGAAGAAAGGGATGAGGTTTATCCAAACACTCGAGAGAAAGCTAAAAGCTTAACTATTTTCATAATTCAAGGTTGATTGATTGCCTTTGAGAGGCTACAATCTTATTTATACTAGGATAGTCCTATATGGACTAGAACTCTTACTCTAGGAGACTCAATCTTGGCGTGCAATCTGTTTAGACTCAATTTTGTGTCTAAATACTGCCTAAATCCCTAGGCTTTTGACTTGTTTCGTAGCTTAATTTAATAACTTTTAATGCGTTTTTGGTAATTTTGTAGATTTTAGAGTTTTTACTCAGAACGTGGTAAAAAGGGCCATTTTCGCACCTAATTTGGGAATCCCGAGATTCCCCGAGCCTTGGTCGAGTCAAAGGTAAAGGAAACGGAAAGGCCGGACATGTCAAAGAGCTCAAAAGGGAGTAGACTTGCCGAAGATCATCGAAGCGTAGCCCCTGCCACACCTTTGTTAGCGGGCGCTACCCTCCAAGCATCCCTTGGGTGATTGAACACTCCAAGACGTAGCCCCCGCCACCATTTTCGTAGCAGGCGCTACGCCCATAAGGAATTATTGGCCGAGCGAGACCATGGCCACGGTCATGTATACCGTAGCCACGGTGGGTTCATGACCTGCCTAAGGATGATTTTGGCCGAGCAAGACCGTGGCCACAGTCTCCTAAGACCGTAGCCATGACGGTGCGAAGGAGCGAAAATGTCACCTGCCCTAATCGCCGACCGTACCCACGGTCCAGGGGCACCGTGCCCACGGTGCTGCGAGGAGAAAAAGAGAAATCGCCTGAGCTACGCAAGACCGTGGCCACGGTCTCACTGACTGTGCCCACGGTCCCCTTCAGACGCGTTTTCTCTGTTTAGCAAAGTGACGAGTTTTGAGTAACAAACTTGGTTTCTATAATTAATTTTTATGTAGGAATTCTCATGCATAAATTTGAACTCTTGAGAATAAGTTTGAACTCTTGATGTGAAGATTGGAAGATGGGAGTGGTTGCCATCTGGCTACAACCTCTTTAGTTATATTTCATACATATATATTACGTGAGGAGAAAACCACCATCGGGACGCTATACCTTCAGAGAAGGCGCTCAAACCTTTCGGTGGCAAACCCCACGTGCCACATCTGCTACCCACGCAGACGTAGCATGTGAGTCCGGATACCCAGCAGGACGCAATACCCTGTAGGATGAGGTGCCATGGCTGGGGCTCAAATTCGAGACCCCTCTCATCTGCCAAGGAGCTAATACCCGTTGGGTGTATATATATATATATATATATATATATATATATATATATATATATATATATATATATATATGCATGTTTCAGCATAAATTTCCCTCTTCAACTTGTGTACAAACCTCTATAATTCAGGCCGTATTCTATGTGGGTTTATGGTAAGTTGAAATAAGGTAAAGTAAGGTGAGATCAGGGAGAAGAAAATATTACAGCTAAGGTGATGTCGAAAAATAATATATTAAAATATTAAATTTGTGGTATATAGAATTTACAATTTTATTTTTAAGGTCAGGTGTGATTATTTAAAAAAAAAAAATTGAGGTAATGTAAGGTCACATAAGGAAAAATTCAACCTACTAACTAAAAGAACAGGTCCTCAACAATTTATTTTTACCACTTACACTTAAGTATAAAACACCGCCCGTGCCTTGCGCGGGCTCTTTCAACTAGTATATAGATAAGGCCAAATGATAAAACCCTCTGCCATCACACGTACCATTCAATCAATTCTGTACGCACAATAATATAGGTGAATAAAAAATGAAAATGTTCAACCTCATGTCATGAATTAAAAGACTCCTTGTAACACCCCAGGTTACTAACCACAAGATTAAACTAATGATTCACCTAACCCAATGATTAGCAGCGAATAAACATGTGAGAGAATTACCGCCATCACGAAGATGGACAAGGCTAAGATTAAACCCAACAACAACAATCAACCATAAACCAACTTCAAACATTCATCATCAGCATAACTTAAGTTAAACGACCTCAAAACAACATATAAAAACCCAAAAGAAACTATACAAGTCATTAAATCACAATTTCTTTTAAATCCTTTATGGAGAGCCTCTAATCACCATCAAATTCCTTAAGGTGCTCTAGGGTTTCGTCCTCCCGGGGTTTTTCGATTCTCCTTTGCCGAGATCCCTAAAACGAAAACATAAAACTTCGAAATGTCAGCACGTATACCCCTAACATGTAAGATACTTTTCGTAATTTATTTTAGTTATTTAGCGCCGTCCCAAAATCGTTAAAAACGAAGTAATAACAGTTTAACAATAAAAGTAGCATAACTTACATAACTTGATCATTACTTAACCTGAATATGAAGAAATATAACTGAACCTGTACTTAAATCACAACTTAAACAAAAATACTTATGAGTTCTTCCTTTTAAAGATAACTTAATAACCATAAACTTGTTTGAAAACAACTTAGGTCATGCATGAACTGACACACATGAAATCTTCCCATAAATATGACATTAAACTTCCATAAAACAAAACCTAAAATCCTTGGTAAGTAACTGGAGCAGTTTTACTTTGATCCCAGTAATTTGGAAAACTTAAGACACATAAAACTTGGTATATCATACCACATAATGCGTGACACAAACCGTACTTGGAACACATGACTTAGAAAGTGACAAGTAAATTACGTCATAAAAGATGAGTTAAATCATATACCTAATATATAACATTACTGTTACTTCAAACTAATCTAAAAGTGTGTCTTATAACATGTTGTAAAATATACTTAAAAACCATACACAAGTTCTATAAGACTTAACCCTTAACTTAAATCCTTGAAGTACTTAGTTACTTAAAACTTAGTTGTCGTATTATTATCATGAAGGTCCCCTACTTGCGATCATCGGTTAAACCTCCGTATGCGCATACCCGGACCGATCGGGAGATCCGGATGGTGGATAATTATCCTTTACTGGCCAGGTTTCCATGGTGTGCAACTAAGGCACTTCAGTTATCTTTTCCTTGGGTGCACTAAGGCACATATATACTTAACTTGGGGTGCACAAAGTCACATAAGCATGTTTTTCCTTGGTGTGCACTAAGGCATCATAAACATGGTGTGCACTAAGGCACCATAAACATGGGCGGGGCCTTTATTAATTTCTAAAACTTAAAAACTTAAACATGATACCTTGACCTTTAATTCTTAATAAAACTAGTTCCTTAAACTACCCTTTTCCAATCACAACTTAAAGATATAATCTTGTACTCTCCTTGAATAAGACTTGTACTTCTAAAAGGGAATTTATTCATGAAATGATTCAACTCACTAAAATAGAGAATTATTGTAAAAGTTTCTAACGTAAAGGGTACCACATAAATACTTAGAAATAACGGTGAAATTATTCTGATAAATCGGCTTGAATTACTTAAAAAAATCCATGAAAACTTGCATATATTTTGAACATAAATCATGATATTGTACATATAAATATGGACAATATAAAATAAATTTAGAACTCAACATAAATGATTAATTCATGATATTATTCATAAAAGGTCAGACGATATACGTACCTGAATACTTAAGAACACGTACGGAACGAGCAGGGACTTGAATAGTGGTGCAACGATCTCTTGGAGGGACTTTACAAGAAACGAAAATCATAAATTAGGACTTAACTTAGTTGGTAGCACGAAAGAATAACTTATTGAATTTTCTAATAATAACAATGATGAACTCGATTTCTAATGTGTACTTGTAAGATCATAACTTATTCCTCAAATATCGGATCATGTCATGAGAGGACTTTTCGAAAAGCTTGGAACATACACTCCAACTTTGTAGTTGACCATGAAAGCTAGAAACATGGTAAGGTGGATAAAAACTAACATCTTTACAAGCTGTCCAGAATAATAACCAATTAAACTTCAATTATTCAAAAAATTGTAACTAGAGCTCTACTTATAAGTTCGGAATGGGTAAGCTGCCTATGGAAACCTTGTAATGTATACTTCAACTTTCATTTTAACCCCAAGTTGATTTGAGTATAGGAAAGGATCTAATTTCATCCCATAACAGAAGCAACCACAAACATTTCCTGGTAAACTCATATTTTTGTCTCTCACATATAAGCCCATAACTCTCTCTCCCGGTATCCTATGAACGTATACCATACCTTTCTGGAAAGCCTAGAGTCTCCTCTAAAACTTTATTTAGACCACCAATTGATTTGGACATGGAAAAGGTCGGAATTTAGGCATGCACATCAGATCATGAAACTGATTTTCTGGGTAACTCAAATTGTTGCTCAATATTCGAAGGCTCATAACATTCATTCCCGACATCCGATAGTTACAAAATTTACCATCTTGGAAAGCTTAAAGAGTGATCTAAAACTTTCATGTTGAACATTTGGATCAAAAGGGTCTCTAAATAGACGATAAATATGCATTTAGGTACTGACCTCAGAACATGTATATAATTACAACACTTTACGGTTTGGGTCACAACTCAAGTTATACACATCGAAATCCCGAGATTCAAAAACTGGGTGTTAGCTAACACTTTATTCTACCTATTCATGCCATAAAATAGCCCAAAATTACATTCCTTATTTTCTGGAAAATCCATTTACCAACCAAATTGCAAAACACTCAATAAAACCACTTGCATGCTTGATTAATCTCATTTTAAACACATGCACTTGTCTTTAATCCATAAACTCACTCTTGCATAAAGAATTAAACATCCTAAACCACATGCATGCCACAATCCATCATCATCCATATTCATTTAATCATAAAAAAACAAGATTAACTCAAACTTACCCAAACTTTCACTTGACTTCCTTAGTTCCTAGGAACCCCCTCTTGAATACATTGAAATCCTTGAGTGATCTTTGAGAAAACCTAAGAATTACAAGGAGAAGAAACTTAAAACATAAACTTGATTCATCTTTAAGAAGAAGAGAAAGAGATGGAGTGGAATACCCTTGAAATAAAAGGAGGAAAGGTGAAATGATGTGATGCTGGTGCGTGGCGACCGGAGGGGGGCCGGAAAAAGGCGCCGGCGGTGGCCCGTTCTAGCGGTAGAGGCGGCAGTAGGGTGGGGGGTTGGGGAGATGAGGGGGCATGAATGAGAGGAAGTAAGAGTGAGGGATAAGGGAGTTTGAGTTGTATTTGAAATCTCTTCTATGACTCCCTCCCAATTCCTAATATAAATTGACAATAGTAATGAGGCCCAAAACAAACCTCCTCCCTCTTCGTTTGGCTGGCTAGAATGGGCCCTGATGGGGAAAATTTTATCAACTTTTAGTCTCTCCTCTTATACTTATATCTCCCTAATTCCCCAAATTACCGAAATTTATTAAACTGTAAAAATGTGAGTGAGTAACCCAACTAAATATATCTAACACCTCCATAAAATTCCTCATATTTATAATCTTAAATTAATTCGAATAAAGAAGGACCCGGTAGATCGGTTTCGTTAAAAGGATTCATGTATGATCAGAATCACCGTATAAATTATCGGTAGCGATTTCTCAAGAAAATAAAATTAAACTAATTTGTTGAAGATCGTTGCACTGTTCAAGTCCGACAAAACATACACTGGGTTAGTAAAACAAAATTTTGGAACACGCGCTTTAATTATTTGGGGTTTACCGCTAACCTGGATTATTTAAACTAATAAGTACTTATTAAGGGGTGCTTTTCTTCGGGTCGTTACATCTTACTCCCCTTAAAAGAAGTTTCGTCCCCGAAACTTGAAAATACTACCCCCCTTATCTTCGGTGTCTTGCCTTAGAATAGATGGGGGTACTTAGTTCGCATGTTCTTTTTTTATTTCCCTTGTAACTTTTTTCGTGGGGTGATTAGTCCAAGGACTTTTACTAAAGGGATCTTTTTGGAGCGTAAAAGCTTGACCCTCCGTCTAGAGTTCAGAATTGGCACTTCTTCATAGAATAGATTCTCCGTGGTAGCCATTGGCTTGGGTTCAATTACATGGTTTGGGTCTGGTATATACTTTTGCAACTGAGAACATGGAACACATCATGAATAGGTTCTAACTTCGTAGGCAATTCACGCCAATAATCGACCCGTTGATCTTTTCAACAATCTCATAAGGCCTAATATTCCGAGGACGTAACTTTCCTTTAACTTTGAATCCACGCACTCTTTTAGTGGGTGAAACCTTGAGGAACACCTTACTTCCCGACTGAAGTTCTAACGGTTTCCTGCTATGGTCGGTATAACTTTTCCGCTGGCTTTGGGTGGTCTTGATGTGCTACTGGATGAGCCGTACTTTGTCCATCATATCCTCCATCATCTCAGGACCCACTACTAGAGCTCCGTCTAATTCGTTCCAACATAAAGGGGATTTGCGTTTACAACCGTAAAGGCTTCAAAAGGCGCCACCTGAATCGTAGCTTGGTAGCTATGTTGTAGGAGACCTTCCACCAGTGGTAAGAACTCTTTCCAACCTCCCTTGAAAATCTAGGACGCATGCCCGAATCATGTTTTCCATTATCTGATTTAATTTTCTCTGTTTGGCCATTTGTTTCTGGATGGTACGAGGTACTGAAACTCAACGTGATGTCTCGATCAGAGATTATGTCTTTGGGAATGTCGTGTAAACTTACCACTTTCTTTACATAAATATCTGCTAATTTATCGACCTTCCGACTCTCATTTATTGGAATGAAATGGGCAGATTTGGTCAGTCGGTCCACAATCAGACATATCACATTCTTCCTAGTGACCATCAAGGGTAATCCTATGATAAAATCCATAGAGGTTGAGTCCCATTTCCATGTTGGGATCTCCACAACTTCTCTTTTATGTCTTGGTATCTCTTAGTACCTCTTGGGTGAACTAAGTATGGGGCATTGAGCCCTCCGTGTAGAATCCCCCCCTTGTAGACCTCGGCTCGCAGGCTCACATAGAAAATTCTGGAATCTTAAGGTTCCACCCTCGTTAACCAAAAACCCCGACATTTTTCCTTGTTCTATTCCTGAGGTTCCACCAACTGTGCCATTACATAATCTAGCAGGACTACTTCAATCCCTGCTTTTTGAATCTTCTGACTGAGCCTTGATTTGTCCATCTTCGGTGCATCCGTCATGATTCTTTCTACTCAGGGCCTCAACTACTGAATTTGCCTTTCTTGGATGGTACTGAATGTCTAAGCTATAAACCTTGATGAGCTCCACTCATATTTGTTTCCTTAAACCTAACTCTTTATGAGTAAATATGTACTTGAGACTTTGATGATTTGTAAAGACTTTGGTAGAAATACCGTATAGTTAATGCTTCCAGAACTTCAAGGCACAACTACTACCGTTAACCCTAGATCATGTGCAGGGTAATTAAGCTCATATCGTTTCAATTGCCGGGAGGCATAAGCTATGATCTTGCCATCTTGCATCAAGACACATCCTAACCCTCGCTTGGTCGCGTCGCTATATATGACATATTCTTTTCCTTCCACTGGCAAGGCCAAGATTGGGGCCGGTGTGAGTCTCATTTTGAGATCTTGAAATGTGGTCTTATACTTTTCTTGATCATTCATACTTGATAGTTTTTCTCACTAGACTGGACAACGGCGAGGCAATCTTAGAAAAATCTTGTATGAAATGCCTGTAATAACCTGCTATACCTAAAAAGCTCCTTACTTCGGTAATGGTTGGGGGTCTAGCCCGATTCATGACAACTTCAACCTTTTGAAGATCAACTTTGATCTCTCCTTTGGTCACCATATGCCCTAAAAAGGCTATTTCTTCTAGCTAAAACTCACACTTCCTTATCTTAGCATATAACTGATGTTCTACCAGCGTTTGCAACACTATTTTCAAATGTTGTTCCTGATCTTCTCAAGTCTTTGCGTAAATCAAAATATCGTCAATAGAGACTACTACAAACTTATCCAAAAATGGCCCAAAACTCGATTCATAAAACCATAAACACTGTCGGTACATTGGTAAGCCAAAAGGCATTACTATAAACTCGTAGTGCCCATAACGGGTCCTAAAAAATGTCTTAGGTATATATTCCGACCTTATCCTCAACTGGTGATATCCAGATCCTAGCTCAATCTTGGAAAATACACCTGCCCTTTGCAACTGGTCAAATAAATCATCAATGCGAAGCAAAGGATACTTGTTCTTGACAGTAACCTTGTTTAGTTCCCGGTAATTGATACATGTTAGTCGAGTGGTTTGTAAGACCACAGTTTTATCGTTCTTCCACAGGGAGCTAGGGGCCTTAGCTGCAACTAGTTGACTCTAGGTATGGTTTATAATCATGAAAGGATGAAAGACTTTAGGGTGAAAACAACACAAACACGCTATGTTCAATCAAAAAGGTAAAACAATGGGTGTCGGGAGACTTTCGGGATGCAAGCGGGAATGAGGAAATGGGTTTCGCAACAAGAGAGTAACGAGAAAGGGAAATCAAATGGTAATTTCGTTAGAAAAATACCCACCGGGCTTCCTCTTTCAAGGATAGTCCGGATTAACTTCCTCAAAATCCATCGACAGACCCGGGAAAGTTAATGGAACGGAATTTCCTAGTTACTTTCTATTCGCTTTCGCGAACTAGAATACTAACTATCCTAATTCCTACCGTCCAACAAGCGTTGGATGTAATTGGGATGCTTTCGCACCCAAATACATCCCATTCGAGGGAAGGATAGGATTGGAAAATTGATTTCCTAAATAGTTGCTCACTAATATTGCTAACCCAAACCTAATCACCCATTCACACCCTTAATATCTCCCTAACCCATTAAGGTTCTAGCCACTAAACATCCTAACTATCATGATAATAACATCAACAACTTCATTCATGCTTAATCGAGTAAACAAGATGACAATAAACATTCAACAACACCAACAATATCAAAAACAGAGATTAATAAATAAGCAATAAATTAGAGAGAGAGAGATTAAGAAATGCTCATGGATTGTGATGACAAGGGAGAAAACTTCAGAATAATAAAGCTCCAATGCTCCAAAGTTGAGAATAATCTTCAAACTTCCAATAATAATCAAGAGAATCCAATACAAGAACCAATAATCTCAGCAAAGATCTTCCTTAATCCCCCTAATCTAAGACTTAAAAATGTGATAAAGAGTGCTAAAGTATCATAAAAGATAGATAAAAACTGCTGTCTAATTCCCCTAGTAAAATGACCTAAAATACATTAAATAGTAATCAAGGTTGTTACTCAAAACTCATCATTTTACACAATAGACAAAACTGGCCCGCAGGGGACCGTGGGCACGGTCAGGGTGACCGTGGCCATGGTCCTGCGTAAGGCAGGCGATTTCTTGTCTTCGCTTCGCATCACCGTGGGCATGGTCCCTATGCACCGTGGTCACGGTCTAGGCGATTAGGGCTGACAACTTTTCGCTCCTTCGCACCGCCGTGGCTATGGTCATGGGAGACCGTGGCGCGGTCTGGTCGGCCGACTTCTTCCTTGGGCGGGTAGGATCCCACCGTGGCTACGGTCGAGTGAGTGACCACGGCGTCTATCTCGTGCAAGGCTTCTTCCTTAGGTCATGGCTCAATCACACCGTGGCTATGGTCAAGGTGGCCGTGCACGGTGTCTCGGCTGTGATTTTCTTGAGGCTCTTCAACCATCGCTTAAGCCATTGCCTTTCTACATGACCGACCCTTCTAATCCGCTGCCTTTGACACGTCCAGGGCTCGTGGAATCTTAGGGAATCTCGGTATTCCCAAGATTGGTGCAAAATTGGCCCATTTAGAATCGTGTTGAGTAAAACACTTCGGAAACTACAAAAGTAACCAAAACGCATTAAAAGTTATTAATATAAGCTACGAAACAAGTCAAAAGCCTAAGGATTTAGGCGGTATTTAGACACGAAATCGGGTCTAAACACCTCCCCATACTTAAACCTTTGCTCGTCCCGAGCGAAACAAAACAAAACAAACTTACTAACACAAACTCCTCTGTCGTGGGAGAGAAACGAGTGCATTTAGCGTATGCACCAAGCCCTTTGAACCCCCCGGCAGCCCGGGTGGACGAGATGGACTAGTAAGGGTTTGTAGCGGCTGTACCCACAAAAGCCAAAGAAAAAGGAGAGAGGGAAAGTGAAAACAAAACCGAAGAAAACAAAAAGGAATGAAAAACAGGGGCTTTGATTCATTAGATCTCGTAATCCAAACTAAGAAAACGCGATTAAACCTCGCAAAGTAACCGTTAGGAGCATCTCAAAAACACCAAACTCAGAAAAAGGTCGATCTTAAAGATTTTCGATTCCCTATACCTTGTAACAAGTGAAACCCCGCAGCAAAAGCACAACAAGGGTTTAACGGGAACCAAAAGACTTTAAAAACTCGTGTCCAAATTTGAAAATAACGAAACAACCGAGAGGAGTGTTGCCCTCCCTCGCATTTGGTCGCCCTTGGCTTAGTGAGGGCCGTAGGAGATGCAAGGGGAGGCCCCGCTCTTTTTGAAAGCAAAACTTTTCTTTTCTTTCTTCTTTTTCTCTTTTTTTTTTTGTTTTTAAAAGTCGGTATTAGCCTTACTTTCGGGAATTGGACGGCCCATATAAGGGGTATACCCTCCCAACACGGTCTTTTCCATACGCCTCTCCGTCGCAAAGCGATATAGGAGGAGGGTTAAGGGGTATCCAATGCCGTACCACGAATACCGGGCCCGTGTAGGTTGGCTAAGTGTATGGTGGTTAATGTCTTCAGCGACACGCTCCACTTATTCAGGTTATTATATCTTATGAAAGCTTTCTTCTTTCTTTTTCCTTTTTCTTTCTTTTCTTTTCTTTTTGCGCTTTTTGCTTTTGCTAAACGAGAAACAAAACAAACTCAGACACAAGCCCTTAGAATCTCCGGGTTCCCAACAAAGTGAGAAAGGAACGGGAGTCTCACAAGACACTTAATGAAGGGAGTCTATTTAGGATAAGTCTCGACTAGAACCCGAGTTAGGGTTGAAAATGCTCCAACCGATTACTTTTAGAAGGAAGTTTAAGAACGACTTCTCAACATCGAAAATGAGATCCAGGAAACAAAGCAAAACAAAAACAAAACGAAAAGAAAAACGAAAAGGTTTTCACTCTCTTTTTTTCTCCTTTTTCACACAAATTTCTTTTAAATTTTAAGCAAAAACTAGGGAAACAAAGAACAAAACGACTAGGTGATCTACCCTTGAGACAAAATATCTCCCCCCCCCCCCACACTTAAAACTCCACAATGTCCTCATTGTGGGAAGGTGTCGCATGAAAAGGGTAGAGAACCTACAAAAACACAAATAAACAGAACAACTAGCAGGTAGAAATGGTGGCGGCCCGAGCCCACACGGCTCCAACAGCAATAGATATCCCAACACAGACACTCGTAGGGGTTCGCCACCCAAAAGAAAACCAAGCATGCGACGGATCATGATAAGAATTCACATAAAAAGAGTAAGGTGGAAAGATATTACCTCAAGCTCTTGATAAGCGTTGAAAATAGCGATCCGAAGTCGTCGTTCAAGAGAGTCGGAACAATGTTAGAGTAAAAGACGACTTTATAACTATAGAATTCGCATGCAAGACTAAAAGCAAAAGAAAGGAAAATCTAACTTAAAAGATTACGAAAAGAATTTGAAAAGATAAAAAAATGAAAAATATGAACAATATATACATTGCCAATGACTTACCTTATCCTCGAATCTCACTCATTGAGGCGGGAAATAAGGGTGAAACTCGATACGCACTAACCGAAATAACTAAATCATTGCATTCATCACAAAATAACATTCGAATACATCCATCCATGACCAGAATACAAGCGAGATATGCTTAAATACAGTCCAATCCACCAAAAACAACCGACAAACAACCATAAGACAACCATCAAACAACCAACCAACAACCCTAAGACAACCATACATGACAAATAAACAAGACAAGGAAAAACCCGAGCAACCTTACCGAAGAATCCCCAAAATATGCGAGCTCATGCCAAAAGAAATTGAGAGACCAACAATCCAAAACCACCAGACATCGCAACTCCTAAACCCCGAAGAAGCACTCCCCCACACTTATACTTCACAAAATAAAGTAAATAGACAATGATAAAGGTCGGGTGGGGGTGCTAACAAACGGTCCTCAAGCGGACCCTCCCGGCGGAGGACGGGGTTGTGGTGGAAAGAAGGATGGGTAATAGGGATTCACATAGTCAAGAGGTGCTGGGAAACGGCCCTCAACAGTGTAATGATGGAAACTCCACTCACGCATGAAGTGGTTTTGTTGGCGGAGGTACTCATCGTGGTGCTGCAGGTGTCGTTGGATGTTCGCAAGCTGCTTTTGTTGATCCTCGAGCAACTTCACCTGGGAACGGAGAAGTTTGTTCGGCTCACGAATCTCGATACTCAAGCCTTTGATTTCAGAAGTGATTTGGTCCAGATCCCCATGCTGTGCCGAACTCTCTGGCATCTTCTCATGGGTATTCTCCTCAAACTCTTGCAATAAACTAGAAATGGGGATAGGTACACCGCCAATTATCCACGGCCAACAATAAAATTGCCCGCACGACCAATTTTCATTATTTGCAATATCGAGCCATTCTTCGGCATGAGTTAGGTCGAGAGGAATGCGGATTTTCCTATCGCCATAACCATGATGGTAGACGGTGCGTGAATGACGCTCAGAGATTATCTCCATTTCGATCAACAGCCCCTTATCAATGGGGATAGGGACATAGCGCGACTTCCATAATCCCAGGTAATCACCAAACCCTTGCTTCTGGAGGAAGTGACATATTATATGGCCCATTCCAAGGTTGGTGAAGTTATCAGTTATACTCATCTCCCCTAACCAATGTAGGATGCAAGAGCCTAAGTTCACTCGTTGCCCCTTCAAAGTATTGTAAATTATGAAGAGATCGTCCGGACGAACATGTGATCATTCCTCATCTCACCCAAACACTGAATTAGCAATCACCAAATGGAAAAACCGGACAGCAGGATTACAAAAATCTTGTGCTCGAGATTCCTGAGGGCAGTAAAACTTCGCCTGACCTTCTTCGGAGTCGATAGGTGCTCTTCTCCAACAAGTTAACCGCTTCCACGCTTCTTGTTCATCGAATTTCTCACACTCCCAGAAGTATACCCCATCCTCTGGTAGTTCCAAAGCTTGGCAAAACTCTTGAACAGAACATTCTAGCTCCCTATCACCCACTCTATAGCTGAAAATGGCCTCAGGGTACCCATCACTAAAGACTTGAAGTGAACTCATGAATTCAAGTACGGGCTGGTCTATAATTGGTTCCTTGATATTGAGAAGTGCTTTCCAAACAAGTACCTGAGCGAGAGTGTCGAAACTGGACCGACAGTAAAGAGTGTTGATTGTCTCATCATAGAGAATCTCTGGAGCGTAGATGTGTCGCTCCTGGAGTTCAGCATAGCGAGTCTTGTGCGGTTCATCACGAAAATTAACCTTGGCACGAGGACAACTTTTGATGAACGTAGCTGGTTGAGCCCTTCTCAATTCGAGAGAATATGGCAGCTGTGGTGGTGATGGAGGGAGCTTCCTAGGTCGACCCCTTTTTGGTTTCATCATTCTAATGTTCAACATTCAAGAACCCTAGATCTAGGTAGAGAAAAACGCACACAACAACCAAAATCAACTAGTAAATCGAACTTGGATGCATTAACGAACAAGGAATACCTGGATTGAAAAATTTGAAAGCTTCCCTTGAGAGATTCGAGCCCCACAAGGAACAAGAGGTCTGAAATTTGCTTGAAGAAGACCCAAAAAAGTGTCGAGCAATCAACAGCTAGGGTTCGAATTGTAGGAGGGAGTTGGGAGAAATGGGGGAATTGGTGGTGGGTTTGTCGAATTTTGGAAGAGAATTCGAGTTTTAGGGTTTGGTGAGGGTTTTCGAAGGTGAGAGTGAGGAAGAAAGTGAAAGAGAAATGAGGGGGAAATGATATGGAACCCCCGACATATCACAGGTTTTCGACAAACCGTGGCCACGGTCCATTTGACCGTGGGCACGGTGTGATTCGGGTGAGGGAAAAAGAAGGGAAAAAGCAGGGCGGAGACCGTGGCTGCGGTGAACCTCACCGTGGTCACGGTGATGTTCGGGACCAAAATTTCCAAGAATCATGCTGCGATGAGACCGTGGCTGCGGCGACTTCCACCGTGGGCACGGTGATCTTCGGCTTGGCTAAACTGGGAGCAACTTTGAGTATACTGGCCGTGGCTGTGGTGACTCCCACCGTTGGCACGGTCCCTTTCGGTCCATCTCCAACATCTACAAGGCTCAAAACTTGGAGAAAAATTGTTAAGTCCTAAAATCTACCCTCTTGTCATCCACTCCCTTTTCTTTCTCACTCAATTATCATTCAAGGACATTCTCTCAATACTCAAAGACACTTTCAAACCCCGACTCTCATAGAACCACTCACGATTTTTTTTTTCTTCTTTTCAAACTTTTCTGATTTTCTTTTTTCGCATTTTTATCTCTAAATTATTTTTCTTTTCTAATAAGATAAAACAAAGGAAGAAGAAAGGCACTAAAATAAAGGAAATAAAAATGAAAGAACTAAAAATTGAAAGAAAACACTAAAAGAGGGGAAGTAGTTCATACCTCTCCCGGGTGCTTGTTTTGTAGGTCCTAGCTCGACCTTTTCCAATGCTTTTCAATTTCCAAAATCCGCGAGGTATGTCACAACTATCCTGACATATTCCTCACCCATGATGCATGGTTTGAGTTTCGATGAGTTTGCTTTGAAACACTTCCCTTGGGCATCTTTCAACTCAACTACTCCGGCGGAAAGAATTCTCACTATTTCGAATGGTCCGGACCACCGTGATCTCAATTTCCCAGAGAACAACTTCAGCCTTGAATTGAAAATGAGAACCCTATCGCCTACCACAAACTCACGTCGGTTCAACCTCTTGTCATGCCATGCCTTCGTTCTCTCCTTGTAGATCTTGTTGTTCTCATATGCATGACGCCTCAACTCCTCAAGTTCTTCTAATTGAAATAACCGACTACCTCCAGCTGCCTTGAGATCGAAGTTCAACTTCTTGATTGCCCACGTGGTTTTGTGCTCAAGTTCTACGGGGAAGTGACATGCCTTCCCGTAGACAAGACGGTAAGGAGTAGTGCCGATCGGTGTCTTGAAAGCGGTGCGATATGCCCACAAAACTTCATCCAATTTTTCTACCCAATCTTTCCTTGAAGAGTTAACCGTCTTCTCTAAGATCTCCTTGATGGAACGGTTGGAGATTTCCACTTGACCTTGTGTTTGTGGATGGTAAGGAAGTCCCTTCTTATGCTTGATGCCATACTTCTCCAAGAGAGACTCGAATCTCTTTTCGATGAAATGGGAACCGTTGTCACTAATGATGACCCGTGGAATGCCAAATCTTGGGAATAGGGTCTTTTTCAAGAATTTCAAAACGGATTTCCCATCACATCTTATACATGGGATGGCCTCGACCCACTTTGTGACATAGTCTACCGCCACTAGGATGTATTGGAAACCCCTTGACGACGGGAAAGGACCCATAAAGTCCAATCCTCATACATCGAAAGCTTCCACCTCAAGAATATAGTTCAACGGTGCGTCATTCTTCCGGGAGATGTTACCGGACCTTTGACACCTGTCACATTGCTTGACATGCAGATGGGTGTCATGAAAAAGAGTCGGCCACCAATAGCCGGTTTGCAAAACCCTTGCCGCCGTCTTTTGGGGGCCACCGTGACCTCCTACCGGAAATACATGACAATGGGTCAAAATAGATTGCACTTCACTCTCGGGAATACACAGCCGGTACATCCCGTCATTTCCAAGACGGAAAAGGAAAGGATCATCCCAAAAGTAATGCTTCATGTCGTGGAGGAATTTCTTCCTTTGATGATGGTTCAAGTGTTGAGGGATCACTTCGCTCGCCAAATAATTTACAATATCCGCATACCAAGGATGCGAGTTGATAGCCAAGAGTCGTTCGTCCGGGAAAGCGTCTACAATCGGTTGGGTGTCTTCCAAGTCGACAAGAATCCTCGAAAGGTGATCGGCTACGACATTCTTTGTGCCCGCCTTATCGCGAATTTCCAAATCAAATTCTTGCATAAGCAAGACCCACCGTATAAGTCTCGGTTTTGTCTCCTTCTTTCCCATCAAGTATTTGATAGCGGCATGATCCGTGTAGACTACCACCTTAGAGAACATGAGGTATTGCCGGAATTTGTTGAGCGCAAAAACGATCGCCAAAAGCTCCGTTTCCGTGGTAGTGTAGTTCCTTTGGGCGCTATCAAGCGCATGGCTTGCGTAATAGATGACCCTTGGCTTCTTGTCTACTGTTTGGGTCAAACACGCTCCTACGGCGAAGTCGCTCGCGTCGGCCATAATCTCAAAGGGTAGCGTCCAATCCGGAGGTTGAACTACCGGAGCGGAAATCAAAGCCTGCTCCAACCTATAAAACGACTCAAGGCACTCATCAGTGAAAATGAAAGGGGCATCTTTGCACAAGAGGTCAGTTAGAGGTCGAGCAATTTTTGAAAAATCTTTGACGAACCGGCGATAAAAGCCGGCATGGCCAAGGAAACTACGCACCCCCTTAACGGAAACTGGGGGTGGTAGGCGCTCTATAACCTCAACTTTGGCCTTATCTACTTCGATGCCCTTAGAAGAAATTAAGTGACCCAGAACGATACCTTGTTCCACCATGAAGTGGCATTTCTCCCAATTCAGAACTAGATCCACTTCCTCACAACGAGTTAACACTTTCTCCAAATTTAGCAAACAGTCATCGAAAGAATTTCCGTACACAGAAAAATCATCCATAAAGACTTCCATACATTTTTCAATAAAATCGCTAAAAATAGCCATCATACAACGTTGAAAAGTCCCAGGGGCATTACATAAACCAAATGGCATGCGACGATAAGCAAATGTCCATATGGGCAATTGAAGGTGGTTTTTTCTTGATGTGAGGGGTGGATTGGAATTTGAAAGAAACCCGAGTTCCCATCCAAAAAGCAAAAATGCGAATGACCCGCCAACCGTTCTAACATCTGGTCAATAAAGGGAAGGGGGAAATGGTCCTTCTTTATTACTTTGTTTAATTGGCGGTAATCGATACACATCTGCCAACCGGTGACGGTCCGGGTACTAACTAGTTCTTTCTTGTCATTTTCAATTACGGTCAATCCACCCTTCTTGGGCACACACTGAACCAGGCTTACCCATTCGCTATTTGCGATGGGGAAGATGATCCCAACAGCTAGCAACTTTACTACCTCCTTTTTAACCACTTCTTGCATTTTGGGATTTAAGCGACGTTGGGGTTACCTGGTAGGCTTGGCATCTTCTAGCAAATCAATCAAATGCATGCATATGGAAGGGGATAAACCTTTTAAGTCTTCTATCCTATAACCCAATGCATCCCTATGTTTTCTAAGCAAATCAAGCAACTTGGACAATTCAAAATCATTCAAATTCGCATTCACAATGACAGGATAAGATTTCTCATCATCCAAGAAAGCATATTGGAGGGAAGGGGGTAAGGCTTTAAGCTCTAAAGGAGTAGAAGATTGAATTTGAGAAGAATACATACCTTTGAAGATCGCATCTTGAATCTCCATACACTCCATATAAGGCTCATCAATAATAATCTCCTTATGCATGGGTGAAGAGTCAAGAAGGTTGGTGAAGAAAGTAATATCGGTGCCGTCGGTCTCAAATTGGAAAGACTGCAATAAGCAAGCTCCCAAGGGATCATCGCAAATAGATTCAAGAAGACGGGAGTCCTCAATATACTCATCAACAAGGAACTCCATCATATCAATGGCATAGCATGAATCCCCATACGAAGGACCCTTCAATGACCCCTCAAGTTGAAAAATTATGCTTTCATTCCCGACATTCAACGACATGCTTCCATTCTTCACATCGATAATGGCTCCCGCCGTAGCAAGGAACGGCCTTCCAAAAATAATAGGGATGTTGTTATCTTCCTCTATCTCCAAGATCACAAAATCACAAGGAATCAAAAACCGCCCCACTTGGACAGGGATATCTTCCAATATTCCCAACGGTCTTCGCACGGAACGGTCGACCAATTGAAGATTAATTGTTGTAGGAGCAAGATCGTCGAGATTTAACTTCTTGCAAATCGAATAAGGCATGACACTTACACTTGCTCCTAGATCACAAAGGGCACGACCAATTCGCATGTCACCAATGGTGCATGGAATAGAAAAACTTCCGGGGTCGGCTAATTTCTCCGGTGATTTGTTATCGATGATTGCACTACAATCCGTCGTCAAATGGATCGTAGATTTCTCTTGAATTCTTCTCTTGCTCGTGAGAAGCTCCTTCAAATGCTTCTTGAAGGACGGAACTTCAGAGATGGAATCAAGAAATGGAATGTTCACTTGAAGCTTCTTGAGCATCTCAATGAATTATGAAAACTTTGCATCGGATTTTGGCTTTGCTAACCGATCGGGAAAAGGGACCGGTGGTAGCTTTGGCTTCTCAATAGTCTGGATTGTATTTTTCCTTTCCCTTTCCTTAACTTCTCCATCTCCTCTTGTTCTTTACTAGACTCTCCCAATTCATCCTCATGTGCTCTCTCAACTTCCTCACCTAATACTAACTCACTTTCTCGCTTCTCCAACAAATCTTCCTCGTCCGAGATATCCACCACGTCACCTTCTTTGTCACCCAAAACCTCCTCTCCCACCATTCTAGGTCCAGCAATCTCCTTGCCACTCCTCAAAGTAATCGTATTAAGTTGCCCCTTTGGGTTAGGTTAGGATTGGCTAGGCAAAGATTGGATATGTTGAGATTGTTGTGCCAATTGGGCCAATAGTAACTCGAGGTTCTTAATGCGAGTTTGGTCTTTTTCTCGGTCTAAGGCCATCTTTTCTTGAGATAAGGCTATCTTCTCTTGAGTTAAGGCCAACTTTTGGAGGGTTTGGTCAAGGGTTTCTGGTTGTGATGGTTTGGGCGCTTGGGAAGATTGACCTTGGTGAGGATTTTGGTGGTGGTTTTGGTGGTATTGGCGGAAATTTTGATTTGGGAAACCGGGGGGTGGGTTTTGGTTTAGGGGAGCTTGTTGGTTGTAGGCGTAATTCCCACGGGGACGAATGGGGGTTTGATTGGTATAGGAGAGGTTATTGTTGGGATAGATGGCTTGGACTTGCTCGGTTTGATACTCTTCACATCGCTTCGAAGAATGTGACCCTCCACAAAAATCACATACCAAGACTCGGGCATCCGGAATAAGAATAGGTACTTCTTGGGCCGCCTTTATTTGCCTTGTGGTTTCCTCCAAAGTTACCTTTTGTTGCATCTCAAGAACGACATTCATGAGAAATTTAATGGTAGGTTGCTTTCTAGAGGAGGACCATCTCGACTACACGCCTCCCAACGAGGAGTTTTGAGATAGCTCGTGAAGAAATACGTTTGCTTCCTTCGCCGTCTTCTTGAGGAACATGCCCCCCGAGGCATGATCGATGGATTCTCGCAAAGAGCTACTCAATCCGGAATAGAAGTGATGCAACAATAACCAATCCTCAAGATTATGATGTGGACACCTCCATTGGAGACCTTTGAATCTCCCCCATGCTTCGAATAATGACTCATCGGGCTCTTGCTTGAAGCTCATGATGGCTTGTCTCAACCGACACGTCTCATCATTGGGGAAAAACCTTTGAAGAAAGTCGTGGCTAAGGGCATCCCATGTTGAATAAGTTCCGGGCGGACACGTGTTGAGCCATAGTAATGCGTTCCCCTTCAAGGTAAGAGGGAAAAACTTCAGCTTCATGTATTCGGGGAAACTCCATTCATTTGTACGAAGCCGATGCGTTGCTCGAATGTGTTGATGTGGTCAATAGGATTTTCATGCTCTCCTCCATGGTACGGGGTGTTCTCAAAAATTTCCAATAAATATGGCTTGAACTCGAAAGATGCATTCGGTGGTAATTCTGGTAATGTGATGGGATCGCCTCCTGTACCCATGATGGTAAGGAATATGATGCTAAGGTACGGGGTGGAATTTGCTCTCCTTCAGCCATTGGAATTTCGATCATCTCTCGCTCCCTTTGTTGTCTAGCTCGTCTCGAACCGGCGTTAGCTTGTCGAATAATACTCTCCGGATTCGGGTTCGGTGGAGTTACAGGAGTTTGGCCACGTCGAGAGCGAGTCCGCATGCACAAAAGGAACAAACAGAAGAATCAAATTTCCAGTAACTAAGGATAACAAAATCTCTAGCAGTGAAATGATCTTAAACAACCTAAGGACAAAGAGCTAAGCTAGGTGCGCTTGCTCCCCGACAACGACGCCATTTTGTTAGTCGAGTGGTTTGTAAGACCACGGTTTTATCGTTCTTCCACAGGGATCTAGGGGCCTTAGCTGCAACTAGTTGACTCTAGGTATGGTTTATGATCATGAAAGGATGAAAGACTTTAGGGTGAAAACAACACAAACACGCTATGTTCAGTAAAAAAGGTAAAACAATGGGTGTCGGGAGACTTTCGGGATGCAAGCGGGAATGAGGAAATGGGTTTCGCAACAAGAGCGTAATGAGAAAGGGAAATTAAATGGTAATTCCGTTAGAAAAAATACCCACCGGGCTTCCTCTTTCAAGGATAGTCCGGATTAACTTCCCCAAAATCCATCGACAGACCCGGGAAAGTTAATGGAACGGAATTTCCTAGTTAGTTTCTATTCGCTTTCGCGAACTAGAATACTAACTATCCTAATTCCTACCGTCCAAGCGTTGGATGTATTCGGGATGCTTTCGCACCCAAATACATCCCATTCGAGGGAAGGATAGGATTGGGAAATTGATTTCCTAACTAGTTGCTCACTAATATTGCTAACCCAAACCTAATCACCCATTCACACCCTTAATATCTCCGTAACCCATTAAGGTTCTAGCCACTAAACATCCTAACTATCATGATAATAACATCAACAACTTCATTCATGCTTAATCGAGTAAACAAGATGACAATAAACATTCAACAACACCAACAATATCAAAAACAGAGATTAATAAATAAGCAATAAATTAGAGAGAGAGAGAGATTAAGAAATGCTCATGGATTGTGATGACAAGGGAGAAAACTTCAGAATAATAAAGCTCCAATGCTCTAAAGTTGAGAATAATCTTCAAACTTCCAATAATAATCAAGAGAATCCAATACAAGAACCAATAATCTCAGCAAAGATCTTCCTTAATCCCCCTAATCTAAGACTTAAAAATGTGATAAAGAGTGCTAAAGTATCATAAAAGATAGATAAAAACTGCTGTCTAATCCCCCTAGTAAAATGACCTAAAATACATTAAATAGTAATCAAGGTTGTTACTCAAAACTCATCATTTTACACAACAGACAAAACTGGCCCGCAGGGGACCGTGGGCACGGCCGTGGCAGTGGCCACGGCCCGCGTAAGGCGGCGATTTCTTGTCTTCGCCGCATCCGCTGGCATGGTCTCTATGCACCGCGTGGTCACGGTCAGGCGATTAGGGTCGATAACTTTTCGCCTTCGCACCGCCGTAGCTACGGCCATGGGAGACCGTGGCCATGGTCTAGTTCGGCCACTTCTTCCTCGTGGTAGGATCCCACCATGGCTACGGCCGAGTGACCGTGACCACGGCCTATCTCGGTGCAAGGCTTCTTCCTTAGGTCATGGCTCAATCATACCGCGTGGCTATGGTCAAGGTGACCGGCCACGCGGTCTCTCGCCACGCTTCTTCAGAGGCTCTTCAACCATTGCTTCCGCTCACGCTTTCTACATGACGCCCTTCTAATCACGCTTTGACACGTCCAGGGCTCGTGGAATCTTAGGGAATCTCGGGATTCCCAAGATTGGTGCAAAATTGGCCCATTTAGAATCGTGTTGAGTAAAACACTTCGGAAACTACTAAAGTAACCAAAACGCATTAAAAGTTATTAAAATAAGCTACGAAACAAGTTAAAAGCCTAAGGATTTAGGCGGTATTTAGACTCGAAATCGGGTCTAAACAATACACAGCCTCAGGCTGCCATCCTTTTTCTTAACATCCAAAACTGGTGCTCCCCAAGGAGAAACACTTGGCCTTATAAACTCTAATAACTGAATCAACTTATCCAGATGGGTCTTGAGCACTTTCAACTCAGCGGGTGTTATCCGATAAGGCGCCTTTGATATTGATTGCGTACCTAGTAGTAGCTCTATTTCAAAATCGTCTTCCCTCCTCGGGGGTAGACTAGTTAGCTCTTCGGGAAAAACATCTGGAAAAATCCCTTACTACGGGAATATCTTCGATTTCTAGATCCCCTGGCTTACTTCCCATCATATAACATAAATATCCTTCAGCTCCTTGTCGTATGAGCCTTCTTGCCTTCATCAAAGAGACAATCATACAATTGAGCTTTCCTAATTCATCCTTGAAATGAACTTCACCTCCTAACTGACTTTTCAAAACAACAATCCCTTCATCGCATTTTATCTTGGCTCCATGCTTGGCTAACCAATCCATGCCTAAGATAACATCAAATTCAGCTATAACTATGACAATAAGGTCAATTGGGAAGATTTCTTCATATATTTTGGGCGGCACATTCAGGAGTGCCCTTTTACATGCTATAACTTGGCCATTTGGTAGCCATATTTGATACGTTACTACCTTTTCATGATTCTATAAGCCTAGCTCAGAACTAACACGCGTAGAAATAAACTAATGCGATGCCCCAAAAGCAAATAAAGCATAAACAAATCTTGCTTTTATTAACAAAGTTCCAGTGACCCCAACACCCTAAGTGGCCGCTTCCTTAACCAAATAGAAGGTCCCGATGGTTACCCATATCACTTTCCTAAACTCGGGACGGTAGGGGTTAGGTAGGAGCATCATGTTCATTGAGGACCCTGACACAAGGTTGATTTGGGGAGCCCCTCGGGATCCCTACAACTGTAAGTTCTGCCCTCGAGAATCGGCAGTTGCTTACCCATGTTGGAAGGGTGGTCGTTGTTTGATATGACCGGCATGCTACATTATAACCATAAAATTTTAGTTTAAAACTCAATCATTCCAACTCCTTTACCCTTTATGCATTAAAGAAAATTAAACTCAAGTGATCCTTACGTAACCATACCCCTTGTCCCTTGTTATCCTCGTAAAATTTAATCACAGTCCACATTCCCAAAACTTATTAATCCTCCTCTTGTATCCATGGTTAACTTGAACATTTAGTGCATACAAAATTTCCCCTCAAGTCGGTAAACATAAACATACTTCCTCTTCCTCGATCACTCCTTAAAAAAATCAGTTTTTAAACACATGCAATCTGGAGACATTAAACGCTAACTCCCAACCATAATCTATGAAAGCAAAATTTGTTCTCAAAACATAAACCACAATACGCATGAAAATCAAAAGATAATTGTTCCATGATTACCCCACTATTCTCAACATAATACGCAACAACATGCTACTTCTCATTTTTCCTCCCTTCTTTTTGCTCATACAGAAACTGAACTCCCTAAAAAGGGTATGGTCATCATCATCATCATCATCATCATCATCTTCATTGTTCTCATTACCGTCACTCTCCTTAACCTCAAACTGGACAGTACGCTAGGGCCTAGCAGATCTATGAAATAGTAGGGGATTTCCCATGGTTGCATCACCCAGCATTCGGCATATTCATAGACCTTTAACTCAAAGGTCACCCCGGAAATAAGTATAGATAAGATTGCGATACTTGTGACTTTGTGCCGGAAATAAGTCCAGGGATGCGCGTGCAGTAGAAACGCTAACAGACGGCGAGTTCTCATCACCGGATCGTGATATCGAGAGTTCGGGTTCTCTCTCAGCATGCGGAATACCTCCATGAACCTCATAACGTGCGCGAAAACACTATCTTTCGGCTTCATTAACATAACATAGGGGTTCGGGGTCCGACCATTGATCATATCATATAACATTTCAAAAAATTACTAAAGGGTACCCTAACTTATGGTGAAATGTTTTTCTGGTACCCCAACTTTTAAAAACTAATTTTGGGGTACCCTAACTTTTAGAATTAGAAATAATTAGGTGAATTTCTGGCCAATGATTTGAATTCACCGGCGAGTTTTAGGCGAGAAATTGATTAAGTGTTTTTGTGGACGAAAATGCCCTTTGTTTTTGTGAAAGAAAATGATTTGAATCAATCGGAGTTTCGCCAGAAATTCACCTAGTAATTTCTAATTCTAAAAGTAAGGGTACCCCAAAATTAGTTTTGAAAAGTTAGGGTACCAAAAAATTGTTTCTTCAAAAGTTAGGGTACCTCTAAGTAATTTTTTTGTATAACATTTTAACAACTGAATAAAATAAAACAAACTTTCTATCGGCATAAACTTGGGTCCTAAACTTGCCCGGACGTAACCCATAACTATATCAAGTCTTAAACAACTTCATGTATCATAATTGACTCAAACTTATATCATCACATCAGTGTATATCTTAATACTTCTCATAAACATTCATAACATCATCATTTAAAAAACCTTGTTAAACTTGTGGACTTGTAACAAATCTTGAACTTAAAATTTCAACCTATATTCAACTTTCCTTATATTCATGCATACTTCTCTTTATTCCCTTGATCTTTTCATACCACTAGTCACATATTTAGACCTTAGTTATACCCCGAGATTCATTGTTCAACTTAGAACGAGGCTCATGCATTTTTGTAAGTACCTTATGTACTTAAGTTATAAAAGACCCCCTGCATATAAACTCTTATCCTATTTTTATATTGCTTGATTACCTCTAGCTTTATCATATACTCTTTCCTCAACACCTTAAGAAATCCAAAAGGTGGTTCTCCAAGTTTGTTTTGCTCTGATACCACAATTGTAACACCCCAGGTTACTAACCACTAGATTAAGCTAATGATTCATCTAACAAATTGATTAGCAGCGGATAAACACCTGAGATAATTACCGCCGTCCACGGAGATGCACAAGGCTTAGATTAAACCCAACAACAACAATAAACCATAAACAACCTTCAAACATGCATCATCAGCATAACTTAAGTTAAACCACCTGAAAACAACATATAAAAACCCAAAAGAAACTATACAAGTCATTAAATCACAATTTCTTTTAAATCCTTCATGGAGAGCCTCTAATCACCATCAAATTCCTTAAGGTGCTCTAGGGTTTCGTCCTCCCGGGGCTTTTCCATTCTCCTTTGCCGAGATCCCTAAAACGAAAACATAAAACTTCGAAATGTGAGTTAAACTCTCTTCGTGGGCGCCCTACTCGAAAGTATAGATAAGATTGCGGTACTTGTGACTTTGTGCCGGAACTAAGTCCAGGGATGCGCGTGCAGTAAAAACGCTAACAGACGGCGAGTTCTCCTCACCGGATCGTGATATCGAGAGTTCGAGTTATATCTCAGCATGCGGAATACCTCCATAAACCTCATAACGTGCGCGAAAACACTATCTTTCGGCTTCATTAACATAACATAGGGGTTTGGGGTCCGACCATTGATCATATCATATATCATTTTAACAACTGAATAAAATAAAACAAACTTTCTATCGGCATAAACTTGGGTCCTAAACTTGCCCGGACGTAACCCATAACTATATCAAGTCATAAACAACTTCATGTATCATAATTGACTCAAACTTATATCATCACATCAGTGTATATCTTAATACTTCTCATAAACATTCATAACATCATCATTTACAAAACCTTGTTAAACTTGTGGACTTGTAACAAATCTTGAACTTAAAATTTCAACCTATATTCAACTTTCTTTATATTCATGCATACTTGTCATTATTCCCTAGATCTTTTCATACCACTAATCACATATTTAGACCTTTTTTATACCCCGAGATTCATTGTTCAACTTAGAACGAGGCTCACGCATTTTTGTAAGTACCTTATGTACTTAAGTTCTAAAAGACCCCCTGCATATAAACTCTTTTCCTATCTTTATATTGCTTGATTACCTCTAGCTTTATCATATACTTTTTCCTCAACACCTAAAGAAATCCAAAAGGTGGTTCTCCAAGTTTGTTTTGCTCTGATATCACAATTGTAACACCCCAGGTTACTAACCACTAGATTAAGCTAATGATTCATCTAACCAATTGATTAGCAGCGGATAAACACCTGAGATAATTACCGCCGTCCACGGAGATGCACAAGGCTTAGATTAAACCCAACAACAACAATAAACCATAAACCAACGTCAAACATGCATCATCAGCATAACTTAAGTTAAACCACCTCAACACAACATATAACAACCAAAAAGAAACTATACAAGTCATTAAATCACAATTTCTTTTAAATCCTTCATGGAGAGCCTCTAATCACCATCAAGTTCCTTAAGGTGCTCTAGGGTTTCGTCCTCCCGGGGCTTTTCCATTCTCCTTTGCCGAGATCCCTAAAACGAAAACATAAAACTTCGAAATGTGAGTTAAACTCTCTTCGTGGGCGCCCTACTCGAAAGTATAGATAAGATTGCGGTACTTGTGACTTTGTGCCGGAACTAAGTCCAGGGATGCGCGTGCAGTAAAAACGCTAACAGACGGCGAGTTCTCCTCACCGGATCGTGATAGCGAGAGTTCGAGTTATCTCTCAGCATGCGGAATACCTCCATAAACCTCATATCGTGCGCGAAAACACTATCTTTCGGCTTCATTAACATAACATAGGGGTTCGGGGTCCGACCATTGATCATATCATATATCATTTTAACAACTGAATAAAATAAAACAAACTTTCTATCGGCATAAACTTGGGTCCTAAACTTGCCCGGACGTAACCCATAACTATATCAAGTCATAAACAACTTCATGTATCATAATTGACTCAAACTTATATCATCACATCAGTGTATATCTTAATACTTCTCATAAACATTCATAACATCATCATTTACAAAACCTTGTTAAACTTGTGGACTTGTAACAAATCTTGAACTTAAAATTTCAACCTATATTCAACTTTCCTTATATTCATGCATACTTGTCATTATTCCCTAGATCTTTTCATACCACTAATCACATATTTAGACCTTTTTTATACCCCGAGATTCATTGTTCAACTTAGAACGAGGCTCATGCATTTTTGTAAGTACCTTATGTACTTAAGTTCTAAAAGACCCCCTGCATATAAACTCTTTTCCTATCTTTATATTGCTTGATTACCTCTAGCTTTATCATATACTTTTTCCTCAACACCTAAAGAAATCCAAAAGGTGGTTCTCCAAGTTTGTTTTGCTCTGATACCACAATTGTAACACCCCAGGTTACTAACCACTAGATTAAGCGAATGATTCATCTAACCAATTGATTAGCAGCGGATAAACACCTGAGATAATTACCGCCGTCAACGGAGATGCACAAGGCTTAAATTAAACCCAACAACAATAAACCATTAACCAACTTCAAACATGCATCATCAGCATAACTTAAGTTAAACCACCTCAAAACAACATATAACAACCCAAAAGAAACTATACAAGTCATTAAATCACAATTTCTTTTAAATCCTTCATGGAGAGCCTCTAACCACCATCAAATTCCTTAAGGTGCTCTAGGGTTTCGTCCTCCCGGGGCTTTTCCATTCTCCTTTGCCGAGATCCCTAAAACGAAAACATAAAACTTCGATATGTGAGTTAAACTCTCTTCGTGGGCGCCCTACTCGAAAGTATAGATAAGATTGCGGTACTTGTGACTTTGTGCCGGAACTAAGTCCAGGGATGTAGTAAAAACGCTTAAGACGGCGAGTTCTCCTCACCGGATCGTGATATCGAGAGTTCGGGTTATCTCTCAGCATGCGGAATACCTCCATAAACCTCATAACGTGCGCGAAAACACTATCTTTCGGCTTCATTAACATAACATAGGGGTTTGGGGTCCGACCATTGATCATATCATATATCATTTTAACAACTGAATAAAATAAAACAAACTTTCTATCGGCATAAACTTGGGTCCTAAACTTGCCCGGACGAAACCCATAACTATATCAAGTCTTAAACAACTTCATGTATCATAATTGACTCAAACTTATATCATCACATCAGTGTATATCTTAATACTTCTCATAAACATTCATAACATCATCATTTACAAAACCTTGTTAAACTTGTTGACTTGTAACAAATCTTGAACTTGAAATTTCAACCTATATTCAACTTTCCTTATATTCATGCATACTTCTCTTTATTCCCTAGATCTTTTCATACCACTAACCACATATTTAGACCTTTTTTCATACCCCGAGATTCATTGTTCAACTTAGAACGAGGCTCACGCATTTCTGTAAGTACCTTATGGACATAAGTTCTAAAAGACCCCCTACATATAAACTCTTTTCCTATCTTTATGTTGCTTGATTACCTCTAGCTTTATCATATACTTTTTCCTCAATACCTAAAGATATCTCAAAGGTGGCTCTCCAAGTTTGTTTTGCTCTGATACCACAATTGTAAAACCCAGGTTACTAACCACTGGATTAAGCTAATGATTCACCTCACCCAATGATTAGCAGCGGATAAATATCTAAGAGAATTACCGCCGTCCACGGAGATGGACAAGGCTAAGATTAAACCCAACAACAACAATCAACCATAAACTAACTTCAAACATGCATCATCAGCATACCTTAAGTTAAACCACCTCAAAACAACATATAACAACCCAAAAGAAACTATACAAGTCATTAAATCACAATTTCTTTTAAATCCTTCATGGAGAGCCTCTAACCACCATCAAATTCCTTAAGGTGCTCTAGGGTTTCGTGCTCCCGGGGCTTTTCCATTCTCCTTTGCCGAGATCCCTAAAACGAAAACATAAAACTTCGAAATGTGAGTTAAACTCAGCACGTATACCCCTAACATATAACAAACTTTTCGTATTTATTTTTGTTATTTAGCGCGGTCCCAAAATCGTTAAAAACGAAGTAATAACAATTTAATAATAAAAGTAGCATAACTTACATAGCCTGATCATAACTTAACCTGAATATGAAGAAATATAACTGAACCTGTACTTAAATCACAACTTAAGCGAAAATACTTGTGAGTTCTTCCTTTTAAAGATAACTTAATAACCATAAACTTGTTTGAAAACAACTTAGGTCATGTATGAACTGACACACATGAAATCTTCCCATAAATATGACATTAAACTTCCATAAAACAAAACCTAAAATCCTTCGTAAGTAACTGGAGCAGTTTTACTTTGATCCCAGTAATTTGGAAAACTTAAGACACATATAACTTGGTATATCATACCACATAATGCGTGACACAAACCGTACTTGGAACACATGACTTAGAAAGTGACAAGTAAATTACGTCATAACACATGAGTTAAATCATATACCTAACATATAACATAACTGTTACTTCAAACTAATAAAAAAGTGTCTTATAACATGTTGTAAAATAAGCTTAAAAACCATACACAAGTTCTATAACCCTTAACTTAAATCCTTGAAGTACTTAGTTACTTAAAATTTAGTTGTCGTATTATTATCATGAAGGTCCCCTACTTGCGATCATCGGCTAAACCTCCGTATGCGCATATCCGGACCGATCGGGAGATCCGGATGGTGGATAATTATCCTTTACTGGCCAGGTTTCCATGGTGTGCAACTAAGGCACTTCAGTTATCTTTTCCTTGGGTGCACTAAGGCACGTATATACTTAACTTGGGGTGCACAAAGGCACATAAGCATGTTTTTCCTTGGTGTGCACTAAGGCACCATAAACATGGTGTGCACTAAGGCACCATAAACATGGGCGGGGCCTTTATTAATTTCTAAAACTTAAAAACTTAAACATGATACCTTGACCTTTGATTCTTAATAAAACTAGTTCCTTAAACTACCCTTTTCCAAGCATAACTTAAAGATATAATCTTGTACTCTCCTTGAATAAGACTTGTACTTCTAAAAGGGAATTTATTCATGAAATTACTCAACTCACTAAAATAGAGAATTATCGTAAAAGTTTCTAACGTAAAGGGTACCACATAAATACTTAGAAATAACGGTGAAATTATTCTGATAAATCGGCCTGAATTACTTAAAAAAATCCATAAAAACTTGCATATATTTTGAACATAAATCATGATATTGTACATATAAATATGGACAATATAAAATAAATTTAGAACTCAACATAAATGATTAATTCATGATATTATTCATAAAAGGTTAGGCGATATACGTACCTGAATACTTAAGAACACGTACAGAACGAGCAGGGACTTGAACAGTGGTGCAACGATCTCTTGGAGGGACTTTACAAGAAACGAAAATCATAAATTAGGACTCAACTTAGTTGGTAGCACGGAAGAATAACTTATTGAATTTTCTAATAATAACAATGATTGAACTCGATTTCTAAGGCGTACTCGTAAGATCATAACTTAGTCCTCAAGTATCGGATCATGTCATGAGAGGGATTTTTGGAAAGCTTGGAACATTCACTCCAACTTTGTAGTTGACCATGAAAGCTAGAAACATGGTAAGGTGGATAAAAACTAACATCTTTACAAGATGTCCAGAATAATAACCAATTAAACTTCAATTATTCAAAAAATCGTAACTAGAGCTCTACTTATCAGTTCGGAATGGGTTAGTGTAACAGTGGTTTTGTAAGACCTCGGTATTTTCGTTCTCTCTTAGGGAGCTGGCGGCCTTGGTCATAGAAACTAGGTCAATGGTTGGGAAGAAAATTCTAAGGTAAGGATATCGTTTTGAAGGGATCACAACACAAGAAACAAAACTAAGTCGGTCAAGGAATGGAAAATGGGCTTCAGAGGTTTTCGGGATGCAAACGGGAACAAGGAGATAGGTTTCGCAACAAGAAAGCAACAAGGAAGGAAATCAAGTGGCAATTCCATTAGAAAATACCCATCGGGCTTCCTCTTTCGAAGATAGTCCGGATTAACTTCCCCAAAGTCCACTACGGACCTAGAGGGTTGAAGAAACGGAATTCCCTAGTTAGCCTCTATTCATTTTCATGAGTAAAGGGCTAACTATCCCAATTCCAACCTTCCAACTCAAGTATTGGATGTGTTCGGGAGCTTTCGGACCCAAATACATCCAACTTGAGGGAAGGATTGGAGTGGGAAAAGTGATTTCCCAACTAATTACTCACTAAAATTGCTAAGCCATGCCTAATTACCCATTCACACCCTTAATTACCCCCTAACCCATAGGGTTTCTAGCTACTAATCATGATACTAACTAAGCTAACAACATCCAAACCAACCCTAAACATGATTTCTAACATCAAACAACCATAAACAAACAAGATAATCAAATAGCAAGCAAAGAAATTAAAGAGCAAGCAAAGTAATTAGCAAAGCAATTAATAAAAGAGCTAAGGGAAGAGAATACTTATCAAAATGTTGTAGATGAACAAAGGAAAGCAATAAAAAGATGATTCAACAATCTCTCAATTGTTTGAATACCCAAATCTTCAATAATAAACACAAATCTCCAAAACCCTAGATTAATCTCTCACTAATCTCTCTCTAAAATCCACTACTTACAAGGTTGGAAAATGTCTAAGTCTCTCTACTCAAGTCTCCCTCAAAACATAGCAAAGGGGTCTATTTATACAAAGCATAAAAACTCCCCAAAACGCAGCACAAAAGGCCAAAATCACGTGCAAGACATAGGGAGACCGTGGGCACGGTCTGGGAGACCGTAGCTACGGTCTCGTTCTATCTAGCAAAATCTGCTTGGCGATTTTTTCCTTCGAGAGACCGTAGGTACGACCCTGGGACACCGTAAGTGCGGTGTACCTACTGTCTCAGCGAAGAGTTGCTTTGGCGATTTTTGATCTTCGAGAGACCGTAGGTACGGTCCCCAATACCATAGGTGCGGTCTAGCTCGGCCAACCCTGGGTAGCGGGTGTCACCATTGGTGTGGCGGGGGCTACCTCTGACTTCCTTCCTCTTGTTCCTTCCTTCTTTCCAAGGCATGTAACGCCTGCTACGAGGATCGTAGTGGGTGTTACCTCACTAATTGACACCAAAGGTGGGGAAAGTGGTCCTAGGTCAACTCCGCCTCGACTCTCGGTCCGACTCGGCTCGGGAAATCACCAAAAATGCTCTAAAATGACCCTTTTTACCACGTTTTGAGTAAAAACTCCAAAATCTACAAAATAACAAAAAATGTATTAAAAGTTATGAAATTAGAACACGAAACGAGCTAAAAGCTTAAGAATTAAGGCGCTATTTAGACACAAAATTGGGTCTAAACAGTAAGCTGCCTATGGAAATCTTGTAATATATACTTCAACTTTCATTTTAACCTCAAGTTGATTTGAGTATGGGAAAGGATCTAATTTCAGCCCAGAACAGAAGCAGCCACAAACATTTCCTGGAAAACTCAGATTTTTGTCTCTCACATAAAAGCCCATAACTCTCTCTCCCGGTATCCTATGAACGTATACCATACTTTTCTGGAAAGCCTAGAATGTCCACTAAAATTTTGTTTAGACCACCAATTGATTTGGACATGGAAAAGGGTCCGAATTTTGCCATGCACATCAGATCATGAAACTGATTTTTTGGGTAACTCAAATTGTTGCTCAATATTCGAAGACTCATAACTTTCATTCCCGGCATCCGATAGTTACAAAATTTACCATTCTGGAAAGCTTAAAGAGTGATCTAAAACTTTCATGTTGAACATTTGGATCAAAAGGGTCTCTAAATAGATGAACAATATGCATTTAGGTACTGACCTCAGAACACGTATATAATTACAACACTTTACGGTTTTGGTCACAACTCAAGTTATACACATCAAAATCCCGAGATTCAAAAACCGGGTGTTAGCTTACACTTTATTATACCTATCATGCCATACAATAGCCCAAAATTACATTCCTTATTTTCTGGAAAATCTATTTACCAACCAGATTGCAAAACACTCAATAAAACCACTTGCATGCTTGATTAATCTCATTTTAAACACATGCACTTGTCTTTAATCCATAAACTCACTCTTTCATAAAGAGTTCAATATCCTAAACCACATGCATGCCATAATTCATCATCATCCATGATCATTTAATCATAAAAACACAAGATTAACTCAAACTTACCCAAACTTTCACTTGACTTCCTTAGTTCCTAGGAACCCCCTCTTGAATACATTGAAATCCTTGAGTGATCTTTGAGAAAACCTAAGAATTACAAGGAGAAGAAACTTAAAACATAAACTTGATTCATCTTTAAGAAGAAGAGAAAGAGATGGAGTGGAATACCCTTGAAATAAAAGGAGGAAATGTGAAATGATGTGATGATGGTGCGTGGCGGCCGGAGGGTGGCCGGAAAAAGGCGCCGGCCCGTTCTGGCGGCAGAGGCGGCAGTAGGGTGGGGGGTTGGGGAGATGAGGGGGCATGAATGAGAGGAAGTAAGAGTGAGGGATGTGGGAGTTTGAGTTGTATTTGAAATCTCTTCTATGACTCCCTCCCAATTCCTAATATAAATTGACAATAGTAATGAGGCCCAAAACAAACCTCCTCCCTCTTCCTTTGGCTGGCTAGAATGGGCTCAAATGGGGAAAATTTTATCAATTTTTAATCTCTCCTCTTATACTTATATCTCCCTAATTCCCCAAATTACCGAAATTTATTAAACCGTAAAAATGTGAGTGAGTAACCCAAATAAATATATCTAACACCTCCATAAAATTCCTCATATTTATAACCTTAAATTAATTCGAATAAAGAAGGACCCGGTACATCGGTTTCGCTAAAAGGATTCATGTATGATCAGAATCACCGTAAAAATTATCGGTAGCGATTTCTCAAGAAAAAAAATTAAACTAATTTGTTGATGATCGTTGCACTGTTCAAGTCCTACAAAACATACACTGGGTTAGTAAAACAAAATTTTGGAACACGCGCTTTAATTATTTGGGGTTTACCGCTAACCTGGATTATTTAAACTAATAAATACTTATTAAGGGGTGATTTTCTTCGGGTCGTTACACTCCTATAGACAAAAAGCGTTAAATATTGAAAGAACCCTGGAGGGGGGGTCGAATAGGGTTGAAAGGTATTTTCTGCATTTAAATTTACAAGGACATTAACACAACATAAATAGATGAATAATACTTATTAAATTAAACATTAAGTACACAGGAGGATGAGGGGATCGGAATACTCAGCAGCAATAAAACCATGAGATCCTCAAAACTGCTTACAATGACAGAAACTTCAAGTTAGTTCCTGTACGTAGGCTAACCTCACCAAGTATTTTGGTGATATTACAACTTACTAAAGATTGAGGCACTCTTTCTTTAGCTATTCTCTTTGGATGACCTCGCCACAAACACTTTTCTGGATACAAAAACTCATCACTAAATGCACTAGTGGTTACATTCAGAATTTTTCTACCAAAAATTCCTACTCTTCGATTATTCTTTCTTAGAATCTTTATCTCCACAGAGAGGATAGTCAGGACTATTTATAGATGGCGTTTCTAGCTTCAATGACTTTATATCTCTCTCTCTCTCTCTCTCTATATATATATATATATATATATATATATATATATATATATATATAGAGAGAGAGAGAGGAGGGCTAGGACGGATTACTGGTGGTGTCCTCAAGATGGGCATAGAACTAGTAAACTAGTTGAGGATAATAGAATTCATCTCCTTGAAAGAAGATGTTGCAACCAATGTTAGAAAGGGTACAAAGGAAGGATATTTGGTTCCTTTAAGGTCTTCTAGATCGACCTTTTTGCAGTGTAGTAGTGGACGGGCTTTGAACGACTCAAGACGCTTCTTTAGGAATTTCTGGGAGGAAGCATAGACGGGTGAAGGGCGAGAAATGATGGCTAATTCCTCAGAGGATGAGTTGGTGGAGGCGGTGTCTGGTGTAGTAGGGGGCTTACTGGAGCATAGTCATTTTGCTATGGTGGAAGGGGCGACAGGGTGAGATTGGCGCTTTATCATGATGGTGGTACGTTAGTAGAGAACAAAAAGGGAGATTCTGAAAGGGACTCCAAAGAGAGTGAAAAGGGGAGGAAAGGGGTTGTTGTAAAAATCAATTGGTGGGGACTGAGTTAAATAGGAAGGGTGAGGGTTTGGGTGATGATGAGAAGGAGACAGGAAAGCTGACAGTGACAATGAGTGGTTAGGATTGCTAAGAGAGAGAGAGAGAGAGAGAGAGAGAGAGAGAGAGAGAGAGAGAATGGAAGAGGGACGAAGAAGGGAAGGATGTGACAGTTAATTATGGGAAGTTGGTAAAAAGTAAAGAGAGGGAGGAGAGAGAGAAGAGGAGGAGGGAATTTTGGAAATTGGGAATCAGAAATAGATTTGAAATTGATTTGAAAAGATTTGAATTTTTTTAAAAAAATTCCAACGTCTGAAATACATATGGAAGATGTAATCAAAGCATTATTATTACCGGTATTTCGGTGAAGAGAGATTGAGGGTAATCTTATGAGGACATTAGTTGTCCAGAAGAAGAGTTCTAAGATTATACCTGAAAGATGAGGACCTTATGGGGTGTCTCCCCGCCAGTCGGTGATGGGAGATGATGAGGACCTTAGGTAGGAGGGATGAGGCTCCCCCTCAACAGGTGCGTGGATTGGCATTAGGCTTCAACTTGAAGCATTCCATGTTCACGTCGGATGAAGGTAAATTGTTATTTTGGGAGAGGCTTCGTGAAGATGTTAGCCAGTTGGAGATAAGTGAGAACAAATTCCAGGCTGATATGTGTAGGACCTCGGGAAAAACCCAGCGTTTTTTCTCGTGTGTGCTACTTAATGATCGGGAGCCGACTAAGGTTCCTTAATCCTTAAATAAGGATATTTTTATTTTCGAAAGAAGAGGACTAAACTCATTTTAATTATCGCGGAATCTTGTCAAATTATCAATGGCCCGATAACGAACCATTTCATATTCGGGCCGAAGAGAGGGAAACAAACTCTACCAGGAAGCAAGGCCCTACGACCTTGCTAGGCGCCTAGGTAGGCCCATTACCTATGGCCAATGGAGAAATGGCTGTAGGGCATGTTCTATGCATTTCGTCACGATTCAGCCTACGAATATGGATTTGGATGTTATCGACGCATTTTGATTATTCTGCCACGTTGCCGTATGAAATTAAATAAGTTTAGATGGAAAAGGAGTCTCCAGTTCATTTAAGGAAATCAACGAACCAAGAAAAAAAAGAAAACTTCAGTCTACGAACTCAGATTCTGAGCCCGGGGATAAGGCTACGAATTCGAGAATTAAAGAACTATTGAATCCCACTGTTTAAAAAACATACTCTACTAAAATCGAACTTTAAATGAAATGAGCGGGGAGAAGTTTAATAAATTTCACAACGTTATATTCCGAACATGCAAGAGTAAAACATGATTTCTTTAACAAAATAATGTACAAGTAAGATTATTTGAATAAATAAATTACATTATTGAAACACAAAAAGATGAACAAACCTCACTTTAAGTATTGATATGATGGAAGGCAGATCGAATTCCTTACGGAGAACACTTGAATATGGCGTTGGTTGAGAATCTTGGATGGAGTGAGGGTTATTTGAAGGTGGTGGAGAGTGAGGTTTATGGATGATATGGATGACAATAGACGGAATTTGTTTAGAGAATTTTGAGAATGAAAATTATGGATGAATGTGGAGGATACTTGGTAGTAGTGGATGAGAGTTGATGGTGAGAATTGTTGGTGAAATGAGTGAGGGAATGAGGGGGTATTTATAGGTGGGGTGAGATGGATGATGGTGGAAGGAGGGGGAGACATGATCCAAAGATCATGCCCCCGTGGCAGATAGCAAGGCTGTCTAGCCTTCCTCATGGAAAAAGTCAAAAAGTCAGTAGCTAAGATCATGGGATTGCATGAGGTAGGGGGAAAAATTAGCGCGAATATTGAATTGCCAAGAAAGGCCATGCGGCCTATCACATTGCATCATGCGGATTGTTGACTTGGCAGGTGATAAATGGATCTTTGTCACGAGAAAGGCCATGCGGCCTTGCTGATTTTCTCCTGGCCAAGTCCGCGCCTTGGGCCTAGAAGATGAGCAAGGCCGCTGGGCCTTGCTATTTGGCTAGCCAGATTTCAAACGACCATAATTCCTTCATCTGGACTCCGATTGAGGCAATTGAAAGGCATTGGAAAACTTATGATGTGTATTTTACTCTCATAAAAAGAAATAGGGCCAATCAGACTTGTGGAAAAAATGAGATTCAAGAGGGTGAGCACATGCATGTGGAAAGGGTAAAAAATGAAGGCTTTTGTGGTGATATGGCCCGATGCCTTTTCATTGAGGAAGGCTAAGTGTCTTTTGATTGAGGAAGGCCAGTGACTTTGCTTTCATTATAGCCTCTTTTCTTATTGCACTCGGTTTGTACACTTATCCCGGTATAATATCCGGTGTCTACGGAGAACGTCCACTTTGATCGAGTCCGAATAGGACGAAGGTCAAAGTAGCCTGAGGTGTTGATTACTTGACATCGGTAACCGGAAGATGGGTGCTTGTTCGGTCTTGTTCCGAGCTGAATTTATATCATTTCATAAGGTGTTTTGCTTATCTTTAATAATTATTTTAGGATTTTTATTATGTTTTTACTCATTTTGCATTTTTATTAGATTTTATGTTAGTTTATTATTTATAGTTATTATTATTGCTTAAAATGATCAAAAAATGAAAATAAATAAAAAAACCTAAAACTAAAACCTAATTCTAAACCCAGCAAACTCCCCAGCCCAATACTCTTTCCATTCGGCCCAATTAAACCCTCAACCCAGCTAACCCTACCTACCTAACCCGTCTCCCCTAACCCATTTACCCTACCTGTTTCCCCCTTTTATTTCCCAGCCGAATACAAAAGAAACCCCAAACCCTAATTCCCTCATTTCCCCTTCTCCCTCTTCCTGTCTCTCGTTTCTGACTCTCTGGTTCTCTCATGTGCGCAGACCACCGAGCACCACACCACACACCATCATCACCATTCTCGAACTCCATCTCTCAATCTCTCTTCATCTCCTTCTCTCATCTCACTTTTAGAGTTCGAGTATAAAAAGGAGAAAGGAGTTGATCTGGAGTTAGTAATTAGGGTAAATTTTAGATTTAGGTTTAATTCATGCTCTTATTCATGTATTTGAATTTCTGTTTTTCTTCTTGTTAATCGAAATTTGGGTTTGTTTTTGAATGTTTGAGGGTTCGATATAGTGTAATGTTCGAATTTCTGGTTATAATCTCTAGGTTTGAATCTGGGTTTTTGTTAGATTTTGATAAGATCTTGATGTTTATGTCAATTGTTGGATGTTTTAATGCTCGGTATTCATCTCCTTTCTCTCTATCTTTGCTCGTCTCTGATTCTCTCTTTCTCTGTTTCTCTATTTCTCTCTATTTTCCTTTGTTTCGATCGATATTGTTATAATGGCAAGTGGGGTTTTATTCATCTGTGCTCTTTTCTTCCTTTTTCCTTTTGTTTGGTCTGGACAGTAGGGTTAGTTTGGGGTTTTTGTCCTAGGTATTTTGGTTAAGGTCAGATTAGGGTTAGATATTAGGGTTCTTGGTCTTGGTTAGTTTATTAGGTCAGTTTAATGTTTAGTTTTATTAGGGTTTGTTTAAGGTGAAAAATCCCTAAGGTTCTTATTAGATTAGTCACAAAACATCCAATCCAACTTTTAGTGAGGAGGAGGACTAAGAGTAACAAATTCTACTTTCAAGTGAGAATTTGAGGATTCTTAGTAATCCAAATCACACTTTCTTGTTTGTTCGGGGGAAAGTTCGAGTGAAGGATTCAAGATGAAGGACCAGATTGAGGATTTAATGCTTTGAAAGTATAATTCTTGTTCTCAATTTCATCATTTAGTTTTCTCATTTATTGCTTTCTAATTGTTTTCTTCTTTCTTGTTGCTTAGGGTTATGTTCGGTCTCGTTCCGAGCCGAATTCTGATCATTTATAGGGTATTTTTGCTTGTTCTAACCCTGGGATTATATATTAGATATGATGATTTTGTGTTTTCTAGGAAAATAAAGAGTTAGAAGGAAATTGGGCTTAATTAAGACTTTTTAGGGAATCTCGAGTGATTTCCCAAGCCGACCCGAGCCGAGAATCTAGGCGAGACCAACCCAGGAACTCCATCTCCATTTTTGGCGCAAAATAGGGCAAGGTAGGCAGCCGGGCGTCGCACTCGAGTCACTGAGGGTCGCGCCCGTGACAAGCCGTTGCCGCGTCAAGACATCGGCCAAGGCAGGGAATAAGCTGGGCGTCGCACGCGCTACGGAATTGTCGCACCCGCGACCTGCTACGGAGAGAAGGAAGGGCCTGCGGACAGAGTATTGTCACGCCCGTTACAGATAGTGTCGCACCCGTGACACTGACAGCTCGCGCCTGTGACGAGTCAAGTAATGCCAGCGACAAATGATGAGTGAGCGACAGATAGAAACGGGCAGTAAAGCGTCGCGCCCGCGACGGGTCAGTTCTGCGAAAAATTTCGCGCGGCTGCTGGAGTTAATTTTAGGGTTTTGGGTTGTATTTTCTTTCCTTCTATAAATACTCACATACATTCAACATTGTAATTAGCTAGTTTTTCATTATTAGGAGTAGGATTAGAGTAGATTTAGATTTAATTGCATTTCTTTATCTTGCTTTAATCTTTTAATTGTTCTCCAAGCTTTCTCTAGATTTCTTGCAATTTTTGTATTCAACTCTTCTTTCAAGTAAATTTCCATTGAAGCAATTTACAAAGCTTTTGCTCTCTCTCTCTTTCTCTCTCTCTGGTCTCCATTGATGCTTTGATTTCAAGCTTTCTAGTGCTAGTTCCACAAATCCAACTTTTAGTGAGGAGGAGTAGGGCTGCTCATCGGTTCAAAACCGAACCGAACTGGGCCGAACCGATTAAGGGGTAAAGTCCAAATCGAAAACCGAACTGAATAAACCGGTTGGGTTCTCAGTTTATCTGGTTCAAAACCGAATAATGCACACATTCATACGAGACTTTCACCGGAAGGAGTCAAACCGAAAACCGAACCGAATAAAAATCGGTCCGGTTTGAATCGGTTCGAACCGGTTTGGTTCTCGGTTTATTCGGTTCAGAACTGAATAATGCACACCCCTAAGGAGGAGGGCTAAGAGTCACAAATTCTACTCTCAGGTGAGGATTTGGGGATTCTTAGTAATCCAATTCACAATTTTCTTGTTTGTTCGGGGGAAAATCCAAGTGAAGGTTGAAGATTAGAGTGAAGATTTAGCGCTTTGGAGGTATAATTTCTTGTTCCTAATTTCATTGTTCATTATAGTTTTTCATTTATTTCTTTCTAATTGCTTTCTTAATTTCATGCTTTCTTGTTTATTGTTATTATGAATCCTTGTCTAGATTAGTTTAATTGCTTTCTTTACATAATTTACCGCTTTCTGCATTTGAGAAACCCCAACACAAACCGATTTCCTTGTCAAGCCTAACACCCATCCCTGTGGATTCGACAACCCTTACTTCACAAAAACCCAAAAATACGCAACCGAACAATGGCGACGTTGCCTGGGATGGCGTTATTTGGTAGATTAGGTTATTGGTTTGTGTGTTTAGGGTTTAGGGTTATGACCTTTGTCTTCTACCAAATAACCCTTACGATGGGTTATGACCCCGAGCCTTCCACTTTTACTTTTGATGTTGTTTTTAATGATGCACCTTTGTCTTCTGATACTAATAGTTCTTCTGATGAGTCTAATATTGATGAAGATGAAGATGTGCCTGTTTGCGTTGTTGGGAGTGTCATGATGTGGTCTAACCCTACTTTTTCCTTATCACCCATTGATGATTGTGATGGATTGGATGAAAGTTGTGATTTGGAATCTGTGTTTGATGAAAATTTCATGGAAATTGAGTTTGAGTCATTGTTCGCATCAAAGATTCAAGATTAAAGATTAGAGTAAAGATCAAACCTTTCTCCCAAAGAGTTTGAGTCATGGTTAAAAGATGAAGATGTGCCTGTTTGCGTTGTTGGGAGTGTCAAGATTCAAAGATTCAAGATTAAAGATTAGAGTAAAGATCAAACCTTCAGGTTATTGTTTTCTATTTTCAATTCAGTAATTAGTTTAGGTTTTACTTTCATAGTTTTTAATTGCTTTCTTGAATATGTTCTTGATTTCTAGTTTAGTTTCTTGATTCTTGTTCTAGTAATTAGCTTTGTTTTCAATTTCTTGTTTTCTTGTTTAGTTTCTTTAGTTAGGTTTTGATTTCTTGTTCTTGTTTTCAATTCCTAATTAGTTTAGTTTAAATTATTTACTGCTTCCTGCAATTTGAAACCCTTATCAAACCAATTTCCTGAAAACCTAACACACCATCCCGGCTTGTGGATACGACAACCCTTACTCTTTTAAACCCCAAATACCACAACCGAACAATGGCGTTGTTGCCGGGGATAGCGTTATTTAGTAGATTAGGCTATTGGCTTGTGTGTAAATAGTTATTTGCTTTCTAGGATCTTTCAAGAAAAATGTAGTAAAAAAATTGAATATCGAGATTAAAAAAAACAGAAAAAAAATCAAAAAAAATCAAAAAAAAATAGAAAAAGAGAATTATGGATAGTCCTCGATTCCCCCAATTTGAGCATGAAGCAGTGTGGAAATATTTTGCTAGATTACATGATTACCGTGCTCAATGTGAATTGTATGGTATCTTTTATGATACATTGGATATGTTGGGAATTGTGCATGAGTGTATAAATTATGAAACTCGTAATCTCTTCAATTTTTATGGGTTTTCTAATTTAGGTGAAGATGTTGCTTGGGAATTTATTGAATGGTTGCACTGTTCAAGCCCTGCAAAAACGTTCACTGATTATAAAAATAAATAAAATAAAGCAAAAATCATAAAGGAGAAGAAATAAGGAGCACAAGCTTTATTTAATCTACAACTTAATTCTTTTCTAATTTTGATTAACGATGTTAATCACACGTAAAGAAGGGGGATTTTTCTTGGGTTGTTACACCTTTAGTTCCTTTAAAACACGAATTCAATCAGAATAAACCTTTATGTTCAAACACTCACATGCATGCTTAATCTTTGTGATTTAACCAAGGATTCTTCATGAAACATCTTATTACTCTTATATACACAGAAACTGAGCCTTAAGAGGTCAAGAGAACACCAAACACATCTCTTTTAAACTCATGCATCCTCATAGCCACATCCATATTCACAATCTAGCACCAACTCACACATGCAACACCACAATACTTTTTTTAATCCCCATTTACACCTAATCTATAAACATGCACCTTGAATACACTAACTTTCTCATATTATCACAGAGAATTAAGCCTCTAAAATTACATGCATGCTTGTTTTCATAAGAAGATTACATAAAATAATCAAGATAACAAGGTTTTACCAAGAACTCACCCACTTCCTTTCTTCCAACTTGAAAATCTTCCTTCTTTCTTTGAAGAACTCAAGAACACCACTCTAAAATCTGAAATTTAACACCATTTATAAAGAGAATCTCAGATTTGATTCATAAACTCTAAAGAATTGAAGAGGAGAAATGAGATGGAAGGATTTACACTTGAATGGAAGAAGAACAAAAGCAACAAAAGAGCAAGGGGGCGGCGTCAGCCGGCTGGCGGTGATCGGAGCAAGGGTGGTGGTGGTCGGCTGCTTAGGGGAGGAAGACAAGGAGTCTCCACACTTTGAATGAAAAAGATAGAATGAGTTGAAGTGTTTAAAAAAAAATCTAACACTCCCTCCTCCTCCTTCCTATATATAAGTAATTTACCCAATAAAAAGAAAATTAAGCCCCCCCTTCTCCCTTGTTCTCAGCTGGCCCAAGGTCCCCAAGGCCCAAAAATTTTATCAACTTATTCTCCCATATCTTATATATATAAACCCCAATTCAATTACCCAAAATATACTACTCATAAAAATTATCCCTGATGACCCATAGTAAACGTAGCTCTCGCTTTACTTTTTCATAAGTAACACCATAAAACATCTATAAAATCATCCTAAAAAGAAGGGGGTTAAGTTCAATGAGAGTAGCTTTAACTTTGGTCGAGAAGAGATATTATTAGCGGAGATAAATTCACAGAAATATTAGAAAGAAACGCGTTGCACTGTTCAAGCCCTGCAAAAACGTTCACTGATTATAAAAATAAATAAAATAAAGTAAAAATCATAAAGGAGAAGAAATAAGGAGCACGCGCTTTATTTAATCTACAACTTAATTCTTTTCTAATTTTGATTAACGACGTTAATCACACGTATTAAAGGGGGATTTTTCTTGGGTTGTTACAAAAGTAGAGGATTTTTGGCGACATTAAGGTTTAATTAGGTGGAAGAAAATGTTAGCTAACACCTGGTTTTTACATATCGGCTTTTCATTGTGTATTTTAGAAATTATCACCAAAACCGTAAAACCGTACGAATCTGGAAATTTAGTGGCGGCAGAATGGAAATGGCTATTTTTCGACCAGTTAGAGTTTGGTATAGCCTCGGGTCTGAACATGAAAGTTTTAGGGGACTGTTTAAGCTTTCCGGAATGGTATAGTGTGCGTTCATATGACGTCGGATGAGCAAGTTATAGGTGTTTGTTTGAAGGACAGAAATTTTGGAATTTTTCCAGAATTAGAAGTTAGGGGCTGCTCCTATGTTGGGTTAAAATTAGACCTTTTGCCAAGCTTAAATCGCTTGGTGTGAAACGATAATTAAAGTTTAAGTCTTGAGCTTTCCATAGACAGTTTATATGCCCGAAACCGAGTAGTCTCAAGATATTGCGTTCCGAAAAACACTAACCGGCTTGTTCAAATTCCGGGCAGATCGCTTAAGTGAGTGTTTTGACCCTTGTGTTCATGTTTTTAGCCTCCGGGGTTAACAGTAAAGTTGTGGGGCGCGTCCTAAGCTTTCCAAAAAGTACTCTTATGTGGCAATCCGATATCTATAGCAATGGTTACCTTCCACCTTGTAAATGTAGGAAAATTCTTTTAGTTTACGAACCGATAGTGTTCTTTAAGAATTCCTCACCCTTCTCCTAACTAGATGAGAAAATCTAACTCTAAAATTTCTTCCTCTCTCTCAAGTGATCGTTGCTCGTGCACTGTTCAAGTCCTTGCTCGTTGGTGGTTTCTGTTTTCAGGTACGTGTACTACTTAGCTTTTATGCTAAACATGTATTTAAGCTATTTATTTTTGTATTATCTTATTTGTGCGCTAAAGTGGTTCTTACTTATATACTTACATGATGAAATTTTATTACTAAACAAGCCTACGTGAAAGGTGCTCTTTTATGAATAAAAATTTCAGGTTTTAGAAGTGAGTTCCATGCTTTAAGACCTAGTATTGTTTTATGAATTAAAGAAGAAATTTTCCCCCCTTTTTGTAAACACCTAATTTAAGTTTAGATACGAAAAGTCCAGGGTTACCCTCTAAGAAGCCTTTTTATAAGTTAATTTTACTTGAAGAAGGTTCTTTCAATGTTTGATGTCTAGTTTTAATTAAAGGTTATCTTTACGGTTAAATTTTTCCAAGAAATTAGAAATTGTCATAAGTTGTAAAGCCCTGCCCATGAGTTATGTGCGTAAAAGCACCCCAAGGAAATAGTGTTTTAGTACACACCATGTTCACGTGCCTTGAGCACCTCATGAGAATTTATTTGTGCCTTAGATGCACATCAGGAAAATCTGGCCAGTAGGATAGATATCCACCATCCGGACCTCCCGATCGGGCCGGGTATGCGCATACGGAGGCTAAGCCGATGATCGCAAGTAGGGGCACCCATGTTTAAAGTTCTACCGTATCATGTCATCTCCCTTTATTGAACTTTTACTCTCGTATTTGTTTTAAATTCAATACTCTTGTAGCTTTGTATGATTTTATGCTCTTTTATAAAAATTATGGTTGTATTCCTAGCCTTGCAAGTTTGCTATTGAAAGTTTAATTTCTTTACACGTCTAACCAACCTGTGATCGGTTACCCTATTAAGTTAAGGTATTTGTGCTGTGAAGTCATTGGGTTACCGAAAATGTGATTCCTTGTAAGTTGGCTTATTAAGCTCTCCTCTTTCGAACTTTACTTGAATTATCTACTAAATGGAGCCGTGCGCCTAGGCGTAACGAAGTTAAAGTTTTATTTATTGTTTTTCTTTTTTTATTTAATTCCGGTAGTATTCTTACTGAGTAAAACTCACTTTTTAAGTTGTCTGTTACTTTTAGGGCCGCAAGGGAAAGGCAAGGGCAAAGTCACCGACGGGCGGAACCCAAAGACAACCTAGGCGGTATCCAGGTGATCACGGAGCTTTCTGGAAGTTTTATATGATAAAGGGTTAGGGGTGTGATGAAATGTTTGGGAATTGTTGTGGCTTTTAGTCTTGTGGTGTGTGGTTATGAATGGTTTGTATGTTAATTTTTCCACTTATTTGGGTTGCATAATCTTAAGAGTCTCCTATCTTGGTGATTTGCAATGTCTTGTTATGGTGGTCTAGTTATTTTTTGGTTAAAGTCTCATGGCGTGGTGTGTGAAATCTTAGCCTAGTCCATTTTCATGGGCGGCGGTAGTGCTCTCAGGTAATTATCCGCTGCTGATCATTGGGTTAAGTAGTGAGTTAGCTTAATCTGGTGATTAGTAACCTAGGGTGTTATAGTTGTGGTATCAGAGCAAAACAAAAATTTGGTTGTAGAACCTTGGTGACACCTGTAGGCCTTGAGTTAGTTCAGGAAAAGAGAGGAGCCTCTAGGAGGGAAAAAGTGGGGCAAGAAGGAGTTAAGTGATCAATATAATGAAAAATAGAGAGCCTTATTAATTGATTCGAGGATGACATGTGCGAATTGAGTCAAAGAAAGTAGAAAAAGGGGAAAAGCCTTCTGCATGTGTCGTTGAAGTTAAGTATGCTTGATGGTGTAAAGGTCTTGAATCGGTGAAAACTTACAAGTCCTTAATGGAATTTTCTTTTCTTTCAAAAACCATGGGCATGTGAATATGTGTAAATCCTATGAAGTACCTTAAGGATTAAGTAAGTTGGGGTATTGTAGTTTCTGAGGAAAGAGGGTCCGCCCGGACTAAAAGATTAGTGAAATAAGGTCTTGGGGTGCGTTAGTAATTATCTTTATCCTTCTTTCCTTCTAATTATCTTGTGTAATATGTAGATGGTCGACGAACTTCCTAACCCCTACGCGACTTTCATGCCTCCCGGAGGCAGTGTGATTGACCATATTAATGAGCTGGTGGCCCAGTTCGATGTACGACAGGAGAATCCGGATTCCATCTACCATGATCCAGTGCGAAGGGCGTATTGTCTGTTGAGCACCCTCCCCTATGTCCCCCCATGGAGGAGGTTTCGAGAGAGGTACCATTCGTTCATTTACTATTATGATCAGGGAACGCATGCTGAGCGTTTTGGTATTTTGGGAGCATGGTGCGTGGTGACCTTTGAGCTGACCTTACAAGACCGGGCGATCCGCTGGGATATGGAGTCTTGGGAGATCCCGTATTACTTTGTGGATATGTTCGAGCCGCATCACATCCAAGCGGAAGTGGCAGCACCTCCCCCACCTGCCAACCCCGCACCTCAACCGGTCCAGGAGGAGGAAGGAGAAGAAGAGGCAGAGCCCATGGAGGACGAAGAGGAGGAGGAAGCACAACCTTCCCACAACCCGTCCCATGCCTCTAACGAGGTGGAGGTCCTTCCTGTTTCCCCGGCACCCGAGCCCATGGTTGTGGAGATTAGCTCGAACCATAGTGGGGAGCCAAGTCAACCCCCGACCAACCCCAACCCCAAGACCGAGAAGAGCGATGCCACAGAGGACAACGACGATGCGGATGACTCCGACTATCATCCCTCTTAGGGAGCTCAGGTTCAGTAGGGACCATGAATGGGGTTTAGGGATATTTTGTGGACTTTGAACCTTGTTATGTTTTGTGGAACATTGATGTAGGTTGGATTGCAAACGATTGACCTTTAGGTTGTGCCATTGATGCTTTGGAGATTATTTTGTGGTATGAACGTATTGTGGCTATGAACTATTCATGTATTGTGAAAATGAAGGGTTAAATTATTTTGTTTTATAAAGTATGACTCAATCATAGGTGGTTAAGGCGCTGGTCATCCGACAATGCACACACAGTGGTGTGGATGAATGATAGTATATACATATATGCATGCATAGTGATGACTTTGTGTTCTTTTGGGAAGCATGTTAACTTTATTAAGATGGGCATAAAACCTAAATTGTTGATGTTTATCATGTAGAATGTCTAACGCTTCTAACAACAAGCAACCTCAAAATGAACATGCAGAAGACTCGGCCGATAATCGCGAGACTAACCTGCAACTTCAGGGATATCAAGGGACCTCACACGTTGAACTGGCATCCTCGGTTAACCGGACCCTCTCACCTAATGACTATAACCCCGAGGTTTTAGGGCAAGTTATCCAAGAACTCCTCCGTAGGATTCCTAACACAAATGTTGAAGGAAGTAGTGGGGTGAAGGAGGAAGACTATGCTGATAAAGTAGCTAGAAGGAACCCTCGGACATATGCAGGAGGTTTCAACCCCGTAGAGCTGGAAGATTGGATAAGGGGAATGGAAAAGATATTCGAGGTACTCGAAGTGCCTAAGAAGAAATGGGTTGTTATTGACACATTCTACTTGGCTAAGGAAGCAGACTTGTCGTGGAGCACTATGAAGGACAAATATAAGCAGGTGGAGCTATCATGGGAAGGATTCTTGGGAGATTTGAGGGCGAAGTTTTATGCCCTCTCCTTGCAACGACACAAAGAGAAGGAATTTCTAGAGTTGAAGATGCCTGGCCGGATATGACTGTGATGCAGTATGCGGCCAGGTTCAATGAGCTGGCGCGCTTCGCACCTGATCACATGACCACGGAACCTATAAGGATCTCTAGGTTAGAAGGCGGCTTGGCGCCGTATTTGCGAAGTCATTTAGCGGGACAGCCCTTCAAGACTATGCAAGAACTCTATGAACGTGCCGCGGAAGTAGAAAGGGTGAAAAAGGAATTACGGGGTGTGTATCAGGAGAGGGAAACCCAAGCTAAACCTAAGAGAAAGTGGAGTGACAATAGGGCTTCCAATGAATTGGTCCCCCCACGAAGGACCAATCCACCCTCAACTCGTAGTCGCATCATCTCTGAGCCCTCCAGGAAATGTGGAAGAACCAACCATTCCACGAATCAATGTCGGGTAGGCACAGACAAGTACTTATGGTGTGGGAGCAGTGACCATCGGGCAGTATCATGCCCGAAGCGATAAGCAAACCCAAGCGCGGTTAATCCCTGACCGATGCAAGTGCCACGATCAATACCTCCTCCACCAACTCAGGCCAACGTGGGAAGAACATACTCGATGGGGAGAAAGGAAGCAACTACCTCAGGTATAGTGGTTACCGGAACTCTTTTCATCAATTCCAAGCATGTATATGTTTTATTCGATTCGGGTGCTTCGCATTCATTTATTTCTATGCATGCTAGTCCTAAGCTAGGTTTACATAGTCATGAAACTGCGGTAGCATATCAAATAAGATTATCAAACGGTCAGGTCATGATATGTGATAGGGCGTATGAACAAGTTCCCCTTAAGATTTCAAATGAGTGTTTTCCCGTCGATCTTATCGTCATAAATATAGATGAGTTTGAAGTCATCTTGGGCATGGATTGGTTAGCTAAGCACTGGGCAAAAATCAAGTGTGATGAGGGGGTAGTAGTTTTGAAAAGCCGGATGGGAGGCAAGATCCATTTTAAGGGTGAGTCGGGAAAGGCTAGTTGTAGGACTATATCTTTGATGAAAGCAAAGAACCTCGTACGCCAAGGCGCGGAGGCCTATCTATGCTATGTATCAGCAGATCCATTGAAGGAACTGAGGATGGAAGACATATAGGTGGTACGAGAATTTCCGGACATTTTTCCCGAGGAATTAACCGAATTACCCCCGATGAGGGAGATTGATTTTGAGATAGAGTTGGTTCCAGGGACACAACCAATTTCCAAGGCACCCTACCGCATGGCCCCTGCGGAGTTGAAGGAGCTCAAAATCCAACTGGACGAGTTACTCCAGTTAGGCTTTATTCGACCGAGCGTGTCGCCATGTGGAGCCTCGGTTCTGTTTGTTAAAAAGAAAGATGGAAGCTTGAGGCTGTGCATCGATTATCCCGAGTTGAACAAAGTCACCGTCAAGAATAAGTACCTGTTACCGCGAATCGATGATTTGTTCGATCAATTGCAAGGAGCTGGCATATTCTCCAAAATTGATTTGAGGTCTGGATATCACCAGTTGAGAATCAAGCCTGAGGATATTCCAAAGACAGCCTTTAGGACCCGATATGGGCATTTTGAGTTCATAGTAATGCCTTTTGGTCTTACCAATGCCCCGGCAGTCTTCATGGATCTCATGAATCGGGTTTTCCGGTTATACTTGGATAAGTTTGTGGTAGTATTCATCGACGACATATTAATCTATTCGAAAACCCAGGAAGAGCATGAGCAGCACCTCAGAATGGTACTGCAGACCTTAAGGGATCAGCACTTATATGCCAAGTTCAAAAAGGGCGAGTTTTGGCTTAAGGAGGTGGCCTTCTTAGGGCACATAGTGACCAAGGACGGGATCAAAGTGGACCCGCAGAAGGTTGAAGCGGTCATGAATTGGAACAGGCCCACAACCATCACGGAGGTAAGAAGCTTTCTGGGGATGGCCGGGTATTATCGGCGCTTCATACAAGATTTTTCGAAAAATCGCGCTACCTCTAACTAGACTACTAAAGAAGACGACCAAGTTTGAATGGTCAGAGAAGTGCGAAAAAAGAGTTTCAAGAACTCAAGAGAAGACTCACCACAGCGCCTATATTAACCCTTCCGGTGGAAGGAGAAGAGTATGTTATATATAGCGATGCCTCTAAACGAGGGTTGGGTTGTGTTTTGATGCAGAATAATAAAGTTATAGCCTATGCCTCGAGGCAACTAAAGCCATATGAATCAAATTACCCGACCCACGATTTAGAATTAGCGGCAGTAGTCTTTGCCTTAAAGATATAGAGGCACTACTTGTATGGCGGTCATACCAAGATATTCACCGATCACCAAAGTCTTAAGTACATTTTTACTCAGAAAGAGTTGAACTTGAGGCAGCGTAGATGGTTAGAGCTCTTCAAAGATTATGATTTGGATATCCAATATCACCCTGGAAAGGCAAACTCAGTGGCTGATGCTTTAAGTAGGAAGAATCAACATGAGGATGAGACATCAAAGGAGGCACAACCAAAGCTTCGATAAGAAATCCGCAAGGCAGAGATAGAGTTGGTGCCACTGGGCTATGTACAAGCACGATTAGCGGAACATCAAGTGCAGCCTTCCATCCTAGAGGAAATCAAAAGGGAACAGATCAATGATGAGCATCTACAGTACATACGCGCGGGAGTGGATAAAGGAAAGATGCCGGGATTTGTGGTTCACGAGGATGGAACCCAGAGATTTCAAAACCGAATGTGTGTACCTGGATTTCAAAATTTCTGAGAAAGGATCATACAAGAAGGACACTACACCCCATACTCGGTACACCTAGAGGGACATCGCGAGCTTTGTGGATATGTGCCTTACCTGTCGAAAGGTGAAAATCGAGCATCAACGGCCCTCAGGGGAACTAAGGCCTTTTGAGACACCCACCTGGAAGTGGGATTCCGTGTCAATGGACTTCATCATGGGTCTACCCTTAACGGTTGCCAAGAAGAATGCCATATGGGTCGTTGTGGATAGATTGACCAAGTCTGCCCATTTTATTCCAATAAATGACAGTTGGAAGGTGGATAAGTTAAACGACATTTACGTGAGTGAGGTAGTGAGGTTATATAATATGGCTAAAAATTGGGTTATGCGAAGCACTTGAATCTCGTTATGGGTTTAGGACCCAAGTTTTTGCCGGTAGAAAGTTTGTTTTATTTTATTAAGTTGTTAAAATATTATATAATATGATAGATGGTCGGACCCCGAACCCCTATGCTATGTTAATGAAGCCGAAAGATATTGTTTTCGCGCACATCATGAGGTTTATGGAGGTATTCCGCATGCTGAGAGAGAACCCGAACTCTCGATATCACGATCCAGTGAGGAGAACTCTCTGTCTGTGAGCGTTTCTACCGCACGCGCTTCCCTGGACCTAGTTCCGGCACAAAGTCACAAGTACCGCAATCTTATCTCTACTTTCGAGTAGGGCACCCACGAAGATTTCAGACTTTAGGAACATGGTTCGGGGTGACCTTTGAGTTGAAGGTCTATGAATATGCCGAATACTGGGTGATGCAACCATGGGAAATGAAATCCCCTACTATTTCATAGATCTGTTAGGCCCTAGCCTACTATCCAGTTTGAGGTTAAGGGGAGTGACGGTACTAAGGACAAGGAAGATGATGATGATGATGACGACCATACCCTTTCTTAGGGAGTTCAAGTTCTGTATGAGCAAGAAGAAGAGAGGAAGAATGAGAAGTAGCATGTTGTTGCGTATTATGTTGATAACAGTGGGGTAATCATGGAACAATTATCTTTTGATTTCCATGCGTGTTGTGGTTTATGTTTTGAGAACAAATTTGGCTTTCATAGATTATGGTTGGGAGTTAGCGTTTAATGTCTCAAGATTGCATGTGTTTAAAACCTAATGTTTTAAGAAATGAGGAAGAGGAAGTACGTTTAAGTTTACCGACTTGAGGGGAAATTTGTATGCACTAAATGTTCAAATTAACCATGGATAGAAGAGGAGGATTAATAAGTTTTGGAAACATGGACTGTGATTAAATTATGCGAGGATAACAAGGGACAAGGGGTATGGTTACGTAAGGATCATTTGAGTTTAATCTTCTTTAATGCATAAAATGTAAAGGAGGTGGAATGATTGAGTTTTAAACTAAAATTTTATGGTTATAATGTAGCATGTCGTACATATCAAACAACGACTACCCTTCCAACATGGGAAAGCAACTGCCGATTCTCGAGGGCGGAACTTACAGCTGTAGGGACCCCGAGGGGCTCCCCAAATCAACCCTATGTCAGGGTCCTCAGCGAACATGATGCTCCTACCTAACCCCTACCATCCTGAGTTTTAGGCAAGCGATATGGTAACCATCGGGACCTTCTATTTGGTTAAGGAAGCGGCCACCTTGGGTATTTGGGTCACTGGAACTTTGTTAATAAATGCAAGATTTGTTTATGCTTTATTTGATTTTGAGGCATCACATTCGTTTATTTCTGCTCGTGTTAGTTCTGAGCTAGCCTTACAGAATCATGAAAAGGCAGTAGCTTATAAAATATTGTTACCAAATGGCCAAGTTATAGCATGTAAAAGGGCATTCCTCAATGTGCCGCCAAAATATCTGAAGAAATCTTCCCAGTTGACCTTGTTGTCATAGTTATAGTTGAATTTGATGTTATCTTAGGCATGGATTGGTTAGCCAAGCATGGAGCCAAGATAAAATGCGATGAAGGGATTGTTGTTTTGAAAAGTCAGTTAGGAGGTAAAGTTAATTTCCAGTGGTGCATTAGGAAAGCTCAATTGTAAGATTATCTCTTTGATGAAGGCAAGAAGGCTCATACGCCAAGGAGCTGAAGGATATTTATGTTATGTGATGGGAAGTAAGCCAGAGGATCTGGAAGTCGAAGATATTCCCGTAGTAAGGGATTTTTCCAGATGTTTTTCCCGAAGAGCTAACTAGCCTACCCCCGAGGAGGGAAATCGATTTTGAAATAGAGCTAGTACTAGGTACGCAATCAATATCAAAGGCGCCTTATCGAATAACACCCGCTGAGTTGAAAGTGCTCAAGACCCATCTGGATAAGTTGATTCAGTTAGAGTTTATAAGGCCAAGTATTTCTCCTTGGGGAGCACCAGTTTTGGTTGTTAAGAAGAAGGATGGCAGCCTGAGGCTATGTGTCAATTACTGGGAACTAAACAAAGTTACTGTCAAGAACAAGTATCCGTTGCTTCGCATTGATGATTTATTTGGCCAGTTGCAAAGGGCAGGCATATTTCTCAAGATTGAGCTAGGGTCTGGATATCACCAATTGAGGATAGGGCCGGAATATATACCTAAGATAACTTTTAGGACTCGTTATGGGCACTACGAGTTTATAGTAATGCCTTTTGGCTTACCAGTGTACCAACAGTGTTTGTGGTTTTATGAATCGAGTTTTGGGCCATTTTTGGATAAGTTTGTAGTAGTCTCTATTGACGATATTTTGATTTACGCAAAGACTTGAGAAGAGTGGGAACAACATTTGAGAATAGTGCTGCAAACGCTGGTAGAACATCAGTTATATGCTGAGTTAAGGAAGTGTGAGATTTGGCTGGAAGAAATAGCCTTTTTAGGGCATATGTTGACAAAAGGAGGAATCAAAGTTGATCTTCAAAAGGTTGAAGCTGTCATGAATCGGGCTAGACCCCCAACCATTACCGAAGGAAGGAACTTTTTAGGTATGGCAAGTTATTACAGGCATTTCATACAAGATTTTTCTAAGATTGCCTCGCCGTTGATCAGTCTAGTGAGAAAGACTATCAAGTTTGTTTGATAAGAAAAGTATAAGACAGCATTTCAAGAACTCAAAATGAGACTCACATCGGCCCCAATCTTGGCCCTGCCAGTGGAAGGAAACGAATATGTCATATATAGCGACGCGAGCAAGCGAAGGTTAGGACGTGTCTTGATGCAAGATGGCAAGATCATAGCTTATGCCTCCTGGCAGTTGAAACGATATGAGCTGAATTACCCTGCACATGATCTAGGGTTAACGGCAGTAGTTTTACCTTGAAGTTCTTGAAGCATTAACTATACAGTGTTTCTACCAAAGTCTTTACAAATCATCAAAGTCTTAAGTACATATTTACTCAGAAAGAGTTAGGCTTAAGGAAACAAATATGAGTGGAGCTCATTAAGGTTTATGACTTAGACATTCAGTACCATCCAAGAAAGGCAAATTCAGTAGTTGATGCCCTGAGTAGGAAGAATCAGCATGACACGGATGCACCGAAGATGAACAAATCAAGGCTCAGTCGGAAGGTCGATAAATTAGCAGATATTTATGTAAAGGAAGTGGTAAGGTTACACGACATTCACAAAGATATAATCTCTGACCGAGACACCACGTTGAGTTTCAGTAGCTCGTACCATCCAGAAACAGATGGCCAAACAGAGAAAAGTAAATTAGATAATGGAAAAACATGATTTGAGCATGCGTCATATATTTTCAAGGGAGGTTGGAAAGAGTTCTTACCACTGGTGGAAGTCTCCTACAACATAGCTACCAAGATACGATTTGGGTGGCGCCTTTTGAAGCCTTTACGGTCGTAAACGCAAATTCCCTTTATGTTGGAATGAATTAGACGGAGCTCTAGTAGTGGGTCCAGAGATGATGGATAAAGTACGGCTCATCCAGTAGCACATCAAGACCGCCCAAAGCCGGAGGAAAAGTTATACCGACCAGAGCAGAAAACCTTTAGAATTTCGGTCGGGAAGTGAGGTGTTCCTCAAAGTTTCCGCCACTAAAAGAGTGCGTGGATTCAAAGTTAAAGGAAAGTTTCATCCTCAGAACATTAGGCCTTATGAGATTGTTGAAAAGATCAACGGGTCGATTATTGGCGTGAATTGCCTACGAAGTTAGAACCTATTTATGATGTGTTCCATGTTCTCAGTTGCGAAAGTATAAACCAGACCCAAACCATGTAATTGAACCCAAGCCAATGGCTACCACGGAGAATCTATTCTATGGAGAAGTGCCGATTCTAAATTCTAGACGAAGGGTCAAGCTTTTACGCTCCAAAAAGATCCCTTTAGTGAAAGTCCTTTGGACTAATCACCCCACGACAAAAGTTACATGGGAAATCGGAAAGAACATGCGAAACAAGTGCCCCCATCTGTTCTAAGGCAAGACACCGAAGATAAGGGGGTAGTATTTTCAAGTTTCGGGGACGAAACTTCTTTTAAGGGGAGTAAGATGTAATAACCCGAAGAAAATCACCCCCTAATACGTATTAATTAGTTTAGATAATCAAGGTTAAAACTAAATCATGATTAATTAAAGCACGTGTTCCATTTTTTTTTTCTAACCTAGTATATGTTTTGCAGGACTTGAACAGTGCAACGATCAACAACGATTCAGTTTAATTTTTTATGAAAAATCGCTACCGTTAAATTTTTATGTTACCGAGACCGATATATCAGGTCCTTGTTTATTCGAAATTAATTAATGTTATAATTATGAGAAAAATTTTATGGAGGGGTATGGATATATTTATTTGGGTTCCGATAATATTTTTATGGTTTAAGAAATTTCGGTAAATTGGGAAATTAAGGAGATGTAAGTATAAAAAGGGAAGATTAAATTGATGAAAATTTCTCACTTGGGCCCCTTGTGGATTGGCGCATAAAGGAGGAAGAGAGGGGGGAATTTTCTTTTATCTTGGGCCTTGATATATATGGATGATATTAGAAATTAGTGTCCCATTTGATATTATAACCACACTCTCAACTCTTGCTCTCCCTCTCACTTGAGCCACCCATCTTCCCCGACTATCCTCCATTCGGCCTACCGCCCTGCCGCCGGCCACCGATTGTCGTCGCTGACTCGGCGTCTATCCGGCCACCGTTGCGCCACCACCATCTCACCTTCCCTCGTTTACTTCCATTTCAAGAGGTAAATCACCCCATCTCTTCCCCCTTTCTTTAAGAATGAATCAAGAATGTGATTGTTAGTTTCCCTCTTGTGTTCTATGTCCTTTTTCAGAGGTAGTTCAAAGATTGTAAGGTTTTCAAGAGGAGTTTACAAGGAGCTAAAAGAATCAAGTGGGGATGGTAAGTTCTTGACGAATGTTGATGTTTTATGACTTGAATGAGTTCTCTCTTTCTAAATTAAGCTATGCATGGTGTTTAAAAAGGATAAATCCACTGTGAATGAGTAAATTCTTGAGTCAAGTTTGCTTGCATGTGAGTAAATTAGGATGAAATGGCTATATTTTAGTGAATTGATGAAGTTGGGTGTTATATTCATGATGGCTTTCACTTGGATGCTCTAGTTTTTGGAGACCTTGCTTTGCATGTGTCTTTTGTGACCAAGAATGAAAGTTTTGAAAGAGTTTTAATTCTGGAAATGTGTTTTTAAAAATAAGGAAGGTAATTTAGGTAGTGATTATGAGAAATCATGGAGTTTTAATTAGACATGCAAGGGTTTTGTAAGTAATGTGGAGGTTTGGTTGGATTCTGAAATTTCCAGAGGTATTGAAATATTATTTCGGCTCATTTTAAGGCTTAATTAGGTAGAAAACAGTGTTATCTAACACCTGGTTTTTACGGATCGGCGTTTCGTTAAGTATATTAGTATTTATGGCCAAAATCGTGAAGCCGCGCAAATCTGGAATTTTATGACGGCAGAACAAAGATGGGTATTTTTCGACTAATTAGAGGTTACTATGGCCTAAGGTTTGAACATGAAAGTTTTAGGAGAGAATCTAAGCTTTTCAGAATGGTATGGTATGCGTTCATAGGAGGTGAGACGAGCAAGTTATAAGCTTCTTATTGAAGGACAAAAATTCTGAGTTTTCCAGAAATAACACAAGTGTGACTGCCCTTATTCTAGGCTAAAATCCGACCTCTTCTCAAGCTTAAATCAATTGGTGATATAAAAAAAAGTTGGAGTACGACTCACGAGCTTTCCATAGACAGTTTATAATCCTAAAACCGATTAGTATAACCCAAGTTATGACCTTCTGAAAAAGGCTCGTCAACTTTTCTAAATTATGGGCAGATTAGGAGATTGTGTAAATTGACCCCTTTAACCATTTTTTTTAGACTTCGAGGCACTGTAAAGTTGTAGCGTGTTCTAAGCTTTCCGAAAGTCCTCTCATGACATGATCCGATATTTGAGGAATAAGTTGATCTTACAAGTACGCCTTAGAACTCGAGTTCATTTTTGTTATTCTTACAAAATTCACTAGGTTATTCTCCCATGCTACCACCTAAGTTAAGTCCTAATTTATGATTTTCTTTTCTTTTAAAGTCCCTCCAAGAGATCGTTGCACCACTGTTCAAGTCCCTGCTCGTTCCGTGCGTGTTCTTAAGTCTTCAGGTACGTATATAGCCTGTAGCTTTTAAGTTAAACTTATGAATTATTTATGTCCTACATATCATATCTTTTATTTACAATTTATGTCATTCATGCTAATTTCATGTTTCTTGTCAAAAGTAAGTAAGTTTTAAGTGGGTTTATGTACCAAAGTTAATTTACTATAAGTAACTCATCTGATTTTAAGTATTTATGTTACTTTATGTATCATGTTCAAGTGTAAGTAAGTCTTATGTGGCTCTATGTACTCACGTATGATTTATTCTCTTAAGCCTATTTCGTTATATTTACTCTAATACCCATGCTTTTAGGCAAAATCTTATGTTTTATGCTCAAGATGTTATACGAGTCTTATGAATTTCATTTACCAGGGTTTAATTATCAAGTTATTTTATATTCTAATTTAAGAGCTTATATTAGGAATCTTTTATGTTAGAGACTTTTACAATATTTCCATTCTTTGGTTAATAAAGGTAGTGCATGACTAAATTTCGTTATAAGTACAATTCTTATTCAAGAAAAAGTCAAGAATGGGTTTCAATTATGATTTCAAAGATGGTTAAAGATCTCGTTGTATTATGAACCCGAGTCAAGGTTCTAAGTTTCTCAATTTTTCTTATAAAGGCCCCGGCCATGTTTTTGTGTGCTTTAGAGCACACCCTGTATAATCGTGCTGTAGAGCACCCCATGCTTAATTGTGCCGTAGAGCACACCAGGATAATTGTGCCTTGTGCACACCAAGGAAAAATACAAAGATAGTGCCTAAAGTGCACCCCATGAAAATTTGGCCAATATAGGATGTTGTCCACCATCCGGATCTCCCGATCGGTCCGGGTATGCGCATACGGAGGCTTAGCCGATGATCGCAAGTAGGGGACCTTCAGAATAATAATACGATAAATAAGTTTAAAGTTACTTAAGTTACTCAAGTCTTTTGAACCAAAGTAAAGTTTTATGACTTACATGCCAAACTTTTTATAAGTCTTGGTTTATAAGGGTTTAAGGTCAAGTTTATGCTATGGCTATGTACGTGTGTTATATGTTAAGTCATGTATGATTTAGGTTCTTTGGAAACTATGTTGTATTACTTTTAATGATAGATTATTTCTAAGATTAAGGTCATGTATGTTACTTTTACGAGGAAGAACTCAAAAGTATTTTCATCTAAGTTGTGATTCAAGTACAGTTAAGTTATATTTTCCATGTACAGGCCAGGTAAAGTCAAGCTATGTAAGTTTTGCTACCTTTTATTGTTTGTTTGTTTTATATTATTTTTTTTATGTTTTGGAACTGCGCTAAATAACTAAAACGAGTTATGAAAAGAGTCTTACGTTATTAGGGGTATACGTACTGAGTTTAACTCACATTTCGAAGTTTTATGTTTTCGTTTTAGGGATCTCGGCAAAAGAGAGTGGAAAAGCTCGGGGAGGACGAAACCCTAGAGCACCTTAAGGAAATTTGAAGATGGTTAGAGGCTCTCCATGAAGGATTTAAAAGAAATTGTGTTTTAATGGCTTGTATAATTTCTTTTGGGCTGTTTTATGTTGTTTTGAGGTGGTTTAGCTTAAATTATGCTGATGATGCATGTTTAAAGTTGGTTTATGGTTGATGGCTGTTGTTGAGTTTAGTCTTAGCCTTGTCCACCTTCGTGGACGGCTGTAATTCTCTCAAGTGTTTATCCGCTGCTAATCATTGGGTTAGGTGAATCATTAGCTTAATCTAGTGGTTAGTAACCTGGGGGTGTTACATCCATGCACGTAGAAAAGACTATATTACCCTTGATAATCCCTCGACAGTCCTACGAGCTCAAGTGTTAATAATTTAAACAAGAAATAATTAACGGACGTAAAATAATACTAATGACGTAACGGTACTTATAATCGAATTTTCCGGGGTTTTACATCATTCCCCTCTTAAAAGAAGTTTCGTCCTCGAAACTTGACTCACAACTCGACTAACAAATAACGATTTTGCTCGCACTTACGGTCCAACTACTTCTAAACTTCCGGTTTTCCCATCATTCCCCTCTTAAAAGGAGTTTCGTCCTCGAAACTCGACGTACCTTAAGCGTTGAACAGATGCGGATATTTCGATCTCCTCTTCTCTTCAGCTTCCCAGTGGCTTCTTTTGTAGCATGATTCGCCATCGCACTTTTACGAGTGGGATGGTCTTCCTTCGAATTTGCTTCTGTCGTTGTTCTAGGATTTCCACAGGTTGCTCCTCGTAAGTCAGGTCCTTTCTTAGCTGCAAGGGCTCAGGTTCGATCACATGCGTGGGGTCGGGTACATATTTCCTTAGTTGGGATACATGGAACACATTATGCACCCTTGGTAGATCCCTAGGTAGTTGTAATCTATACGCAAATTCCCTCATGCGCTCCAATATCGGATATGGTCCGATATACCTTGGGGTCAATTTTCCTGATTGCCCGAACCTCATGACTCCTTTTGTCGGTGAGACCTTTAGGAATACATGCTCACCCACCTCAAACTCCAAGGGTCTACGCCTTTTGTCTGCGTAGCTCTTTTGACGACTCTGCGTTGCTTTCATCTTGTCTTGGATTATTCGGACTTTTGTGTCGTAGCTTGCACCAGGTCAGGTCCTATTGTGAGGGATTCGTCAATATCTTGCCAGCATAAGGGGAGTTCTACACCTTCTCCCATATAAAGCTTCAAAAGGTGCCATTCCGATGCTGGCATGGAAGTTGTTATTGTAGGAGAACTCAATCAATGTCAACACATCATCTCACGAATCTTGAAAGTCCAAAGCGCATGCCCTCAACATGTCCTCGAGGGTCTGGATGGTCCTCTCAGACTGACCATCGGTGGTGGGATGAAAGGCGGTACTGAAATTAAGTTTGGTACCGAAAGCTTCCTGCAGCTTCTTCCAAAAACCCGATTGAAACCTGGTGTCCCTATCCGAGACTATGGAACTAGGGACTCCATGTAACCGTACTATTTCTCTCACATAGGCTCGTGCTAATTGGTCCAACGTCCAAGTGGTGGCCATGGCGAGAAAGTGAGCGGACTTGGTCAATCGGTCAACAATCACCCAAATGGCATTGTTCTTCTTCCTTATCCTTGGTAATCCCACTACAAAATCCATGGAGATTGAATCCCACTTCTATTCTGGGATGTCCAGCGGTTGTAACAATCCAGCGGGTCATTGATGTTCAACCTTGACCCGTTGCCAGGTGAGACATTTGGCCACATAATCAGCTACCTCTTGTTTCATATTACTCCACCAAAATGTCTGTTTCAAATCCTTATAGAGCTTGGTTCCGTCTGGATGCACCGAGTATGGTTTGTTATGCTTTTCATCCAAGATCTTCCTATTTAGTTCCTCCATGTTTGGCTCACATACTCGGTTGTGGAACCTAAGAGTTCCATCCTCATGTACCACCAATCCCGGTGTCTTTCCTTGTGAGACCTCTTCCTTGATCTTGAGCAGTTGGAGATCCAGCTCTTGTGCATTCTTAATCTCCTCTAAGAGAGTGGGTTCTACCTCCATTGCGTTCAACACCACTTCACTCCTGGGAATAACCACATTTAGTCCCCAGCCTTCGAAACTCCTCACACAACTCGTGTGGTAATGTCACTAGGTGATTCGAGACGAGATAAGATCTTCAGCTCAGGGCGTCTGCCACTACGTTAGCCTTTCCCGGGTGATATTGAAAATTCACATCGTAATCTTTCAAGAATTCCAACCACCTAGTTTGACGAAGATTCAACTCTTTCTGCGTGAAAAGGTACTTCATACTCTTGTGATCGGTAAACACCTCACAGTGCACCCCATAGAGGTAGTGCCTCCAAATCTTGAGGGAAAAAACCACTGCTGCTAACTCCAGATCGTGCGTAGGGTAATTCTTCTTGTGAGTCTTCAACTGTCGGGACGCGTAAGCGATTACTTTGCCATTCTGCATCAGCACGCATCCCAACCCATTGTGCGAGCCTGCGAGGCATCGCTGTATATTACGAAACCTTCATTCCCTTGAGGTAAAGCGAGAATAGGGGCCGAGGTTAGTCTATCCTTTAGCGTTGAAAGGCTTGCTCGCACTTGTCTGACTAGGCGAACTTCACTGACTTCCTAGTCAGGTTGGTCAATGGATTTGCGATCTTGGAGAAATTGACAGGGTCGCAAGCGCACGGTGTACGTAGTAGCACGTCAAGGTGAATTCCATAGGGACTCACTTAACAACACAATAAACTAACCTCTATCTCGATTTCTAAGCTAATCAGGTTTTAGGTTTTGGAAAAGGTTTAACAACCAATCAATCTAATAAAGCAAGGAAAAATCAATCAGAGGTTATAATCAAGAGAGAAAGACTTCTAGGGAGATGCTAACCTAACAACGAGTTCGATTAGTAAAACCTAGTTTGCACAATTACACATTCAAGAACGAATCAAGAATCGACAACCTCTGAATTCTATCGCCTTTTCAATGCTAAATAGAATTATTCTAAACAACCTAATCAACAAGTTTCGTGTGCCTGTTAGGTTAATCAGAATTGAAGGTCTCAAAAAGTCAGGTTATCTAATGATTCCCTAGTTCACTACTCCTTTCTCAACTTTCGCAAACCTAGATAGACAGGTTGGTAGTCAGATTACCCTGATTCACCTTTCAGTACTTCTCAGGTTAATCTCAAACACATAAATATTCAATACCTTAAGAATATTCATAAACATGGAAAACACAACCTTATATTGATTCTAATCAAGAATTCATGCACAAAACTAATAATATTAAATCAAACTACATTGTTTCTGTTGAAATCAGTAGTATTTTTACTGTTAGGAGTTGTGTTTTCCTTTTTTAGTCTATGTCTAGGTCAATTGAGATTTTCTAGTAGTGGACTGTTGGTTTTTTCTGTTTTTAGGAGTCAAAGGAGTAGTGGGGTTAGTGCAGATTGTGGGTCTATTATGGATCCTACTTTTGTGGTCATTCTGTTTGATTTGCCTATTTAAAGGGCTTTAGAATTCTAATGAAAGTGGTGAGATTGCAGTCATCTCTTTTCTTCCTTGCATATTTTTATCTATCAGTGGTATCAGAGCCAGCAGGGCTTCTTCCCACACGCACAAAAAAATAAAAAACAGAGGCAGTAGCCTTTTTCCTCCCAGCTTTCTTTATGGCCTCAGACAACGGTAATTTTGTCCAACCTCCAGTCCCACGTTTTGATGGTCACTATGACCATTGGAGCATGTTAATGGAGAATTTTCTTCGCTCCAAAGAGTACTGGACTTTGATAGAGCCTGGGATTGAAGAGCCAAAAGTAGGGGAAAAAGTGACAGAAGCTAGACAAAAAGAATTAGATGCACTACGCCTGAGAGATTTGAAGGTAAAGAATTACCTATTTCAGGCAATTGATCGACCCATTCTGGAGACAATTCCGTCAAAGCAAACGTCCAAAGATATTTGGGACTCTATGAAGAAAAAGTATCAAGGTTCTGAGAGAGTGAAGCGTGCACAGCTTCAAACCTTGAGAAGGGAGTTTGAATCGCTACAAATGAAAGACGGAGAGTCTGTATCAGGCTATTGCGGGAAAGTTATGGAGATAAGCAACAAGATGCGAATCTATGGGGAGAGGATGGAAGATGTTGCAATTGTGGAGAAGATACTCCGCTCTTTAACATCTAGATTTGATTTTGCGGTATGTGCAATCGAAGAATCAAAGGACTTGGATAAGTTGTCCCTTGATGAATTGCAAAGTTCTCTCTTAGTTCATGAGCAGAAGATAAAACGGGGCTCCACTGTAGAGGAGCAAGCTCTCAAGGCTTCTGTTCATACCCGCTTCAATGAGTACAGAGGTCGTGGAAGAGGTCGAAGCCGAGGTCGAGGTCGAGGAAAAGGAGATTATGGAGGGAGAGATTCCAGCAGGAGTTATAATCACAGTAATGATCAGTCACAAGTCAGAAACAGAAGTCGAGATCATGACAAATCCACGGTGAAGTGTTTCCGGTGCCACAAATTTGGCCATTATGCATCTGAGTGCTACAGCAGGCTACCTGTTGAAAAATAGATGGGAGAATCTGCAAAATTTGCAGAGAAGGAGGAAGAAGTAGAGACTCTTTTGATGGCCACAATCCCGGGTAACAATGAATCAAAGAAGGAGACCTGGTACGTAGATACTGGCTGCAGTAATCACATGACTGGTAACAAATCTGCCTTCTCTTGTTTGGATGAAAGTGTTTGTTCAGTTGTGAAATTTTGTGATGAATCTACTGTGAAGGTTATGGGAGAGGGTGATGTCAAAATTAGAACTAAGACTGGTGTTGTAGAAACCATTTCTAATGTGTTGTATGTCCCTAACCTGACGAAAAATTTGTTAAGTGTTGGCCAGTTAGAAGAAAAGGGGTATGATGTCACACTTAAAGATGGTGTTTGTAAAATTTATCATCCAGTTAGAGGGCTTATTGCTGCTGTCAAAAGAACATCGAACAGGTTGTATCCTGTCAAGATTGAGAGTGCTCTAACATGTTTGACGGCTGAAGCGAAGGATCTTTCATGGTTATGGCACTTTCGCTACGGTCATCTGAATTTTGGAGGCTTGACGACACTGAAATAGAAGAATATGGTCATAGGTCTTCCTGAGATTTCTGCCCCATCTACAGTATGTGAGGAATGTGCTACAAGTAAGCAGACTCGTTCTCAATTCCCAAACTGCAAGTCATGGAGAGCTAGCAATGTTCTCGAACTCGTGCATTCATATTTATGTGGCCCAATAAATCCAACTTTAAATGGAGGTAAAAAATATTTCATCACCTTCACAGATGATTTTTCCAGAAAAACATGGGTGTATTTTTTACAGGAAAAATCAAAGGCTTTTAGTGTATTTAAAAGCTTCAAAGCTCGAGTTAAAAAAGAAGCAGGAAGATGCATAAAGTCTCTTCGTACTGACCGTGGTGGAGAATATTGCACAACCGAGTTCGAATCATTCTGCACACAAGAAGGCATTCGAAAAGAGCTTACAACTGCATATACCCCTCAACAAAACGGTGTATCGAAAAGGAAGAATAGGACTATTCTGAATATGGTCAGAAGCTTGCTCATGAAGGGGAAAGTTCCGAAGACGTTTTGGCCAGAGGCCGTGAATTGGAGTGTGCATATTCTCAATAGATGCCCTACTTTTGCTGTCAAAAATATGGCTCTAGAGGAAGCATGGAGTGGAAGAAAACCCTCTGTTGAGCACTTCAAGATTTTTGGAAGCATTGCCTATGCACATGTACCAGATAAGATGAGGGCAAAACTAGATGATAAGGCAGAAAAGTGTGTTTTTCTTGGTGTAAGTAACATTTCCAAAGCTTATAAGTTGTACAATCCATTAACAAAAAAGATTGTGACTAGCAGGGATGTAGTTTTTGATGAAGAGAGCACTTGGGATTGGAATATGCGTGAAGATACCCAAGTTGTCCTAGACGATGATCCGCGCGAATTTTTTCCACAATCCAGTGCACCTAACTCAACAGATTCAGCTCTTGGTCATGTTGAAACTTCACCATTCAATGCTGAAACCATTGAAACAGAAAGACAGGAAGTTGCAGGCAGTGATTTAGAATGTCAATGTGGTCATCGAATCCGAAAAAGGCCCTCCTGGATGCAAGATTATGAGGTAAGTGGAGGTGGTCAGTATGATGATGTGGTTACTCATTTTGCTCTGTTTGCAGACTGTGATCTTGCAACTTTTGAAGTTGCTGTAAAAGAAGAAAAATGGCGAAGGGCAATGGATGAGGAAATTGATGCGATTGAACGGAATGACACATGGGAGCTTTCTGACCTTCCAAGAGGGTAGAAAACTATTGGAGTAAAATGGGTTTACAAGACAAAATTGAAGGAAAATGGTGAAGTCGACAAGTACAAGGCGAGGTTGGTAGCCAAGGGATACTAGCAAGAGTACGGGATCGATTACACTGAAGTATTCTCTCCAGTTGCAAGGCATGATACAATCAGATTTGTAATTGCTCTCGCAACTCATAATTCGTGGCCTATCTTCCAGCTAGATGTCAAGTCGACATTTTTACATGGCTACTTAGATGAGTAGGTATTCATTGATCAATCCCCTGGTTATATTAAAAAAGGACATAAGCATAAGGTTTATAGGCTGAAGAAAGCTCTCTATGGGCTAAAACAAGCCCCACGGGCTTGGTACAGTCGAATTGTTTCATATTTTACCAAAGTCGGTTTTACAAAATGTCCTTATGAGCACACTCTATTCATTAAGAATGGTGACCATGGAAAATTGCTCATTATTTGCTTGTATGTGGATGATCTTATATTTACTGGAAATTGTGCTGCCATGTTTGAGGAATTCAAGAGGTCAATGATGGATGAATTTGAAATGACCGATCTTGGATTGATGCATTACTTTCTTGGCATAGAAGTGGTGCAAACTAAAGGGGGGATTTTTATCTCTCAAAAGAAGTATGCAGGAGAAATTTTGATGTGTTTCAAATGGCGATTGTAACCTATGAAACACCTGCTGAGGTTGGACTGAAGTTACGCAAAGATCATGGGGGTAGGAAAGTTGACAGCACATTGTACAAGCAAATTGTTGGCAGTCTCATGTATTTAACTGCCACACGGCCTGACATAATGTACGCTGTAAGTATAATCAGCAGGTATATGGAGAATCCTACAGAAATTCATTTACTGGCAGGGAAGCGAATTCTTCGTTATGTGCAAGGAACAAGGGACTTTGGCCTATGGTACAAGAAAGGCGGAAAAGGAATGCTAGTAGGATTCACTGATAGTGACTATGCTGGAGATCAAGATGACAGAAAGAGCACATTAGGCTATGCTTTTCTATTCGGGTCAGCTGTTATCTCATGGTCATCGAAGAAGCAGCCGATTGTTACTTTATCAACAACAGAGGCTGAATTTCTGGCTGCAACTAGTTGCGCTTGTCAAGCCATTTGGCTTAGGAGAATCCTTAAAGAGTTATCTTTCATACAAAAAGGAGCGGCAACAATTTTTTGTGACAACAATTCAGCGATCAAGCTCTCTAAGAATCCTGTTCTATATGGAAGAAGCAAACATATTGATGTGAAGTTCTATTTCTTAAGAGACTTGAATGATGTTGGAGCAATTGATATGGTATACTGCAGGAGTGAAGATCAAGTGGCTGATATATTTACTAAAGCCTTGAAGTTGGACCCTTTCATGAAGCTAAGAAGGTCACTAGGTGTCTGCTCTGTCAAAGCTATAAACTGAATGTTCATAAACATCAGTTTAAAGGGGGACTGTTGAAATCAGTAGTATTTTTACTGTTAGGAGTTGTGTTTTCCTTTTTTAGTCTATGTCTAGGTCAGTTGAGATTTTCTAGTTGTGGACTGTTGGTTTTTTCTGTTTTTAGGAGTCAAAGGAGTAGTGGGGTTAGTGCAGATTGTGGGTCTGTTATGAGTCCTAATTTTGTGGTCATTCTGTTTGATTTGCCTATTTAAAGGGCTTTAGAATTCTAATGAAAGTGGTGAGATTGAAGTCATCTCTTTTCGTTCTTGCATACTTTTATCTATCAGTTTCGGGTTGCAAACCCTAGAATTCAAAGAAAATTACTCAATCATGTTCAAGAAAAGTACGACATAAGTTCCAAACATCATGATTAATTCTCATAACAAAGAATGAATCGAAAAGAAATATAATTACGAAAAATACAACGGTTGAGTCTTTCGATTTCGGGGTGGAGTCTTCCTCGCAGGTAATGATAATTTCTTCCCAAATCTCGAACTTCGCTCCTGTTCGAATTGATCTTGATCTTGGTCTTGATTGAAGATGTGAGGAGTAGATGTGACGTTTAGGGCCTTTCTCTCTTTGTGGATGGGTGAATAATAGAATAGAATGGTGTATGAATGTGTCTCCCCCTAATAATCAATGACTCTCAATAATATAACCGCTGCTCTTTTCTTTACTTGCGACGAACGACCCCAGCCAGATTAGCCACGGACCGTGGCTAACATCACGGCCTGGGCGTGGTAGACGCTCCCTCAATTTCCCCTTTCTCCTCTCTTCGGACTTGTGCTGGGCGAGTCAATTACTTGAACCAATGAAGTCAACCGCTTCCATTTCTCTCTTTCTCCATTGGACCGAGTGAAGGATGAGAGCTGGGCCCAAGCAATTAATTTCCCTACCTTTCTCTCTTTGCCTCTTTGGTGTTGGGCCAAATCAAGGGTTCCACCAATGAAGTCATGCCCTCACTTTTCTCTTGTTATCATTGAACCGCATGGATGGTGGGTGAATTTATGAAGCAAATTGCCTCCACTTTCTTCGTTCTCCATTGGGCCGTTAAAAATGGGCGGAAACAATCAAGTATATGGCCTCATGAAGCTATGAATTGAGCCCCACCTCTCTCCCTTTTGTTCATTGGGCCGAAAGAAAGGTGGTCCAATGAAATCAAATGGCCTCCTTCTCGCTTTCTATGTTGTAATTGGGCCCAGTGAAGGATGAAAGAATGGGCTGAATTAGTGACTGGGCGAAAATGAGTAAAATGGCCCCCACATCTGATTGGGCCGCATGAAGGCTGAACAACTGAAAATGAATTGCCTCACATGCCTCTTTGCCGATTGGACCGAACAAGGGTGGCCTAATACCATTGAATTTGCCTCCCCTTTTTGCGATTGGGCCAAGTGAAGGATGAAAGAAATGAAATTAATTGTCTCCATTTCTATGCCTTTCTTCTCGTACAAACAACCCAGCAACTAGGACCGTGGCAGACACCACGGTCTGACCGTGGTGTGCACTGCTCGATCATTTTGTGCTTCTTTTTGTCCCAAATTTATATCACGGTTCGGATTTGACATGTAGAGGCCCATGGTGTCTTAAATCTTGCTAGAAGTTAAGAGAAAATTGGTGTTTTGGCCTTAAAACTTACAAATTCACATCAAAAACAAAAACACCAAGTGTAATAGGGAAATCGGAATATAAATCAAGATTCACACTCAAACCTATCCCTAATTCACTATCGAAAACCCCTAAAAACATAGTCATAAAACACAGTTATCAGAAATCCTGAATGAACTTCCGGTAGTCGCCTGCTAATCCAAAGAAGCTTCTCACCTCGGTGGCATTCTTCTGGGTTGGCCACTTGGTGATGGCTTCCACCTTTTGAGGGTTCACTGCTACTCCCTCCTTAGACACCACATGTCTTAGGAATGCATCTTTTTCCAGCCAAAACTCATACTTCTTGAACTTAGCATATAGTTCGTTTGCTCGTAAAGTCTCCAATACTTTCTTCTGATAGGTTGCATGCTCATGTCGGGACCCTGAGTAGATTAAAATATCATCGATGAATACCACTACAAACTTGTTCAGGAAGGGTTTGAATGCCCGATTCATTAGATCCATGAAGGCAGTTGGGGCGTTCGTAAGCCCAAACGGCATCACTACAAACTCATAGTGGTTGTATCAAGTTCAAAAGGAAGTCTTGGTGATGTCCTTGTTCCTGATCCTCAACTGATGATAACCTGATCTTAGGTCAATCTTAGAGAACATCGTTGCACCCCTCAATTGATCAAACAAGTCGTCGATCTGAGGTAAGGAGTAACGAATCTTGATCGTTATCTTGTTCAGCTCTCAGTAGTCTGTGCACAGCCTCATGCTACCGTCTTTCTTCTTCACAAACAGCACCGGTGCCCCCCAAGGTGACGTGCTGGGTCGAATGTAACCCTTCTCCAACAACCCTTCACACCCTTGGCCCAATAGCTTCTGAGCCTTGAGGGCAGAGATGATTCTCAGCCTATGACGATGTAGGTCGCTTCGATGCTCCACATTTCTTCCATCTGGTCCGGTTAGCATTACCTTTTGCTTGAAACAATCTATTTGGGCCTGTTACTTTAATAACCAGTCCATCCCCAGAATGATATCGAACTCCATCAGGTCGAACTGGTACAGGTCGGCGTCAAACTCTTGACCCACTATAACTATTGGACACTTCCTATACAGCTCTCCACAATTAACAGAATTTCCCGTGGGTGGAGCTACAGACATATGTATACTATCTCTCGATGGTTTCATTTTGCCTTCCTCCACAATTCCCGGGGCAATAAAAGAATGACTAGCCCCCGAATCAAATAAAGCATAAACATCGAGTTAAATCATTTCCATGCCATATAACTTTCAATTTTTATCAGTTTAGCCACTCAACTTTTAAATTTGTCAAATATGTTACATGAAAACTTGTCAAAAATGCCACATAACTTTTAAATTTGTCAAATATGCCATATAACTTTGAAAATTGTCAAAAATACCACCTAACTTTGAAATATTGTCATAAATGCCACCTAATGAGATTTTGACCTATTATAAAAGTAGAATTTATATTCATTTTATTTTTTAATTTAGAATAGTTATAAATAATAGAAAAAATGCCTTAATATATTAATCTAACTTCAACTAGCATATCCACCCCATCTCATAATTCTTCTTATTCCTCTTCAACACCATAAAATAAAATCTATTAATATATTAGGTTCTTTTTCTTCTATTTCTCACTATTCTAAATTTAAAAATAAATTCAAAATAAAAATAAAAATAAAATAACTTTTACTTGTTCTAATAGGTCAAAATCTCATTTGGGTAATTTTTTTTTAAAGTTAAGAGGCATTTTTGACAAGTTTTCAGAGCTACGTGACATATTTGACAAATTTAAAAGTTAGGTGGCATTTTTGACAAATTTTCAAAGTTATGTGGCAAATTTGACAAATTTAAAAGTTGTGTGACAAAACTGACAAAAATTGAAAGTTGCATGGCACATAAGTGATTCAACTCCATAAACATCATAGGTGTAGAGAAAGAAAGTACCCGTCACGACGTTGACCTCGTTCTCCGCTTCGTCTTTCCTCATCACATACACACCTTCCACCCTGGTTCGGAGGTGGCTGTTGTTGCTGACAAAGTGGGGGTGGGTTGGGTGCTCGCCCCTGGTTAGCTGGATTGCCTTTGGGGCCACCCTGATTCTGATAGCGCTGACTGGAGTTCCCCCGGTTCTGTTGTTGCTGGCCCGAGTTTCGCTGATACCCCCCGCGATTCTACTGACGATAATTTCCATTATACCCTCCAGGTTTTGGTTTGTATAATGCGGTGGTCCTCTGTTTCCCCAATTTCCACTGTTGAACCCTCCTTGTGCCCCACGGTGGCAGTCTCGTGCCAGGTGTCGCGGGTTACCGCATTTGAAGCATCCCTTTGCTATAGGTGACCTACAATCTCTGGCGAAGTGTCCCGACCTTCCGCAGGCCCTGCAGGTTGGGAAGTTAGAGGGCCCACGTCCTTGGGTTCGTACCTAGTTGCTGGGACGGGGTCGCTTGTCTTGGTAAGGTGGGGGAGGGTTGAAGCGGGGAGGATCCTTCCTCTTGAGGCCCAGTTTGTTCTGGTGTGCCTCCCGAGCAATGACCACTCTCTCAATATTGAGGGTCACATCTAGCATCTCCTCATATGATGAGAAGGACCGTGCAGACATACGGTCCTGGATGTCGAAGCTTAAGCCGTTCTTAAAACGGTTCATTTTCAGAGTCTCGTTGGCGACAAAAGTCGGCGCGAAACAAGATAACTCCGCAAACTTGGTGGAGTATTGCAGTACTATTCCATTTCCTTGTTCCAACTCCAAGAACTCTTTCTCCTTAGCTTAATGGAGTGCCATAGGATAGAAACGATTCTTCAACATTTCCTTGAACCGGTTCCACTTGAATCATGGTTCATTTTGTCGTTCCTTCACACTCATCCACCACATTTCAGCCTCTCCCGCTAGGTGGTAGGCTGCAAATCCAACTTTCCGTTCCTCAGGACGTGGGAGTGCGTCGAGTTTCTTCTCCATGTCCCGTATCCATTCTTTAAACACCTTGGGGTCAGCTACCCCGGAATAGGCGGGAGGCTTGAGGCTATTAAACTCCTTGAATAAGGAGGCTTCGTTGTCCTGCCTGGGTTCAGCTCGTTGTTCCGACATCCGTCGGAAGTGCTCGGTCTGTCGAGCCATCATCTCTAGCATCATCAATTGTGTTAGATCGGGGACTGTAGTTTGGGGGTCCCCTCCTCCATTTGTGGCGCCAAGCACGGCCTGGACTGCCTGTGTAGATGATGTGTCTTGCAAACTGGCAAACCGCTGCCTCAACTCAGCGGCAGTTGGGGTGGGCATGCCAAAAGGCTCGTTGGGTCTACTGTCGTCTCCTTGAGTCATCCTGAAGTCAAAACTTGAGGGTTACTATACGTCCTACTCTCATGGTCTCCACTATGCTACTAACGCACAAGGGTCGCATTTCTTAAGCAACATTACAAATTAATCAAGAAAAAGGGTTAATTACAAACCCAACTGCAATAGTATGAGCATGCTAATATCTCAACACATAATACTTATCAAAAATGCATCAATAGTATCGCATATCCTAACGTCAACTCATGAATAAATATAGAGTTCTTATTGTTTCATTCCACTAAAATACATGTCAGTGCTTCTCAATTCGGATGGGCCCAATACATAGGCCGATCGTTTTAAGGAGAATCCTTAACTTGGGCTAACGAACTCGGACAACTTAGGCTATACTGGCAATTATGTGGACTAGGATAATGTTCAATGAGCCTCACAACCCATGATATTTTTTTTTTTTTACATTATACTTCTTTCATTTACTCATGGAAAATGGATATTGTGAAGGACTGAATAAAGCCAACAATAAATGGGTTATAATTAGTTTATAGGCTTTATTGGTAAATCCAATATGGTTAAGCCCAACAACGGGCCGACCATAACTGTGATGGATTCAATAATTAAATCTATAAATTAATTTACTCAAGCTTAGTGACTATTATGCAGTCTAAGACGTTATCCACTAACTTTGTTGAGACTTTACTAAGATTTTTGGGCTTTAAGAGAGTGTCGTAAAGGGCCATAAAATATCATCAAAGGCGACTCAAGTTTTGCTTTATGAATCAGGGTAATAGACCTTTGTACATAAATGGGCCCGACCACTCGGTTAACCATTATGCTTAAGGTTGATCGTCCTAATTGATAAGCAAGCTTCTTCTCAGCCCAATGAACCTTACATGGACTAGAACGACACCTTGAAATCCTCATCTTCTTTGTAGAACTCTTGCATATGTCGAAATCCAAGAACCCGTGCTTCTACAACCGAGAGAAGAGCTTGCCCCCGGTAAAAAGCGTCGGCCACCACATTGATGCTCTCCTTCTTATGTTTGGCCACAAAATTGAAGCTTTAGAGGTATTCCACCCACTTGTCATGGCAGGTGTTGAGCTTATATTGGCCATTCAAGTACTTGAGGGCCTTACAATCGGAGTGAAAAACAAATTGGTTGGGCCTCAAGTAATGGGACTAATGGTCGAGGGCATGTACAAGGGCATAGAATTCCTTGTCGTAGGTAGAGTAGTTCTTCCTCAATCAATTAAGCTTCTTGCTACTAGGGCATTGATTTTACATTAGGACGACCCTAATACCCACTCCACTAGCATCATAATCAACTTGAAAAACTTGTAAAAAATCCGGGAGGGCAAGCATCAAAGCTTCACAAAGCTTGGCCTTAAGTTTCTCAAAGGCACCTTACACCACCTTGGTCCATTCAAAAGTTCCCTTCTTCATGCATTCGTTGATGGGAGCAGTGAGGGTGCTAAGACCTTTGATGAACCGACGATAAAAAGAAGCTAGGCCGCGGAAGCTTCTCACCTCCGTAAGGGTGGAGGGACCAGGCCATGAATGTATAGCTTCCACCTTTGAGGGATCCATTGAGATGCCATGGTCGAACACAAAGTAGCCAAGAAAGGTAACTTGAGGTATGCAAAACTCACACTTCTCAAGCTTACCAAATAACTTCTGCTGTCGAAGGACTTTCAAGACCGACTCTAAGTAGGAGAGATGGTCGGCCTCACACTTAGAGTAGACAAGGATGTCATCGAAGTACACCACCACGAACTTGCCGATGAAGGGCCTCAAAACATCATTCATGAGGCACATGAAGGTGCTAGGGGTGTTGCAGAGGCCGAAGGGCATAATGAGTCACTCACACAACCCCCTTTGGTTTCGAAAGTTGTTTTCCACTCATCACCTTCCCGCATTCAGATTAGGTGATACCCCCTCCGCAGGTCGATCTTAAAAAATATACGTGAACCATGCAATCCATCAAGCATATTTTCGAGCCTCGGTATTGGATATCAGTACTTGATGGTGATGTTGTTCATAGCTCGATTATCGACGCTCATCCAGTAAGTTCCATCCTTCTTGGGAACCAAGAGAGTCGGGACTGAACAAGGGCTCATACTCTCCTGAACAAATCCCCTAGAGATGAGCTCATCCACTTGCCATTGAAAGTTCTTTAGTCTCTTGCGGGTTGCAATGATAGGCCGTTTTGTTGGGAAGAGGGTCCCCGAGAATGAGGTCAATCTGGTGCTCGATGCCTAGTGTGGGTGGAAGACCCGGTGGTAGATCCTCGGGGAAAACGTCACTGAACTTCGCAATGAGGGGAGCTACAAGAGGGTGTATGGGTATCTCTTCCTCACTTTTGTTTGCCTCTAAGAGGAGTAAGGCAAGAACGACCTTCCCTTTACATAGGGCTCGCTCTACCCGTGTTTCGCTCATGTGTTTTGGCTACTCACTTCCTACCCCGGGTTTTAGAGGTAAAATTTCATGTGGAGCTAAAGGTATTAGCTTAACCCTCTTGCCCTCATGGGTGAAAGTGTAGGTATTTTTCAACCCATTATGCATGGTATGTTTGTCGAATTGCCAAGGACGCCCCAAGAGGATATGATAAGCGCTCATCGGAACAACATTACAAACAATAGAATCATCAAAGTTCGGCCCAAAAGATAAATTCACGAGGACTTGTTTTGTTATCTTGATGTCGTCTTGATCATTGAGCCATTTGAGGGAGTATGGCTTAGGGTGAGGTAACAAAGGTAATCCAAGCTTCTCGACCATGTAGGTGGATGCAACGTTGGTACAACTTCCCCCGTCGATGATGAGATTGCATACTTTCCCTCCCACGAAGCAATGTGATTGGAAAATCATCTCTCGTTGAGCCTTGTCAAGAGGGGACTCAGGAGCATGTAAAACCCTCCTAAAGACAAGTGATAAGTTATTTTTGTATAGTATTTTTAGGGCTCAAAACACATATATTTCATGCTTTTTATGCCCGAAATTCCGTATTTTTATATCAATTTCTGTGATTTCTTCACTTGGTTGCGAGAATGGTACATTTTACAGGAAGTGTTGGAAATATATAGAAAAGCATGGAAAATCAATGAAAAAGGGGAGAAAATATGAAGGAATTGAAAAGAGAGTTGAAAGAGAAAGAGATTGAAGGAGGAATGGCCCAAAATGCCATGGACTGACCCAATACTTGGGCGAAACAACGAGACGCTGCCAGCGCCTAAGGCAGTGAAAGCAAGTGCTGAAGAAGACTTCAAGCGCTGCCAACGTTTGAATGCGGAGAGTTTGGAAATTGGTGCCATGCGCTGCCAGCGCTTTGTGCCTTAATCCGTGCCTTATAAAGGCCTAACGCCGCTGCACATGAAGACCATCGACTATTTTAACAATTATTATTCCAAACTTTAGTATAGGGTTTTGTTTGTATTTTCCTCCCTTCGGGGAGCCGTTCTAGAAGATTAGGAACAAAAGAGGAGAAGAAGGAGATCGAATCGAGTGACACGAAGAAATCGAATTCGACGACTCGGACGTACAGTTTAATTTCTATTTACTTTATGTTTCGTTATTCAGTTTTCACTATTATTTTCCTAGTCTCTCTTATTATGAGCACTTAGATTCCTTGTTTAGGGGATAAACTCGATGTTCTTCGATTAATTTATAGTGAGTGATTTCGGTTTTAGGTTTTAATACAGTTGCTTAATCTCCGTGTTTTACTTGTCATAGTAAGTGATTGATCTCCTCTTACTTGGTATTAGATTCTTAACAACATGACGAAAGTTTGAGTTTTGAACCGGAGAAACCAAGATTGAATAGGCTTGGAAATAGTTAGAAATAATGATTCTCGCCAAGGGTCGTGTTATAATCAGTTCTTATCTTTGATTAGATTAAATAGTTAGAAATAATGTTTAGTTTAATCACTGTAACTCATTTCGAATCGAAAGATTGCTTTGAAAGGCCTTAGAAAGAATATAGACCCCAACACTACCAATATTACCTAGAACTAGAATCACTGCTTAATTGATTAAGTTACTAGAGTAAACTCCCCTGAACACTTTTAGTTACTTGGTTAAAATCCTTTAATTTCCTGCTTTCTTAGATAATTATATGAATCATTACGCCACAACTATTTGATCGACCTAGCATCCTTTGTAGTGAACTAGTTTAGTGCGTAGTTGAACACAAGTCCCTGAGAGAGAATGATATTTTATTATTAGACAGACTCGTACACTTGCGGTACACAGACCTAATACGTTAAGGGTCTGTCAAGTTTTTGGCGCCATTGCCGGGGACTTGTTTTCCCAACCGCCATTAGACGAAAGCACTCTGGTTGACTAGGTTTTTATCGCTTTTCTTAAAACCCTAAAAAATCAAATAAAAATTAAAAATTTCTAAAAATCTGGCAATTCTTGATGTTCTTGATATTCCTCAATATGTTTTCTTTATTTTCTTTATTATCACTTTTGATTACACTTGGTATTCTTGTTTTTGTCCTTTTTCAAGTTTACACAAAAAGACTTTTCATTTAGATTCGACCCTGAGACCGGACGAACCCTACGAGAAAGAAGTAAAAATCATCTGGAGGAAGAACATCAAGAAGAAGAAGAAGCTAGGTGCGAAGCGGAAAAGACGGCCAATCAACCGCAAACACTAGGCCAGTATATGACACTCAATGTCACTAACCCCCAGTCCGCAATTGCAGTCCCCACTATTGCAGCTAACGATTTCGAACTCTAACAATCGCTCATCAATTTAGTATCCAAGGCACCTTTCCATGGACATCGAGATGAGGATCCTAATCACCATCTGCGTCTCTTCCGCCAAGCTTGTGACACGTTTAAAGCCAACAATGTTTCGGAGGATGCAATCAAACTGAGGCTCTTCCTGTTCTCTTTAGAAGGTAAAGCATGGGAGTGGCTTGATTCGCTCCCGTCCAACTCAATCACCACGTTCAACGAACTCGCCAGCATGTTCTTGGCAAGATACTTTCCTCCCAGCAAGCTTACTAGCTTGAGGAACCAGATTTCGACATTCACTCAAGAACCCGACGAGTCACTCTATGAAGTTTGAGACAGATTCAAGGACCTTCTCCGTCAATGTCCTCAACACGGATTCGAGCCTTGGGTTCCAATCCATTCATTCTTCAACGGAGTAATCAAGTCGAGGAGAGGAAGCATCCTTTCAACAGTTGGAGGCGATACTATGAACAAGACTGTACCTCAAATCACGAATTTGAACGAGAAATTGGCAAACAATTCACGTCAATGGTCAGAACCCCGCTATAGAGCGGGAGGTAAGCAAAATAATGATGCAATTTATTTATTAACTGCTAAACTTGATACTTTAGTAAAAAAAATAGATCATCTGGACTCACCTGCATCCTCGCTTTCATCGTCTAACTCGACCGAGCATGTGACTTCAGCATATCCTACGGGAATAACCTGTAACGACCAAACTCAACAAGTCCACTTTGTTCACCGAAACTCATACTTAGAGTCTATAGTAAAAAGCCTTGTGTCAAGCCAGCAAAAATAAGAAGAGACTATTAAGAACCTTTTGGAAAAGATAGAGGTCCTGACCCATCAAAATAAAAATCTGGAGACTCAATTAACTAACCAGGACACCTTCCCTGACTCATCCACTGTGAATATAATGGAACACTGTAATGCTTTGACTCTTAGGAGCGGAAAACAATCAGATGAACCTGAGAGAAACCAGCTTGAGAGTAGAGAGCTTGAACCAGAAAAAGAACCATCAATAGATATTGCTACCAACGGGGATAAGATAGGACTGGGTGACCCGCCAGTAACTAACTAGAGAGTCTATATACTGCCTATACCGTTTCCTCAAAAGCTAGTCAAAGCTTATCTAGCCAAAGCAAAACTCGACAATACGACGGGATATGAGGTGAGTGAACCTATTGGGTTAGATACTAGGTAAGAAGATGATTTTTATCATGATTCAGTTGATTTTATTAATAAGGAGCCTATCGATGAAATTATTAGTAAAGTAAATTTTCCAAACAAGGATCTTGCTGACACTGTATACTCTTTGATCCCGATGATTTATTCGATGATTTATTCCATGATTCAATTCCTTATTTATCACCTTCGGTTTCATCAGGAATCCTTGAGGAACCCATACCTAATCAAAAGACCTTAGACGATCATATTAATATAGGAAATAAGGTTAATTCTTGTGAAATCCATGAAGTTTTTAATGAGTTGTCCTTAGGTGTAAGTCTAGAAGTTATGAGCCCTACCTCGATCCTTATCATATATACCTAGAGGACTATCCTAGAAAACTTGTGTGGACCAAATACTTCGAATCTTTTGATTTTTCTAATGAATTTGATTTAGTACTGAGAACTTTACTAACGTTTTATTTTATGCTTTTCAGTTGCTCTCTTATTTACTAGCTTGCAAACCGCATGGAGAAGAGTTTGACTAGCTACTAAGGACGTTGACGACATCCGGAACGGAGACCATGATCTTAACCTTCTAATTGAGACTATTTTAATTTTCAAGAGTTTTTAATTTCCGTTCGATCTTCTTGAATTTCGTTTTCAAGTTTGATTCTCTCCTCGATGATTAAAGTTCTTATTTTTACTATAGTTTATTTTAAATTTTAAAGAATCGTAATCCCTCCCAATTTTTCTTCTCAATTTTAATTTTTAAGACTCCTAACTTATCCCTAGTTTTTCATATTTTCATCTTAATTCTTGATTTTAGTTTACATAATTAAGGGTTTGATTTTTAAAGTTGCCCTTGTTGTTCAATTTTAGGAAGCCGAGAAAAAAAGAAACGGGAAGGAATGAAAACAAGGGCGAGCAAAACATCAGGTAAGTTAACGCTGGCAGCGTTTCTTGAACCGCTAGCAGCGCTTGACACAGAGAGGCAACAATTTGTGGGTAAGATAGACGTTGCCAGCGTCGATAGACCGCTCCCAGCGCCTCTGTCTTTTCTAGTTTTTACTCCCGAATCTTTTTTTCCCTGTCAAATTGAAATCCCTAACTTCAAAAGCCCGACGCTGCCCACTCTCCCCAACGCTCCCTCTTCCTCACCCGCTACTACCAACGCTACTCCCTCCTCCCCTCTTCTTCTTTCCTTCTTCTTCTTTCTTCTTCACCTACTTCTTTTCTCCTTCCCTTGCAACACCGAGCCCCAGCGTCACACAAATTCGCCCAGAACCTCACAAAATTTGCCAAATTTCGAACTCCAGATCTGAAAACTTTGAAATTCTCTTTACTTACAATTTCATCTTCTACTTGCATTCAACAGATTCAAGGTATGATTTTCACTTGTCTTTCACCTCCATTGTTACTTACTAGTATTTCTTGGTGTATTTATGCAAATTTCATGAGTTATACTTGGAAATTTAGTTTAAATTCACCATTGTTCATGCTAGGGTTTGGTACACCATACTTGGGTGATTTTTGATACTATCCAGTAATTTTAGGTTGTTTGATTTGGAAAATTTGGTATCTTTATTGATTGTTATGCAAATTGGAAGTAATATGGTTGTATTTGGAAGGGAATGATATGAATTTTGAGAGTTGGATGTTTGAATATTTGAACCTCTATTTTGGGGAATGTGATGTTCTATTCTTGAGCAGTAGAGTTGGGTGTTTGAGTTGAAAATTTTGAATCTTGGTTGATAATGTGCAAATATTGGATTATGGACTGTTTTGGATTTGTTTTAAATTTAGCTCAGTGAAAATTCTAGGTCTGGACACATTGTCAATGGAGGTAGTTCTTGTTGAGATTTTACCTTGAACTCGTTTCCACTTGGTTATAAATTTCACCTCACCTCTCATAGTCAATCACTATTGTTTTGTGGTGTCATTATGCATAATTTCTCAAGCTACTTGTTGAATTTATTCGGTAAACCACAGTTCTTGCTCGAGGATGTCATAATACTTGAGTTTGTTTTCGATACTAGTTGCTTGTCTAGAGTGAGCAACCTTGATTGAAAATCACATTCTTGTTGCTTTGGTGCGTGAAATCTATGACATTGTTTAAAATGAGCTTAAAGTGATAAAATTTGGGTTTGAATTTTGAGTTATATGCGATTGGTATTTAAGTAAGTCTACTATACTTTACTTAAGTGCTTGCTTGAACTTGTGTTGGTACCCTCTAAGTATCAAGCAACCATGGGGGTATCTAAGTATGTGATTACTATGCTTGAACACTCACATTCAGTTGATGCTTAGATGGTAAGAATGAAGAACCCAAGTTTCACGGCTGGTGATCCTGGCGACGATGGAAGAGTAAGCCGGGAACGGAAGGCCACAGATGCTGAGAAGGGAAAATAAAAAGCTACCCCGTCTCGGGATTCAAGGAGCTCCAACCCCTTTAATTTTGAAGGGGATACCAAAGCGAGGTAAGATTCTCTTTCGAAAAGAGTTTTAATACCAAACCGCCCCATCCCACCGAGCGAGGATCCTTGATCCTTTGCTCCGACCTTACCCTCTTCACCATTGTCTTCTGCATTGAGGACAATGCAGTGTTTAAGCATGGAGGGAGGGGGGGTTATATCTCACTTTGTGAATATTTCTTCTTATTTCTCTGATTTTCTTTTATTTTTGTTTTCCTTTTTCTTGTTTCATGCTTTACTTTTCAATTTTAATGTGATTTTCTTGTTTTTAGCGTGTTTCTTTTGATTGATTGTTCTTACTTTAGTGTGTTTTCCTTTATTTGAGTTTTTAGTTGTGTGATTTTCTTTGATTGTTTTAAGTTTTTCCTTTCTAAGTTTTCTTCTTAGTTTTTCTAGTTTTAGATTTGCATTCACCTAGATTGCATTAGATAGAGCATGTTAGATTTTTATTTTCTTAGCTTGATTTCTTTTTCTTTTGTATTCACCATATTCAAAATCCAAAAAAAAAGGTCACAAAATTAGAAAAAGCCAAAAAATTAGAAAAGACTAGAAAAACCTAAAAATATATGATAGGATTAGGATTAATAATCCGGAACACCTTCGGTGATGATTTGTAAACTGATAAGTGCTTCTTGTATATATGAAAACTTGGTTGTTTCGATTGGAATTTGGGGAATATTTGATTTGATTATATTATTTTATATACTCGAATTTCCCATATTACGCTTGATTTGGAGTTTGGTGAGTTTTGTAGGGAATTTGTGAAGAATCGATGTAAACCGAGCTAAAAATCAAGTGTAGATCCAAGAAATGAGCTTAAAGGACCAAGAAGTGAGAAGTTGGATCACCCAAGGCCCAAACAGAGGCCCAAAGAGCTCCTAGGCCCGAGTTAACAGTGGCACGCGTGGTGTCTGCAGTGGCACGGGTAGTGCCTATGACCAGAAGTTGAAGAAAATTGTGTATGGAGCTGACACGGGTAGTGCCTGGGGGGGCACGGTCCGTGTCATTGTGAGCACGGTCCGTGTCACCCCTGGCACGGTCTGTGTCTCTCCTGTCTTTTCATTTTCAGCGGTTTTGAGTTGCTATTTGCCTATATTATGCTTATTTTCGGCTGAGAAGAGAATCATCATTCCACCATCTTCCATTCCATGCCCTAATCATATCCTTTATTCATCCATATTCCATCCACCGTTGAAGATTGAGAGAAGATTGAAGATCGAAGAGCATCTTGAATTCACTTTGAAGTGGAGGAGCAAAAGTTCTCCATAGTTGATTCCTAGCAAGATTGTTCTTCCCTTTGGTTTATTTCTCATTCTCTCATAGATTTTCATATGCTTTCTAGAATAGATTTCAATTGCTTTGTAGTTTTAAACATGAATAGTGAGTAGTTCTTTTTAGTTTAGGGGATGAACCTTTGAAGTTGCTTGATGAATTGACTTTGTTGGATTGAATTATTATGAATTTAGTTTGTTTCAATCTATTTGGTCTTTGATTTGAATTGTTATTGTTTTTGCTTGATCACCAATTGCAAGTTAATAGGTTGTTGGATGAAGTACCGAAAGGAGAAGTTTGATTACCCGAAAACCTAGATTAAACTAGTTAAAATTATCTAGACATAGAAGTTTTAACTAGAGTTCTTGAGATAATTAGATCTTTAACCTTGACTAAATCGAAATAACCACGAAAGTAGGTGCTTGGTTAGTCTTGGCAATTCACTCTAGTGACAAAATCTCATTGCGAAGTGTTTTATGCAATTATCGAACCTTGATTGTGCAAATTAATGAAATGAATTTTCAATCCACATCGTTGATTCGTTATTTGACTTAGGTTTCATCCCCTGAACGCCTTTTTACCTTGATTAATTCAGAAAAGTTTGTGTGAATATTAGTTTATTTGGTTCCTTATTGTGATTAGATTTAGAATTAGTTACTTCAAACCAAAAACGGATCGACTTAGCGATCAACTAGGAGACTAGTTCAGTGCGTTGAAAGGAAAAGTCCCTGTAGGAACGACCTTGATTTATGCTACAATTTCACCCGTGCATTTGCGGCCTATCAAGTTTTTGGCGCCGTTGCCGGGGACTTTGTCCCTAGGCAGCCACTGAACGAATACCCTAAGGTTGCCTAAGTCATTTATTTTCTGTTTTGATTTTCCTTGGTTTTTTGGTTTTTGTCTTGCCATGTTTACTCTACGTGCATGCAAAAGGCTCCACTCTTTGAGTTGGATCCTGAAATCGAAAGAACCTTTTGCTCCCGGTGAAAGAAGCAAAAGTTAGAGCACGCCCGGAGAAGACAAGAAGAGAACTCCAAGCGAAAGAACACCATGTCCGGTGGCGGCGGTGGCGGCGACGAAGAGCCTAGAATCACGCTTGGCTCCTATGTGATGCCAAATGTCACAAATCAACCCTCCGCCATTAATCCTCCAAGAGTGGCCGCTGACGATTTCGAGCTGAGGAGTTCACTCATCAATTTGGTGAAGGCCAACCCATTCCATGGCCTCCCCAATGAAGATCCCAACCGGCATCTTCGCCTATTCAACCAAGCATGTGAGACCTTTAAGGCAAATGGTGCAACGCCGTCAATCAAGTGCGATTGTTTCCCTTCTCACTTGAAGGGAAGGCTTGGGAGTGGTTGGATGCTCTTCCATCAAGCTCTGCCATCACCACTTTTGACCAACTTGCTAGCTTATTCTTGGCGAAGTACTTTCCTCCTAGCAAGTTGACGAGCCTCCGGAATCAAATCTCAACATTTGTCCAAGAGCCGGATGAGTCCCTCTATAAAGCATGGGAGAGGATCAAGGACCTCTTACGTCAATGCCCCCACCATGGTTTAGAACCATGGGTCCCGATACAAGCCTTCTACAACGGGGTGGATGACAGCTTGAGGGCCAACATCTTGGCGGCGACGGGAGGCAACATCATGTCCAAAACAGTGGCGGAACTTCAAACTTTGATTGAGGAGATGGCGATCAATAGCTACCAGTGGTCAAAGCCCTGTTCCAAGAGGACGGGAGGTAAGTATGAAGTTGATGCTATTTCTATGTTGAATGCTAAGTTGGATGCCATGACTAAGAAGATGGATTTGTTGAATGTGAATGCTCCCCCTCCCCAACCATGTGCGTCGTGTCAATCATATGAGCATGAGACCTTGAATTGTCCTAGTGGGTTGTTAGCAATGAATCGACCGAAGTGGTTAACTATGTTGGTATCCCTTCTAATAGGCAAAACTTTGACCCTTTTTCCAATACTTACAATCCTGGTTTTAGGTTCCACCCGAAATTTTCTTACCGGAACAATAACCAAATGGGTCAACCCCAAGGACAAAGACAACCCCAAGCACCTCCACCACAAGCTCCCCAAAAGCCTAACCTAGAGACCAAGATACAAGCTTTGATGTTGTCTCAACAACATCACCAACAACGGCAACTTGAGCATCAACAAAGACAAGATGAGGTGATTAAGGCCTTAGTTACTAAAGTTGATCTTATGAGCACCCACACTCAAATGCTTGAGAATCAAATTGCCATATAAGCTAGTACCTCCACTACCCCTCCGGGAATGCTTCCCGGAAAGCCCGAACCTAACCCTAAGGAATATTGTAACGCCATTATTTAGAGGAGTGGGACACAATTTGAGGGACCTAGCGTGCCAAATGCCAAGCATTGGGGAGTAGTGGTTGAGAAAGAGGATGAGAAGCCTAGTGAGAATGTTGTTGGTTTTGAAAGAGATAAAGACCTTGAGAGTGAGCATTCAAAAGAGAACACCGAAACCCGACCTTCATCTCCACCTAGAGTTTACAAACCACCGTTACCCTTTCCTCAAAGATATGTTAAGGCTAAATTTGATGCAAAATTCGGCAAGTTCTTTAATATGTTAAAGCAATTGAATGTGAATGTGCCGTTTTTGGATGTTTTATCTCAAATGCCTTTGTATGCAAAGTTTTTGAAGGAAATCCTCTCTAAAAAGAGGAAAATTGATGAAATAGAGGAAGTTGCTTTGACTGAAGAATGTAGTTCCGTGGTTCTTAACAAGCTTACTCCTAAGCTTAAGGACCCAGGAAGCTTTAGTATTCCATGTGGCCTAGGTAGCTTAACCGTTGACCGAGCTTTGTGTGATGTGGGTTCTAGTGTAAGCTTAATGCCCTATTCTTTGTATGAACGGTTGAACCTAGGAGAGTTGAGACCAACTACCATGTCATTACAAATGGAGGATCGTTCTATCAAGTACCCTAAGGGTATTTTGGAGGACTTTCCCCTTAAGGTGGGTGATTGCTATGTGCCGATTGATTTTGTCATCCTTGATATGCCCGAAGATTCCCGTACCCAAATCATTTTGGGAAGACCTTTTCTTGCTACCGTAGGGTGTGTCATAGATGTACAATGTGGAAAGATGTAGTTTAGGATAGGGGAACGTGAACTTGAGTTTGATTTATTCCGTGATGTTTTGCCACGTGGCGTTTCCCCTTGCTTTGGTGTTGATGTGTTTGGTGAGAAGGATAAGAATGTTGATGGTTTGATTTGTGAAAAGAAAGATGATTGTGTGAACGTAGTGGAGAGTGAAAAGCTTGAGAAATCTCGTGACCATTTTGTTGCAAATTCTCGTGGTTTATTTATTGATAAAGGCCATGAACTTGGCGATGCAAGGGTGGGAATAAAAGAAATTTTGCTCCCACCTAACATCATCAAGAACGTGCCTTATGCTATTAACAAGGGTACATTGGATGAGATTTTCAGGTTTGATGATGGAGATCCCTCCATTTTTGAAGGAGGTGATGAGTTTGACCCAAGCTGTGGGGTCAATTTAAAGATGTTTGGAGGTACTATGCAATATGAAGCTCCAAAAGCCCTTGGCTATGGAGTTATGGACTATTCAATGGGTTGAGAGGTACCTTGTCCAGCTTAGGACATTAAACAAGCGCTTCTTGGGAGGCAACCCAAGCTTTTTCGATTTTATTTTCATTTTATTTTATTTCTTTTTAGGATTTTCTAAAATTTTTCCTTATTTTTCTTCTTTCTATTTTTGATTTTTCTAGATTTGTGTTTTCTTCCTTTGCTTCTCGGGTGATGTTTAGCATTGCGGACAATGCTCGGTTCAAGCATGGGGGGGGGGGGAATTTGTGTAAACTTTTTGTGGATATGTGTGTTTTGAGTCGTTTTTATTTTTGATTTTTAACTTGTTTTGAGTCTTTTTCTTTTGTTTTGATTTTATTTCTTTTGTTTTCTAGATTTGCTTGTAATTTTTTAATTTCTTCTTTTCGTAGGTTGTTTTCGTTTTCTTATTTTCTTATTTTCATTTTGAGTCTTGTAAAAGGTTTTTGAAAAAAAAAGAAAAAAAAAGAAAAAAAAATTGTTTGATATAGGATTTGGCGAGATAGTTTTCTTTTGACTTGATTTGATCTTGTATAGCCCGTTTGTGAAAGACTGTGAATTGACACGAGTTGTGAAGCTAAATGTTGTGAGAATTGTGCTAGGATAGTGAGATCGATTACTTTTGTCACTATTTTAAGAGTGAGTTGTGCATATGCATATCTTTTAAACTGGGAAATGATTGTTGAGCGCTACCCATGAGTCCACATAAGCCTTAAAGAAAAGACTAGTCATTTTTATTAGTCTAATTTCCATGAGTGACTCACCATTGTGGCATCCTCCTTCATTTGCTTTGCATCTCCTTGAAATTGCTATGCATTGTACTTTTACAAGATGATAGAGGCATTAGGAATTGAACCCGCAAGCCTTGACCACCCGATTATATCAGAAAATCTGTAGTTAGCCCCTTTCTTGCCTTGACCATTTCTTTTCTTGAACCCACATTATAAGCCTTGGCCGATTATATATTTTCCTACCCTTAAGCCATTGCTTGAAATGTTTTGAGTTTGAAGTTGGGTTGATTATGGTTACTTTGGTGGTTTGGTTTATGATGGGGATTGGTTTGAGTTGTAAATATTGATTTGATTCCCCAAATTATGTACATTGAGGTTGTTGGGTAGAATTGGAACTTGCCTAGTGAGTTGTATATAAGTGTGATGTTGTTTGTTTGTGTGTGTGTTTGAATCAAAGGTGAAAAAGAAAGAAAAAAGAAGAAAAAATAGAAAGAAAGAAAAAAACAGAAAAAAAGTGAAAAAGAAAAATCGGAGAATTCCGGAAAAAAAGAAAAAAAAGAGAATAAAGTGCTTGACTTTTGGTTTCTCTTTGTTTTGTTTTTGAGGCGAGTTTCCAATTGATAGTGGGTTTGTTTTCGATTGATTATAAGTGGTGAGAGTGTATGTATGTTGAACTGGTGCGAAATAATTTCAAGCTTTGGCTTTTAGCTCCACAATTCCCAAATATTATCCACTCCTTACCCTTAACCCTAGCCCCGTTACAACCCTTGAAAGTCCTCTTGATTGTCATTGTTGCTTTGCAAATTGCGGTGGAGAGTTGAGATTCTTAGCAAATACATGGTTGGTTGTGGCTTTGGTTTGAATATTTGAGCGAACTTTCAATGATTTTTTTTTTATATTTAAACACATGAGAGGAGTGTTTCCACCTTCCCAGAAAGTGAGTTTGCTCTTCATTCTTACCTAGTTTCATGGTTAACATGTGCCTTCTTATCTCATTCGGTGATTAAGGGTGATTGGTTGAACTTGATGAGTACCATTCTTGAATAATTTGTGTTCATTTACTTGTGTAAATTGGCTTCTTTTTCACTCCTGGGCTGTACTTTAGATTAGATTGGGTTGATTGAATGTTCTATCATTGCCATCCTGCGGAGTTGTAATTAAATAAGATTTTCGTTTTATTATTTTTACTTTTGAGTTTTCTTTTTATTTTTGCTTTGAGTTCTTTGAGTCTTTTTGTCCCGGTTTCTTTCATTTTCTTTTATTTTCTTTCTTTGCCTTTTCTTTTGAGTTTTGGACTTGCTATGGGACAAGCAAGGACTAAGTATGGGGGATTTTGATAAGTTCTTCTTGTATATATGAATACTTGGTTGTTTCGATTGGAATTTGGGGAATATTTGATTTGATTATATTATTTTATATTCCCGAATTTCCCATATTACGCTTGGTTTGGAGTTTGGTGAGTTTTGTAGGGAATTTGTGAAGAATCGATGTAAACCGAGCTAAAAATCAAGTGTAGATCCAAGTTATGAGCTTAAAGGACCAAGAAGTGAGAAGTTGGATCACCCAAGGCCCAAACAGAGGCCCAAAGAGTTCCTACGCCCGAGTTAGCAGTGGCATGGGTGGTGTCTGCAGTGGCACGGGTAGTGCCTATGTCCAGAAGTTGAAGAAAATTGTGTATGGAGCTGACACGGGTAGTGCCTGGGGGGGCACGGTCCGTGTCACCCCTGGCACGGTCCATGTCTCTCCTGTCTTTTCATTTTCAGCGGTTTTGAGTTGCTATTTGCCTATATTATGCTTATTTCCGGCTGAGAAGAGAATCATCATTCCACCAGCTTCCATTCCATGCCCTAATCATATCCTTCATTCATCCATATTCCATCCACCATTGAAGATTGAGAGAAGATTGAAGATCGAAGAGCATCTTGAATTCACTTTGAAGTGGAGGAGCAAAAGTTCTCCATAGTTGATTCCTAGCAAGATTGTTCTTCCCTTTGGTTTATTTCTCATTCTCTCATAGATTTTCATATGCTTTCTAGAATAGATTTCAATTGCTTTGTAGTTTTAAACATGAATAGTGAGTAGTTCTTTTTAGTTTAGGGGATGAACCTTTGAAGTTGCTTGATGAATTGACTTTGTTGGATTGAATTATTATGAATTTAGTTTGTTTCAATCTATTTGGTCTTTGATTTGAATTGTTATTGCTTTTGCTTGATCACCAATTGCAAGTTAATAGGTTGTTGGATGAAGTACCGAAAGGAGAAGTTTGATTACCCGAAAACCTAGATTAAACTAGTTAAAATTATCTAGACATAGAAGTTTTAACTAGGGTTCTTGAGATAATTAGATCTTTAACCTTGACTAAATCGAAATAACCACGAAAGTAGGTGCTTGGTTAGTCTTGGCAATTCGCTCTAGTGACAAAATCTCATTGCGAAGTGTTTTATGCTATTATCGAACCTTGATTGTGCAAATTTAATGAAATGAATGTTCAATCCACATCGTTGATTCGTTATTTGACTTAGGTTTCATCCCCTGAACGCCTTTTTACCTTGATTAATTCAGAAAAGTTTGTGTGAATATTAGTTTATTTGGTTCCTGATTGTGATTAGATTTAGAATTAGTTACTTCAAACCAAAAACAGATCGACTTAGCGATCAACTAGGAGACTAGTTCAGTGCGTTGAAAGGAAAAGTCCCTGTGGGAACGACCTTGATTTATGCTACAATTTCACCCGTGCACTTGCGGCCTATCATAAACCAATCTTACTTTCAGTTTACCTTGTTTCACTTAGAAAAGTCTGGATGAGAACTCACTAGTTTTTCTAACCGTTTTCTTCAAATCTTCTGATTTTGAGTCAATTATGAAAGGTGTGTTTAACTGCTTTGACTAACTTCGTAAGTGTAAATATGCGTGCCGCAAATCTTTGGGCTAGGTTTAGTTGATTAAGCCCTATCCCGTGAGTCCACATAGCCTAAAATTATGGATTGATCATTTTTATCAATTCCTTGATTCCTTGAGTGACTCCACCATTAGTTACACCTCTAACTTGTTTTGCATCTTGTTTGAAACTGCATCTTTGCATTATATATTGTTGCAAAATGATTGAGGCATTCTTTTCTTTATTAATTAAACTACATAGCCAAATAGCCCCCCTAACAATATTACTACCGTTCTTTAGCCCCGCCTAGCCTTTGATTACCTTTCTTTTTGTGATGAACCCCTGAAAATACAAGACTTAGTCTTTATTAATTCCTACCCTTTTCCTTGCTTGGATATGTGAGGGTTCATTATTTCGGGAGCGAATATTGGTTTGGTGTTGCTGTGAATAAAATTAAGATGTTGGGGTGTGAATTTTGATTTTGATTGAATTGGGACGTATTATCCTTCCTAATAATTATGAGTTAGCTAATTGGTTGTGATGTTCTTTTGATATATTAAGGTCAAATCTAAGTTTATACATTTTTTTTTCTTCTCCCTTGATCACCCACCAAAGAGAGAAGTAGTAAAAAAAAAAAAAAAACAGTTCCAAAAAGAAAAGGGTGATTAGGGAGATTCAATTTAAAGCTTTGAAAGCTTTTGACCTGGTTGTAAAGTTAGAAGAGGTGGTTGATATCAATGGGGGAGAAAAGTGAGTTCCTTGCATAATTAAGCAAGAAGGTGAAATTGAGGGCAGTTCTTTGTTTAAAATTCAATCCAAGCATGGCTCCTTAACTCCTCATATCCAAATACTACCACTCCTTTACCTTAACCTAAGCCTCTTATAACCCTAAAAGTCCTCTTGATTGTCACTTGTATATGCGTACTAGTAGAGGAGAGCGAGATTCTTACTATGTCTATCGTAGGATGCTTCTTTTAGTCTGAGTATGAGAAAAACCCACATACATATTTAAATTTGAGTGATTGAGTGTTCATATTCCTTCCTAATGTGAGGTTTGCTCTTTTGACTGGTTTACGTCGATAACCAACCACGCATATTTGCATTTATCTTAAGACTGTTGGCGGCTTTTCCCATCTAAAGTACTTGATCTCTTCCTTTGGTTTTGAAAACTTCAATCCTATCTGTTTTGAACTGAATTTTGTTCTCGTCCAAATTGATCTTGGTGATTTCTTGTTGAACTGATGTGTTTGATTGGTTAGCTTGAGGGGGTGTTTAATTTTGTTTTCCTTAACCCTATCGAAAACTCCTATCTCTTCTCTTTCTTACTTAGTCCTGTTTTTCCTGTTTGAGCCCTTTCTCCAGTTTTTGATTCTGACTTGCTTGGGGACAAGCAAGAGCTAAGCATGGGGGATTTGATAAGTGATTTTTATATAGTATGTTTAGGGCTCAAAACACATATATTTCATGCTTATTATGCCCGAAGTTCCATATTTTTATATCAATTTATGTGATTTCTTCACTTGGTTGCGAGAATGGTACATTTTGCAGGAAGTGTTGGAAATACATAGAAAAGCATGGAAAATCAATGAAAAAGGGGAGAAAATATGAAGGAATTGAAAAGAGAGTTGAAAGAGAAAGAGATTGAAGGAGGAATGGCCCAAAATGCCATGGACCGGCCCAATACTTGGGCGGAACAACGAGACGCTGCCAGCGTCTAAGGCAGGGAAAGCCAGTGCTGAAGAAGACTTCAAGCGCTGCCAGCGTTCTCTAGGCGCTGCCAGTGTTTGAGTGCGGAGAGTTTGGAAATTGGTGCCAGGCGCTGCCAACGCTTTGTGCCCTAATCTGTGCCTTATAAAAGCCAAACGCCGCTGCACATGAAGACCATCGACCATTTTATAGGTTTTTTTTTGTATTTTCCTCCCTTCGGGGAGCCATTCTAGTAGATTAGGAACAAAAGAGGAGAAGAAGGAGATCGAATTGAGTGACACGAAGAGTTTGAATTCGACGATTCGGACGTTCGGTTTAATTTCTATTTACTTTATGTTTCGTTAATCAATTTTTCTATTGTTTTCCTAATCTTTATTATTATGAGCACTTAGATTTCTCGTTTAGGGGATAAACTCGATTTTCTTCGACTAATTTATAGTGTGTGATTTCGGTTTTAGGTTTTAATAAAGTTGTTTAATTTCCGTGTTTTACCTGTCATAGTAAGTGATCGATCTCCTCTTACTTGGTATTAGATTCTTAACAACATGACGAAAGTTTCAGTTTTGAACCAGAGAAACGAAGATTGAATAGGCTAGGAAATAGTTAGAAATAATGATTCTTGCCTAAGGTCGTGTTATAATCAGTTCTTATCTTTGATTAGATTAAATAGTTAGAAATAATGTTTAGTTTAATCACTGTAACTCACTTCGAATCGAAAGATTGTTATGAAAGGCCTTAGAAAGATTATAAACCCCAACACTACCAATATTACCTAAAATTAGAATCACCGCTTAATTGATTAAGTTACTAGAGTTGACTCCCATGAACACTTTTAATTACTTGGTTAAGATCCTTTAATTTCCTGCTTTCTTAATTAATTATCTGAATCATTACCCCACAACTATTTGATCGACCTAGCATCCTTTGTAGTGAACTAGTTTAGTGCGTAGTTGAACACAAGTCCCTAAGAGAGAACGATATTTTATTACTACATAGACCCGTACACTTGCGGTACACAGACCTAATACGTTAAGGACCTGTCAACAAGTGTACCATCGTGCACCCCCGTTGTGGGAGCGGCGCCATCATCTTCACTATCAACGTTATCCTCGACATCTAGTACAGGTTCATCTAGCATTGGGCTGTTTGGAGATCATCAGAATTTTCTTGGACCTCTTGAAGGGTGAAGGTTCTCTGGTTTGGGCAATTTTCCTTGAAGTGACCATAACCTTGGCATTTGAAGCACTTCGTTCCTTCCATCCTCCGGGGAAGATCCTTAGGAGAAGGCATAGCAATTCCCTTTCCCTTGTCGGTCCTAGGGGTTGGTGTGAACTTGGGAGACTCACTAGGCTTCAGAGTGTTGGAGTAGGGCAAGGGACAGTTAGAAGGTTGGAAGAAGGGCCTAGTCAAAGGCTTGGTGGCGGCCTTCTCCTTCCTTCACATCTCAACCTTGAATGCCAAGCTACAAAGCTCATCCATGGAGCGGTAAGGTTGAACGTCAGTTTTCTCGTCGATAACGGGGTCCAATCCATCCAAGAACCTCATCATAGTTTACTCTTAGGGTTCTTGAAAATCACTCTTGATGAGGAGTTGTTCAAACTCTTTGATGTAGTCACTCACACTCCTCTTGCCTTGGGTAAGGGCATAAAGCTTCCTCATAATGTCTTGCTTGTAGGTGTTAGGCAAGAACCTTCGATTCATCAATTGTTTAAGCCTTGCCCATGAGGTGATTTTTATTCGACCCTCCTTAGCCCTTTGTGCCTTGACATTCTCAAACTAAAGGGATGCAACTTTGGTGAGTTTCAAAAATCAGATCTATAATTTTGATGGCTTTGCTAGCAATCTTGAAGGCTTTCTCATTGCTATACTCCTTAGTTTCAAAAATCAGCTCCATAATTTGAACCCATTCAAGATAGTCATCGGGGTCGTCGGAACCATTGAATTCCGGAATGTCGATCTTAATATCATGGAATTCATCTCGAGGGGGCCTCTCACCCATTTCCCGACGACGACAGCGTCGAAGGGATCCTCTATCATCGTCACTCGACTTAAAGGTGGGAGGAGGATGGATAGGGCTACGAGTGGGCCTCCTTCGTTCATCTCGGGTATGACCTTAATGGTTTTGGGCGAGGTTGTTCATTTGAGCCACGAGTGTTACAAGAGTGGGTTCAATGGTGGAAAGTCGGGTCTCCATACCCCCATCTTGAGGACTATGGAGGTGGCTTGACTCCTCTCGATTGGAACTAGTTTCATCATCCTTATTGAAGGAAGGGTAAGGACGGATTGTGTTTGGGGAATTTAGTAGAGTTTGAGGGGGGGGGTTGTAGCTAACTAGTGTTTGAAGGCTTGGGTTCTTTGCGGCTAATATCTAACACTCCAATCACACACAACTACACATCCTTCTGTAGACATCGGGATTTGCACTAACAAAACCCCGACTCGTCAAAACTTAGCAAGTCGATGGGCCGAACACCAAAATGGCTAATTGGGCCTACATGGTCAAAACAGGCCCAACAGATCAGGTTAGCCCGCATGAAAATCACGTAGGCCGCATAGCCTACATCAATTCACAAGCTGGCCCAGCTCGAACTCTAGCCCATATAAAATTACAAAGGCCGATTAGCCTTTGATATTTAATCACCGGCCCATTGCTGACTGCCAAATCAGCAATCCGCGTGATTCAATATTATAGGCCGCATAGCCTTTGTATTTTGTTTGGAATTGGTGCCAAAATCACCATCTTTCACATCCTTTGATCATAGCACACGTGTTTGACCTTGGCTTGACCATGATATTGTCATATGCCGCTTGACCTATGAGCTTGCATGGGGAGGCATGATTTTTGGGATGTGTCTCTCACCCTTCCCTCCAAAACACTCACCTCTCCACCTATAAATACCCCCTCATCCTCCATTCATTTCATTAACAACTTCCATCAACTATCATCATCATACTACCAAAACTCTCTTAAAACTCTCTCCATATTATTCTACCTCTCTAATTCTCTCACATAATCACCCTCATTATCACCACATCATCCATACACTACCTTTCTCACCATGCTTACACCCATCCGTCCATCCAAGCTCCGAACCAAGGCTAAACCGGGGATCGATCTTCATTTCATTTTTATCCACCGTCTAGCAAGGATTGCTTTTCTTTGATAGTGTATTTAATCTTGTAATTTGTGCTTTAATTCTATTACTTGTACAGATTTTGTAAAAAGAAAATCTCATTATTTTAATATTGTATGATCAAGAATATAACATTGTGAAATTCATTAAACTTCTTCCCGCTCTTTTCATTTTAAGTTCGATATTAGTAGAGTTTGTTTTCTAACAGGCGGATTCGAGAGTTCTTTTAATTCTCAAATTCGTAACCTTGCCCCCGAACTTAGAGTCCGAGTTCGTAGACAGGAGTCATTTTAGTTATTTCATGGTTTGTCGGTTTCCTTAAATCGACTAGAGACTCTTTCTCTTTTATAAACTCATTTAATTATTAAATGTACCCGTTATTGTTAAAAAATATTTACTAATAGTTTTACATTACACTTTATAAATTAAGAAACCGGCCAAGAGAAAAGGGCCAGAAAATGGCATAGGCGCCTGACCTTTGCCATTTTCTACCCAGTTTCTCTTGTGCCGGGGATGGAGAGGCCCATCCAAAGAATTTTCATAGGCTAAGCGGCGTATAACTCTTCTAGGTAGGCCTCGTCTTTCTCTCCGGCCCAAAACTTAAGGGTGTACTAAGTGTAAATCATTGGTAACATATTTTGTGTAATTTCGAGTATTTTTGTAATATGAATAGGTGTATAAACTAATAAAATTTCTTCACCCCGAAAACGAATTTCGAAAAAAGTAAAAATATCCTTATTTAATGATTAAGCAACTTTAGTCGACTCCCGATCCTAGAAACCGGGCGAAGCTAGAATCATCTTTCGCCTTTGCTTGCCTCGAAAGAAATGGAAGAGGCGGCTTGTAAACACGAGCTGGTTGTAGAGTCGCCTCTCTGATCCCATCCTCGATCACTTTCTTCTTCCCTTGGCTCTTCTTCAAGCTCACCTTCTCAGGAACTCTACTCTCGGAGGCTTTCTCCTCGAATGTTTCAGTAGTGGTCTCCTCCAACATCTCCTCATCCCCCGTGACTTTCTTCATTGGATGACCCAACCCAGCTAGCTCAGTGCCACTCCACAATGTCATGGCATTGAGCTCTCTGCTCAAGTTGGGTTGTGGATGGCTAGGCAACCTCTTCGAAGAAGTCGCCTGACGCTGTGCAAATTGCTGTACGAGCTGGTCAACCAGAGTCTACTGAAGCTTATGGTTAGTTTGCATCTGCTCACTTCAATGCAATAGTTGTTCATCCCTACGAACTTGTTGCTCGTTGTACTTGAGCTGAGATGCATTGAAAGCCTCCTAGTTCGTCAGATATGCCTGAACGAAGTTTGGGTCATATGTGATTTGTTGGGGAGGTGGTTGAGGAATAGGTTGCATGAAGGGCGGCAGATGCGCAATAGGAGCTTGTTGTGGCAGTGCTTGCTGACTTGGGCCACGATTTTGATTTTGTGGCCTCCTTTGATTTTGGTACTGGAAGCCTGGCGGATTATATGCTGGATTTCCCTGGGGCGGACAAGATTCAGAGTGGTGTACGTTAGGTTGTTGTGGTACATGGCATTCACTTGCTTGTTCATCACTATCTCTTGTTGGCACATGTATGATGGATGGGCTCCACCACAAATCTCGCACCCAGGAGTTGTAGGAGTGATAAGTAACTTTTTTGATTATGTTTTAGAGTGTTTTGATAGTAAATTAGGGATGTTTTGAGTTGATTACGTATATACATACCCCCTATTTCTCTATTACACTCGGTTTTGTTGTTTTTGATGAAAACCTGCAGATTCGGGAGCAAAACACCAGTTTTAAGAACATTTTAGGCTGATCCCAGACCACCACGGACCTTCCCCACGGGTGTACGAACGGTGGGATGAATTTCACGACAAACGGAACCAAAACCGAGCAACCAGTGGCCACCACGGTCTGCCCATTGGGCTCGCCACGGTCTGTGGCACGGACATGTACGGACCGTGGTGGACTGCATATGTAGGTCAGTTGTTTTCGCGAGTAGAAAAGGGGGCAAGTAGCGATTTTTCGAGATTGAGTCATTATCTATCTTTTTTTCCTTCATTCTTTGGCCGTCAAGGAGAGGAAAGAGAGTCCTAATACTTCCATTCTACTCCTCTTCCCCACCATCAAGATTCAAGACCGAATCGATTTAAGAGAATCCAAGATCAAGTTTCGCAAAGGAAAGGAGCGACGTTCGCGGAGAAGGTTCCACCCCGGGATCAAAAGGCTCGACGGGTTGTATTCTTCGCAATTCTATTCTTTCTTTTTGATTTTCTTCTTAGTTTTGAGATTCAATTGTGATGATTGGAACTTGTTTCGTCTTTTCATTGAATATGAGTGAGTAGATTTCTTGAATTTTAGGGTTTTGCAACCCGAAACAATGTAGTTTGATTTAATATTATTAGTTTGTGCATGAATTCTTGATTAGAATCAATAGAAGGTTGTGTTTTCCATGTTTACGAGTATTCTTAAGGCCTTGGATATTTTAAGTTTGAGATTAACCTAAGAAGTACTGAAAAGTGAATTAGGGTAATCTGACCAACCTATCAACATAGGCTTACGAAAGTTGAAAAAGGAGCAGTAAAATAACTTGACTTTTTGAGACGTTCAATTCTGTTTAACCTAAAAGACACACGAAAGTTATTGATTAGGTTGTTTAGAATAATTCTATTTAGCATCGGAAGTTCGATAGAATTCAGAGGTTGTCGATTCTTGATTCATTCTTGAATGTATGATTGTGTAGGCTAGGTTTTAGTAATCAAACTCGTTGTTAGGTTAGCATCTCCCTAGAAGTCTTTCTTCCTTGATAGAACCATTGATTTATTTTTCCCTGCTTTCTTTAGTTTTAGTTTGTTTCCTAAACCTTTTCGAAAATCAAAACCTGATTAGCTTAGCAATCGTGATAGAGATTAGTTTATTGAGCTGCTAATTGAGTCCCTGTGAGATCGACCTTGACGTGCTACTACGCACACCGTGCGCTTGCGGCCCTGTCATGTTTTTGGCGCCGTTGCCGGAGACTCTGTGCCTAGCAGTCGGTAAACGAACCCTCTTAGGTTGACTTAGCTGTTTTTTTTTCTTTCTTTTTCTTTTCTTTTTATCTTTGATCTAAAAAAAACAAAAAAAAAGGGATGGTAATTCTCTATTTTCCCCAATTTGAGCAGGAATTATTTTGGCACTATTTTGAACGATTACGTGCATGTCCTGTTCCATGTGGTGTTGTGCCTAGAAAATCATATATTCTTGACATTGTTGCTGAGGGGGTGAATATTCAAACTCATACTCTGTTAGAGTATTTTGGATTCTATTATGCTCAAACTGTTGATGAAGTTTGGAATTTACTTGAGTGGCTTGAATGTGATACACTTGATTTTGAAAATTATTATTGTGCATCCTCTTACCCCAATCCTTGTGCACTCATGCTAGATTATGTACTCAACCCCATTGTTTGTCTCCTTGTCGTTTGTGTAATTCTCTTGACCATAATGATTCTGCATGCCCTGATTTAGCCAGACTTGAGATTTTAATGAGGGAAATGTGTGAGTCAATTGATAGGACAATTTACATGGTGCGAAGATCTGGCCTATTACATGATTCTGACCGTAGTTCTAGTTCTTTCAATTTGAATGTTGGACTATGCGATGAGGTTGAGTCTACTGTCCCTTTAGAGGCTAGTCTAGAAGAAACATTTTACCCTTTAGAGTCATATTTGTCAATTGTTGCTCCTTCCCATCCTAGCTTACCTAGAGACACTACTGATGATGTCTTTGCTTTTCATGATGTACCCTTACCTTTTTCTCAGTCGACGGGGTTTGAAGTAAGTGATTCCCATGGGTTTGATGCTAGGTATGATATTGATGTTTGTCATGAGTTAATTGATGCTATTGATGAGGAGTCTTGTGATGGATTTGTGGGAGAACTAGATCATTCAAGCAAAGAAATTGATGTACTCCTGTGGACATTTTTCATCGCCGTTTGGGCTTCGGAACGTCCACGTTAGGATTGGGGGTGTGATTCGGTGATTTGTGCTGGGGTTTAACCTTTGAAAAACTCTTTAAGCAAATCAAATTTGTATTTTGATGAATAATATTTTGTAAAATCACTTTCCCTTTACTTGTGCATTTTATGAGTCCTTGAATTAAATCTTTAAGAGTGAACATCCACTTGTTCCAAACTCCTCTAAATTTAACCTAATTTGCTCATTTAAATGTTAGGCTCGGAAGAAAGCAATTTATGCAAAGATTGTTTAGAAATACAAGAAAGAAAAACCCTAAAGTTGCATCGATACATTTTAAAACCATAGTTTATGCAATCCTCAATGTATTTTAGTTCGAAATGGGAGTCGCCACCCGACTTTTTAAGAGAAAAACCAAGACAAAACCAAAAGAAAGAAAGAAAGACTCTGCCTGCGAAACCCAAGAATGGATTCGGGGGTAAGGTTACGAACTCGAAAAGTAAACTTTAAGAGTTCACCTCTCACAAAAGAAAAGACTCTACTAAAAGTTTAAGAATGTGCTTTTAATAAGGTTTGGAAGGGAATACTTTATAAAATTACTTCGTTGAATCATGTAACAAGAATGGAATATAAGATAAAAAGTACAAATATACACTTATTTACAAGAAAAGAAGAACACTTAAGAGCTTACATTGCTACTTTGTGCGAAAAAGCCCTTTCCTAGCCTTTGAATGCTTGATGAATCCTCTTTGCTGCCTTGAAAATTTCCTCTCCAAGTGCCAAGATAATGATAGAAAAAGGAGGTGAAAAGATGATAAGAAAAGGGGTGATAAGAGGGGAATAATAAGGCTCTTTTTGTAGTTTTTAAGATGTGTTTAGGCTAGGGTTTTTTGTGGAGTTTTGGATTGATAGAATAGGATATGTGTTTAGGCTTTTAGTGATGGAAATATTAGAAAGATAATGGTGATAAGAAAGATGATAGACTAGAATGATAAGAGAGATGAATATGAAAGTATAAGAAGTGGAGATTAGGGAGATGGATGATAAGAGAATTAAGAGTGAATTGGTGAGTGTAGGAGAATGAGATGAAATGAGGATTGAGTAAAGGGGGAGAAAGGATGATTTGATGAATGACTTTAGCTTCAAGAGAGGAGGTATTTATAGTAGAATGAGAGAGTAGAGATACATATGCATGCATGCACACACATAGTAATCTCCGGCTAGGTACAAAACACTAAGGCAGTAGGGGGTGAACTTGGAGTGGACGGCAGCACGTTGTCAATTGACCACGTGTGGTTGGTGTGTGTAGGCCGGTCGGCCACTACGCCATAGGGGAGTCACCAGCTTCGTCCATGCATGCATGGACGGTGGAGTGTGAAGCCAATCTGCCAACGGAAATGCAGCTTCACATTGGACGGAGATAGCATATTATTTAGCTTATGAGAGTGTTTTTGAGTGCTTTTGTGAGGATTCGATCTCGTGACCTTTGGTGCTTGCTTTTAGGGTTCGCATGGCTCCATTTTTATATAAAAAATGTGCATGTAGCTAGGATGGACCACATGTGATCATGCATGTGACCTTAGGTGAAGAAATACATGTAAAATGCATGTATTTATTAAATCTTTTTTATTTCTTCTGCTCTTCTTTTTATATTGTTTTATGCGTCAAAATCCCGGTGTCTACAGGAGCCCCCACTTTGATTGAGTTCGAAGATAGGACGAGAATCAAAGTAGTCTTGATTTGATGGACACCGGTTGAGGATATGACTTTGGTATGCAAAGCCTGAGGATATGACTTTGTCGAGTGCAAAGCCTGGAGTGATGCTTGGAAGCGGGGTCCCACATCGCGGTTGGCGAACTTGCGCCGATCGGTGATCTTGAGCAAGAATGATGCCCTACCTGAGATGATCTCAGACGTGTGATGACATCCTACTTCACATGATCTCAGGCATTTGATGACATCCTACTTGAAGATGTTGGTTGACACTTGGAAGCTAGGTCCTATGTCGCGGTTGGCGAACTTGTGTTGATTGGTGATCTCGAGCAAGAATGATGCTCTACTTGCTGGAGAGACTTCATCAGTCGTGATGCCAATGGCTCTTGGGGTTGATTTCCTGGTCTTTCCCAGTGTCGGGTCCAGTCTTTCCCGGTGTCGATGTTGATGATTGTTGGCATGTTCAATCCCAAAGGACTTCATCGATCGCGATGTCGATGGCCTGGAGGTTGAGACTTCATCGAAACTCTGCCGATGGCTCAGAATTGGGACTGCATCGGAACTCTGCCGATGGCCCTGGTTGTCGAGACTTCACCGAAACTCTGCCGGTGGCTCAAGATCCATCATGATGATGATGATGATGATGATGATGACAATTCAATGCCGTGGGACCTCACTAATCGTGGCCCTTGTTTTCCTGCAGAATATAAAGATAGTTTTTGTTAGTTTTGATGAATTATAAATTTGGATCAGAGAAACTTACCTCGGGTTGCGGCTACATGGTCATTGGGACTTGTTCCCTTTTGGGGAATGGACACTTTAATCTTTGAAGAGAGCACCCTCTTCTTATTGGGCACACCTTGGCTCGTTCATGCATGGCTTTGGGAAGGACACACACCCTTGGAAATGGGCAAGGAGAAAGAGGACAAAATACCCTCTCTTCAAGGCCGATCGGCCTATGCTTTGGGAAGGAATCTTTTGGCTCGTACAATGCAGCTTTTGCAGGCCATACAGGACCATTCAACGCAATTATTGTGCTTGGTCTTGTAGGCGATCGGCCTCTTCTGGTAACCACTGATGAGCTGACACGTGGCAGTGAGAGCTCACTTATTTTTCCTATAAATGGGGCTTAAACTTAGTGCAACTGCATCATTCTAAATCCGAGCTCTTCATCTTGACTTCCCATTCTCTCTCTAGAAAATCTTTTTTGTGTTTTTGAAGTTCTTCACAAGAGTATGAATTTCTTACGGAGGGGTCGTAGACGTGCTACTCAACCAGCGGTTTAAGAGCGTCCGTATGTAAGGACGGTGCAGCGGTAGTATCTTAGCAGGGACTTCATTCCGGCTCAGTTGGTCTTTTGCTGAGACGAGCACGCATGGTTCTTTCAATCTCATGACTCGGTATGTTCCTTCATATAGCATGTTTCACCTTTGCAGTTGCTCTGCATGCTATTTACTACAGTACTTTAAGTTGAATCCTAAAGCAACCTTAGTTACCTTGAATTTTGCTTGAAGTACTTTACACCTTAGATTCTTCTTTTGACCTTATTGTAGGAAGACTCCTTCAAGGCATGTGGGAGTATTCAGGGTGTAATAACCTTGTCCTTCCATGAAAAGGTGGGTGTATTTTATTCGAACGTCGTGAGGGATGCTGGTTTTGACTTTGTGATGATTACAGGTCTTAGCTGGGGCGGCCAGCTACTGGAGTTTCAGAAGGATGTTGATCCTCGCGTTCATGCGCTTTTGCAACCTGTTATCGCGTTGGCGGGACGAATTGGCGACCTATGGTACACGCATCTGGTAGCCATTATAAAGAGTTAAGGATTTGGTAGCCTTCCTCTTCCTCAGCGTCAATTCATTGTGCTAGTGCATTTTATCAATGCAACAATTTTTGCAAACCGCGGAGACACCATTACTTTCTCTTGGGCGCATCATCTCCTGAATTTCGGCGAGATGAGATCTTTCAACTGGGTGGCTGCTGCTTATGCCCATTTCGTTAGAGGAATACGAGTTGCCTGCCGACCCTCCGGCTGTGACACAGTGGCGCGTACAAGGGCGACAGAGGCTAAGAGGCTCAACCTGGGGAGCAGCCTTTGGCGAGTCTTGGAGGTATGCTCCAAGATTTTTCTATTTAGAAATTTGTAAGGTGCAAATTTCCTTTTTACTAAGAACCTTTCCTGGTGTGCATGTGTGGGTTATGGCCTATTTCCTGCCTGTAGTTGGTGGAACCAACAACGGTGATATGTGCGTTCCAGCTGCTCGGCGATGGTCAGAAGCATCAGGTTACCATCGGTCAAAACTCCATTTCAAGGATTTGAACGGACTTACGAGGATTATTGACAACCTCAGATCGGTATGTCTTGCTTTTTCCTTATTTGTCTTTTCTCTTTTCGAGACTTTGGTGACAACTGTTGCTGCAGGAGGACATTGTCCGATTCCCATGGAATCGATATAAGGCGGAGGACCTTCATTATGATATACGCCTTGCAAGGGAAGGAAGCAAGCGTCGCTTGTTTTTGGAAGGTCCTTCTGGTCTCACTTTCTATTTGGGGGAACGCTTCTTCTTTCAGCATACGGGGAAATGGCCTCCAAGGGTTCCCATGGATCCTCCCGAGTTCATCTTTGATAGGCAAGCCTTGGCGGCGGATGAAATAGCTCGGCTGATGGTTGGTGAACCAGCGATCAATTTTGTGGTACCGACGGATAACTTGGAAGAAGCGGCTCTTCAGCATAGAGGATGCCTTGCTTTTGCTCAGGTTTTAACATTTCCTCCATTTTTGTATTCACTGTGAATTTTTGGCATCCTGGCGGTGTTTGCCCTTCTGTAGCTGAGAGGATATTATGATCCTCTTCTGGACCAACATGCAGGGGAACCTGAGCAGGCGGAGGGTATAGATATGCTGTTCGTATTCATCCCGCTCGTGCCCAACGATCATGAAGTACTACAGTTCTTTGATGCAAACCTAGTGAGTTGCATACTTGACCACTCTTTATCTTGTACCATTTGATTCTTATTGATCTTCCTTCTGTGTAGCAAGCGTATGCCTACATCCGTGTTTTGTTACGGGAAGGCATCACGGCTCGGGAGTTCATTGATCAGAACTTCGAAAATGGCCAATATCGGGGTCCGATGCTGGCTGCTGGTAATGAAGATAACGAGGCCCACTCCCATGTGAGCTTGCCACGTTCCGGGAGCCCGTCAAGACGTCCTCCTCGCCACTCTTCAGCAGGAGAAACAGGTAGTAGAGGTTTTCGCGGAGACCCAGGGGCAGGACCATCTAGACGCAGGGATAAAGATTTGATGAGTGTGCCACGCGATCCCTATGCCAGCACTTCGTAACGAAGGACTCCTGATATCCCGGAGTTCATGGTGGAAGAGTGTTCAGAATCTAGTGGATTCGAAGGTTCAATGGAGACAGTGCCTAATCCATGGGCGCCTCAGTATCATGCTCAATCTATTGTCCTTTACAGTCAGCCCCCTGGCTTCAGCCAAGATTATCCAGGTTCTGGTTTTCCTGGTATGCCTTCCAGCCAATTCCTATCTGGTCCTTCTGATACTCAGGACGATCCACATTCGGAATCTTTTGATGATGCGACTGTCAGGAGCTTGTTTGGCAACGGTGGTTTTGGTGGGAACTTATAGGCATTGCTGTAAGGCTTTCCCTTCTTTTCCAATTTTTGCCTTTTTTTATGCAATGTAAAAGAAATGTCATATAGTAAAGAAATGTGCAGTTAAGATGCAATCAGACAAACTCGATTTTAGGCGATTTTGACTCTCTACTGACGCGACATGCAAACTCCCATTTTTATTCATTTTTAGGTCAACCTTTGACTGTTTACAAAGGAAGAAATAAGAAAAAGAATAAGTTACAAAATAAATTATACTTAATACCATTTCTAAACCTAAAAGGGGAAGGAATAAAATTACATTTTTACACTAAAGAATAAAGGAAAAATAAATATTATACAAACACATAGGAGCCATGCACAAACGCGCTTTTTCCCTCCTAGATGCATGCATGTAGGGGTGTGAACTCACAAACGAGTTCATCCCCCTTCCCTGGTGGCCGGTCGACCTACACGCGGTGACAGGCCTGTGGTTCATCCGGATGCGTGTTGCCGGACACTGTGTACATCCCTTAGGGTCTGATTGGGCAACCATGTACAGTGTACTGCCGAGGCTATATAAGCATGCCTTGTTGTTGAGAATTCACCACAATCTCATTTCTTCTCAATCTATTTTTCTCATCCCAACCATGGCTTTCGAGAGAAAACTTAACTCGTGGATGAACAATCTCACTAAACCCGAAAAACTGCTCCTCACTTACTACAACCTCTCTTTGATTTTGAGCCTAAAGTAAGTGAAAATTGACTGGGTGTTTCTTAAAGTGGCCTTGACCTTTTGGGACCCTAAGTTCCATGTCTTTCGCTTCTCATTGAATGAATTATGCCCTCTTCGTGAAGAGTGGGCTTGCATGTTCAAGTTCGATCTTCATGCTCCGCTAACAACTCCTTCTCTTGCTCACAACCATCACGAAACATTCGAGGAATTGACGAACTTCAATCATCGAGCATTAGGAAACATCTTGGTTAGCAACACAGTCAATTTATAAGCTCTAGTGGAATTCTTTCAATCACCCGAGGCGCTTAGACTCAACCCGGCGTTGCGAGTGCGAGGTTTGGTCTTTTGCATTCTATCCGAATTTTTATTTTATCACGGTGGTTCGGGTTTTGCACCTATCTCTCTCAACTACGTCGTAGATAAGATGTCCCGGGGTTATAATCCTACTCCGATGATGATTACTGAGACCCTCCTCGGTCTCGATTCATGGGATACAAATCAGACGTTTCGCGGAAGTCCCCTCGCTCTTCAAGTGAGTATCGACACTTTTTCTATTTCTTTTGTTCTTTTTTTTCTCTTTTTTTCTTTATTTTTGATATTATTTTTCTCTGATTTTGCATGGATTACCCGAGTGGTCCATGTGGAATCATGTGACGATTTTTCTTTTCTTTTTGCTTTGGTTGTAATATATATTTTTTTTTGTGCAACCAAAATTCTCACTTTCTTCCTTCCACCTGTAGACGTGGCTTACGGAGCATTTAGACAGGGTCTTTCCTCCCATCACCTCTTCGGAACTAGTAAACTTTTGCCAACGTAAAAGGAAGTTCGACACCCGCCGCAATTTTGACGAATGGGTCATTTTTCTCAAGAACCACAAGGAAATCCGTTGGTGGGTTCAATGGTGGAAAGTGCCATGCTTCTCGAGCCACTCTCGTAAGGCGGCCCACATCACTCTGCTTGGCCTCATGGAGCTTACATACTACTTCCCTGATCGAGTCATGCAGCAAATGGGGAATCCTCAAGACATTCCCCTTCCACCGTGCGAGATTCCCGACCTTACCCATCTCCAAGGGTCAGTGATGGAATCGTGGATCAAATATTGGAAGAAACAGGCTGGAAAGGAAGCAGTTGCTCCTAACCGTATCTCCACTACTTCGACGGATGCTTATCGTATCTGGCTTGCTACTACTGTTGGCGCTGTCAATTGGCGTGAAAGAACGTCGCGTTCACTTCTTCAAGACTCCCCGAAACTGAAGAGCATCATCGTGGCTAACGATCCTGGGTCGGGATCTAAAGAAGAGACGTACTCAAACAAGGAAAAACAAGAAAATCCGACCGAATGAGCACTAATGGGCCTATACCAACTCCAACTCGACTAGGACTAGACTTAATATTTAAATAAGTAGGGTGGAGAGAAAGAAATGAAATGAAAGAAATATGTGTGCTATATATTGTATTTGATGCTTTTCCTTTAGAAAATTGATAAAACAAAATGTATTAAAAAGGTATACTCCTTTTATTGATATAAGAAGTAAAGTATTACATTTGTGTTTTACATTGATTAACACAAGCCATATTCTTCTTCTTCTCGTCCTTCAAAAGCATAACTTCGGCTGCAACACTTTTATTCTCTCCTTTTACCTAACTCGTCCCGAAGGATTTTCAAGTTAGTCTCTCATTTTCTTTTTCTTTTATTCTATTTTTTTATACTCTCCTTTTGCCTGACCTGCCTCAAAAAGGTTTTCAAGACAACCTCTTCTTTTTCTTTTCTTTTTTCTCTATTTTTCTTTTTCTCTCACAAGCAAGTGGCCTGTTGGCAGTTCGGTTGCTTGCTTTTATAAGATAGTGCATGTCTAAGTAGCTAAGGAAACCAACCCTTAGAGGCTTAAACATAATATCTTTTCAACTGATCCAAGTTCACGGGCTGAGTGAGCTCCTCTCCCTCGTGCGTGGTTAATCGGGCGGCGCCTCCTGGAGTGACAGAAATGACGATGTAGGGACCTTTCCAGTTTGGGGCAAACTTACCTCGAGGATCCTGACGTGCTCCTCTCATTTCTTGCAATACTAGATCTCCTTCTGTTAAATCCCGATCTTTGAATTTCTTATTGAATGCTCAAGAAATCCGACTCTGATAAAGCTGGATATTATGTAGAGCACAGAGTCGTTTCTCATCCAACAAAACCAACTCTTCATATCTAGCTCGCGCCCATTCGGCCTCAGGGATTTGACTTTTAGCAATGATCCTTAAAGAAGGAACGACAAGTTCTACTGGAAAAACTTCTTCCATCTCGTTCACCAAAGAGTATGGCGTAGCTCCAAATGCAGTCCGAATTGACATTCGATATCCCTATAGTGCAAAAGGAAGCTTGTCGGGCCAGTCTTTGTAAGTGACAGCCATTTTCTTGATAATTTTCACCAGAGTTTTGTTTACAGCCTCCACCGCTCCATTGGTTTGTGGCCGATAGGGAGAAGCATGGTTATGTCGGACTTCGTACTTGGCCAAAAGAGCTGCAAATTTGCCCACGAAATGGCTCTCGTTGTCATTGATCACCTCATGTGGCAACCCGTATCTACAAATGATGTTCCTCATCATGAACTTTGCCATATGCTTCGAAGTGATTTTTGAGTATGAGGCAGCTTCTACCCACTTAGTGAAGTACTCCACAGTTACCAACACATATTCATGTCCTCCTGTACCTTGGGGTGAAATCTTCACTATAATGTCGATTCCCCATACCGAAAATGGCCAAGGTGAGGCCAAAGTGGTCAAATAAGAGGACGGTTGATGTTTGAGATCAACATACTCTTGACATTTATGACATTTTCTCACAAATTGGAGACAATCGGACTCCATATTCGACCAGAAATACCCTGCTCTCTGGATCTTCTTAACCAACATTCTGCCGTTCATATGCGGTCCACACTCCCCTCTGTGAGTGGATTTCATTAATTCCTCAGCTTCCTCCTTATCAACACATAGGAGGTTTATCCCCATAGCATTCTTCTTGTACAGACGGTCTTGAATAATGCAATATTGAGAGGTCACTAACCGGATAGCCCTCCTGGCTCGACGCTCGGCATTTAGGGGGTATGAACCATCTTTCAGAAATGCACAAGTATCAAAGAACCATGCATCAGTACTGACCGAACCAATCATTAGTTGTTGATGAGCAGGACAATCTCTTCTCTCCACTGTCACTGCTAGGGCTTGATCCTTTTCGGGCATAGCCACCATGGATGAAAGTTTGGCTAGCGCATCAGCTAACTCATTGTAACCCCTTGGTAGATATATGAACTCAATATGATTGAACTTCTCAGCTAATTTAGACAAATTTTGTTGGTACAGTGCTAAGGATTCGCTCTTCACCTTCCATATACTAGTAGCTTGATTGACGATCAGACTGGAGTCCCCAAACACACGTAGCGTTTTAATTCCCATCTTTAGGGCCACACGCAAACCCAAAATGCAAGCCTCATACTCAGCAGCATTATTAGTAGCTTCAAAGTCAAGCTTGACTACCAAAGGAAAGAGTATGTCTTCAAGAGAAACTAACAGAGCTCCGGCCCCGCATCCCATCTGGTTAGCAGCACCATCAAAGTATATCTTCCAGGTTTCCTCTTCAATTTGAAATATTTGTTCACCGCTAAACTCCAAGCCCCCAGTGTCAGGACTTCGTGTAGGAAACTCAACCAGGAAATCGAAAACTGCACGCCCCTTTACGGACTTCTGTGGTCGAAAGTGCAGATCAAACTCGGACAGCATAACCACCCATCGAGCAATCCTGTTGTTGATGGTAGGTTATTCTATGATGTATTTGACCGGATTACATGCTACAATCACATATACAGTGTGTGAGAGCATATAGTGGTGAAGCTTATTTGTGGACCATACTAATGCCAAGGCTATCTTCTCAATCTCTGAGTAGCGAGACTCACACCCCAGAAACTTCTTGCTGATTTAATAGATAGCTCGCCCAAGACCAACACTTTCTTGTGTGAGCATAGCACCCATAGCGCTTGAACTGATGGTGAGGTAAAGCAATAATGGTTTACCGGAGATAGGCGGGACTAGTACTGGTGGATTAGTCAAGTCGGCTTTAAACTTCTCAAATGCTTCCTGACACTGGTCATCCCATTCGATCGTTGCTCCCTTCTTCAGCTTCTTGAACAACGGTTCATAAGTCATTGTGAGTTTGGAAATGAATCTGCTCAAATACTGTACCCGCCCTAGGAAACCACGAATCTCTTTTTCTGTCCGAGGCGGAGGCATGTCTTGAATTGCTCTGATCTTGGATGGATCAACCTCTATCTTGCGTTGACTGACAATATAACCCATCAACTTTCCCGAAGTCACTCCAAACGCACATTTCTATGGATTCAATCTCATGTTGTACCTGCGAAGCTTAAGAAAGAACTTGCGTAAGTTTGGAATGTGATTCTCACGCTTTTTCGACTTGACAATCATGTCGTCCACATATACCTCAACCTCTACGTGGATCATGTCATGCAGCAGGGTAGTGGCGGTGCGTTGGTAAGTAGCACCAGCATTTTTCAGTCCGAAAGGCATGACGGTGTAACAGAAAGTTCCCCACGGAGTGATGAATGACGTTTTCTCCATATCTTCTTCGGCCATTTTCATCTGGTTGTAACCAACATACCCATCCATGAATGACAGCAGCTCATGTCCACAGGTGTGATCAACAAAACATCAATATGTGGCAAAGGAAAGCAATCCTTTGGGCTAGCTTTGTTCAGATCTCGAAAATCAACACACATTCGAACCTTTCCGTCCTTCTTTGGCACAGGCACAATGTTAGCTACCCACTCCGGGAATTCCACTACCCTGATGAACTTAGCCTCTAACTGCTTCTTAATCTCACCGTGAATTTTGTATGACCATTCATTCTTAATTCTACGAGATCGTTGTTGTATCGGCTTAGCATTCGGGTATAGTGGAATTGCATGTTCAGCGATCTCCCTGTCGATTCCGGGCATGTCTTCGTAAGACCAAGCGAAGACGTCCATGAACTCCCTTAGAAGCAAGGTGAACTCCTGTTGCTCCTCCAAGGTTAATAATTTGCCAATTCTCAGTTCCCAGGGAGTTTCAGGCGTCCCCACATTGATGGCGATGGTTTGTTCGATAGGTGCCATGTGATTCTCGTGGTCATTCATGGCTTGTGTTAATTCATTAAAGTCTTTTAAAGGTTCAGCATCAAATTCATAGTTATTAGCACAACAATTAGGGAGAAGGGAAGAAGAACAGAGATACTCAGAAATGTTCACTTCATTGAATGTAGAAACAGATACAAACTTATCAGACTTGGGGCTAATCCCAGGTGACTAAGACTCGATTACAGACTCACTAGTGCTCGACTCAGACTAAACCTTACAAGGTTCTCCTAACACTAGGGTACATTTATTGTTAATAGCATCGACCCATGTCACTTTGTGGCAATTTCCATCAGCAGAGATCATGGCGCTTGGGTCAAACTCAGAGTTGGACAACACATCAACCAACGAGTCCACCCCTTTTTCTTCAAGGCTTGTGGATCCGAATCCTTCTTTAAACGTTGAAATTCCTCCAACATGTTGTCCATAGTTTCTCGTTGCTGTTCTATCTGTTGGTCCTAAACCTCGAGGTGTTCCCGGACCTTTTTCTCATGGCGAATGACCGAATGCAGGACCATATCTTGTAGATTGTCCCTCAGTTCTTCTAAGCGTTGCTCAGTCATTCCTATATGGTGATAGTTGTCTTCGTCATCGCTGGCCCATATCCCATTTATAGTAAGGGTTGTTGGATCTTCAAGAGCAACAAGCACTTCCGTTCTTGTCGGGTTTGGATTTGATGGAGGAGCCTCAGGTTCAGCCCTTGCCTGATTATGCCTTCCCGACCTAGTTAAGAATGCAGCACTAGGTGGAGCCTCTTCTTCCTTATCGGACCAGAAATCGTCATTAAGACCTTCTTCATACACATCTTCTTCATCACTAACCCAAATATCGTTGACAGTAAAGGCTGTCAAATCGTCAGGAAGGAGTGTCGGTGCTCCTTCGTCGGTGATACATTCAGATGGATCAAAAGTGCCCTCTCCCACAAAGATAGCATGATTTGGGAGAGGATTGCTTTTGTTATTGGGTTTATTTGCAGCTTTGGGCATCGGTAACGCCCCAGAACGGATCATCTTCTCAATCTGATTCTTGAGCGTCCAGCATCGCTCAATGTCATGACCTCTAGTCCGGTGGTACTTGTAGTAAGCATTGTTGTCCCATCCTGGTCCCTTAGTCTCAGGTTCCGGTCTAGGTACTGGCAACTGGATCTTGTTTGATTTTAGCAACCGGTTCAAAGCTTCAGCATAAGTCATATCAAGTGGGGTATATGAATCGTATTGGAAGTAGGTCATCTTCGGAGGCGGACCATGATTCACATTCTGTACAAAGCTTGTCTTAACCACCTTAGCAACATTGGTGGTCCTTCTTCCCATGTTGTTGCCTTTCCAATTCTGGGACGCAGCGGTCCTTTCTTTGCATGCCTCTAGCTTAGGACATAACTTCTTCAAGTACTCAAAACTCTCAACCACATGAAAGTCTAATTGTTGCGCCAGACTTGGTTTTAACCACCGGACAAATGTGTACAACTGCATTTCTGTGGGAATAATGCTGGTCACCTGAGATAGCTTAGCATGTTAGGGTTACTTTATCTTTCTGGATCTTACTGTAGTGCTCGATAAATGCCCTACACAAAACAGTCCAATCTCCTCGTACCTCCAGAGGAAGAGTGTAATACCAGTTTAATGCTTCATCATTCAGTGACAACGGGAAGACTTGCTTGTAATGCTCAGTAGCGACACCTCGGAGCGGCATCACTCAGTTGAATTCCCACACATGATGGGTTGGATTCTTAGATGGGTAAAACTTCTTTAGCGGAATGTCCATCTTTCCCACTATATTAGCGTTGATTTCAGCGGGTGGTTCGAATTCGACGAACTGATTAGTGAAGGTTGGCATCTGGCTCACAGCATCCTTGAACACATTTAGTTGAGTCTTTATGTCTTGGATGACAGGGTCGTCGCGTAACTCTGCTTTGATCGGGACAGTTTGAGGAACAGTCACTAATGGTGGTGGCCTTGGTGTTAAATCATCAGACAACTCTATGACCACTCCAGCATTGGAACTTTCGTCCATCTTCCATTTGCCTTTGTCACCCGTAGGGTTAGGAAGGATTGCCATTTCATCATTGTTCGCCATTCCCATTCGCATATTGATGCGTTGTACAGCCTCCAAAATACCATTCAGAGTTTCCTGCTGTTGCTCTATGCGAGTATCTTGCCTTTGGATGAGTTCTCGCTGCCGAGCGATGTGCTCATCAGCTTTCTTCTCTTGCTGTAAGGCAGCGAAAGTGATTGAGCCCTCAACTTGCTTGAACTTCTCCTCAAGAAGTTTGACTAAGGCTTCTTGGACTTGGTTGTCTCCGTGGCTCTCTTCGGCAGACATGTCAAATTGCAGACGACAAGAGATTTTGGACCTGAGTGCTGACGGAACGAAGACCGGGTTACGGATCAAGCGACCTGTTGGGCCAGGGATCCAAGCTAGACTCAGGTCTCCTATGTTGACTACAGCAAAACCACACACAGTTCAGAGATTGACCTTTTATTGACCCAAACACCCAACCTGATGAATGCATGACCTAGTACGTACAATCTATATGTTGACTGGATGAGATGACTCACCCGGAACACGGGTTTGCATGATCCTAAGGGATATCTATATGATCCGATCGATTGCGTAAAGCATGCTACATGAGCCTGAAGGACTATTGATCATCATAAAGGTCCGGATAAAATCGAACACAGCGAGTCAAGATCAAGTACGGGAGTTCAAGTCAGTGTTTCTCAATTCGGATAAGCCCTTTCAACAGGCTGACCGTTTTAAGGAGAATTTGTAACTTAGACACCCTACTTGGACCAACTCAAGCCATACTGATTATTATGCGGACTAGAATGATGATCAACAAGACTGACTGTCAGACGTTTTCTATTTTATTTTAATTTTACTCTACTTATCTGGGAAAATGGATATCGTAAATGCCTAGATAAAACCAACGACAAGTGAGTTATAATTAATTTATGGACTCAATTAATAAATCCAATATGGTTGGGCCTAACCACGGGCCGGCCATAAGTATGAGGGATTCAAAAATTAACTCGATAAACTAATTTACTCGAACCTGTTGATTATTATGTAGTCTAAGACTTTACCCATTTTCTTTTGTTGGACTTTTAAGCAGGTTTATTGGACCTTCGTTAAGCAAATGTTGTAAAGGGCCATATAGAATCATCAAAGGCAAGTTGAGTTTACTTTATAAACCAAGATGATCAACCTTTATTGGTAAATGGGCCCAACCACTGGTTAACCATAACTTTTAAGGTTGAACTTCTTAGTTGGTAAACATGACTCTTCTCAGCCCAATGACTACTATGTGGACTAGAACAACATTCCTAAACTTGGGTCAACTCTTTACAAAGAATTTAAACACATAGCACATAGCATACATATGAACAAGGGGTATCCTAAACCAAGGCTGTATGTACAAAAGGGTTTATTGTCTGGATAAGGCTTAGCGGCTCATGTACTCACCCCGGTGCACTCTTGTTGTAAAGGCAATTTGAATGTGTGGGGTGTTGCTCTTGGAGGCTCGTGTGGAGACCTCGTAGATTGATGCATGAGTGGATATGGTGACCAAGGCTCTCTCGATGTAAGTGCACCAATTGAGTACGGCCGGTCCGACATCCCATGGGTAATTTTTGTGGTTAAAAAGAAAAAAACGTAATACCGCCGATTTATGTGCTCCTACGACATATTTCATGTCAAGGGAGTGCCCCGGTATACGCAATGCATTATGCTAAAAGGATTGACTTAATAATATAAAGTAAAATTCATTTTACTTCCAAAAGATTTAAAGCACACAAACTTTTTTCAAGTTTTACCCACTTTAGAAAAACTCCCCAATACAGTCGCCAAAAACCCTGTGGACATTTTTCCTAGCCGATCGGGCTTCTGAACGTCCACGTTAGGATTGGGGGTGTGATTTGGTGATTTTTGCTGGTGTTTAACCTTTGAAAAACTCTCTAAGGAAATCAAGCTTGTATTTCATGAATAATATTTTGTAAAATCACTTTCTCTTTACTTGTGCATTTTATGAGTCCTTGAATTAAATCTTTAAGAGTGAACATCCACTTGTTCCAAACTCTTCTAAATTTAACCCAATTTTCTCATTTAAATGTTAGGCTCGGAAGAAAGCAATTTATGCAAATATTATTTAGAAATATAAGAAAGAAAAACCCTAAAGTTGCATCGATACATTGTAAAACCATAGTTTATGTAATCCTCAATGTATTTTAGTTCGAAATGGGAGTCGCCACCTGACTTTTTAAGGGAAAAGCCAAGACAAAACCAAAAGAAAGAAAGAAAGACTCCGCCTGCGAAACTCAAGAATGGATTTAGGGGTAAGGTTACGAACTCGAAAATTAAACTTTAAGAGTTCGCCTCTCACAAAAGGAAAGACTCCACTAAAAGTTTAAGAATGTGCTTTTAATAAGGTTTGCAAGGGAATTAAAGGAATACTTTATAAAATTACTTCATTGAATCATGCAACAAGAATGGAATATAAGATAAAAAGTACAAATATACACTTATTTACAAGAAAAGAAGAACACTTAAGAGCTTACATTGCTAATTTGTTGGAAAAAGCCCATGCCTAGCCTTTGAATGCTTGATGAATCCTCTTTGATTCATAGAACTTTCCTGTCCAAGTGCCAAGATAATGATAGAAAAAGGTGGTGAAAAGATGATAAGAAAAGGGGTGATAAGAGGGGAATAATAAGGCTCTTTTTGTAGTTTTTAGGATGTGTTTATGCTAGGGTTTTTTTTGGAGTTGTGGATGGGTAGAATAGGATATGTGTTTAGGCTTTTTGTGATGGAAAGATTAGAAAGATAATGGTGATAAGAAAGATGATAGACTAGGATGATAAGAGAGATGAATATGAAAGTATAAGAAGTGGAGATTAGGGAGATGGATGATAAGAGAATTAAGAGTGAATTGGTGAGTGAAGGAGAATGAGATGAAGTGAGGATTGAGTAAAGAGGGAGAAAGGATGATTTGATGAGTGAGTTTAGCTTCAAGAGAGGAGGTATTTATAGTAGAATGAGAGAGTAGAGATACATATGCATGCATGCACACGCATAGTAATCTCCTGCTAGGCACAAAACACTAAGGCAGTAGGGGGTGAACTTGGAGTGGACGGCAGCACATGGTCAATTGATCACGTGTGGTTGGTGTGTGTAGGCCGGTCGGCCACTACACCAAGGGGGAGTCACCAGCTTCGTCTATGCATGCATGGACGGTGGAGTGTGAAGCCAATCTGCATAGGGAAATGCAGCTTCACACTGGACAGAGAGAGCATATTATTTAGCTTTTGAGAGTGTTTTTGAGTACTTTTGTGAGGATTCGATCTCGCGACCTCTGGTGCTTGCTTTTAGGGTTTGTATGGCTCCATTTTTATATAAAAAATGTACATGTAGCTGGGTGGGACCACATGTGATCATGCATGTGACCTTAGGTGAAGAAATACATGTAAAATGCATGTATTTATTAAATCTTTTTTATTTCTTCCGCTCTTCTTTTTATATTGTTTTATGCATCAAAATCCCGGTGTCTACAACTCCATTCTTCTATACTTTGTTCACCACTTTCCTTAGCCCCTAAGAACCTTGAGGAGCCCATTCCCTGTGAAAAGACCATTGATGTTCATGCTGATGTGGGATGTGAGGTGGACTCTTCTGATGTGACTGTTATTTAGGGGTGTTTAGTCCCGATTTTGCTTGTTTTTGATAATTAAATTAGGCTTTTTATTATGTTTTTACTCATTTATGCAATTTTATGTCTTTTTGTCATTTTAGTTGTTTTTGTTATTAAATTGAACCAAAATGATAAAAATTAGAATTTAGAAATAAAAACCTGAATTTTCCTAATCTAAAACCCAAACTCTACTCCTAGTTACAACCCAGCCCAATTGCCTTCTCGACCCACCTTCTCACAGCCCAAAACCCGCATTCTAAATGCCCAGCTCGAAACCCGCCTAACCTGCCCTAAAACCCGACCCATTTTCCCTCGGTTGTACCCAGCCGAATATCAACTCCCCCACTCCAAACCCTAATTTTTCATTCTTTCAATCCCTCATCGCCCTCTCCTTCGTCCCCCTTTCTCTCTTGTTCTTTTTGCGGAGCAGACCACCGAACACCACACCACACACCATAACCAACCTCAACTCCATCTCTCTTCTCTTCTTCATCTCATCTCCTTCTCTCTTCTCATCTCTTTCTGATTCTCAGATTATCGCGATAAATTACATCTCTCACTCTATTTCTCTTCTTTTAGCAGATTCTGTTGAAGATAAGCAAATACACGAGCCTCCACTGACGCGTTTCCATCCATAACCGTTCGAATGCATCTTGTTCGTCCATGATTGAAGAAAATTGATGGTTGAGATTGAAGAGAAGAGGTCGAGTTCGAGTATAAAAGAGGAAAGAGGAGCTGAATGAAGCTTTAATGGTTGGTTTCGGTCTCCATCCTTAGGATTAGGTTAGGTTTCGTGTTATTCATGCTCTTATTCATGTATTTGAACCTCTGTTTTCGTGGCCTTTGTTAATGGATTTTTAGGGTTTTGGTTTTGGTTGAGACTTTGAATCTGGGAATGCAATTGGTCGAATGTTTAGTGGAATTTCTTGGTTTGAATTTGGTTGCATGCGGTTTAGTGTTTGTGTTTGTTTTGATTCGGTATGCTATTTGATTTTTCTCACTCTTTCTCTGTTTTCTTTTCTCACCTGTTTCGTTGAAGAACAACAACAGGTATCCTCCTTCTTCTTTCTTCTCTTCTCTATTTCATATGCATTAGTTAGTGTTTGATATGTTATGATTTGGTTTGATCCTGAAGGTTGTGTATGATTTGGTTTTGTGTTCGTTTTTATTCTCGGGTCTGGGCAGTAGGGGTTTAGACCCCTTTTCTTTTGCTTTCTTTCTTCCCTTTTCTCAGTCAATATTAGGGTTAGGATTGTCTAAGGGTTTTGATTAGGGTTTGTTCTGTCTTGGGTCTTGTTGTTAGTCTAGGGTTGTGTTCTGTGGGTCCAGCTTCAATAGGTGTGTTTTAGGGTTGGTAGTTAGGGCTGCTGGTTTAAGGTCTCGTCTAGGTCAATTTTAGGGTTTTTAGGGTTTCGGTTGTTGTTAAGTTAAGTTTTATTAGGATTCTGTTTTGGGTTTTTGAATGTCTTTAGGGTTTAGGGTTTCTATTAGCTTTAGTTTGATTAATTAATATGAGTGGCTAGGGTTCTTTGGGGTTAAGGGAGTGATTGAGGCTCCATTGGATGATTAGTTATAGGGGTTAGTGAATTCGAGGGTAATTAGTGGGAAAAATCTAATTCCCACCTTAGTCCTTCCTTCAAATGGGGTGAATTAGAGATCGAAAGCTCTTTAATTTACTAATCACTTGTCAATTGAAGGCTAAGGATGGGATAGTTAGTCATTATCTCACGAAAGTGAGATAGAGGTTAACTAGGGAATCTTGTTCGACTAACCCCCGGGATCCATGGTGGATTTCGAGGAAGTTAATCTGGATTACCTTCGAAAGAGGGAATCCCGTGGCCTTATTTCCAACAGGATTCTCATATGATTTATCCTACCTTTTTACTTCCTATTCAAAAAACTCATATAACCATGAATCCTTTGGTTGCCTAAAGCTCCCAAACCCTTTTCTTCCTTTCCGTGTTTTTGCTTGTGTTTCCTTATTTTCTTGAAAACCAACCTCTCCTAAATGAATGTGAACCTCAAACCTAGTAGGTGAGAATTCGGAATAGACTTTTAGGTTTAGAAGCCCCAACTCCCTGAGAGAGAACGACAAAAATCGGGGTTAATGCAAACCACGTTACAAGGGGACCAACAATGTCTTTGATTTGTCCTTAGGCACTTTAGAAGAGTTTCGTCCCTATCTTGATCCATATTGTAAATACCTAGAGGAATCAACTAGAAAAATCATGTGGACAACTTATTTTGATTCTTTGATTTTTCTAGTACTTTTGATCTATTTGAGAGAGTGCAACTAATATTCTTTTCCATGAGTATTTTGTTGTTCTCTTATTTGCAGGCTTGTAAACCGCATGCTGCGGAGTTTGACAAGCTTCTAAGGGCTTTGACTGCAACTGAGGTGAGTGTCGTCTAGCTAAAGACGTTAAACTAGCTCTTCTTGGGAGGCAACCCAAGCATTTAATTGCTTTATTAGGATTTAGTTTGTTTTATTTTGCTTTGATTGCGAAAACCCTCCTATGTTGAGTACTTTAAGGTTTATGTTTGGATTGTCATTACGAGTGTGTACTCATGGGAGTTCTTCATTTTATTTGGATGATAGGAGAGACTTGGTTGTTTGTTTGATTTAGGTTGCTTGTCTTGTTTGTGATACATCTAGTCTTGAATGATTCTCGTGCATGATCACTCTTCCTGTGTTTGGTACATCAAATGAACTAGTTGTTGGTGATTGTGTTAGGTTAACCCGTGAGACCTCTTGAGCCTAAAAGACTATCAATTTTATAGTCTCACTTTCTTTTTGAGTGTTACGTTACCATGTTCGCATCTCTAGAACTTGATTCGACTCTCTTTGAAACTGCATTTTGACTTTTGCATAGTGTAAATATGATTGAGGCCCATTTTATAGCAACAAAGCTAAAAAGCCACCTGATATTATGACCCCTTTTTGCTATCCCTTTACTAACCATTTTTTATGTCTTGTTGTTTACCCTATTGCGCGCCCTTGGTCTATTCTTAATCTCACATCCTTCTAGCCATGTTAGTGGGCAACAATCAGTTGGGGGATTGTTTTGAAGTCTAATTGTTGGTGACTTCGTTGGTTAGTTCGCTTGATGAGGTAAACATTGTTCTTAATCGTTATTTACCCCCTCTTTTCATTCGAGGTTGAAATTGGTTTGAAAGGGAAATGAGTCCATCTTTATGTATCTATGCTATTCACCGAAAAAAAAAAGAGAAGAATGAATAAAAAAAAAGAGAAGCTTTGAAGAATAAGGTGAATGCCATGGTGATTTTCTTGCTTATATCGTTTTTTTTCCCTTACTTTTCTTCAATGTGGGAATATATTTGAGCTTAATCGAGGTGTGAAGTATGAGGTGTTGTGTTTTATGTTTTGGGAATGTTGCTCTTTAGGTCCTTGGCTTTTAGCTCCACATTTTCTAAATGATTTCCCTTCTTACTCTACACCTAAGCCCATTATAACCCTTGAAAAGTCCTCATGATTAACTTTTATGCATGTAGTCTATAGCGGTAGAGAATTGAGAGTCTTATCAAGCTTATGGTAGTTTGCTTACATTGGTTAAAGGTTTTGAGTGAACTGCTATATCTCTTTTTCAAACACACGAGGGGAGTGATTCACATACCCTAAAGTGAAGTCCTACCGATCCCAACTAGTTCACCAAGCATGTGAATGGAATTTGATTGCATTTGAGTTGTGATAGATTGGTTGTGTTGCTTCTTGACTCGTAATTCTATTTCGAACAACAATCTTTGTTTCAATTTGATTCCTAATCTCGCTAGGGAGTCCCTTTGTGTATGCTTGCTTTGGTATTCCTATATGCCCTTTTCATTAGAGGAGGTGTGTGTAGTTTTCTTTCCTTTTTGAGTCCTTTCATTGTGTTTTGAGTCTTGTACTTGCTTGGGGACAAGCAAGGAGTAAGCATGGGGGGATTTGATAAGTGCCTTTTGTGACTATGTTTCTAGCGTGTTTTGATAGTGAATTAGGGATGCTTTGAGTTGATTACGTATATACATACCCCCTATTTCTCTATTACGCTCGGTGTTGTTGTTTTTTATGAAAACTTGCATATTCGGGAGCAAAACACCAGTTTTGAGGACATTTCAGGCTGATCCCAGACCACCACGGACCTCCCCACGGGTGTAAGGATGGTGGGATGAATTTCACGACAAACGGAACCAAAACCGAGCAACCAGTGGCCACCACGGTCTGCCCATGGGGCTTGCCACAGTCCGTGGGACGGACATGTACGGACCGTGGTGGACTGCATATATAGGTCACTTGTTTTCGCGAGTAGAAAAGGAAAAAAGCAGCGGTTTTTCGAGATTGAGTCATTATCTATCATTTTTCCTTCATTCTTTGGCCATCAAGGAGAGAAAAGAGAGCCCTAATACTTCCATTCTACTCCTCCCACCATCAAAATTCAAGACCGAATCGATTCAAGAGAAACCAAGATCAAGATTCGCAAAGGAAAGGAGCGACGTTCGCGAAGCAGGTTCCACCCCGGGATCGAAAGGCTCGACGGGTTGTATTCTTTCTTCACAATTCTATTTTTTCTTTTTGATTTCCTTCTTAGTTTTGATATTCGATTGTGATGATTGGAACTTGTTTCGTGTTTTCATTGAATATGAGTGAGTAGATTTCTTGAATTTTAGGGTTTTGCAACCCGAAACAATGTAGTTTGATTTAATATTATTTGTTTGTGCATGAATTCTTCATTAGAATCAATAGAAGGTTGTGTTTTCCATGTTTACGAGTATTCTTAAGGCCTTGGATATTTGTAAGTTTGAGATTAACCTAAGTACTGAAAGGTGAATTAGGGTAATCTGACTACGAACCTGTCTACCAAGGCTTACGAAAGTTGAAAAAGGATTAGTAAACTAGGGAATCATTAGATAACCTGAATTTTTGAGACCTTCAATTCTGTTTAACCTAAAAGGCACACGAAAGTTGTTAGTTAGGTTGTTTAGAATAATTCTATTTAGCATCGAAAGGGCGATAGAATTCAGAGGTTGTCGATTCTTGATTCATTCTTGAATGTATGATTGTGTAGGCTAGGTTTTAGTAATCGAACTTGTTGTTTGGTTAGCATCTCCCTAGAAGTCTTTCTTCCATGATAGAACCATTGATTTATTTTTCCCTGCTTTCTTTAGTTTTAGTTTGTTTCCTAATCCTTTTCAAAAATCAAAACCTGATTAGCTTAGCAATCGTGATAGAGATTAGTTTATTGAGCTGCTAATTGAGTCCCTATGGGATCGACCTTGACGTGTTACTATGCACACCGTGCACTTGCGGCCCTGTCAAGGAGCAACTAGTGTAGATGAGGCTTTCATCTACATGACGGGTTTCAACTACTGCATCGTCTTGAATTCGGCCATATCCTGAGATAGACGATCCATGGCGTTCAGGATGTAGTTGATATTCTCTCCTCCTGACGACTCTTACACATCCCTGTAGTCACTTCCCTAATAGTAGGCGTTCTCGACCATCTGTGCCAGCAATGCATCAGCTTCCTCAGTAGTCTTGTTGAGGTATTGGCCACTCGAGGCGTTGTCAATCATCGGCCTCATTGCTCTGTCGACTCCATTTTAGAAAGTATGGGTGAATAGGTGGGGCGACAAGTCATGGTGAGGACATGCACGCTGGAGGCTCTTATAGCGCTGTCAAGCTTCGTATAGTGATTCTCTAAGCGCTTGAGAAAAGTTCATCATGAGGGTGTGGAGCGTGACAGTATGTTGAGGTGGGAAGAACCTCTTCAGAAAGGCGGTGCTGAGAGACTCTCATGTAGTGAAGGAGTTCCTTCGACAATTGTCCAGCCATGTATTAGCTTTCCCCGCCATAGAAATCAAGGAAAAATCACATCTGTAGATACTCGTCGGTGATGCCAGTCATCTTGATCATCCCACATCGTTCACGGAAGTTGCAAATATGTTCTAACGGCTTCTCAGCCTTCAGGCCTTGGAACTGCGACTGCTCAATATGATTCAATTATACATATATACATATAAATACACACACACACACACACACACACACACACAGATATATATATATATATATATATATATATATATATATATATATATATATATATATATATATATATATATATATATATATATATATATATATATATCTGAAACAGGGAATCAGGATTGGGTCCGGAAAATTAGGTTAAGTCCCACTCCTGGTCCCGTTGTTGACCTGGACTTCATTTGTAATCCCATTCTCGGTCCCGCTCCCACCGAGAACGGGATTTTGCTATTGGGACTTGACTGAGAGCGTGACGGGACTAGGATTCCTGGAATCTTTGCTCACCCTTAGTTCTAAACATGTCATCTCAGATGCCATGTTGTATTCTTTTAGGCATAGAGACGTTGCAACATAGGCGTCAAGGAAAAGTAGAACATTCTCTTGCACAAGACACCTTTCTTTGTTGTGGTTAGCGAGTTCTATGGCTTATACCTAGTGATGGCAATAAAATTTGCATTCAATAAGATGAGCATCGTCCTTATAGTAGATCATGCATCCACCTTAGCAACAATCAATTATTTCACAGTCCATCCCCAACTTCAGCACTTTCTTTTTCAACTCATCGTAGTTTTTGGAAATTAAGTTCGGCTAGGGACAACTCTCACTCATCAGGTCTATGATATCATTCATTGTCTGCTCCGTAAAATTGTACTTTGACTTCTTACTCATTAGATTCACTGCATTAGACAACTCACGGTGAGTTGTACACCCTTGCCACAGAGGCTGTTAAGAAGTTTCAAGCATATCATCATAGAAATCTTGAGCTCGTGTATTAGACGACTCATTCGCCGTGATGATATCATTCACCATCTTTTCCGCTCTATCGATGCACGTTAGTTGATTGGGTTCATTGTTTGTTCGAGGACTACGTGTTGGCTTCAACTCACCATACGCATCATCACCCCTTCCATCCTCATAATCAAAGTTACCCATTGCTTTACCATGGCACGTCCAATACTAATATCGTTCCATAAACCCTCGCCTATACAAATGACATTTTACTTTATTGGGACTACATACCCTCTTATTGTTGCACTTCACACATGGACATCAATACATTCCAGTCCGTGAATACTCATATAACAAATTCTTAGCAAATTCATCAAACGTTTCTATTCTATCAACCCGTTCTTGCCTAATAACCATCCTACGCGGTTTGAGCCTCTCATACATCCAACGAAGATGTGGTTTCATCCATTTTGTGAATCTATTCTTGAATTTAATAGTAAAATTTATATATATAATTAAACAACTTATTCGATAGTACATAAATTTTTCTCATCTAATTATCGAATAAAACGTCACGTATGTACATACGTAATCATGTTAATAACGCAATCATTTAACGACAATGTTATATGTACAACCTGCAATAATTTCAATCATTATATATATATATATATATATATATATATATATATATATATATATATATATATTAAAGCACGTATGTTATGTTATTACTTGGTCGAATTTATTGAATACGTACCCAAAATCGTATATAATCGAAAACATATTGAACTAATTATATCTCAACCAAATAATATAAAAATATATATTATTATTGTATTAATTAAAAAATTCAACAAATTTGATTACAAATTAGAATATAATTAACTAATCTTAATTATTAACGCAACAACAATTAATAAAACGCAATAATTCAACATTCAAAAAAATTAAATAATCAATTTAATTTACACAACTCAATATTACTTTGCCTTTTATTAACATTAAATCGCAACCATATACTTAGTTAAATTTATCACAAATTACGATATAATTATATTGTACATAACAAACTTACTAAAATGAAATTTTACTTACTAAAAACATACCAAATATAATATAATACACAAATTAAACATATATAAAACTTAATATAATATTCAGCATGGAAATTGACAGTGTGCAACTATATATATTATTGTGTGAAATGATGATTATTAACAATAAAGTGGAATAAATTAAACAAAACAATTAGTTTGATACATGGCGGGCTGTGGTGTGGCACGGTACGGTGGGGTGATATTTGGTGAATTGTGGCGGATTGGTAAAGTTGTGGGGGTTGTGGTGGGTTGTGGAAAGTTGTAGTGGATTTTGGTTTTAATAATTATAAATCTGTTGAAAAATGTGAAATTGTAATTGGAAAAAGTGAGATAAAGTAATTAGAAAAAAGTATATTGTGGTAGACTGTAGTGGATTGTGGTGGAATGTGACAAGTTATTGTGCGGTATGACACCGCAGCAAGCCAGTCGCATAAAAAAAAAAATTTGGCCTAAAGAGGGTATTTGTCTTGTATTCAAGCTTATAGGGACAAGAAAAAGGATACGCATAAACTTGGAGAAGGGACAATTGCCCTATGCGTATATTAGAGTTGTTGTGAGTATGTATGATGCAGTTATGATTAGGCTTAGAATCTTAAGAGGCTGCTCAGACAAGATTTTGATAGATATAAGGCTCCATCATGCATGGATCAACTGTTTATTCCATTCCTATTTTCTTTAGCAACGAACGAGCTAAATATGAATATTAAAGATGAGCTACCGTAATACCTATTTTTTGCATATGATATTGTCCTTGTCAACAACACTAAAAAAGGTCTCAACAAAATTTGAAGGTCTAAAGCTCATGAGGTCGAAAATTGGATAATTAAAACACGGATTAAGTGGAGCATATGCAGACATGGAAGAAGAGGTTGCAATTTTTTGGTAAGCTCCATTGTGGACTTTTCTTTGTTAAATTTTACGTTAACTAGTAGGCATTTATTTTAAAAGGAATGTAAAAAGTATTTTTTGAAAATTTGGAGGTTTAGCACACATTCATTTATTTATTTATTTATTTTTTGGGAGGAATAATCATGCTACATTGTTGGGTGGTTGGCATTACCCTTGAGAGTTGTCACAAAAACAAATTTGGAGGAATCGTTGTGTCCAGAAATTCTTGCGTGAGTCTGCACCATATCTAGCTATGATGTATGCAAGAGGAGTGGAAGGATCCAACTACATGATCAAGCCGATGCAAGTTAAAGAGAATTCTTTCTATCCCAGATTTATGCCACTAAAATACTCATAGCACAATGGTCAATCAAGCCGATGCAAGTTAAAGAGATAATTCTTAACAGAACTACAGAATAGTCTTTTAATAACTTCTATACAGTTTGTTTTTCCATATGCTTACTTCAGAAGGATGCAAACATAAAGATATAAAGAAGCTCATTATACCAACAATAAGAAAAGAAGCAAAGACTATGATGACAATACCGAGATCAAGATTCAAGACGATTCAAATGCAAGAAAGTAAATCATTGTACCAAGATCGTATGAAGTAAAAAAAAGTTGCAATCACTAATTAGAAACAGATGACAGCAGAAACGGCGCTTTATCTCTTGACAGTAACTACGTATGCAAAAAGTTAACCTCCTTCCGAAATCCTACTCACAGATTTCTATCACTGGCATTACTAGTCAAAAGTTGAAAATATTAGTAACTCCAGATCGCAGGACAGTTACTAGAAATGAGCTACCTAGATACATGTATTCATCTCGATCTGAATCCATGTGAAGAAAAAACTCTGCAGAAAGGAGCGAAAAGTACCTAGAATCATTTTTACAAGGACTCAAATGGACAGATATCTCTTAAAAAGCTTCCTCCCAGAAATGGCAGCCCCAGCAAGAAGGCCACCAAGAGCCCCAGCAATGGCAGCGGATCGAACCCCAGAAGTAATTCGGTAAATGGAACCAGTACCCAAACCCGCGAGCACACTTCCGAGAACATCATCAGTATCCCTATCCCGATCCCTTATAGTGAAGATGAAGCTATCCAAGCTACCATAGATCAACCCGAGCATCCCAGCAGCATTACCAAGCCTCCGACCCGTATGCCCTCCCGAGTTAAGGACACGACTGAACCGAACCTTGAAGGATTCGCCATATTCAGCGGATTTAAGGCCTTCAAATGTACCCTTTACACCACCAGCAATGGCGCCACATACGTAGCCGCTGCCGGTGCATAAGGTGAGATTCTGGCCCCAAAAACGTCGCTTGCCCAGGGCTTCTTCTTCGAACAGGTATTCAGGGGAGCTTGGGAGCTTGTACAGTTCCAACAATCGAGGGTTCACGTTTAGGTCTTGGTATGGGTTGTAAGGCCTTTGTGTGGGTTCCGAATCCGCCATGGATGAACACAGCTTTTCAGGTGTTTGACGACGATTATAGAGGATTTGGCTGTTCGCGCCCCAACACCCTTGTATTCTTAGGTAGGGTCAGGCTGTAGGGGTGGGTCATAAAAACACTGCGATGGGAGTCGCGGCTCCCTCACAATGTCTTTTTCTCCAAGTCAGTTAGTTACGACCTTTTTTATTATTTTATCTTTTAATTTTATCACGAACAGATTGAATTTGTTCATGGAGTACTTGGTTGATGGAACTTCTTTGGAAAGTTTTTCCATTTCATTTCTCAAATTCACCAAAGTTTTTCCATGTTTGGTTGCAAGATAAGAACTAGCATTGCATATCATTTTCAGTATTTGCATGTATGTAATTTATTTTTCGAAGTAATTAATCATTATCAATTCAAATAATAATATAAATTAATAAAAAGCTAAGTTACACAACATTTGTATTATCAATATTTATATATTTATATATTTCTTTGTACAAATTGTCTTCTAAATTAAGTTAGATAATATATTAGTGGAATGATACTAAAATCGATTCTATTTTCAATCTTGTCTTAATTATCTACAATAAAGAACAATAGTAAAAAAAACTTTCGTTAGTGAATTTGAATAAATGCAAGAACGTTATAATTTGTTTCTAATATTTCTCAATAGTATCCAAAAAAATATTTAAGCTTAAACATGTGAATAAATTATTAAAATAATATAAACTTTCTGTACACATTATAAATATAATGTTGTTGGAAACTTGTTTTCATTAAATAAACAAGAAAAATTTTCATAAAATAATTAAAATTAAAAAAGGTTGGAGAAAATACAAAGCACTGGTATTTAGTAATAAATAATTAATAATTACATTAATTAACAATTATTAATTCTAAAATTTAAGCATATATCAACAATCACGATATAAATCAAAACAAAGTTGCACTACTTTGTTTTTCACAACAAAGAGACATTCGTTTATAAAAAAAATTTATCACAAAGTTAATAAAATTTTTATTTTCTTTTTAAATGAAAATACAGAACTATAATATAAACTTTTTTCATAGGATTTCTAACCTTTAATATCTCTTAGTTTTACTTTAAATTATATTTTATAGTGTGATTCATATATTATAATAGTAAATTTGGTTCACTACAAAAAAAAAAAAGCTCTTTTGCCAACAGGGCTTATCTGTTGGTAAAATTCCAATATCTGTTAGTAAAAAGTTTTACCAACAGATAATTATCTGTCACTAACCTGGTTGAAATAAACTTGATTGTAAAAGTATTACCAACGGATATTGTAATCTGTTGGTATTGCTAACTAATGCCAACAGTTTTGTAATGTTGGTGTTGGGAACTTTATACCAACAGTTAATATTTGTCAGGGATAAGTAACATATACCAAGCATCTTTAAATGTTGGTAAAAATATTACCCACACACTTTAACTGTTGGTAATACATTTTCCGCCAAATTTCAAAAATATTGTCCAACAAATATATCTGTTGGTAATACAATTAGTGCAATTTTAAAACAAAAATATTTCTTTGAAATATTGACGATAGTCTTATGCATCTATAAATTTGTTATTACAATATATTATACATGTTGTACACAACTAAGGCCCTGTTCTTTTCTGCGCTATTTTGCGGTATGGCGCGGTATGGTGTGGTGAAATTATGGCGCGTTGTGGTGTAATTGTGATGGGTTATTGGTATGTGGGGTAGGTGAGGAGTGAGAATGTAAAAAGTAGATGAGAAAAATGAGGAGAGAGAAAAGTGAGGAGAAAGAAAAGTAATGATTTGTGATAAAGTGTGGTGGGTTGTGGCAAATTGCGGTATGTTGTGGTACCGCAGTTTACCAACTGCATAAAAAAACAGGGCCTAACTAGTTTTAATTACAATATGAGATAATCTCAAATTGTATTCATTGGATGTCTCGAATTGCTAAATACATAATGTCAAAATTGAAATGTCACTTAATCAAGTGCAAGTACCAAAATCGTATTTGCTAATATTGAGAGTAATATTGTAAAAATCTAAATCTAATGTTCTCGAGATACATTTTCTTCAACGATATTTTAGTCACATTCATCAGCATCAGCATCATCTTTCAAATAAATCATGCAGATCTTCCGGTATTTCCTGCAAATTTATAAGAAGTCAAATTCATAATAGACATTAATCAAACAATGGTATAGAAGGCATTTATATACATAGCTAACAAGAACACAAACACTTTCCATTTGATTTCAACTCCATTATTCTTGCCCGAATGGTCAATGTTGAGATACCCAAATAGCTCATGAATGCCATTAGCCCCTAAATTTTGCCCTACTGACAATGAATTTTCTGACCCAATTGCCTATATTTCCAAAATCGAGAAAGAAGCCAAGGCTTTTGGTATATGTAAGGTTACTAAGTCTACCTGCCAAGAGGAACAGGGAGATTGGGTGTATGCCCCAGTCAGTTGTGGAGAAGCAAGTTTGGCAAAGTGGGGAGGTTTGTAGACTAGAACAATTTGCTGACCCAATTGCCTATATTTCTGATGTTGCAGGTTAGCAATTGTACAGAAAGCTCCGATACAAAATAAAACTCCAAGGACCTCAAACTGTGCTCTAAGGAAACTGTATTACTAGTTTTGATTGAATGAAAGTTAAAAGAAAGAATAGAGAAACCTTATTAATGCAACTTCAACAGTACCACCGGCCACTGAAGGGAGTGTAGATGGCGCATGGAATAATAAGACAGTTCAGGCAGGGGCTTAGGCTGGCCAGAGACCTAGAGTTCCACTTTTTATCTTGACAATTTTGCAAACTGAGATTCGCATTACATAAGGCCTCCGAGATTAATAAAACTAGTAGTGGATTGCTTGAATGGAGAATGAAACACATACTTTATGCGCTAACCTATTTAAACAAAGTAGGGAAATGGCACAACCACACATGAATTCTGATCCAGCAAATTGATGAAGGTCCACCATCAACAGGTTGATCCCACCTACAAGATAGAATCAGGCAAAGAGACAAGGAGCAAGCATCAGTTTAAACTAATTTCAAACTATCTATTAGTATTATGTATTATGTACTGAGTATTTGCTTATGCGCCTCCTGGACCCAAAGAAATAAAAACAGAATAAATGTCCCGGAAATCATATCGCTTCAGCTTGTGTCCCATCGCAACAGGGAAATCTACTTTTTTTTTTTTACTTTGTAATATTATTAGCGTTTGTATTAGTTTTACAGATTAAAGTAGACAACAATCATGAATGTTAGGAGATATCGTAATTTTTTGTTCTTTCATGAGGGTATCGTAATTTTTTGTTCTTTCCCATCCGGTAGAAATTCTCTAATTCACCATAATGTCTATAATCAAGGACAAGAGCAATTAAGCAAGTTGTAGGTAAATGTAACACTAATAAAACAATGTCTACTAGCTGTAGGACCCCGGGAAAAGCGAACACTTTTCTCCGTGATGCGCTACTTAATGATCGGGAGCCGACTAAGGTTGCTTAATCCTTAAATAAGGATAGTTTTATTTTCGAAATTCATTTTCGGGGAGGTGAAATTACACCAAAAATATATTAAATATAACTTAAAATTGGCCCAAACAGCAAATTCAGGCCCAAAAGAAAGCAACCGGACCGCCAAGAGCTGTCAAAACCGCGCGGGTTTTGACAGTCCTTGACCGGGCGTCGCGCTGGGCGGAAGAAAGTGGGTCAGAAACCATAAAACCCGTCCGGGTTTTACCGTTTCATGACCCATTTTCTCTCGATTTAAACCTTGAATGTGATGAATGAGAAATGTTAAGTCATGTTTAATTATTTTTAGTGTAAATTCAAATGTTAAATAATTAAACGGATTATAAAAAGGATAAAAGAATCGCCAGCCGATTTAAGGAAATCGACAAACCGTAAAAATAATAAAAATATCTCCGGTCTACGAAACCCGATTCTAAGCTCGGGGGTAAGGCTACGAACTCAAGAATTATCAGAATTCTTCAATTCGCCCGTTAGAAAACGGACTCCACTAAAATCGATATTAAATGAAAAAGAGCGAGGAGAAGTTTAATTGATTTCGAAACTTTATATTCTTAACATGCGTTATAAAACAAGATTTGTATTTACAAAATGTGCACAAGTAAAGAAGATGAAATATGAATTACATAATTAAGATAACAATAATGAAAGAAACGTAAAGGCGAACTTCGTTGGTTTAGGAGCCCGAATGCGCCGTTCGAAGATCTTGACCTTGCCTTGACTTGGTGAAATGGAAGGATGAGTATGAGAATGGTAGTAGGATAGTATGTGAGTGATGATTTTGGTAGAGTTAGGGAATGGTAATATGAATATGAATGTAATAGAGAGAGTTTTGAGAGAGTGGATGTAGGATTATGATAATAGTAGAGTAAGGGTAGAATAATGGTGTAAGTTGGTAATAATTGGTGAAGAATGAATGGAATGGAGGGGGGTATTTATAGGTGGGGAAGGGTAGGTTTAGGAGGGAAATGGAGGGAAAATCAAGGGGACACATCCCCATGATCATGCCATGCAAATCATGTAGTCAAGCCAAGAGGGTCAACCCACATGGTGCTAATATCATGGGATAATGATCAAAAATGATTTTTGGCACCGGATTATCAAATATAAAACCCACGCGGGTTTTACATCATGTATACGCGGATCGCTGACGTCGGCATGGCCAAAACGGCGCGTTTTGGTGGAGATAACCCGCGCGGGTTTTGAACCACTGGCGCCTAGGGCGCCAGTTACGGGCGCTCTCTTCAAATAAAACCCGTGCGGGTTTTCTTTCTGGACTGGGCCGCTTCTTTTTGTTGTTTTGCTTGCTTTGCTTATTGAAACGATAATCCATTTTGGAATCGGTCCAAATTTTTATTTATAAATCGGGTGCAAATCCCGGTGTCTACAGAGAGCCCCCACTTTGATCGAGTCCGAATAGGACGAAGGTCAAAGTAGACTTAATGTCTGTACTGATGCTGGTGGTGCTCTTTTATATGGCGGATGGCCGATGTTGCTGGGGACTATGTCGTCGGTAACCTTTAGGTGGCAACCGTTGGACGACTGCTGCTGAAGATGTCGTTGGAGACCTTTGAGTGGAATCCGTTGCACGACTGATGCTGATGAAGAGGTCGTCGGTAACCTTTACATGGTAACCGTTGGACGACTGATGCTGAGAATGTCGTTGGAGCCCTTTATGTGGAACCCGTTTGAACGAGTGCTGCTGACGACATCGTTGGAGGCCTTTAGGTGGCGACCGTTGGACGACTGTCGTTGACGACATCGGTGGAGGCCTTTAGGTGGCAACCGTTTGACGACTGTCGCTGTTGGTGCTCTTTTGTATGGCAATTGGATGACGGATGGTCCTTTTTTAGCGGTGACCGGATGATGGTGCTCTTTTGTACGGCAACCTGACGATGGATGGTCCCTTTCAGCGGCGACCGAATGATGGTGCACTTTTATGTGGCAACCTGAAAATTATCAGAAAAGTAAGTATTAGTTTCCGTAAAAACACAAATGGGTTCAGATTTTTACCTGAATGTTGGGGGCCCTTGGGCTGTTGAGAGATGTTAGGCCGCATGATCTTGGGCCGTTTGAAATGGATTTTTTTTTTTTGCTGGTAGAAAACCCGTGCGGGTTTCGTTATCTTCACTGGGCTGCTACAAAGCGCTGGGCTGCCAGAACTGGGCCCATAGAACACTCAAAACCCGCGCGGGTTTTGGTTTTTTTTTTTCTTCTCCTTGTGAAGAGCATCACCGTGGGCCATGCATTTGTGTGGACAAGAACGTGCCACGCAACCTTATCTTCTCTTTGGGGGGCATAGGGATGACCTTTGGATTTTCGGCCAATGAAACGCATTTGGCATCTCGAGGCGGGTCCTAGAAACGAGCGGTTCACATTCACTCATCATTTCTATAAATAACCAGCCTCATTCATTTCTTTAATTCACATCTTCCATCTTTCATCATCTCCCTAGCTTCTCTCCCTCTCTCTAGAAAAACTGCTTTTTGGAGATAGTTCAAGTTCTTGAAAACAATGCATCGCAAAGGTCGCAGAAATCCTCCTCTTCCTCATGCGGCGACATGGCCTCATGAGATGTCTTCAAGGCGCAATTTTATTCTGGGTGCAAATGCTGACCCTTCGGATCTCACTATCCAATCTTGGAAGCATGCTTGGTTCTACCGTTCCCATGGCAAGGTAACTGTCGAAACTCCTCTTTTGATGCTTAGTTTAATAATGAAAAATGAGCAAGCACGAATTTTATTTTTCATGTCTTGTCGATTTTTACTATTTTAAGCATGCCTTGAATTGATGTATATGCATGTTCGCACGATGTCCCTTTATTTATTAGCAACGATGACCCATTTTGGGAGACGGACCAAACCCGTCCCAAAGGAAATAGAATGGGTTATATGCATTTTCGGCCCAAGGAAAAAAAAAAGAACACGGCCCACTTCAACAGTGAAAAACCCGCGCGGGTTTTCTGGACCATAAACCCCGAAAAAAAACCGGGCCTGGATGGGCGGCCCATTAGCAAAGCCAAAACCCATGCGGGTTTTAGCTCTGTTGGGCCGGCAGTTTTTTTCTTTTTCCTCCTTTTTTTTCACGTTTTTCCAATTCCTCTATCTTGCGGGCCATGGCTATGGGCCCAGTGTTGGTGTTGGGTCCAGCTAGAGCCTGAAAGACTATGCCTTGGTTAATGCATTAGGTGAGCCCCCGATTTTAATTTTGCCCTTTCTCGTCTTGCCATTAGGAGGATAACTTGAAAACTCTCGGCGTCCTAAAGGATCTCCTTAAGGTAGCTGATTCGATTCTCGGGGATTTCGTTAGCAACACCCTTACTATGGCAGGACTCATGCCATTTTGGAAATGCCTGGTGGCCTGGAAAGGCCGTATATTTTGGGATACGACCAACTCCTTCCATCTACCTGTGGGTGAGATGACGATTACCCCCACAAATTTTGTTATGATCACTGATCTTCCTTGGGGCGGGCGTGACATAGTCTTCAATGTCGAGATCCCTCCAATGGTTTAGGACTTGCAGGGTCCAGTGTCAGCGCGTTTAGGCCAAGGTCAGGGCCTGTCCAACCTCGCCTATGCGCACTTCGAGGCGGCCATCCGTGATGCGAACTTTCAAAATTTGCCCGGGGATCAACACCGCTTTATCTTCTTGGCTTATGTTATTTCTTCAACTCTTTCTGCCAACTGGGGAGATAACATTACTTTGACCTAGTTCCGGAATCTTCTGGACTTGAACGAGGTCCGGAACTTGAATTGGGGTAAAGCTACGTATGCGAATTTCCTCCTCTGGCTTCGTCGTAGTGTCAGACTGACGTTGGATGATGATCCAGTTTACCTCCACGAGTCTCACACCCGCTTTCAGTATGGTCCTTCTTTATGGAAGGTGCTCGAGGTATGTACCCAAGGCTCTCATCTTTGTAGTTTTGCTACTCTTTTGCTATTTCTTTGACTTTATATTCCCGCAGTCATGGGCATATGAGTATATCCTATCCGTGGGCATTCGCTCCAAGAGAAATAGGACGGTCCCAGCTGCTGAACACTGGACTGCTGAGGGTATTTGAGGGAAGAAATTCGGTCAGGCGGTCTTGGCCGTGTATACATCGCTCTAGATGATCTCACCCCGGTATTTCTTTATACTTGACATCTTTATTTATTTATTTTTTTTACCTCCATTCTTGAAATGACTCTCTTTCTTTCACAGGACCACGTGAACTGGCATCCATGGGCTGAGTTTGACTTGAGTGAATTGCGCACCCCTTTGCAACAAGTGGAGCACGATACTCGCCTCCGCATCCTGATGGAGAGACCTTCGGGCTTCATATGGTACCTGGGGGAGAGAGCTACGAGGCAGATCCTGGGGGGATATCCTAGCCTCATATCCCAGGATCCTCTAGAGCACATGTTCCAGCCTTGGCGCGTCGCTCCGTATGTCTTGGGAGATTGGATTTGTGGTCGAGACTTCGACAATTTCGTGCATGACGTCCCACATGAGCAGTTTAATGAGGAATTCCAACGCTACTTGAGTCGTTTAGTGCCCCGAGTGGTATGTATCTCCCACTTTTCTTATGTTGTGCTTTTGACCGATTCCTAACCATAAAGTCTACAGCCGGGGTCCTATGCTATGGCTGCTGAGGTGGAGGCCCAACCAGCGAGAAGAAAGATCGGTGGTTTCTTGGATGTTGAGACTAGCAATCAGTGCTCTGCATTCCAAGAGTTTGATGGGAAACCAGTAATTCCTCATTTCTTATTGCTTCCTTTTATCTCATATGCCACTTATACATGTGTAACCTTTGTTCACATTACCTTTCAGCCACGATGGTCTGTCTTCAGGCAAATGACTAAAGAGTGGAGTACTATGTTGAAGCATGTCAACCGGTCATTCATTGGCTCAGGCAGATATCGCGGGAATACCGTCGGAAGAGCTGACGTGGAGGCCGATGTGGAGTCTGTTCCTCGGGAACCACCTCGACTCTCTACTGCGGGAGTTCCTCGTACCGAGCCCCCACGTCGTTCTTTGGCAGGGGAATATTCTTCTCGGGGCCGATCACGGGAGGAGGTTGGTGGGTCCTCTTGTCCTCCCCTTGCAGTTGTGCTAGAGGGTCGTGGTAAAGGCGTCATGGTTGAGGGTCATCATTCAACTGGGTCCCATAGTAGCGGATCTGGTAGCAGAGGTCGTCGCGCTATGGATGAAGACATGGCTCAGATGTCCTTAGAGGAGAATCTTGGCCAAGGGGGGTCACATCACAGCGTTGGGTATGGTGGCGATACCCAGCCTCATTCCTATTGGGTGGAGGATGCTTCAGAGTCGAGTGGTACCAACTGGCCTTCTCATTCTCGCTGCACTCCAGCTTCAGTGCGTTCTGCTCGTCGTGGTTGAGAGATTGTGGTGAGGGACCATGACTCATGTGCATCCGTAGGGTACCCTGGCAGTCAGGCCCTAATAGATGACGCTTCGTCACGTCCTGCACTATACGACGCCTCCTCCTTTGGTTCTGGCTCTTACTCTGCTGGATGGCCAGTCCCGGCTCCTCGAATGGGTCCTTCATGGCCTGCTGGTACGCAAGAGTGGTCTGCACCCCAACACTCTTGGCTAGGAGGATCTACCTCTTCTAGTTGGCCAGCCCCCGGTTACGGAACTGATCCCGTATGGCCTACCCCTTTTGTTGACTGGCGTGTTCCTGATCATTCATGGCTAGCTGGTTCACAGGATCATTCCATATCATCACCGTCGAGCGTGCATCCTTCCGAAGTTCCCTTGTCTGGGCCACTGGAGATGGCTCCTGGTTCTGACTACTATTCCTGGGACACTTATTTTGGTACAGTTGGTGCCTCTAACACTGGGACTTCTCATGCTGGTGCCGACCCGGTTGAGGACAGCGGCGATTCGGGCTGCCTATGGTGATCAAACCGATGACAAGCAGGACTATGCATTTTTAGACTTTTGTTATGCAAGGCTAATTTGTACTACTTTTCTTTTATATTATTATTTTGATCTTAATGCAAGACCTTTATGCATTTTGTTTCTTGTTTTATATGTAAGACTCGGTGGATGCACAATTTTATTCTATTATTGCATTTCTGAACGACTTTCTATATGACGGGATTAATCCCAACTTAATTCTGCTTCCCCAAAAAGAAAAGAAAATAAAAGAAAACGAAAACTTAAGTGTCAGAGTAAACTCAAGCAAAAAATTTCAGAACTGAGCATCATTGGGTTAGGATCCGAAACATTAAAATACACAAATGGGCCAATTTGATTCCATGGCCCAAATACAATCAAAAGCGGGTAGGCCGAATTGCGGAAAGGCGGCCCATATCGGCTGAAAGCTCGCGCGGGCTTTCTCCTCAGCAGGCCCTGGGCCTTGGGCTTGGGCGAGCGCGTGCGTGGGCCTGGGCACATCAAAACTCGCGCGGGTTTTGATTTTATTTCGCTTTTTTTTTTTTTTGCTAGCCGTTGCAAAATGGCTAAAATCATGGGATATGGAGGGCCACGGCTATGTGATCGTTGCTGGTCGTTTTCTGCATTTTTGATCTTGCTTGAAGGTGTATAAATACCTCATATAATCATCACTCCTCATCATCACTTCAAAGTCTTCTACACATATTCTCCTAAAAACATAAAGAACATCCTCCCGATTCTCATGGCTTTCGAGAAGAAACTTGCGACTTGGATGAGCACCTTATCCAAAGAAGAGAAGAAAGAGCTCGGTAGATACAAGTTAACGAGCTTGATGAGTCTTCGTCAAGTGAGGATTAATCACGACTTTCTTCGTGCGGCGGAGACTTTCTGGGATCCGAAGATGCATGTCTTTCGCTTCGCGTGGAAGGAGTTGTGTCCGCTTCCGGAGGAATGGTCCTCAATCTTAGGGACAAATCACTTTGCTCGGCCGACGTCGCCTCCAACACCAATGGACATCCCCAAGCAATACAAGGAGGTCTTATGTCTTCCTCTCGGGTTATCGGAAGTGCAATATTCGGCGAAAAGGTAACTTCCAAACGATAGTTGAATATTTTCAATCGCCCGATACCTTGGAGTATGGCCCCGTGATAGGAGTGCGAGCGCTCGTATTATGTCTTCTCGGCGAGTTTTGCTTTTATCACGGCGGCAAAAGAACCGGACCGGCGAATTTAATTCAAATTGTCGATGACATGTCCCGAGGCTACAATCTCGTGCCCCTAATGTTAGCGGAAACCATGATGCGCTTGGATGATCCGAATCCAGAACATGACTTTCGAGGGAGTCCGCTGCTACTTCAGGTATTTCATTCCTACTTTTTGCCATTGTCTGACTTTTCTGTCTCTACTGTTTACAAAACCCGCGCGGGTTTTCTGCTTTTTTTTTTTAGTTAGGGAGAATTGGTGTACAATCTAACCCTGGCTAACTGTTGGACAGATCTAGTTAATGGAGCATTTGGGCCTCATTGAAGAGCCCCGGACTTCATCGGCGTTGGCGAACTATTGTCAGAGAAAGAGGAAGTACACCGACCTCCACTCTGTAACGGAATGGATTGCTTTCTTAAAGGAGCCTCGGGAGATCTCATGGTGGATCGAATGGTGGCACATTTCTGAATATGTGACCCATGATTTCCGCAATGCTTTTGTGTGTCTTGCCGGCTTGACGCACATGACTTTTTATTTTTCGGCGCGAGTGAAGTGTCAAATGGGTCGAAAGCAGGATATTCCCGGGCTTCTGTGTGAAACTCCCGATCAACTGAAGCTTCGAAGTTCGATGATTGAGTCATGGTTGAACTATTGGGAAAGAAGACCAACTCTCAAATCCCCGCCAAAGGTACGTGTGTCTCACATTGCCGACGCTGGTTCTCATGGATGGCTGATTGCTGCTATTGAATCTCGCCGTGTTGGGGAAACGAAACGAAGGCAAACATCAGCGAAGGAAAGGCTGGGTCCTCGTACATCGGTAAAGGACCGCCTTGGCGCAAGAGACTCAGTGAAAGATAGACTGGGTCCGAGGGTTGAGGCACGAAAACCAGGTAGGCGGGCCTATAAGCCCAAGGACAAAGAGAAAGCTCCTAACGGACATGGAGACTGACCATGAGACAACTGGCGAAGTGGAGAAGGTGAAATAAGATTAGAAGATGGATGTAGTGAAGGAACTGAAACTGCTTTGCCAGAATAATCTTTTATTTAATGATGCCTTTCAAATTTTCTTATGTTACAAATAATGCACTTAGATTTTCACTTAATAAAGGAGAAATATCCGTTCACAAATATTGTGTTCTTGCAAACTTTATTTTCCTTAAGTACATGAGCATTCATTAAATATATCCCAAGTGTCTGAAAATTGGCTTTCCAGCTGCTTGGTCGTATTAAGCATAGTATCGCTTGAGTTGATCCAAATTTGTGGGCTGAATTATATCTTCTCCATCCATGGTAGCGAGCCGAGCTGCTCCTCCTGGAAAAATATCCTTAATCATGTAAGGACCCTTCTAATTAGGCGCAACCTTTCCCCTTGGATCCTGTATAGGTGCCCTCATCTCCTTAAGCACCAAATCGCCTACTCGAAGCGAACGACTTTTCACCTTCTCATTAAAAGCTCGAGTGATTCTACTTTGGTATACTTGCACATTATGTAATGCTCTCCATCGCCTTTCATCCATCAACATCAGCTCCTCGAACCTTGCCCTAGCCCATTCTGCTTCTGGCAACTGACTTTCAGCCACTATCCGTAACGAAGGGATCGCTACTTCAATTGGTAAGACTGCCTCCATCCCATATACCAAGGAATACGGCGTTGCCCCCGTAGCAGTTCGTATAGAGGTTCGGTATCCCCATAGTGCAAATGCTAATTTATCTGGCCAATCCTTGTAAGTCGCAACCATCTTCTTAATAATCCCAGACACTGTCTTATTAGCCGCTTCCACAACTCCATTGGCTTGAGGTCAGTAAGGCGAAGACCGATGATGCTGGATTTTGCAAGTGGCGAGCAAAGCTTCTATCTCCTTTCGAAAATGGCTTCCATTATCACTAATGATCTCATGAGGCACTCCGTATCGACATATGATGTTTTGAAGGATGAATTTGGCCACGTGTTTTGATGTGAGTTTGGCAAACGAGGCTGCCTCTACCCATTTAGTGAAATAATCGATGGCGACCAATATGTACTCATGTCCTCCTGTTCCGGTTGGGTGTATCTTGCCAATGATGTCAATACCCCATACCGAGAATGGCCGTGGAGATGTCAAAATAGTCAGGTATGACGGGGGATGATGTTGTAGGTTAGCATATTCTTGGCATTTATGGCACTTTCGAAAGAACTCTAAGCAATCTGCCTCCATAGTGGACCAATAGTAACCAGCCCTTTGAATCTTCTTTGCTAACATTCGTCCATTCATGTGGGGACCGCACTCTCCCCCGTGTACAGTAGTCATGATCTCCTTGGCACTCTTAGCATCGATGCATAGCAAATTAATGCCCGTAGGTGATTTCTTATAGAGTCGATCTTGGATCAAGCAGTATTGTGCTGCTAGGGGCCTAACCGCTCGCTGTCCTCGAGCATCCAACTCTTGCTCAAATTGGTCAGCAAGTCCCAAGAGCTTCTGTTGATAGGCCATGAGACATTCATTCCGGACCTTCCATGTATTTTTAGCCTGATTAATGATGAGGCTAGAATCCCCAAAGACTTTTACATGGCATATGCCTAAAGCCAAGGCAGCTTGCACACCCTTGATACATGCTTCATATTCTGCAGCATTGTTAGTAGCATCAAAGTCCAACTTCACTGATACAGGGACATGTGCCCCTTCTGGAGAGATCAATAAAACTCCCTCTCCGCAGCCCATTTGGTTAGAAGCTCTGTCGAAATACATTTCCCATATTATTTCGTCAGTGAAAAATACATCCTCATTTGAGAATTCCAAATGAGTGCTTGGAGGTTCCTCTGATGGTGAAGCAGCCAGGAAATCTGAAAGAACTCGTCCCTTGATGGACTTCTGAGGTAAGTATAGGAGATTGAACTCTGAAAGCATGACCACCCATCGAGCAATGCAGTTGTTGATGGTAGGTTGCTCCATGATAAACTTGATGGGATTATTCTCAGCTATGACATATACAGTATGTGAAAGCATGTAATGTCTTAACTTCTTGGTGGCCCATACTAGCGAAAGAGCCATTTTCTCTATTTCAGCATATCGACTTTCGTAGTCCAAGAATTTCTTGCTCAAGTAGTAGATGGCGCTCTCTTGACCTTTAACCTTCTGAGCTAGCATAGCCCCCATTGTAGAGCTAGTCACGGTAAGGTAAAGAAGTAGAGGCTCATCTGGTACCGCTGGCATGAGGACTGGAGGATGTTGCAAATATTCCTTGATTTTGTCGAAGGCCACTTGACATTGATCGTCCCATTCTATTTTTCTTCCTTTCTTTAGTTTCTTGAACAAAGGTTCACACGTCATGGTGAGCTTTGAGATGAACCTGCTGATATATTGGACTCGTCCTAGGAAACCCCTTATCTCTTTTTCTGTCCTAGGTGGCTGCAACTCTTGGATAGCCTTTATCTTCGAAGGGTCAACTTCAATGCCTCGTTGGCTAACCACATAGCCTAGCAGCTTCCCAGAGGTGACACCGAAGGTGCACTTTGCTGGGTTGAGTCGCATTTTGTAGCCCTTCCCTTGTTTTGGACTTTACGATCATGTCATCCACATAAACCTCTACCTCTATATGCATCATATCATGAAGTAGGGTGTTGGCTGTCTGTTGGTATGTTGCCCCAGCATTTTTGAGACCAAAAGGCATAACCACATAACAGTATGTTTCCCATGGTGTAGTGAATGAGGTTTTCTCCATGTCATCTTCCGCCATTTTGATTTGATTATAACCCGCATATCCATCCATAAAAGATAGTAGCTCATGTCCGCAAGTGTTATCCACTAATACGTTGATATGTGGTAATGGGAAACTATCCTTGGGACTGGCTTTGTTGAGGTCTCGAAAATCTACGCACATGCGCACCTTCCCATCTTTCTTGGGTACTGGGACAATGTTAGCAATCCACTCGGGGTATTGGACTGCTTTAATGAACTTAGCGTTAAGCTGCTTGATCACTTCTTCTCGATCTTCTTAGCCCATTCAGGCTTGATCCTTCTAGCCTTTTGTCAAACTGGCTTCGCATTAGGAAGCAAAGGTATAGTATGTTCCGCAATTTCTCTGTCAATCCCAGGCATGTCCTCATAGGACCATGTGAATACATCCACAAATTCCTTGAGAAGCTCCGTGAATGCTACCTGTTCTTCTACTGTGAGCGAGCTACCTAACTTCAATTCACGAGGTTGTTCTTCAGTTCCCACGTCTATGGTAATGGTGTCTTCCAACACCGCTGTTTTATGCTCATGTTCATTAGAAATTTATTTTAAGGGTTTATTAAATTCCAGACTATTTTTAGCGCAGCAGTTCAGGGAAGAGGGGAAAGAAGAATCAGAGTAAGCAGAAAGGTTCATCTTATTGAATGCTGAAAGGAATACATCGCCAGCAGACTCAAGACCAGACTCACTTGACTCTAAACCATTAAAACTTGACTCTATGTCCTTAGGAACAGACTCTCCTACAGATAAAGTAAAATTATTCTCCTCAGCGTCGACCCACGAGATCGCCTTAACTCCTCCGTCTTCAGCAATCATGAGACTTGGATCAAAGCTTAGGTTAGACAGCGCAGCGACAACAACATCAACTTCAGACTTCTCCGGGATAGCTTCTTGTCCAAACAGCATGCCAAAAATGTTGCTCCCAGCAAGATGAGTCCATTCCAATGGAGGCTGTTTGTCCCGAGCGGGAATAAAGACAGTAGCCATATTAATGGAGCAATCGATGAAGACTTCTAATCCAGCGACTTGAACTCCTTTGTTCTTCAGATAGAATGGCTCAGGAAACCCATAATAGGGGAAGTCATCACCTTCCCTAACAAACTGTCCATTCAGAGTGAGTGGATAGGGCTTCATCTGGAATAAAGTGGGAGGATTGTCCATTCTCTTCTGTTCAACGATAGCCATTTTAGCGAACCTGACCTCCTTCTCGGTTGGTTTATACCCTAAGCCAAATCTTCCCTTTTGCTTAAAGGTCTTGAATACAGGAGGGATTTTTTTCTTCGGATTCCTCCCTAGCGGCATTCCAGGGAAATATCCTTGTTTCTTGAGCATAGCATGTACCTTGGGATTTGAGTAGGGATCGAAGTCAAAAGGTGCTCCATCCTCGCTCATCATTGCCATGAGCTCAAAATTGTGGAGTTCTTCGTCCATCGAGTTGTGCTCCACCTCAAGAGTTGACTGTTTAGGAGTGAAAACAGCATTGATAGATTCTCCTGAGATAGTGATCACTTGGCCTTCAACCAACATTTTCACCTTCTGATGTAAGGTGGATACTATAGCATTACACTCGTGAAGCCATGGCCTCCCTATTAGCAAATTGAAAGAGGCCGGACTCCACATTCCGAGTGACGCTAACCGGTAGTAATGGGCAACACCACAGATCCGACAAACTTCCGGGGTGAATTGTCATAAGCCCTGAGTTGTACACCATTTTGAGCCAAGTGTTATTGTTGTACTCCCAATTTCTGTGCCGTCCTCCAAGGGCACACGTTTACAGACGAACCGTTGTCCACCAAAACCAGTGGGATAGTTTTGTTGGAACATTGCACCATGAGGTATAGGGCTTTGTTGTGAGATGCCCCTCCCTTAGGTAGATCTTCAATCCTTAAGGTGATCATCTCTTGCTGGGTAGCCACATGAGCAACCAAAGTTTCAGGAGTTGTTGTAGGTGATACCGTGAGTGCTGTAAAGGGCATCCAACATCTTCTGCCTATGAGCATGTGAAGTGCATATGAGTTGCCATATGGTGACCTTAGCCCTAGTCTTTTTGAGTTGAGAAAGAAGAGGGTCTTCAAGAGAGGTCTAATTGTCATCACTAGTTGTTGTATAGGGTTAGGAATGGCCACTAGGATGGTGGTATTCTTGTTATTGTTGTGGCGGCCAGACCGAGTAAGGAATGTTACGTCATCTGGTTCGTCTTTCTCCATCCATTCTGTCTCATAATGCTCGTGCTCATCATTCTCATCATTGTCCCAAATACCATGGATGGATAGACCTTCGGGGAACCCAATTATCTCGGGGACAGGTTGCCCTGTTTTTACAAACAAAGCAGAGGGGTCGAAGTTGAAATCCCCACATAAAATAGCATTTGCATGCTCTGGCATAGGATTACTTTGATTTTTTGGTTTCTTAGTGGCTTTCGACATTGGTAGCGTCCCGACCCTTATCATATCTTCTATCTTGTTCCTTAGAGTCCAACATTTCTCAGTGTCATGGCCTCGGGAACGGTGATAGCGGCAAAATTGGTTGGCGTTCCAATTTCTGCCCTTGATTTCTGGCTCTTCCTTCGGTAAGGGCAAAACCAGAATACCCTTCTTGACTAAACGGTCGAGATCCTGAGAGTAAGGAACATCCAATGGTGTATAAGTCTCATATTTCGGTACGTAAGGCCCCTTGCGCTGGATAGAGTTAGTCTCCATGATTTTAGGAGGGTGGCTAGCTGCACTAGTAGCCCTCCTGTTGGAGCTGGACCCTTTCCATCCAGGCGAAGTTGTCTTATCATTGTGCATGGCTTCTAATTGGACACAGATGTCCTTCAAGTAATCAAAATCTTTGACGACATGATACCCCAAGTGCTTGGATAGGCTGCTCTTGAGTCCTTGCTTAAAAGTAGATAACTGTAGACGAAGACGAATTGTCTCGTCGATGTGGGAAAATTTCGTATGCCACCTCTTAAAGTAATCCATAAAGGACTCGTCATCCCGCTGCTTCATGGTGGTTAGATCATCCACTGTAACTTGTTACTTCTGGATGCGTGTGTAGTGGTGGATGAAAGCCTTGAACAATTCAGTCCAGTTGGCTTTGATTTGGGGTGACAGAGCGTGATACCATACTTTTGCTTCTCCATCTAGGGTGGATGGGAAGATAGTAGAGTATAGGTCAACATCAATTCGATTTAAGGGTGCCAAACTCATGAACTCCTCCACATGATGAATAGGGTTCTCAGAAGGTTTGAACCTAATATTCGGCACTTCAACTTTGTCAGCTATCTTCAAAGTTAGCTGAACAGGTAATGGAACCTCTAAGTACTTGTCAGCAAAAGCCGGAACAGAACTCATTTCCTTGGTGAGGCTTTCTAACTTCTGCTCAAGAGCTTTAACAGCGGGATCCCTTGTAGACTTTTCAAGCGTGTTAACCTTAGCCTTAGATATCCCCGTTCCTCCAGAATCTGGGGATATCATGATGATTTCAGGTTCAGATTCATATCCATGCATTTCTTCGTCATCCTCTTCAGCATTCAAGCCTAACTTGGTGTTGATCTTAGTGATGGCTTGCAGCATGCCATCCATCACATGTTGTTGTTCATTCAGCCTTTTGCTCATCTTCTGCTCTTGCTCTAGGGAATTGGCGAAGACCAGACCTTGCATCTTGGTGTAGAGCTCCTCCAAATGCTTCGTGATGTTAGCTTCAGTGCTTTGGACCGGGATATCTTGGAATTGCTCTCCAGACATGGTGTTGTCGCTAGTCGTAGATGGATAGTAATGTGGGTTCGGAATCAAACGACCAGTTCGCGGATCTCGAATACGGGCGCGGAGTCGATCACCAATGATGCCTGCATGGAAATTCAAAGTTAGAACACTCAATGACACACTCTGACACGTACTACTCGATGCATGCATGCCCTAAGAGACCTATATGATCCTAGCTGACTCGACACATATATGCTGACACAAGCGACTCACCCATTTTTTGGGAGTGCATGACCTAACTCTATATGGACCTATGGACAAAACATTATAAAGGGTCGCACAAAGCCAATCATAGCGAGCGGGTCACGAATCATTAGGTTCAAGTCAGTGTTTCTCAATTCGGATGGGCCAAAATCGCGGCCGACTGTTTTAAGGAGAATCCATAACTTCGCCCAACAATTCAAACAGCTCAAATCATAATGACTATTATGCGAACTAGAATAATGTTTTAACAAAACTGACGGCCCATTTTTTTTCCCTCTTTTATTGCATTTTTCTTTCTTTTTTCTTTTTGTCGAGGAAAATGGATAATATAAAGGATTGAATGAAGTCAACAATAAGCGAGTCGTAATTAATTTATGAGCCTAATCAATAAATCCAGTATGGTTGGGCCTAACAATAGGCCGGCCATAAGTGTGGCGGATTTATTAATTAAATCGAAAAATTAATTTTCTCGAGTCTAGTGACTATTATGCAATCTAAAATGCTATCCATTTACTTTGTTGAACTTTTTAATTAATTTTTGGACCTTCGTTAAGAGAGTTTTGCAAAGGGCCATATAATATCATCAAAGGCGAGTCAATTTTTATTTGTTAATTAAAATAATTACCTTTTAAGCATAAATGGGACCTTCCACTTGGGTTAACCATGATGCTTTTTTAGAGTTAATTATTCTAATTAATAAATAATCATTTTCTCAACCCAATAAATTTTACATGGACTAATACAAAACCTCTAAACTAGAGTCAACTCTAAAACAAAAGAAAACAAAAGGGGAAGGGGTAGCACATAGCACATAGCATACATCATGAAGGGATACCCTAAACCAAGGTTCTATGTTCATGGATTTTTCTATGGTTGGATTACATGGTCTACCGCACGTTTTCCTCTCCGTACCCCATACCTTTAGGTGAGGAGTGCGAGATATTGCTCAAAGAACTTCAAGGAAGCCCTTTGAGTATAACACGGGGAGAGGAGAGACCAAATGATTGGCGATGTAGAGTGCATCACACAAGTAGTGGCCTACCCGCTCTCAAGGGAATCACCTAGGTATAACTTAACCGTCGCCTTTGTGCTAACGTGTCAAAAGACGCGATTAGTGGCCCGATATGCAAAAGATGCCTAAAAAGAATTATAAAATTGCGAAACAAATCAACTTCCCCCTTTTACAATTTCAATTTAATTCGATTTTTTCAAGTTTTACCCTCTTTTTAAGTTTAAGTCCCCAGTCGAATCGCCAATCTGTAGGACCCCGGGAAAAGCGAACACTTTTCTCCGTGATGCGCTACTTAATGATCGGGAGCCGACTAAGGTTGCTTAATCCTTAAATAAGGATATTTTTATTTTCGAAATTCATTTTCGGAGTGGTGAAATTTTATTTATTTTACAAATCTGTTTTTTTATTATTTAAACACTTGAAATTACACCGAAAATATATTAAATATAACTTAAAATTGGCCCAAACAGCAAATTCAGGCCCAAAAGAAAGCAACCGGACCGCCAAGAGCTGTCAAAACCCGCGCGGGTTTTGACAGTCCTTGGACTGGGCCGTCCGCTTTCCTGGGCCAGAGAAAGTGGGTCAGAAACCATAAAACCCGTGCGGGTTTTACCGTTTCATGGCCCATTTTCTCTCGGTTTAAACCTTGAATGTGATGAATGAGAAATGTTAAGTCATGTTTAATTATTTTTAGTGTAAATTCAAATGTTAAATAATTAAACGGATTCTAAAAAGGATAAAAGAGTCGTCAGCGGATTTAAGGAAATCAACAAACCGTAAAAATAATAAAAATAACTCCGGTCTACGAAACCCGATTCTAAGCTCGGGGGTAAGGCTACGAACTCAAGAATTATAAGAATTCTTGAATTCGCCCGTTAGAAAACGGACTCTACTAAAATCGACATTAAATGAAAAAGAGCGAGGAGAAGTTTAATTGATTTCGAAACTTTATATTCTTAACATGCGTTATAAAACAATATTTTTATGTACAAAATGTGCACAAGTAAAGAAGATAAAATATGAATTACATAATTAAGATAACAATAATGAAAGAAACGTAAAGGCGAACCTCGTTGGTTTAGGAGCCCGAATGCGCCGTTCGAAGATCTTGACCTTGCCTTGACTTAGTGAAATGGAAGGATGAGTATGAGAATGGTAGTAGGATAGTATGTGAGTGATGATTTTGGTAGAGTTAGGGAATGGTAATATGAATGTAATAGAGAGAGTTTTGAGAGAGTGGATGTAGGATTATGATAATAGTAGAGTAAGGGTAGAATAATGGTGTAAGTTGGTGATAATTGGTGAAGAATGAATGGAATAGAGGGGGGTATTTATAGGTGGTGAACTGTAGGTTTAGGAGGGAAATGGAGGGAAAATCAAGGGGACACATCCCCATGATCATACCATGCAAATCACGTAGTCAAGCCAAAAGGGTCAACCCATATGGTGCTAATATCATGGGATTATCAAATATAAAACCCACGCGGGTTTTACATCTTATATACGCGGATCGCCGACGACGGCATGGCCAAAACGGCGCGTTTTGGCGGAGATAACCTGCGCGGGTTTTGAACCCTGGGCTGGGCGCGCCTTGGGGCCTGTCTTGGTTCTCGGCCGCCCTCTTCAAATAAAACTCGTGCGGGTTTTCTTTCTATACTGGGCCACTTCTTTTTTTTGTTTTGCTTGCTTTGTTTATTGAAACGATAATCCAGTTTGGTATCGGTCCAAATTTTTATTGATAAATCGAGTGCAAATCCAGTGTCTACACTAGCAGAATTATATGTATATTTTGAGAGGAAAAGAAAAGATTGTTGCATAAATATTTACTTGATATTAGGAGATATGTTGCAGATGATAGAGAGTTTTGCATTTCCACCAAGTGATTGTTGTAGCAGAATTCATTATAACAGCAATCCCAATCAAAGTGAAAGTACTGCATTAACTAAAAGCCAAACAAGGGACCAGAAGCAGTTCAGAACCAATTATCTCACATTCACAGTCCAAGTTAGAGGCTATTCAAATCATAATGTGGTAAAAATGTGACAAATTAATGGTGAATGCTTGAAACTCTAGGACAGAATCCTGGGGAGCAACACCCCAGATCTTCAATAGAGTTGATATAACGCCCCCAGATTCATGATCTCACCAGATTATCAGTAATTACCTCATAACCTAACGATTAGCGCAGCGGAAATATAATCCGAATGCATTACCGCCGTCCACAGATATGGACAAGGCTTAACAACCATAAATAAACTCTAATTACAACTCAACAAACCCAAGGAAACTTGTATACTACCCACATCCAAAAGAGAGCAAAACCATAGGATAACTTTATACATAGCTAAAATTATAATTACACATAAATTCACTAATCCCAAGTTAAAACTTATGAAAATAACTTGACATCAAATGCAAAGGCCGTGACTTCCTGGCATAGCTGATGGTCTTTTCACCTTCCCATCAAACGGACCTCTTACTGGTATTAGGTTGCTACCCCTTAGCATACTTCCTAAAACAAAACATAAAACAATTTGCAAATGAGTCGAAACTCAATACGCATACCCCTGGACAGTAAAATAAACTTAGACAATTCATTTAATACCGCGCATTTCAATTCATTTGCAACAATAAAACAATAAAATAATAAACAACAAAAAAGAACAATAAACATGCTTGCCATATTATTATCTTTAATGGTCCCCTGCTTTGCGATCATCAGTCTAAGCCTCCGTATGCGCATACCCGGACCGATCGGGAGATCCGGATGGGTTGACACTAGGTCAGGTATTTACTGTGGGAGTGCTCAATGGCATAAATAACAATGGGTCGGGGCCATAGTTACGTGATAAAACAAGTAAACCTTATTCATTCTCAATATCATTACACTTGCTTAATAAACTCAAATAAAAGAGTTTAAGAAGGGTACAGGCAATATGTGTACCTTTGAACCCGCAAATAAAGCGATTTGAAACCTTGACTGGACTCGAACAAGGAGCAGCAACGACCTCTTGAACCGTACTTGAGATAAGAACAATGAAGTGAATCAAAATGGTTTCTTGGTATGGAGGGAGTCTCCTAATTAACTTAATAAGAGTTAACTACTAATTAAAAGATTTGAAAAATTTTCCGAACTTTGCAGTAAATTTGCGGAAGATATAACTTTCTCTATAAACCTCCAAAAATTTCATAAGAGGACTTTTCGGAAATCTAAAAATATTTTCTACAACTCTCTAGTTAAGAGTTAAGGCCAAAAAGTAGTGTAAAGGCTTGAAAATGAGCAATCATGACGGCTGGCCTGCAGTAATTCCAATTCGGGTAGGGAACTTTGAGAATTTATAACTTAAGATTTAGACATCGAATTCTTTTTGGCGAGTAGTCTATGGAAAGCTTGAATCATATACTATAACTCTTGTGTTTACCACAACCCCATAAAATCCTTAAAAAAACCTCAAAAAGTGGCTTGAATATAACACAATAACTTAAAAATTCTGGGTAGCACATACTTAATTGGCTAATTTCCATGGTTCACAACTTTTTACTCCGACATCGAATGAGCGCACAAGACCCCATTCCGGAAAGCTTACAACGCTTACTACAACTTTCATGTTGAATACTTAGGCTATTAAGACCTCCTTAACACCTTAAAATGGTCATGAATCTACTATTCCAGAAAATGTATGAAAATAGGGCACCCAAATTAAAATCGTCAAAACTCGAGTTATAAACATCGAAATCCCGAAATTCAAAGCCCAAATGAGAACTATAATTTAGGACTATCACTAATATGATAAATTTTGATCAAGAAACACCTTGGTTGTCCCGAGAAACTCAAAACACAAAGATTTAAACCCAAAATCACATATTCGGCGTCTTTTGTCGTTTTATTAATTCCTTTACCTCTAAAACACTTCCCCACTTGAGTTCTTAAGTGAGAAACATCCCCAACACAGCAGCAAGTACTTATGCATACTCGTCTCAAGTCATTTAGAGCACATGCAAGACCTAATACTCACAATTTCCACAATACCAAGAAATACTTTACTTGATTCAACATTTTTATACACAACTGTGACCACGGGATTCAATTACACACCATTTTAACTACATGCAACATAATCCAACAATGTAACCTTCACATCAAGAGCATCTTGAGCCCGAAAAATAATATGCGTACAACAATTACCCACAATCAAACTCATTCCACATTTATTTACCAAAATTTATCATTTCCATATCTAATTTATAATCAAATCACACCAACTGAGAATCTATACATCAAAATTAGCTTTGTATAATGTAAATTTCGGCCATGGAAAAGAGGGGAGAGAGTTAAGGTTTTTACCTTCAAAGGAGAGAAGAAGGAATGAGGAACAAGGAGGTGAAGGTGGTGTCGCGCTGCGGCGGTCGACCAACGTCGATGTCGATGATGATGAACGGTGGTGGTCGGATGGACGCTGTCGAACCGAGATAGAGAGCCCGAGAAAGAGAGACAGAGGTCAGGGATGGGGAGGAAGGAAGGTGGCGTCTGGTGACTTGGCGGATACTGGCGGCGCATAGGGCGGTCTCTTAGTGGCCGTGGACGGTGGCGTGCGTTGGCTAAAATGGACAGGGAGGGGAGGCAGAAGGTTGAAGAATGAGAAAGAGAAGAGGAGGAATTGCAAAGTAAAGCAACTCACGTTTTATTTTTTTTTTCTTTCAAGAGAACTAAATGTTGAATATTTTCTTTTATTAACAATCAAGCCACCAATTTTGACAAACCTCACACAACAACTTCTCTTTGGTCCTTCTTAAATTTTTATTTTATTTTTATTTTACCAAAACCCACTAGCATAAATAAATCAAGGTCTCGGGATAAAATTTCATAAAATCAAAATAATAGAGAAGGAGACTTGGGATAAAATGGAAAGGTGAACTAAATTGAAACTTAAATAAATTAAGGAATAAAATGGAATGATAATAACAATAATAATAATATTATTAATAATAATACCCGATGAATCGGTCGACTTGATAAAATTTGGCCAAGTAAGTAACCCGGATATTCCGAGATTAATTTGAGTAACTAAAATTGTCACATAGGTAATTTATATACATAACATACTAAACTAATATATGATGGTCGTTGCTTTGCTCGAGTCCTGCAAAAACACAAACGTTAACTGAATTGAAATGCACGATTTAGGTTAATTAAACTCATTAATTAGCTTAATTACGTTGGGTTAGGGTCAGGTTATTATAGTCTACCCCCTTAAAGAAAGTTTCGTCCTCGAAACTTGATAGAAGTAATTACTGAGTGGGAAAGTGGGCTTGATATCATTCTGGGCATATTGCCATAATTTTGTTGGTCACTATGCTTAATGCCACTATCTTTGAATAAGTAATTGAGTTGGGCTACTCCTTGAACTGCAAACTCGTATACTCACAAAACTATTGAAATAGGCTTATTTCCTTTGAATACTAATCTTACCAACTACTTACACATTGGGTTTCAATCAATTAGGTTATTTGGGTTGACCTATTTTGTCTCCTTGACATATAATAAGTTCATAATGCATATCTCTATATCTTGGGCCCACCGTGCTTCAACTCCTTCTAAGGCAACTCATGAACTCTCTAAGTATTTTATATTACTAAACCAACATATAGGATAATCTCAAATCACCTAGTACTCAAGGTCCTTGTATACTTCCCCAGAATCCGTTACTTATATTGCACGATTCTTCACTGGCAACCATAAAGACCCCTAAAAAAAGCTATGTATCATCCTCCCAGTATCTTATTACATTCACTCATAAGGCTTTTATATTTCCTATAATTCACCTCATTTCATGGTCACTAGCACTCCTTCCCCTCAATTGATGATAATAAAGGAGGAAAATTGTAATAAAACAGGTGGTTGTGGGGAATAATTAAGATAGTGGAAAGATAAGAAGGTAAGACTGATAATAAGTATAGTTATGAAAATCAAGGATAATGATGGAGCAAAGATCTACAATGATGGTTTTAATATTTCATGATGAAATGTGGATAGCCTATGAGTTCAAAGTAAATATCGAATGAGAATGATGATTAATAACAAATGATTAGAAATGATAGTGATCATAATGATTCTATACATTAGTAAAACAATAAGGAATAATTAACTTGAATTAATTTGAAAAAAAAGAAAGAAAAAAATATATTGCGCCGAGACGAACTTTTGAGCTTCAGAGCAAGAATAATGATTGTGATGAAGGAATAGTAAGGATAGTATAAGTGATAAGAAATCAAAATGAATATGTAAGGGTATAGATTATTTGAAATTCAAGAATCCATAGTGGAGATCATAAGTAATAAACAAAGAATCATTCAAAATGGTACTCCCTCCTTCCCATATTATCTGTCACTTTAACTAACTTTCTTTTTTCCCTTAATATCTGTCACTTTATATTTCCAATAGCACATTAATTACTAATTTATCAAATTAACATTATTAATTACATCTTTTTCATTCATTTTTCTTTTTTATTCACATTTTTTCTTTTTTATTCACCATTTTATTCAACATTTCCACATTTCCAATGCACTAAATTAATGTAAATGGGAAGTTTTTTTGGTCTTTTAAATTGTGTCCCAAGTGACACTTAATTTGGGAAGGAGGGAGTAGTTATTAGTAACTATTTGAAATAACAAAAAGGTATAAAATATTGAGCTTGAATAATTACAATAGGTATCGAGAGTAAGTTTTGAATTCAATGTGCAAATTAATTGGAGAGGATAGTAATTGAAACGAAAGGTAATAGCCATGAGAGAATTAATTGAGTTTGTGACAAAGATCGTAAGGATATATCTGGGGATGGGAGTAAGAACATATCCAATCTAATAATAGGTTAACATGAGTAATATAAACTAATAAGGAAATCACAAGGTCATGCAAAGGTGAGCAACGATAAATGATCAAGTGGGATTCATTGCGAAAAGTCATGGAGTAAACGCAATGTTAGGGGGAAAGAGAGTACACTTTAGATTAATGGATTGATTAAAATTGGTTGGGTAGATGACTACAGATCAAGCATGAATATATGATGTTGCATTCAAGTTTCTAATAAGATCATTGAAAGTACTTGATCCCAAATTAAATGAATGAGATATCCAATACTTATTTGGATTCTCAAATATGATGATGAAGGAAAACTTACCATGAGGGTTTATAACAAGAATACAAGACAATTGGTTCATGTAATGGAAATAGAGTATGTTGGTTAGGTAAAAAGGCTTGAATTTGCATAAAGGCTATTTAAGGGAAATTATTTGGCATATAAATATTCGAACTGAATAAAGGATGAAGGAGGGACTTTTAAATCCCATAATCATGCTAGATATTACCCAAAGTAATTTCTTCATACTTATTCAAATAAACTATACTCATATGTCATCATCATTCTCTCTTTTTTTTTCACAATAATAAATTTTCACTTTCATACATTTCCTCTTTCTCAACATTTATCTTTCCTCTGGAGTTCTTCATTACAAATGGGTATCATAATAATAATAGCGTCGCAAAGGAAATTAGAATCCTTATGCCCATGCTAATACTTCTAAAATATCTCCTATGTCTATAAGGTTCTTAATCTACCTCTTAAATCACTAATAAAAACCCTTAAAAACTATTTGGCCACTAGAAAACCATAAGCACTCCTTTTTTTTTCATAATATCTTAGGGAAATTTCAACAGAATTTTCTCTCTAATATGGACTATCCCAACTTAAACACACTTATTATAAACCTGCAAATGACAATTTAAACTCATTGGTACAATAAGGGGTCACACGCCCACTTAACCACAACCAACAACAGTCCAATAGTTTTAATTTGTTCACACACAAAATTCGATCTTCAAACCAATTATACATAAAAAGAATAGGGGAGGTGCTCACTCCGGTACAAGTAGCTTAGCAGCATCTATATTCTGAACTCTCAAAGCCTGGTTATGAAGAGAAATGTTACCCCTGTGGTGGGTCAAGATCAAGTATGGTTCAAAAACCTTGAAAGCGCCATTTAAAAGAGAATCAAAGCAAAGGAAATAACGAAGTTAGTAACTTATATGAACACACTATGTTAATTGACTCACAAACCAAGTTAGTTGATTCTCTATCCATTCCCATTGATGAGATTTCCTACCAATACCCACAAGATCATATAAGTAATAATAAAACCTTCAACTTGAGTCATGAAGTATTGAACTTAATAAACTTTATCAACCAACCACACATATAAATACTCTAGAATCATAACTCAACTCTAGATCTCTACCATAATCCCTATTATAAACGTCTTACTTGATCTTGTTATAACTTTAACTTATGATCAACCTTTGTACCTAAAATAAACCCAACTCAATCATTCAAGGCAACTATTCACATCCCAAGGACGATAATTCATACAAATTATGTCTTCCCTCATTCATGTCCTAAATAACTCATAACCACTCCAGAATCTCTGCTCTGATACCATAACTGTAACACCCCCAGATTCATGATCACCAGATTATCAGTAATTACCTCATAACCCAACGATTAGCGCAACGGAAATATAATCCGAAAGCATTATCACTGTCCACAGATATGGACAAGGCTTAACAACCATAAATAAACTCTAATTACAACTCAACAAACCCAAGGAAACTTGTATACTACCAACATCCATAAGAGAGCAAAACCATAGGATAACTTTATACATAGCTAAAATTATAATTACACTTAAATTCATTAATCCCAAGTAAAAACTTATGAAAATAACTTGACATCAAATGCAAAGGACGTGACTTCCCGGCATAGCTTATGGCCTTTTCACCTTCCCATCAAACGAACCTCTTGCTGGTATTAGGTTGCTACCCCTTGGCATACTTCCTAAAACAAAACATAAAACAATTGGCAAATGAGTCGAAACTCAATACACATACCCCTGGACAGTAAAATAAACTTAGACAATTCATTTAATACTGCGCATTTCAATTCATTTGCAACAATAAAACAATAAAACAATAAACAACAATAAACATGCTTGCCATATTATTATCTTTAATGGTCCCCTGCTTTGCGATCATCGGTCTAAACCTCCGTATGCGCATACCCGGACCGATCGGGAGATCCGGATGGGTTCACACTAGGTCAGGTATTTACTATGGGAGTGCTCAATGGCATAAATAACAATGGGTCGGGGCCATAGTTACGTGATAAAACAAGTAAACCTTATTCATTCTCAATATCATTACACTTGCTTAATAAACTCAAATAAAAGAGTTTAAGAAGGGTACAGGCAATATGCGTACATTTGAACCCGCAAATAAAGCGATTTGAAACCTTGACTGGACTCGAACAGGGAGCAGCAACGACCTCTTGAACCGTACTTGAGATAAGAACAATGAAGTGAATCAAATTGGGTTCTTGGTAAGGAGGGAGTCTCCTAATTAACTTAATAAGAGCTAACTACTAATTCAAAGATTTGAGAAATTTTCCGAACTTTGTAGTAAATTTGCAGAAGATATAACTTTCTCTATAAACCTCCAAAAATTTCATAAGAGGACTTTTCGGAAATCTAAAAATATTTTCTACAACTCTCTAGTTAAGAGTTAAGGCCAAAAAGTAGTGTAAAGGCTTGAAAATGAGCAATCATGACGGCTGGCCTGCAGTAATTCCAATTCGGGTAGGGAACTTTGAGAATTTATAACTTAAGATTTAGACATCGAATTCTTTTTGGCGAGTAGTCTATGGAAAGCTTGAATCATATACTATAACTCTTGTGTTTACCACAACCCCATAAAATCCTTAGAAAAACCTCAAAAAGTGGCTTGAATATGCTGACTTAATAACTTAAAAATTCTGGGTAGCACATACGTAATCGGCTAATTTCCATGGTTCATAACTTTTTACTCCGACATTGAATGAGCGCAAAAGACCCCATTCGGGAAAGCTTGCAACGCGTACTACAACTTTCATGTTGAATACTTAGGCTATTAAGACCTCCTTAATACCATAAAATGGTCATGAATCTACTGTTCCAGAAAACGTATGAAAATAGGGCACCCAAATTAAAATCGTCAAAACTCGAGTTATACACATCGAAATCCCGAAATTCAAAGCCCAAATGAGAACTATTATTTAGGACAATCATTACATAATAAATTTCGATCAAGAAACACCTTGGCTGTCCTGGGAAACTCATAACACAAAGATTTAAACCCAAAATAACATATTCGGCGTCTTTTGTTGTTTTATTAATTCCTTTAACTCTAAAACACTTCCCCACTTGAGTTCTTAAGTGAGAAACATCCCCAACACAGCAGCAAGTACTTATCCATACTCGTCTCAAGCCATTTAGAGCACATGCAAGACCTAATATTCACAATTTCCACAATACCAAGAAATACTTTACTTGATTCAACATTTTTATACACAACTGTCACCACTGGATTCAGTTACACACCATTTTAACTACATGCAACATAATCCAACAATGTAACCTTCACATCAAGAGCATCTTGAGCCCCAAAAATAATATGCATACAACAATTACCCACAATCAAACTCATTCCACATTTATTTACCAAAATTTGTCATTTCCATATCCAATTTATAACCAAATCACACCAACTGAGAATCTATACATCAAAATTAGCTATGTATAATGTAAAATACGGCCATGGAAAAGAGGGGAGAGAGTTAAGATTTTTACCTTCAAAGGAGAGAAGAAGGAATGAGGAACAAGGAGGTGAAGGTAGTGTCCCGCTGCGGCGGTCGACCAGCGTCGACGCCGACGATGATGAACGGTGGTGGTCGGATGGACGCTGTTGAACCGAGATAGAGAGCCCGAGAAAGAGAGACAGAGGTCAGGGATGGGGAGGAAGGAAGGTGGCGTCCGGTGACTTGGCGGATACTGGCGGCGCATAGGGCGGCCTCTTGGTGGCCGTCGACACGCCAGAAGGTTGAAGAATGAGAAAGAGAAGTGGAGGAATTGCAAAGTAAAGCAACTCACGTTTTTTTTTTTCTTTCAAGAGAACTAAATGTTGAATATTTTCTTTTATTAACAACCAAGCCACCAATTATGACAAGCCTCACTCAATAACTTCTCTTTGGTCCTTCTTAAATTTTTATTTTATTTTTATTTTACCAAAACCCACTAGCATAAATAAATCAAGGTCTCGGGATAAAATTTCATAAAATCAGAATAATAGAGAAGGAGACTTGGGATAAAATGGAAAGGTGAACTAAATTGAAACTTAAATAATTTAAGGAATAAAAAGGAATGATAATAACAATAATAATAATAATATTATTAATAATAATACCCGATCAATCGGTCGACTTGATAAAATTTGGCCAAGTAAGTAACCCGGATATTCCGAGATTAATTTGAGTAACTAAAATTGTCACATAGGTAATTTATATACATAACATACTAGACTAATGTACGATGGTCGTTGTTCTGCTCGAGTCCTGCAAAAGCACAAACAGTTAACTGAATTGAAATGCGTGATTTAGGTTAATTAAACGCATTCGTTAGCTTAATTACGCTGGGTTAGGGTCGGGTTATTACAGTTGAGAAACAAGTTGGTTCGGCTTAACTCATCTAATAAACAGGTCAAATTTTGCATCAGGCTTGAAAGTACTCTAGAATTACTAAAAAATGAAATCGATTCTCTCAGCTTGGAATTCAAATCGATTCAATTCGTGTCAGATTTAGGGAAAGAGAGATGGGAGCGAAGATACGGAGCCTTGGAAATTTCCGTGAACACGACGCTGGAAGCAGTAGCCAGAGGGAGAGCAACAGCAAGATACAGAGCATAGGATAACTGCGAGGAATGGCAACAACAGTAAATTTGAACGATTATATATAGAACAAGAAGGTGAATTGTGCAAACAAACGCTGAGCAAACGAGCAAACGCTGGTTGACATAAAAGCACACACATGATCTACCAGCAAACATAAATGAATAAAAATTAAATTAGGCATCCTTCAAAACCATACAATCACTACTTACAAGAAAGTGGAAGTTAACATTATCACTATTTCACAAGCACCACACTGATTATGCTTCTCTTTTCTCTTTCATATGATTGGCGATGAAATGCCTGTTTACTGAATGATAATGTGTCTACATACATCAAATAAAAGACTCAAAAAACAAAAGGTGAATTGTGCAAGCTGTCGTGTACTATCATGAATCAGCTTCTTTGAAAGGAACCATAACAACAGGATCAAATGAAATGCACAAATATTGACACACCAAAGGCAAGTAAACTTAGCGAAATCAAAACAGAATAAACCTGAAGAGATATCCTTTTCGAGACTATGGATTGTAGTAATCTGCATTTGCTCTTCAACTAATATCTTGGCCGCTTGATCTTCCACATCTGTTGGAATCCACAAACCAAGATTTCAGTCCAATTTTCTGCTCTGTGTGTGTGTGTGTGTGTGTGTGTGTGTGTGTGTGTGTGTGTGTGAGAGAGAGAGAGAGAGAGAGAGAGAGAGAGAGAGAGAGAACCATTCATCTGAGTTTCTCAACCTTCCTTCACAACCTTACTTCTAAGTGTGCAAACAGCACACTGCCCACAAGCTGCAACCTCCTTCCTGTCCATATCACATCAGCACACCCCAACACCACACCAATGAGAAGCAATCAAACCCCCTGAGTTTCTCCTTTATAAGAAAAACCACTATTGATGCACATATCTATGCACGAAGCAACAACCACCTACCAGCTACAAGCTACACTAATGACTCCTATGTCCTATCCTATCGCGAACCTTTTGTCGTCCTCATTAATAGCGGAAGCATCGTCAGTGCGGCTTTTCAAATCTCCAGAAACGTCACTCGACTTCTCTTTGGAGCCTTTTCCATGCATCTTCTGGATCAACAACACATCAAAATGAGTCGCAATTAAAAATTTAACCGGAAACAAAATCATTAATCAAGATAAGCCAAATTAACCAAATCAAATCAAATTCAAAGCTAGAATAAAACTAAATCCCCGGCAATTACTACGAATTAGAGCTATAAAAGACTACGAATTCGAAAAATATACGGCTAATTGACAATAATCAGCATAAATAGTTCGAATCTAGAGAGAGAAAACGAGCGAAAAGGAGATGAAGAACCTCGATTTCAAGTCCTACGGCGAACAAATTACGCATAAGAACTCACAAGAAAACGAGCGAAAAGGAGATTCGAAATTGCTAGGGCAGTGAGAAATTAGGGAGAATTAGGGGGAGAGTTGGGGGGAGATACAGAGAAGTGAGAATTAGGGGTTTGAAACCGCAAACAATCCTTTCCAGTTTGGCTTGTGTGTACGTTTTCTTTGGTTTTTTTTTTTTCAATTAGTATATGGAGCCTCTTTATTAAATACCAACATTAGTTTTTATCTAAATATATAAACTGTTCGTAAAAGACGTTATAACACCAACCCATATTTCATTTGTTGGTACTATAAACATAATACCAACAATTTAATTTTTATCTGTTGGTAATATAATTATTTACCAACAGAATTATAGGTGTCGTAAATTATTAATAATACCAACAAATATTTAATATGTTGGTAAATATGCACTTTTACCAACAGATAATATATCTGTCACTGACTATAGGTTATTTTTTTTATAAAAAGCTAATGAATAATATTTTAATTATGTGTTAATATAACATAAATATTTTTATATTATGTGTTTTGTATAATTAACTTAGTTGAAAAATCAAGAATTTTAAGTTCAAATTTTTTTATGAACTTACGATCTATGTGTTTGGTGGTGATCTTATTTGTAATTCATTCACATTTTTTGAATAAGAAATAATATTTACTCTTTGTTAATGATCATAATGATCTCAAATTTTTATCTTTTACATTGAGACAAATTTTAATACTTTGTATTTTCACATTCATTTTAAGTCCATATGATACCTAAGTTACTTATGTAATTTTTAATTTACATTTTCTATCGCAATATAATGTTAATAAACTTTTATTTTATTTTTACAATCATCAAAAAGAAAACATAATACAATAATTTAGTTTTTTTAGTGGGAGTTTTACACTTTATTATCTCTTATATTTTTCTTTAATATATTTTTTTATAATGAGATTCATATATTATAATAGTAAATTTGGTGGAAGAAATATTAAGTAATGATTTTTTTTTAAAAAAAAATTATGTATAAAAAGCTAGAGACTTATTTTTTTATTATTAGTTGTAACCTATATCTAAGATTTTATTTATTTTTGTTAAAATTTATCATATGGAAGATGTGGTAGCTAATAAGTGACTACCATCCTCAACAAATCATTATATGATTTCAACCAAGGTTCAAATCTTGGTGGATTAAAATATTTCTTTTTTTTGTTAAAAACATTTATTCGTAGGTTTGGAGTTAGGTTTGGGAAAACCTAACCTCTCAAATATTTCTTTCTCTTAATTTTTTTTCCTTTTGGTGGTCTTGTTCCAATTTAGTGGAAGAAATACTAACAAATGAATATTTTTTATAAAAAGCTAATGAATATTATTTTAATTATATATTAATATTTGCAACCTACATGCATGAGTTTGTTATATTTTAATTATACATTTATATCACTCAAGAAGGGGTAGCTAAGTGGTAAACTCCTTTAACTTTTAAACTTTTAACCAAGGTTCAAGTCTAGGTGTAAGAAAAATATTTTATAAAACATTTATTCATAGGTTTGGATTAAAATATTTTATAAAACTTTTAACCACAGGTCGATCATAAGCATGACAAATTCGATAATTAAGCTGATAAATTAATTTACTCTAGCCTGGTGATTATTATGTAGTCTAAGACTTTACCCACTAACTTTATTTTGACTTTTAATCAGGTTTATTGGACCTTTGTTAAGGAAATGTCATAAAGGCCCAAATAGAATCATCAAAGGCGAGTGGAGTTCACTTTATGGACCAAGAAAATTAACCTTTATATATAAATGGGCCCAACCACTGGGTTAACCATAATTTTTGAGGTTAATTAACTTAGTTGGTAAATATAACTCTTCTCAGCCCAATGATTATTATACGGACTAGAACAACACTCCTAAACTTAGGTCGACTCTTTACAACGAATTTATACACATAGCACATAGCATACATATGAACAAGGGGAATCCTAAACCAAGGCTCTATGTACAAAAGGGTTTATTGGCGGATAAGGCTTAGCGACTCATGTACTCGCCCCGGTGCATTCTTGTTGTAAAGGCAACTTGAATGTGTGGGTTGTTGCTCTTGGAGGCTCGAGTAGAGACCTCGTAGAGTGATGCATGAGTGGATATGGTGACTAATGCTCTCTCGGTATAAATGCACCAATTGAGTATAGCCGGTCCGACATCCCATGGGTTATTTTTGTGGTTAAAAGAGGAAAAGCCTAATACCGCCGATTTATGTGCTCCTACGACATATTACGTGTCAAGAGAGTGCCCCGGTATATGCAATGCATTATGCCTAAAAAAGAATGACTTAATAATATAAAGTAAAAATTTGTTTTCCTTCCAAAAATTTTAAAGCACACTAAACTTTTTTTCAAGTTTTACCCACTTTAGAAAAACTCCCCAGTGGAGTCTCCAAAAATCCTGTGGACATTTTTCCTCGCCGTTCGGGCTTTCGAACGTCCACGTTTTGATTGGGGTGTGATTTGGTGGTTTGTGTTGGGGTTTAACCTTTGAAAATTCTTTAAGAAAATCAATCATACATTTCATGAATAATACTTTGTAAAATCACTTTCTCTTTACTTATGCATTCTATGAGTCATTGAATTAAACCTTTAAGAGTGAACATCCACTTGTTCCAAACTTTTCTGAATTTAACCCAATTCGCTCATTTAAATGTTAGGCACGGAAGAGAGTGATTTATGCAAACATTATTTAGAAATATACAAAGAATGTCTTAAAGTTGCATCAATACATTGTAAAACCATGTAAACCATAGTTTATGCAATCCTCGATGTGTTTTGGTTCGAAATAGGAGTCGCCACCCGACTTTTTAAGGGAAAAGCCAAGACAAATCAAAAAAGAAAAGAAAGAAAGACTTCGCCTGCGAAACCCAAGAATGGATTTGGGGGTAAGGCTACGAACTCGAAAAGTAAACTTTAAGAGTTCGCCTCTCACAAAAGGAAAGACTCTACTAAAAGTTTAAAATGTGCTTTTGATAAAGTTTGGAAGGGAAATAAATAATAACTTCATAAAATTACTTCATTGAACATGCAAAAGAATCAAAGAAAGAAATATACATCATATACAACACTTATTTACATAAGGAAAGAACACTTAAGAGCTTACATTATGTCTTTCTAAGGGAAGCCTTGCCAAGCCTTTGGTTGTAGTGTTTGAACCTCACTTGAATTAGCCTTGGAAATCCTTGAATACTCCTCTTGAATTTGCCAAAGTAATGTCAAAAATGGATGGAAAAGATGATAGAAAAAAGGATGAGAAAAGGGTATAAAAGGGGCCTTTTGTGGGGTTTTTGGGTAGTAGAAACGTAGGCTTTTTGTGGAGTTTTGTGAAGTTTATGAAAGGATAATGGAAGGTAAGATGATAACGGATATAAGAGGGTTTAAAGGAGTGGAGAAATTGAGATAATAATGGTAGGAAAGTGATGGAGAAGGAAAGGAAAAAGGTAGGAAAAAGGATAGGAAGAAAAGCTCTTTTTGTGGTGTTTTAGGATAGATTTGTGTATTGTTTTTGGGTTTATGTGGAGATGAGGGAGGATAGGTTGAGAATATGGGTTAGAGGATTAAAGAAGATAGAATAATGGATATTATAATGGTAAGAATGTGGTGGAAAGATTATAGAAGTGGTGGTAGAAAAATGATAGTAGAATAGAGGTGATGATAGAAATGAGAGAATGAGAGTGTGGGGGAAGGAATGAGTGAATGATTGAGTGAAATGGCTTGGAGAGGGATGGTATTTATAGGAGGAGGGGGTAGGATAGAATACATGCATGCATGCATTATTCGTAGTCAACAGTCAGCAGCACAAAACGCCATGCAGTAGGGGGGGATGCTCTTGGGTGGACGGTGGCACGTGGTCAATTGACCACGTGTGCGGAGCCCCCAAGGCCGACCAGCCTACAAGAGAGGGGCGACGTACTTGCTTCGTCCATGCACCATTGGACGGTGGTGTGTGAACTCACCCACCTCGGGAAGTGGTGGTTCACACTAGACAACATCTAATACTATTGGTTTTATGAGATGCTTTTTTGAGTGTTTTTGTGAGGATTCGATCTCGCGACTTCTGGCACTTGCTCTTATGGCTTGCATGGCTTGGCTTCCCTTATTCTCTAATTCCTAATCTCCTAACTAAAAATACATAAAAAAGAAATAATAAAAATTACATTAAAAGTGTATAAAATCTATGCTAAAATTCGATGTCTGAACTAGCTCGTCGACTGGCTTCTTCTTCTTTATTTCTGCTTTGTTTATATAGATTTGCTATGTATTCATGTGCCAAAATCCGGTGTCTACAGATATCACTCACTTTGATTGAGTCCGAGGATAGGATGAAAATCAAAGTAGACTTGAATTGATGGACACCGGTTGGGATATGACTTTGTGGTGCAAAACCTGAGGATATGACTTTGGAGTGCAAAGCCTAAGGTGATGCTTGGAAGCTGCGTCCTGCATCGTTTTGTTGTGGCGGTGTGCGCCTTTGTCATAGCGATCTTGAGCAAGAATGATGCTCTACTTATGGTGGTCTCGGACGTTTGGGGCGTCCTACTCGAAGGGTTCCCGGACGTTTTGAGACGTCCTACTAGAGAGTGTGGGCTGACACTTGGAAGCTAAGTCCTGTATCGCGGTTGGCGAACTTGCACTGATAGGTGTTCTCAGGCGAGAATGGCGCCTTATTTGTTGGAGAGTCTATCGGGCACGATGCCGATGACCCATGGACGTTGATTTTCTAGTCTTTCCCAGTGTCGATTCCAGTCTTTCCTGGTGTCGGTTCCAGTCTTTCCTGGTGTCAATTCCAGTCTTTCCCAGTGTCAATGTTGATGATTGTTGGCATGTTCAATGCCGAGGGACTTCACTGATCGCGATGTCGATGGTCCTGGGGGTTGAGACTTCACCGAAACTCTGTCGGTGGCTCAGGATTAGGACTGCATCGAAACTTTGCGATGGCCCTGGTTGTTGAGACTTCACCAAAACTCTGCCGGTGGCTCTGATGGTGATGGAGACTTACGCCGATAGGCTACCCTGTTTTTGGATTTTTTTTCTTGACAACGACGATTACAAACTGGACGCGAGGCCAGATGCCTAAACTAACCAGACGCGAGGCTGGAAGCCGACCAACCAGACGCAACGCTGGAGGCCAAAGGGACTGCATCGAAACTCTGTCGATGGCCCTGATGTTGAGACTTCACCGAAACTCTACCAGTGGCTCTGATACTGATGGGGACTTACGCCGATGGGCTACCCTGTTTTTGGATTTTTGTTGATGATGATGACAAACTGGACGAGAGGCCAGATGCCGAGACTAACCAGACGCGAGGCTGGAAGCCGTTGATGATGATGATGATGATGATGTTGATGATGATGATGATGATGAGACTTCTCTTGATGCGACGGCAATGGCTCTTATTCTTGAGGTTTCGTCGGAGCTGATGTTGACGACTCTTATTACTGAGACCGCACCGAACTCTTATTTTCAATGCCTGGAGACTTCGTTGAACGTGATGCCGACGACTCTTATTTTCCTCAGTTTATGTCAGCATGATCATTGGAAAATGCTATTTGTTTGGGGACTTGATGCTCCAGTCTTTGAGAAGACCACCCCTCCTTATCGGGCACACTTAGCCGTGCTCCTCCTTCAAAATGTATAAGCTTGAGCTCTTGGAAACAAGCATGGAGGAAAGACAAAGGCTCCTTCTTTCCCTAGGCCAGCTGGACACTAGAGAGAAGAGAGGAATCTTTGCATTTATTCGGGCCCTTAGCAACAACCATGGAGAAAAGACAAAGGCTCCTTCTTTCCCTAGGCCAGCCGGACACTAGAGAGAAGAGAGGAAACTTTGCATTCACTCCAGCTTTTGCAGGCCATGCAGGAGACAAATCTGATCACAATTATTGTAGATAGCCCCAAGGTCGATCAGACTTGAGCCTAGGAAAATGAGGGCATGACACATGGCTATGTGAACCGAACTCTTGTGATTATCAATTGGAGCTTCTTCTTAGCCTTCTTATTTTCTGGATTTTCTTCTTTTTTGTGTTCTCGGCTTTGAAAAGTGATGGCTTCTTCCGCTCTCATTCCTCAGTATGCTTTACTTCTTCTACAAGCTTATTTTTATAGCATGTTATCGTTGAAATGACTTGGATGCTACTGCTTGTTTTAGCACTTTAAGTTGAATTTAAAGTTGGTGATACTTCAAATTTTGCTTTAAGCGCATAGATGCCAACATCTTCTTTGCTCATGGCTACATGAGTTTGGAATTCCCCTGGGGGAACATAGATTCTTGAATTTCGCCCAGTCGCTGATCCGTATCAGTCATGTGAAGAATATGTCCTTCATGTCGGACAGGTAACATTTGAGTCTGGCAGATAAGGAATATGTCCTTCGTGTCGGACAATCGTCATTCGTGTCTGGCGGATGATGAAGATTTTTTCCTTCGTATCGTACAGTCGCTATTCGTGTCTGGCGGATGATGAAGATTCTGTCCTTCGTGTCGGACAGTCGCCATTCGTGTCTGGTGGATGATGAGTCTGCCCTTCGTGTCGGACAGTCGGTTTATGACTTGATTGGATGCTAACTTGATCCGCTAGAGTTGGATTAGATGTTGCTCTAATCTTGCTCTTAGTTATAAGAAACCATGTCGACCGATCTAAATGAGGTGGCGTACGGACTTAACCAGCCCCCAGTGTTGCGTTCTGGCGCTTCTTTGTTGTTTTCTTTTCAATATGCAAGTATGCATGCAAATGATCTACTAGATTCTTGCACAAACAATGCATTTTTATTGACACAAGTATTCATGCACTTGCGCATTTATACATGACTATGGACTTTACGTATGACAAACTGGTTCTATGCATGACGATCTTAACTCAATGTGACTCTGATACAACTGATGCAATGCAAACCTATTATGCTTAGACAGGATAGACACGTGATGCTTTATGATTCTATGCATGCAATTCTATATGCAGATATTCCCCCCGACCCTTTATTTAGACAAAAACTTTCTAAGACAATGTTTTCTAGGACAATGCCTTCCTAAGACAATGTTTTTCTAGGACAATGATCTCCTAAAAAAAAGGCCTTTTTTTTGGACAATGCTTTCCTAAGACAATGACTTCTTAAGAATCAAGGCCACTTATCGGGAATTTTAGGAAAATTCAGAATGAGGAACATCTCGGTCCAGGGGACAAGGAAAAATGGCGGAGGTGCTAGGCCTGAAGGATGTGCTTCTTGGATGCTCACGTAGATGACCTCGATTGCTTGCAAATATGATGATGTATGCCAAGCCCCCGGTTTGGCGTAGATTCTCGACGATACTGTCCTACTTTGGGGAGCGACTTGGGGATTTGCAAGCCCCCAGTTTGGTGAACTGACGATGCGATGTATAGAGACCATGGAATAGAAGGAGGCATTGCTTCCTATGTTGCACCGATGGAGGTATGTCTTTAGTCACGAGTGTCGATCTCTCCTTTTGCCTAACTCGCCCAAAGGGTTTTCAAGTTAGCCTCTCTTTTCCTTTTTTTTTCTTTTTTTCTTTTATTTTCCTTTTTTCTTTTCTTTTCTTTTCTTTTTTTCTCTCTCTTTTTTTTTTTTTTTTTTTGAGACTACTAGGACATCAATGAGAATGAAGATCCAGGACTTTGAAGGATAGGGAGTAGGTTTCCCTCTTAGAAGCTTTCTCCAATAAATGTCTTGAATGATGTCACAAGGGTCGCGTGAGCCCCCAGTTTAGAGTAGCTTGTTTCTGAGTCTGTTCATGATCATGTATGTTGCTGCCAGTTAGCTGCTGATCCGATGGGGATGGCTTTTGCTCTTGTTGAGAAGTTAGTTGCACTCATGTATGTTGAGAGTGGGCATTAAGAACATAACCTCATATTTACATTAATGATCGAGCTGAAAAGTCCTCAAAGGGTCAGTAGATGTGAAAAGGCTAAAAAGAACGGTTAGAAAGTGTTTAGTGAAAGAGATTATGGGAGAGATATTATTAATGAATGGGATGTGGAGAAACTTAAGAATGAACGTGCCTTAAAAGGAAATGAGAGATGGTCAATTGGGATAAACATCATCTCTTGGGAAAAGGTTAGAATATGGGGATAAAGAGACACTTAAGGATGATGGTGTCTTGAAAGGGTGAAGAGATGGGGTAGACATCATCTCTTGGGAAAAGGATGGGACATGGGCGAAGGAATGATGTTAAAGTCTGACAAAAGGAAAATGGAAAACGAAGGGTTAATGATGGTGATAGAAATCCAGGGTTTACTCTCCTTTTGCCTAGCCCGCCCAGGTGTATGGATGATGAGGTGAAGGTTTAGGAAGGGATTATTTCTCTGGTGTGCATGACCCTTTATTTCAAGCTTCTAGTTTCTTATTCTCCCCTCTGTTCTTCTTCTATTTTGTTTCCTTTTTTTTTTTTTTTGCTTTCCTCCATTTCCTTCTCTTTTTTCCTTTTGCTTTCTCTCATTTTTTTTTTCTTATTTTTCTTTTTGCTCTCTTTTTTTCTTGCTTTCACTCTATTTTTTTTTCTTTCACTTTTTCGAACTTCTTCTTCATGGAGTGCCTCCTATTCTCCTTGGTCCTAGCACAACCTTTTGGGATTGGTTTAAAGAATGAAAGGGTTTTGAAGAGGGTTAAGGTTTGACGGAAAAGGCTAGGAACGTAAATGATAGGTAGTAAGTGGTAGGTCGAGATTGGATGAAAAGACAAGGGTAATGTGGTTGGTGAAATGAAAGTGAGGCAGAAGTCCCCTGTCCTCGACACATTTGGTTAAGCTACGACATTTCTAATGAGGAGCATTCACTTAAGAGAGATTATGAGACTTGGTCTTTTCTGACAACACTTTTTCCTTTGCTCAGCCTGCTGGATGGGAGGTGTAGGCTGACTTCTCTCATCAATCTTATTCTCTCCTTTTGCCTGATTTGCCTCAATGAGGTTTTCAAACTGGCCACTCTATAGTTTTTCACTCTTTTTTTTATTACTCTCCTTTTTTTTCTTTTTTGAATTTCTCTTTTCCTCTCTAACCCTGGATTCAAGAAAATGAAAGGATGGGAACAAGGTGTAAGACAAAAAATAGAAAGATAAGAGAAGGTGAATTTGTCAGACTTGGTTTGTGAGGATGGTGAATGGACGAGAGAACTTTTCAACTCAAATCAGAAATACAAGCACGAAATTCTATTTGAACAAATAACAACAAGAACAATTGAATTCAAGGAATGAACTAAGAACTGACTCTCAACTCTAACAGAGTTCGGAAGCAAACTGCTTGACAACCAGGAATGTAGTTAACTTTAAAGCTCCTTTGATGATGCCCTCCCTGTCTTCGTATAGGAAACCCATGTTCTATCTGACCCTGTGTGCAGCTTTTGGTAGAAGTAGTTTTCCATGGCTGGATCACGTCCTCAAAGTCTAGCAATTCTCCATGTCGTGCCTCCGGGACCCATGGCAGTTGCAAAATTTCCCGTCATCCCGAAAATTCCCTTTATTGCTGGCTTAGGCCTGGACCTTGACACTAGACAAAAGAAGAAAAACCCATCCCAATGCATTTATGACCTAAACGACCTATATGGGACTTCCTAAAAAATGCAAAACACCTATATGCTGACCTGAGAGAGACTCACCCACGACATGGGTCTATATGTCCTAAAATCTATATGAGACTTCCAAAAATGCAAATGCCTATATGTTGACTCTTAAAGACTAACCTATGACACAGGTTTACACTAGATTTCTTAAAAAAAGAAAGACACTCACACGATATGTCAACACAAAAAAGACTCAACCATGACATGGGTGTACGCTGGACTTCCTAAACAAAAGACAAGTATCTATATGACGACTCTAGATACAAATTTACCCATGACTTAGACCTTATACTAGAATTTCTACAAAAAAAAAAACACTTATATGCTAACTCTAGACAAAGACACACCCATGACATGGGTTTGCAATTGACAACCTTAAAGTGAAAGACACATGCTGACTCAGGGAAGGACCTACCCACGACTTAGACCCCATATGAGATTTTTCTAAGGAAAGAAGACACTTATTTGCTGACTCAAGAAATGACCTAACAACCCACCCATGGCATGTTTTACTGAAAGACTCACATTGACTTAAGAAAAGATTTACCCATGACATGGACCTTACATGCAACTTCTTAATGACTGAAAGACCCTTACGTGCTAACTCGAGAAACGACTCAATGACTCACTTATGATTTGTAGGACCTAAACCCTGTACGAGGCTTCTTAAAGAATGAAAGACACTTTACATAATGACTCAAGGACTTACCCATGACCTGGGTATACATGGAACTTTCTAAGAATGACAGACGCATATTGACTCAAGAAAAGACTCGCCCATGACCTAGACGTCGTATGAAAACTTATTAAAGACTGAAAGACATTTACTTGCAGACGCAAACACAAAGACTCATCCTAGACCTTTATATGAAACTTTCTAAAGAATGCAAGACACTTTCATGCAGACTCTAAAACAAAGACTCATCCTAGACCTTTACATGAAACTTTCTATAGAACGCAAGACACTTACATGCAGACTCTAAAACAATGACTTACCCATAACTTGGGTTTACTAGACCATATATGATATGACACCTCCTAACGTATAAGACACATATTTACTGACTCAAGAAACAACTCAACTGTGATACAGGTTTACATGTTCTAACTTCTATATGACTCTAAACAACACCACTTTTTACAACAAGAGCATTATAAAGGGCCGGATAAAGTCAAACATAGCGAGTTGACATAAGTTGGAAAGCGCAAGTGAGTATTTCTCAATTTGGATTATGAACTGGAATAATTTTGCGCTACGTTTTGAAATCCTATTTTAGTTTTTTTAAACATTTTGACACGCTTTACCGCTTTTTTTCTCTTTTGATTTATATTTGTACTTGTATTATTGTATAGATTTTCATATAGTGCAAATGAAAAGTTTGCCACAATACATTCATAATGTTGCCCAAATTGGAAGTTGCAGCCAAAACTCTAATAGAAGAAATTTGAAGTTTATGCATTGATGGAAGTTAACCAGATTACTGTAGAAGATTCTTTGTAGGCCATATCATCAAAAATCAAAAAGATTTGACTAAAGAAATTTCCTAGGAAAAGTGGTGGTGACCATAAAAGTTTGACGACGAAAATTTAGAGCCACCGCGGTTCACTAATTAGAAATACATACTGACAATATAACAAAATTCATGTTGGTGTTACAAGATGAGCAAAACAGGAATAAAGGCAGCAACCACGTGTGGTGCCTACCATCTAGCAATCATCCCAATGTCTGCTTTAGTGAGCTGTATAGTCTCAGCGACCGAAAAAGCAGAGGATAACCATAGGTCACTGCAATGTGATCTGTCTTCACAGGACCTACAGTCATAGAGTGTTTCATGAGACAATGTTTAGTTACATATGTGGTTTGCCACCGATAATAATCCAAAATATAGGCTAATGTTATGTATCATACTTGGGGAGCATATGTCTAATATTAAACCATCACGACCTAGTTTGTCAACCATCACGACCTAGTTTAAGAGTTGTGCAGGCTCACAACAACAAGAAGAAACTCCCAGGAGAATCACGCATGACCACAATCTAGGGTTCTAGATGTATGCTTCAGAAAACTAAAACAGACAACTAGACAAGGTTCACTTTTGAAAATCTATCAACTTCTCTCCAGCCTTTCTTCACATGTCTCAACAGTTACTAAAACTACAAACATCTTGGAGCAGAGTTGATTGTACTGCACTTGGGAAGCTTGCATCCTCCGAAAGATTTGCATAAACCCCATCTGGCTCACTATAACTCAACCTGGATTATCCCACTGAATTTTTATTAGCATATTCTAATAGGGTCAACTGGAAAGTGTACCTGCCTCCGCAAGTATGCTGTGTAGCCTGTGTTGGATTATTTGAACCCAAGTATGCGTTGTCCATGCCACTATACTTGGTCATTCAATGTTTTATGGAATGCAACCTGAACATATACCCGTGCATGCAGTGAGAATGCCAGAAGCAAATGACAGAAGTCAGACACATATCCCATGTATTCCCTCGACAAAAGCACAGTTGCAATTGAAAATGACAGTATGAAGACATACAGAGGTCGATGTTTTGAGAAGCTCCCTTATAGCCATTGTTGCATAGCATGAAGCTGGAAGGGTAAAAGTGAGCTTCAAAGCTGTCTGTTCTACAGCGCAGTTAGAGCTTTTTGTTGCATCGTTCGGTTTAGGATTACCATGAGCTGCTTGATCACAGTTTTCTGACACATTCATGGAATCAGATGAAGTGACATTGCTACTGTTAGCAGTACTCTCCACTTGAGGCATGTTAGCAGACTTGGACTTGGCAATAATGTCCAAATCGGTATCTGCCAAAGGTGTAGTAGGATCTGTATACTTCAGTATTTCCCTGCCGAGAACATTTGTCTCAGATGAATAAAATAATATTCTAGACAGCATGGCGATTATTAATACTAAATACAGCAGTAAGTTGAGCAACGAAGCAGCATAAACTACTAGCTATTTGATATTGAACAAAAAAGTAGAGAGAGCAGGAGCTACCATTCATAATCAATTGGTTTTTGGAACACCCGTCTATAAGCTCCACTCATGCTTGTTATTGAGAATTCTCTGAAAATAGCGAAGAGAAACATATATCATTAAAATCCATGCTATGATGGAAATGTAAGCAAGCCCAACACTAACAGTATTCAGATATTAGGTCAACGTAGTTGAATAACATACTTGACATTGTGTACACTCTCTTTCAAGTTGATGTTACCCTGGCAAGCAGTTAATAGTGTGTTGAGATTAGCAAACTAATAAAGCCATTGAAATACAGAACAATACAAAAATTCATCAATGTCCCAAATTTTTCCAGCAATTTAAACCCTGAAGACTCCTTTCTTTAGTAGCTGCTCTACAGACTCCACTTTATGACGTCAATAATTCTTTTCAGCTAAAGCTTGAATAAGGAAACAAGAGGCTGAAGAAACGGAACAAGGTGCATCACAAGGAAGACTCCACGTATTGACAGGAGAAACCTTGCATGTCGCAAGATATCTACCTCTCATGGCCATCTAGGCTTAACAAGGCACAGAGAAGGCAAGCTGAATATCCTTCTTTTATAAGAAAATATATATATTTATTAATAATAGGACCGAAGATCAGATGCTCAGCTACCATCCTATAAGATTATGTACAACCAAAACACAGACTATCCACAAAATCTACCACATCAAAAGAGGAAGAACTAAACTTCCCACTAACACAAAAGAAGAGAAACTTGATCAAATTGTCTTTCAAGAGCTGGATTTCAACCCCGTCAAAAACCCTTCGCTCCCTTTCTCTCCAAATACTCAAAAATGCACGTGTGGTATAAGTGTACAATTGGGCCTTCTTCGGTTTCCTTCCAAAGACACCCTCCCAAGGAAGAAGGTGGCTCCTAATTTAAAAGAAAACAACCAAAGTAACACCTTGGCAACCAAAGGATAAATCCCAAAGAGACCTACCGAAGTCACGATGAAGCAATGATCTGGCAATTCAAGATCCCCCTTGCACATAAAAGACCTATTAACCAAAATCCTCCCCTTTTTTATAATTGTCCAAGCCGAATATCTTACCAGGTGCAATGTTCCTTGTGATTGTCCGAGTGTGTCATTGGGTTGCTATTATCTATATTATATTATCCATTGAAATAAAGATCATTGCAGGGAAGCTACAAAAACCCAAAATCTAGAAGCCAAACATCTGCCTATACTCACCAGCACAATGTCAACATGGCAATTTATCCTAACAAGCGATTGAATTTAGCAGTACAGCGAAATTGATAAACTCAATTCGTTCAAAGCTGTAATTTTGTATTTTTCATATTTGACCTCTAGTTCTAAATGATGCACTGCTCTAACAAGCCAAATCAGGTTGACATGGGAGTTTATTGAATAAAAATACCTCCCCAGCCAAATCATGGTAAACATCAGCAACTTCATGCGTTGGATACATTGCCTTTGAACTGCCACAAAAGTTGTGTTAACGAGGGCAGCAGTACATAGATATTTAATGTAGGAGCAGAAAATCAACAAAAGCTATAACTCACCCTGGCAGTGGAAGGACCACATCATCAATTGTGTATTTCTGTTTGAGCAGTTCCTCTTCATCCACAACCTGGACGGAAGTTTAGTTACAGACTCCAAGCACGAGAATTAAACACACACAACCTGTTGCTGTTACACTAATGACACTCCTAGAGGATTAAGTGCTCATCGTGATACCACATTAATAAGCTCTGTCACATTATCCACACAAGATGAGAAAACACACCAAAACAAAGGGAATAGCACGAGACACCTGGACTGTCCTTCATTACTTTCTGGAAGTCACTCCTTTCTATTTTATTTCAAGCATTCCTCACAACAACAGCAACAGTATCATTTTTCTCCATGTTCTCACATAGTCACAAGTCACAAGTCATGAACAGTATTTGACTCAGAACCAGGAGGCAGCAAAGTCTCATTTCACTTCAGTAGGCAAGATCAGGTCTGAATTTCTATGCATACTCACAGGCATGTAGGCTGGCAATGGGGCCGGTTTGGAGTTTTTTGCTATACCCTTACCTATATCCACTTTCAAATACCAAACCCATACCCATCGTGTTTTATAAAACCACACCCATACCCACTAGGAAATATGGGTTTGGGGTTTTATAAAACAAAAAAAAAATGAAAAAAAAAACCCATTTAACACATCCCTTAGTCAAATTTGCACATACACCACTTTGGAAATACTCAGGATGTAACAATAAGGTGTCTTTCTGGCCAGTACATCAACATATGCAGAGGCTCTAGCACAGTGGCCTGTGGGGTTCTTTAAACAGAGTTAAGAGTTGGACAAAAACCCTACACATCAAACACCCATTTAACAATATCTATACCATCCTTTTTTTCTGAATTGGGCTTTTTAACCGACTAATATATTGAACTTCGAAATGCATGTTTAAAAATGGGTATTACTTAAGTGAGGGTGGTTACGGAGCAGATGTGTACAAAATGGGTATGAGTTCAACTTTTTTTTTGGGGGACGGTGTTATACGGCTTATACCATACCCATACCCATACCCATTTTATATTGGTTTCACCCATATATCCATATATTTATTTATTTTTCATAGCCATACCCGTTGGGGCGGATTTCAAAGGGGTTTGGGGTTTTCTGCCAGTGCTATGCCGCTACTGGCGTGAAAGAGCGTTGAATGTAACTAAAGTCCAGTGAAATGTAAACAATTCACAATCCAACAGAGACCCAAAGCTGATTGGAAAAAAAAAAAGGAAGAACACTAAAGTGCCTGAACTTGGACAGGTAGAGAGCAGGCCCAAGAGACACCATTATATAAGAACAAAAATTCAAATCAAGTCATGTTGGCTATTCAAATTGGATACTCTATTCTTTGGATTCGTCTTGTTTGAATTTTTGAATTGGATTCATATTATTGTGCTTTCCTTAGATGGAGTCTTAAATAGCTCATAGATGCATTACCCTACAGATTAGGCCTAAGCAGGAAAAAAAAAAGACATGATTCAAAGTTAAGCACAGCAAAGAACAATAGCTATCATATGGTAGCAGATTCTAATAATCCTACCTTAACAGGAAGATTCTTTTCATCTGGAAGATCAACTTCAGGAAGTTCAACAAGATTGTTACCATTGTCAGCCTCATCTGATACATCATCCCCACATTCTGTGTGTGTCGACATGACATCGTTACCTGAATCCTCTTTGCAATATACAAGGTCTCCCACAACAACTCTATCAGCTCCTGCGAAAATAGGATTATCATGACATAAGAGGTACCTAATTTTATGAAAATTACTATGAGCACGGTGCATTACACATACCGTACTTCTGTACTCTAATACTTGCTGCATTGTTCCATAGGTAACTTTGGTAACTGTGTACATACCTGAGAAGAGAGCCATTTACGATTTAAATCGCATTAAATTATCCAACTTAAATTTCTACAAGTTATAAAAATTAAATAAAGCCCGGCAATAATAAAAATCTCATGCACCATGATTCGCAGTTTGTTTCTTGACAAAATAATCAAGAAAATTTGAGAGAGGAATGATTCCAAGAAACCCACAAGAAAATGTTTTAGAGGAAAAAAATTTGATGTTGAAAATTCTTTTGGAAGAAGCACTAACAATACAAAAGAGTTATTAGTTAGCACAATTCAACAGTAAATAGCCCATAATTATGTGCTTTAACACCACATGCACATTTAAGGATCGAATGTAGACATATATATAGTAACCTGCAATCCAAAATAGAGACAGGTAGTTAACCACCTTAGACAAGAAACTAACGATCAATAGAAAGGAAAGGAACTTCACAATGCAAAACAAGAAGTTATCAAAGGAAAGAAAAGGCAGATTCAGCAAAAAAGTTATGGCACTGTGTATCTGATAGCACGATTAAACAGATGGAATTTCAGAGGTAAATCTCTTACATGAGTATATTTTATTCTAGAAAAAGAAAACATAATCTTATTGCCAAAGGAGAAAAGACATGCAGCCAAACCTTTCTGCCATTCCACTTAACTAACTCTGTTAACAAAGAGTAACAGTATTTAAGACACCTGCCTGACTGCTATCTATGCACTGATGTAAGACAAAGGGTGGCGACCACTAGAAGAAACACGACCAGCAGCATAAGTGTTGGACCCCCTCAGGGGAATGTGTGGATATCCAAACTCAGGCAGCCTAACCTTAAAAGCACAGAGACTGAATAAAATTTTGCAAAAAAAACAATAAAAAAAACTTTTTGTGGACAAAATAAAAAACTTACGTAAGCCACTTTCAGCAATACACAATAACACCATAAGAAAAGAGAGCGGAACAAACTAGAAAGATGATGGCAAATGCAAGTTATTTAAATAAACAGATGCAGAACAAGGTAAGTTATCGAACAAGCTGCAGGTCATGAAACAAAGATTCATACAGTGTAACTCATGATTAAGTATGATATTAACTGTAAGACTGCATAATCAATCAAAACAGATAGATTCTTTGTTCTAAAAAAAAAAAAGAAAAAAAAAACATTCCCATATCTCATTAGCATCATTGAAAGGTTGGAATCTCTAACACTGGGCAAGTCTGCAAATTTAGTCTTTCCACATAACTAAAGCACGGCAAAGGAGGCATAGAAACATTGGACAACAGCACAGCAACTTACATCATCCTTAAAGTTCTAGGGATAGCCTTCAGTGCCTGAAGATAGTTTCCAGGAGATTTCTTTAAACATTGCAACTGTAAAAATATAGGACAGAGAGAGCTAGTCAGTCAAAAAGGAACCGCTAACACTGGAAATTAGTCACAGACATGACAGTAGCAATTTATACTTCAAGGAACTCATTGATTAATCCAAGCTGATAAAGTGATATGAACATCACCAGAAATTTCTATACTGCAACCCACCAAGCTAAGCATCCAAGGGCATCGAAAGAGTAAACAGAACCTCCTTCAAGGATGTTGTTCGGTTGTTCCTTTAGTAGATAACGAAAAATTCAAATGAAAATGGACTGGCAATGGGAAGAAAGACACCCATATATTCTTTTTCAAGATTTTCTAGAATGAAATCAAGTCAGATACAGTTAGCAACTTAAGGATAATACATGCAGTTAAATCTGCATAGATGTTTCATACATTGATTACAACAAGTTTTGCATGGCTATGAGAAGGTAACACAGATCACATGAATACACTAGTTTTTCAACAGGAAAAGGAAGCACAAACAAGTATCTGTTCAACAGACTTACAATAGCCCTTTCAGCAACCATATGATATGGTAATCGCCTCAACGTCCCGTCAACATCATTGCTTGCCTTGTAATGCTCCCTAACCTTTCTAACAGTATCCTTTTGTAATCAAATATCTTAGTTAAGGAACCCTCAGGTTATTTTAATAGAGAGCCTCCAAAAGTGCCCCACCCACCCACAGCATTACAGATATAAAGATGGATTGTCCAACAACATATAAAATAAGTGCAAGTTAAGGATATCCCCTTCTCGTGGATCAAGAATCATATCAACTGCAGCTTTCCACTCTCCCCGGAGTAACGCTGCTCCAATAAGATGAGTTGGTACTGAGCCACTTCCAAACCTCTGCATTAAGACATGGAAAAAAAAATAGAAATCCAATACATATCATCAGCATGCAGAACAGCATGCAAGATTTTAATAGCATGAAAAAAAATTGAGACCAAAATGGTTTGTAAATGCAAGAAGAACTTCAACTGAACAGCAGCATTTTTCTCAAGCAGAATTACAAAAATAGAAGTAGAGGGTAATGCAAGGTAGAACACAGCAACCAAGGAGCACGACCAGAAGCAATGCAGAGACCCTAAATCTTGGCATATAACTATCCAGGAAGGGAAACAGAGAAATGAAAAGTACAACAATTCCAAATTTCCAGACATACACTCATATCAGATACCTAGTATAGGAGCTCACTGATACCAAAGTGTAGGACTTAGGCATCCCCACATTGGGTTGATGATTATAAAACCATGTATAGTCCCGTAGGTCTATAGTATAAATACCGTCACTCTCCATTGAAGGTTTGCCTTCTTTGAGCTTTATATCATAGTTGACCAAAGCAAAAGACAGGGACCACAAGACAGTCAATTCAGTTCTTTTGCCACAAAGTTGCATGCATGCAGCCATAGCAGATACTTAATTTCTTTGTCTTCTAATACTTAACGCTCCAAAGGACAAAAAATCACAATGATATGAGATACTATAGGCAATGAAAAAGCAAAGGAAAAGCAGCTAAATAACCTGTAGTCCAAAATAGTTAATAAACCCATGCTTCCCTAAGGCTTCTGCAGATGCTCTTATGATGTCTTCAGAATCAGCAACAACCCCCCTGAGAAGATAAGTGAACTCTTATAATAGCATTCCAACCAAACAACATTAGTGTCATAGGGATGGCAGTCAAGTCCGAATCCAAAGCAAATCAGATTCGCTCCGTCTAAAAAATCCAAGTCCGAATTCGACAAAAAAAAACTCCGAATCCGAATCCGATTAAAAAAATCCGACTCCGATTATAATTGGGGCGGGTATGGAGGTGACCACCTCCGATCCAATTAAATCCGATTAAGTCCAATTATAGTCGATCCGATTAAGTCCGATTATAATAATTAATATAAAAAGTTGAAAAAAAATTGAAAATTAAAATGACCGATTTTATTATAATAGATTGTAAAAATTTTGGAATTTATGGTTTTGGAATTTCCCAGGAATATTCTGATGGTTGAGAGACTATTTTTGATATGTTATATGTGTGTTGTGTGTTATGCAAACATTTTTAAGAATTAAGGTGTTCTATTTTAACAAGTATGATATATAATCAGAGCTAATTGGAGTTCAAAGTAATCAGGGTCGGATGAAATCATTTTATGGAAACGTATAACAGCTAATCGGAGTCGGAGGTAATCAGAGTCGGAGTTGGAGTTGGGTACCTCCGATTAAGTTTGGATTTGGAGGTCTTCCCACCTCCGATTAATCGAATTTGGAGGTGGACCTCCACCTCCAATTATTAATTGGAGCGAAGGTGGAGGTACCTTCCTCCGATTAAGTTCGGATTTGGAGGTCTTCCCACCTCCGATTAATCGGATTTAGAGGTGGACCTCCACCTCCGATTATTAATTGAAGCGAAGGTGGAGGTACCTACCTCCGATTCGCCTCCGACCCATTGCCATCCTAGTGAACTTTTAAAATGTTTATAGTTGATAGACCATAAATTTGACTTTGTACCAGGAAGGAACAAAGGCTGAGAAGTTCATACACAATTATTGGGGCATCCCATTTGATGCCCCTGCACTTGTGGCAATTCAGTTGGAGGATAGTGTGGGGATATAGGAATAAGTTTCACAAATAAGAATGATCAATTTATTTCATGAACTTATTAGGAATTCCATTTGATGCCATAGTACTTTTAGAAGAACAATTAGGAGGATGGTTTGGAAGAAAGGGACAAGTTTTACAAATAAGAACGCTCAATTTTACTTTATATAACTCGCTATGTAATATCCTCTTAATAGGATTTTCAAAAGTTACAGACAGTAAGACACCAAAGGTGTAATGTCCCCTAAATAATTTACCTCAAGGCAATCGTGAATCGATTTCCAAGGAGCTGTCCCAGCTGAAGTCCTTCTTTGACGTGACTGGAAGGTAAGAAACGTTGTGTCATTACCTCTATTATATTCGCACATCAAAAAGAATGCAATAACCTGCTTTCCAAACTTACCAGAAATCACCAACTTTTATACCAATTAACTTTTCATTAAGGGCAGCCAATCTACTAGCACGCTGCTTGAACATGGTTACCTGACATGGAAAATGACAATTGCTCAATATAGTCAACTAAACTGTCTAGTGAAATGTACATATCTGCTTCCAGGCCAACAGATACAATAATCTGAAACAACATTAACAGCTGGAAAAGAATTTTAAAACAGACGAACAAAATTTCAAATACTTTATCAATACAAACAGATCCACCAACCAATGTTGGTATAATTGTTGAACTCAGCCATTTTCTAGAGCTGCCTTTAACAAAAAATGAAGGCCATCACCATACCCATTTCAATGTTTCAATAGTCCCAACATATACTGTAGTATTATGTCAAACTACAATTCTATATTTTTATAAAGGCCCGTGCTCATGCTTAAACAAAATGGTTCAAACACTTCTAATCTTGATAAGGCATGAATTTTATGATGTGCACATACACATAAACAAATATATTTTAGTGAGAGAGACAAAACTTGTTGGATAACTTCAAGTTTAGAAAAATAAATTACCCCAAATTACAAGGATGCATATTAGTGAGACAAACTAATTAATAATAAGGGTAAAATAGTAAACATGAAATTAACATCATTGGAAATGTAAAAAGACAAATTTTGCCGGGAAATATTAACTAAAGTGACACTTATTTTGATACGGATGGAGTATTGTCGAATAAGATATTACATTATTAATATATGGGAAATTCCATTTGGTAGGCTTCAATTTTTGTCTATTCCAAATTATCAACCACTTTTTAAATTATTCCAAGTGGTAGACTTATTTTGAAAATTATTCCAAATGGTAGGCTTATTTTGAAAACTTTAAAAATTATTCCAAGCTTTCAAGAATTTTAAAAATTATTCCTAGTTGTCAAACACTTTAGATATCATTCCAAATGAGTCGATTGTGAAATTGATAGGAAGAGCTAAATGAAATTGACACATGAGGAAAGTTTTGCGAGCAATATTTTAACAATGGTACAAGAAGAAGCTTACGAGATGGAATAAGTTTCAAAATAAGCCTACCACTTGGAATAGTTTAAAAAGTGGTTGACAACTTGGAATAGGCAAAAGTTGAAGCCTACCAAATGGAATTTCCCTTAATATATTATTAGACATCATTGTAGTAAAATAATATCTGAATTTGCCATGATCCCAAAATTTTAATTTTGCTCAACGATTGTTGAATGCATGGACTCAAAATTATGGCCTATCCGCAACAAAACAGCCACATTGGGAAGGTTTTGGAAGATGTTGAACACTTGAACCACATTTCGCGCCTCAACAACCACAATAGGGGACCTGATTAACATACTTGAGCGTTTCCGGAGCAACAACCAAAATTGCATTTTGAGTTCCTGATTGAGTATTTGGTTCGACAATGCAAGAGGGGGGAAAAAGCCAACAAAGGAGTGAGAACAGCAATTCTCTTTTGGCAGACAACATTGACTTTAACATAGACAACCACCACCACTTTATTCATGCCATTTTTAAGGAAACTAAAAGGACTACTTCATCAATCTGAATGTAGAGCAAAATGAAGAACTGTTCATCATTTGTATAAGCAAGTCAGCATAACTAAACAAAAGAAAATATAGCAGAATAGTTCAATTGCGAAAAGGGTGGGGCAAGTTGGCATAATGATCTCAAGGAAGACCCGAAATCGCATGTGGTCTTCAGATCTCTACACATCATTGCAGATATTAAAAGGTGGCCCACGGGGTTGAAATTTAAGATATGTACAAAGAAGGAAATGTGTTTCACTCTTTGAGTGGGAAATAATCAACCAAATGTAACGAGTAACCAAAAGTTCAGGTTTGATGAGAAATATACCCTTTGTGTAGACACAGAACGCTTATCCTTTGTGCCTGAAAATCCAAAAGATCTAGGCTGCCAAAGGGTCAAACAAGTCCAGTAAAAATTTGACACCAGAGAGTTCTACATAAACTATCGAACCAGAATTTAACTTTCCATATTACATCATACAAGAACAATTGCAACAAGTACAGTGTCAATCCTTGTCCCAATTGAGCACATATGGGAGAAACTTGAATTAAAGCAACCTTACCTTGACTTGCAAACTGGGTGGTTCTGGGATTCACATATTTGATTCGAAAGCCAATGTAAGTAAATCTTGTAATCTAAAGTAATAACTAGCGAAGACCCAAGTTTAAGAAAGAAGAAATAAGTAGCCATCAACAAAAAGATGAACACCTATTCAGTAAGGGCGGATGAAGGAGGAAGGAAAGCAACTAACCCAACAAAAAGCAGAAGAGTAAATAAAGAAAGGACTGACTATATGGCCCACACTACTGACACTTTTTTAGGTCACAACAACTTATTTTATTTTTTTGCGTCCTCGTAAGGGCATAGCGGCTCTTCTCTTGGTATGTCCAGAACATAAAAGCCTAGCTCAACATACCCTTGTCCTCGATTGGTCCCACTTATCTACTTTTTATTTTTCTGGCATAACAACCAATCCAACACAGCGCCCTCACCTAACCATTCTTCGCACATAGTATCTGCTGAATTTGCCATTATTTAGCATAAAAAAATGGTGAGATGATAGGACGCAACATCCAACGCAGCATGTGAGTTCTCGGATTATTTGGAGAGAAAGGAAGCAAAAGGTTTTTGATGAAGTTGAAACTCCTCAGTCCTCTCGCTTGAAAGACAATTTTATCAAGTCTCCCTTCTTTTCGGTTAATGGGAAGTTTAGTTCCTCCTCTTTTGATGTAGTATCTTGTGGATAGTCTATATTTTGGTTCTACATAAATTCGTAGCATGTTTCCTAAGCATTTGATCTTTCCATCCTATTAGTAATATATCTATTTTTCCCCGTCAAAAAGAAATCATTTTGTCACATAAAACTCTAGGCTCTCCACTAATGCAATCCATCCTAGGTGTGGTGTGGCATCCTCGTCTACTTCCTTGCTGCCTTGTCCTCTATGTTCAGTATGAAATCATTTTTGTCACATAAAATAGCAAGCCCTCCATCATGCAATTCATCCTAAGTGCAACATCCTCGTCTATTTCCTTGTTGCCTTGTTGTATCAATCCAATGTTGATGCTGATTTTCTTACCTGCATATTGATCACAAACAATTGCCAACATCTTCCATGAAGTTTGATCCTCATAGAACTTGCAATCTGAGAACCCTATCTTAGTCATATTAATGTAAAGCTCTTTAACTAATTCTAATGCAATATGTACAACTAGGTATCTCCTTGAATGGAACTAGCTCATCCACATGAACTATAAAGAGAAATGGGCTATATTCCTAGTGCAAGTACATTTATTTTCCGTAACGTTCTTGGCTTGAAGAAACCCAAATCATAGTCTTATGATTGAATAAACTGATGCAGGTCACAGGACTTCTTCAATAGTCTAGCCTAATGTTTTGAAAGATCAATAAATAAATAAATTTATGAAGTACATTTGCATGTTCTGCTTTCAATTTCTACAAAACCTATGGGCTATGGCATATCGGAATAAACAAACAGCTACAGTGGTGGATCCAATAGACATGAATCAAACTTGATTTTTCATACATACATTTCAGTTCTTGGTCTCTTATTTGCAATCTGAACCCTATTCACCTACTTTTTTCCATGCTAGGGGATAAGGTCCAGGCCCCTAACCCTTTCGGTTGCTAGTAACCTACATAACTCTTTTCCCCAGATGACTTCGAAGCTGCCAGGTATTTCACTTTAGCTTATCCATCCTAAAAACCACATATCTACCTAGCTCGTTGAAAAGATCAGAAAATTCCACCTATCCTAAGTCTTATGCTAGCTCAGAAGGACCTCATGCTGTGCTCTTAATTCTTACTTGATCAGTGTCCAATTCCTTTATTTCTAGTTTGCACCCCACACTGTAGCTATTTCCTTCTTTTTTATAGGAAAAAGATACGCATTAATAATAGAATGAAAGAAGTGATGCTTAGCTAGCACCTCACAAAGTTATATACATCCAAAAAAACAAAATATCCACAAAATCTACCACCTCAAAAGATGAAGAGCTAAACTTCCCATTCACCCAAAAGAAGAGACTTGACAAAATTGTCTTTCAATCTCTGAAGAGGGATTTCAATTTCCTCAAAAAAACTCCAGTTCCTTTCTTTCCAGATAACATAAAAAAATCACATGAGCTATCAAAAATCCCATTGTAGCTAATTCCTTCAGGAAAGAATCAGAAGTATGTCAGTCAGTCCAAGTTTAACAGCCTATTGGGCCAAGAGCACTGGATTAACAATGTATGCAAATAGAAATGTTTGTCACGTACCTGGACTCCTAACATCTTTCCAATCAACCTCATGGCCTCTTGAGTGTCCTTGTTCTCCTTGTAGAGATGAAACCTCCATATACATAACAAAATTTCTTACAAACCCAATAAGCGAAGCAAAAACTCATGAATCTAGGTGAAATATGTAGCAACCTAAACAAAGTAGTGCAAAAAAAATGCCCATAATGTAAATAGGCAACATAAATCCACTGTCATCAAACACCTCATATGATCATATCCATCAACCATTGCCTAGATAATCATACTATTAAATGATTAGTGATGAGCACAAAATAGCATGACCTACTTTGTGGCCAACCATTAGATAGCATATCAGATGACTTTACAATGAGTCAATGACTTTAGCGATATCATCTAAAGTTAATTGATAAACACTACCTTCCCTTATCTGTCTTTATGACACCTACACATGTATGTAAAAGAAAAACACCCATGACAAACAGGAAAACAATTGATGCTTCTTCTTTGCGTTATGTTCCATTTCAACACATTTAGTAAAAAACATTTAAACAAAATGTAAATACATAATATATACAGTTAAAATCTTTGGAAATATGAAATATGTAACCATTTGTGAGAGCATGAAAGGCACAAATTTTACTACCAAATCACATGCATAACATGCAATACCTAAGGAACTTGCCAAGATGTTCTGGCCAATCATGGCTTCTCCTATCAAATGGTCTATCATCTCTATCTTTCCGCTTCCAGGACTGTCTGCCCCTGTTCGGATTCCCGCCTAAGTTTAATCTCACTCGTATGCACTTGGACTGATCCTTGGGTCCATCCACAGTGTCTGTTGTAAGGAATTTCAATTTTTCCTTGAAGAAATTGTGCACTGCCTGATTTAACATCAAAATGTCCACCAGTAGATGGTAATTCATCAAAGTTCAACAAAATATAAATTTTCATCGGCATTTTAATAAAAGAGTTATATTTTCAACTGAAAGAAATATCCCAATATCCAAGTACCACGTTCTGTTGAATAAATCAAAGTCAGATTTCAAAAACTTTATTAGAAATTCCTTCTGGGTACAATTTGCTGGAGTTCGGATCAATAAACAAACAAACAATCTATATTTTTCTTTTCCGAACAAAATTTAGAACAGCTGTTGTCCTAGTTTATTTACCGTGCGATGGACTTTATCGCAGCTTGGCGATAGAACCAGTGGAGGAATATCATCTCCAGCAGTATTAGAATTTATTTTTTCAATATATTCTTTCAGCCGATCAGCATCGGCATCACCTGCTAGCGACCTGAATGCCTCAATTTCCGCTGTATAGTTTTTATCTGATTGATCACCAACGCACTCTTTCTCTTCCTTATTCTCCAAAAGCTAACAATATCAATTATTCAATTCATAGAAAAAAGCTCGCCAGTCAGCTCAAATTTGGGCATTAATTAAGCAAGAAGTAAAAAAAAATGAAAGTAACAGAAATAATTACCTCCTGGGGAACATCAAATGATGTCAAATGCACAACATTTCCATCCAAATCAACTTCGTTCACAATAAAATCCGAATACCTAATTAACGGAGCAAAGGAAGGCAAAAAAATGAAGATTGTTGGCAACTGAAGTTTCTTGTTGCTGCAGAATGTAATTGGCGATACCTTTGCTTAAGAATGCCGCGAAAACCAGGGAGTTGAGATATGTAGCAGAGAATTCCAACATCAGCTTCTACTACGTTCTTCGAATCGGCGTTAATGGTGGGCTGAGCTTCGCTGTTAACTTTGGCTTCAGTTATGGCGGTCATCGTAACTGTCGATATCGTGGGAGAAGTATGAAAGTAGGGTTTAAGAAGTTTACTGCATAGTAGAGCAGCGGTTCTCTTTTGCCTCATCCGGGGTTTTGCCCTTGCGGCGGGATGGGATGACAAATTTTTATTTTTACTGTACCTTAGACCTGTGTCTGCACGGCCATTATTAGGTTTTAAAATCTCCAACTTTGAACATTATTTATCTGAATATCCCAACTTTCATTTTTAAAATGAATATTTCAAACTTTAGGACATTATTTTTGTCAGCAGTTCAATACTGAGTTAAAGTTATTTAAACTCGGATTTTTCTATAGTATAGTGATTGTTTTTTTATTTAGACACGTATTCATTCTATATATCACCCAAAAAATATCACTATATTACACAAAAACTCGAACTTAATTAATGTTAATTCGGTGTTAGGCTACTGACAAATACAACCCTTAAAAGTTTGGGATATTCATTTCAAAAATAAAGTTGGGGATATTCTAATAAATAATCATCAAAGTTGGGGATTTTAAAACCTAATAATCCTAAGTAAAATACATAACTTTGAAAGCTTTAAAGCTTAAAATCGTATCAAAGGTTATAAATTCTTTCATCGCAGCATAACGTGTGCTTCATTTTTTTTTTTTATAAGCATATGATATGATTATTGCAGAGCACATATTGTCTCAATTTTCAAACAAAACATATAAATAATAAAATTTTAAAAATAATACTAAAATTTTGCCTTATAAAACTTATGACTTTTGGATTTTCCCAAATGGATGTTAAGAAAAAAAAACTCACACTAAAATTTAAAAATACCTTTAAACTAAATCAACCCGTTTTCTATCATAAATATATGTTGTAGATATGAAAGTAATCTTAATATATATATACATGATGTTGGAGTAGCAACTTCCCCTGTGGTTCAGATCTTGGTAGCTCTTGATGTTTGAGACCTTGATGGAGTAGTAGCTTCTACATCCCTTGGCGATAGAGGCCGTCAACTTGAAATGAAAGGTACACTTCCATCACAATTTTTTCCATTGTTTATGTTTGTCGCAGTGGATGACCTAGTTACAAGCTTGTAAGAACTTTGTCTCATATGGTCAACCTGCCTTACTTTCTTGGGCATCTTTTTCTTTTTGGTGCTATTCCTGTTGGAGTTCAGTGGGCAGCGTCTCGAATTATGTCTTGTCTCCTTACATATCCTGCATATGACAATTGTGGATCTCTTCCTCTTGTTCTTTCTTTCTCTTTAAGGACCTTCATTCTGTCTTTGGGTAGCCTACCTCTTTTCTTTTGCAAAGTTGGGGAACCAGTCTTGGAATGTTGGTCATTAAGGCAACAACACTGAATCTTCGACTGCATTTATGTTGTATGACCATCTGCCTTAAATCATCGACTAAATAGCAATCATGGACCAGATCTTCCAACTTTAGATTCATATGCCACAAGGCCCTCACAACATGCTTGCAAACGATTCCACTCAATTGTCAAACTTGACACTCTCATGTTTTGTTATTTAGGTTGACAACAAACTTTGTGTAAGTATCAACAACCTCAAACACACCTTCTTCACTGAATTTTGCCATATTTGTTGAAGAACTTTCGATTGTACCTCACATCGGTCATTTATCCATTCTTGCCATTCATCTTTAATGAACTCGCGCACTGCATAAAGTGGCCTATGTCTATAGAGGTTGATGGTGTTGTTGAAGGACTCTACGAAGTTGGGGATGTTAGCGGTCATTTTTCGTTTGGTGCTGTTTGGTGGTGATTGGAGCCGAGTAAGGTTGTTTAATCCTTAAGTAAGGATGCTTTTGCTATGTAAAAGAATCTTTCTATTCTTTGAGTATCCTAAGCTTATATATTCATTTTAAGACACTCGCCTCGGTTTGAAATACCAAATTATATCTACCCAGGGATTTCTACCAAGGCTATAAGTGGGATAAAGGTCACTGGACTGCCCAATAGGCTATATGGCCATGCCATAGTCAAGCCAGTGCCCTTTTGGGACCCATTGTCCACAAAATGGACCAAAAATAGGCTAAGGTCGTCTGACCTTGTCCATTTCTGGACCATTTTTGGTCTCTTGGCTGTTTGGCTCCAATCCTGGGATGGGTAGTGTTTTGATTAATCAAATAGAGGAGAAAATGCATAAAACGAATTATGCAAGCTATGATAAAAAAAAGGAGTGGCTAGTTGATTTTAAGGAAATCAATAAATCTAAAAAATGATGAAAAACTTCGGCCAACGAACCCGAATTTCGAGCCATGGGGTAAGGTTATGAGCCTAGGATTTAGAAAACTCTCGGACTTGCCTGTTTGAAAACAGACTGGTGTATAACTGGATCAAAGATGAGGGTTTGATCAATTACACATCAAGGGGGACGTGAAACTAATCTTAGGACTAGAGTTATTCACGTGAAAAGGCTAGGGTTTGATGAGATTCACGTGAAATATGGAGGGAGACTTGAGAGGGATTGGCGTGAATATGGGGAGAGTTGAAAGATTTGAGAGAGAGTATGGATTAGGGTTTGAGAGAGGAAAAACATGAGGTTGAGAGAGTTTTTGAGAGAGAATATGGACGAGGGTTTTAGAGGGATGTTGACGTGAAAGTGGAAAGAAATAGGGATTTTGAAAATAGCCTTAGGGAATCAACAGGATAGATATGAGAACCGGATAGTTCAAGAGAATCAAACTTGATATAGAAACACCACAAGTTAAATCCCTAGGGCTACTTGTTCTCCCTCTTAGTTATAGAAACACCTTCTAAGAGTAGGAAACAAGTTCTTCCTCACCACTTGAATTGCCACATTCAAGATACAATAGAAGAGATCAAACGAGGTTTCAAGAAACACTCAAGGAGTAAGCAAAAAGATTGTTTGTATTCATGATTCAAAGTTGTGTTTTGAAACGAGTACAAGCTATGCTATTTATACTATACTATGTCCTAAACCTCCTAGGACTCTATACTTGGCGCCAAAGCTACCAATCTCCTACTACTAGACGCCTAAACAACTCTTTCCTCCTAGGATTGGGATTCCTAATCCTAAAGGAATTAGTTACAACAATATGGATCCTTCTAGGACTTGGCTTTCCTAATCCAAGATGGATTAGTTACAAAATAAGCCAACCTAATCTAGGATTATAAGACTTGGCGTCCAAGCTACACCAAACGACTCCTAGGTTCTTCTAGAACCTTCTAGACTATTCTAGACTCTTCTAACTTGATGTCCAAGTTTATAGCTATTACTTGGCATCTCACACAACTAAAAATAATAAAATTACATCAAATAACTTGCTAATAATAAAGAAAACACTAAAAATGTGAACTTCAAACTGAAAAGGCCAAAACTGTGAACTTCATCTTGAAATGGTCAAAACTGTAAAATTCAACTTGGGCTTTGTACTTGGGCCTTTTGACGTGGACCTTGAGCCTTCTAGGACGTTTGGACGTCCTCTTGGAACAAAGAGCATGTGATATGGGTTGACTTTTGGGCCTCCACAATGAATTCTTCTCCTTTGGCCCTTTCTACCTCCTTGTAGATGACTTGGACCTTCTTCATTGGGCTTGGTGGGCTGATTTACATCACAGACTCTACTAGAATCGATCTTGAAATGAAAAAGAGTGGGAAGAAGTTTAAAAAGCTTCGCAAGATTACATTCATGTTAAGCAAACGTAATGATTTTTATGAAAATATGTTCAAAGGTAGCATCAAGAATGAATTGCATTATTACAAAAGAAATGATTGAAAACACAAGCAATCTAACCTCACTTAACACAAATCATGCAAATGAGAGAGACGACATAAGAGAACGCCGACATCAATACGTCAAGATTCTTTTATAACTCGAACGGCGATAGTATCAAGGCTCTTTTTTGAGAGCGTACTGGAGAGTGTGAGAGTATTCTCTTGGGAGTTCTTGGATGATTTTACTTGAGCCGAATGCCTTGGTCTTTATAGGGCAGAGGAGGTGTAGATGAAGATGGAAGGAGAAGACAGGATCCACCAATCAAGCTCCAATCCCCCTAGAAAAGTCATATGGCCTTTAATATTTGCATGAGGGGATCATGTAATCAGCATGCATCAAGGGATTGAGTTGAATGGAAAATGGCGCGGATTGCTGACATGGCAGAGAGCAAAGTTGTTTGGCCTTGCTTGTGTTTTCTTCACACGGATAAGTGATGTGGCAGATTGGTGAGGTGGCTAAAAAGATAGCAAGACCAGACAACATTACTCGATTTCTAGCCCATTTTGCTCTTCCTTTTGGGCCTTGTCATTGCTGTGCCTAGCTGTTGGAGATGAAGCAAGGTCAGGTGGCCTTGCTCGATTTTTAGCTCATTTTAGCTCACTTTGGATTTTTGCTTTATTTTGGGGCTGATGTGTGATGAGGTGTGCACATTGCTCCCGATTTACATTTGTACACTTGACCCGGTACAAAATTCGGTGTCTATAGCCACACACATTGAAAACACTCTTGATGCCATCACTGATCAACTTGAGAGACTTAATGCACATCTTCTTGGTCAACCTCGACATGAAAGGAGAGAGAGACTCTCCCCTAGCCCTATCTGTCCTCCTCTAAAGTTCAAGTCGAGTGACGATGATAGTGGCTCCTTGTATTTGTTCTAAAAAAGGGGAATAGAAGTACGACCACCGAGGGATGACTTACATGATTTCAAGGTTAAGCTCCCGAAGTTCATTGGCTCCCTTGACCCAGACGAGTATTTAGAGTAGGTGCAATTAGTGGAACGAATCTTTGAGGCTACGAAATATAGTGATGAAAAGGTGTTTAAGGTGTGTGGGCAATTTTCTCGCCGTTTAGACTTCTAAACATCCATAGGATAGGGAATTTGTGATGGGGTTTACTTTTTAAAACTCCTTAAGGATTATTTACACATTTCATGAATAGCAGTTGTAAAACCACCTTCCCTTTACTTTGTGCATTTCATGAATAATTAAACTAAACTTTAGGAGTGAACATCCATTCGTTCCAACTCTTTAGGATTAGTTCAATTTGTTCACAAGATGTTAAGCTCGGAAGAAGGTAATTTATGAAACTACTATTTAAAAATATACAAAATCACCTTAAAGTTGCATTGGTTCATTGTAAAATCATGTTAGACACGATTTAGGCAATCCCGATGTGTTTTAGTTTGAAAGGAGTCGCCACCCGACTTTTTTAATGAGAAAATCCAAGACAAAACCGAAAAGAAAACAAGAAAGACTCCGCCGACGAACCAAGAAGTGGATTCGGGGGTAAGGCTATGAACTTGAAAGGTAAAGACCTTTGAGTTCGCCTCTCACTTAAGGAAAGACTCTACTAACAGTTTAAAAATGTGCTTTTAATAAAGTTTGGAAGGAGAATAGATGAGAACTTTATATGTGAAACCCCGAATTTTTTGAGAATTTGTTGGCAATTTGTTATGCAAACACTTGAGCTCGTAGGACCGTTGCGTGACTAATAAGGGTAGTTTGGTAGTTTCCTACGTACATGAGAATTGCATGAGAGTAAGGGTATATTGGTAATTTTATGCGTTATTGGATGAATTATGTGATTAATAGTGTTAATATTATTATTAATAATAATATTATTGTTATTGTTATTGTTATTAGTGTTTTATTCTTCTTCTTATAATTATTATGATTATGATTATTGTATTATTATTCGTAGTAGTATTCTTATTAGTATTATTATAATTGTTGTGACGTGAATATTGTTATTTACGTGTTGTTATGATTATTAGTTGTGGTTATTATCAGTATTATTATTACGTGGCTATTATCATATGACTGTTATTATTACTATATGATTATAATTATTATTAGTAGTATGTGATTACTATTTATTATAAGTATTATTATTATTATTTGTTATTATTAGTTTTATACGTGATTACTATTGTTATATGACTATTATTACTATTAAGTGACTTAAATATTATTATTATCATTAGTATTCCAATTATTGTTAGTAATGTTGGTATTATTAGAAGTAGTAATGTCATTAGTGGGATCCATCATTGTTGGTTGTTAGTAATTTATAATAAAGATCTTAGCAGGGTTAGAGTTGGGTAGGAGTTAGGATTTTCGTTTCTGTTAGATTAGAGTTAGATTAGGGTTATTGTTAGTGTTAGTGTGAGACTAAGTAGATAATTAAGCGGCTAAACCTAAAGCCCCCTCTAAGCAATAACTCACGCACACTCTCCCTCTTTCTTTCTTTTTTGCCGCCGCCCAACCCGAGGCCCTGCTTGTTTTCTCTCTCCCGGGTCTCTACGCACAACCACTGCTCCGCTCACCCCAGCTGGCCATCACCACCTTTCGTCACCTCGCTCCACCACCCGAAAACCGTCTAATCACTAAGCATTAGGGATGGCAATGGGTCGGAGGCGAATCGGAGGTAGGTACCTCCACCTTCGCTTCAATTAATAATCGGAGGTTGAGGTCCACCTCCAAATCCGATTAATTGGAGGTGGGAAGACCTCCAAATCCAAACTTAATAGGAGGAAGGTATCTCCACCTTCGCTCCAATTAATAATCGGAGATGGAGGTCCACCTCCAAATCCGATTAATCGGAGGTGGGAAGACCTCCAAATCCAAACTTAATCGGAGGTACCCAACTCCAACTCCGACTCTGATTACCTTCGACTCCGATTAGCTGTTATACGTTTCCATAAAATGATTTCATCCGACTTCGATTACTTCGAACTCTAATTACCTCTGATTATATATCATACTTGTTAAAATAAAGCACCAACAATAATTCTTAAAAATGTTTGCATAACACACAACACACATATAACATATCAAAAATGTCATCGTCAGTAGTTGCAAGATTGTTGAAGTCTTGGCCCCGTTCGGTGCTCATCGTTATCTTTCAAGGGGGTCGTTGGAGTTGTCAAGATTGGTGTCATTTGTCAGCCATTTCTGTAGATTCCAGTCTTCCAGTGGGTTTTTTTTTTTTTTTTTTTTTTTTTTTTTTTTTTTTGTAGTAAGCTAGTTTGTTCTTTGTGTTCTTATCCTTCATGGTTAGTTTATTGATCCTGAGATAGGAGGATTCTAACCTTAGATTGACTCCATTGTTCATTTACCTTGTAAACAGTGTGTCAATCCATTTACCCGATATAAAAAAAATATAACATATCAAAAATAGTCTCTCAACCATCAGAATACTACTGGGAAATTCCAAAACCATAAATTCCAAAATTTTTACAATCTATTATAATAAAAATCGGTCATTTTAATTTTCATTTGGAGATTCAAACAATTGAAAGATTGTTGGATCATCTTTTATTGCTTTCTCTTGTTCATCTAAAACATTTTGATAAGTATTCTCTTCCCTTAACTCTTTTATTAATTACTTTGCTAATCACATTCTTGCTTGTTTAATTGTTTTGCTTATTATTTCATTATCTTGCTTGTTTATGGTTGTTTGATGTTAGAAATCATGTTTAGGGTTGTTTTGGATGTTGTTAGCATAGTTTTTGTCATGATTAGTGGCTAGAAACCCTATGGGTTAGGGGGTAATTAAGGATGTGATGGGTGATTAGGTTTGGGTTTGGGTTAGCAATATTAGTGGGTAATTAGTTGGGAAATCAATTTCCCACTCCTTTCCTTCACTCAAGTGGGATGTATTTGGGTTCGAAATCTCCCGAATACATTCCAACACTTGAGTCGGAAGGTTAGAATTGGGATAGTTAGTACTCTACTCACGGAAGTGAATAGAGACTAACTAGGGAATTCCGTTTCATTAACTCTCCGGGTCCGTGGAGGACTTTGGGAAAGTTAATCCGGACTATCCTCGAAAGAGGAAGCTCGGTGGGTATTTTCTAACGGAATTGCCACTTGATTCTCCCTTCTTATTATTCTCTTGTTGCAAAACCCATTTCCTCATTCCTGTTTGCATCCCGAAAAGCCTCTGAAGCTCATTTCCTTTCCTTGACCGACCTTAGTTTTATTTCTTGCGTTGTGACCCTTTCAACCAAATACCTTACCTTAGCAATCTCATCCCGACCATTGACCTAGATTCTATGACCAAGGCCGCCAGCTCCCTGAGAGAGAACGACACAACCGAGGTCTTACAAAACCACGTTACACAAAATGGCGCCGTTGCCGGGGAGCCAGCGCCCCTAGTTTTAGTTTCTTGGTTTTTTGTTATTTGAGTTTGCTTTCACGCTAGAAATCAGTTTGTGCCAATCCAAATGAATTTGATGCTTCTTCATTTCTTGTAGGAGTCTTCGCGTTCTAATGGGTGAAGCTCAAGCTGGTTCACCTCGTACCCTTCTATCATATGCCGTTCCATCATTGGGTACGGGAGGTAGTCCTATCACATTACCATCCTTACCACCCGATGCTGTGTTCGAGTTTAAACCGCACTTACTTGAAGTCTTCGAAAGAAACCCGTTTTACGGGGATGATACTGCTGAAAGTCCCACTGCTCATATTGATAAGTTCGAAGACCGGATTAGCTTTATACACATTCCAAGGTTATCATCAGAATATTTGAAGTTGAAATTCTTTCCTCTCACTCTTGTGGGGAAAATGAAGATGTAATGCCCCGACCACTAATCAGGGTATTACCCATATTTTATCTTAATTAATGTTATTTTAGCGGAAGCTTAAAAGCCGAGAGCGTTACCACCGCTTCTCCAATAAGGAAAAACAAGGCTTTTCTAATATGATAAATCAAGTAAGAACAACACTCAATACTAATAATAATAATAATAATAATAATAATAGTAATAATAATAATAATAACAGAATTTGTAATAAGTGATGAAAATAATAAAATGACAATAATATTAACTTTTAATAGAGAAGAATGATGACGAGAATAAAACTTAGACACATATATGTATATATATATATATACATATAGTTACTGTTCAACATAACATGCAACGGAAATTAAAACTTAATAAAATTCTAATAGTCATAAAGCATGACACGTAAAACATAAACACATCAAAATATTCAGACAAAAGTAGTGAGCCGACTCTAGTGGATTTTTATAAGCTTAAGTATCTGCTAGCCAACATAACTCAGTTTGGAGCTGACGTTTTCCCTTCCCCTCCGTACCTAAAACAAAACATATTTTAAAAAAAATAAAAACATGAGATGGAACTCATATAATCTGATACTATAATGTAAAAATAAAATAATATTTAGGTGAGCTTGGTTTGAAATTCATTTTATTTTGAAAACGAGGGAGAGAGGAAATATTATGAAAATTTGATTGCTCGATTATTATTATCTGAGTGGAAACCCCTGATTGTTTTTTAGGCCAATCTATATGAAATGATATGTTGTAAAGCAACCATAAGATCCTGTCTTTAACTATGCGCATATCTGAGTCGGTTACTAACTCAGACTCCGGCACCGGGTGTGCTGATAGGGGTCCACAATTTAATATGAAAAAAATATATTATGAAACCAAGTAAATGGTTATTGAGCATGTATGTACTTGCATAATTGAATAAAATCAAATAATTGATTTTAAAAGATATAGTCATCGAATTATACTTTTTCTTCCCGAAAATTGGTGAATTTCTCCTTAATTGGACAATGAAATTAAGTAACCAAATCTGAATTTTAGTTTAATAGAGAATTAATTAATTAAGGAAATAAGAATAATTAGAAAAATAAGGAATTTAGAAGGGAATTAGGTTTGTAGTAATTACCACCAGAGGAATGGGCTGTTTAAAAGGCCCAGGAGCTTGGAGTAAATAAATAAAAGAGGGCCTTCCTCACTCTCTTCTTGTTCCTCAAATTGAACCACAGTCAGAGACAAGGAACAGAGCGGGGCGGTCGGTGGTTTTGGGCGACAGAGGCAACGACGAGCAGCGACGTTCGACGGTCGGAGGTCGGGAACGACAGTGGAGGGCGGAGGTAGGCCTGGTCGAGTGAGTTCGTGGCCGAGATTGTGGTGGTTCAAAGATAAAGAAAACCCAGGTTTGTGTTTCTGTCTTGGGTCTGTATTTTGGTGGGGTGTTTTCCGGTGGTTTTGGATGTGGTGGTTGGTGGCTTTCTGAGCGGTGGCTGGTGGTGCCAATAGTGGTGACAGTTAGGTGGTCGGTGGTGGTGCTCGGTGGTGGTTGCCGAGGAGAGGGAGATGAGGGTGTGTTTGTGAGATTTAATTTGTTTCCCAATTTCTTATTTATAGTTTGTTTCATCTGATTTTAGGACTTATTCAATTGCTAAAAGGCTCTATTATTGCAATTTACAGGCATTGTTGGACATTATTGACATCAAAGTAAGCTTTTGGCAATGGTGGAATTGGAACTTGGGAAAGGTTGGCTTGTTGGGAAGGAGAAAAGAGAATGTATGGCAGCCTTCCTTTTTGTCAAAAAGGATCCCATAATTTTAGGATCTGAATTTTTGAGGAAGGATTTTGTATTTATATTAAACTTGTAAGTGTATACTACTTGTATTAAGAGCATAATAGAGATTAGGATTGTTGCTTGTAAAATCTCTCAAAAAATTAGTGGTTATTGATTGGAGTAAAGGAGTAAGTAAACTCCATTTTGATTAGTAAAAGCCTAGAAGGAAAGGGAAATCACGTATCCAAAAATAAATTTGCTTAGTAATATTTTTATTCGGGAAGTGTTGCGATATAATTCACGACAAGTAAATAAATAAATACGTACATAAATAAACACCTCAATAAATAAGATAAATAATTTAAAACATTTAACTGAGATAATTACGAATTATGTTTGCTAAAACTTGATTAAATTTTTTGGGGTGTTACATCCTTCCCCCTTAAAATAAGTTTCGTCCTCGAAACTTTGAATAAAATGTTTTTACCTTAAAATGAGGTGTCTCCTTCCACTAGTAGAATTGGGGTCGATAGGCGTCTGCAAATAGGCGTCTGCTAACTCGTCAGTCGCCAAATTGAAGTTAAAAAATTTAAAAAAAAAGGAAATTCCAAATCGGCGTCTGTTTGCGTGTAATAGACGCCGATTTGTCTGACATTGAATATTTTATAATGTTGATTTGATAACGGCAATTTCCAACTTTCTTTTTTTTTTAAAATTGTGCCAAATTGGCGTCTGTTGAGCGCCTAAACAGACGCCTTTTTACTTTGGCGTCGGCTTTGCGGCTAAACAGACGCCAATTTGGCACAATTTTAAAAAAAAGAAAACAATTTCCCAATTTTTCTGTGCCTCGACTGCCGGTTTATTACCCTTAATCGGCGTCTGTTAAGGGGTATAACAAACACCATTTTTGTTTAAATTGGTAAAAAAAAAAATCATAGTTTCAATTCTGCCATAGTCGTCGTCGAAGGAGGAAGAGAGAAACCGAGAGTTTGAAGAAAAAGTTGGCGCCTCGTCAACGTAAATCATTTAATTTTTTAGTTTCTTTTGTTTCAGATCTGTTATAATATGATTAATATTATGAAAAGTGATTAAATTATAGATTATATTTGATGAAAAACGAATTATATGAATATTTGTATGTTTGTTTTGGTTATGTTGAGTTTAATTGTAGTTTATGCATATAAGTTGAAAAATTTGAGTTGTTTTAGTTAATTTCTATGAATTGTTATATATATTGGATGTTGAATTAGAATTTTAAGTGTGAAATTAGGGTGTGTAATGTAGATTTGTTCAATTTAAATATTGTTTTTATGTTTTTATAGTAGTTTAACTAATTGCATGTATGTTTTAGTTTGGGTTTTAGTTATTGATTTAGTTTTAGTTTTAATTTATAATGTTGAGAAGTATAATTTTGTTTAGGTTGAGCACAATATTGAATTTTATATGTTTCGTGGTAAATTTAAATATGAGTAATTATATATAGTGTGGAAAAAAAAATATATGTAACAATGCATGTAAAATATGTTTAAGTTAATTAGTATGTGTGAAATATGTTATATAACGTGGGAAATTATAATTTGTTTCGATTGAGTGCAAATGTGTTATATTTTAGGATGATTTTTAGGAATTGCATTAACGATTTAATTAATTAGGTAATGTGTATATACGTAACATAATTTCAATTATGAATACATTTAGGTTAATTTTTATTTTTTGAATTTATAATTTAAGTTGTTTAGTTAATAATTAAGTTAAAACTATAAAAAATTACTATACATAACCAATTATTAATTTATACGTACGTAGTGAATAATTAAGTATGAATAGTTTGTTTAGTACTGTACGTACGTAATTAAGTATGAATATATAGTTTGTTTAGGGTTAGGGTAATCGATCAGTAAGGGTTAGGGTAATTCGTATGGCCTGCTTAGGATAATGTACCAATTACATATTCCATGAAATTCAATGGAGTTTGACACCAATCAACAAATTGAAAAGTTGGGGAATATCATCATCCTCAACTTTTGAAATGTTGTTTAGCATGCTTCAAATTCATTTGAAACTACGTCATGGAACAAGCATATTGGTTAATTGGTATGTTAATTAGCAAAGAGGATTACGTTGGTTTAGTATTCCGAATAGGTTATATATATATGTATTAGTTATCATAAAAGGATGTTGAGTTTGGATGATTTTGGTTGTTATTAGTAAGTGAGTTAGCCTTTAAAGTTGGTAGCGTAAATTTGTTGTTAATCCAACCTAATTGCTAACTTAATTACTCATAACGCCAAATAAAGACATAAATTATGTAAATAATTATGTCACGTACATCCATTTAAACTTACTTAAGTACTCAACAACCAGTAGCTACATAATTACTGAATAAGTTTTTTACGATGGTAGTTTAGGGTTTTAAGTAGGATAATTTATATTTGTAATATCTTAGTGAGAATATATATGTCATAAAAAGAGGTCGAGTTTGGATCCTGTTAGTGTGCAAGGAGAGTGTGTGTTGTGACCTGATAATCTATGGCTGAAAGGGGCTTTCATGAGTCGTGTCGACTCTCCTTTATTTGTCTGGGTCCCCAGAAAATAGCGCAATCTCAGCAGTGAAATTGCACGAGGTTTATATAGTGCTCTAGGAGTTAAAAGTGTATCCGATTTGGTACAATATATGCATTGTTTATATTGTGCAGCTTGAGGGGCAGCAAGACAACGTGGGTTTGGAAGAGAAGCTTATAGTAAAGGGTCTAAAAGAAATCGTGTTGGGCTTTCTTGCATGTAAGATTCATATGTCCATCAAAGTTTAGGCACGATATTGCACATTCAATGCTTTGATGGACCTATGAATCTTACATGCAAGAAAGCCCAACACGATTTCTATTAACCCTTTACTATAAGCTTCTCTTTCAGACCCGCCTTGTCTTGCTGCCCACCAGGCTGCACATTGGAAACAATGCATTGTACCGAATCTGATACGCTTCTAACTCCTAGAGCACTATATAAACCTCGTGCAATTTCACTGCTGAGATTGCGCTATTTTTTGGGACCCAGACAAACAAAGGAGAGTCGGTACGACTCATGAAAGTCTTTTTCAGCCATAGATTAACAGTTAACAAACACATTCTGCTTGGATAATAACAGGATCCTCTTGCCTGGTGACATAGATTGGTTGTTGCTGCCATAAAACTCATGTTTCGAGTTTGGATGATTTTGATAATATGTAATCAAGTATGTTATTGAATAACACAATGTTTATTGTTAATTAAGTTCATGGTAGGCTTGAATAATAGATTCACGTACATTATGGATGGGCCCTCACATCGCCGTTGGATGTACCAGAGGTTTGAACCGAATAGGAGGGTTATCAGGGCACAATGGGCTGCGGGGGTAGAAATGTTTGATCAATTTGCAAAGAGTAATTCCTATGAGTATCCGAGGACTGGAAAGTATCGGTGTCCATGGGTGAAGTGTAAGAATAAGAGCGAATATAGTCCCGATGAAGTTAAAGAACATTTGTATAGGCGAGGGTTTATGGAACAATATTGGTGTTGGACGAGCCATGGTGAAGAATGGGGTGACGATGATGATGAGGATGACAGTGGTGACGATGCGGAAGGTGAGGGGGAACCGACAAACGAGGAACCGAATCAGCCACCATTCATCGACAGAACGGAAGAGATGATGAAGATTTCGTCATGGCGAACGAGGCGCTTAATGCAGGAGCTCAACAATTTTATGATATGCTTCAATCTGCTCAACAGCCTCTGTGGGAAGGGTGTGCGACTCATACTGAGTTGTCCACTGCCGTGAGATTGATCAGTCAGAAATCGAAGCACAATTTGTCGGAGCAGGCAATGAACGATATCATGGAACTGATGAGCGAGAGTTGTCCCCAGCCGAACCTAGTCCCTAGAAACTATGATGAGCTGAAAAAGAAGGTTAAGAAGTTGGGGATTGGCTATGAAACAATTGATTGTTGCCTTAGTGGATGCATGATCTACTATAAAGACGATGCACATCTCACTGAATGTAAATTTTGTGGCCATCCTAGGTATAAGCCACAGAAATCGTCAACCAAGACAAAGAAAGGGATCCCGTACAAGAAAATGTTTTACTTTCCCTTGACCCCTAGGTTGCAGCGTCTGTACGCCTCGAAGAATACGACCGGGCATATGAGATGGCACGCAGAGAACAAGCGCGAGGAAGGTGTACTTTGCCATCCGTCGGACGGAACCTCGTGGAAAATGTTCGACATCGTGCATCCGGACTTTGCGAGCAAATCGCGAAATGTAAGGTTGGGCTTGTGTGCGGATGGGTTTAGCCCGTTCAACATGACAAGGAGATCTTATTCGGTATGGCCGGTTGTAGTAACTCCTTACAACTTGCCACCTGAATTGTGCATGACAACGGCGTACATGTTCCTCACATGTATTATTCCTGGTCCGAAGAACCCCGGAAACAAAATTGATGTCTTCCTCCAACCTTTGGTGGACGAGCTGCAACGCTTATGGGTGGGTGTTGAAACATACGACATCTTCAAGAGATAAAATTTTAACATGAGGGCATCGTTGATGTGGACGGTGAATGATTTTCCGGCGCTTGGCATGCTTTCCGGGTGGAGCACGCATGGTGCCATGTCTTGTCCTGTTTGCATGGATTGTTTGAAAGCAATTCGTCTAAAGCATGGGAGGAAAGCCTCTTGGTTTGACTGTCACCGACAGTTTCTTGCTAAGGGCACGCTTTGAGAAGAAATCGAAAGGCATTTCGAAAGGGGCACACTTGCTCAGATAGAACTAACCCACCGTGTAGGAAAAACGGTTATGAAATCTATGAAGAGGTGAAGCACTTCCCCAAGGTGACTACCCATGGCAACTTTGTAGTCCCGGGATTCAGAGAGAATGCTCATAATTGGAAGAAACAAAGTATCTTTTGGGAGTTGCCTTATTGGAAGGATCACATGGTTCCACACAACTTAGATGTGATGCACATTGAGAAGAACTTTGTGGACAACATCGTAAACATGGTGATGGGGGTGGACGACAAAACAAAGGATGATGGAAATGCAAGGAGGGACGTGGAGGACATATGTGACAGGACAGAACTCTATCTATTTCCCGGTCCTAACGGTAAACCCCTACAGCCAAGAGCCAAATATGTTCTTCCCGAGGATAAGCGAACAGATCGACGTTTGTAACTGGGCACAACAGCTTCGTTTGCCGAACGCTTATGCTTCGAACTTCGCTAACTGTGTCGATGCATTAGGTAAAAGGTTTCAAAACTTTAAAAGCCATGACTGTCATGTGTTCATGCAGACATTGTTATCTGTTGCGTTCCGGGCACTTCCAGATGATGTGTTGGAGCCACTGGTTCAGTTAAGCCAATGGTTCAAGAGCCTCTGCTCCACAACATTGAAGCACAGTGACTTAGTCCGGCTTGAAAAAGAAATTCCCATAATAATATGCAAGCTGGAGACCATATTTCCTCCCTGCTTCTTCAACGTAATGGAACACTTGCCCATTCACCTGGTACAGGAGGCATTCTTTGGTGGTCCTGTTCAATATCGTTGGATGTATCCCTTTGAGAGGTATTTCGGTTGGTTGAAGAAGAAAATAAATAACAAGGCACACCCTGAAGGATCTATGGCTCAAGCGTACCTCATGTTTGAGATTTCCCAATTCGCATCTACTTACTTTGGGACGGATAATGTATCGTCTTCTACATCAACAAGTATGCGTAACGAAAATGTCGAGGATGACCCTACATTATTGTCGGTTTTCAAGGACAGTGGGAGCCCCGTGGGAGGTGTAGACACGAGGTGGCTCAGCGATCAAGAGTATAAAGCAGCACACCTGCACGTTCTACTGAATTGTAAAGAAGTCAACCACTACTTAGAGTAAGCAATGCTCACTACCAATTTGATTGAATTGATATATATTACATGTAATTAATGAGCTTGTATCCCGCGCATGCAGCTTGTTTAAGAATTACAAGTTGACTTCATTTCTCAACACCACAGACACTCAATTGGATCAGATGATTGAAGCAGAGTTCGCTCAATGGTTTTATCAGCTATCAGTGAGAATCACAATCATTTATACACTTTTGAATTGGTACATATGATTGAATCAGCTAACTGTTACTCCAATTGTAGGAAAATTGGGAAGCCTTTCGGGTTTACGAAGATGAGCGTCATGAACACCTTTACCAGTTAGCCCGAATGTCTTCCCCTAAAGTGACCACGTGGAGTGCTTATCGAATCAACGAGTTCTTATTTCACACCCAATCAAGGAGTAACTCAGTGGCTTCGTATAGTGCTGGGGTGTGTGTCAAAGGCACGGGTGGTGGTGGATTTGTCGATGACTTCTACGGTGTTCTCCAAAAAGTTATCGCACTAGAATATGTTGGGCCTGTCAACAAGAAGAGCATACTGTTAAGATGTGATTGGTTTGACAATACCTCGGTACGAGGTGTACGTTCACCAAGGTTATGCCCGTTTGTTGAATTACACAGGGATAGACGGTATTGGAAGTACGACCCATTCATCTTAGCAGGGTGCGCAACCCAAGTGTTGTTCATGAATTACCCGGCAGGAATACGAGATAAAGCTAACTGGTGGGTTGTGGTTCCAAACAAACCATCTTATGCACAGTACAAACAGTTCACCCTTCCGTTGGCCATACAAGATGATCAACCAAGAGATGTTGTCCCGATAAACCCTAACGACGATACCGTAACACAAGTACTCGCTATTGAAGGGGTGTTCGATGAGGTTGTTGACATGAACAACGCCCAATTAATAGTGGGTGGAAATACGTCCGATGTAGCCAATGAGGACGATGGAGACATCGACGATGACGAAAATGATGATGGTGACGATGATGAAGTGGACGAGGACGATGAAGACAACGACGACTATTAAATAAGAATATAGTATATATATTCGAATTTTGATTGTGTTACAAATGTCTGAAACGAACAAGTCCTAATGTTGCTTATAAATGAAACTCTTTGCGCTATGTTTATTATATTCTACATCAACGTGTTGTCGATCTCATTAATAATATTTCTTTGTGTTACTATCTCTGTTAATACATTGTATTTTGTGTACGTAGTCAATTACTAATTAATTCATATTACTTGCTATTTTATGTACACGAAGTTGATACTAATTCAATGTTTATTCTACAATAATTTTGCAGTTGCAGAATGACAAGAAGAGAGGAATCACGTAGAGGTCGGACCCGTGGTGGGTCTAGACCTAATGCTAGGGGTGGTTCATCGTCTGCCCCACAGTCACCATACATTCCCCAATTTGATCTTGTCCCTGATGCTGCTTCTCAGCCACAGGGAACCAGTTATGATCAAATATTTTCACAGCTAGACCCCTCCACCCTGGAGCTCATTCCGTTCTTTGCTCAGGGGCTTCAGGGGGGCCCAAACTGATGATGGGGGTGCCCAGATCGATGGGGGTACCCGGATCGAGGGGAGGGAGCCCGATCGAGCAGAGGCGATACCCAAACGTCGGGGACTGATATTAGTGACCGCTACCTAATTCAGCTGGACGTTCGGGCGGATGCTCGAAAAACAGAAGATGGGAAGTATATCATCGAACCGTGCAATGGCGCGTAAGTATCAATATCAACTTTTGATTATGTGTTTATAACTTAATTTGTGTTTAAATATAATTTTATATGCCCTCTCTAACCAATGTTTCATTTCTAATTGATTTAAGTGTGGCGCCTTATGGGGCCCACGCAGTCACGGCTATTATGGATATTGTGAAGCAAAATTTCAGAGGCTTTTGGCCTACGTGGAGCAAAGTGCCTAAGGACACGCGTGAGCTGATATATGATGAGTTCAAGGTAGAACCCGCCCCATTTTTTCATGCTTAATTAATATGAATTATGTCGTAATGGTTCGATTTGCATGTTTAAGTGCACCCAATTACTTAATTAATATGAATTAGTACGTGTATGTTTGTTTATAATGCGTGTATGTTTGTGTGTGGTTATCCGGCGTGTGGCCGTTGTTTAATTAATATGACTTGGTGCGTGTATGTTTGTGTTTAATGCGTGTATGTTTAATTTGTGTATGGTTATCCGGCGTGTGGCCATTGAGATATATTAATATGAATTGGTGTATGTTTGTGTTTAGTGCATGTATGTTTGTGTATGGTTATCCGGCGTGTGGCCGTTGAGATATATATTAATATGAATTGGTGTATGTTTGTGTATAATGCATGTATGTTTGTGTATGGTTATCCGGCGTGTGGCCGTTGATATATATTAATATGAATTGGTGCATGTAAAATGAGGGATAATTGTCCATTTATAGGGGAAACTATGCCAAATTTTTTTCATGGTTTATTAATTAAAAGTTATGATGTATATGTTGTTTTATTTGCCTGTTTAATTTTTCATTTATGATTTAAATATAGAAAAAATTCTGGTGGGAATCTCAACATGATGCTTATATACGTGATTGGTTCATCAAGAGGGCTCGAAAACAGTACTCCGACACTATCGGCAAATCAAAAAAGTGTTGGCTGGCAGGGAGAGGCAAGCCAAAATGGATTGTCGACGACGAAATTTTGGGCAAATTCATTGCTCTATGGCAAGATCCCAAATTCGCTGAAAAATCGAAGAATATGAGCCGAGCAAGGAAGATGAACGAAGATAAGGGTCCACCATCGCACACAAGGGGCCCAGTTTCATTCGGCATCGTCAAACATAAATTGGTAAGTTAATTAATTACGACTTTATTTATATACAACGTCTCACATATGTATGATTTAACGTACAATTTAACGTTTGTATATATATGCACTTACGTACAGAAAGAAAAAAACGATGGAAAAGACCCTACTTTATGGGAGCAATTCGAAGTGACCCATGTGAAGCAGGGCACTGGTCAGTGGGTGCACGACAGGTTCAGGCAGCTTGAGGTAAGTACCTTCATCCACAACATTTAAGTTATTATATACGTACGTACGTACGAACATTAACTTTAATTCCCTTATTCCAATTACTCTTTCTATGTATCCACCAGGAGACGATTGCAGAAGATTATGAATCATACAAAAGGGAGATGGCGGCAAAGCAGCGGGAGGACGGTCAACCAGTTACTCCCATCATGTCTGAAGACGAGTTTTGGCTTGACAAACAACTACAAAGCTGGGGACACGTCGTAGGCATGGGGATGGTGGGGGAAGCTATGAAAGCATAGTTCCCCCGCATCGCATCGAGGAGACGGCCACGACGTCGTAATGACTCCGATAGCTTCGACGTCCGAGCCTCTATTACGGAGATGAACAGAGAGCTTTAGCGTCAACTCGAGCAAGAAAGACAAAAAACGAAGAAGAACGGCGCAGAATGGAGGAAGATTTCCAGAGAAAATTAGACGAAGCAATGGCGACACAAGCGAGGCAAATGCAAATGCAACAAATGCAAATGCTACAAATGTTGCAAATGCAAAGATCGTACCAGCAGCAGCCAGCACCTGATAGCTGGCAAGCCACTTTCCTCGCTGAATCTTCCTCTGGAAGTCAAGTGCCATTCACTGGACAGCCTCCTCCACCGCCGCCCCGCCGCCGTACTTCTCGTCCGACCCCCGTCTCTCAACCCCCACAACCACAGCCCACCATTACTCCCGAGAAATCGTTGTTCGCTTACCCAGGTAAACCTTTTTTATCCATAATCGCAATATTAAATTACTTACACGTACTTGGAGACCATATTTTTATTTTGATTGTTTTTCATACTGTTCCAAATTGTCATTGTACCACAGGAAGCCAATACCTTTTCCACAACGTCGACGAATTGACCCAAGGTCACAATTAGGGTGGGGATAACAACGATGGGGAGGAAAGCGAAACTGATGACGATGCCGCTCAAGATTAATTATTTTGATAGTATTTTTAATTATATATATGAACATTTAAACTTTTTATTCATTATATGTACGTACGTACTTAGCTTGTACATTGGATCCAAACATCGATCAACATTTTTTTTATGTTTTAATTTCGCACATATATACGTATAAATTAATTAACTTAATTAACATATATATAATAACACGTACATACACATGATTACATTAAATTATCTAGCTAGATATGATATATATACTTATCACTTAGAAAAATTAGAATTAACAATAATAACTACTAATTAACTATAACTAAAATATGAATACATACATACGTAATTAATTGTTATAATAAATATTAATAATAATAATAATAATAATAATAATAATAGTGTTAATAAAAATTATAATATTAAGAATAATAATAATATATGTTTTTTAGGGCCAATTCTACTAGTGTTCTGTTTCCCAAGTGGCCTTAGAGGTGTTGTGGTGAGTCCAAAGGACTTTGACAAGTGGAATAATCTTATCACGAAGTTGCTTGATTCGACGATCCAAGATTTGAACGGGTTGCTCTTCATGTGTTAGGCTTTCATCAAGGTCTATGGGTTCACACGCCAAAGTGTGGCTTGGGTCGGGAATGTATTTTCTCAATTGTGAGAGGTGAAAGACATTATGAACATGATCAAGGTCAGGTGGTAAGGCTAAACGATAAGCAGAAGGGCTGATTTGTTCAATATAATGATTTCATAGGGTCCCACATACCTAGGGCTTAGTTTTCCTCGGACGTTGAACCTTCGCACACCTCTCACCGGGGATACTTTGAGAAAGACTTTATCACCTACGCAAAAATCAAGTGGTTTCCTCCGAAGGTCCGCATAACTTTTCTGTCTCTTTTGGGCTGCCTCTATGTTCTTTTGGATAAGATTGACTTTTTCTGATGTCTCTTGAACTAAGTCAGGGCCTAGAATGATTGGTTCAGAAATTTCACTCCAGCATAGAGGGGTTCTGCATCTCCTCCCATATAATGCCTCAAAGGGTGCCATTTTAATGGTAGCTTGGTAGCTATTATTATAGGAAAACTCTACCAATGGCAAGTATTCGTCCCATCTCCCTTGGAAGTCTAGGATACAAGCTCTAAGCATATCTTCTAGGATTTGATTAACTCTCTCAGTTTGACCATCAGTCTCTGGGTGGTAAGCTGTATCCATGTTTAGCTTAGTGCCAAAGGCTCCTTGTAATGCTCTCCAAAACCTGGCTTGGAATCTAGGGTCACGATCAGAAACAATATCCTTAGGTACCCCATGCAATCTAACTATTTCCTTGACATAGATTCGAGCTAATTTATCTATTCCCCAAGTATCATGAATTCCTATAAAGTGGGCCGATTTAGTGAGTCGGTCGACTATAACCCAAATTGCATTCTTCTTTTCTATAGTAAGTGGTAACCCAATGATGAAGTCCATTGAGATGGAATCCCATTTCCAAGTGGGGATTTCTAAAGGTTGTAATTCTCCTCCAGGTCTATTATGGTCAGCCTTAATCCTTTGACAAACTAAACACCTTTGGGCGAAATCCTCAATTTTTCTCTTCATGTTACACCACCAAAATTGTTCCCTTAAATCTTTATACATTTTAGTGCCTCCAGGGTATACTGAGTATATGGTGTTGTGTGCTTCTTCTAAAATCTTCTTCTTTACTTCCTCATCATTTGGGACACAAATACGACCTTGGACTCTTAATGACCCATCCTCATGTATTACAAAGCCAGGTGATTCCCAATAGTAACATCGTGCCTCAATTTTTCTAAGTAGGGGTCACTCCTTTGTAAGGTTCTAATGGTATCCAACAATGTTGAGTTCACCCAAATCGCCATATAGTGTCCCTTACTTTTGTTATGAATGATCTCGAGGCTAACTCCCCTAGGGTTTTCTATGGGTGTAGGATGAGGGGAAATTAGTGTATGGAGGCTATGTTGAGTTTTCCTACTAAGAGCATCTGCTACAACATTAGCTTTACCAGGATGGTATTGAATATCTATGTCATAATCCTTGAGAAGTTCTAGCCAACGTCGTTGCCTCATGTTCAACTCCTTCCGGGTGAAAATGTACTTAAGACTCTTATGATCAGTGAATATTCGACAAGGTACTCCATAAAGATAATGTCTCCAAATTTTTAATGCAAAAACAACTGCAGCCAATTCAAGGTCATGAGTTGGATAGTTCTTTTCATACGACTTTAGCTGTCTAGAGGCATAAGTTATAACTTTATCATTCTGCATAAGTACACATCCTAAACCATTCTTGGAGGCATCACTATAGACAGTAAACTCCCCATTTTCTGAAGGAAGGGTGAGGACAAGAGCAGTAGTTAAATGAGTCTGGAGTTCTTGGAAGGCGTGCTCACACTTAGGGGTCCATTCGAACTTTATGGACTTTTTGAGGAGGTTGGTAAGAGGTAGAGTAATTTTTGAGAAATCTTTAACAAACCTACGATAATAACCAGCTAACCCAAGAAAACTTCTAACCTCGGTGACATTGGTAGGTTTAGGCCATTCTATGATAGTTTGGATCTTATGTGGGTCTACCCTAACTCCTTCCTTAGATATGATATGCCCTAAAAAGGTTACTTCCTCTAACCAAAACTCACATTTCTTAAGCTTTGCATACAATTTATTGTCCCTTAAGGTTTGTAGAACCAACCTCAAATGGTCCTCATGATCTTCCTTGGTCTTATAATATATCAATATGTCATCAATAAATACCACAACAAACTGATCAAGGGAAGGTTGAAAAATCCTATTCATTTTTTTATCCATAAAAACAGCTGGTGCATTAGTAAGCCCAAACGGCATAACCACAAATTCATAATGGCCATAACGAGTCCTAAAGGCAGTCTTTGGAATATCCTTAGGCTTAATTCGTAGTTGGTGTACCCAAATTTAAGGTCTATTTTAGAAAAGACACTAGCGACCTGGAGTTGGTAAAAAAGATCATCTATTCTGGGCAAAGGGTATTTATTCTTAATGGTGATCTTATTGAGCTCCCTATAGTCTATGCATAACCTCAAGCTTCCATCCTTCTTCTTAACAAATAGAACTGGTGCACCCCAAGGAGACACACTAGGCCTGATGTATCCCTTCTTAAGCAACTCTTCTAATTGTACCTTAAGCTCTTTCAACTCAGTTGGGGCCATACGATAAGGTGGTTTAGATATGGGTTGTGCCCCTGGTACTAATTGGATTTCAAAATCTGTATCTCTTTTTGGTGGTAATCCCGGGAGTTCTTCCGGGAAAACATCGGGAAATTCATTCACTACAGGTATTTCAGAAAGTTTTTGCTCAGGCTCAGCGTCACCTACTACACAACACAAATATCCTTCACATCCTTTCCTCATTAATTTCCTAGCCTTCATCGAGGATATAGTAGGACATTCTAACCTAGCACCTTCTCTATGAAAGAATACTTTCCCACCTTTACTTCCTTTAAGACTCACACTTCTAGAATTACAATCAATACGAGCATTATACTTTGCTAGCCAGTCCATTCCTAGGATCAAATCAAATTCACTAAGATCAAATTGGATAAGGTCTGCAAGAAAAATCTCCCCACTAAAAGTGATTGGGCAATCTTTATAAATGACGGTGCATAGGATGGTTTCTCTAGAAGGAAGGCATATAAATTGTTCAGTTTGACCCTTATGAGATTCTAACCCTAATTTTTCAACCATAGATTTAGAAATGAAGCAATGTGATGCACCAGAATCAAATAATGCATAAAAAGGGCTAGAATTTAAAGTAAGGGTTCCTGAAACTACCGTACCCGAGTTTGCGGCTTCCTTACGGTTCATGCCATAGGCTCTCCCAGTATTTCCAACTCTAGGAGGTGGAGGTGCAGGGTTGTCTACACGTAGGGGTCTCACATGACCTTGGGCCACAGCTGATGCTCTCCTTGGACAGTTAAATACTTGATGTTGTGGACTCCCACACTGTGCATGAGACATTCTCTCCTCTCTGATCATGGGTTGCATGATTGGTACGCCCACATTTCTTACAAGGCTCAGAGGTTGGAGGGTGTCCTCGAAAAGGAGCATGGTTAGGTCTTTTGAAGGGTTGGTTAGCGCTAGATGAACCTCCTTTGGTATCCCATTTCCTTTTGTTCCCATCTTGGTTGTCTCTTCTAAGCTCACCTTTAACTCTCTCTACATCTGTTGCCCTGTCAAAGAGGTCTTGGTAGGTTTTGATGGTTTGACCTGCTAGTTGGTCTCGTATATAGTGAGCTAAACTACCTCCAAACCTAGTCGTTTTCATTTTCTCACTAGCGACATATTCCGGGGCAAAGCGAGACAACTCCATAAACTTATCAGCATATTGCAATAGGGACAACTTTCCTTGCTCTAACCTCCTAAACTCATCCTCCTTCTGTTTCTGAACGGATAAAGGGTAAAATTGCTCTCTTAGGATCTCTACAAATTTCTCCCAATTAAACTCTAACTCGTTCTATCTTTCCTTAACGGTATTCCACCATATATCAGCCTTGCCAGTAAGATAGAATGTTCCAATACTGACTCTCCTATGCTCGGGGACTTGGATGACCTCATATATCTTTTCCATCGACCTAATCCAATCCTCTAATTCCACAGGATCCACCCTTCCCCCATATGCCCTCGGGTTCTGTTTAGCCACCCTATCAAATAGTCTACCACCATCTTCCTCAACAACACTAACAGGTTGGCTACCTACCTTCTTCAATAACTCCACTAAAAGCTGACCCATGACATTAGGATCCATACCTACGGGGTTGACATTGTGGGGACTTGAGGTATTGGTCGGGCTTTCTTGTTGGTTGGGTGAGTCTTGAAAGTGGGTTTGAGGGTCGCACACGGTGTGGTTATGTCCATTAGCACCACTTTCTTGGTCTGACATATGCGAATAAGGAATTAATCACCTTAGGGTCGGGATTATGGTCGTAGCTTATAAATACTTAGTGACACGAAAATAGGATATAAAGACTTTTAACAAGTAAAAGGAGGTAAAGCAGTAGGTAAGCATATTTAAATAAAAATCTCAGTAGTTAATGTAAGGAAAAACGAGCTCACAATTAATATCGTAAGAGTGTAATATAAGAGTAAAATATTGCAAACGAAAGAAATCATGCACCCCTACCCATTTATATTAATGCTCCTAAGTCCATATATTTTATTTATCGATTTTAGCATCCTAAAGGCTCAAGAGCATGCTCTGATACCATGCTATAGCGCCCTGACCACTAATCAGGGGATTACCCATATTTTATCTTAATTAATGTTATTTTAACGGAAGCTTAAAAGCCGAGAACGTTACCGCCGCTTCTCCAATAAGGAAAAGCAAGGCTTTTCTAATATGACAAATCAAGTAACAACAACACTCAATAATAATAATAATAATAATAATAATAATAATAATAATAATAATAATAATAATAATAATAGTAATAATAATAATAATAATAGAATTTGTAATAAGTGATGAAAATAATAAAATGACAATAATATTAACTTTTAATAGAGAAGAATGATGACGAGAATAAAACTTAGACACATATATGTAAATATATATATATATATATATATATATATATATATATATATATATATATATATATATATATATATATATATATATATATATATAGTTACTGTTCAACATAACATGCAACGGAAATTAAAACTTAATAAAATTCTAATAGTCATAAAGCATGACACGTAAAACATAAACACATCAAAATATGCAGACAAAAGTAGTGAGCCGACTCTAGTGGATTTTTATAAGCTTAAGTATCTGCTAGCCGACATAACTCAGTTTGGAGCTGACGTTTTTCCCTTCCCCTTGGTACCTAAAACAAAACATATTTTAAAAAAAATAAAACGTGAGATGGAACTCAATATAATCCGACACTATAATGTAAAAATAAAATAATATTTAGGTGAGCTCGATTTGAAATTCATTTTATTTTGAAAACGAGGGAGAGAGGAAATATTATGAAAATTTGATTGCTCGATTATTATTATCTGAGTGGAAACCCCCGATTGATTTTTAGGCCAATCTATATGATATGATATGTTGTAAAGCAACCATAAGATCCTGTCTTTAACTAGGCACATATTTGAGTCGGTTACTAACTCAGACTCCGGTACCGGGTGTGCTGATAGGGGTCTTAAATTTAATATGACAAAATATATTATGAAACCAAGTAAATGGTTATTGAGCATGTATGTACTTGCATAATTGAATAAAATCAAATAATTGATTTTAAAAGATATAGTCATCGAATTATACCTTTTTCTTCCCGAAAATTGGTGAATTTCTCCTTAATTGGACAATGAAATTAAGTAACCAAATCTGAATTTTAGTTTAATAGGAATTAATTAATTAAGGAAATAAGAATAAGGAATTTAGAAGGGAATTAGGTTTGTAGTAATTACCACCAGAGGAATGGGCTGTTTAAAAGGCCCAGGAGCTTGGAGTAAATAAATAAAAGAGGGTCTTCCTCACTCTCTTCTTGTTCCTCCAATTGAACGACAGTCAGAGACAAGGAACAGAGCGGGGCAGTCGGTGGTTTTGGGCGACAGAGGCAACCACGAGCAGCGATGTTCGACGGTCGGAGGTCGGGAACGACAATGGAGGGCGGAGGTAGGCCTGGTCGAGTGGGTTCGTGGCCGAGATTGTGGTGGTTCAAAGATAAAGAAAACCCAGGTTTGTGTTTCTGTCTTGGGTCCGTATTTTGGTGGGGTGTTTTCCGGTGGTTTTGGATGTGGTGGTTGGTGGTTTTCTGAGCGGTGACTGGTGGTGCCGATGGTGGTGACAGTTAGGTGGTCGGTGGTGGTGCTCGGTGGTGGTTGCCAAGGAGAGGGAGATGAGGGCGTGTTTGTGAGATTTAATTTGTTCCCCAATTTCTTATTTATAGTTTGTTTCATCTGATTTTAGGACTTATTCAATTGCTAAAAGGCTCTATTATTGCAATTTACAGGCATTGTTGGACATTATTGACATCAAAGTAAGCTTTTGGCAATGGTGGGATTGGAACTTGGGAAAGGTTGGCTTGTTGGGAAGGAGAAAAGAGAATGTATGGCAGCCTTCCTTTTTGTCAAAAAGGATCCCATAATTTTAGGATCTGAATTTTTGAGGAAGGATTTTGTATACATATTAAACTCTTAAGTATATACTACTTGTATTAAGAGCATAATAGAGATTAGGGTTGTTGCTTGCAAAATCTCTCAAAAAATTAGTGCTTATTGATTGGAGTAAAGGAGTAAGTAAACTCTATTTTGATTAGTAAAAGCCTAGAAGGAAAGAGAAATCACGTATCCAAAAATAATTTGCTTAGTAATATTTTTATTCGGGAAGTGTTGCGATATAATTCACGACAAGTAAATAAATAAATACGTACATAAATAAACACCTCAATAAATAAGATAAATAATTTAAAACATTTAACCGAGATAAATACGAATTATGTTTGCTAAACTTGATTAAAATTTTTGGGGTGTTATAGAAGATATGGCTACAAACATGTCCACCTTGTTTTTATTCTTCATGGGAGGCACTCAAAGGAAATTTTCTTCACCGTTTCTTTCTGGCGGAGGAGACACACCGACTTCGAGCAGAAATTTTAAGTTTCAAGCAAGATTCGGGAGAGAGTCTTTTCAACGCTTGGGGGAGATTTAAGAGTCTTCAACGACAACGCCCTTATCATAATTTACCGGGTTAGATGTTGCTTCAACATTTCTATCATGGGCTCCGTGGTCCTCTTAAAGAATCTATTGATAATGCGTCCGAAGGGATTTTTTGAAGAAGACCGTGGAAGAGGACAATATTTTCTTACATGAGCTATCACAACACGCTCCTCATTGGGGGAGTGGCCAATCCTCCAAGCATTTCCAGAATGGCATGAAGCCCGCCGCGGTTAAAGTCTCTTGGACAAAATTCCCCGGAATTGATTTCGCTGCCTTAAGTGGCTCTTCTAAGGCACAAGGAGTTTTCAGGTTAACCTCCTAAGGGTAGAATTTCAAGGCATCATTTTAAAATGGGGGCTCTAAACATAATTTCATAGACCCAAGCTGGACCCAGCACGAACACTAGGCTCACAACCACGGCCCATGAAGCAAACAAACAAAGCTCAAGTGGCATGGCCCAAGCCGGTTCAGCAATAAAATTGGGGAAAATTGAGTCCAAAACCCGCCTAGGGTTTGACTCAAACAGGCCCACAGTTACGGCCCACGAAGCGGCCCATCAGAGAGAAAAAAAAAAGGAAGGCGCGAGTCAAAACCCGCCTAGGGTTTGACTCCTCAAGCCCAGTTAGACGGCCCATTAAACGACCCAATAGGCTGGACATAAAACCCACCTAGGTTATATTCCGCCTAGTGGGCCGCCACTCGGATAATTGACCCAGAACGCATGCAAAATATTTTTGGTCCATTTTTGCAAGCTATTCGCAGATATTTTTCGGTCAAAGTGCAAAAAATAAAGGGGTCACTCTACACCCTAACATGCATACTTAAAATAGCTAAACATCGACAAGGTATGAAAAATAAATTCATGCTTGCTCATTTTTACGCTAAACTAAGTACAAGAGGGAAGTTCAAGGGTTACCTTGCCATGAGAATGGTAAAACCAAGCATGATTCCAAGATTTAACAACGAGATCAGAGGGAGCCACTTCCATGCCGGGAACGAAGTTGCGTCGCGAAGACCGCTCATGAGGCCAAGCCGCCGCATGAGGAAGAGGTGGATTTCTATGACTTCGGGGTTGCATCTTTTCAAACCCATGAGTTGCTTCAAAAGGACAAAACTTCTTTTTTAGAGAGAGAGGTAGTAAGCTAGAGAGATGAAGGAGATGAAGATGTGAAGGAAATGAAGGAAATGCATTGAATTTATAGAAAGGTCGGGTGAATGTGAGTCGTTCGTTTTTAGTAACCGCCTCGAGATGCCAAACGCGTTTCATTGGTCGGAAATCCGAAAGGTTATCCCTTTGTCACCCAAAAGAGAGGTAGGGTGATGTGGCCCCTTTATGACCACAAGTGGGACGGACCCACTTTGATTCTTTCACGAGGCGAGAAAAAAAAAGAGAAAAAAATGCATAAAACCCGCCTAGGCTTTGTGCAGCCTAGAAGAAGCGGCCCAGAGGACGCGGTCCAGGCGCGGATACGGCCAGTGGAGGACGCCAAAACCCGCCTAGGTTTTGGAGCGCCTACAACCTAAATTTTCGGCCGACAGTCGGAGCACACACTCAGGCTTTGCGGCCCGCAAGTGAAAATCGAATCTCCTTCATTTTATTTCAATAAAGCTAATGCTCGATTTTTCTCATGATTTTCAAGTCGCCGACAAGGTACCACCATCACTCAGCTACCGAACAAGAGGTCGTTGCTATCATTATTCCGGACCATCGGCATAGTTTCGATGCAGTCCTGAGCCACCGGAATCACGTCCGGTGAAGTCTCAATCTTCGAGCCATCGGCATCGCGCCCGATGAAGTCTCGACCCCCAAGGCCATCAGCAACGCGCCTGATGAAGTCCTTTGGCATCAAAAATGCCCACCATCATCAACATCGACACCGGGAAAGACTGGAACCGACACCGGGAAAGACTGGAACCGACAGCAGGAAAGACTGGAATCGACACCGGGAAAGACTGGAACCAATATGAACCGACACCGGGAAAGAGTGGAACCGACACCGGGAAAGACTGGAACCAATATGAATCGACACCGGGAAAGACTGGAACCGACCCCGGGAAAGACTGGAACCAATATGAACCGACACGGGGAAAGACTGGAACCGACACCGGGAAAGACTGGAATCAACACCGGGAAAGACTGGAGCCAATATGAATCGACGCCGGGAAAGACTGGAACCGACACCGTGAAAGACTGGAAGCGACACCGGGAAAGACTGGAATCGACACCGGGAAAGATTGGAACTGACACCGGGAAAGACTGGGACTGACACTGGGAAAGACTAGAAAATTCCATCAACCATCGGCAGCGTGTCCGATACCAAGTAAGGTGTCATTCTCGCCTGAGATCAACATCGACACTGGGAAAGACTAGAAGACTCCATCAACCATCGGCAGCGTGTTCGATAACAAGTAGAGCATCATCCTTGCTCGAGATCATCCCCAAAGAGGCACATGCCGCCCACAACTGCGATACAGGACTCAACTTCCAAGCATCACCCCAGGCTTTGCAATCCAAAGTCATATCCTCAAACTACTTTGACCTTCGTCCTATTCGGACTCGATCAAAGTGGGGGCTCTCTGTAGACACCGAAATTTGTACCGGTATAATCCCGAGCCCTTGAAAATATGCAAGTCAGACGGGCCAAGTAATAAACGGGTCATTGGGCCCAAAAGATCAATAAGCCGAGCCCAAGGAAAATAAACAAGCTACAAATATTGTTAAAACCCACTGGGGTTTTAACTTTTATTGAACAGGCCCAGTCGCGTGCCTTGGCCCAGAAATTCTCAAAATCCGCCTGGGTTTTGAGATCAGCAAGACGCGTCGTTTCGAGCAGCCACGTCAGCGATCCGTGCGAAGGAGACTTAAAACCCGCCTGGGTTTTATTATTCTGGCGCCAATTTCTTTTGATTCCATGCAATCCCTTGATAAAATCCACGTGCCTTGACTTTGCCATTGTCCCCATGAAACCCGCTTGGGTTTTGATCCGAGATGGCTTGATCTTTGGGGTATGTCCCCCACCATTTCCCTCCAAAACTCACACTCCCTCACCTATAAATACCCCCTCCATTCCACCTTCATCTCATCAACTACTATCAACAATTACCATCAACAACTCTCACCAACAATCATCATCTACTATCACTTACTCTACTCTCATTTTCACCATACTTCCACTCTCAAATTCTCTTCATAATTCCATGTTTCTATTACCACCATAATCATATTCTTCACAACCATATAACCATCCATACACCAATTTTCCTAAACCATCCACATTTCTCATCTGGGTTTCAAATCAAGGGGCAACTCAAGGGATCAAATTCGTCGTCGCTACACCTTAAGCAAGGTTCGGTTCTTTGATTTAAATTATTGTATTTAATCATGTAATCCTTTATTTAATTTCGTGCTTGTACATATTTTGTAAAATAAAACCGCATTTGTTTTATATTGCATGATTTGAATAATAAATTCCGCGAAACTAATCAAACTTCTCTCCACTCTCTTTCTTTTCAATGTTGATTTTAGTAGAGTCTGTTTTATAACAGGCGGATTCAAGAGTTCTTATAACTCTCGAATTCGTAACCTTACCCCCGAATCTAGAAATCGGGTTTTGTAGACCGGAGTCTTTCTTTTATTTTATGGTTTGTCGATTTCCTTAAATCGGCTGGCGACTCTTTAAACAATTTTATAAATTCGTTTAATTATTTAAAGTATTCGACTTCTTACCCAAAATTAATTAAAGAAAATAATTTAATTTTTGTCCAATGATAATGATAGGCTTGGTCCAAGGAGAAAAGGGTCAGGAATTAGTAAATCCCAAGCGGGTTTTACTAATTTCTACCCATTATCTCCCTAGGCCTGGAAGCGAGAGGTCCGGCCCAGGACTCGCCAAAGCCTAGGTGGGTTTTGACGAAGTTCTGGCGACCCACTCGCTTCTTGGGCCCTAATTTACCAATTGGGCCGGAATTAACTTGTATGAGATTATTTTTGTGAAATTTTCGGATAATTTAAATAATAAAAATGAGTTTGTAAATAAATAAAGTTTCATCACCCCAAAACGAATTTCGAAAATAAAAATATCCTTATTTAAGGATTAAGCAACCTTAGTCGGCTCCCGATCGTTTAAGTAGCACATCCGAAACAATTTCCCCGAACGGGAATTTTTCCGGGTCCTACAGGTGACTTAACCCTTGCTGACCATCAAGCCTTAGTTAAAACATAGTCAGCCGCCGATCATGACAGACCCAGATTCAACCATCGACCCACCATCATCTTTCTTTTCACCAAGTGCCTCATGAACCTGTCTGGCCATCATCAGACTTACCTTATTTTATTAATCTTTTTCATCCTCCTATACCACCAGAGCTTTTTGACTCGGTCATTAGTGCAAGTGCGCGATTCGATATTTTAAGGCCCGTTCTCAGCACACCTCAGTAATGCCCATCCGCCAAGGACAAGAAATCAGCTACATCAATGGCTAATTGCAAACAGCATCCGACTCAAGAGAAGAGTTCATTTGAACTAGGGGCTCCCCTAACCCTGACATAACCTGCCGCGAGGGGCTTTACCCATCTCCGTAGTGATCCGAGGCAGTAAGAGGACAAGACAAGTCATCCAGGATAATACCTTCATCAACATGCCTCGTCATAAGCCTCACCTATCCTGCCCTGTCCCGAAATTGCATGTCGAGTTGCTCTGACACTTAGGGAATTATCGTTCTAGTCATAGTATAGGGGGTTGTATGCATATTGAGTCACATGCATTGTAAAATACCATTCATGTACATATTCTCCTAGTCATTGCATTGCATCAGGAGGTCATGCATAAAGTCAACAGTCATGCATAAGTGCATCATCCAAAAGAGTCTAGAGTTTAGAAGACAAAGTGCATGCATACTCATCGAGAAAAGAAGGACAATCAAATAATGTCATCTCATACAGAGGCTCAGACTCGACTACTAATCATCAAGAGCAAGAATAAAGAAATCTCTAATCACACTCTAGATGACTTCTATCTATCATCTGAAGCTCATCCTCATGACGATCTTCTAGTTTAGCATGGACGCCACTGACACAATCATCCACATCGAGAAAATCCGATCTGCCTCAGGAAAAGTCGTTGGGCATCTTCAACATTAGGAAAATCCGATCCATCTCAGAAAAATCTGTTGGGCACAACCATCAACATCGGGAAAATCCGTTGGGTATCATCAACATCGGGAAAATCTGATCCGCCTCGGGAAAATCCATTGGGCATCTTCAACATCGGGAAAATCTGATCCGCCTCGCGAAAATATGTTGGGCACCACCATCAACATCGGGAAAATTTGATCCGCATCGGGAAAATCCGTTGGGCATCAATAACATCGGGAAAATCCAATCCGCCTCGGGAAAATCCATTAGGCACCATCAACATCGAGGAAAGCCGATCCGCCTCGGGAAAATCCGTTGGGTACCATCAACCTCGGGAAAATCCATTGGACACCACCATCAACATCGGGAAAATCCGCTCCGCCTCGGGAAAATCTGTTGGGCATCCGATCCGCCTCGGGAAAATCCATTGGGCACCATCAACATCGAGGAAAGCCGATATGCCTCAGGAAAATCCATTGGGTACCATCAACATCAGGAAAATTCGATAGGCATCATCAACACCGGGAAAGGTTGGGACATCGACAGAAACAAAGGAGAAAGGGAGATCAGCTACGATCAATCTGCCGGACAGGGAACCGTCACCAACTGTAACGCCCCCAGGTTATTAATCACTAGATTAAGCTAATGCTACACCTAACCCAATGATTAGCAGCGGATAAACACCTGGGAGTATTACCGCCGTCCACGGAGGTGGACAAGGCTAAGACTAAACCCAACAAAACAACCAAACATGAACTAACTTCGAGCCTTTACCATCAAGACTTAACTTAAACTAAACCACCTCCGTACAACATAACACAATCCAATAAAATTTATACAGCCAAAATATCACAAATTTCTCTTAAATCTTTCATTAACAGTCTTTAACCACCTTCAATCTCCTTAAGAAGCTCTAGGGTTCTGTCCTCCCGGGGTTTTTCCCTCTCCTTTGCTGAGATTCCTGAAACGAAAACATAAAACTTCGAAAAGTGAGTTAAACTCAGTACGTATACCCCTAATAACTTAAGAATCTTTTCATAAATCGTTTTAGTTATTTAGCGCGGTTCCAAAACATTAAAACCAATGTAAATAATAAACAAACATTAAAAGGTGGCATGACTTACACCGCTTGACCATACTTAACTTGTACATGAGAAATGTAACTTAACCTGTACTTAAATCACAACTTGAAAGAAAATATTTTTGAGTTCTTACTTGTAAAAGCAACATACATAACCATAGCCTTAGAAACAATATAGCATTAAAGTAATGTAACATAGTTTCCGAAAGAACTTAAATCATTCACGACTTAACATATATCGCACACACAAAGCCATAGCATAAACTTGAACTTAAGCCCTTATGAACCAAGACTTATAAAAATTTGGCATGTAAGTCATAAAGCTTTTCTTTAGTTTAAAAGACTTGAGTAACTTAAGAAGCTTTAAACTTGGTTATCCTGATATTATCTTGAAGGTCCCCTTACTTGCGATCATTGGCTAAGCCTCCATATGCGCATACTCGGACCGATCGGGAGATTCGGATGGTGGACAATGTCCTATACTGGCCAGATTTCCATGGGGTGCACTTTAGGCACTATCTTTGTATTTTTCCTTGGTGTGCACAAGACACAATTGTCCTGGTGTGCACTACGACACGATTAATCATGGGGTGCTCTACAACACGATTATACATGGTGTGCTCTAAGGCATGATAAAACATGGGCGGGGCCTTTATTAAAAAATTTTAGAAACTTAGAACCTTGACCTCGGGTTATTAATAAAATGAGATCTCTAACCACCTTTGTAATCATAACTTAAACCCATCCTTGAAATCTTCTTGAATAAGAATTGTACTTATAACAAAATTTATTCATGAAATACCGTTAACATCCAAGGAACAGAAATATTGTAAAAGTCCCTAACATAAAGGATTCATAACCTAAATACTTAAGAGAAAGATAACTATAAAGTCAACTTTGGGTACTTAAAAATCCATGAGAACTTGTATATACTTTTGAACATAAATCATGAGAATTTACACACGAACACGAATAAAATTATATTATTTAAGTAACTAGCATAAAAAGATTAATTTACAACCTCAAGCATAAAATGTCAGGCAATATACGTACCTGATGCTTTAAATTCACACACCGAACGAGCAGGGACTTGAACAACAGAAATGCAACGATCTCTTGGAGGGATTTAGAAAAGAGAAGAGATTATGAATTAGAACCTTTACCTAGAGAGGAGAATGGAGGGATAACTTTAATAACATAAAAGCGACTTGATGACGAATTTAATTTCCTAAGTCGCAATGAAACGATCAAAACTATCTCTAACGACATCGCATCAATGCATAAGAAGACTTTTCGGAAAGCTTAAAACACGCTTTACAGCTTTGTAGTTGACCATATGCACACGAAGCATGTGCTCGAAAATATTACGAGTAAACAATCATAATAATAAAACTGAACAATCATAACAACAAAAGTGAACAATTGTAATATTTGAAGCACAAACTCTAGGTGCACCTAACAAATTGCAATATTTTCCTATTAAATTGGGTGTGGTTATGTAACATATGTGTAGCCAAAATACATTTTGATTCCAATCATGACATACATCTTTAATTTACAGCTTATTGGTTTATTTGATTGAGGAGTTTGCCATTGTTATGTCTTTGTTTAAGAACATTAATAACCACATATTAAGGGAGTCAAATTACATTGCAGTTACATTATATACATTAAATTATATAGATACTACAAATGTAAAAATTTATTTTCATCTTTTTAAGTGATAGTTACATATTGACGGGGTAAAATTAAATTATAGAGGTACCAATATTCAAAATATATCCATTTTAGTATGATATCTTACTATTATAGTTGGAGAATCAAGTTGACCGTGTTGAGAGAAATTTTAGGAGGTACAAGATATTGTGATAGTTATATGCTAATCAATCTCAACCTTAAAAAATATTTACCATAAATTTTACTATTATAGTTGGAGAATCAAGTTGACTGCCTTGAGAGGAATTTTAGGAGGTACAAGATATTGTGATTGTTAGATTTAATGTGCAATCAATCTTAACCTTAAAAAATCTTTACGATAAAATAAAATAAACAAGAAGAGGTTAAGTGTTAACCATGAAAATGTTAGAAAATTAATTAACTGCAAAGCTACACTGTTTACGTCTCCTTGATTGTTAACTTCCATGCGGCCTTACCAACAAATTTCATTGTTAACTTCCGACCCTCATCTTAATTGTCGTATATTGTCATTATGATGGTGTGCATAGGTAATTACTCCCTCTATTTCATACTAATTGTTGTATTTAGAGATTGTATAGTCAAATTCTTAATTTTTGACCATAAATTTTCAATATATATAATGATATTTTAAATAAAATTAATACCATTAAGTTTGTAACTATAAATATTATCCAAAAGGTATAATATTACAATTTTTAATAAAATATTGTATAAAAAATTATCAATCACATAATGACATGAAAGCCCGTAATATTCAGTTAACTGACAATCAATATGGAACAGAGGGAATGTATTTCATGCAGTACGTCCTCCACTCCATATTATTTGTCCTTCTATTGACTATGAAGGTCTCCACTAATATTATCATTTTTCAAACAAAAGACTTTCCATAGTTTTATGGTTATTATACTCATGGGATGCAGGGGGTGAGGTAGGGGTTAGCGAGACCAAGATCTTGGTAATTTTTGGAGGTCCTGGTCGCGGTTGTGACCGTGAGCAAAATTTTGTTCTTGGTCCTGGTCCCGATCCCAATTCTTCGCAGGCAGGAGATTTTTAGTCCCGATTTTATAATTTTTTACACCTATTATTTGATTTATTTCCATAAACAACCAACACAAATAATACAAATTTTCACAAATTTCACAAATGTCGGCACCAGTTTATTTACATAGCCATTATTTCCCAAATTAAAATTACACAATGTCTAATACATAACGTCTTTTTCCGGAGTGATTTAGGCTGCTTCTATGGTGAATTTAGTATTATAATTTCCTTCTATTTAATTGGCCATGTCTATGTTTGAAATAAATAGCATCCTTACCTTCCATCCCATATTGCAAGAAGCACTATGTACCTTATGTGCCATATTACCCGAGTACTTACAACAATCATTGGTTTTTGTTCGTAAATCTCATTTTAATGGTCAATATAACCCTTGATTGAGTTATATGTCGAAGCATCATTGCTATAAATTCTATGACGACATCCACTTAATTTCGCATGTTCATATTTCATAATCTTCTTGTGATTTTTCAGCATTTTTACCACATATAATTGTCCTCCACTCACTTGACATCTCATTTATAATATTATCTTTTATCTTAACGATTGTTTTTTTTATTCGTCCACATCTTAATTATTATTGAACTTATATTTTTATTGTAGTTTTGTTTTACTTGATCAAACAATTGCTTCTCCCTGATTAAGTCTTTTGAATTTCATCTTAATATATCATCATATTCATACCATGCAACGCTCCAATATTTTTTTTAATGTATTTATATATGAATGCTCAGGTATTTATTTTTTTGTTTGAGCCAACACTCGGATATTTGCTAGTATATACAAAGGTAAGAAGTGTCGCCACCTTAAACACGTTCCTGCCAAAGAAGGTTTGGAAAGTCTCATAGATAGAGCATAGTTGTCCTTATAGTTTAATACTTTAACGCGCTATAGCAATAACCAAGAATCAAACAATGCAGGAGAGCATGAAGATGGAGCGGCCCCGTCCCGGTCCGTTACAAAGGCCTATTGAGTTATATCCTTGAGATAGGGGTCCGACGGGTTGGAATATTACCTATATTAAAAAAAAAATGAAGATGGAGCCGCGACATATATACAACATGCTTAATGTGGAAGATGAATTTGAAATGTTCGAGTTGATTAAATAGACGTGTCACAGTGCCCAACTTTCCTGACTTGTTAGCCGCTTTTTATGACCTTAGCAAATCACAATAATCTGAATGAATCGATGTCAACTTTTGCCTGAAAACACGAAGAATAAGGTGCTCCTGTTTTCCCTTTCTTCTTTTCTTATTTCTCTTTTATTTTTATGCTACTTTCTTTCGTATAATGAAATTAGAACACCTTAGGTTCTTGTATCATTAGCTGGTTAGTGTAATTAAATATGAGTCCCTAATAGTTAATTAGACTAAACAGATGGTCTAATTTATTGTCCTTTTCTTATATATAATAATGTTGTCTTGTCATAAACTAAATTAATTAGTGAAATGAATTTATGATAAGTTGATTTTCGCCAACCCACCTATCAAATTTCGTTTTGTCATAATTTTTTGCCATTCAGAAAAACAGGGGAAAAAAAAAGGCAGCCAACACAACCTATTATTGGCTATCATCTAATGGAGCCACAGTTGGCTATGCCTATGCATGCAAGATACTAAATTCTTGCCTTGGTCATAAATAAGTCCTTGGTGTAGAACCCAAGAGAAAAAAAATAAAAAAAGAAAATGGAAAAAGGGGATGAAATTGGAGTGGAAAGCAAGAATTTTATGGGTAGAGAGAAACAGAGGAGAGAAGGAAAAAAGGAACTTATAAGATGTTATGAAAAAGTATTGATCAAGGCTACGGAACGGACACAAATCTGAGTCGTGGACGGACCATCGCTGAAAGCGACACGGCTCGACTCCTGCCAATCGAAAATGCCGGTCGCTCCCAAGGTTAACTCGGATAACCTTTACACTCGTGCACTCGAGTAGAGGCTTGGAGTATGATATTCTTATTGCCCGAGAAAGAGAAGAGGAAGAAGAGAATGAGAGGTTGATAAGAACGGCAAGCAAAGGCCTCAACTTATAGAAGAAAGAGACTATTTGAAACCATCAAGACAATGGAGTAAAGACGGGAGGAAATCAAGGAGATTAATGAGGCATAAAATCAGAATTAAAGGAGGATAATATTCGGTCAAAGATTCCAAACGGCTAGATTATCCGCAAAGATAAGCCGGGCTCAAAACCATCCAACCCACGGCGCCCGGCCAGCCGTACTGGCCCGGACGGACGGCAGCAGCGGCAGCGTGTGGATGCCAAGTCTAGCCCTCCACCATAAAACCACTCACAAGCTAATACACCATTAGCTAGAGAAGAGTGATATATAAACCACAAACAAACTCCTTATTCCTCCTATGTGGGACAAAGGGAGTGTGGAAAAGAAACAACTCCCTTCCTTGTTGCCATTAAACACCCACTACCAACAATCCCCACTAATGGCAAACAAGGACAAAAACAAGAAAGAAAAGAAAAATGGGCAAGAATAGGTCGGATACTTACGCGTCGATATCTTTCGATTTGAATTGACACATTAGTGATGTGAGGCAACAATCAATGATCTAGTCAAGTGGACTAGGCCTTGAACTTGAAAGACCTTAATTGAGACCCCCACAACACATATCAACCACGAAGAAGAACATACTCGCGATAGAATACACTTGCGCTTTAATGGCCATGCGCACCTTGGGACTCATAAGTGCTCTAGAGAGACAATCTTAGTCTCTCATAGAAGGCGACAAACCTTCACACTTACTTAGGTAATTCCATCAAGTCTATCTCAATATAGACCACCGCAGAAAAATGGCTATGGAATTATTAAGAGCATGATAGCTCAACCTCACACACAAAAATCGGTGAATCCTTCAGTGCATCTCACAAGCACCCCCCCACAACGGGCGTGGATTCATTAAGAGTATATAAACTCATCCTTAAAGCACTACCTGACACCATAGGGATAGGAATGTAGTGCATCTTGAAGATTAGTATGGTTTCGTTTGACCACTGGATATCCACCATACCTCTTCAAGCCAAAACCATAGGCTTAAGCCCTATTCCCCTCGATGCCTCGAGAACAACTCGTCTGGTTAAGCCCTTAGTGAGCGGATCTGCCAAATTCTTCTCGGACCTCACATAATGCAAAGTTATTACACCTTGCTTCAGCAATTGCCTCACTGCACCATGTCTAACACGGATATGTCTCCTCTTTCCGTTGTAGACACTGTTATGTGCTACCCCAATTCTTTGTCAGTGAGTCACAATGTATAGAGATAGGAATCTCAAGCTTCTCCTGCAGAGGTATGTCCGCCAACAAACCTCTAAGCCATTCTGCTTCTTGACCTGCCATCTCAAGAGCAATAAATTCAGATTCCATGGTAGAGCGGGCTATGCAAGTCTGTTTTGCAGACTTCCATGAAATAGCCCCTCCACCCAAAGTAAACACTAAACCACTAGTAGAACTGACTTCATCATTATCAGAAACCCAGTTTGCATCACAATATCCTTCTACCACAGCAGGAAACTTATTAAAGTGCAAACACCAATCCATAGTACCTTTAAGATACTTAAGCAAACGATAAAGTGCATTCCAATGTTCTTTACTAGGGTTATGTGTATAACGACTCAATCTACTTACAGCATAAGCAATATCAGGACGAGTAAAGTTCATCAAAAACATTACACTTCCAATAATTTTGGCATACTCAGATTGAGACACAGAACCATTGTTCTTCTTTAAAGATATGCTAGGATCATAAGGGGTTCTCACAGGAGTCACATCAAAGTGGTCGAATTTCTTTAATACTTTCTCAACATAATGTGACTAAGACAACGAAAAACCAGAACTAGTCTTCTGAATTTTAATCCCTAAGATCACATCACTTCACCATATCTTTCATCTCAAACAAAGAAGACAACAATTTCTTAGTCTCATTAACCACATGCAAATTTGGACCAAGGATCGACATGTCATCGACATATAAACATATAAGCACACAATCGATCCAAACATCTTTGAATAAACACAAGAATCACCAAAATTTGCCTTAAAGCCATTTTCAACAAGAGAATTATTAAACTTCTCAAACCATCGTTTAGGAGCTTGCTTAAGACCATAAAGGGATTTTCTCAATTTACAAACTTTATCCTCGACACAGGACTTCACACCCTTCAGTTGGGTCATATAAATTTCTTCCTCTAAGTCACCATTAAGAAAAGTGTCTTAACATCCATTTGATGCACAACAAGATCAAACAAGGCAACAAAGCAATCAAAGTTCTAATGGTGCTTATTTTGGTCACAGGAGAGTAAGTGTCAAAGTAATCAATCCCTTTCTTTTGGTCAAAACCTCTAATGACAAGTCCGCCTTATATTTATCAATTGAACCATCGGACTCAGTTTCTTCTTAAAGATCCATTTACTACTAATAGGTCTACAACCCTTAGGCAAATCGATTAATTCCCAAGTTTTATTAGACTCTAGAGAATCTATCTCACTTTTAATGGCCTCTTTCCGTAAGGTTGCATCAACAGATTTAATGACCTCATCAAAAGTTTTGGATCTTGCTCAACAAGAAAAAGCGAAACAAACTCTTGAACAACATCAATTTTGTATTCTTCACATACTTCCACCATAAAAGCGAGAACAAAGTCGACCAAAATCGTTGAAATCCTTTGTCTTTTACTTCTTCTAGGTTCAAAGTCAACATCTCTAGAACTAGAAGCAGGCAAGCTCACACTTTCATGCATAGCATTAGGCACAGCAACAGGCTCAACAGCAGGCACAACATTAGGCACAACATTAGGCACATCCTTTTTCAATGGAAAAACATGCTCAAAAAACACAGCATCTCTATATTCAGAAATAGAATAATCACTTAGAGACATAAAAGCGATATGCAAAGACCTGTTTTGAGCATAACCAATGAAAACAGCATCAAAGGTCTTAGGGCCTATGTTGGTTCGTTTATGACTAGGCAAAGCTACTTTAGCCAAACACCCCCACACTTTCAAATAATTTAGATTTGGGGCATACCCTTTCCAAAGCTCATATGGAGTGCAGTCTATTTTCTTATGGGGTACTCTATTAAGCACAAAACAAGCGCATAAAACCTTCCCCACATATTATCGGATAGTCCGAACTTAAAAGCATAGCATTCATCATTTCTTTAAGGGTACGGTTCTTACGTTCACTACACCATTCTTTGTGGTGTATAAGGCGATGGTCTCATGAATTATACCATTTTCTCACAAAAACCAACGAATTTGAATCATACTCACCACCCTCGGACCTAAGTCTCTTGATCTTTCGCCTAATTGGTTCTCAACTTCCTTTATACTTTAAAAACATTTCTTGACCTCATCTTTAGACCTTAGGAGGTATACTTTTGTATATCTAGAATAGTCATCTACAAAGGTGATATACCATTTTTCCTCCTTTGCTCATTGTGTTCTTAAAGTCGCTAAGTCCGAATGAATAAGGTCAAGCAATTCTGTTGATCTCGTAGTTCTGATTTAAATGGTTTCTTAGCAAATTTAGCCTCAACACATACTTCACATTTAGTGCAATTTTACGTGCTAACATTCGAATTAGTTTCATATTCTTGATCATTAATGGAAGCAAAGTTTACATGTCCAAGTCTCCCGTGCCATAAATCAACGGACTCGAATATAAGCGACGAAGCATTTCCATTAGCATCGAAACAACATTCGAACATACAAGCCATTGCTAAGATACCCTTCCCAACAAAAACCCCATTACGCGAATAACAATTTTTCCACTTTTTGGTTCACCTCAAATCCAGAACATCAAGTAAACTCTGAAACCAAATTTCTCGAAGGAAGGAACAAACAGACATTGTTCAAACACAAAGATTTTCAGTAAATTTAAGGAGAACTTTTCCTTTACCCAACACCGCGAAGTAGCGGATTTCCATGAACACTTGTTCACCACGAAACTTCTTCAAAATCATGCATCGTGTCCTTGTTGGTGCGAAATGCCTCGTTGCGCATTGTCGAGAATCCACTCGGTGTTGTTGGTACGAGATTGGCCTCCACCGTCCGCACGCAACACCTCGTAATCCTCGGTCAAGTTGGCTTGATTACATCGCTTTATTATGTCCAGCAGGTTTGTGTTGGGATTTCATCGGTTCCTTTCTCTGTTTGCATTGATACGCTTTGTGTCCTGGTTTACCGCATATGTAACAATGCACTACAGACTTCTGGATATCTTTGTTAGGCTTGTTAATCTGGCCAGCTTGATTTGCTTCGTCCTTCTTATTTTTCCCTTTGAACTGTTCTGCTAGAAGTACGATGGATTCAACAATGTTAGCCTTAACGAATTTAAAGACGAGAGGTCATCTTATCTTTCAAGCGATTAGCCTCTTGATCCTCATATGACTGATCAATTCTTGAAGGGTGAGATCCTTTTCTTGTGCTTTAGATGATTCCTAATCACCCGGACGGAGGAATTTCTCGTCGTAACATTGGCTTGCAGAATCTCGCACATCTTCATCCCTTCACCCAGAACTTCAGCACACAGGTTCTCATATTCATGAACTTGTTCCATGATTGGCTTGTCATCCACGATCTGGAACTGCAGCCACTTGCCAACCACGTACTTCTTCTTTCCAGCATCATCAGCGCCGTACTTGATCTCCAGTTTCTTCCATATGGTCTTCGCCGATTTGAAATTGTGAACAAATCGAACAGCGGGTTCGTCATGTTGTTGAGGAGATGACTCCGAGCAACCTTGTTGTCTTTCTCCAATTTCTTCAACTCAGCTTCATCGGGCATCTTGACCGGAGTCTTCGTGGGGGTATTCTCTGGATCAGCCCCGGCCTCAGTAGCATCATCTTCAGCGTCCAGATGAGGAGAAGACAACACATAATCGATCTCCAATTGCTCAAGACAGAGAAGCAATTTTTGAGACCAACGTTTGTAATTGGTTCCATCAAGAAGATCGAACCTATAAATTTGAGAGGGTTTTACGTGAGCGACCATTGATCGATTAATCGCTTTCAAATTGTTATGAAAAAGTATTGATCAAGGCTACGGAACGGACACAAATCGAGTCGTGGACGGACCATCGCCTTGAGCGATTACGGCTCGACCTCGGTGCCAATCGAAAATGCCGGCCGCTCCCAAGGTTAACTCGGATAACCTTTACACTCGTGCACTCGAGTAGAGGCTTGGAGTATGATATTCTTATTGCCCGAAAGAGAAGAGGAAGAAGAGAATGAGAGGTTGATAAGAAGCAAGCAAAGGCCTCAACTTATAGAAGAAAAGAGACTATTTGAAAACCGAAATCAAGACAATGGAGTAAAGGCGGGAGGAAATCAAGGAGATTAATGAGGCATAAAATCGGAATTAAAGGAGGATAATATTCGGTCAAAGATTCCAAACGGCTAGATTATCCGCAAAGATAAGCCCGGGCTCAAAACCATCCAACCCACGGCGCCGGCCCGTGGCCGGACGGCGGCGGCGGCGCGCGCGCGCGCGTGTGGATGCCCAAGTCTAGCCCTCCACCATAAAACCACTCACAAGCTAATACACCATTAGCTAAAGAAGAGTGATATATAAACCACAAACAAACTCCTTATTCCTCCTATGTGGGACAAAAGGGAGTGTGGAAAAAGAAACAACTCCCTTCCTTGTTGCCATTAAACACCCACTACCAACATAAGAAACAACTAATGGTTTTCAATAATTTTAGCTTTTAAATGATTTTCAATAATAGAAGAGAAAAATTATAGGCAAACTAATAATGTGAGTAATGTACTGCATATAACAATTTTCTTTTTTTTGAGCTTTTTCGTTGTTTTTTTTTTCCTGGAACCATCATGGGACTAATTACATAAGAAAACATTATATTATTTTAAATCATAATAATTAGTTATGTGGTCATTATCAATAATTATATCTCACTATAGGAAACATGCCTATATAGCACTTGATATCCCTCAATTTGAATATTCAAACATAATCAATAGTTTTAATATGAATGAAAACCTTGAATTTGTGTCAACTTAGGATGAATTAATTATCAATGTTTTACGGGGTCAAAAAAAAAGTATCAATGTTTTACTTCACTCTTTAATTTCTGCAACACTTCACCATACCACATGCATCACAATCATTACCAATATATCTTTCACTTTTCTCCTCTATTTTTCACATTCACTCCTCAACTACCCCACCTACCACAGCTCACTACAACTCACCACACACTTTCAAATTCTACTACACGGCACCATTACCACTCAATACAAGTTTTGGGTAAAGTTAAATTTGAATGTTCCATCTATTTGTACATTCATCTAAGTAGTAATAACACAATATATATCTATACTAATGAATTTCTAGATTCCAACTTTATATATACTATGGTAGATATCCCCCAGGGCGTGACAAAATTAAGGAACTAGGTTTGACAAATTGTTGCATAAATTATTGATCACCATGGTACCAATGCATGGAAGGAGCTTGATCCACTGAGAATATATTGCATGGCTCTTCAAAACAAGTAAAGATTCCAACCTCCTCCGTCCTACCTACCTGCTGGGTTTGCGTATGGCTGTAAGATTTGCATGGCTGAACTCCATCCAACGTCATAGCAAAGGGAAAGGGATCGAATGTTCTCCCAGAAGAAGAAGAAGATGATGATATCGATATTGGGATGCTCATGTTCATCATGGAGCTGCTCTCATTATTAGAGGCTCCTCGAGAGTTATTTGATGGGGCTACTACACTCCTTGACACATTATTCCTGCTGCTCTCTACGGATTTTGCTTCAATCCTTCCCTTCAAATCCTTAAGCTGCCAAATACATTGGTACGCTCAATTTATCAAAATTTACCAGTATTTGTCTAAATTTACCAAAATTTACTAAAACCTTTCAAAAATTACCAGAGTTGAAAAATAAAAAACTTAATTTTGATATATTAGTGTAAATTTGCCAAAAATTATCAAAAATTACCAAAAATTAACTTTTATCCAACTGTTTTTTACCTATAAATTTTACGCACCCTTAGTCTTTGATACTGTAAAATTCCGTCAATAATAGGCATATAGCCAGTTGGGAATAATACGTTCTGAAACTTACCAAACAAAAGGATCATTCATGAATTATCAATATTTTATATGAATATAGATATGTCCATGTTAGATGTCATAAATCAAGACATATGGGTGGTATTACTATCCGATTTGACTCTACATAAAGCTTAATATATCATACACGCACGTCATCAAGTTAGGTCCATATCATTTGAAGGTTAAAAGTCATTACTTAAAGATTAATTAGTTGTACTATTTTATCTTTCTTGGAGAAGAACAACATATCATGATTGTATTTCCTGATGGTATATATTGGACCAGAAATTTTCTACCTAAAAGACTATACAATTCATGCCATTTATGACTACCTACGTCCCATTACAATTTATTAGATGATAATGATAGTGGCAATTCCTTGGTTTCAATAGGATTGATGACTATGATGTACACTGATAATACCACATCATGATACTGTTTACTTGGGTACTTAAGTATCTAAACTAAGTTAGATTAAATTAGACGTAAAAATACATGTTGTGTAATAAGCAATTTATCAATGATGAATGACCAATGTAATCTAACCAAATCAATAATTTCAAAACTAAAATTATATATATATATATATATATATATATATATATATATATGACAATTTAAATTTCAGTGGAGAAATAAATGTGCAAATTGAAATTTAAAAATAAAAACGGCAATGGTGGATCGCATGAACAATGATGTGACTAAAAGTGTGAACATTTGTCTAATACAAAGGGGCCAAAATGCTGTAGCCCAAAAATCTAGCTATGAGCACATATTGCATTCGTTGTAAAAGGTAGGTTTGGTGACACAAGTTCACCCCTTACCTTAGCTTTATCCCCCACCTTCCTAATTTGAACATCGTGTTTTGTAAATCTGATTGATATTTTGGAGCATTGAAGGCCTATGGTTTTGGGGGCGTACGTACATGAACCAAACATATACACAAAAGAAAAGACAAGGACCAAAGAGAAGCTAGAAACATTGAACCACTCTACTTTCCTCTAATAGTAGTTTCTTTATAAGAATCAGACAAACAAGTGTTGATCCCATTTATGAAGACAAAGTTGCCATTAGATACATTGTTAGCTGGCTAGCGTCACGTCTAATGAAACCGTATTTAATGTTGCTATATACTTAATTCGTGCATATCAATAACAAAATGATAATTATCAACCGTTAGATTAAGTATATTGATTGATGATTTTTTACGTACATGATATGTATATATATAATATTTCTAGAAAAGTTACACCATATAATAATATATGCACGTATGATATAATATTTTTTATAAAAATTACACCACTTGATGTAAGTAGACATTTTTAGCACAAAAGTGTAATCATAAATCAAGCTTAACTTTATATATAATTCAACCGGACAATATTCCTCTAACGATCTAACATTTTGAACCCATTTGACATCCTGTCACATACTAAGTAAGTTGGGTTTACTTGAAACAACATTCTAACAAATTGAAGAAGTAATTGATTTCAAAATGATGATAAGTGTCTTGCCCCAAGACATTGTTTAAATGTCTTCTCCCTTATGAAATCAATATTTATTATCGTTTTTAACCCTAATTTTTTTGACAAATATTATTAATTATCAATTATAAGAAGCTTGGAATGTGTTGGCTACGCCAACAATTAAAATTGACACCCTAACGAATGAACCCCATCCGTTGGGCATATTTTAGACGTCTTTTTGTAAATTTTAAAAAATATCAATAAATGTGTGATTTTATTCAATTTATATACATTATTATAGTTATAGAAGTCAATCATGTAACTTTTTTCCAATTTAATTTACAAATACATAGATTTTCTATAATGACAAGACACACAAGACTTTTATCATTTTCCAATAAAAATAAAGGGAGAGAGAGAGAGAGAGAGATGAAAATGATAAAGGAAAAGAAAAAAAAAAGAGAGAATGTTGTTTAATTAATAAAAGGTGAAATTAGTACCTGAGAGAGAAGAGCTCGTTTCTGTTGTTGAAGGGAGCCATAGTCATGCTTAAGAGCATCATAACTGGCTCGAAGCTTACCATACTCTGTCTCGAGCTGCTTGGTCTTGGAGCGAGCACGACGGTTCTGGAACCAAATAGCTACCTGCCTTGGCTCCAAACCAACCTCCTCAGCAATCTTGTTCTTCCTCTCTGGCTGCAGCTTGTTCTCCTCCTCAAAGTGTTTCTCCAAAGCCTTCACTTGCTCTATACACAGTCTGCTCTTTCTCATCCACACCTGATGCCCCCCGCTCACTGACCTGTTGTCTTCGTAGTCCTCCTCCTCTAGTCTGTCTAACATTGCTTGGAATTCCTCACTGTATATCGCCTTCTTCTTCTGCCCCATCTCTTTTAATTTCAACCATAACATAATCATCAAAAATAATATATATATTCAGTGTTAGATAATATATTGTGCTAGCTAGTTATGAAACTAACTGGGTAATTGTTGAGTTGTCCCACATCGGCCTTTGACACCCATATTGTGGTGTTTATAATGGCTTGGGTGCCTCAACCTCCTAAGCTAGCTTTTAGGGGTTGAATTTGGCTCAGGTCCATTATATTCAGTGTTTATAATATATAGTGTTAATCTTGTTGCATATTATGTGACACCATATCATATGTATTACATAATCTACATGCTAAGATTAGATACATGTTAAAGGTTAAATATCTTTTACATTCTTTTCTTCTTTTCATTATTTTTAGAAACTTTTGGGAAAAATAAGAATATTGCTTCAAGTGGAGAGTTGAAATGTTTGACAGGAATTTCCAGAAACAGGAGAGTATTTAGTATATTACATAGATTGTGGGTCAGTGACAACACTCATCTCATCTATCTCTAGCTTGGTCCCATCACACATGTGTATTGTTGTATCATCATACACACTTGCTATACTAGCTACCTCTACAAACTATGTAAGATTGAATTTTTCTAACAGATCTACTTGAAAAGAAAAGTGATAACTTTGTGTGTGTGTGTGTGTGAGAGAGAGAGAGAGAAAGAGGAACCTTTGGGAGCAACATTCATTGATGTGAGTTGTGTTAGAGAAGAGATGATGAAGCTGAAGAGAATTTGTGAGTATTGAGTAGTGCTTGTTAATGGAGGAATAGCGAAGCTAAGGTATTCCTGTACTAAGGAAGAAACGCAAGGCAGGCCCAGCCCCCCTCACCAGTGTATAAATAGACAACTCTAACAAATTCTTAATCTTGCCCCTCCACATAATACACAAGCAAGTGAGTGAAGCAACCCACCAAAAATAAAATAAAATAATCAAGATTTTCAAAAAGTTATACACAAAAATTAAAAATTCTGTTGAAAGGCAAAATTGATGATGTTGAGTGAAAGGCAGAAACACCTTTTCTATTTATCATTGTGTCTTTTCTTCACTTACTTTATATTTTGTTTTTCTACTTCGGATGGATACATGTTGGAAAATGACAACAACTCTAAGAGCCATTAGTCAGTAGCTCAAGTTGCATAGAGTAAAAAGTGTATCCTCACTTTCATAATTCAGAATATGATAGCCATAATTTTATTGTGAGAATTATTGATATTTTATTTGAGCCAATTTTTAAGACTAGACCTTCGTAAAATTTATTCTAAAACATTTGTAAAATTGTGCTACACTGTTTTCCTTCCCCTCGTCTCCTGGCCTACTTGCTCTATTGCTTGTGGAAGAGCTTACTGTTCTTTGGATTGGTAACTCTTTTCAATTCAATTCAGGCCGTGTTCTTTTATGCGGTATTCTGCGGAATGGTGTGGTGGGGTGTGGTGGAATTGTGATAGGTTATTAGTATGTGAGGTAGGTGAGGAGAGAGAATGTAAAAAGTAGAGGAGAAAAGTGGAGAAAAGTGAGGAGAGAGAAAAGTAATGATTTGCGGTAAAATGCGGTGGGTTGTGGCAAATTGCGGTAGGCTGTGACACCGTAGTTTGCCAACCGCAGAAAAGAACACGGCCTCAATCCAAACCTTACATAATTTCCCAAAAAAACATCATCATATCTAAAAGCACAATCCCCAAAAAAGTATCATAACTTATCCAATCTAATCCAATCCAATCCATCCAAACCTCATTTTATCCAATCCAAAGAATAGGTAGACAAACTTATATTATAAAAAAATATTAAAAAATGACAAGCCTACAATTCTCTTGCATGTAAATTGGATTTCCTAATTATTTGCAAATCTGTGTAATAAAATGAAGTTGTTTAATTAATAGGATAAAATTCTCATATATCAGTAATGAATTATATATGATTAGCGATGCTAGCTAGTGCCCATACTTTAAAAATAAGCTAGGTTATGCACCATATATAGCTACTAGCTAGGTCTCTTCTGAATCATCTTAGGATTAGAAGCCACTTATATATGCATTAATGCATAGAAGGAGAAATGAGGCCCCTTGGGGAGAATGGAAAAACCTCTGCAGCCAGGAATGAGGAGTACGCCGTTTACGTTGGAAATCTACCGGAGGTGCTCGATAAGCATGGACTAAAAGGTATATTCAACAAAATTGGTGGGGTCAAGGAGGTCATAATTCCTTGGAGACGTGGAGCGAAATGGAGATACGGGTTTGTTCACTTTTGGAGCAGAGAAAAGATGGAGGAGAGCATTAAATCAATGAACCAGAAGATAATTAGAGGTCACAAAATCTGGGTTCAAAGGGCCAGAAGAAGACTGAGAACTAGGCAAATGAAGATAAAACAGGTGTGGAGAAAGAAGGATCTGAATGGAAGCAAGGGTGGGAATGGAAAAATTGAGGGTGAGATGCAGTATGGATGAATTGAAGGTGATGTAAATGAAGAGTTGATGGAGTGGTTGCAAAGAAGTGTAATCTGTACCAGCTCACAACCAAGAGATGTGATGACAATGGCATCAACCATCATGCAAGCTGCTGGTCCAATCTCAAAGATTACTGCCTTAAGTGGCTCTAAGTTTATAGTGACCATGGCTTCGGAGGAGGAAGTAGAGGAAATAATCAATAACCCTGGTGATCTGGAGGTATGGTTTGAGGATATAAGGAAATGGTCAAAGTATGAGACTTGTGAAGAACGGAGAGTATGGGTAGATGTTCATGGAGTCCCACCTCATGCGTGGATGCTGGAGAATTTTTAGAAGTGCGTTAAGCAGTGGGGTCGAATAGTGAGTCTTGGCCAAGATATTAGCAGGGTTGAGCATTTTGAAAGCATGAGAATTCCGATTGTAACAAAGATCTTTACGAGGATTGATGGTCAGGTCCTGTTAACAGTTGATGACTGTTCATATAAGGTATACATCAAAGAAGCCTATACATTCGTCCACGTCCCGGTTTCGATGATCAAATCTGCTGAAGGTGATGATGCTCTAAGTAGCAAAGCTGACAGTGATGACCCTAATGAAGATGTTGTTGATGATGGCGAGGAGTGTGATCCTGAGCATGGAATGCATATTGTTGATGACAACGATTGTTGGGGCATGACTCAAGGAACTCAGGAGCCATCAGAAGAAGTCCAAAGGTCATCACACTCTTCTGAAGAAGGGGAAGAGTCAGAAAAAAGGCTGGAGAGCAATTCGGAATTAGTTAGCTCGCAGCACGATAAGCATAGAAAATCTAAGGCACTTTTAAGAAGTAGGTCGGAAGCTGAAGAGCTCAGAACACTAGCAGAACAGGTTGCCTCGCTTGAGGGGAAGGTGTTAAAAGCCTTGGGAAAAGACCATTTGGAAATTGGTGCGGCGGCTGAGGAGAATATTGGCAGCTGCAATAACCAAGAAAAGTTTAGTGACTCATTTGGAAGTCTACATTCCATTCAAATCCAGGAGAGTGACAACTTTGTGAAAGCAAAGCAGATTGGAGATGTTCCAATTGAAACACAACAAATTGAGGATTTTGACTCGGAGGAAATAAGGGAAAAGGTACGAGCACGAAGAGTTATTGTGGGAAACGACATCGGGTTTAGGTTTCTTGATGATCTTGAGGAGTCTAGCCATTCAATAGAAGAGGAGATCATCAGGAACAAGGAAGAGAGAAGTGCAAGTAAGAGAAGAGCCAAGGTTTGCAAGAGGAGAGGCCGGAAAAGGAGCTATTGAGATGAGGCTCGGAGTGTGGAATGTCCGAAACTTAGGAGCAGCAGGAAAAAAGAAATACACTAGACATAACACAGAAGGAACATCTTAACATCAGAGGGATCGTGGAGTCGAAGCACGCGTCTTTTGATTAGAAAGACATCATACAGTGGTGGGAGGGGGGGTGGTGACACTGAATGTTTGGACATTCCGGGACAAGGTAGGTCGGGGGCCTTACAATCATGTGGGACAAGGAGAAATTCCAATGTGATAGAGGGAGGAAGGGGGAAGATGGTATGGTTAGAGGGCAAATTTAAGAAGGAAGATCTGGAGTGTGCAATTATTCTGGTGTATGCTCCTATGAATGCGATGCTAGGAGAGGTTGTGGAATCAACCAAGGGACTTAAATCAATTATTTCTCTCATCAATTCAGTGAAATTACAAAGATTTGCAATTGAATCAAGGTTGGAAGCATAAGAACCAGGGAGAGAAATTTGGTCTGGCATGTTGACAGCGGAGACATTAATGGCGGCTTGTCAGTGGAGGAATTAGGGATCTGATAGATGTGTCAATCTGTAGGCATTCTGATTGTAAAACTTGGAGCATTATGTTGGGCTGGCTGTGTACACTATCATTCAATAGCTCGGTTGGGCCTTATTGGGCCTGCGACCCTTGTCTTGTTTTTTTGATTGAATAAATGGGCTGATGCCCGTAACTTTTCGAAAAAAAAAGTGTATCCCCAACTAAAAGGTTTGATTATGCTTGGTTACTAATAACCCGACTATGAGGTACCCTATATTTAAGAGAAAGTATTATTAAAGGATTACATTTTTTAAAAATAGAATATGACATAAGTAAACATATAGAGGGTACATCTGGAACGTATGCGTGATGGGAATTGAAGAAATCCATGTTTGATGATAATAATGTTGATGTTGTTCTTGAGGAATTAATGACCAAAGACTTGTTTGAAGGAGAAGATAATAATAAGCAACCACAAAAATGCACCAAATACTTGATCACCAATAGAAGTTGATATGTTCTTGGATTAAGGATAATCCACCACCAAGAACTAGCACCCCACCATGATAGGCAAAGAAAATTCCACCACTAATCAATAATGGAATGACTTGTTTCACAACCATCAACAATGCAATGGATAAAGAGCACAAAAGTTTTCGAGAGAGTTTTGAGTAGGTCTTAAAAATACCTTTTTCTTCATTCATCAAAAGTCAAGTCTCTCTCTTTTCCAATTACCCATATATAGGAATAGACAGGGATAGAACATAACCCCAAGAGAGATTAGCATAAAAAGGGTGATTAACCCAAGAATTAATTACATTCCAAAGCCTAATCTAACCCAGCAATACATTGGGAAGAAAAATAGGCTTAAAACATAATTATATTGATTAGAAAATAAAAGACAAAACTACCATCAATGAAGAAAGGAAAAAATCTGGATCAGTAGGGTCGTCTCGGGCGCAACACGAGTCATCTTGGCTGCGACGGGTTGTCTTGAACGAGGGGGCAACTCCTAGGCTTGGCCATTGTCCCGTGACGAGCGCCTTAGTGGCCGCAACGGTGCGATAGTAGAAAACATCCAAAAAATTTTCTCCATCAGCCACAGTCGCGACCAAAGGCGTCATGGCCACGAAGTCGTGACAATGGGTTGATGTCCCGATCGTGCTGGTCAAGCATGCTCCAAGGTGTCGCGGGTGTGACGGTCCTTAACCTCCAACTTCTTCAAAAGGCATAACAAGGTGATGACAGTCATCGCAAGTGCGACAGACCAAGGTTGGTCGGACGTCGCGGTCGAGTCTAGATTAACGTGAGTGTGACAACCTCCTATTCCCAAGAGGCTGAAAACTCCATGAAAATGGGGTCTGGGGGAAGCAGTAGTCATAGTCGCGACTAGAGGAGTTGCACCCGCGACGTCTTGCTCCTCAGCCGTTGACGTCCCCATTGGCCTTTCACGGGCCTGATAGGGTAGGTCACAGTTGTGACTGGCCTTATGCCCCTCCTTCCTTCTTTCTCTTTCACCTCCTTACCTCTTCTCCGGTTCAATTCTCCTTATTCTTGGCGACATGAAGAAAAGGCCCCTTTTTAGAGGCTATCACGACACATATGTATATATATATATACGTATGTATGTATATGTACACACACACACACACACATACACACACACACACGTGTGTGTGTTTATATATATATATATATATATATATATATATATATATATATATATATATATATATATATATATATATATATATTGCAATAAAAGCAGGCTATATTAACAGATATAAAGAGATACACAGGGGGGAGGGGAGGGGGTAGATTGCCCTGCCCCAGGTTACATATTGAGGACTATATCAATCAATCCTCTATATTTCCTGCTATTCTTTGCTGCTAACAGACATTTGGTCCTAATTTCTTCTTTGATCTGACGTGAGATCAAATCTGATTGGTGTGTTCTTGCACCATTTTTTTAGCATTTCTTTCTGCCCAAATATGGTAAACAAAGGCACAGAAAACATAGTAGACCATGTGATTTGCACTCTGATTGGCTCGTATCTCTGCTAGTTTTGCAACGAGATCCGTTAAGGACGCAGGATGTGCAAAAATTTCACAGCCTGTCCACTCACTGATCTTAGCCCTGACTTCTACGGAGAGGCTGCAATGTATGAGAGATGATCAAAGCTTTCTACCTCTGACTGCCAAGCTGTGCAACTTGTGTCATCTTGACGCCCCAAGTTGCAGGTGCGCTGTTTGGTTGGGAGTTTTCCATGGAGAAGGATCCATGTTATACAGGCATGGCGAGGGATCACCAAGGAATTCCAAGGGATGCATACCCGGGGGGAGGGGGGGTTAGACTATATGTTCAGCAGCCATCTGTAGACAGTGGCGACTTTAGGCTATTCTCCGTCCTCCTAGTTCCAAGGCCTACCAGGGATACAACCCAATTTTACTTCATCTTTGACTTCACAAAGTCTCTTGAAGTATGGGCAAACATCATAAGGTGGTGTGTAGTCCCACCATGATCTGTTCTTGATGTACTACGTGTTGATCCATTTGACCCAAAGGTTTTGCTTGTTATGTTAGATGTCCCAGATTAAGGTAGACACAACTGCTTTTTTCCAAGCAATTAGATTTCGTATCCCTAGCCTACCCGAGTCCTTTGGCATGCAAGTTGTTTACCAAGAGATCAAAGGTGGTCTCTTGTAGTTGTGAGAGGCACCCCAAAGGAAATTACGACAATATTTTCAATCTCCTATATTGCATGTTAGGGGATTATCAGAATTCTCGCCCAGAAAACCGTAGACTCCCAAAAGGACTGTATTGATCAGAGTTGCTCTCCCAGCGTAGGAGATATTCTGAGAACTCCAAACTTTAATTCGACCAATAATTTTCTCTACCAGGATAGCGCAATCACCTTTGGTGTAATTGCAAGAAGAGATTGGCATCCCTAGGTATTTGAAGGGGAGTACTCCAGGAGCGAATCCCGTGATGTTTAGAAGATCAGCACCATGCTCTTGGGAAGTCCCACCAATAACCATTTCTGACTTTGCCGGATTTGCAACTAATCCCGTTACATCGGAGAAGTGATTGAAAGCATCCATAAGTGTTTGAACAGAGGAAGCTTCCACTGATGTAAAAAGGATTAGATCATCTGCAAACATTAGATGGGTGAGCTTGAGATGTCTGCAGTGTGGGTGGTGTTTGTATCTTGGGTTCTTCTCCACATGATACTGGAGAGACTGGGATAAATATTCCATCGTTAAAACAAAAGGGGGGGGACATGGGGTCCCCTTGTCGTTGTCGAAGTCCTTTACCGCCTCGAGAACTTTTGGACTGGAGGCCATTGACACATACCGTGAAAATGGGTGTGGAGATCCACGTTCTAATGCATTTGATCAGCCAGGGTGGGAAGTTATAAGCAGATAAGGCCTCTATGATGTATGACCAATGGACTGAGTCAAAAGCTTTTTTTAGATCAATTTTCATCATGCACTGAGCTGAGGTTGTAGTTCGTGTATAACCACGAGCTATCTCTTGACATAGGAAGACATTATGCAAGAGTTCCCTCCCTGGAATGAAAGCTCCCTGACTCATATCCACCAAGCTCGGTAGAACTTCCCTTATTCTCGAAGCCAGCACCTTTGTGATATCTTTATAGAAGGTATTACAACATGAGATCGGCCGAAATTCTGACGCTTTTGTAGGTTGGGTCACTTTTGGAATTAAAGCAAGGTTCGTTGAATTCCAACTTTGCAAAAGTTTCCCTGTGCTGAAGAATTCATGTGCTGCTTCATAGACAAGATCACCAACAGTAGACCAGTTTTCTTTGTAAAAGCCACTAATCCAGGCCCGGTGTCTTGTCGTCCGGGATGGAAAAAATAGCTTCCTTTATCTCTTGCTTTGTAATGGTCCTGCTTAAAGTAATCTGTTGTTCCACTGTAAGGATCGACCCTTTTCGAAACACCTCGTTGTTAATGGTGTCTGCTGCCATCTGTGAATGCCCAAGAAGATTTTGGTAAAAATCAGTCAAGATTTTGTTCACTTCATGGAAGCCAAATGCCATTTCACCATTTTCATTTTCTAGAGCATAAACATACTTTTAAGATCTGTTTTGCCTCAGCTTTGCAAAGAACAACTTGGAACATGTGTTACCCATGTGTGTCCAATTAATTTTGCTTTGTTGACGTCTCATAAGGAGGGCTAAGTGAAGGATCATATTGTACTGGTCTCTAGCTGCTTTCTCCTCAGCCTGTAGTTGTACATTGTCCTTGTCATTTGCAAGAGCTTCCTGAATACTGGTAAGAGCCTCCCTTGCAGTAATTTCATGCTGATGGATGTCTGTGAAGCGGTCTCTGTGCATGTGTTTGAAAGCTCCTCGAAGAGATTTGAGCAACATAGCTAGCTGATACTGTTTGTGTCCTTGCGGAAGATGATGAAGAGCCTGTTTTACCGTATTGTGGTAGTCTGGATGTGTCCCCCATATATCACAATAACGGAACACATGATTTGAATCAGGGCTCGGGGGGAAAGAAATGACTATAAATGCGTGATCTGAGAGCCCCGATGGCTTGAAATGTACATGATGAATATCAGCAACCATATACCATTGTAAATTGACCAATAGTCTATCCAACTTGGACCAGACCTGGCCGTTTGTCCATGTATGCAGATCCCCTGTATAGTTTGGTTAATGTAGTGCGCAATCTTGAATACATTGCACAAGAGGTCTTGTCATGAAAGCTTCTACATCGGCTCCTCCGATTCGATCAGATTATGATGCAGTTGCATTAAAGTCCCCCATGATTGCCCATGGATCATTCATATGCTCAGAGATTACCCGTATTTGATCCTATATATATATATATATATATATATATATATATATATATATATATATATATATATATATATATATATATATATATATATATATATATATATATATATATATATATATATATATATATATATATATATATAGATACATACATATATATATATATATATATTATATATTGGCAGAAGGTTAACTCTTCATTGAAAAAGGTTGTCCCAAAACGAGGAAACAGTCCACAGCACCAGTACAAATCAAACACACCCAACTATCTGAGTAATATATCTATACACTTTGTATACTTAGAGGCTTTTTTAAACAGAAAAAGAAGCCTATTAACAACTGTTGAATGAATCCCGTTAACAACTTCATCAAGAGAAAAACTCTTAGCTTTTGTTGGAAATCTCATATAATTTCTGCACTCCCAAATCATAGCCACACTAGTTGTGAGAACAGCTGCTTCTACTGTTTTAACATGTCTTCCTTTTTTCATGTCTCTCCAGTTCAAGATCCAATGATGAAGGGAAGAAAAATTGTGCTTAAGTCCCAAGACTTTGCCAAAGTGACTCATAACCTGTTTCATAAAGACACAAGTGGTAAAGGGATGATCAATACTTTCCTCTTCCATATTGCATAAGCAGCAGGTAGTATGCACATTACTACCATGATCAACCAGACGAACAACAAAAGGAAGTTTCATATATGCAGCAACCCAGGCCAAGAAGATTTGTCGCGGAGGTGAAACACCATTCCAGATCACGTGGCAGAAAGGCCACTTCTCATGCTCCACAAAAAACCAGTTATAGCAGTCCCTCACAGAAAAATGGTTCAAATGACCCCCTCTCCATTCCCAATTAACACCATCTCCATACTTAATTTTATCCTTCACCTTACAAATTTGTTTCCATACCACGTACAAGTTGCAGCAGGTGTATAATTCCACCAATTATGGGATTTCATATACCTCTTATGTATCCATCGAACCCACAAATTATCCTTCTTTTTGGCTATATTCCAAACTAACTTGCCAATGGTGGCAATATTCCAAAGTCTCGGATTTCTTAAACCCACTCCACCAAGCTTTTTGGGGGAACAAAGAGTTTCCCAATCAACCTAAGGTATTCTATTGGAAAAAGCTTCTCCAGACCAAATGAAACTTCTGCAGATTTTCACAATTTGTTGGATGACATTAGCAAGTAACATAAAAATGTTCGCCCAATAGCTAAAAGTGCTGAGGAGAACTGAGTTGACAAGCTGGATTCTTGCTGCATATGAAAGGTGTTTCGAAGACCAAGAGCGCACCTTGTCAGTAATCTTGTCTACCAAATACAAGCAGTCAAATTTTCCTATCCTCCCTGTTGTAATAGGGACCCCTAGATATTTCAGGAGAATATCTCCTTCAGCAAAACCCAACACCTCAAATAAAATCTGAGTAGTAGCAGAATTATAACCTACCACAACTAATTGTGATTTATCGAGGTTGGCAGCCAGACCCGTACACTCTTCAAAAATCTTCAAAAAATATTAGCAATATGTGTTATGATCCAACCAATAAATTTACCCTTTGGCGACCTTCATAATACATCTTGGGGAAATATTTTTCCTTGAATACCCTTTGGCGACCTCCTGACAAAGCAAGATATTATACACAATTTCCCGATCCGGAACAAACGCACCTTGGCTTTGGTTAATCAAGACAGGCAGAACAGCTCTCAATCTAGTGCAAAGCAACTGAGAAATGCATTTGTAAGAAACGTTGCAGCAAGAGATAGGTCTAAAATCGCCCGGACTCTCAGGATTCAGTTTCTTATGGATAAGAGAGACTATTGTTTCATTGAAACTAGAGAGAATAGTCTCTTTATCAAGGCATTCGAAAACAGCATCACAAAACTAATCACCAATAAGATCCCAATTAAACTGGTAGAAAGAACTACTAAAACCATCAGGACCTGGAGCTTTAACATTAGGGATAGAGAATATAATATCACGTACGTCACGCCTAGTAAAAGGCTTCAGCAGACCAATTTGGTTCTCAATACTTAGAACAACACCTTTCTGAATGATATCCGATCTCAAAGAAGACCTAGAATAGATTTGTTTCCCCAACAAACCTTCATAATAACAACTGATCTCCTCATCAACTTTATCAAAACCAACCACACAAACTCCATTGACATTTGAAAGAGAAAAAACATAATTCATGTTTTGTCTTTTCTTCATCTTCCCAAAGAAGACATGAGATGGGCAGTCCCCCAGATTCAGCCAATCCAAGTGAATTTGCTGCTTGATTAATTGCTGGGCCGAATTAAGAATGCAGAGATAGTCACTCCTTTTCCTGTTTTCACGATCAATAATCTCAGCATTGTTTCTATCGGTAATTAATTCCCTCTGAATGGCATCCAACTCTTCCTTACTCCGTCTAACTTGATCATGAATATCATGAAATTGAGCCTTATGAAGATTTTGTAATGAGCCACGCAAAGAATACAGAAACTTATGCAGTTGAAACATCTTACAACCCTTGGGAAACTTAGAAAAGGCTTCCGGAATAATGTCCTTGTAACTACAAGAGTTCTGCCACATACTGCACTATTTGAATTGAGTTTTTCCACGAGGACAATCAGGGAAAGTTCTGCCACATACTGCAGTATTTGAACAAACTCCGAATGCATAAACCATTCCTCATTAGCAAAGACACGATCAACACGAGACCAAACATGTGAATTTGACCAAGTATAATAATCACCATGGAAGCTAAATTCATGCAGATTAGTTTGATGTAAACAATCTTGAAAATCCCTCACTTCAAAGAATTCAACATTTGTGCCCCCTATTCTGTCATGATTGTATAGAACAGAATTAAAGTCTCCCAAAACCAACCACCCTTCATTTATATCATTAGCTAACACAGCCAATCTTTCCCAAACAACTTTTCTCTCCTGAAGACTATTGGAACCATACACATAAGTAATATAGAAAGAAACACCATCCCTCATTTTTGTAACAAGAATATGAATCCACTGATCATGAATTTCCAGCACCTCCACTCTGTAAACTTGAGGCCTCCAAGCAACCAAAATGCGACACTTCCCTTCCACAAAAGCATTATGAACTGTAGACCAATCATTCAACATTCCCAATTCCACTTCTGCCATTTTTTCGAATTTTACTTTGATTTCAAATAATCCAACAAGACTAACTTGATGAAAATGCAGGAAGTTTCGAATATCAACCTGCTTATTTGGGCTTCCATAACCCCTTATATTCCAGCTGATAATTCGGAATGTAAGGAGGTTGAGGGGAAACACTATTATTCAGCTGCAAATCTTGTCCAGTATCTTCGGAATCATTATGATTAATAGCATTATCCTTCATCTTCTTCTTATAATCATCGACCGAATGATCAAAATTCCTGCAATGGACACATTTGGTTGGCTTCCAATCATAGATCACTTTATGGGATACAACAACTTCATTGTCCACAAAATTCACTGAATCTGGAAATTGTCCATTAACATTCATTTCCACCATTAATCTAGCTGCTGTGAGGTCATATTTCTCTTTAGTCCGAGCACAAGTTTTAATCGGAATGCCCAATGTGCTTCCAATTTTGCTGAAACCATTCGTGTTCCAGTATTTGATATTCAACCTCGGGAGAATGACCCAAACAGGCAAAGACAATATAGAATCTAGATCAATCGACAAATCATCATTCCATTCACTTACCAACATAGGTTTATTCTCATAATAAAAAATACCTCTATCCAATACTTCCTTCATATGGGATTCCTGTTGAAATTGAACCAAGAAAACACCACGACGAGCCTTAATAACCTTCACAACCTCCTTATCTCTCCCTAATGAACGAATAAATCTATTCATCTCATTCAATTGTAATGTGTTGCCCAAAATCCTGCAGAGAACCATATTCTCCCAACTATCTTGTCCATAATCTTCTTCGCTCAATTCGGCATAGAGAACACCATCTACCGCTTTTGGTGGGACGAAACGGAGACTCAAATCATCTTCTCCAATAAGGGAATTAAAATGTGAAACCACATTTATGCAATTACTGATATCCATACGAACACACTCTATTCACCACAACCACAACAGATAATCTTCTCTATTACCAGAGTAGAGTAGCTCAAATCCCGCCTGAGATTGATCCGGAAAAGTAGCCGGAAACCTAGAGAGATGAGCTCTCAATAGAGAGAGAAAATCCCTATCATATATATATATATATATATATATATATATATATATATTATATATATAAAATTCTACTTCTGCTCTCGTTGAGAGTCGAAATCAAGACCTCTCGCTTATTAAACGGGTGCTCTAACCAACTGAGATCAAGGACTCAATCAAAAGGGGGTGTGTGGCCGGGGAAAGGTGGAATTGGAGCGAAACAGAGGATGGGATTTACTCTGTAAACACAGGTTATAAATGGCTCCTCAACATTAATGAGATCCATGGCCGGGTTGAAATCCATTGGAACCACCTCACCACTCCTAGGCATAGCTTCATAGCATGGGTTATGCTCCATGGGAAGCTCCCCATTAGAGCCCGAACAACGAAATGGACCAACCAAGGGGATCAAACATGCCTTGTGTGCGACCAGAACGATGAGACTACTGAGCACCTTTTCCTAAACTATAGATACACTAGGGAGATCGGTGAAAATTTAGCCCAGTGGCTCCAACAGCCGGCTCTGATCAGTAGCTCTGATATGAATTCTCATATTGAATGGCTCACGAAGCTTGATGGAACAAAGGCCTACAGATCACTAATCCAAGCAACCTATTGTAGCATAGTCTATTATGTGTGGAGATACCCAAATCTAGTGGTCCAGAAGGGCGGGAGGGTGAAGCCAAGATAGTGGCTAACCTTGTCAAAAGCGATATCCAAAATAGGGTGATAGCATGCTCAAAGGGAAGAAAGAAATACAATAAAATTGGAGATCTCATCCTGATGTAATTGTGTTTGGGGCACTGTCTTCCTTCTTGTTGTACTAAATTTTCCATGTTATAAATTCGAAGTTCATTGCTTTTGCAAAATATGTGTGTGTGTGTACACACACACACACACTTAAGTAAATACCCCAGTGTTTCCCTGAACAACAAAGTAAATACCAACGCATTGTCACCAAAATTGATAATGGGATATTCATAAATAAAAATTGTACAATTGACGGTCATATTATAGCTAGTGAAAACCTTGAACAAACTATTTTGTTATCCCCTTGCCGAAAATTCTAATGTAAGACCGTATCAGTTATTGTCCCCTTCATATGGTAAAACAATCGCATTTCACTTCTAAATATAGGTCTATATAGAGTTAGGTCATGTAGTCCCAAAAGTGGGTGAGTCATTCTTGTGTAAGCATAAAGGTGTCGAGTCTATTAGGGTCCGATATAGGTCTTCTAAGACATGCATGCAACTGGTAGAAAGTGTGAGAGTCAATTATCAAGTCACTAACAATTTTCCATACAGCCAAGATAGGAGATCTTTTCTGCGCTCGCATCAGGGATCCAAGTAGCAGTCAACTGGTTCCAAATCTAGACTACAACCCATCTACCACCCAAGCTAGAACTCACATCATGGTTAAGAAACGATTACAGGAGATCCCCGTTCAAGGCGCTGAAGCCAACATTTCAAAGCAGCTAGATGATCTTTACACTAAGATGCAAGGCTTAGTCTTTGCAAATTCCCTCGAACAAGAACAGAAGATCGGGAAAAGGCTCCATGAGCAACAACAAGTGATGGATGATGTTGCAAGCCATCACCAAGATCAATGAAAAGTTGGGTCTAAATACTGAAGAAGATGATGATATGGTGGAAGTCTATGGGTATGAATTTGAGCATGAACTCGTCAAGGCACCTGCAAGAGATGAGTCAGGGGGATCGGTATGATTCAAAGGGAAGTCCAAAGTAACCTTAGAGATTCCCAAAGTTGTAGAGGATCCTGTTATAAAGGCCTTAGAACAAAAGTTGGAGAGTCTTCTTACCAAGATAATGAGCACTTTTCCGGCCTTTGCTGACAAGTACACATATGTGCCTTTGCCTATCCACTAAGGTTGTTTGAATTGGGATTCTAGTTAGGATTAATGAGCGTTCTTAGGATCGGAATTATAGAATCAAATCGAGGATCGTGATAAATGTTCTTGAATAGTTAAAATCATAACAAATGTGCGCAAATATTATTAAACTCATGTAGGATCGAGGACCGCATTGTAGGATTGTAGAATCGTATTGCAATTATAACATATAATATTCAAGTTACGATCCTAACTACTTTAAGATCCTAATAACAGTTGGATCGATGGATGGTTTTTGGATTGTAAACTCGTAGAATCGTTGATTTGGATCGGGATTTTAATAACTATGCTATCCACCCATTGATGAAGGTTGCTGACGAAATTGAAGTTCCCAAACTCAAGTTTAAACCATCTTAAAATCCTACTCACCGCATCGAAGAGTTCATGCAACTAGAACCTCTCAACATGATTGATGTTAACTTGTACTCTACAGTCTTCCCATCCACTCTATATGGGGAAGACAAAGTATGGTACCATGTCCTATCACCTCAAGCCAAGGCTGACTGGACCAAGCTGTTTAAGGCCTTTATCAATGACTACAGTCGTATTCAGAAGAAGCAGGCCCCAATAGATGACTTAACAGCCATGAAGTAAAGGGAAAATGAATCCTTACTGGATTACTTCGAAAGGTGGCACATCAATGAGACGATACCCTTGCGGTTACAGTTATCCACCTTCAAATAGAGGTAGTCAGGCTCGGCACTTGGGATACCATGTGATCAAGGACTCCGACTACTTGAAGGACCTTTGCATCCAACTCGAGACCATGAACAATGAGATAGTCGCCACCCAAGGGTGGAAGAATTCCAGTCCTAATAGAAGGGCTACTGGTTCACACAACCACCCTTATAAAAGCGCTGAAACTAATGTAATTTAGTCAGGAACTAATGTAATTCAGTCAGGAATTCAACCATAGTACGACCATTACACCTCATTCGACACAACCTACGTCAATGCTTTGACTTATCTCTTAAGGGAAAACCTGATTGAGTTGCCTTTACCGAGATCAGAGCCAGAAACAAAGTACCCAAGTTGGTATGAAAATGCATTCTACAACTATCACAGGTGCAAAGGACATGACACCGAGATGTACTGGACCTTAAAGAATAAGACTGAAGGTATGATCCGGTCAGGTAAATTGCCCCTGCCCAAAGCAGCACAAAAACCAACTAGAGCTACGACCGTACATGGGCAGTCAGTAGGGAAAGGCAACACCGCAGGAAGAGGACTTTGAAGTTAGCTAAGGTTTCAATTCCTTTGAGCATTCTATTTCAAAGTCAATTAGGGATGTCATTGAGTCAGTCTCTGGCATTCATTTCTTTTGAATTCCATAAGATGCATCTATTTGATTGTGATTGATTGGGAATCTCATGCTTGTAATCTTAACTTGAGTTGAAAAGCAACTTCACTCATTCATTAGCCTTAACATCTAAGTTTGACATATCCATCATCAAGTTTGTCATCCTATGAATCCAAGGTTTAAAAGAAAAATTAAAGAAAAGAGAGAGAAAAAAAAGAGAAGTCAATCTGCATTCATCAAGAAAGATGGGCAAAAGGAATGAAGACCAAAACCGCCAATCTCTTGAAAGTGGACATCACTATGCTCCTAGACCAGCAACTTAGATGAAATGTGTCTATGACAGGGGGCTACCATCTCACCACCCACATCAACATCTGTATCACCTGTTACCTTTCTATTCGCCCACAACATCTATCCCTAACTATAACCTTCATCTCCATCCTAAGTTCCCCTTCACCAAATCATCCATTTTTGCATCACTCATAACAGGGACCATTCAGAAACCCTTAGCCTTGAGCAACTTGACCATTGTCCTCATGGCCACTCCATAACTACCCCAAAGCCAAAAGGTGTTTTGTGACTAATATCATCAGGAAGGCGAACATGAGTCAACCCCATAGGGTAGAAAGTAAAAAAAAAAAATAGTGAAGAAAGAAAAAAGAAAAGAAAGAGAAAAGAGAGAGTTCCTAGTTGGTTCACCAACATGGGTCGGCAAGAGTGGTACGACACTCATGTGCTTGCCTTCACTTAGAAACTCTACGTCCTCTATCCCTTAAGCACTTTATTTGTGTATGGAAAAACCTATGCTGGGAGAGTAAACCACGTTTGGGTCGTCCATATCTCGAAGCATACCAACAAAAAGAGAGAGAGAGAGAGAGAGAGAGAGAGAGAGAGAGAGAGAGAAGGAATAAAAGGGCAAAAGAAAAAAAAAAGGAAAAAAAGAAGAAAAAAAAGAGAAAAAGGGAGGATGGGAAACCGAAGATGGAGCTAATGGTCACGCACACTAAAAAGCCCCTCATAAACCTTCCGGATTGCTCTCAAGCCTTATGCCCAAAGCCTTCACATCGTCATCACGCCTTTGCATCCATAACCATCCTCAAACCTACCTCACCAAGCCTTCCTCAAGGCACCTATCCTTTAAAGCTGCACTTTATAAATTACGACTTGCCTAATTCCACATCGGATACAGTAGGACCCGGAAAAAATCCCCGGTTAGGGAATTGTTTCAGATACGCTACTTAAACGATCGAGAGCCGACTAAGGTTGCTTAATCCTTAAATAAGGATATTTTTATCTTTCGAAATTCGTTTTCAGGGTGATGAAACTTTATTTATTTACAAATCCTTATTATGTTATTAAAATACTCGAAATTGCACCAAAATACTTTAAATAACTTAACACCGGCCCATTATCGAATCCAGGCTCAGAAGGAAGCAGATGGGCCACCAAAAGACATTAAAACCCGCTGGGGGTTTAATGTTCTCTGGACCGGGCCATGCACTTCCTTGGCCCAGAGAAAAAGAGCGGAAATTAGCAAAAGCCGCAGGGGTTTTTCTAATTTCTGGCCCATTTTCTCTCGGGTTGGCCTTGGATTAATGGAAAGGTGGTGTTAAATCATTTTTAATTATTTTGATGTAAATGCGTATATTTTGAATAATTAAAGGGAATGTAAAATAATGAAAGAGTCGACAGCCGATTTAAGGAAGTCCACAAACCAAAATAAAAAAAATGACTCCGATCTACGAAACCCGATTTCTAAGTTCGGGGTTAAGGTTACGAATTCGAGAATTATAAGAATTCTCGAATCCGCCAGCTAGAAAACAGACTCTACTAAAATCGAACTTGAATTGAAAAAGAGCGGGGAGAAGTTTAATCAATTGTACAATATTTTATTCTTGATCATGCTATATAAAAATGATGAGGTTTTATTTTACAAATACGAGCAAGTACAAGTAAAGGAATTTTGGCATAAATTACATAATGAAATACAATAATAATAATGATGAATCGAACCTTGCATAATGGTGGTGGATGAGATGAAGATTGATCCCTTATCTTCCCCTTGGTTTGGAACTTGAATGGAATGATGTATGTGATTAGAAGAGTAGTGTAGGAATGGTGATATGGATATGATAAGAGTGATTATAAGAGGATTAGAGAGGGAGTAGGGATAATAGAATTTTGAGAGAGTTTAGGTGGAGTGATGATAGTAGTTGGTGGTGAATGAGTGAAAATGGTGGGGTATTTATAGGTGGAGGATGGGTGTCTTGGAGGAAAATGGAGGGAGACATATCCCACTAATCAAGCTCTTTCACCATGCAAGAATAAAACCCCAGCGGGTTTTGATCAAAGTCAGACAAAGTCAAACACGTGGGCTAATATCTGGCGCCAAAATCAGAAAATTAAATAAAACCCCAACGACTTTTAAGATCAAAGTGCACAGATCGATGACATGGCGAGCAGTGGCGGGCCGCTTCCGAATATAAAACCCCAACAGCTTTTGTGAATTTTCCTGGGCCGGATTCGTGGATTCGCTCTTTTGGCCTGCTTGTGGTCTTCTAAAACCCCTGCGACTTTTATAGTTTTTTACGCGGGCCGCTTTGCTCTGTTGGGCCCACCTTGCTGATTCCATAGGCCCAATGACCCATTTTGGTGTTCGGCCCAAATGACCTGCTGAATTTTGACAAGTCGGAATTTTGGCGGTGGAAATCCCGGTGTCTTTAGAGAACGCCCACTTTGATCGAGTTCGAATAGGACGAAGGTCAAAGTAACCTAAGATGATGATTACTTGACGTCTGAGACCAGGAGATGGATGTTGTCGGTGCTCTTTTATGTGGCAATCAAAAGATGGATGATGTCGGCGCTGTCGTCGGAGGCCTTTAAGTGGCAACCGTTGGAAGACTGAAGATGTCGGTGATGTCGTCAGAAACCTTTAGGTGGCAACCGTTGGACGATTAAAGATGTTGGTGATGCCGTCGGAAACCTTTAGGTGGCAACCGCTGGACGACTGAAGATGTCGGTGATGTCATCAGAGGCCTTTAGGTAGCAACCGTTAGACGATTGAAGATGTTTGCTGTTGGTGCTCTTTTATGTGGCGACCATAAGAAGGATGATGTCGGTGCTCTTTTATGTGGCGACCGGATGGCAGTAGCCTTTTACGCGGCAGCTGGATGATGGTGGTCCCTTTTAGCGGGTCCGAGCAGCAGCAACCTTTTAGCGGTAGCTGGAGAGGTGTCAGTGATCATTTAATGGTGACAGGAAGGATGAATGGAGATTAGTGCTCTTTTAACGGCACCTGGAGGATGATGGCGCCTTTTAACGGCGACCTAGTGTCAGTGACGGCTCCCTGCACAGTAACCAAAGTAGAATGTCAGATCATTTTGAACAATGGCTGGAGATACAGAGATACATGTCTTGCAGATTGATCGCAGTTGATCTGAAATGTTGACGATGCCCAATGGATTTTCCCGAGGCGGATCGGGTTTTTCCGATGTTGGTGACGGTTCCCTGTCCGGCAGATTGATCGCAGCTGATCTCCCTTTCTCCTTTGTTTCTGTCGATGTCTAGTCTTTCCCGGTGTCGATGATGCCTATCGGATTTTCCCGATGTTGATGGTGCCCAATTGATTTTCCCGAGGTGGATCGGATTTTCTCGATGTTGATGATGCCCAACGAATTTTCCCGAGGCAGATTGGATTTTCCCAATGTAATTGATGATAGCCAACAGATCTTCCCGAGGCGGATCGACGTTGATGGTGCCCAATGGATTCTCCCGAGGTTGATGGTCAAATTTGGGTCTGTCAATGATTGACAAATGACTATGTTTTAGCTAAGGCTTAATGGTTAGCAAGGGTTAAGTCACCTCATAGGAAAAGAGGTGAGGGAATGGTCGAGATAGCTTTTGGTTATAGGGAGAGAGGTGGTTGGCTATGTGAAGGTGATCCAAGTCTGACGGAAAGAAGGTTAGGAATTTATGATGGCAGGGACGTGAAAGAACTTCAAAATCCAGGGTTTACTCTCCTTTTGCCTAACCTGCCCAGATGGGTTTTCAGGCTAGCCTCTCTTATTCTCTCTCTCTCCTTTTTCCTAGCTCGGGGTTTCGAGCTAGCCTCTTTAAAAAAAATTTTCTTCTCTCAAAGACCAACATTTTGAGGACAAAGGATGCTCCTTGTAGCGGCCGGGCCTCAAAGAGGTTCTCCTACGTATCCGATGTGGAATCAGGCCAGTCGTAATTCATAAGGTGTAGCTCCAAAGGACTGGTGCCTCGAGGAGGGCTTGGTGAGGTAAGCTTTGTGGATGGTTATGGAGGCTCAAAGGTTAGGCAAGGTTTATGGATGCAAAGGCGTAATGACGATGTGAAGGCTTGGCCGCAAGGCTTGAGAACAAATTGGGTGGTTTATGAATGGTTTTTCGGTGTGTGTGATTATTAGCTCCTTTCTCCAGTTTCTCACCCTCATTTTTTCTCTCTTTTTTTTTTCTTTTTTCTTTTTCTCATTTTTCTTATTTTTTTTCATTTTTTTGTTTTCTTCTCTTTTTTCGACTTTCTTCTCCGTGGGATTGACTCCTGTTCTCATTTTGATGATATTAGTCACAACACACCTTTTGGCTTTCGGTAGATATGGAGTGGTCATGAAGAAAATGATTGGGTTGGTCAAGGCTAAGGGTTTTTGAATGATGCCTGTTATGAGTGATGCAAAGAGGGATGATTTGGTGAATGGGAACTTGGGATGGAGATGTAGATGGTAAGTAAGGATAGATGTTGGGGCGAATGAGAAGGTAACAGATGCTGATGTGGGTAGTGAGGCGGTAGCCCCCTATCTTAGGCATATTTTGTTTAAGCTGCTGGTCTAGGAGCATAGAGATGTCCACTTTCAGGAAACTGTTGGTCTTGGTCTTCTCTCCTTTTTCCAAGTCTGCTTGATGAATGCAGACTGACTTCTCTTTTTTTTTCTTTTTTTTTTCACTTCTCTAATTTATTTTAAACCCTGGATTCGTAGGATGAACACTTGATGAATGGAAGGGTATGTGAGGGTGATTATAGACTTGGATGTGTCAGACTTTGATAATAAGGCTAATGAATGGGTGAAAGAGCTTTTTTAACTCAAGTTAAGAATGTAAGCACGAGATTCTCAAACAATCAAATATATGCATCTTATTGAATTCAAAAGACAAGCATATCAAAGACCGACTCAATGCCACCCTTAATTGACTCTGAAAACAGGATGCTCAACATAATTGGGACCCTAGCTAGCTAACTTCTCAGTCCTCTTCGTGCAGTATTACCTTACCTTATTGACTGCTCCTGTAAGCTTTCTGTGCTGTTTTTGGCAGAGGCAATTTCCCTGACCGGATCATACCCTCAATCTTATTCTTCAAGGTCCAACACTTCTCGGTGTCATATCCCTTACACCTGTGATAGTTGCAGAATGCACTTTCATCCCAGCTTGGGTACTTCGTTTCTAGCTCTGGTGTGGGTAAAGGCAACTTAATCAGGTTTTTTCGTAAGAGATAAGCCAAAGCATCGACGTAGATGGTGTCAAGTGGGGGGTAATGGTCGTACTTTGGTTGGATTCTTGATTGAATTACATTAGTCTCAGCGCTCTTAGAAGGGTGGCTGCACAAACCAGTTGCCCTCCTGCTAGGACTGGAATTCATGGTTTCAAGTTGGACGCAAAGGTCCTTCAAGTAATCGAAGTCTTTGATCACATGGTATCCCAAGTACCGAGCCAGGCTACTCTTGAGGCCCTGCTTGAATGTAGTTAGTTGCAAGCGCAAAGGTATGGTCTCATTGATGTGAGACAGCTTGGTGTGCCACCTTTTGAAATAGTCCAGGAAAGACTCGTCTTCCCTTTGCTTCATGGTGGTTAGGTCATCTACGGTGGCTTGCTTCTTCTGGATGTGGCTGTAATGATTTATAAAGGCCTTAAACACCTTGCTCAAACCAGCCTTGACTTGAGGTGACAGGGCATAGTACCATACTTTGGCTTCTCCATCTAGAGTGGATGGGAAGACTGTAGAGTACAAGTCAACATCAATCTTGTTGAGAGGTGCCAATCGCATGAACTCCTCAATGTGGTGAGTATGATTCTTCGACGGCTTGAATTTAATGTTAGGCACCTCAATCTTGTCAACGATTTTCATGATAGGGTGGATAGGTAAAGGCACATCTGTGTACTTGTCAGCAAAGGCTGGCACAGTGCTCATTATCTTGGTAATACTCTCAAGTTTTTGTTCCAAGGCCTTGACAACAAGGTTTTCAGTGACTTTGGGAATCTCCGACGTCCCTTTGAACTTCCCTTTAAATGATCCTGAGCCCCTGACTTATCCTCTGCAGGTGTCTTGACACGTTCGGGCTCAGATTCATACCCATGGACTTTTTGTGACATCATCATCTCCCTTAATGTTCAGGCCAACTTCTCATTGATCTTGATGATGGCTTGTAGCATGCCATCCATCACCTGTTGTTGCTCATGGAGCCCCTCTTCTCGATCTTTTGCTCTTGTTCGAAGGAATTTACAAAGACTAAGCCTTGCATTTTAGTGTAAAGATCCTCCAGCTGTTTCGAGATGTTGGCTTCAATGTTCTGGACAGGAATCTCTTGGAATCGTTCGCCAGCCATGATGCGATCGATCTTGAGTGACAAAGGGATCGTAATTCGGATTAGGAACCAGTCGGCCGGTACAAGGATCTCTGATGCGGGCCCGGAGTCGGTCTCTTACCTTGCCTGTATGGAAATTTGTTCGAGGCTCGATGATTAACTCTGACACTTACTACCCAATGCATGCATACTATAAGGGACCTATATGAGACCCTAACAAACTTGACGCCTATATTGCTGACACAAGGGACTCACCCACTTTTTAAGAGTGCATGACCGAACTCTATAAGGACCTAACAACAGGACATGATAAAGGGCCGAATAAAGTCACACACAGCGAGTGGATCATAAATTGAAAGGCACAAGTTAGTCTTTCTCAATTCAGATGGGCCCAATCCATAGGCCGTCTGTTTTAAGGAGAATCCGTAACTTGGCCCAACAATTTAGACAACTCAAGCTATATTGGCTATTATGCAGACTAGAATAATGCTCAATAAGACTAACAACCCGTTTTTTTTTTCCTCAAGAAAAACAGATATTGTAAAGAACCGGATAAAGCCAATGATAAGGGAGTTATAATTAGTTTATAGGCTTAATTGACAAATCCAATATGGTTGGGCCTAACAACGGGCCGACCATAAATGTGATGGATTTATTAACTAAATCCATAAATTAATTTACTCAAGCTTAGTGACTATTATGCAGTCTAAGACGCTATCTATTAACTTTGTTGGACTTTTAATTAAATTTTTGGACGTTCTGTAAGAGAAGATCGTAAAGGGCCATATAATATCATCTAAGGTGAGTCAATTCTTATTTATTAATTAAAATAATCAACTTTCAAACATGAATGGGCCCTTCCACTTGGGCTAACCATAATGTCTTTGAGTTAATTGTACTAATTAACAAATAATCCTCTTATCGACCCAATGAATTTTATATGGACTAGAACGAAGCCTCTAAACTAGAGTCGACTCTTTATAAAAAGAAAAAAGAAAAGGGGAAGGGGAACACATAACACATAGCATACAACATGAAGGGGTACCCTAAAACAAGGCTCTATATTTATGGATTACTATGGTTAGGTTAACATAGCCTACGACACGTTCTCGCCTCGGTTCACCTTACCCCTAAAACTTGTTGGTAAGGAGTGTGAGGTGCTGCTCATCGGACTTCAAGGAAGCCCTTTGAGTATAACATGGGAAGAGGAGAGACCAAATGCTTGGCGATGTAGGGTGCATGACACAAGTAGTGGCCGCCCGCTCTCAAGGAAGAGTCCTAGTTATTAAAGTAAACCGTCGCCATTGTGCTCCTGTGTCAAAAGACTCGTCGAGTGTCCCGGTATGCAAAAATGCCTAAAAAGAATAATAAAATTGTGAAATAAATCAACTTCTCCCTTTTACAAATTCAAATCAATTCGATTTGTTCAAGTTTTACCCTCTTTTTAAAGTTCAAGTTCCCAGTGGAGTCGCCAATCTGTAGGACCCGGAAAAAATTCCCGATTAGGGAATCGTTTCGGATGCGCTACTTAAACGATCGGGAGCCGACTAAGGTTGCTTAATCCTTAAATAAGGATATTTTTATCTTTCGAAATTCGTTTTCGGGGTGATGAAACTTTATTTATTTACAAATCCTTTTTATGTTATTAAAATACTCGAAATTGCACCAAAATACTTTATCAATAACTTAACACTTGCCCATTATCGAATCCAGGCCTAGAAGGAAGCAGATGGGCCACCAAAAGACATTAAAACCCGCTGGGGTTTTAATGTTCTCTGGACTGGGCCATGCTCTTCCTTGGCCTAGAGAAAATGAGCGGAACTTAGCAAAAGCCGCAGGGGTTTTGCTAATTTCTGAACCATTTTCTCTCGGGTTGGTCTTGGATTAATAGAAAGGTGGTGTTAAATTATTTTTAATTATTTGATGCAAATGCGCATATTTTGAATAATTAAAAGGGATTGTGAAATAATGAAAGAGTCGCCAGCCGATTTAAGGAAATCGACAAACCAAAATAAAAAAATGACTCCGATCTACGAAACCCGATTTCTAAGTTCGGGGTTAAGGTTACGAATTCGAGAATTATAAGAATTCTCGAATCCGCCAGCTAGAAAACAGACTCTTACTAAAATCGAACTTGATTTGAAAAAGAGCGGGGAGAAGTTTAATCAATTTCACAATATTTTATTCTTGATCATGCGATATAAAAATATGAGGTTTTATTTTACAAATACGAGCAAGTACAAGTAAAGGAATTTAGGCATAAATTACATGATGAAATACAACAATAATAATGATGAAATCGAACCTTGCATAATGGTGGTGGATGAGATGAAGATTGATCCCTTATCTTCCCCTTGGTTTGGAACATGAATGGAATGATGTATGTGATTAGAAGAGTAGTGTAGGAATGGTGATATGGATATGATAAGAGTGATTATAAGAGGATTAGAGAGGGAGTAGGGATAATAGAATTTTGAGAGAGTTTAGGTGGAGTGATGATAGTAGTTGGTGGTGAATGAGTGAAAATGGTGGGGTATTTATAGGTTGAGGATGGGTGTTTTGGAGGAAAATGGAGGGAGACATATCCCACTAATCAAGCTCTTTCACCATGCAAGAATAAAACCCCAGCGGGTTTTGATCAAAGTCAGACAAAGTCAAACATGTGGGCTAATATCATGGGGATTGCATGGGGGGTGATTCTGGCGCCAAAATCAGAAAATTAAATAAAACCCCAGCGGCTTTGAAGATTAAAGTGCACGGATCGAAGACATGGCGAGTAGTGGCGGGCCGCTTCCGAATATAAAACCCCAACAGCTTTTGTGAATTTTCCTGGGCCGGATTCGTGGATTCGCGCTTTGGACCTGCTTGTGGTCTTCTAAAACCCCTGCGACTTTTATAGTTTTTTACGCGGGCCGCTTTGCTCTATTGGGCCCACCTTGCTGATTCCATAGGCCCAATGACCCATTTTGGTGTTCGGCCCAAATGACCTGCTGAATTTTGACAAGTTGGATTTTTGGCGGTGGAAATCCCGGTGTCTACAGATACGTAAGGTGGAGCGTATGCGTGGAGGGAGATAACAAGCTTGAGTAATAATATCATAAACATCCATGGATAATAACTTTGTACACCATAAGATTGAATAGGGCCTTTGGATAAAGGAAGGATTCCACCTCCAAAAGCTAACAACCCGACATGATTATCATAAAGAAGATCATCAAATAATCAATAAAGGGAAGACTTGAACACCACCAAACAATGCTTGGATAAAATAAACAAGATTGTACGGGAAGAGGCTTGGGGAGCACTCATTCATTTCATATCATAAAATCATAAGTTGTCTTGGGAAATGTCAAAACATGGTATTTACACTAAATAGCAAAATTAAGCCAAAACTCCACACAAAATAAAACAGTACGCGCGTAAAGCGCTGATGTCGCGGGCGCGACAAGGTTGGTCGTGGGCACGACCGACTCCTATTCCAAACAACCGTATGCTCCCCAGAAGACTTTCGCGGGCGCGACAAGATGCGTTGCGGGTGCGACCACCTTTTGCCTTGAAGCTCCCCTAGACCTGCTGCCGAGTGTCCAGGGCGCTACCAAGTGGGTCACGGGCGCGACACCCTGGCCAGAACGGTGTCGCGGGTGAGACTGACTCAACTCGGGCGCGACGACTTGCTGTGAGTGGCGCTGCTTCCTAATTGAAGTTTATTGACTCCGGGACTAAACCCAAACTCTGATACCTCCTAGCTTCCAATCTCGGGACGACCCGGTCCGGTCCCGAGGCCTCCGGGGCTGGTGCATCAAATAAGCCCTCGTAGAAGGTCCTGGGGCCCATCCATTGGATGACCGAGACTAACCTTGCGATTCCGGGAGTTACCAAGAATTGTAGCTCAAGGTTCGATGTTGGAGCGTTACCGTACGCGTGGAGGGGAGATGATTAGCTTGAGTAGTTGAATGGATTCGATAATCAACGAGAACAATAGCCTTGAACACGCAAAGGTTGGATATGACCCGGAGCAAGGAGAACCACAACTCTTATCCTAACACCCCACCATGATTATCTAGGAAATTCCACCAATAATCACTAAAGGAATGACTTGAATCACCACTAAAATTGATTGAATAAAGATAACAAGGTTTGAGAGAACACGGGCAAACCCTTACAAATGCTTAAGCATCACAAAACTTAGTCTGAATAATCTCCCAAAACATTACATGGGAGGGGGTATTTATACAAAAAGGGGAGAAATAAGTAAAACTTAGCGTTTAAGCCTAATATTTACGCATAAAACAGTTTTTTCACGGGCGTTACCCGGTCGTCATGGGCGTTACGGTGCTTCTGGAGCAAAAAACGAAAATGTCGTGAGTCGTCACGGGCGTTACAGTGAGTGGGAGCGGGCATGACGATCTGGGCAGTTTTTCTGCCAACTTCAAATGCGCATAACTTCTTCATTCGGACTCTGTTTAGGCTCATAAATATAGATGGAATGCTCTCGGTGTGTACTTTAAGCTCCCAAAATTTGAGACCCATCGAGGATGTATTGAAGGAGTTATGGCCCAGAGAGTTAAGGCACGTCCATTCCAACAACCCACGTTGACCCTTTTTCTGCTTATTCTTTCCGAAAGACAGCGAACCCTTTTAAAGGCCCGAAGTAGGTCCCAATGAGGACCCGTAGCTCCACTCCCGTGGTTCGAGGTCTCATTTGAAGTGGATACCACACCCAACGATGACCCGAATACGCCTCCAAGGTCCTGGGTCAACCTTAATATGCACTCCACACCCGACCTTAAAATGGATTCGCTCGTGTTTCTCCAAAGGGGTGTGAGATGACTTGATGGCCATGGATTTTGGGATCGGGCCCCATCCCGATATGGTCCATACTCCCTTTCTTGAAAAAGAGTTGCCCTCAACTCTTGGGAGTTAAAAAGAACGCAAGTTCTATGGTTCGGCCGCCCGTTACATGAACCCTCCAATTAGCTGACCGTGATCATGCTTTGAATTCCATCCTGCTTGAAGAAATAGGAATTCTTGAAGAGGCTTGGGGGTGAAGGACAAAGGACGGAAGTAGGAATATTTTGTGGAGTTAGGGAATGCTCAACCTCAATAAGCTTGCTACTCGGTAAAGACAAAGCTATGGATCGCTTGTCCTCAACAAGAGTACACTCGTCCCGTGTTTCGCTCGATAGGAGATTCATCAACTCACTTCCTACCCAAATTTTGCTTTCATGGTTTAATGGTGGTTTCAAAGGAATATGGAGAACACGGTGTAAGAAACACCAAATGAGGGGTATAAGGGCATCAACGTACCTCGGAGGTGGTGAAAGTAGTAAGTGTGTGATGGATAATGACCCAATCGACATCCAAATAGAATCCTCGAACAACTAATGACGACCAAATAACATGTATGATCCATTTAAAGAGTTCATGTCACCACGACCAACATTCAAGCAATATTCACCGAAAGACGACAAAAATGAAGAGCTCAAAAACATTGGTTGAACTAGAATCAAGGTATCTTCAAACCTAAACTTATCACTAGACATCAAATGAAAATGCTGTGAGTCGTCACGGGGGTTACAGTGAGTGGTAGCGGGCGTGACGATTTGGGCAGTTTTTCTGCTGACTTAAATGCGCATAACTTCTTCGTCCGGACTCCATTTTAGGCTTATAAGATATCGATGGGAAGCTCTCAGTGTGTACTTTAAGATCCCAAAATTTGAGACTCATCGAGGATGTATTAAAGGAGTTATGGCCCAAAGAGTGAAGGCACATCCATTCCAACAACCCACGTTAACCCTTTTCTGCTTATTCTTTTCGAAAGACTCCGGACCCTTTTAAAGGCCCGAAGTAGGTCCCGATGAGGACCCGTAGCGCCACTCCCATGGTTCGGGGTCTCATTTGAAGTGGATACCACACCCAACAATGACCCGAATACGCCTCAAAGGTCCCGGGTCAACCTTAAAATGCACTCCACACCCGACCTTGAAATGGATTTGCTCGTGTTTCTCAAAGGGGGTGTGAGAAGACTTGAAGGCCATGGATTTTGGGGATCGGGCCCCATCCCGATATGGTCCAGATGTGGACGAGGCGGCTCGCTTGGCGGAGATCACAAATGCGGAAAATGGAACCCGGACCACTTCATCCTCCCCTTCTTGAAGAGGATTTGCCCTCAAATCCACGTCGGGTTCAACATCCTCGATGTAAGGCGATAGATCCCCGATATTGAAAGTAGAGGAGATACCCATATCAGCCAGAAGATCAAGCTTGTAAGCATTGTCGTTTATCTTGGCCAAGATCTTGAACGGTCCCTCGCTTCGTGGCATAAGTTTACTACTCCTTCGGGAAGGGAACTGTTCCTTCCTCAAGTGGAGCCAAACCAAGTTCCCGGGTTTGAATGTGGTACCACGATGATGCTTGTTGGCTCGGGCCTTGTAAAGTTCATTAGTGCGCTCGATCTTCTCTCGAATCTGCCGGTGAAGCTTTTGGACCTCGGCGGCCTTCTCACTTGCGTCAAAGCTAGCCCTTGACTCTAATGGAAGAGGAAGGAGCTCGATAGGAGTAATAGGGTTGACCCCGTAGCATATTTCGAAGGGCGAATGACCCGTAGCAAAAGAAGGAGCCTGATTGTAGGCAAATTCGGCATGACAAAGCTTGGTATCCCAATCCCGTAAACTCTTGCTCACAATACCTCGAAGCAATGTAATGAGAGTCTTGTTAGTCATCTCAGTTTGGCCATCCGTTTGGAGGTGATGCACGTGCTAAAGAGGAGCTTCGTTCCAAGGAGCTTCCATAAAGACCTCCAGAAATGACTCATGAACTTAGTATCACGATCCGAGACAATAGTCCTTGGAATACCATGCAAGCGCACTACCTCCCGGAAGAAGAGAGTATCTATATGGGTGGTGTCATCGGTTTTTTTGCAAGCAATGAAATGCGCCATTTTAGAGAAGCGATCCACGATGATGAGTATTGCATCTTTACCACGCACGATCCGGGGAAGGGCAACAATAAAGTCCAACTCAAGTCCTCCCATGGGTCCTTCGGAACAGGAAGGGGTGTATAAAGCCCTTGGTGGAATTGGCTTTTACCATGGTGGCAAGAAACAGACTTGGATACCACATCCTGAACATTGCTTCCCATCGTTGGCCAATAAAAGTGTTCCTTTAGCATGTGGATGGTCTTATTGATGCCGAAATGACCGACAAGACCACCTCCATGAACCTCTCGCACTAGCAGTTTCCTCAACGGGCATTTGGGGACACACAATTTGTTACCCTTGAAGAGGAATCCGTCTTGTAGCAAATAGGGTCCATCCCCACGATCGAGGTGTGGCTTGAACTCCTCATCCTCCTTGTATAACTCCTTCATGTGTTGGAACCCAACGATCCTTGCCTCAACCACTGAAAGAACTCCTAGAAAGTGCATCAGCAACCACGTTAACACACCCCTTCTTGTGTTTTGCCACAAAGTTTAAACTTTGAAGAAACTCAACCTATTTAGCATGGCGAGAACTAAGCTTGTGCTGTCCATTCAAGTATTTAAGAGCTTCATGATCCGAATGAAGGACAAACTGGCTAGGTCTCAAGTAGTGCAACCAGTGATCGAGGGCTCGCATGAGAGCGTACAATTCCTTGTCATAAGTAGAATAATTCCTCCTCGACCCGCTGAGCTTCTCACTGAAATAAGCAATGGGGCGTTGGTTCTGCATCAAGACGACCCCAATGCCTACTCCGCTGGCATCGTAATCCACCTCGAAGACTTGTGTGAAGTCCGGGAGAACAAGTACCGGACCCTCTCATAGTCGAGCCTTAAGTTTCTCAAATGCCGCTTGGGCCACTCTGGTCCACTCAAAGCCGCCCTTCTTCATACATTCGATGATAAGGGCGGTGAGGGTGCTAAAGCCCTTGACGAACCGTCGGTAAAATGAAGCAAGGCCGTGGAAACTCCACACCTCCGTGATAGTGGAGGGAGAGGGCCAAGAGCGAATGGCCTCTACATTCGAGGGATCCATAGAAATACCCCGATCAGAAACCATATACCTGAGAAAGGTGACTTGGGGAGTGCAAAACTTGTACTTCTCTAGTTTGCCGAAAAGTCATTGTTGCCGCAAGACGTCAAATACCAACTCCAACTGCGTAAGATGCTCTGCTTCACTCTTTGAATACACCAGAATATCATCAAAATAAACCACTACCAAATTTTCCGATGAAAGGTCTCAACACCTCGTTCATGAGTCACATGAACGTGCTTGGGGCGTTGGAGAGCCCGAATGGCATGACGAGCCCTCAAACAATCCTCCTTTCGTCTTGAAAGCCGTCTTCCACTCATCACCTCCATTCATGCGAATATGATGATAACCACTTCGAAGGTCGATCTTAGAGAAGATATACGAGCCATGTAACTCGTCGAGCATGTCATCGAGCCTCGGTATAGGGTACCGATACTTGATGGTAATGTTGTTGATGGCCTGACTGTCGACACACGTCCGGAAGGTACCATCCTTCTTGGGAACCAGGAGGGCCGGGACGGAACAAGGGCTCATGCTCTCTCAAACATAGCCTCTAGAAACGAGTTCGTCCACTAGCCGTTGCAACTCTTTGGTCTCCTGTGCGTTGCACCGATATGCCGCCTTGTTGGGAAGTGGAGCTCCCGGAATAAGATCGATTTAATGTTCAATGCCACGAATAGGAGGTAGACCCGGTGGAAGATATTCGGGGAACACATCGTGGAATTTGGCAAGAAGAGGGGCAATGAGAGGGTGCTTGGGTATCACTACCTCACTTGTGTTTGCCTCTAAGAGGAGTAAGGAAAAAACGACCTTCCGCTTGCTTAGGGCTCGCTCAACCCGTGTTTCACTCAAGTGTTTAGGCTCCTCACTTCCCACCTCAGGTTTAGGATATATGATTTCATGTGGTACTAGTGGAAAAAGCTTAACCCTCTTGCCCTTGTGGGTGAAAGTATATGTGTTTTTCAACCCATTATGAACAGCTCGCTTGTCAAATTGCCACGGTCGACCCAACAATATATGGTATGTGCTCATGGGAATAACATCACAAACAACAAAATCATCGTAGTTAGCACCAAAAGACAAATTCACTAGGACTTGATTGGTTACCTTAATGCCATCTTGGTCGTTGAGCCATTTGAGAAAATAGGGACGAGGGTGAGGTAATAATGGTAATCCAAGCTTCTCAACCATATAAGTAGATGCAACATTGGTACAACTTCCTCCATCGATAATAAGATTGCAAACCTTGTAACCGACGAAACGCCGCGATTGAAAATTGTCTCCCGTTGAGCCTTAAGAGGGTTTTCATGAGCATGCAAAACCCTTCTCAAAACAAGTGTGCCTCTACGTACGGGGGGTACGGGAGCGGCGTCCTCCTCTTCACTAGTAACCGTTCTAGGTTTGGACTTCTTGAAGGGTCAAAGTACGACGGTTTGGACAATCGGCCTGAAAATGGCCATACCCTTGACATTTGAAACACTTTTTCCCTTCCATTCGTGGGGGTTCAGTCAGAGAGGACGTAGCAACACCCTTTCCCTTGTCCGTTCTAGGTGTCGCAGTGATTTGAGGAGTTTCAACTGATTTCGGGGTGCCCGAATAGGGAGGGGGCCAGCTAGTTGGTGGAAGGTAGGACCGTGGAGCCGGTTTGGAGATAGCCTTTTTCTTTCTACATCACTCAACTTGGAGTGCCAAACTGCACAAGTCATTGTTTAGACCCAATTTTGTGTCTAAATAACGCCTTAATTCTTAGGCTTTTGACTCGTTTCGTGTTTATTTTCAGGGCTTTTTAGTATGTTTTTGGTTATTTTGTAGGCTTTGGCGTTTTACACAAAAACGAGCCTTTTTGGTGATTTCCCGAGCCGACCCGGACCGAGAGCCGATGAGGAGTTGACCCGGGACCACTTTCCCCACCTTTGGTATCAATTAGTGAGGTAACACCCACTACGACCCTCGAAACGGGCGTTATATGCCTTGGAAAGAAGGAAGAAACAAAGGAGACAAAAGAGTAGGGTAGCGCCCGCTACCCTAATGGTCGCGATCGCTACCACCTTGCTGGACCGAGGAAGACCACACCTACAGTCATCCGGACCGCAACTATGATCTCACGAAGGAGGAAATCGCCCAGCGTTTTTCGCTGGTCGCGCCCGCGACCCCCCTGCTACTGTGCGATTCTTCGGGCCTTAAACGGCGCGTTTTACTCAGCTGTTTTCACTTGTATAAATAGCTCTTAGGCTGCGTTTTTTAGGGGGCATCTAGGGATAGACTTGGACATTTTTCGAGCTTGTAATTAGTGGTTTTTAGAGAGAGTTTAGTGAGAGATTAACCTAGGGTTTGTGGTGTTTGTGAACATTTGGAGATTAAAACAATTGAAAGATTGTTGGATCATCTTTTATTCTTTCTCCTATTCATCTACAGCATTTTGATAAGTATTCTCTTCCCTTAACTCTTTTATTAATTACTTTGCTAATTACTTTCTTGCTTGTTTAATTATTTTGCTTGTTATTTCATTATCTTGCTTGTTTATGGTTGTTTGATGTTAGAAATCATGTTTAGGGTTGTTTTAGATGTTGTTAGCATAGTTTTTATCATGATTAGTGGCTAGCAACCCTATGGGTTAGGGGGTAATTAAGGGTGTGAATGGGTGATTAGGTTTGGGTTAGTAATATTAGTGGGTAATTAGTTGGGAAATCAATTTCCCACTCATTTCCTTCCCTCAAGTGGGATGTATTTGGGTTCGAAAGTTCCCAAATACATCCAACACTTGAGTCGGAAGGTTGGAATTGGGATAGTTAGTACTCTACTCACGGAAGTGAATCTAACTAGGGAATTCCGTTTCATTAACTCTCCGGGTCCGTGGTGGACTTTGGGAAAGTTAATCCGGACTATCCTCGAAAGAGGAAGTTCGATGGGTATTTTCTAACGGAATTGCTACTTGATTCTCCCTTCTTATTATTCTCTTGTTGCAAAACCCATTTCCTCATTCCCGTTTGCATCCCGAAAAGCCTCCGAAGCCCATTTCCTTTCCTTAACTGACCTTAGTTTTATTTCTTGCGTTGTGACCCTTTCAACCAAATACCTTAACTTAGCAATCTCATCCCGACCATTGACCTAGATTCTATGACCAAGGCCGCCAGCTCCCTGAGAGAGAACGACAAAACTGAGGTCTTACAAAACCACGTTACACAAAATGGCGCCGTTACCGGGGAGCCAGCGCCCCTAGTTTTAGTTTCTTAGTTTTTGATTATTTGAGTTTGCTTTCACGCTAGAAATCAGTTTGTGCCAATCCAAATGAATTTGATTCTTCTTCATTTCTTGTAGGAGTCTTCGCGTTCTAATGGGTGAAGGTCAAGCTGGTTCACCTCGTACCCTTCTATCATATGTCGTTCCATCATTGGGTACGGGAGGCAGTCCTATCGCATTACCACCCTTACCACCCGATGCTGTGTTCGAGTTTAAACCGCACTTACTTGAAGTCTTCGAAAGAAACCCGTTTTATGGGGACGATACTGCTGAAAGTCCCATTGCTCATATTGATAAGTTCGAAGACCGGATTAGCTTTATATACATTCCAAGGATATCATCAGAATATTTGAAGTTGAAATTCTTTCCTCTCACTCTTGCGGGGAAAGCGAAGATATGGCTACAAACATGTCCACCTGGTTTTTATTCTTCATGGGGAGGCACTCAAAGGAAATTTTCTTCACTGTTTCTTTCCGGCGGAGGAGATACACCGACTTCGAGCAGAAATTAAGTTTCAAGCAAGATCCGGGAGAGAGTCTTTTCAACGCTTGGGGGAGATTTAAGAGTCTTCAACGACAGTGCCCTCATGATAATTTACCGGATTGGATGTTGCTTCAACATTTCTATCATGGGCTCTGTGGTCCTCTTAGAGAATCTATTGATAATGCGTCCGGAGGGATGTTTTTGAATAAGTCCGAGGAAGAGCCAATATTTTCTTACATGAGCTATCACAACACGCTCCTCATTAGGGGAGTGGCCAAAGTTCAGGAGACGGAGGCAATTTTTTGGAGGATAACCTGATTATAAAGATTCTTTTGTCCACCGTTTGTGAAATGCAAAAAGAGAAGTCGAATGCGGAGGTTTCAAATCAGTTGAGAATTTCCCAAGCAATACAATCCTTTGCATCCACTTCTATTCCGAATGTTCATACTTGTGAGTTTTGCTATGGTCCACATCCTAGCCAACAATGTGCAAAAATTCAACAATTGGTGCAACTGAATGCTATCCATTCTCCCTACGACAACCAAGATCCTTTTCACATCACCAACCATCACCCTTCTACTTCTCAACCCCATGAACATCACTCATTTATTCAAGAAGAATCCTTCTAATCAAACCCAACAAGATATTTCACAACCCCAAATTTCTTCACCACCCCAAGAATCCTCGCTTGAGTTGATGCTTAAGCAAATCATGGAGAATCAAGAGAGAGATCGAGCTTACATCCGAAGTCTCGAACTTAAAATAGCTCAAGTCAACCAACCTCAGTCTATACCTATCCAACCTCAACCTGTTCAAGAGGTGGAGTTGAATACTATTACTTTGCGGAGTGGAAAAGAAGTTGAGGGACCCAAGTTGGTAGAGGATGAACCTTTTAGAGAGAATGAGGGAGATGATGAAAATATAATTGAGAGAGAAGATATGGAGGTTGACCAATCCGATGATGAGGTGAATGAGGATGATGTTGTGATGGAGAAGCGTAATGATGAGGTGTAAGATGATTTGGTGAAACCGAAGGAGATTGAGAAGGAGAATGATCTTGATCAACCCACGGGGCAGTTGAAACAATATCGACCTCCAGTTCCATTTCTCGGAAGATTGGTTCAAGAGAAGAACGATGAGAAATTTTCCAAGTTTATTTTGATGATGAAGAAACTCCATATTAATATACCATTTCTAGATGCCATGTCGGAGGTCCCTTCATTTAAGAAACATGTCAAGGACCTTTTTACAAACAAGAGAAGAATCAAGGAGTCATCTACCGTTCATCTCACGGTTAGTTGCAATGCTATCATGGGAAGCAAGACTCTCGAGAAACTAGCCGATCCCGGTAGTTTCTCTATTCCTTGTTTAATTGGTGATATGAGGATTGATAATGCATTATGTGATTTGGGGGCAAGTGTGAGTATCATGCCACACTCTACATGTATGACCCTTACAACTATCAACTTGCAACTCGCAAACCGAAGTGTTAGGAAGCCCTTGGGAATGTTAGAAACATCCCGGTTCAAGTGGGAAGTTTCCTTACCCCTTGTGACTTCGTTATTTTGGAGATGGATGAGGATAGGAGAAGTCCCATTATTCTTGGTCGACCCTTTTTTGCTACCACAGGAGCTACCATAGATGTGAAAAGAGGTCGTTTGTCTCTTCATGTAGGTAGAGATCATATTGATTTTGACATTGACCCTTCAAGAATGAAATCCCACAAAGAATCTCATTTTAAGGCCAATGCGGTGGCAGACATCTTGGAGGAACCCCAAAAGGAGTCTTATTTCCTTGAAGTTGAGCCCGATGATTGGGGAGAAATCAAATATCTAGGGGCTTCGCATCAAATTTCAAGTGAATTTGAGGACATCTACCATGATCATCCTCTTAAGATCATTCCATGGAGGAAGGAGATTTCTTTGAGTAAGACCTATGTTGAGTGCAACATAGTAAATGATTTGATTTTCAAAGGTCCCAGGCCCGGTAAACCACCAAACACCAAATTGAAGTTACTTTCTACTTCTATCTCTTCATGGCCTACTAAGCTTTTAAGGAAGCGAGCTCCATTTTTGCCTAAGGCTAGGAAGTGTTGGAAGAGAAGAAGGAAGCGTCGGTGAAGGAAGACAAGGAAAATGCTACCCGGATATCCTAGGCGGATGATTAAACCACCGGAAGAGTATCCCATGTCAATCACAACTCTTTTTGAGAATCGTTGGAAAAAGAGGAAGAAAAATTGGTGGAAAAGACTGATGAGGTTTTTGGGTTGTGTCCCAAGGATTCAAAGAATCAAGTAAGTAATTAGGTCAAGCTAGGGACCTTAAACAAGCGCTCTATGGGAGGCACCCCATAAGTTTTGAGCTTCTTATTTCTAGTTTTTAGTTTTTGCTTTTTTATAATTTTATTTCTTTTTCTTCTTTTTAATTTTTCTTTTTAGTTTTTTTAGGTTTTTCTATTTTTCTTGTCTTTTTAATTTTTCTTTATTTCCTTCTTTTGTAATTTGAGGTATTAGTTCTAGGTTTAAAAGAAAAAGTAGAAAAAAAAGAGAAAAAATGATGTGACAAAATAGAAAAAGTTGGAGTTGAAAAAAATAAGAAAATTGAAGTTTGGAGTGAAGGAAGAATGTGAATGAGTGAAGTTTTTTTTTTTTTTTGAAAAAAAAAATGAGTGTTGAGAGAGTTTGAAAGTTGGAAAGATTTTAGTTTGAATGTGAGGAAGTATAGAAAAAATGAGTGTTGAAGTGTGAAAGTTTTTTAGGAGTTGGATTTTGTTTTGGAGTCTTTGAAGTTTTTGAAGACAACAGAGTAGGGTAGCAGGCGCTACCATCAACGTAGCACCCGCTACGCTCGAAGCAACGGCAGCAACGAAGCTCCAGCAGCCGACCGCAACTGCGGTCAAGGAGACAGCGGCTGCGATGTACACCCAACGCCCAGCAACTCTGGATGCCCTCGACATGTCGCGCCCGCAACCTGATACTGTCAGCGGGTAATTTGGCCCGAAAATCCCGACTTTCCCCTTCACTCTTCTCATTTCCTTTCTCACTCGTTCGACCCCCTTTCTCTCTTCAAGCCCTGAACCTACGAAAAACTCTCACTCGCACCTATTCCATCCCTCTCATTCATCAATTCGATCCTCTCTCTTTCTCCATTTTCGATCTCCAAACCCTAATTCTTCTCCATTTACGCAAATTCGCTGCTAGTACTCAAGCTTCTGCCCAGATTCATCTCAACTGAGCCGGATTGTTCAAGCATCCGTTCTCACATCTAATGAGGTATTCCTTGTATCAATTGTGCGAAAACTCTTCCCCCTTTCTCTTACATTTGGTTCGTTTGTCATCCTTGCTGAGTTAGGGTTAGATTTTGTCAATTTTTACACATAATTCTACCTCATTGTGTGCTGAGTTCGAATGCTAGGTTCTTGTGTGGTGTTTGTGCGATTAATGGTTGCATTTCATCTGTGAAACACATACACGCTGATTGTATTAAGGCTCTTGTCGATTTTCACACACATTCACACAGTGATTTGTATGAGTGTGCTATTCTTGCATTCTGTTTGTGTGTGTTGTGCATTTTAGCTCATTTTGTCAAGCAAGAACTCATCTCCCTTGCTTAATCCATGTTCTAGCAATGATTTGTAAGTGTCCCCACCCCCACTTTACTCTCTTTATTGATTTTATTTACACTGTTAGTGTTAGATAAGTTTGGGGGGTGCTTTATGAGAAAGTTGGGAAGTGTGTTGGTTAGTTGGTTTTATTGAGTTCGTTGTCCCCATGGTTTGAGTTGTTTCGCTTCCATTGCTTCATCATTGGTTAGGCCAGTCATTGGAGTTGTTTCACCCTCAATTCCCGCCTCAAATTAGTGAGATTCGGGGTTGAGGTTGCTAGTGTCAATGTTTATATTGTAAATATTTTGGCTTTTCCTTAGTTTATAGTCTCTAGTGTCTTGTTTTTATTTTTGTTTTGATCTTTTTCTTTTATGCATGTGAACACTCACACTTATTATGTTTTTCTCGCTTATTCCTAACCAAAGTGTGACGTTTTCTTAGATCGTGGATTGGGTTCGTTATTTATTTGAAGACCCCGAGGTAACCTCTTTCCGCATCTTTGAATGTGTACATATATTGATCCTTGTTGCATGCTTGATTTCTCTTTTGGGTGGCGAGCCCCTTTGAGTGTTTGTGTTGGGATTGTATTGCTGTTGGAGCCGTGTGGGCTCGGGTCGCCACCACTTTTATGTGCTAGTTGTTCTTGTTTGTTAGTTTTTGTAGGTTCTCTACCCTTTTCATGTGACACCTTCCCACAATGAGGACATTATGGCGTTTTAAGTGTGCGCGGGGGGGAGGGGGGGGGATATTATGTTTCAAGGGTAGATCACCTAGCATTTTTGTTTTTATTTTCTAGTTTTTGCCTGAAATCTGAAAAAAAAATTGTGTGAAAAAGGAGAAAAAAGGGAGTGAAAACCTTAAAAGTTTTCTTTCGGTTTTCGTTTTCGCTTTGTTTTTCCTTTATTTCTTGGGTCTTGTTGTCGAAATTGAGAAGCCGTTCTTAAACTTCCTTAAAAGAAACCGGTCTGAGCATTTTCGACCCTGTCTCGGGTACTAGTCATGACTTACCTTCTTAGATTTCCTGCATTGAGTGTCTAGTGAGACCCCCGATTCCATTCACGTTCTGGTTGGAACCGGGAGATTCTAAGGGTTTGTGTCCGAGCTTGTTCTTTTTTTCTTAGCAAAAGCAAAAGCAAAGTCAAAACAAAAAGAAAAAGAAAGCAAAAGCTACAATAACCGGATTAAGTGGGGCGTTTCGCTGAATGACATTAACCACCTTACACATAGCCAACCTACACGGGCCGGGTATTAGCGGTACGGCGCTATTATCCCTTAAGCTCCTCCCATATCGAATTCTCGATGGAGGTGTGTATGGAAAAGACTATGTTGGGAGGGTAAACCCCATTTTGGGCCGTCTAATTCCCGAAAGTAAGGTTAATACCGACTTTAAAAAAAAAGGAAAAAAAAAGAAAAAAGACAAAGCAATTTCGTTGGTGAAACCAACAAAAAAGAAAAGAAAGTTTGTGCTTCAAAAAGGGTGGGGCCTCTCCTTGCATCACCTACGACCCTCACCAAGCCAAGGGCGGCCAAATGCGAGGGAGGGCAACTCCTTTCTTCCCTCGTTCGTTTCGTTGTTTTTGAAGCTCGGGCATGAGTCTTTGGAGTCTTTTGGTTTCGGTCATAACCCACTTGCACAATTGCATGGGGGGTTTTGCTCGGCATGAGGTGTAGGGGGTTCGAAAATCTTTAAGACTGATTTTTACTTGGGATAGGTGCCTGTGAGATGCTCATAACGGTTTCTTTTGGAGGTTTAATAACGTTTTGCTGATTTAGATTTCGAGATCCTTTCAAATCGAAGCTTTTGTTTCTCTTTCCTTTTTATTTTCTTCGATTTTGTTTTCACTTTCCCTCTCTCCTTTTTCTTTGGCTTTTGTGGGTGTAGCCGCTACAAACCCTCACGAGTCCATCTCGTCCACCCGGGCTGCTAGGGGGTTCAAAGGGCTTGGTGCATACGCTAAATGCACTCGTTTCCTCCCACGACAGAGGAGTTGGTGTTTAGTTTTCTTATTTGTTCTGTTTTGCTTTGCTCCGGACGAGCAAAAGTTTAAGTGTGGGGGCGTGTTTAGACCCAAATTTGTGTCTAAATAACGCCTTAAATCTTAGGCTTTTGACTCGTTTTGCGTTTATTTTCATGGCTTTTTAGTATGTTTTTGGTTATTTTGTAGGTTTTGGCGTTTTACACAAAAACGAGGTAAAACGAGCCATTTTAGAGCCTTTTTGGTGATTTCCCGAGCCGACCCGGACCGAGAGTCGATGCGGAGTTGAACCGGGACCACTTTCCCCACCATTGGTGTCAATTAGTGAGGTAACACCTGCTACGACCCTCGGAAGGGGCGTTACATGCCTTGGAAAGAAGGAAGAAACAAAGGGGAGAAGAGAGTAGGGTAGCGCTCGCTACCCTAATGATCGCGCCCGCTACCAGCTTGCTGGACCGAGGAAGACCGCAGTTACGGTCATCCGGACCGTAGCTACGATCGCACGAAGGAGGAAATCGCCCAGCGTTTTTCGCTGGTCGCACCCGTGACGAGGGGTGGACGCGCCTGCGACCCCCTGTTGCTTTGCGATTCTTCGAGCCTAAAACGGCGCGTTTTACTCAGCTGTTTTCACTTGTATAAATAGCTCCTAGGCTGCGTTTTTTAGGGGGCATCTAGGGATAGACTTAGACATTTTTCCAACTTGGAATTAGTAATAGAGAGAGTTTAGTGAGAGATTAACCTAGGGTTTGTGAAGATTTGGAGATTCAAACAATTGAAAGATTGTTGGATCATCTTTTATTGCTTTCTCTTGTTCATCTACAATATTTTGATAAGTATTCTCTTCCCTTAACTCTTTTATTAATTACTTTGCTAATTACTTTCTTGCTTGTTTAAATTTTTTGCTTGTTATTTCATTATCTTGCTTGTTTATGGTTGTTTGATGTTAGAAATCATGTTTAGGGTTGTTTTGGATGTTGTTAGCATAGTTTTTATCATGATTAGTGGCTGGGTGATTAAGGGTGTGAATGAGTGATTAGGTTTGGGTTAGTAATATTAGTGGGTAATTAGTTGGGAAATCAATTTCCCACTCCTTTCCTTCCCTCAAGTGGGATGTATTTGGGTTTGAAAGCTCCCGAATACATCCAACACTTGAGTCGGAAGGTTGGAATTAGGATAGTTAGTACTCTACTCACGGAAGTGAATAGAGACTAACTAGGGAATTCCGTTTCATTAACTCTCCGGGTCCGTGGTGGACTTTGGGAAAGTTAATCCGGACTATCCTCGAAAGAGGAAGCTCGGTTGGTATTTTCTAACGGAATTGCCACTTGATTCTCCCTTCTTATTATTCTCTTGTTGCAAAACCCATTTCCTCATTCCCGTTTGCATCCCGAAAAGCCTCCGAAGCCCATTTCCTTTCCTTAACCGACCTTAGTTTTATTTCTTGCGTTGTGACCCTTTCAACCAAATACCTTACCTTAGCAATCTCATCCCGACCATTGACCTAGATTCTATGACCAAGGACGCCAGCTCCCTGTGAGAGAACGACAAAACTGAGGTCTTACAAAACCACGTTACAGTCATCCATGGAATAGTAGGGTTGAACCTCAACCTTCTTGGCAACCGCGGGATCTAACCCATTCAAGAATCGCATCATCGTTTGTTCTTCCGGCTCCTGGAGGTCACTTTTAATGAGTAGTTGCTCGAACTCCGAGATGTAATCATTGACAGATCGCCTGCCCTGGGAGAGAGCATATAGTTTCTTCAAGATGTTCTTCTTATAAGTGTTGGGCAAGAAACGACGATTCATCACTTGTTTGAGCCGTGTCTAAGTAGAAATCCTTGCTTGACCTTTCCGAGCTCGTTGGGACTTCATGTTCTCAAACCAAAGTGAAGTGGCTTTGTTGGGCTTTAAACAAGCAACCTTGAAAGATCTCTCGTCATCATATTCCTTGGTTTCAAAGATCCTATCCATCAATTGAACCCATTCGAGGTACTCGTCCGGATTATTGGAACCATTGAACTTGGGGATGTCGATCTTGACGTCTTGAAAATCGTCACGAGGGGGTCGATCATGCACTTCTCGATGAGACTGGCGTCGAGGGGAGCCTCTAGCATCGTCACTCGACTCAAAATTGGGAGGAGGACCGATAGGGCTGGGTGCACGCCTCGGACGTTCAAATCGGGGTGGAACTGGACGCTCTTGGGCGAGATTGTCAATCCACACTATAAGTGCTTCCATATTGCGCTCGAGGGTGGTGAACCGATTGTTGAAGGTGGTGGTGAGTCGGTTCTCGAGAGCTCAAATTTGAGGACTACCCCAGGGGCTTGATTCCTCTCGTTCGGAGTTAACTTCTCCATCCATAACGAGGAAAAGGTGAGGGACGGTATGTGTTTGGGAATATTTTGTGGAGTTTGGGGGCTTTCTTGTGTTTGACTAAGGGTTCTTGGTGTTTTTCTCATTTGGGAATTTCATCGAACACCTTCCGTGCACTATTTGTCAACTCCTCCTCAAAGCTCCAAAATGCTTCAAAATTCACAATCACATCACAAGAAAATATTCTCCAACACACTTGGAGGCACAAGGGATGGAGAATACCAATATTTGCATTCAATACACCAAAATCTAACAATAGAGAAGTATACTACAAAACATTGAACAAAACTCAAGCTAATGCAAACCTTGGGCTCTGATACCAAATGGAGCGTGTGCGTGGAGGGAGATAACAAGCTTGAGTAAGAATATCATAAACATCCATGAACAATAACCTTGTACACCATAAGATTGAATAGGGCCTTTGGATAAAAAGGAAGGATTCCACCCCCAAAAGCTAACAACCCACCATGATAATTATCATAAAGAAGATCATCAAATAATCAATAAAGGGAAGACATGAACACAACCAAACAATGATTGGATAAAGTAAACAAGATTTTAGGGGAAGAGCTTGGGGAACACTCATTCATTTCATATCATAAAATCATAATTTGTCTTGGGAAATGTGAAAACATTGTATTTATACTAAACAGAAAAATTAAGCCAAACTCAACACAAAATAAAACAGCACGCACGTACAGCGCTGACGTCGCGGGCGCGACGAGGTTGGTCATGGGCGCAACCGGCTCCTGTTCCAAACAACCGTATGCTTGCCAGAAGACTGCCGCGGGCGCGACAAGATGCGTCGCGGGTGCGACCACCTTCTGCCTCGAAGCTCCCCTGGACCTGCTGCCGAGTGTCGTGGGCGCTACCAAGTGGGTCACGGGTGCGACGCCTTGGCTAGAACGGTGTCGCGGGCACGACTGACTCAACTCGTGCGCGACGGCTTGCTGTGAGTGGCGCTGCTTCCTGATTGAAGTTTATGGACTCCTGGACTACACCTGAAGCCCGATACCTCCTAGCTTCTAATCTCGGGATGGCCCGGTCCGGTCCCGAGGCCTCCGGGGCCGGTGCATCAAACGAGCCCTCCTAGAAGGTCTCGGGGCCCATCCATTGGATGGCCGAGACTAACCTTGCAATTCCAGGAGTTACCAGGAATTGTAACTCAAGGTTCGATGTGGATGAGGCGGCTCGCTTGGCGGAGATCACAAGTGCGGAAAATGGAACCCAAACCACTTCATAAGGGAACCTCTTTGAGGCTCGATGTGGACATTTTTTTCTCGTCGCTCAGACTTCTAAACGCCCGCGGGACGGAATTGGGGGTTTGTGCTGGGGTTTAACTTTGAAAAGCCCTTTAACAATTAATGGTGCATTTCAGGAATAATAGTTGTAAAATTGTTTTCCCTTTACTTTTTACATCTCATGAATCATTAAACTAAACCTTCAAGAGTGAACATCCACTTATTCCAACTCCTTTAAGGTTAATTCAAATTGTTCACAAGATGTTAGGCTCGGAAGAAAGCAATTTTAAACAACCATTATTTAGAAATACATAAAATCACCTTAAAGTTGCATTGGTACATTGTAAAACTATGTTAAACACAGTTTAGGCAATCCCGATGTGTTTTAGTTCGAAAAGGAGTCGCCACCCGACTTTTTTAAGGGAAAAGCCAAGATAAAACGAAAAGAAAATAAAGAAAGACTCCGCCAACGAAATCAAGAATGGATTCGGGGGTAAAGTTACGAACTCGAAAGGTAGGAACCTTTTGAGTTTGCCTCTCACAAAAGGAAAGGCTCTACTAAAAGTTATAAAGTGTGCTTTTAATAAAGCTTGGAAAAGAGATAAATAATAACTTTAAAAGATTACTTCATTCATCATGCAAAATGAATTAAAGAAGGTATAACATGTACACTTTATTTACATGAAAGGGGAAAGACATAAAAGCTTACATTATGCCTTTTGAAGAAGAAGCCTTGCCTAGCCCTAGTAGTAGCTCCTCTCAAGTGCCTTGAATCATCTCTTTGAAGATGCCAAAATAGAACAAAAAATAAATTGAAAAAGGGGTAAAAAGATAGTAGAAAAGATAGTTGTTTTGTTAGGTTTTGGTGGGATTTATGTGAGGCTTTTTTTGTTGTTTATAATGAAATTTATATAAGAATAAGGATAGGTAGAATAGGGATGGAGATTATGGTGGTAGGAAAGTGATGGAAGAAGGGTAGGAAAAAGGGATGGACGAAGGTCGGAAGAGGGTAGGAAAAAGGCTCTTTTTTGTGGTGTTTTGGATAGTATAAGGTTAGGCTTTTTTGTGGATTTTTGTGCTGTTTATGGATGGATGATGGAAGATATGATAAGAATGGAGATAAGGGGTTTAAGAAAGTAGAAAGATGGAGATGGTAATGATATGGTAGAGATTAGGGATGAAGATGATAGAATAGAGATAAAAGATGATTGGAATGAAAGGCAATGGATTAGTGTAAGAATGAGTGAAGGGGGAGTGAATGAGTGAATGAAGGAGTGAGTTTGGCTTCAACAAGAGGGAGTACTTATAGGCATAGGAAGAGCTTGGAGATACATGCACATACATGCACATACAGTCACATACATTCATATGCAATTACGTAGTCAACTTGCACTGATTGCTAGGTGGCAAGGGGGGTCACTACAAAAAAAATGGACTTTTACCAACTGATTGATAGTGATAGATATTTTTTCTGTTGGTAAAACCATCCTTTTACCAACAAATTTTGTAGTTGTTGGTATTATTATTGTATCACCAACAACTAAATGATTTGTTGGTAATGCCAATATTTTACCATCAAACCCAAAAATGTTTGTTGGTATTGATATTTGGTTACCAACCTTTAACTTTTCTGTTGGTATGGTAAATTACTTTACCAACATTTACTAATAGGAAATTTTAATTAAAATTTCTAAAGCAGGGAGGGAAATTTTAGTTTCCCCTTAAACCTAAAATCACACTTTTCAGTACTGCCCTAACTGCTCGCAGTGCCCTTCACCCCCCCGAGCCAGTTCATCTCTGGCTATTTGTTTCTAGGTCGCCGGCGGTAACTTAGTTTTTTCAATCTCAAACAATGGATCTGGCTGCGAGGTATGTCCGTCGTTGAAGCCGGTCATGGCGCTAGAATTGTCAAGCGCCCTCCATCGTCAATAGTCGATACACTCATAATCTTCATGGTGTTTTGGCTCTTTATAAATTTACAGACTCGGATTTTGCAAATCTTTAGGGCTCAGATTTTCAATTTGTTTTTTTCGATTACATAATTGAATTTTTATTTATAGAGAGGCGTCGAATTGTCTATGCTCAGTCTGATTATTGGGTTGCTTCTAGTTCTCACTTCCGGGCTCTCAATCATTCTCATTTACATCACTAGAATATACGAATTAGGTATTTCTTCCCCATCGCTTTCATGCATCTTCTCTATTAATGCCACTAAATTTTCATTCAACTTCGTGATTTTGATGCATGTATAAACGTGTACTAGCTAATTTTCCCAGATCCAAATTTATGACTTCCATATCAAGATTTGGAGGCTTTTCAAGCTCTTTGGACAAGTTTTCAGCAGTGTGTGGTGAGTTTTTGTTTTCGTTGAATACCCTTCGCGAATTTTGTTTGGATTCATTTTATATTGAGTTTGAATATTGTATGTTGATGCCTATTCTTTCTGGGTTGCTCTTTGTTCCTTCTTTTGTGATATATTTACTTGTCGGAATTTGTAATTTGCAAAAAGGATGGGTGAAAGTAGGGAATGCACATTGGGATCTTGGTTATAAATAGTAAACGTAGCAAAAAGACTGTCTACCTTAATACTTAATAGTATAGGGATGACCTGTATTAATACTAGAGGTTAGGGTTATATGGGTACAAGAATAATCAACCTAATTACAAGGCCTATTTGCATATATATTATATTATACTAAAGGTAAGGGTTCCCTGTATTTATATGCAGGGAACATTACTCTCTATCTTGATTGTGCAATGGCTAAGGGTTCAATAATTTGAACCAATATTATCTAGCTAGTTTGTCATCTCCTATGGGCTGTTATGTTCTACTCTCATGTGAACTTCATTTTTCTATTATTAAGTTCTCATTAAGTTATGGGTTGTTATGTTTGAAATGGTCATTAAATGGAGACAATTTAATCGAGGATGGGGTGAACCCATTCTAGTGGATTGTTCATTCTTTGGGGAATACCCAGAGATGGTGATTGCTAGCTCGACTTCTTGGGGTTGGCTGCCATTGAAAAAAGTACCATATTTTACTATCTAAATAAAATTTCAGCATTAGGGTTGTGATATGATAGTTAAGTACTCATATTCTCTATGAGGTCTGCTTAAAATGTTGTATACTCAGGAATAGGACTATGAGATCTTATGTTCAATACTTGGATTCCTATTCAAGATATTGTTCAAGACTTGGATGGACGAGTGTGTGTTCCATTGTGGAGCAGTTTATCCAAAGGTATCTATGCATAATCTACACTTCCAGCTTGAAGGGATATCTCATGAATCAGAGGTCACATGTTTAGTCAGGGACTAATTTACTAACATGAAGGTTTTGAGTGGGGTTGTTCCTATATAGAATGAACTCTATTTGGTTAATATATATTACGTGTAGCTGAAGTTTACATACTCCTAGATATTTGGAAGTGAACAATCACACTGATGAGAGTGACCAACCTCATATATGGAGTGAACAATTACACAATTCGGAGCACAAACTCCAGGAACACATAATAAAATTTCATATTTGGTAATTAATGGTAGTGGTTGTTGGGTGTGGACACCAAATAGGAAAAGGAGAAGGAAGAAGGGGAAAAGGAGAGGCGCCACCAGCGCCTCAAATGAACAAGGAAGAGAACATGAGTAACAGACGCTGCCAGCGTCAGGCCCCCCGCTCCTAGCGCCTCACTCAGAAGGTTCGGGTTGCTGCACGCTGCCAGTGCCCGTCACACGCCACCAGCGCCTGATGATTGTTGTCGTTCGTTGATTGGGTCGTGGTTGAAAGGCCCACTTTGTGTTTTCCTTGTGGCGGCAATTTCTAGGTTGTAACCTAGGGTTCCTTCTTGTACTCTTATTATATATTGGGGTTCAGGTTCTCCCTATTATAAATCTCAGAAAATCCCAGTTAGTATCCCAGAGTGGTGAGACAGAGAGAAACACAACCATTGTATTGTAATCCTCATATTACTAGTGCATCGATTTCATAGTTTTTTTCCCGCTTTGGTTTTTTTCCACGTTAAACCTTCGGTGCCAAATTTCTTATTTCTTTTCCGCTCTTATCTCATATTGTTTGTGGTTGCTTGAGTTCTCTTCGATCCTAACAACTGGTATCAGAGCCTGCAGGGTTGGTGAAAGAGAACTCGCTTTCAAACAATGGCAGGAGATAAGTATGAAATAGAGAAATTTGATGGATCTGACATCACCTACTGGAAGTTGCAGATTGAGGATCTGCTGTACGCAAAGTCGCTGTTGTAGGACCCCGGAAAATTCTCGTTCGGGGAATCGTTTTGGATGCGCTACTTAAACGATTGGGAGCCGACGAAGGTTGCTTAATCCTTAAATAAGGATATTTTTAACTTTCAAAATTCGTTTTCGGGGTGATGAAACTTATTTATTTACAAATCCGTTTTTTATTATTTAAATACTCGAAATAGCACCAAAATACTTTAACAATGATTCGATACCGACCCAAACATCAGATCCAGGCCTGAGAGGAAGCAAACGGGCCGCCAGGAATCGTTAAAACCCACAGGGGTTTTGATAATTCCTTGGTTGGGCCGTGTGCTTCCTTGGCCCAGAGAAAGTTGGGTAGAAGATGATAAAACCCGCAGGGGTTTTATTATTTTCTGGCCGATTTTCTCTCGGATTTAGCCTTGGATTGATGAGAAGAATTTATTAAACCATTTTTAATTATTTTAATGCAAATGCGTATATTTTAAATAATTAAACGAATTGTATAAAAAAGATAAAAAGTCGCCAGCCGATTTAAGGAAATCGGCAAAACATAAAATAAAGTAAATAACTCGGGTCTACGAAACCCGATTTCTAAGTTCGGGGGTAAGGTTACGAATTCAAGAATTATAAGAACTCTCGAATCCGCCTGTTTGAAAACAGACTCTACTAAAATTGAACTTGAAATGAAAAAGAGTAGGGAGAAGTTTAATCAATTTCACAATAATTCATTCTTGATCATGCAATATAAGAATGAAGATGTTTTATTTTACAAAATGCAAACGCGTAGAAGTAAGGAGATTAAAGCATAAATTCCATGATGAAATACAACAATAATAATAATGAAATCAAACCTTGCTTAATGGTGGCTGATGAGATGAATTTGATCCCTTGACTTGACCTTGATCAGTAGCTTGAATGGAAGGATGAATTTGAGAATGATTAGGAGAATGGTATACGAATGGTGATATGATGACAGTGATTATAAGAGGATTAGAGAGAATTTGAGTATAATGGTGATAGTTGGTGAGAATAATAGATGAAATGAGGGTGGAATGGAAGGGGTATTCATAGGTGAAGGGATGGATGTTTTTGGAGGGAAATGGAGGGGGACACATCCCTACGATTATGTCCCTATCCATGCAGAATCAAAACCCCCGCGGATTTCGGGAGGTCAAAGCAAGTCAACCCACGTGGGGCTATGATCAAGGGATGTGCATGGGAAGAAAATTGGCGCAAAAATCATAAAACCTCGGCGGGTTATAACAACGCATGGCACGCATCGATGACGTGGCGATCGTTGGCGGGCCGCTTCTGAAATTAAAACCCCTGCGGGTTTTGGCAGTCTTCTGGGCAGGATTTTCTTACTGGACCAGATTTCTGGGACTGGGAATTAATAAAACCCGCAGGGCTTTAGAAACTGGCTAAGTGCAAATTTGAACGACCATAAATCTTTCATCCGGACTCCGATTGAGGCAATTCAAAAGGCGTTGGAAAGCTTATAATATGTACTTTAGTCTTATCAAAAGAAATAAGGCCAACAATACTTATGGAAAAAATGAGATTCGAAATGGTGGGCATATGTATGTTGTGGAAAATGAAGGCTTTTTGTGGTGGGTTGGCCCGGTAGATTTTGATTGAGGAAGGCCCATTGGATTTTCTTTCATGCTAGCTTCATTTCTTGTTGTGCTTGATTTGTATCCTTGTCCCAGTACAAAATCCGTTGTCTACAGAGAGCTTCTACTTTGATCGAGTCCGAGTAGGACGAAGGTCAAAGTAGCCAGAGATGCTGACTGCTTGACGTCTGTGACCAAGAGATGGATGTTGTCGGTGGTCTTCTGCAAAGATGATGCCTTTCAACGGCGTCCTTAGTGAAGATGGTCGCTTTCATATCGTCGGCGACCTTTAGGTGGCAACCGTTGGACAATTGAAGATGTTGGTGATGTCATTGGAGGCCTTAAGGTGGCAACCGTTAGACGAATGAAGATGTCGGTAATGTCGTCAGAGGCCTTTAGGTGACAAACTTTGGACGACTGAAGATGTTGGTGACGTCATCGGAGGCCTTTAGGTGGCAACCGTTGGACGTCTAAAGATGTCGATGATGTCGTCGGAGGCCTTTAGGTGGCAGCTGTTAGACGACTGAAGATGTCGTTGATGTCGTCGGAGGCCTTTAGGTGGCAACCGTTGGACGACTGAAGATGTCGGTAATGTCATTGGAGGCCTTTAGGTGGCAACCGCTGGACGACTGAAGATGTCGGTAATGTCGTCGAAGGCCTTTAGGTGACAAACGTTGGACGAATGAAGATGTTGGTGATGTCTTCGGAGGCCTTTAGGTGGCAACCGTTGGACGTTTGAAGATGTTGATGATGGTTCCCTACATAGAAACTAAAGCACAACATTAGATTAATTTGAACGATGGCTAGAGATATAGAGAATTACCTATTTGGCAGATTGATCATAATGTATCTGAACTGTCGACGATGCCTAACGAACTTTTCCGAGGCGGATCGAATTTTCCTTATGTTGATGACGCCCACTTTGATTGAGTACTGGATAGGACGAAAATCAAAGTAGAACTATTTTGATGGACACCGATCGAGATATGACTTTGTGGTGCAAAGCCTGTGGATATGACTTTGGATTGTAAAGCCTGGGGTGATGCTTGGAAGCTGGGTCCTGCACCGCGATCGCGGGCGGCATGCGCCTCTTTGGGGATGATCTCGAGCAAGAATGATGCTCTACTTGACTGTTGATGAGTTTTTTGCATATCATGCGCTGATCTCAGGCGGGAATGACGTTCTACTTGAAGTGATCTCAAGCGTCTGATGACATCCTTACTTGAAGGTGTGGGCTGACACTTGGAAGCTTCGTTCTGCGTCGCAGTTGATGTTGATGTTCTAGTCTTTCCCAGTGTCGTCCCAGTCTTTCCCGGTGTCGTTTGTTTGGCATGTTCAATGCCGACGGACTCCACCGATCGTGATGTTGATGGTCTTGGGGGTCGAGACTTCATCAGGCACGATGCCGATGGCTCGAAGATTGAGACTTCACTGGTCACGATGTCGGTGGCTTTGATGCTGGGGACTTACGCCGATCTCTACTGGTGACCCTGTTTTTTGGTCTTTTTGATGACGGTGTCATTTTTTATGCTAACAAGACTGCACTGGACGCGATGCCGGTGGCTCTTATTCTTGAGATCCCATCGAACCCAATGTCGATGACTCTTATTGCTGAGACAGTGCCGAGCTTTACCGGCGGCCGAGGAACTTCATCGAAACTCTGCCAATGGCCCTTATTTTTCTTCAAAAAGTAAAGAATTTTTGTCAGTTTAATGACATGTGAATTTTTTATCCGGATAACTTACCTCAGATTACGTCGGTCTAATCGTCGGGAAAATGCTCTTATTTGGGGACTTGATGCTTCAATCTTGAGAAGAACAACTCCATCTTATTGGGCGCGCTCAGCCGTGTTTCTTCCTTTTTTTTGGTATTTTCAGCTTTTATTGAAAAGCTATGACTTTTTGGTGGAGAGGACGTCGTCTTGCTACTCAGCCAACTGTACAGGAACATCCGTATGCAAGGACAGTTGCAGTTGGTTTTTTTGACAAGATGAGCATGCGTGGTTCATTCATTCTCACACCTCGGTATGCTTTATTTCTTCTACAAGCATGTTATCATTGAAGTAACTTTCATGTTACTGTTTGTTTAAGCACTTTAAGTTGAATTTAAAGTAAATGATACCTCAAATTTTGCTTCAAGCGCATAGGTGCCAAAATTTCACTGGGGGAAGGGGTTCTTGGATTTCGCCCGGTCGTTGATCTGTACTAGTCAAGTGAAGATTTTTTCCTTCATGTCGGACATGTCCCATTCGTGTCTAGCAGAAATGATTCTACCCTTCATGCCAGAAAGGTGCCATTCATGTTTGGCTGATGATGCATGACTTGACTGGATGCTAATTTGTCCAGCAAGAGTTGGATTAGAGATTGCTCTAATCTTGCTCTTTACTGATTGGAAACCATGTCGTCCGGTCTGATTGAGATAGCATATAGGTTTAACTAGCCCCCTGTGTTGCGTTCAGGAGCAACGATGTGGCATATGTAGGTATGCATGCAAATGATCCACTAGACTCTTGCACAAACAATGCATTTTTTTTTTTGGTTTTTTTTTACCCAAGTATTCATGCATTTATGCACGACAATCGACTTTATGTACGACAAACTGACTCGATACATGACAAACTAACTCGATACATGACAGACCGACTCAATGCACAACAGACTGACTCAATGACATACTGACTCAATGCGCGATAGACTGACTCGATGCATGACGAACTAACTCAATACATGACAGACCGACTCAATGCACAACAGACAAATTTAGTGCATGACAGACTGACTCAATGTACGACAGACTGACTCGATGCGTGACAAACTAACTCGATGCATGACAAATTGACTCAATGTACGACCACTAACTCTATGAGGCCCTGACACGACTTATAGATGCAATGCAAGCCTATTATGCTTAGACGGGACACACATATGATGCTTTTATGCATCTATACATGCAATGCATGACTATTGACTTTATGTATAATAAACTGACTATTTATGACTTTGACACGATTCATGGACAAGACACACGCATGATACTTTTTCTATGTATGCATTTCAACATGCAGGCAACCCCCTCGATTTTATATTTAGACAAAGACTTTCTTGGACAATGCTTGCCTTAGACAACAATTTCCTAAGACAATGATTTTCTAAGACAATGTGTTTCTAAGACAATGACTTCCTAAGGGTCAAGGCCACCTGTGGGGAATTTCAAGAAAATTCAGGATGGGTAATGTTTCGATCCACGGGACAGGGAACGATGATGGAGGCAACAAGCCTGTGTAGATGACCTTGATTGCTTGCAAATCTATGCTGATGTACGACAAGCCCCCCCCGGTTTAGCGTAGACTCTCGATGACATTGTCCTGCTTTGGAGGGCATCTTGGAGATTTGCAAGCCCCCAGTTACGATATGATGCATGGAGACCATGGATTTGGAGGAGGTATTGTCCTTAGTCGTGATTCTCAATCTCTCCTTTTGCCTAACTTGCCCAAAGGGTTTTCAAGCTAGCCCCTCTTTTTCTTTTATATTTTTTTTCTTTTTCTTTTTTTTCATTTTTTTCTCTTTCTTTCTTTCTTTTTTTTTTTTTTTGATGAGACCACTAGTTGGACGTCTATGAGAATGAATATGCAGGAATTTGTAGGATAGGGAGTATGTGTCCCTCTTAGAAGCTATCTCCGATAAATGTCTTGACTGATGTCACAAAGGTAGCGCGAGCTCCCAGTTTAGAATAGCTTGTTTCTAAGTCTGTTCATGATCGTGTGGTTGCCAGTTAGCTGCTTGATCTGATGTGGACGGCTTTTATTCTTGCTGAGAAGTAAGCCACACTTAGGTGTGCTGAGAGTGGGCACTAAGAACATAACCTCATACTTGTAGTAATGATCGAGCTGAAAGGTCTTCAAAGGGTGACATAAGATAAAGAGGCTAAAAAAGGTTGGTTTGGTGAAAAAGATGGTTGACAATGGTTTATTAATAAATGGGATGTAGAGACACTTAAGAATGATCGTGTCTTGAAAGGGAGAAGAGATGGTCAAATGGGATAGACATCATCTCTTGAGAAAAGGTTGGAAGATGTTTAGTAAAAGAGATGGTAGATGAGAGTTTATTGATGAATGAGATAGGGAGACACTCAAGAATGATCATGTCTTAAATAGATGGTCAAATGGGATAGACATCATCTCTTGGGAAAAGGTTGAAACTTGGTTATGGAAAGATGTCCAAGTCCGACGGAAGGAAGATGGAGGGTTGATGATGATGATGAAATCCAGGGTTTCCTCTCCTTTTGCCTAGCCCGCTCGAGTGGGGTTTCAGACTAGCTTTTTATTCTCTCTATTTTTTTTTATTCTCTCAAAGACCAGTTTATTCAATGACGGACGCTCTCTAAAGTGAAAACGTATCAGCCGGACCTCGAAGAGGTTTTCCTACGTATCCGAGGTGGAATCAGGCCAGTCATAGTTCTTTAAGCGCAACTTTGATGAGTAATGCCTCGAGGAAGGCTTAATGGTTCAAAAAGATGGTCATGAAGGTTTGAGGGTTCAAATGCAAGTTATGGATGGATGAAATGTTTGTGAAGGTTATGGAAGACTGAGGTATTATGAGGTGTATGGATGATGAGGTAAAGGTTTAGGATGAGATTATTTCTTTGGTGTGCATGACCCTTATTTCCACCTTTTAATTTCTTATTCTCCCCTCTTTCCTTTTTTTTTTCATTTCATTTCATTTCCTTTTCTTTTCTTTTTTTTTTTTGCTTTCCTCCCTTTCTTTTTTTTTTTCTATCTCTCTCAACTTCTCTCTCTCTCTCTCTTTTTTTTTTTTGAACTCCATTTTCCTGGCTCTCTCTTTTTTTTCTCTTTTTTTTTTTCGAACTTCTTAATGGGTCACCTCCCTATTCTCCTTTGGTCATAACACATCTTTTGGATTGGGATGAGGGTTTGAAAAGGTTGAGGTTTGATGGAAAGGCTTCTATAAGTGGTAGGTGCCCAATCAAGATTGGATGAAAAGATGAAGGCAATGTGGGTGATGAAATGAAGGTGAGGCGAAAGCCCCCTGTCCTCGGCACATTTGGTTAAGCTGCGGGAATTCTAACGAGGAATGTTCACTTTAGAGAGATTAGCGGGTCTGGTCTAATGACATTCTCTCCTTTTGCACAACCTGTTGGATGAGATATGCAGGCTGACTTCTCTCATCAATTTTTATTCTCTCCTTTTGTCCGGTATGCCTCAATGAGGTTTTCAAACCAGCCACTCTATAGCTTTTCACTCTTTTTTTTTTTGAAATCTTTTTTTTTTTTAGTTTCTCTCTTTATTTCTCTAACCCTGGATTCAAGAAAAGAAAGGATGGGAACGAGGTATATGACAAAGATGGAAGGGTAAGAGAAGGTGAATTTGTCAGACTTGGTTTGTACGGATGATGGATGGATGAGAGAACTTTTCAGCTCAAGTCAAAAACACAAGCACGAAATTCTGTTTGATCAAATAGCAACAAGAGTAACCGAATTCAAGAAATGAATGAAGAATTGACTCTAACAGACTCTGAGCATGAAATGCTTGGCAACCATGACTGTAGCTACTTCTAAAGCTTCTTTGATGATGTGCCCTCCTTGTCCTCGTATAGGGAATTCATGTTCTATCTAGTCCTCTGTGCTTCTTTTGGTGGGGGAAGTTTCCCTGGCTGGATCATGTGCTCCAAAGTCTAACAATTCTCCATGTTGTTCCCTCGTGATCTATGGTAGTTGCAGAATTTCTCGTCATCCCAAATATTCCCTTTATGATCGGCTCAAGCCTGGACCTTGGCACTAGACAAATGAAGAAAAACTCATCCCAATGTATGCATGACCTAAATGACCTATATGGACTTCCTAAAATGAAAAATGCCTATATGCTGACTCGGGAGAGACATACCCAGGATATGGGTTTGAAAGTGCTAACTGACCTACATGTGACTTCCTAGGATGCAAGACTTCTATATGCCGACTCAAGGAAAAGACTTACCCAAGACATGGGTCTCCATGTCCTAAATTCTATATGAGACCTCCTAAAGTGCAAATGCCTATATGCTGACCCGGAAACACTAACCCATGACATGGGTTTACACTGGACTTCTTAATAAAAAGATAGATATTTGCATGATGACTCCAGACACAGACTCACCCACAACATGGGTTTTCATGACCTATGAACCTATATGAGACTTTCTAAAGAATGACAAACGCTTGCATGCAGACACCAACACAAAGACTCGTCCTAGACCTTATATGATACTTTATAAAGAATGCAAGACACTTACATGCAGACACTAACACAAAGATTCATCCTAGACCTTATATGATACTAACTAAAGAAAAAGACACTCATATCCTGACTCTAAAACAAAGACTCAACCTGACATGGGTGTATAATGGACTTTCTAAAAGAGACAAACATACATTAACCCAGGAAAAGACTCACTTATGACCTAGACCAAAGACTCACCCATGACCCGGGTCTAAACTTCCAAAAACAAAACACACATATTGACTTAAGAAAAAGGCTCATATATGACATTACCTTGTATGAGACTTTCTAAAGACTGAAAGACATTTACATGTAGACTCTAAAACAAAGACTCATCCATAACTTGGGTTTACTAGACCACATATAACACCTCATAACGTGTAAGACACCTATATACTGACTTAGGAAACAATAGGTTTACGTGCCATAACCTCTATATGATCCTAAGACAAACAACAACACTTTTTACAACAAGAGCATTATATAGGGCCGGATATAGCCAAATATAGCGAGTCCACATAAGTTGGAAAGCGCAAGTGAGTGTTTCTCCATTCGGATGGGCTTAAACCACAAGCCAACCGTTTTAAAGAAAATCTGTCACTTGAACTAACAAACTTTGGTGAAATCAAGCTATGCTGGCTATTACACGGACTAGAATAATACTGAACACACTGACAATTTGTCTTCTATTTACACACCCTTTTTTATCGTGACCCAACACATTTATTTATTTAACTCAAGGAAAGTGGATGTTGTAAAGGACCGAATAGAGTCGTCAAAAGGCGAGTTAAAACAAACTTATAAAATTAATTATTAATTCCACCATGAATGAGCTTAACGACAGGCCGACCATGGATTTGTTAGACTTAATAATCAAGTTTATAAATTTATTTTCTCTAACCTTGATACTATTACGCGGGCTAGAACAGCTCACACTGACTTTGTTTGATTATTAATCAATTTTTTTTGGACCATGAGTAAGAGAATATTGAGAAGGGCCGAATAAAATCATCAGAGGTGTGTTAAAATGAATCGATAAACAAGGATAATTAACCTTTAAAACGGATGGGCCTCACCACCGGGCCGACCGTAAAATTTAAGGTTAATTAATCGAGTTTATAAACTCAAACCCAATGACCATTACGCGGACTACAATAATATCTCAAAATTAGGCCCGACTCTAATGAAGACCCAACATACAAACACATATTTACACATAGTATACGACAATCTTTATTTATTTACTCAGGAAAAATGGATATTGTAAAGGACTGAATAAAGTCAATAATAAGTGAGTTATAATACACTAATAAGCTTAATTGGTAAATCCGATATTGTTGGGCCTATCAACGGGTCGGCCATAAATGTGATGAATTTAATAATTAAATTTGTAAATTAATTTACTCAAGATTAGTGACTATTATGCAGTCTAAGACGCTATCCATTAACTTTGTTGGACTTTTAATTAAATTTTTAGACCTTCATTAAGAGAACATCGTAAAGGGCCATATAATGTTATCAAAGGTGAGTCAATTTTTACTTATTAATTAAAATAATCAACTTTTGAGCATAAATGGGCCCTTCCACTAGGTTAGCCATAATGCCTTTGAGTTATTTATACTAACTAATAAACAATCCTCTTCTCAACCCAATGAATTTTATATGGACTAGAATGAAACCACCAAACTAGGGTCGACTCTTTACAAAAAAGAAAAAGAAAAGGGAAAGGGGAACACATAGCACATAGCATACAACATGAAGGGATACCCTAAGCCAAGACTTTATATTCATGAATTACTATGGTTGAATTAACATGGCCTACCGCACGTTCTCGCATCGGTTCACCTTACCCCTAAAATTTGTGGGTAGTGTGAGGTGTTGCTCATCGGACTTCAAGGAACCCCTTTGAGTATAACATGGGGAGAGGAGAAACCAAATGCTTGGCGATGTAGGGTGCACCACACAAGTAGTGGCCGCCCGCTCTCGGGGGAAGGGTCCTAGTTATTACTTAAACCATCGTCTTTGTGCTAACGTGTCAAAAGACCCGATTAGTGACCCGGTATGCAAAGGATGCCTAAAAAGAATAATAAAATTGCGAAATAAATCAACTTCTCCCTTTTACCATTTCAAATCAATTCGATTTGTTCAAGTTTTACCGTCTTTTTAAGTTTTAAGTCCCCAGTGGAGTCGCCAATCTGTAGGACCCTGGAAAATTCATGTTCGGGGAATCGTTTCGGATGCGCTACTTAAACGATTGGGAGCCGACTAAGGTTGCTTAATCATTAAATAAGGATATTTTTAACTTTCGAAATTCGTTTTTTGGTCGATGAAACTTTATTTATTTACAAATCCGTTTTTTATTATTTAAATACTCGAAATTGCACCAAAATACTTTAATAATAATTTGATACCGGCCCGAACATCAGATCCAGGCCCGAGAGGATGCAAACGGGCCGCCAGGAATCGTCAAAACCCGCAGGGGTTTTGATAATTCCTTGACTGGGTCGTGTGCTTCCTTGGCCCAGAGAAAGTTGGATAGAAAATGGTAAATCCCGCAGGGGTTTTATTATTTTCTGGCCCATTTTCTCTCGGATTTAGCCTTGGATTGATGAGAAGAATGTATTAAACCATATTTAATTATTTTAATGCAAATGCGTATATTTTAAATAATTAAACGGATTGTTAAAAAAAAGATAAAGAGTCGCCAGCCGATTTAAGGAAATCGACAAACCATAAAATAAAATAAATAACTCTGGTCTACGAAACCCGATTTCTAGGTTCGGGGGTAAGGTTACGAATTCGAAAATTATAAGAACTCTCGAGTCCGCCTGTTTGAAAACAGAATCTACTAAAATCGAACTTGAAATGAAAAAGAGTAGGGAGAAGTATAATCAATTTCACAATAATTCATTCTTGATCATGCAATATAAGAACGAAGATGTTTTATTTTACAAATTGCAAACACGTAGAAGTAAGGAGATTAAAGCATTACATACATGATGAAATACACTAATAATAATAATGAAATCAAACCTTGCTTAATGGTGGTGGATGAGATGAATTTGATCCCTTGACTTGACCTTGATTAGTAGCTTGAATGGAAGGATGAACTTGAGAATGATTAGGAGAATGGTATACGAATGGTGATATGATGAAAGTGATTATAGAGGATTAGAGAGAATTTGAGTATAATGGTGATAGTTGGTGAGAATAGTTGATGAAATGAGGGTGGAATGGAAGGGGTATTCATAGGTGAAGGGATGAATGTTTTTGGAGGGAAATGGAGGGGGACACATCCCTACGATTATGTCCCTATCCATGCAGAATCAAAACCCCCGCGGATTTCTCGAGGTCAAAGCAAGTCAACCCACGTGGGCCTATGATCAAGGGATGTGCATGGGAAGAAAATTGGCGCAAAAGTCATAAAACCTCGGCGAGTTATAACAACGCATGGCACGGATCGATGACGTGGCGATCATTGGCGGGCCGCTTCTGAAATTAAAACCCCTGCGGGTTTTGGCAGTCTTCTGGGCAGGATTTTCTTACTGGACCAGATTTCTGGGCCTGGGAATTAATAAAACCCGCAGGGCTTTTGAAACTGACTAAGTGCAAATTTGAACGGCCATAAATCTTTCATCCGGACTCCGATTGAGGCAATTCAAAAGGCGTTGGAAAGCATATGATATGTACTTTACTCTTGTCAAAAGAAATAAGGCCAACAATACTTGTGGAAAAAATGGGATTCGAAATGGTGGGCATATGTATGTTGTGGAAAATGAAGGCTTTTTGTGGTGGGTTGGCCCGGTAGCTTTTGATTGAGGAAGGCCTATTGGATTTTCTTTCATGCTAGCCTCTTTTCTTGTTATGCTTGATTTGTACACTTGTCCCGGTACAAAATCCGGTGTCTACAGCTCCATGTGCCACTGTTGGAGACGAAGCCAGAAAATATGAAGCAGGCCGAGTATGATCTGCTGGATCGGCAGGCGGTGTCCCTGATCCGGATGTCGTTGTCTCGGAACATCAGGTTTAACGTCATGGAGAAAAATATAATGAAGGAATTATTGACGGCACTAGAGGAGATGTATGAGAAGCCCAGCGCAACAAATCAGGTATATTTGTTCACTAAATTTACCAGCTGTAAGATGGTTGAGGGTGAGGATGTGGCTGAGCATATTAATGAGGTTACTAAGATTTTATCATAACTTGCTTTAGTAAAGATGACTTTTGCTGAGAATGTCAAAGCTTGCATATTGTTGTCTTCTATGCCTGATTCTTAGAAAACCCTTGTAACTGTTGTTAGTAGTGCTAAGGATACTAACGAGATGAAATTTGATAAGGTCAAGTCTGTATTACTTAATGAGGGTCTTTGAAGGAAGAATTCTGGTGAGGAGTCTTCGGGAAGAGCTTTAAGTGTCAAGGGTAGGAAGAACAATAGGAATTCGAATAATTCCAGGGGAGGCAAGTCTAGAGATGAGTGAAGTTGTGTGTTATGGTTGTGGTGATAAGGGTCACTTTAAGAGGGATTGCCCTAGACTAGGGAAAGGGAAGGGTAATGATGACCAGGACTCTATCAACTCTACAGAAGACCTTTGTGAAGCCCTAGTTTTGAGTGTATCTAGTCCTGAAGAGTCATGGATAGTTGACTCTAGTGCATTCTTTCATGTTTCCTCCCATGGGGATTTATTTTATAATTTCAGGATTGGGAAGTTTGGCAAGGTGTATCTTGCCAATGACATGTGTTATGAAATAACAGATAAAGGAGATGTAACTATTAAGATTGCGAATGGTGGTCTTTGGTATTTGGAGGATGTGAGGTATATTCCTAGAATTAAGAGGAATTTAATTTCAGTGAATCAACTAGATAAGATGGGCTACACTTCAAGCTTCAGGGACGGAAGATGGAAGATCGTGAAGGGTGCAATGGTAGTGGCGAAGGGATTAAAGTCCGGTGCTTTGTGCTCCACTGGGGATAGCACTAACATGATTATATTTCTTATGCTTCTTGTTCTAGCTTGTTGTATTGCAGGAATGAGAAGAGGGTCAGTTTCACCAAAACTGACAGGGAACCTGAGGAGGCATGGAGTGACTCAGGTGACAAGAAGCTAGTGGGAGCTGTGGCAGTCAAGGTTTCTGGTAGGCTGGGTGTGCCTAGGGAGGAAAGAGAGGAACAACAGGAAGCTCCACTGATTGCTGATTGCTGATTAGGCTGTTGAAGGACCTGAACCACAAGAGTTAGGCGAAAGCTCCAGCGCACCATCCACTGTGAGAAGATCCAGGAGGGCTACCAGAGATGCTGGTGAGCCAAAGTCTCATATTAAGGTTGTGCAAGCGGAGGCTCGGTTCAAGTGGGAGCATGCAATGGTTGATGAGATTGCGTCACTTGAGAGAACTTAGAAGCCGGTGAAATTGTCTGCAAGGAAGAAGACCGTGAAGAAGTGGGTCTATAGGATCAAGTGTAAGCCAGTGGATGTTGGGAAATTGAGGCCCGATGCGATCTCAAGAGGCCTCTCGGAGTGATGAAGAGGTCGGTCGATGCACTAGGGGAACTTGAGAAAGATGAGGATGGTTGAGGTTTGGTCTCCAAGTGGGAGATTGTTGGGTGTGGAGACCAAATAGGAAAAGGAGAAGAAAGAAGGGGAGAATGAGAGGCGCCAGCAGCGCCTCAAATGAACAAGGAAGAGAACGCGAGCAACAGACGCTGCCAGCGTTCGGCCCCCCGCTCTCAGCGCCTCACTCAGAAGGTTCGGGTTGCTGCACGCTGTCAGCGCCCGTCACACGCCACCAACGCTTGATGACTGCTGCTGTTCATTGATTGGGTCGTGGTTGAAGGCCCACGTTTGTGTTTTCCTTGTGGCGACTATTTTCTAGGTTATAACCTAGGGTTCCCTCTTGTACTCCTATTATATATTGGGTTTCAGGTTCTCCCTATTATGTATCCCATAATATCCCAGTTAGTATCCCAAAGTGGTGAGACAAAGAGAAACACAACCATTGTATTGTAATCCTCATATTACTAGTGCATTGATTCTGTGGTTTTTTTCCCGCTTTGGGTTTTTTCCACGTTAAACCTCTGGTGTCAAATTCTTATTTCTTTTCCGCTCTGATCTCATATTGTTTGTGGTTGCTTGAGTTCTCTTCGATCCTAACAGTGGTTTCATGTTACTTTTTCTTTCCTTATGCTCAACGCATCACAGATCTTTGGCTTCTTGTGAGCTGCTGTATAATGAAGGGTACAAAAATCTGTTCTGGGTTCATGGGGGCCTTGAAGCTGCTGAAGAAGATGTATACCAGAACACTTTATTGTGTTGCCATGAAAAATTAAATGAAATTGTGTTTGTTGATTGATTATAGTCTGAGCCTTAGATGAATCCTCACCAACCTTTGCAAACAAGAGTTGACTAAGTTGCTTATACTTTTTCTTTTTTGTGTTTCTCAAGTCACTAACCTGAGTTGATGCAATCCATAAACTCTGTTTTTCCACTTTGTTGTTTTGTCTCTCAATTATCTCAAATCTCTTGTTGATTGACATTGGATTGAAATTTTTGGAGTTGGAAACTTCAACAATGGTAAAATAGAGAGTTCAATTTTTACTTTGTTCTTTGATCAATGTCATTTCTCTATGAACAGGACACTCCTCAGTCACCCAACCTGGATTGAAATTTTTGGGGTTGGAAACTTCAACAATGTTATTCTTTATGTTGATTAATGTCCATAATTATTATTTGACTTCTTGCAAATTCACAGGAGATACCAGAATATCTTTGCAATTTATTTGAAAGACAATGTCAATGTCGATGTTGATGTCGCTGAATATTACGAAAACATCGTTGAAGAAAATCTAAATGAAGATCAATAGATTTAGGTGGTTTATAATATTACTCTTGAATATTAGCATATACAATTTTGGTACTTCGCACTTGATTAAGTGATGTTTCAATTTTGACATTATTTATTTTACAATTCAGACCATCCAATTAATAAAATTTTAGATTTTCCTGATATTATAACTAAAATTAATTGCTTGTGTACAACAGGTATAGTATATTGTCCTCACATATTTATAGCCGCATATGACTATTGTCACTATTTTCAACAGATATTTATGTTTTAAAGTTGCCGATTGTATCACCAACAAATGTATTTGTTGGACAATATTTATCAAATTAGGTGGAAATTTATTACCAACAGATACGGTGTGTGGGGGAATATTTGTTGTATTAAAAAATATCTGTTGGTAAAGGCGATGTATCTCCGAAAGACGTTAACTATTGGTATAAAATTCCCAATAACAATAGAACAAAACTGTTGGCATTAGTTAGCAACACCAACAAAACACAATATGTGTTGGTAATACTTTTACAATTAGGTTTATTTCCAACTGGCTAGTGACAGATAATTATATATTGGTAAAAAGTTTTACCAACAGATAAGCCCTGTTGGCAAAACCCATTTTTTTGTAGTGGTTTGTGGTGGTCGACAGCATTACGTGGCTGAGTCTGGGGTGTGAACCAGCTAAAGACCGACTGGCCTTGGGAAAAAGGAAGGATGATTAATCAAGCCTTGTTCATGTTTCTTTGGACGGTGAAAGTGTGAATGAGATGCATACGAAGTCAGCTTATTCACACTTGGACGGTGGAGGCTTAATTGAGAAAAAAGTGAGTGCTTTTGTGAGGTTTTGATCTTTAGACTTCTTGTAGGCTTTTGCATGTGCTCTATTCATGGCTTTTGTCATGGCTTTATGAAGCTTAGTTTCTTACGTAAAGATTGTGCATGCGATGGGCTAGGTTATTCGCATGTAGTGGTGCATGTGTTTTCATTCGAACTTGTGCATGTAGAGTGCATGCAAGCAAGTGTCTTGGCTTGGCTTTGGCTTGTCTTTGGCTTTGGCTCCCTTTATTTCCTAATTCTCTAACTAAAATACATAAAAATAGGAAATAATGAAAATTACATCCATGGTATATAAAAAACTACGCTAAAATCCGGTGTCTATAGATAGCTCCCACTTTGATTAAGTCTGAGTAGGACAAGGATCAAAGTAGAACTTATTTGAAGGACACTGGTTATGGATATGACTTTGGAGTGCAAAGCCTAGGGTGACGCTTGGAAGCTGAGTCATGCGTCGCGGTGGGCAACTTGCACCTTTAAGGATGATCTTAGGCGAGAATGACGCCTTACTTGACTCAAATGAAGAGGTGTGATTTGTCGCTTGATCTCGAGAAAAGGTGATGCACTACTTGAAGTGATAGGCGTGTGATGCTTGGAAGCTGAGTCCTGTGTCGCAGTGGGCGACTTGCGCCTTTTAAAGATGATCTCAGGCGTGAATGACGCCCTCATCGAAGTTATCTCAGGCATTTGATGACGCCTTACTTAGAGGGATCTTAGGCGTTTGATGACACCTTACTTTGAGGATGAAATTGACACTTGAAAGCTAAAGTCATGTGTCATGGTTGACGACTTTGCGTCTTTTAAGATGATCTCAGGCGAGAATGCATGACACCTTACTTGTTGGGGAGACTTCATCGATTGCGATGTCGATGGCTCTGGATTTGATGTTTGGTGGTCTCAAACGAGAATGACGCCCTACTTGAAGTGATCTCAGGTGTTTGATGACACTTTACTTGGAGTGATCTCAGGCGTTGAGGACGTCCCTACTTGATGGTATAAGTTTTGACACTTGGATGCTAAAGTCCTGTGTTGCAATTGACGACTCTGCGTCTTTTACAATGATCTCAGGAGAGAAATGACATCGTACTTGTTGCGGAGACTTCATCGATCACGATGTGATGGCTCTGGGTTTTAAATTTGACGGTAATTCAATGCTGAGGGACTTCACCGATGCTCTGTCGATGGCCCCTGGGGGTCGAGACTTCACCGATCGCCATGTCGATGGCTCTGATTCTGATGTTTAATTTTGAAATTTGCTGGCAATTCAATACCAAGAGACTTCACCGGACGCGATGCTGATGGCTTTAGGGGTTGAGACTTCATTGATCGCGATGTCGATGGCTCAGGGTTTGATGTAATTTTGATTTTGATGGCAATTCGATGTCGAGAGACTTCACTGGACACGATGTCAGTTGCTCTTATTCCTGAGATTTCATCGAACTTGATGTCGACGACTCTTATTTTTCTGCAAAATGCAAATATGTTTTGTCAGTTTCATGAATTTTAAATTTTGATCCGGATAGCTTACCTCCGACTGCGTCAGCATAATCATTGGAAAATGCTCTTATTTGGGGACTTGATTTTTTAATTTTGTGAAGATCATTTGCATCTTATGGGGCACAACAATTGAGCTTCTTCTTGGCCTTCTTCTTATTTTTTGGAATTTCTTCTTTTTTTTGGTATTTTGGCTTTTATTGAAAAGCAATGGGTTCTTGGTGGAGAGGATGCCACCGTGCTACCAAACCAATTGTGCAAGAATGTCCATATGCAAGGACGGTACAGAAGTTATATCCCAGTAGAGAATTTACACCAGCGCAGGTTGTTTTTTAACAAGATGAGTAGGCATGGTTCTTCCGTTCTCACACCTCGGTATATTTCAATTTCTTCACAAGCTTATTTTTTATAGCATGTTATCATTAAAAATGACTTGCATGCTACTGCTTGTTTTAGCACTTTAAGTTGAATTTAAAGTAAATGCTACTTTAAATTTTGCTTTAAGCGCATAGGTGCCAAAATTTCTTTGCTGATTGTTACATGAGTTCAGTATTCCACTAGGGGAAAGGGATCCTTGAATTTTGCCTGGTCGTTGATCTATATAAGTCATTTATGAGGATCTTGTCATTCGTGTCTGGTTGAAAAAGATTATGTCATTCATGTTTGATAGTCGTCATTCGTGTCTAGCTGATGAAGATTGACTCGATTGGTCATCATAAGTCTGATGTGGTTGCGCATTTGGATCTTGTGATAGCTCATTGGACGCTGACTTGACCTGCTAGAGTTGGATTAGAGATTGCTCTAATCTTGCTCTTAATGATTTGGAAGCCATGTCTGGATGGAATGTCATAGGGCTCAACAGCTCCCAGTGTTACGTTCTGGAGTGATGATGTGGCACTTCTCTGCTCTTTTTTTCTTTTTATGTTTGATGTGCAGGTACACATGCAGCTAGTCTACTAGACTCTTGCATAAACAATGCAATCTTTTGCTTTTTTTTTCAGCACAAGTATTTATGCACTTATGCATTTATGCGTGACTATGGACTTTATTGATAAGTGTGTATTTTTATAGTATTTATTAGGTTTCTAACTTGCATATTTTGACTAATTAATGACTTAAATACTGCAATTCTATACCGAATTCTATGATTTCTTCACTTGGTTTTGGAGATTGGTATATTTTGCAGGGTTGAAAGGAATTCCACTTTAAAATAAGAAGCAATGAAGAGAAAGTGAAGAAAAATGGAAGAAATAATAAAGAGAATTGAAGAAGAGAAGGAAAGAGGAAGGAAACGACCCACCTACACAAGGCCCAACCCAAGATTGAGCGGACAAGACAGGCACTGCCAGCATCTGGCTGGAAACTACCCACGCCCCTAGCAGAAGCTCCCCAAATTGTGTAAGTTGCCAAACGCTGCCAAGGAGTAGAAAAAGATTGCCAGCGTTTTTCCTCGAGAAACAAGGCGGAGGCACCAAACGCGGCCAGCACCCCCAAAACTGCTCTAGCACCTGGTGCCCTAATTCCAGTCTTTAAAAGACCTTTGCCCTACCGTAAAAAAAAAAAAAGAGACGATTATATATACAATTATTCGTAGAATTTAGTTCTAGGTTCTAGAGAGAAAATTTAGTATTCCTTTTGAGATTGTTAGGAGTGGTTAAAGAGGAGAAGGAGATTGAATCGGGTGACGCGAAGAGATCGAATTCGCCGCTTTGGATACTTGGTTGTTTTCTATTTCCATTATGTTTTGCAATTTGAATACAGTTTTTGTCTTGCTTGTTTCTTTTATCATGAGTAGCTAAATTCCTTTTTTAGGGGATAAACTCGATGTCTCTTGACTGATTATGTATGTTATTTCAGTGTGAAGTTCTATTTAATCGTTTAATCTTCGTATTATGTATGTCATAGTAATTGATTGATTAACTTTTACTAGGTTTAGATTCTTAATATCGGATCGAAAGATTGTTATTTTGAATTGGATAGACGAAGATTTTATAGGCGTAGAACACAGTTAGAAATAATGGGTTCTTGATTAGGGTCATGTTATAATCATTATTTATCTTTGATTGAATTAAATAGCCATGAAAATAGGTGTTTAGTTTAATCACTGTAACTCACCTTGGATCGAAAGATTGTGGTGATAGGCCTTAGAAAGATTAAATAGCCATGAAAATAGGTGTTTTTGTTCTTTTTCAGGTTTATGCAAAAGGATTCCTTGTAAAAATTCTACCCTGAGATCGAACGCACTCTGCGAGAAAGAAGAAAGAAGCAAAGACTGGAGAAAGAAAAGCTAGAAGAAGAGGAAGCTAGACGAGAAGAAGAGGTGGCTGATCCGCGGCGAACACTAGGACGGTATGTGACCCCGAATGTCAGTAACCCTCAGTCCACCATTACGGTACCAGCTATTGCAGCGAGCGACTTCGAAATGCGGTAATCTCTGATCAACTTGGTGTCCAAAACACCATTCCATGGACACCCGAGTGAAGATCCAAACCGTCACCTGCGCATCTTCCGCCAAGCCAGCGACACATCCAAGGCAAACAAAGAGGACGAAATCAAATTGAGGCTATTTTCGTTCTCTCTAGAAGGAAAAGCATGGGAGTGGCTCGACTCGCTGCCACCTAATTCAATCACCATGTTTGATCATCTCGCTAGCATGTGCCTGGTGAAATATTTCCCTCCGTTAGTGTCCTCAGCATGGATTCGAGCTGTTGGTGTAGGACCCAGAAAAATCCCCCTGTCCAGGGAATTGTTTCTAACGTGCTACTTCCTGATCGGGAACCGACTGAGGTTGCTTAATTCTTAAATAAAGATATTTTTATTTTTGAAGGAAGAGAACTAAACTTATTTTAGTTACCACGAAATCGTGTCAAATAATCAATGTACCAATAACAAGCCATTCCGGATTCACACCAAAAAAGGGACAATGGGACTCTACTCGGTTGCAAGGCCTTGGGGCCCTGCTAGTTGCCCAGGTAGGCCCGTTATGGCTGGCCGGTGGAGAAATAGTTATGGCTGCACCAATCAGATGCTACGCATTTCTTCACGGACCAACCCACGAATGCGGGCATTGGGTGTAACTGACGCATTTTAGATCATTTTGTCGGGGTGCCGTATGAAATTAAATGAGTTTAGATGGAAAAGGAGTCGCCAGTTGATTTAAGGAAATCAACGAACCTAAAAAAAAAAGGAAAAAACTCTGGCCTACGAACTCAGATTCCGAGCTCGGGGGTAAGGCTACGAATTCGTGAATTAAAGAATTCTCGAATCCGCTTGTTTAGAAAACAGACTCTACTAAAATCGAACTTGAAATGAAATGAGCGGGGAGAAGTTTAATAAATTTCACAAGATTATATTCTGAACATGCAAGGACAAAACATGATTTCTTTTACAAAATAATGTACAAGTAAGATGCTTCGAGAAATAAATTACATTATTGAAACACAAAAGATGAACAAACCCAACTTTAAGTTTTGATGTGATGAAAGGAAGATCAGACTCCTTATAGCAAACACTTGAATATGGCGATGGTTGAGCATCTTGGATGGAGTGAAGGTTATTTGAAGGTGGTGAAGAGGGAGGTTTTATGGATGATAATAGAGGGAATTGGATGGGAGAATTTCAGAGCGAAGATGATGTATGAATATGGATGGTAGTTGGTAGTAGTGGATGATGAGTTGATGATATTAGTTGATAATGAGAGTTGATGAAATGAATGAAGGGATGAGGGGTATCTATAGGTGGGGTGAGGTGTAGGAAAATGGAAGGAGGGAGAGGCTTGATCCAAAGATCATGCCCTCCAAATCAGCTAGCAAGGCCGTATGGCCTTCCTCAGGTCAAAAGTCAAAAGTCAAGGGGCTGTGATCATGGGATTCCAATTGCATGGGAGGGAAAAAAAAGAGTGCAAGAGTCAAACAGCTGAGCAAGGTCCCGCGGTCGATCTCCTCCCTTCACACAGATTGCCAGCGTGGTAATCACAAAATGGACCTTCGACTGTGAGCAAGGCCTTATGGCCTTGCTATTGTCTTCTGGGCCGGGACCGCGTCTTTGGCCCAATTTGGTATTGAGCAAGGCCTTGCGGCCTTGCTGCTATCTTCAGGGTAGGCCTGTTCTGTGGGCCCAATTTGATGTTGAGCAAGGCCCAATGGCCTTGCTTATGGTATATTGCATTTGAGCTTCTCCCGTTGAACATGACCAAGGCCCATGGGCCTCAATTGACGTTTCGGCCTAACTTTCTCGGGTGAAATTCATTGATACAAAATTCGGCGTCTACAGTGGGTTCCAATCCAACCATTCTAAAACGGAGCGAGCGAATCGGCTAGAGGGAGCATCCTTTCAACGATGGAGGTGATCTCATGAGCAAACTGTGTCTCAACTTACAAGTCTGATTGAGCAAATGGCAATTAATTCATACCGATGGTCTAAACCCTGCCACAAAGCGCGAGGTAAGCTAGAAGTTGATGCAATTTCTTTGTTGTCTTCTAAGCTTGATACTTTAACTCAGAAAAATGGACCGTATGAATTTGCATGCGACCCCGCCTTTACCATGTGCTTTTTGTCAGTCGACCGAGCATGTTACCGTAGCCTGTCCCTCAGGAGTAGTTAATGATGACCGAACTCAGCAAGTCAACTATGTTGGCAACCAAGGACAAAACTTTGACATGCACTCAAACACATACCACGTAGGGTTAAGGAACCATCTGTATTTCTCAAATAGAAATAATAACCTGACTGGTCCTCTCCAAGGAAAGAGACAGGCCGCCCCAAGATTTTAGAGACCTCCACCTCAATGTCCTCCTCAAAAGTCAAACTTAGAAATTATGATGGAGAACCTTATCTTTAACTAACAAAAGCAAGATGGAGTGATTAAGAACCTGATGCAAAAGGTAGAAGCCTAACGACCCACAACAAAATTTTAGAAAACCATATCGCTAATACAATAACTCCTTCCACCAGTTTGCCTCCTCAACACGTCCCTAATCCAGGATCCCTATGCAATGTCATAGACTGCCAAAAAGATAACCCTGGATATGATACCCTTGGAGAGCCTGTAACACTTGAAGTGGCCAAGATAAGTATCGACTTTGAACAAAATGAGAAAGCTTGACCGCCCTCTGTGATGCCAAAAGCAAAAGACCTAGGGAGTTTCAGAATCCCTTGCTAGTTGGACAGTTTATTGATAGAAAACACGTTATGCAATACTGGTTCGGGAGTGAACATCCTTCCCAAGTTCTTCCTTAAGAAATTAGATCATTGGGAGCTAAGAGTCATTAATGCAGCACTTCACTTAATTAATAAGTCACCTAGGCAGCCCCTAGGAGTCTTGGTGAACTACCCCCTTAAGTTAAGAGAGTACTATGTCCCTGTTGATTTTATGGTTTTAGACACGAGAGAGGATCCCTCTACACAAGTTATACTAGGCAGACCCTTCCTCGCTACAGTGAATTGCATACTGGACATGAAAGGAAAATCAATGATCATCGAGCTAGAAGAGTCGATGATGGAGTACAAATTACAAGCGAATAAGTATGTACCTTTCAAAGTTGGTGATCCACTTCTTCAGTCGACGTAGAGATGGCTTGAGGACCCCAAGGACTAGGGGTCAACACCGTCGAGCTAACGACGTTAAACAAAGCACCATGGGGAGTAATTCTTACCCTTCTATTACTTACCCCTCCCCACTTAATTTTAATTCCTTTTTTTTTGTTTATTCTAGTAATCTTTAAGTTTTCTTTTTCTTTTTTTTTTCTTCGCTATACTAACATATCTTTTTCCCTTTTGTTATTTTGTAGAGAATAAGAAAAAAATTTTGCTCTATTTGTATTTTTGTAATTTTTTTATCTAACCTAACAATTTTAATGCGAGTATGATGCAAGTTTATAATTAGATGGGGAACTTAATTTGTTGAAAATTTGAGATAACAAGGGAGAACCAAGTAGGAAAAGGGAGCAAATTAAGCAAAAAGTTGAAAAGTTGCAGAAAATTCAGGTAAGTCGGACGTTGTCAATGCCTCCTCAACCGTTGGCTGCGTCGAATCTAAAAGCGCCCAGATAAAGCAATTTTCCTAGGCATTGGCCGCGCCTCACAAGCGCTAGCCGCGCCTACGGATATCGCCTAATTTCTATGCCCGCCTTTGGATTTTAGTCGCCCTTCCCCCGTTTTCAAATCATTCAACTTTTCAACTCACACACAAACACACAACTCCTCCCTCCTCCTCCCTTTTTCCCTTGCGACGAACCCAGAAAGAAACCCCTTCTTCTCCTCCTTGCTCGTTGGCACTCACACCCCCACACCACCATTAAAATCTTTTCTTTCTTCCTTCCTTCCCTCACCCTCACCTTCACTCTCACTCTTTCACCCCTCTCTTTGAGGTTTACTAGCAATTTCACTCCTTTCTCCTCACAACTTCAAGAAGGTATGTCTCTTCAAAATTTTCATGTTCTTTAATAATTACTAGTATTTGTGGTGTATTTTTTTATTAAATTCATGGATTGCTTGGTTAATTTATTGAATTTGTCTAATATACCATTGTTCTTGCTCAAGTTTTCAAGTTTTCTTGCTTGGGTTTGTTTTTTATGCTAGTTCTTGATTAGGGCTTGTTAATTTGGTTGAGATTATCACTTGTTTTCCAAAGTATGAATTTTAATGCTACTGTTAGTGTTAGTAGAGTAATGTGATGTTAGTTGGATGGAATTTTTGAATGATTCTTGGTTGGTGCTAACCTAGAGTTACCATACTCTATTTTGGTGTTTTTATGGATGAGGAATTGATGTTTTCTTACCACTTAGCATCAAACAAGCATGGGGGAGTCTTTGTTATTATGTCACATTATCTAGTTTTCATGCTAATTCTTGTATACATGTTAGATGGTCCACACCAAGAATGTTAGTTTCACCGGACCTCCCGTCGGCGATGATGGTGGGAGCAACAGCAAGAAGCGCAAAGCACCAGCTTTCGAGAAAGGGAAGCGAAAAGCTACCCCAGCAAGAGACACTCGGCTCAACAATCCCTTCAACTTTGAAGGTGAGACCAAGGAATAGTATGATTCTCATTCGAAACATACTCTTATTCCTACCAAGTATCTACATGAAGGTTTTTTTTGTGATTGTGGAATGCTTGATGATGTGCTTTGGCTGTTGAACCGAGGGCAAACGGTGCATGTCGCTAGACTAAACGAATCGACTTTCAAGGGCCTGACCTTAGAATTCTTGAGCACTGTAGAGGTGAACCTTCAAGGGAGAGATGGGTTGATTCGGTTTCAACTCCTTAGGGAGTTGATGCAAATGATCATATCGGAATTTGCTAGAGTTTTTGGTCTCCCCAAAAAGACCCGTAGAAACAAACAGACTATCTCGCACAATTGGGACAGAGTGGGCTTCTTTCGGGAGATATCTGGCTTTGATCAGTGGGACCCCAGCAACTCTAGCTCCACCCTCATCCAAAACCCCACATTGAGATATACCCACCGTATTCTCTCTTGGTATCTTTGGGAGACCCCGGAGTTCAAACAAGGCCACCAAGGGCGATTGTTACATGTTGTACGCTATGTTTCACGGCGACAACACCGCTGACCCAGCCGCCCTTTTCACCACCCACATCTTCAGTATCCCTAACTCGACCTCGGGGATAGCCATAGGAGGCTACATTACCCACCTCGCCCGCCATTTTGGCTTTAGACCAAGCCCTACTGCCCAGGACCGCGTCCTAGGAAACATGTTTATTGATGGCGAGCAGTGCCGCTCTTTCGGGATGTGTGCATTCGACAGTAACCACCGTTGCCTGCTGGTCTATTCCAACAATGTCTGTCTTGCCCTACCTAACCCTCGCCTCTCCGTCCATGACCAAGCTAACATTCGTTGGTTACCTCCAGTCCCTCTTGTCCCTGCTGTGCCCGAACCCCAACCCCAACAACTCTTTGACTCTGAGTAGCATTACAACGCCCTCAATGAAATCTTTCGCAACCTTAAACTTACAGTCGTTAACAACGAACGTCAGCTTGACGAGATGCAAACCTACCTCATCGAGATGCGGGAAGCATCCGACGTTAACTACAACCGTTTAGAGGAGTTTATCGCCAACCTTTCTTGCCTCGTCCAGGCCATGTTCCACTAGTCCTCTCCGCCCTCTACCCAAAACCCAACCACCCCATCTCCACCGAGCGAGGATGACTGATCCTTTGCTCTACCCCTACCTTTACCGTCGTTGTCTTCAGCATTGAGCACAATGCTATGTTCAAGCACGAGGGGGGGGGGGTCCATATGTCTATTTATGTATATTCGATGTTTTTTTTTCGATTATTTTTTTTACTTTCTTTTTATTTTTCTTTCTTTTTCATTCCTTAGTTTAATTTCCATGTTTTTATGCTTGTTTTTGCTTTAGTGTGTTTTCTTTATTTGAGTCTTCATGTTTTTAGTGTGTCTTCTTATTGTTTTTAGATTTTCCCTCAAGCTTTTATTTTTAGTAAAACCTTACATTCATCTGGTTGCATTACTTAGAGTATGCAAGATTTTTCTTTTCTTTTCTTCTCTTAGTTTTTTTCATTTGTCTTTTTCTTTCTTTTGCATTCACAATTAGAAAAATCACAAAAAAATCAGAAAAATAGAACCAAAAAAATTAGAAATGGGATTGCCTTAAACAAAAAAATTTAGGATAGGATTAGGATTATTAATATGGAACACCTTTTGTGATGATTTGTAAACCAATTGGACTTTCAGCTTATCTTGCTTTTCCTTGAAAAGTTTGGTTGAGAACGAAAAAGTTTTTGAAACTGGTTTTGCAAACCTTCCCGATTTTGAGACAAGTTACTAAGGGTATGTTTAACTGTTTTGATTGACTTAGTGGTGTTAATATGCGTGCCATAAATATTTGGGCCAGGTTCAGTTGATCGAGCCCTATCCTGTGTGTCCACATTGCCTAAAACTATGGATTGATCATCTTTATCGATCCTTGTATTCCTTGAGTGAGTCCACCACTAGTTGCACCTCTAGAAACTTGTTTTGCATCTTGTTTGAGACTACAATTTTGCATTGCATGCTGTGACAAAATGATTGAGACATTCATTTCTATATTTGTCGAACCACATAGCCAAATAGGCTACCTAATAATAATATTACTACCGTTCATTAGCCCCGCCTAGCCTTTCATTTCCTTTTTTTGTGATGAAACCCTCACAGTACAAGCATTGGCCTTATTCAATTCCTACCCTTTTGCCTTGCTTGGATGATTTGGGAGTTCATTGTTTTGAGGGCGATGTTTGGCTCGATGTTGATATGAAAGGAATAAGAAGTTAGAAGGTGTTTATGATTTTTATGGATTGGTACAATTACATTCCCCAATCTTCATGGAATTTTGACATGTTGGTAATGTTGTTCATCCGATATAAAACAATGTCAAAGCTAAGTTTATACCTTTGTGTTTCTTCTCCCTTGATCACCCACAAAAAGAGAAGCAAAAAACCAAAACAAAAAAAAGAGAAAATAAATCGAAAAAGGGTGATTAAGGAGATTTATTTGCAATTTGTGAAAGCTTTTGACCTGGTTATGAGATTTGATGAGGTGTTTGATCTTAATGAGGGAGTAAAGTGAATCCTTGCCTACATTCGGCAAGTGTGTAAATTGAAAGCGATTGTGGGTAAAACTTAATCCAAGCATGGCTCTTTAAGCTCCTTGTAACCAAATTTTACCACTCCTTTCCCCTAAACTAAGCCTCCTTACAACCTTAAAAGTCCTCTTGACTGTCACTTATGCTTTTGCATATTAGCAGTGGAGAACGAGATTCTTATCAAGCCTATGGTAGGTCGCTTCTTCTGGTTTGAGTGAGTGAACCCACTTGCATAAAGAATTTGAGAGTTAGAGTGTTCCACTTTACCCTAAAGTGAGGTCTGCTCATCGACTGGCCTACATCTATAACCAACCGCGCATATTTGCAGTCATCTTAAGACTATTGGCGACTTTTTGCATTTGAAGTACTTGTTCACTTTCCTTGATTTTGAAAACTTCATACTATCTGTTTTGCACTGGTTTTGTTCTCTTCAAGATTGATCTTGGTGTTTGCTTGATGGATTGATGTGTTTGTTTGGTTAGCCTGAGGAGGTGCACAATTATATTTGTAACCCTAACGCTAACCCTCTTTGTTTCTTTTTCTTCTTTTTCCTTCTTTTTATATCTTAAGTCTTTTCCTTTTTAGTTTTAGTCTTTCTTGTCTCCCTACTATTCTTAAGTCACACTTGCTTGAGGGCAAGAAAAAGCTAAGCATGGGGGATTTGATAAGTGTGTATTTTATAGTATTTATTAGGTTTCTAACTTGTATATTTTGACTAATTACTAACTTAAATACTGCAATTCTATACCGAATTCACTTGGTTTTGGAGATTGGTATATTTTGCAGGGTTGAAAGGATTTCCACGTTAAAGTAAGAAGAAATGAAAAGAAAGTGAAGAAAAATAGAAGAAATAACAAGAAGAATTTGAAGAAGAGAAGGAAAGAGGAAGGAAACGGCCCACCTGCACGAGGCCCAACCCAAGATTGAGCGGACAAGTCAAGCGCTGCTAGCGTCTCGCCAAACGCTGCTCGCACCTCTAACAGAAGCTCCCCAAATTTTGCAAGTTACCAAATGTTGCCAAGGAGAAGAGAAAGATTGCTAGCGTTTTTTCTCGAGAAACAAGTCGGAGGCACCAGACACGCCCAACGCCCCTAGAATCGTTGCCAACGCCTGGTGCCCTAATCCCGGTCTATCTAAGACCTTTGTCCTATAGTAAAAAAAGGAGACGATTATATACACCATTATTCGTAGTATTTTAGTTCTAGGTTCTAGAGAGAAACTTTAGTATTCCTTTGAGATTGTTAAGAATGATTAAAGAAGAGAAGGAGATCGTATCGGGTGACACGAAGAGATCGAATTCGTCGCTTTGGATTCTCGGTTGTTTTCTTTTTCCATTATGCTTTGCAATTTGAATACAGTTTTTGCCTTGCTTGTTTCTTTTATCATCAGTACTAAATTCCTTGTTTAGGGGATAAACTCAATGTCTCTTGACTGATTATGAATGCGATTTCAGTGTGAAGTTTATTTAATCGTTTAATCTTCGTATTATGTACGTCATAGTAATTGATTGATCACCTTTTACTTATTTTAAATTTTTAATATCGGATCGAAAGATTGTTATTTTGAATTGGATAGACGAAGATTGATAGGCGTAGAACATAATTAGAAATAATGGGTTCTTGCTTAGGGTCATGTTATAATCTGTGCTTTTCTTTGATTGAATTAAATAGACATGAAAATAGGTGTTTATTTTAATCACTGTAACTCACCTCTCGGATCGAAAGATTGTTGTAATAGGCCTTAGAAAGATTATAAACCCTGATCAAAAGCCACTAGGCTCTCTGTAGACACCGGGTTTTGTACCGGGAAAAGCGAATAGGGAGCAATAAGAAAAGATGCTAGATTGAAAGCAAAGCCACTGGGTCTTCCTCAATCAAAAGCCACCAGGCCAACCCACCACAAAAGCCTTCATTTTTCACCCTTTCCACACACATGTGCTCACCCTTCTGAATCTTATTTTTTTCACAAGTCTCATTGGTCTTATTTCTTTTTATAATGGTAAAATACACATCATAAGCTTTTCAACGCCTTTTGAATTGCCTCAATCCGAGTTCGGATAAAAGAGTTATGGCTGTTTGAAATTGGACTAACCATATACCAAGGCATGACCCATTTCAAGGCCCAAAAACCAGACACATGGTGCAAACCAGGCCCATGTGCACTGTCAATGTAACATGGCCTTGGCTAACTCACCATAGTCGCATAACCTTCATTTTATCACAGACGTCCTGCTCCTTTGCCACGTCAACGATCCGTGCATTGTTATGCTATTGGTTGCACGACCTTGCTCTATCAGAATCAAATTCGCGTGCCATTTCACTCCCCATCCAATCTCATGATCTATGCCATGGCGCCTTTGACTCATGCAGAGTCAAAGGTCATGTGACTTTGACATTGATTATGAGCATGACCTTTGGATCATGCTCCCTTCCCCATCTAAATATATTCCCTTCTTCACCTATAAATACCCAACTTCATCACCACCAAAATCATCAACTTCTACCATCAACTCTCACAGTCTCACCAAAAACACTCTCTACTATCACCCATTCCTCTCTCAAAGTAGTTCCTTTCTCTTTATCTACGTCATGTCCCGACATATCGTGGAAACTGTTCATCCCGATTAGCATTTGTCCTCAAGCAATATTCGGTCCTCTTGTTTGTTGTTATTATGTAGCCATATGGTCATTTTGTAAGCTGTTGTACCTCATTTCTTGTAAATAATGTTACATTTTGCATGACGAATATGATACTGTGAAACCTTTTAAACTTCTCCCCACTCTCTTTCATTTCAAATTCGGTTTTAGTGGAGTCTGTTTCTAAAACAGGTGGCTCAAAAATTCTTTAATTCTTAGATCCGTAACCTTATCCCTGGGCTCGGAATTCGGGTTCGTAGACCGGAGTTTAATCATTCCTTTTTTTGGTTCGTTGATTTCCTTAAATCAACTGGCGACTCCTCTATTTTGCATCTTAACCTGTCTCACTCATCTCTTACGCTTGTCGTGTCAGATAAATTAAAATCAATCGATACCTCCTCAACATCCGTATTTATGGGTTTACCCAAGAGAAATTGGCGTAGAATCTGGCCAAGGCCATGCGGCCATTGTTGGATTCTAGCCTCTTTTCCAAGGGTTAGGCGTAAATGGGCCCCTGGCCTGGTTCTTCTCATGGCCACGCGACCTTGGGATCAGTCTAGTGGCCTATATGTTCTTCTCGGCCCAAATCTGGAAGCGGGTTGTTATCGGTACATTGTTTAAAATGATTTGGCCATGCTTTTCGTAAGTTGACACGAATAAGGTCCACATAAGATCGAAAACGTTTTTAAAAATAAAAATATCCTTATTTAAGGATTAAACAACCTTAGTCGACTCCCAATCACAACCTAAGTAGCACAACGGGAAAAAGGAAAGGCCTACAACCTTTTCTCCCTTTTTCCGGGGTTCTACAAATTATAAATAATTTGGAATAAGCACACACAAATTAATATACAAGATTGATGCTAACTAAAAACGTACAAATAATTTCGTCTGTACATTGTAATATTTAGATACAATGTATATCTATTCATAAAGCTAATTTCTAGATAATATTTTTTCTATAGTGGTAAGTTGGGTCACCCACTAAGTCTTCTATTTCAATAAAACCCCAATGGGCCAAGCGAGTTATAGAGAAGGGGGATATCAAACCTACAAGCTCATTGCTACATGACAAATCCCACTCCCACAAAGGAGAAAAGGATGTGTTACCCCTAGGAGAGAAGGATATACCATAATGTAGTATATATGAATTGGCCAAGTGCTCACTGGTTTCGAAATATGTGTATGTACTAATTATTTTTCTAATTAAGTGAAGAATTAAAGACAAAGAAACAAAATGTATTGATAGAAGATAATACATTTAAAAGTAGTTTATAATTAACACAAACCAACTTCTATAGTCTAGCTAGTAGATATAACATTTTTATAATAGCCATGATATCAGAATTGGTCCATAGATAAACTTTTAATAAATATGTGTAAATTTGCAATACTCATTAATTAATTGATGTAATTAAAAGAATACCAAATATAATTTGTGCAAATAATGAATATATGACTTAAAGTGTATACTGTAAATATATTGCTTCAATTTGTCTTGAGCCAAGATAAATAACCAATGTAAAAGTTAATTATGAGCATTAAAAATTATTGTATTGGACGATGAATAAATGATGGTGTTGAATATGCGAAATGAAGAAAATGTACAGATATCCCAAACAAATCAACTATAGGTGATTATAAATTATACAAACTTACTCGTGATTCAATTATCGCAATGAATTCATGCACCCACTACCTAATTACCTCTAATATACTACTTCCGTCCCTAAATAATTGTCCATTTGACTAAACTTTGACCGTTGATTACTCACAAATTGCAATGAGTTACAATATGAAATTATCACCGTAAGAAAGATATGGTACTAAAAATTACAATTATATCAATTTTATATTATAACTCATTGTAATTAGTGAGTAATAAACGGTCAAAGTTTAGTCAAATGGACAGTTAATTAGGAACGGAGGTAGTAAATATCCTAATGTCTTTGCGTTTTCCAAATTAAATAGCTCACTCCTAACTAAAAACTATTAAATATACTGACCACTAACATGAACATACATACAAATGTATGTAGGACTGTCATGCTTTTTAGATCTTCCCCTCATGTCCTCACTATCCCCATCTACACATAAAAAATCAGAAAGATAAAGACAAAGCTTTCAAACAAATGCTTAATATATGTAACATTCTCATATTAGCTAGCCTAGGTATCTAAATTGATCCATGGATAAATTTCAATAAATATATGTAAATTTGAAATACTCATTAACTAATTGTTGAGCCTAAAAGCATATATAAATTGAAATGTATCAAAAACCACACTAAGTTTGTATAAAAACAATATAGATAACCATAACCATTTATAAAACTCTTTAACAAAGACATATCTATTAACTAACAATATAAGTATTTCACCCCGACCAATCCAGTCATATGTATGTATGTATATTTTTTTAATGGGAACATATGTACTCGATCTATTTCTCTATATGTCATTCATGTTTTTTAGTGTATCTCTAATCAATAATTTCTGACATATATTTTTCAAAAAGTTAGATTATCATATTTTTATCATGAGAATCTTATAACATCAATTTTATAGGATGAATTATTGTACAAAATAACATATTAGTGATTAAAATTTTTAACAAGAAAATCTACACAACGGTTAAATAAAAACAGAGAGAGTATTTGTATTGTATTACCAATGACCCCCATGTTATTTATAACTACACAAAAATAGTTGATTAATAGAGTTATTTAGAAATGAATAAAATCATAGGTATGTTTACAACCATGGACCATCTTTTAGTTTGGAATGGAAAGAAAAACAAAATTAAAAAGTCCATGAACGGATTATAAAAAAAATAAAGAAATTCAGATGTTCTTGTTGGTTCCACACGTTTATGAAGCGGTTAATTATCAAATGTAAAAAGAGAACAATAATTATTTTTTCCCCCATAAAAAAACGAAAAAACCATATACATACATATACAAAAGTCAATGCCCTACACTTGAAGAGATGACGGTCAAAGTGAATTTGCTACTATTAATAATAGATAGATAGCACATATTTATTATGTATCATATATATTATATTTTTATATAACCTTTTTCAGAGAAAATAACATAATAGAACTAATCAAATATTGACTTATCAAATAGCTATCAACTTTCTAGAAATAGGAAAAATTTATAGTGGTTGTTAGAAATAATCAAATATTAGCTTATCAAATAGCTATCAACTTTCTAAAAATAAGAAAAACTTATAGTGATTAAGTTGTGACAACCATCATAATGAAATTAAATTTTGTCCATAAATGTGTCAATTTTTATCTTCACTCTTCACTTTTTTTATTTAGTGCAACAAGATAAAATATATTTTCTTAACTAAACAAGTTTTTATGAAGTTTTTTAAAAAATTAAATATCTTAAATCTACGTTTAACCTAGTTAACAAGCATATTTTCAAAATATTTATTTTAAATTTTTCTAGAATAAACTAAATTAAAAAAAATATTTGATAATTTTATTAAACAAAAAAGCTAACAATCGAGTTAAAATTTAACATATGAGCAAGTAAGATTTATTTTACTTATGATGATTGTAATTATTGACCATCATTATAACTGTGTCCTCTAAAACTATGCTTAAAATGTGACATTTATATTATGCAAGATGCTAATCTGAAAATCAAATAGTTTTTTATTTACATAACACAAAACTTAGTTAATTAGTTTCTTTTTTTATTCACATCCGTTGATACCAAGATTGGCTTATTTTTTTCTCAAAAAAAAAAAAAGATTGGCTTATTTTATCTAGACTGGATCCTATTTTTATCTATGTTTTAATTTTTAACATTTAAAATAAACATTAAATTAAATGGAACAAACTAAAATAGAAAATGCAGATAAAGAAAACAAATCCTATAAGCAGAAATTGGCAAAGGCAAAAGAGAGGACGCGTGCATTTGTTTTAGTTTGAAGAGTCGTGATTGGTGAATTCTTTCTATATATGGGACAAGATTTCTAGAAAGTTTCTAAATTCTTATTGAAAGGGAAAAGTCTTTGTGTTGAAATAAAACTGGCGATCATAATTATATATTTCCAATTGGACAATGATACACATCTTGACTCAAGATGCTTAATAATCATCTTAAATTATTTATATCTTATATTTTTGTAATTTTTAATAATATTTTTTCTAATAATCATATATATTTATCAACTATAAGAGTATAATATTTATTAGTTGCATCAAAAAATATAAATAAAAGCCTAATTTTATCAATCATAGTAGAAAATATATATTTTATGCATTGTTTCATATTCATGAAAAAATATAAAAACATAAATATTTTTGTAGGAAAATTGGATTCTAATAATCCCAACTTTCACGAATTGGACATCAATAATCCCTACTATTAATTTGGATTTTGGTGGTCCAAAAATAAATAAAATTGTATTTTGGTGGGATGTCACCGAGACAAACGGTGGTGACTCGGTGGTTTGTTTATGTGTAACAATGAGAATGTGTTTGACCAAGAAATTATTATTTTAGTTGTATTCTAGTGGTCTCATTTAAATTGTTATTGTATTCTAGTAGTCTCATTGACATACTTATTGTATTTTGCTGGTCCCATTTTATAATTGATTATGGTCTGGTGGCCTGAATTCTTGGTCAAACACTTTCTCGCTGGTACACATCAGCAAACCACCGGGTCAGCACCATTTGACTCGGTGGCGTTCTACCGGAATACAATTTTATTTATTTTTTACCACAAAAATCCAAATTGATAGTAGGAATTATTGCTGTCCAATTCGTGAAAGTCGGGATTATTAGAATCCAATTTTCCAATTTTTATATTGTTCATAAGTTGTAATAACCCTCAAAGTAATGAAACATAACTTTATAATGATTTAGATATATATACGTTTAATTTTATGAATGGTTTGAGTGAAATGCAAGATGGTTATTGACCATTTTGCGGCAGAATGTTTATCATTTGCTTTCCAATTTTACTCACTGAGCTTTTCTCAATAGTTTCTACTTAAGATAAATCATGCGGCACGATTTTTTCAACCAAAATTAAAATTAACGACACTTATTACTCAATGAATTTCTTCCAGTTCGATTAAATGTAACCTTAAACCACTAATTAATTAGTAATCCAGTTAAAATGGTTGTCAATCATTACAACCATTGTAAGTAAAATAAATCTTACCCGAACATATGTTAAGTTTTATCTGGACTGTTAATTTTTTTATTTAATATAATTGTTAAATATATCTTTTTAAATTTTAGTTTATCTAGAAAAAACATTAAAAGAAATATTTTTCAAAATATGTTTGTTTACTAACAAAAACTTAGAGTTAAGATATTTAAGTTTTAAAAAAATTCGTAAAAAACTTTTAATTAAAAAATATATTTTATAATGTTGTACTAAATAAATAAATGAATGACGAAGATAAAAGTTGATATATGTATGGATAAACATTTTTTTCATTGTGTTGGTTGTCATTAGACCTGGCAATTCTCGACCCGACCCGGAAACCCAACCCAAACCGACCCGCAAAAAATGAGTTTTGAACACGAAATTCCGACCCGGGACCCGAAAATGACCCAACCCAAAGAACCCGGTAAAAAACGGGTTAGGTCGGGTCAGGTTTGGGTCGACCCGTTGGGTCAGACACTTTAATTTTAAGTGTTTTGTCTACTTTGGCCTTGTGCAAAAAAAATGGGTCCATTTCATGAAAGTTAAGACCCAAAAGTAAAATATTGGGTGGCTTTGGAAAGTTATGCGTAGAGAGAGACATACAAATGACCAAAAAAAAACCCTAACACTGTCACTCACTCACTCTTTCAGTGAACCCTCAAACTCCTTCAGTCCCGCCGCTCTCCTCTCTTTCAGTAAAATAATGTATTATTGTCCAAGGTCAAAGTTTAGTGCATTATTGTCCAATACCCTAAAAGTTTGCCAATCACCTCTTGTCGGAGTAGCAAGAAGTCCACCTTCTACCCCAGGTGTCCAGGGTTTGAATCCTGGGGATGGCATCTCTCTCTTACCATTTCGGAGAGTGTTGTGGGTTGGCTTTGGGCCATTGGCATCCCCCGTCCCAGTCCGTTACAAAGGCCTGTTGGCTTATACCCCTGAGATAAGGGCCCGATGGGTTGGACTATTACCTATGTTTAAAAATACCCTAAAAGTTCAGCATATTAGCATCCCAAAACCCTGTATTTCATAAGTACTGTTATTCGTGGATTGTTGACGTAAACCGCATAATACTTGAAGATTGCAAAATTTTGTCCTTTAGGTGTATAGTAATATGTCTACACAACTATGACATTCGTGGTCGAACTTGGAATGGAATGGTACATTACACAGGTGTCTTTGACTAATTATAATCAATTTTATTAGTGGTAAGTGACTGAGAAAAAGGGCGGTCATGACCCGTAAACCCGACCCAAACCGTCCGAAACCGGAATACACTCGACCTGTATTTACCCGAACCCGAAATACACCCGACCCGTATTTACCCGAACCCGATATACGACCAACCCGTAACCCGCCCGCCCGCCCGTATTGACAGGTCTAGTTGTCATAGTTGACAGCCACTTTAAGTTTTTCCATTAATTTGACACAAAAAAATCAGTCAACTTCGATTCCTTTCATAAACTATTTGTTGTAGTTACAGAAAAACTTGATAAAATGATGAATAATGTCACAATATGGTCGTGACTTTGAGGAAAAGTTCAGATGCTCATGGCCGTGACATATCCACTTGTCACGCCCGTAAGGTATCCAGAATTTCTCTAGCGTAAACGACCATGACATGCAGAAAGAGCCCCAACCTAGAAGACACCTCACAGTCGTGACCCCCTTATGTCACGCCTGTGAGGAATGTGAAGCAGGGAGACTTTTCAGGAAAACGCAGGCATCATGTCCGTAACAGTAAGTGTCACACCCGTGACCCCCCAATTTCGCCGACTTATTTTTAAGGCAAAAGGGTTGTGTTTTGCCCTCTTTTCCCGCAACTATATATTGTAAACTCCACCCCTTTTGAGGGCAGCTTTTGAGACCTAGCTTTTTATTCCTTGGTTTAGTTTATAACTTTAGGTCTTAGTCCATAGATTAGTTCTTAGATTAGATTTAATTTCTTTGTAATTAGATTAGGTTTTATCCTTGTAATAGAATCTTCCAATTTTGTTCCTTCTACCCATGAAGCTCTGAATCCATTCATAATTCTAAGTAAGTTTTCTTTCTCATTCTTTCTTATGGCTTTTAATTAGTTTACCTGTTATTTTGATTATCTCGTTTGTGTTATTAGTTAGTATTATTAGTGTTGTTATGTAATTTCTTCATTGTTTACTTTGAACTCCCTTGAACTCTTCTTTGATGATTGAATTAGTATTAGTCTTTATTATGTGTGAGTAGTTCCCCTAGAGTTAGGGGGTAATTAGGACCTCTAATAGAGAACTAGACATGGATTAATGGGATTAGGGTGATAATGAGGTAATTAGGTGTTCTACCCCTGATTTTCACTCGACAATTGAAGGATACCGGTTGCCGGGAGGTTATGGATCCTTTCAAGCATTAATTACTTAGGATTGCGTTCTTATACTACCATGTACCGTCATGCATGAGAGTGATGATGAGACTTGGGAAGTATGTATCAATCTATCACTCTGGCGAGGGAGATTAACGCTAGCTGATGCGTAGAAAGCGAATATTGATTTACCACTCTGGCGAGGGAAATCGATACTAGCTTGGTATGCATACAATCCTCACACCTAACGACCGAATATCGATCGTTCCTAAAACCACGAAATTCGTGTTTAGTTCTTCGTTGGGAGACCCGGTACTACCCCCGAGCCTTACCTTTTTACCGTGTTTTTCCCTTTCGACCTGAGTTTAGTAGTTCATTCCCTTCCACAAACATTGACTCCCACATCTAGTTGGTGAGTGCTCCCGTGAGATTCTTTGGTAGGAACGCCGACTCCTTGGATCAATATGTCTGTTATCCTACCCCTAGGAAAACGTTAAACAACGATGATGTCTAAGTAGCTCTTTGCATAACGACGATCATGAACTCTCCTTCCCTTTTTTGTAAAGTTTTGATTTCCACTTCCCTTTTTCCCTTTTCACTTTTTCCTTTCCTTCGAACTTTGTGGGTATAGATTCTACAAACCCTTACGAGACCAACCTCACCCACCCGGGCTACCAGGGGAGGGGGATAAAGGGCTTGATGCATACACCAAATACATCCTCGATTCCTGCGAAAGTGAGTTAGGTTTTTTTCTTGTTTTGTTTAGTTTTTTTCTTGTTTTATTTTGCCAGGATGAGCAAAAGCCCATGGGGGGAGGGGTGTTTAGGCTCGTTTTTTAGCCTAAATGCATCCTTTTCCCTTGGCATTTTCCTCGGAGAGGTGTATAGATAATAGTGTTTTGATGTATTTTTCTTCCTTTGTAGGTTTCTTGACCAATTATGTGCTTGCAAAGGAAAAGTGCGCAAAACGAGGCCAAAACTGGGCCTATCTGAAGAAGGGTCGTGACCCCAATGCAAATCCCGAGAAGACCGACCCAAGACGAAGAAAACCCGAGTTTTAATCCCCGGAAAATCATGAAAGCAAGGGACACCAGCAGGGGTGTCATGGTCGTGACACAGGACGTCACGGTCGTGACCCCCGCCATACCTTCGCAGCCAAAAGTGAGAAAACAGACCCCTGGACAGAATGAGTGTCACGGCCATGACGCCCCAAGAAGTGAGATTTATGAGTCTCACTACTAAAAAATCCCTTTTCCGCAACGATTTTTAGCAACGACCTCTTTTTAGTCATTGTCATAAAGGTTTATGGCAACGACATCTAATTGTTGTTACCAAAGGTTGTTTCTATATCCTTAGTTCTGTCATTTGTTTTGAAGGAAATTTGAGTGAATTTCGGTGAGCATAGATGCATGATCAATCTATATCCTTAATCATTCAATCTATGGCTACAATTATTTCACCTTTTTTCTTTTTTTTTCTTGGCTTTACACGTGAAAAAAGGGTGGAAAAAGAAGAAAAAAATGTCAAATGTATTAAATGCTTCTTTGGAATAAGCTAAAATGAATTAATCTTGTCTAGGAAAAATTTGTCAGAATTTAATGTTGTCTGGGAAAAAACATGATTGTGAATGTATTCTGGGAATTGATGTTCATTTGGGTTGCAGTTAATGTTCATTTTATTATATTTTGATGTTCATTTGTTTTGTACTTTTGATGTTCATTTGGTTGTTTGGGGGAAAAAACTGATGTTCATTTGGTTTGTACTTGATGCTCATCTGATTTGAACATCAAGTATTAAAATACATGAACATCATGTTTAAATCAGATGAAGGTCAAGAACGAACCAAATGAACATCAAATTATAATAAAATGAACATAAAGTATAACCCAAATGAACATTAATTCCTAGGTAACATTTACGAATATATGTCATCTGAGAATTAATGTTCATTCGGTTTATACTTGATGTTCATTTTATTATAATTTGATGTTCAATTAGTATGTCCTTGATGTTCATTTTTAGTGTATACTAGATGTTCATTTTATTATAATTTGATGTTCACAGTCTTGTTTTTTTTTTTTCCAAGACAACATTAAATTCCATCAACTTTTTCCTAAACAACATTAATTCATTTTAGCTTTTCCATTGCAGCATTTACAATAGACATTTTTTCTTTTTTTTTTTTCCCTCCCTCTTTTCACGTGTAACGCCAAGAAAAAAAAATGAAAAAAGGTGAAATAATTGTAGCCATAGATTGAATGATTAAGGGTGTAGATTGATCATGCTTCTATGCTCCCCAAAATTCGCTTCTCATTTTATCAGTTCTCTCTCTCTCTCTCTCTCTCTCTCTCTCTCTCTCTCTCTCTCTCTGTATATATATATATATATATATATATATATATATATATATATATTAGTATTTTATCTCTCTATGAGAGCTTCTCTCTATGTGATTTCTGGTATTTTTTCCGGCGATCGGAGTTAAGTGTTAGCTACTCGTCTTTACTATAGAGTGAGATTATCTTTTGTGTGTGTTACACTTGGAATGGAAGACCGAAATTCTCAAAATGTGGTTTCGCATTATAGCTCGTTAATAGGGGATAGAGATTTGAGTTTGAGGTTTACTCCACCCAAATCTATTGATGCGAATTTGTATGTTGAAATTAATGCTGAGGATATAGTTCAAGAGTCTGGAGAAAATTCGGTTCTATGCAGGATACTGGGCACAAATTTACCTATCCAAGAGATGAAGGGTTTTCTAGAGTCGATTTGGATGAATATGGAGATTGTGAAAATAAGCAAAGCAAGAAGATGAGTTTTTCTTGTCAAGTTCAAGGATGAACAATATAAAAGCATGGTGTTGGAAAAAGGAGTTTACTACTTTGGGAACAAACCGATGATAGTTAGGGATTGGAATGAAGATTTGAGCTTTGATATTGAATCCATCCTTTCTCTACCGATTTGGGTAATTTTGCCAAAATTTGATTTGAAGTATTGGAATTCTAATGGTTTCAGTAAGATTGGGAGTACTTTGGGAATCCCGATCAAAACTTGCTTGAGAACGAGGGATAAGGTAGATCTCACGGCTGCTAGATTGATGGTGGAGATGAATGTCGATGGTAATTTCCCAGATATACATTTTGCTGATAATGGGGTGATTATTTCCCAAAGAGTGGTTTATGGTTGGAAACCGATTAAATGTTCTTTTTGCAAGAATTTTTGGCATAGGGGATTGCCAGTTGAAGAACAAGAAGAAAATTATAGATAAACCTCAATTTGTGATAGATGTGAATCAGAGGGATGCTAATTCTGCTACCCCAGCATCTAATTCAAATATTTTTTTTCTCCAGTTCCTAGTAGCAGCAATCGTCCTTTACCTACACCTTCTGTACCCTCTAAAGGCATGCCTCCAGTTTCTAATAGACCTCACACAATCCAAGCAGGCGAGGTACTCAAATCGTTCCAAAAGGCAGGAGGGTCTATTCCTGAGGGATATGGTTAAGATTATGAGTTGGAATGTTAGGGATTGTGAGAGATTCAATAAGCAAGTTGACATTCGTTAATTTTTGAATAAAAATCAGGTAAGTCTCGTTGGCTTACTTGAAGTCAAAAAAAAAAAGGAAAAAAAATGGCAGAGGTGAGTTCTAATATATTGAGTGGGTGGCAATTAGTTCATGATGCAGAGATTGATGGTAAGTGTCGGATTCTTGTTGCTTGGAAGCTGAGGGTTTACAAGATTGATGTTATGGAAATTGATTCACAATTTATTCAATTACATGTTACAAACCTTGTGCATGGTTTTAGTTTTCATATTACTTTTATATATGGTTCAAACAATCTTCAAGAAAGGAAACAGGTTTGGGAGAAGCTTTCTTCTTTAGCTAAGATATTAAGGAGGGTTGGATTATTCTTGGTGATTTCAATTCTGTTCTAAATGTGGATGATATAATTGATGGTACTCCGGTTGATTTCTTTGGAATGGTGGATTTTCAGAATTGCATGTAATAATCTTCAGGAGTTGAGTTTTATTGGAGACTATTATACTTGGACCAATTCACATGTTTGGTCTAGGATTGATAGAGTCTTTGCCAATAAGGACTGGAGGCTTAATGGGAGGTATGTGCATACTGTGTTTCTGCCGTTTGGGTTGTCTGATCATACCCCTATTTTATTGTCTTTTCCAAATGCTCCTATGCATAAATATTCTTTCAAGTATTGTATGATGTGGCTGAGCTCTACTTCTTATAAGTCTATTATTGAGGATGCTATGTCTATGAGTAGGGAAGGCTTCAAAATGTTCCAATTTGACCAGCTCATTATGTCTCTAAGAGGACCTTTACAGAGTTTGCACAGAGACCAATTCTGGGATTTGCATAATCAGGTTGATAAGAGCAGGGCAGAATTAGAGGAAGTTCAGTTGAAGGTGAAGAATGATAGGAGCAATGTTGAACTTAGATGCTTGGAGAAGGAAAAGAGAGACCATTATTTGAATATTTTAAATTCTGCCCAACTATTAATTCAACCAGTCTAAGCTAAAGTGGTTGAATTTTGGTGACTGTCCCTCTCGTGTTTTCTTTGGGAAGATGAAAAAGAAGCAAGCTGGTTCTTATGTCTATTCCTTAACTAATGATGATGGTAATTTGGTTATGGGGTTTGAGAGAGTTGCAGACATTATTCTTCATTACTTTGAAAAGCTCCTGGGCACCCAGACTTATTCCAAAACCTGTATTAATTATGACATTATTTGTTATGGCAGTGTTTCAAGTATTGAACATCAAATGTCTCTACTTAAACCTTTCACAAAGCAAGAGATTCGTGATTGTACGTTTGCAATTTCTCCTATCAACGCTCCGGGTCCGGATGGTTTCAGCAATTCGTTGTATCAGTACAATTGGAATATAATTGGTGATTTGTATTGTGAAGCTGTGTTTGAAAGCTTGGACAAGTGTTTGATTTTGTCAAGCATAAATGATACTGTGATCTCTCTAATTCCCAAGAAATTAAACCCAGAGACACCTTCTGATTTCCAGCCGATCTCTTGTTGTAATGTGTCTTACAAGTGTATTTTAAAGATTTTATGCACTCGTCTTAAGAATGTCTTGCCTGCTATTATTAACCAAAGTCAGGGGGCTTTTGTTCCAAGTCAGGAAATTGCACAGAACATTTTGCTTTGTCAAGAAATCGCCAAAGGTTATAATAGGCAAAGACTCTCTCCGAGGTTTATCATGTAGATTGATCTCAAAAAGGCTTATGAGTCTATTTATTGGGAGTGTATTGAAGAGGCTTTGAAAGCGTTTCATTTTCCCCAAAGATTCATACAATGGATTATGATGTGCATATCTTCTCCTTCATACACCATCAATCTTAATGGCCAACATAATGGGAATTTTAGAGGTGGGCGTGGTCTTAGACAAGGTGATCCTTTGTCTCCTCTTATTTTTGTGATAGTTATGGAATACTTATCTCGACTGTTGCAAAACTTCCAATTCGACTCAGAATTTTCTTTTTATCCGGGCTGCAAAGAGCTTAAAATTAATCACCTCATGTTTGCTAGATGATTTGGTTATTTTTTGTGAGACTAACCAAGGATCTATCAACTGCATTATAAATGTTTTGGAGCATTTTGCTGATTGCATAGGTCTTAGAGAAAATCAAAGCAAATTTGTGATTGTTACAGCCGGCTATGATGATGCTGTTTCTCACCAGTTAGTAGATAGGCTGGGTTTTTCGCAGGGTAATTTCCCTTTGAGATATTTGAGTTTTCCGATTACCACTGGTCGTATTGGAAAATTTGATGGCCTAGTTTTGGTGGAGAAAATTACAGCTAAGATTCGTACATGGTCTTCAAGGCATCTATCATATGCTGCTCGTGTTCAATTGGTGAATTTAGTCATCTTGAGTATTGTTAGATACTGGACATATATTTTTGTTCTTCCCAAAAATGTTATTGAGCAAGTCATTAAGAATTGTCGTAATTTTATCGGGTCAGGGCGTTATAATCCTCAAAGAATCCCTCTTGTTGATTGGTGTACAGCGGTTTGTTAGACCTCGGTATTGTCGTTCTCTCTCAGGGAGCTGGCGGCCTTGGTCAAAGAATCTAGGTCAACGGTCGGGATGAGATTGCTAAGGTAGGGATATTGGTTTGAACGGATCACAACGCAAGAAACAAAGCTAAGGTCGGTCAAGGAATGGAAAATGGGCTTCGGAGGCTTTTCGGGATGCAAACGGGGATGAGGAAATTGGTCTTGCAACAAGAGAGTAGCAAGATGGGGAAATCAAATGGTAACTCCGTTAGAAAATACCTATCGGGCTTCCTCTTTCAAGGATAGTCCGAATTAACTTCCCCAAAGTCCATCGACAGACCCAGGGGAGTTCAAGGAACGGAATTTCTAGTTAGTTTCTATTCGCTTTCGCGAACTAGAATACTTACTATCCTAATTCCTCCCTTCCAACAAGCGTTGGATGTATTCGGGATGCTTTCGCACCCAAATACATCCCACTTGAGGGAAGGATAGGATTAGGAAGTTGATTTCTCAACTAATTACTCACTAAAATTGCTAACCCAAACCTAATCACCCATTCACACCCTTAATTACCCCCTAACCCATAGGGTTTCTAGCCACTAATCATAACACTAACTATGCTAACAACATCCAATCCAACCCTAGACATGATTTCTAACATCAAACAACCATACACAAGCAAGAACAATGAAATAGCAAGCAAAGAAATCAAGAACAAGCAAAGTAATTAGCAAAGTAATTAATAAAGGGGTTAAGGGAAGAGAATACTTATCAAAATGCTGTAGATGAACAAAGGAAAGCAATAAAAAGATGACCCAACAATCTTTCAATTGTTTGAATCTCCAAATCTTCAATAATAAACACAAATCTCCAAAACCCTAGATTAATCTCTCACTAATCTCTCTCTAAAACCCACTAGTTACAAGCTGAAAATAATGTCCAAGTCTAACCCTAGATTCCCCCTTAGAAATCGTTCACAAGGGATATAAATACAAGTGAAAATCATAGGCCAAAACGCAGCACTTCAAGCCGAAAACACGCGCAGGACATAGGGAGACCTTGGTCACGGTCTTGGAGACCGTGGCCACGGGCATGTTCGCATCGAAAAGGTCGGCGATTGAGCTCGAGAGACCGTGGTGGTATGCAGGAGACCGTGGGCACGGTCTCACTCGGGATCAGGAGGTCGCGGGCGCTACCTTCCTCAGATGACAATCCATGGCTGACTTTGAGCACAGGTAGCGGGTGCTACCTCTCTGGTGGTGGGCGCTACCCCCTATGGTAGCAGGTGCTACCCTCAGGGTGGCGGGGGCTACCCTACTCTTTTCGTCCCTTTGTTTCTCCTTCTTTCAGAAGCATGTAACGCTCGATCCGAGGGTTGTAGCATGCGTTACTTCACTAATTGGAACCAAAGGTTGGGAGTGTAGTCTCGGGTCGACTCCGCCTAGGTTTCCGGTCCGGCTCGGCTCGGGAAATCACCAAAAATGCTATAAAAAGGCCCGTTTTGCTACATTTTCGGCGAAAGCTCCAAAATCTACAAAAATAACCAAAATGCATTAAAAACTTATGAAATTAAACCACGAAACGAGTTAAAGCCTAAGGATTTAAGCGGTATTTAGACACAGAATTGGGTCTAAACACCCCCCACACTCAAAATTTTGCTCGTCCCGAGCAAAACAAAACAAGACAAATAAGAAAACTAAACACCAACTCCTCTGTCGTGGGAGGAAACGAGTGCATTTAGCGTATGCACCAAGCCCTTTGAACCCCCCGGCAGCTCGGTGGACGATATGGACTCATGAGGGTTTGTAGCGGCTATACCCACAAAAGCCAAAGAAAAAGGAGAGAGGGAAAGTGAAAACAAAACCGAAGAAAACAAAAAGAAAAGAAAAACGAAAGCTTTGCTTCAAAAGATCTCGAAATCTAAATCAGGAAAATGTTATTAAACCTCCAAAAGGAACCGTTATGAGCGTCTCACAAACACCTATCTTAAGCAAAAGTCAGTCTTTGAGATTTTCGATGTCCGACACCTAATGTCAAGCAAAACCCCATGTGCGTATGTGCTAGTGGGTTCTAATCGAATCCAAAAGACTCCAAGGACTCATGCCCGAGCTCAAAAACAACGAAACGAACAAGGAACGAGTTGCCCTTCCTCGCATTTGGTCGCCCTTGGCTTGGTGAGGGTCGTAGGTGATGCAAGGAGAGGCTCCACACTTTATTAACGCTCAAACTTTTCTTTTCGGGTTGGGTAATCCCAACAAAATTGCTTTTTCTTTTTTTTTCTTTTTATAGGTCGGTATTAGCCTTACTTTCGGGAACTGGACGGCCCAAATATGGGGTTTACCCTCCCAACACAGTCTTTTCCATACACACCTCCGCCGAGAATTCAATATGGGAGGAGCTTAAGGGGTAATAGCGTCGTACCGCTAATACCGGGCCCGTGTAGGTTGGCTAAGTGTATTGTGGTTGATGTCATTCAGCGACACGCACCACTTAATCCGGTTATTGTAGCTTTTCTTTCTTTTTGACTTTGCAATTGCTAAAAAGGGAAACAAAACAAGCTCGGACACAAACCCCTAGAATCTCCCGACTTCAACCAGAACGTGAAAGGAATCGGGGGTTTCGCTAGACACTCAATGAAGGACATCTAAAGAGATAAGTCATGACTCGTACCCGAGACAGGGTCGAAAACGCTCAGACCGGTTTCTTTTAAAGAAGTTTAAGAACGACTTCTCAATTTCGACAACAAGATCCAAGAAACAAAGCAAAAACAAAGCGAAAACAAAACTGAAAGAAAAACTTTTAAGGTTTTGCACTCCCTTTTTCCTCCTTTTTCACCCGAAAATTTTTCAAAATTTAAGCAAAAACTAAGAAAACAAAGATCAAAACTACTAGATGATCTACCCTTGAAATAGAATATCTCCCCCCCACACTTAAAACGCCACAATGTTCTCATTGTGGGAAGGTGTCACAAGAAAAGGGTAGAGAACCTACAAAGACAAACAACCAAAAGCAACTAGCAAGCAAATGGTGGCGACCCGAGCCCACACGGCTCCAACAGCAATATAATCCCAACACAAACACTCAAAGGGGCTCGCCACCCAAAAGAAAAATCAAGAATGCAACAAGGATCAATATATACACATTCAAAGAGTGCGGAAAGAGGTTACCTCGGGGTCTTCAAATAAATAGCGAATCAATCCGCGATCCAGGAAAACATCACACTCGGGTTAGGAATAAACAAGAAAAACATAATAAGTGTGAGTGTTCGCATGCATACAGAAAAAAGAACAAAAACAAAAACAAGACACTAGCTAAAGAACAAAAGAAAAGACAAACTATTCACAGTATTTACATTAACACTAGCTAGCCTCAGCCCCGAATCTCACTAGTTTGAGGCGGGAATTGAGGGTGAATCAACTCTCATAACCGGCCTAACCAATGATGAAGCAATGAAAACAAAACAACTCAAACCATGGGGGCAACGAACTCAACAAAACCAATTAACCGACACACCTCCCAACTTTTCCATGAAGCACCCCCCACACTTATCTAACACTAACAGTGTAAATAAAATCAATGAAGAGAGTAAAGTGGGAGTGGGGGCACTTACAAATTATTGCTCAGATCCTCCCCGGGGAGGATATGGATAATTTGGAAAGTAGGTGGGGTAGTGGTGGTTTATGTACTCTGGTGGTACTGGGGGATGGTTTGCAATGGAGTAGTGATAATACCCCCAGTCACGCTAATATTGGTTTTGTTGCTGAAAGTACTCCTCGTGCCTTTGAAGATGTGCATGCATATTGTTGAGCGTAGACTGCTGGGCACGTAGCAACTCTTGTTAGGTCTCTAACAGATTATGTTGACTTTGGAGTAGCGTTCGTTGTTCTCGAATGTTAAACCTCATTTGATCAAATTGAGAGTTGAGATGCTAAGCGAAGCTTCCCATGGATGATTTCTACTTCCACTAGCTTCGCCATGGCTGGGATCCTCCTCTTCTTCTTCCTCATTTACTTCTTCTTCTTCTTCTTCTTCCTCTTCATTGTCCTCCTATTCACCACTAGACACATCTGGACCACCCACCTTGCGATCACTAGGAACCTGACCACAAGACCAGTTGCGTTCCTTAGTGATATCCAACGATTGTTCAGCATAGTCCGGGTCCAAGAGAATCTCTGTTTTGTTGTCATGCCCATGGTAATAGATCGTAGCAGTTGGGTGATTGGCGAGGATATTCATTTTCTACAACCGGACCTTGTCGATAGGATCCAGATGATAGCGTGGAGTCCACTTCTTCAAATATTTCCCGAAACCCTCTAGAACTAGAAAGTGGCAGATGATGTGCCCCATCCCAATAGTAGTAGGTCGGGGTTCCATGCTAATCTCCCGAAGGCAATGTAGAATGCAAGATCCGGTGATTACCTTTTTACCCCTCACTGCGTTGTAGATCACAAAGAGATCATCTTTCCGAACATTGGGGCGTCCATCATCTCTTCCAAACACTGAACTAGTCACGATTCTATGGAAGATTCGAACAACTAGATTGCAAAAATCACGCCCCTTAGAGTTGCGGGAGCAATGATAGCGTGGTTCTCCATTTCTCGTGCCAAGATTCATCCTCCTCCAACAAGTCAAGTCCTTCATTGCCTGCTGCTCATCAAAATTCCCACATCGCTCATAAAATCTCCCATCCTCGGGCAACCCCAACTTTCGGCAAAAACGCTTCAAGGTGCACTTCTTATCTTTGTTGGCGACCCGGTAATCAAAATACGCATCTTTCTTGCCATCATCGTAAACCTTCAAGGAGCTTAAAAACTCGAGGATAGGCTGGTCCACAATCGATTCATCGATCATGATGAATACCTCCCAACCAAGAACACGATTGAGATAATCGAAGCTTGGCTTGCAATGGATGGCTTCGATCGTTGCCACATCATAAATATCCGGTGCACATATTTTCCGTGCTTGGAGCGCTTCGTACCGTTGTCTATGCTCTTCATCTCGGAAAGTCACATCCGCATCAAGTTCACACTGAATTAGTGTGGCCGGTTGCGCTTTGTAACTGTCTTTTGCAGATAAGGATGGTCCTGGTTGCGATGAAGAAGCTTCCTCGACTCGTGAACGCTTGCTCCTTCCACTAATGATGAACTAAAAGCAAGACGTGGCAAGAACCTTGCAAATATAGTGCCTAAACTCCAAGGTAAACCAAAAACAATCGACACAAGCAACAAACTCGTGAGTTTGAAAATATTATGCATAATTTACACAAGGGATTACCTCAAATCGGAGCACTTTGAACTTGTATTCACCAAGGAGAAACGATTCTTGCTTGACAAAATGAGCAATACACACAACACACAAATAGAATGCAAGAATAGCGCAGAGACAGCTTACTAACTCAGCTCACAATGCAAGTGTGTGTGAAAATCGACAGTCTTTTAGTGCAACTAGCATACTTGTGCTTTGACAAATGAATTTCGACAGTTAATTGCACTAACCACTAGTGAATTAACACAGCATGTACAAAACGAATTCCCAAAACAGCATACTAATATCATTCACTGTGTAGGTGTGTGCAAAAATCGACAAGAACTCTTAATGTAACAAGTGTGTGTGTGTGTGCTTTCAACGGATGAAAAACAGCAACTTATTCACACACACTAAGCAATAGCACAACACTTCGAACTCAGCAATACAGTGAAGTAGCATATTGTGCAAAAATTGACAAAACAAACCCAACTCAGCAAGCATGACAAACGAACCAGAATGCAGAAGAGAAGGGAAGGAAATTCGCACAATTTACAAAAAGAAATACCGCACTTAGCTGTGTATACCAAACACTTGAACAAAGGCGCACGAATTGGGACTGGATCTGGGCAGAATTTCGAACCCTAGCAGCAGAAATTCGCAGCAAGAAGAAGAAATTAGGGCATGGGTTCGAAAATGAGGAGAGATGTGGGAGAAATTTGAGAGTTGAGAGGGATGGATGGGTGTGAGTGAGAGGGCTTCGCGGTCGCTGAGGGCTGTGAGGGAGAGAGAGTCGAGGGTGTGAGAAAAGAAATGAGAGAAGTGAGAAAAGTCGGGATTTTAGGGCCAAATTAAGCCGTTGGCAGTGTCAGGTCGCGGGCGTGACCGACACTGTCGCGGGCGCGACGCATGCTGGGTGACTGGGAGTTGTTGGGCGCTGCTCATGTCACCGTAGGCATGGTGCTTTCTACCGCAGCTGCGGTGAGCGATCTATGGCGCTACGCACAGCGCGTGCTCATGCGCGACGCCTGGCCGAGGTCGCTGTGTCGTTACTCATTGCGCAGAAGCGGCTGCTACGAATAAGGTAGCGCCTGCTACCTCTTCTGATGTTGCTATGTTGCTGAGTGTAGCGGGTGCTACACTGAGTGTAGCGGCTGCTACCCTTTTGCTGACAATTCTTCCAAATTGTTTTCAACACTTCAAAAAAATACAAACTCCCAAAAACCTTCACGCTTCATCACTCAATTTTTCCACACTTCCTCACATTCAATCTAAGATTTTCCAACACTTAAACTCTCCCAACACTCAAATATTATTTTTTTTATTTCTTTTTCACATCTCACTCACTCACACTACTTCTTTTCACTCAAACTTCAATTTTCTTATTTTTCAACTCCAACTTTTTCTATTTTTCACATCATTTTTCCTCTCTTTTTTTCAAACTTTTTCTTTTGAACTTAGAACTAATACCTCAAATTACAAAGAAAGAAATAAAGAAAAATCAAAAAGACAAGAAAAAAAAAAGAAAAACCTGAAGAAAACTAAACGGAAAAAATAAAGAGAAGAAAAAGAATAAAATTAGAAAAATTACAAAAAACTAAAAAGAATGAGAAAGGAACTTCAAAAATTATGGGGTGCCTCCCATAGAGTGCTAGTTTTAGGTCCCTAGCTTGACCTAAATACTTTACTTGATTCTTGGGATCCTTGGGACACAAACGAAAAACATTATCAACCTTTTCCACCAATTCTTCTTCCTCTTTTTCCAACGATTCTCAAAAAGAGTTGTGGTTGTCATGGAATACTTTTCCGGTGGTTTGGTCATTCTCCTAGGAAATCCGGGTATAATTTTCTTTGACTTCCTCCACCAATGCTTCCTTCTTCTCTTCCAACACTTCCTGACGGGCCTAGGACCTTTGAAAATCATCGCATTGACGTTGTTGCACTCAACATAGGTTTCACTCAAATAAATCTCCTTCCGCATTGGAATAATCTTGAGAGGATGATCATAGTAGATATCCTCAAATTCACTTGGAAGTGGATGCGAAAACCTTAGATATTTGATTTCTCCCCAATCATCGGGCTCAACTTCAAGGAAATAAGACTCCTTTTGGGGTTCATCCAACATGTCTACCACCGCATTGGCCTTAAAATGAGATTCTTTGGGAGATTTTACTCTTGAAGGGTCGATGTCAAAATCAATATGATCTCGACCCACATGAAGAGACAGGCGACCTCTTTTCACATCTATGGTAGCTCCTGCAGTGGCTAAAAAGGGTCGACCAAGAATAATAGGATTTCTCCAATCCTCATCCATCTCCAAAATAACAAAGTCACAAGGGATAAGGAAACTTCCCACTTGAACCGGGATGTCTTCTAATATTCCCAAGGGCCTCCTAACACTCCGGTCCGCAAGTTGCAAATTAATAGTTGTAGGGGTCAAGTCATCAATGTTTAGCTTCTTACATATAGAGTGCGGTATGACACTCACACTTGCCCCCAAGTCACATAACGCATTATCAATCTTCATATCACCAATTAAGCATGGAATAGAGAAACTACCGGGATCGGCTAGTTTCTCGGGACACTTGCTTCCCATAATGGCGTTGCAACTAACCGTAAGATGAACGGTCGACGACTCCTTGATACTTCTCTTGTTTGTCAAAAGGTCCTTCAAATGTTTCTTGAAAGAAGGGACCTCCGCCATAGCATCTAGAAATGGTATATTAACTTGGAGCTTCTTCATCATATCGATAAATTTGGAAAATTTCTCATCGTTCTTGTGTTGAACCAATCTCCCGGAAAATGGAACTGGTGGTCTATATGGAACGGGTTTCTCCAAAAGGTTTTCACGAATATCCTCCCTCAAAACTTCCTTCCCTTTCTCTCGTCTTTTCTCAATCTCTACCCTCTCTTCTAACTTCTCTTTTTCTTCATCCTCGGCCTCATTAACCACAACATCATCCTCCTTTTCCTCAACTATGTTTTGCTCAACTTCTAAATCCTCTTCTTCAGTACTATCCTCCACGACTCCCTCACACAAGCCTAACTCAATCTCCTGCTTTTCCATTAAATCTTCCTCCTCCGAGACATCTACCACATCACCCTCTTTGTCGCCCAAAGGTCTCTCCTTCTCCACATTCTCCTCCACTACCATAGGTTCTTCAATTTTTCTTCCACTCCTTAGGGTAATGGCTTCAACTTGCTCCCCTTGGATGGGTTGAGGTTGAATGGGTTGAGAAAAGTATACTTGAGTCATTTGGGTTTCAAGGTCTCTAAGGCGAGCACCATCACTTTCTCGATTAGTCCCAATTTGTTGCAACAACTTTTCAATCATAGAATCTTGGGATGGTTGAGAAACTTGGGGTTGTGGGGTGGTTTGATGTGAGAACTCCTCTTGAAAATGTGCATGATGATCATAAAATTGAGAAACAGGATCAAATATAGAATTGGCAAATGTAGTGTAACCGGGATCATCATCTTCATAAGAATGGGAATAAAGTTGGTTGGAATAAACGACATTCACATGTTCTACTTGACGATACTCTAAACATTGATGCTCGAGATGTGGACCAGAACACAACTTACAAACATGCACAATGGGAATAGATGTGGATGCAAAGGGTTGCATACCTCGGGCTAAGTTCAACTGGTTGGAAACCTCATCGTCCACCATCTTCTTCTACAAATCGAGAATGGTGGCCATTAAGAATTTGATAATGGGGTTGTGTTCCAAAGAATAGTCCCCATTTCCTGAATTTTGGCCATCTCCCCAACTAGGAACATTCTGAGATAGCTCGTGAAGAAAAATGTTGGCTTCCCCCGCAGTTTTCTTTAGAAACATCCCTCCAAATGCATGATCAACAGATTCTCTAAGAGGACTACGGAGCCCATGATAGAATTGTTGAAGCAACATCCAATCCGGTAAATTATGATGAGGGCATTGTCGTTGAAGACTCTTAAATATCCCCCAAGCGTCAAAAAGACTCTCTTCCGGTGAAGAAAATTTCCTCCGCCGGAAACTTAAAATTTCTGCTCGAAGTCGGTGTGTCTCCTCCGCCGGAAAGAAACGGTGAAGAAAATCTCCTTTGATTGCCTCCCATGAAGAATAAAATTAGGTGGACATGTTTGTAGCCATATCTTCGCTTTGCCCGCAAGAGTGAGAGGAAAGAATTTCAACTTCAAAAATTCTGGTGATATCTTTGGAATGTGTATAAAGCTAATCCGATCTTCGAATTTATCAATATGAGCAATGGGACTTCCAGCAGCATTGTCCCCATGAAAGGGTTTCTTTCGAAGACTTCAAGTAAGTACGGTTTAAACTCGAACACAACATCGGGTGGTAATGGTGGTAAAATGATAGATCGCCTCTACCCAATGATGGAGCATTTGATAGAAGTGCGAGGTGAACCGACAGGCTTCACCCATTAGAACGCGAAGCCTCCTATAAGAAATGAAGAAGCATCAAATTCATTTGGATTGACACAAACTTATTTCTAGCGTGAAAGCAAACTCAAATAACCAAAAACCAAGAAACTAAAACTAGGGGCGTTGGCTCCCCGGCTACGGCGCCATTTTGTGTACAGCGGTTTGTTAGACCTCGGTATTGTCGTTCTCTCTCAGGGAGCTGGCGGCCTTGGTCAAAGAATCTAGGTCAACGGTCGGGATGAGATTGCTAAGGTAGGGATATTGGTTTGAAAGGATCACAAGAAACAAAGCTAAGGTCGGTCAAGGAATGGAAAATGGGCTTCGAAGGCTTTTCGGGATGCAAACGGGGATGAGGAAATGGGTCTTGCAACAAGAGAGTAGCGAGAATGGGAAATCAAATGGTAACTCCGTTAGAAAATACCTATCGGGCTTCCTCTTTCAAGGATAGTCCGAATTAACTTCCCCAAAGTTCATCGACAGACCCAGGGGAGTTCAAGGAACGGAATTTCCTAGTTAGTTTCTATTCGCTTTCGCGAACTAGAATACTTACTATCCTAATTCCTACCTTCCAACAAGCGTTGGATGTATTCGGGATGCTTTCGCACCAAAATACATCCCACTTGAGGGAAGGATAGGATTAGGAAGTTGATTTCTCAACTAATTACTCACTAAAATTGCTAACCCAAACCTAATCACCCATTCACACCCTTAATTACCCCCTAACCCACAGGGTTTCTAGCCACTAATCATAACACTAACTATGCTAACAACATCCAATCCAACCCTAGACATGATTTCTAACATCAAACAACCATACACAAGCAAGAACAATGAAATAGCAAGCAAAGAAATCAAGAACAAGCAAAGTAATTAGCAAAGTAATTAATAAAGGAGTTAAGGGAAGAGAATACTTATCAAAATGCTGTAGATGAACAAAGGAAAGAATAAAAAGATGACCCAACAATCTTTCAATTGTTGGAATCTCCAAATCTTTAATAATAAACACAAATCTCCAAAACCCTAGATTAATCTCTCACTAATCTCTCTCTAAAACCCACTAGTTACAAGCTGAAAATAATGTCCAAGTCTAACCCTAGATTCCCCCTTAGAAATCGTTCACAAGGGATAAAAATACAAGTGAAAATCATTGGCCAAAACGCAGCACTTCAAGCCGAAAACACGCGTAGGACATAGGGAGACCGTGGTCACGGTCTAGGAGACCGTGGCCACGGTCATGTTCTGTTCAGCGAAAAAGGTCTGGCGACTTCGAGCTTCGAGAGACCTTGGGTACGGTCTGGGAGACCGTGGGCACGGTCTCACTCGGGATCAGGAGGTCGCGGGCGCGACCCATACAGTAGCGGGCGCTACCTTCCTCAGATGACAATCCATGGCTGACTTTGAGCACAGGTAGCGGGTGCTACCTCTTTGGTGGCGGGCGCTACCCCCTATGGTAACGGGTGCGATGCTCAGGGTGGCGGGGGCTACCCTACTCTTTTCGTCTCTTTGTTTCTTCCTTCTTTCCGAAGCATGTAACGCTCGATCCGAGGGTCCTAGCATGCGTTACTTCACTAATTGGAACCAAAGGTTGGGAGTGTGGTCCCGGTCGACTCCGCCTCGGTTTCCGGTCCGGCTCGGCTCGGGAAATCACCAAAAATGCTATAAAAAGGCCCGTTTTGCTACGTTTTCGGCGAAAGCTCCAAAATCTACAAAAATAACCAAAACGCATTAAAAACTTATGAAATTAAACCACGAAACGAGTTAAAGCCTAAGGATTTAGGCGGTATTTAGACACAGAATTGGGTCTAAACAATTGGGATACTCTTTGTTCCCTAAAGAAATCTGGTGGTGTTGGTCTGCGTAATCCCCGGATCTGGAATATTGCAACAGTTGGCAAATTGGTATGGGATATTGGTAAGAAGAAGGATAATCTTTGGGTCCGTTGGATTCATGAGAGGTATATCAAAAATCACAATTGGTGGCAATATGAGCCATCAGCCACCAGTTCTTGGGTTTGGAAACAAATCTTTCGAGTGAAGGAGAAAATTAAGAAAGGCAATCAGATAACTTGGGAATGGTTAGAAGAAGATAAAGATGGTTTTAGTATTTCTGAATGATATAACTCTCTTCTTCCAAATAAGGTTCGATGGCCATGGTTTTACATTGTTTGGAATGGAGGTTCCCCTCCAAGGCATCTGTTTCTGGCGTGGGTTGCTGTAACGTGGTTTTTGTACCCCGGTTTAATATCGTTCTTCTCAGGGAGCTAGAGGCCTTGGCTAGGACTAATTGAGTCTAGGTGAGGTTTAGGATCACAAGATAGCAAGAGGGATTTTGATGACGAACAGAACAAACACAACTGTGGTTCAGTCAATACCGGAAATAATGGGTGCCGGGAGATTTCGGGACGCAAACGGTAATAAGGACGAGGGTTTCGCAATTAGAAAGCAACAAAATAGTAGAATCAAGTGACAATCCCGTTAGAATAAACCCATCGGATTTCCTCCATCAAGGATAATCAGGATTAACTTCCTACAAGCCCACCACGGACCCGGAGGGTTAAAGAAACGGGACTCTCTAATTAGCTTCTATTCACTTTCGTGAATAGAATACTAACTATCCCAATTCCACCTTCCAACTCAAGTGTTGGTGGTATTTGGGGACTTTCATACCCAAATACATCCTACTTGAGGGAAGAATAGGAATGGGAAATTGATTTTACTACAAATTACCTCCTAAAATTGTTAACCCAATCCAAATAAACCATTCACATCCTTAGTTTTTCCCTAACCCATAAGGTTTCTAGCCTCTAATCATCATAACTAACATGCTAACAACATTAATAACATCATCCATGCTTAAAAGAGAGACTCTAGTAAACCAAAGCAACAATAGCGACAATTAACAAACACTAAGCAATCTAATAACAAAAACAAAGATTAAAGAGTAAATGGATGAACTAAAGAGAGTAGGAGTTAAGAAATGCTCATTAATTTGATGCCAATGGGAAGGCGCTCCAGAATAATAAGAATCCAATGCTCCAAAATAAGATAAGTCTTCAAAACTTCAATAGAATTCCAATAAAATCCAGTGCAAAAGCAATAATCCAAATGTAATCACTCACTAATCACTAGAAACTCTCTCTAATTGAAGGCTAAAATGTTGCTAATATCATAAGATAAAACTCTAAGATGGAATAAAGATGTCCCCCCAAAACTAATCGTCCATGTAGCAATATATACAAGCCAAAAAGGTTACTCAAAACGCAACACTTCACCCAACAGAATTGCGCGAACTGCAGGGGACCGTAGGTACGGTATATGGGACCGTAGCTATGGTCCTGTGAAGCGAACTAGGCGATTTTCTCTCATTCGCAACACCGCATGTGCGGTGTATCTGGACCGTAGGTGCGGTCAAGCGAATCAGGCTAGGCGATTCTTCTCTCCTTCGCGACACCGCAGGTGCGGTCTCCCAAGACCATAGGTGCGGTCAAGCTCGGGTACTTCACTTCCTGCACACACCTTGGCACCACCGCGGGTACGATCCTCAGGACCATAGATACGGTCTCGCCCGGTCAAGCTGAAGCTTTGGGCGTAGTGCCCGTTACGTAGAGGGTGATGGGGGCTGCGCCTAGGTGCGTGTAACGGCGAGAGGAGGAGAAGGGGTAGCACCCGCTACAAAAAGGGTGGCGGGGGCTACCATGGCAAAACTCAGCAAAACCTTTACTTTTGTGCCGCTCGACATGTCCGGCCTTTTTACTTTCTTCGCCCTTGACTCGGTCAAGACCCGGGAAATCTCGGGATTCCCAAAATAGCTGCAAAATGGCCCTTTTTACTACGTTTTGAGTAAAGACTCCAAAATCTACAAAATAACCAAAAACGTATTAAAAACTATGAAATTAAACTACGGAACAAGTCAAAAGCCTAAGAATTAAGGCGCTATTTAGTCACAAAATTGGGTCTAAACAGTTGCCACGCATAAGAAGTTGCCGTTAGCAGTCCGACTTGCTACTCATGGAAGTAATGTTGAGACTTCTTGCTATCTTTGCAATCAGATGGAAGAAGACATTGACCACCTTTTCTCATCTTGCACTTTCATCAAGCAAGTTTTGCAACATTTTTACACAAAGTGGGACCTCAAATTTGAATTCAACTCTCTGCATCAGTGGCTGTTGAATTGGAAAAGCATAAAGAGGAGTTGGTGTCAAAAAGAAATTGTTGCGGATTTAGCAACAACCGCCATCGCAACTGTGTGGGAAGCTAGAAATTATAGAAGATTTCCAACAAGTCATAGGGCTCTTTCAGTGATGGAAGTCATAAAGAAGATTCAGTATACCATTTTGCTTGGATTTTTATTTCTTGCAAAGAAAAGTTCTAGGTATAATCGTTGAATAGAGGTTTTACTCCAATAGGTGGTTGTGTTTTCCTTTGTTCCTTGGGTCTGAGTTGTATTCTCTTAGACTTCTCTTTGAAGTCTTTTTTGATAATGAAGAGTTTATGATTCTGCCAATATATATATGGGAATAGATAGGGTGAGAAGGGAGTTTGGATGAGAATGTGAGAAGGGTATCTAATAACCCTTGGATTATAGATCAATGGCCTGGAAGAAAACAACATTTACTCTTTTTAATTGAACCTCCCTCACGTGAGCCAGAGTGAAAAAAAAAGAAGAAAAAAAATGTTGGGGGTGTGTGCAAGCGTGGCTGGCATTAAATTCATTCCAAGTTTCGAAACTCACCCAGCGTGAGTTCCAATCTGTACACCATCGGTTGGCATGTTTCACTTGATGATCATGATGATTTTTCTGGGTTGAACATGATGATCATGATGATTTTTCAGGGTTGAACATGATAATCATGATGATCACTAGATCATGATTTGGGGTAAGTTGAAGAGATCGAAGGGGTTTGAATAAGTGAACTTGATGAACATGATGATCATGATGAACATGATCATCATGATGATTACTTTGTCATGATTTGGGGTAAGTTCATTAAAAATAGACAATCATTAATCATGATGAACATGATGGTCATGATGATCACTTGGTCAAAACTTGATGCCCATTTAGTTCGAACATCATGTCCTTGTTGATTTAATACGATATAAGTTTGTTTTGAACTTGATGTCCATTTGATTTACACATGATATACATTTCATTTGAACATAATGTTCATCATCTAATAACATGATGTTCATTCTCTTATAACGTGGTGTTCATTACCACATACTACGATGTCCATTTCTCTTATGGACATCAAGTTCAAAACAAATTTGCATTGTATTAAACTCAACGAGGACAATATGTTTGAACTAAATGGGCATCAATAGTAACAAGGACAATATGTTTGAATTCCCTTCTCACCATTGATGCCCATTTAATTCAAACATCATGTCCTTGTTAATTTGATACGATGTAAATTTGTTTTAAACTTGTTTTAAACTTGATTTACAAATGATATACATTTCATTTGAACATGATGTTCATCATCTAATAACATGATGTTCATTCTTTTAAAACGTGATGTTCATTTACAAATTTGCATTGTATTAAAGTCAACAGTGAACCTGTTGAAAATGATGTCCAATTGGTTTGAACATGAAGGTGAGAAATCCACAGGGATAAAACAAATTTACATCATTGTTCGGTTGCCTATTTTTAGGTTTTTGTGAAGTAACACTTGTCGAATCCACAGGGATGGGTGTTAGGCTTGACAAGGGAAATCGGTTTGCTGGAGTTTTGAAGTGCGGAAAGCGATAAATTATGTAAAGAAAGAGATTAAACTAATCTAGACATAGATAATAACAATAAACATTAAAGAAAGTAATTAAGAGCAAGAAATAAGAAAGCAATAAAACTACAACTAATAATGAAATTGGGAACAAGAAATTATACCTCCAAAGCACTAAATCTTCACTTGAATCTTCAACTTCCAATAGGATTTTCCCCCGAACAAACAAGAAAATTATGAATTGGATTACTAAGAATCCCTAAATCCTCACTTAAGGGTAGAATTTGTGACCCTTAGCCCTCCTCCTCATTAAAACTTGGATTTGTGGTAGCTAGCACTAGAAAGCATCAATGGAAACCAAAGAGAGAGAGGGGGAGAGAGAGAGAGAGAGAGAGAGAGAGAGAGAGAGAGAGAGAGAGAGAAAGCTTTGTAAATTGCTTGAATGAAATTGCCTGGAAAGAAAGTTGAATACAAATTGCAAGAGAAATGAGAGAAAACTTGATGAACAATTAAACACTTGAAGAAAGATTAAAGAAAGCAATTAAACCTAATTCTACTATAATCCTACTCCTAAAACTACTTCCTAATATTGTTAATAATACTGAATGTATGTGGGTATTTATAGAAGAAAGAAAACAAGCAAAAAACCCTAGAATTAACTCAGCCACATGTGCGCAGCTTTCCGCAACTTCCGACAGGTCGTGGGCGCGACACCTACCATCACGGGCGCGACGGTCCTCTGGCCCATTCCATCCGTCAGCCGCTCAATTTGGTCGCGGGCGTGACATAATCGATCGCGGGCGCAAACTGATTCTGTCGCGGGTGAGAGGCCACCAGGCTCGGGCGTTACACTGCTCTGTCCGCAGGTAAAGTTCTCCTCTCCGCAGTAGGTCGCGGGCGCGACCCAGCTCTGCTTAGCTGTAGCAAGTGCAACACTTGGGTAACGAGCGCGACCTCCGTCTGCCTTCTTTCCCTTCTTTTGCGCCAATAATGGAAATGGAATTCCCGGGTTAGTCTCGTCTCGGTTCTCGGCTCGAGTTAGCTCGGGTTGGCTCGAGAAATCACTCGGGATTCCCTAAAAGGCCTCAATTAAGCCCAATTTCATTCTATCTCTTTATTTTCCTACAAAACACGAAATCATCATGTCTAATATATAATTACGGGGCTAGAACAAGCAAAAATACCCTATAAGTGATAAGAATTCGGTTCGGAACAAGACTGAACAACACTCCCACACAAGGGTTTGCTCACCCCGAGCAAACTAAAGACAAAGATAAAGAAAGGGAAAAAGAAACTAACTACCCTAACTCACTTTCGCAGGAATCGCGGTTGCATTTAGCTCATGCATCAAGCCCTTTAAACCCCTTGGCAGCCCAAGTGGACGAGGTAGGTCTCGTGAGGTTCTATACCTACAAAAGTCAAGAGAAAAGAAAAAGGAAAAGAAGAAAAGGTGAAAAACCAAAAACAAAAACAAAAGAGAAGAAGATAGTCTCAACCCCAATCATGCACTTAGTTCCCCAACCTGCCTCAACAATCAAATGGAAGAAGCAAACATGAGCAAATAAGGACACAAAGGTTGGAAAACTGCCAATCCTTGAGGTTTTCAACCCCGGCACTTCATGATGAGCAAAAATCCTCGTATACAAGTGCAAGTGGTCCCTAATCGATCCTTCCTAACCTAAGCCAGACAATCAAAGTCATTTTCATGCTCAAGCTCGGGATTATTAGCTAACCTAACTTCACTCTTTATTTTTCTTTCAACTTCTCTTTTCTTTTCTTTTTCTTTGCTTTCTCAACATTTTCTTTTTCTTATGCTTTTTTTTTTTCCTCTTTTATTCTGCTTTCTTTTTCTTTTTCTTCACTCTTTTCTTTCTTTTACCTTACTCTTAATCCTTTTTGTAAGATTTTAGGGCATCGGCGTCGGTTTGTTCGGGAATAGGACCGGCCTTCGCAAAGGGTTACCCTACCTGATTCGGGGTTGCTCCATTCGTAAACATTGTACTTAAGGGGCATGGGCGTTGTCCACCCATACCAACCCTCATCGGTGGAACCGACAGTAATTAATTAATTCATTAATTAAGGTGAGCAAGAGCATTAAACAACTAAGACCGTCTAACTTTGAGAAAGAAAATCACAATCAAGGCGTGTAAGATTTGAGGACTCTACTTTCACATTCCATGTCAAGGTCTAATAGAGATAAATCATGGCAGAAATCATTCCTAAGGCCTATCATTATTCATATAGGCCACTTCTAAATGATTGAATAAGCCAATTAGACAACTGCCTACACAATTGTGAATGAAAGCATCTCCAAAGAAAAAGAAACACTTTAGGGGGTTTTCACAACCTTTTCCCCTTCTTTCTTTCACACAAAAATTTTCAAAATTTAGACAAAACTAAGAAAACAAAAACAAAAAACTAGGTTGTTTACCCATAAACTTGAAAATATCTACCCCATTCCCACACAAAACATCACAATGTCCCTATGTTGAGAAGGGTGTCACAAGTAAGGTAAAGAACCTAAGAAAAACATATATACACAACACCTAACACATAAAAAGCGGTGGCGACCCAAGCCCACGCGGCTTCAACAACAAGATAATCCCAACAATCACACACAAGGGGTTCGCCACCCAAAAGGAAAAATCAAGCATGCATCATGGATCAAGAATATATACACTCAAAGAGAGAGCGGAAGGAGTTACCTCTAGATCTTCAATTAAAGACAACCCGATCCACGATCCAAAAGCACCAAGCATAAGGTTAGGATATACAATTTAAACACGTCTAAATGCTTAGAACTTGACATGCAAGATTAAAAGAAAAATAAAAATATATACAAGACACTACTAACTAAAGAACTAAAGAAAAACCAAAATATATACAAAATGAATCTCACTCTTTTTTTCTTTTCTTAGTCTCAAAAACCGGAATGCATATTACCGCCCCACTCCTACACAAAGAGGTTGCAATATCCTCAATGGAAACAGAAGAAAGGTAAGCAAGCACTCCAAAAGGAAAGAAAAAGAAACACACAAACAGAAAATAAAAGAAGAAAAGAAGCCGACTCACTAATTATACAAGAAAGATGAGGAAGGATATTACTTGGAAGGCTTATTAGCAAAAGACTCACTCCTTCCCACCTCAAGATATCGGGCACCAAGTCAGAACCATTCAACGCCCGGAGTAACAAGTCATGCATCCGTGAATGCATCTCAGAATGCTGAACATAGGAGCATACTCTCAAAATCACATCAACAAACATTAGTACTCTCAACAATTTATCGAATACCTTAGAAAAGTCTTAGAAATGATGGAATGGAGAAATATACAAGACTTTCCTAGGAACTATGAAAGGAGACGTGACAAATGATTCCTCTCGTTGACTTGTAAATGGAAATTAGGTATGCAAATCAACTAGAAGGGGCAATATAACACATTTCTGAACATGCTCATGTAAAGACTTGGATGCAAACAACGATTCAAACTCAATATCCATGCAATTTTCATCAAACACCAATTCCAAATCACAACTTTCATCTAAATAATCATCATAATCATCAATGGGTGATAAGGAAAAAGCAGGGTTAGACCACATCATGACACTCCCAACATCACAAACAGGCACATCTTCATGTTCATCAATATCAGACTCATAAGAAGAACTATTAGCATTAGAAGACAAAGGTGCAACATTCAAAGCATCAACAAAAGTGAAAGTGGAAGGCTCAGGGTCATAACCCATCGTGAATGACTCATAAAGCATATCATCATCAAAAGCATCATTGTCACAAACCAAGTTCAAACAATTAAGATCATTCCCCAATGAATTAAGGTCATCATCACAGAATTCTACATCCATGGACTTGCAAGCAAGGGTAACTAATGCCTCACTAATGCAATGATTCTTAATGAAAGTGAATAATTCAGTTTCAAGCACACATTCAATCACAAAAGATTCAATTTCACTCTCAACAAGATCAGGCTCAATTACATCACAAGTATCATGGCATTCATCAGACTCAACCTTCTCTTCACATACAAGCATGGATAATTGTTTATCATCAAACATGTTTTCATCAAATTTTACATCATCACACACAAAATCATCATGTTCCTCATGCTCACTAGGTGCAGCTAGAGCTAAGGAATTGCTAAGTCCGAGGCATGGTATGTTATAGTAGTCATCATCCTCATCATAATCATACAAAGAAGAATCGACATGCATTTCAGTACTCAAAGATGAATGATCTACTTCAACATTCAAATCAACCATTTGTGAAGAAAAAGCTTCTACCCCAGTGTTAATCATGCGTAAAAATTCTTGTGTGTACTTATTCATTATCACACAAAGGTCAGCTCGAAAATTATCCACTTCAGCTCGGACACAAGAGTTAGAATTATGGTACGGAGATTCACAATATGAGCACAAAGGATGAGATTCAACATCACATTGGGGAGGATCATAAGAGTTCTCTACATAATCCCTACCATAAGATTGATCATCAAAATACATGGGATAATCACATGACTGTTCATCTTCAGTCCCAGAGGGTGGTGCATAATAAGAAGATTGGTCACTAGGAATAACATTTTGTTGCTCAAATTCATAAGAATCCCTAGACAACCACTTAAGTAATTCCCATGCTTTTTCTTCTCCTAAACTGGAAAACCCGTAATAATCTAAGAGGTTTCGGGTCTCATAATTCACACCCTCGTTAACAATTCCCAAAAGATCTAATGTATCATAAAAGATACCATACAATTCACATTGAGCACGGTAATCATGTAATCTAGCAAAATATTTCCAAAATATTTCATGCTCAAATTGGGGAAATTGGGGACTATCCACAACTCTCTCTCTTTTTTTTTCTTTTTTTTTTCCGTATTCAATTTTTTTTTTGTTCTACATTTTTTCTTGGAGAATCTAGAAAGCAATAAACTATTTACATACAAAGCAATAACCTAATCTACCAAATAACGCCATCCCCAGCAACAACGCCATTGTTCGGTTGAGTATTTTTTGGTTTTTGTGAAGTAAAGGTTGTCGAATCCACAGGGATGGGTGTTAGGCTTGATAAGGGAAATCGGTTTGCATTGGGGTTTTCAAGTGCGGAAAGCGATAAATTATGTAAAGAAAGTGATTAAACTAATCTAGACATGGATAATAACAATCAACACTAAAGAAAGTAATTAAGAGCAAGAAATAAGAAAGTAATAAAACTACAACTAATAATGAAATTCGGAACAAGAATTATACCTCCAAAGCGCTAAATCTTCACTTGAATCTTCAACTTCCAATTGGATTTTCCCCCGAAAAAACAAGAAAATTGTGAATAGGATTACTAAGAATCCCCAAATCCTCACTTGAGAGTAGAATTTGTGACCCTTAGCCCTCCTCCTCATTAAAACTTGGATTTGTGGTAGCAAGCACTAGAAAGCATCAATGGAAACCAAAGAGAGAGAGAGAGAGAGAGAGAGAGAGAGAAAGCTTTGTAAATTGCTTGAATGAAATTGCTTGGAAAGAAAGTTGAATACAAATTGTAAGAGAAATGAGAGAAAACTTGAAGAACAATTAAAGACTTGAAGAAACATTAAAGAAAGCAATTACACCTAATTCTACTCTAATCCTACTCCTAAAACTACTTCCTAAGATTAATAATAATGTTGAATGTATGTGGGTATTTATAGAAGGAAGAAAACAAGCCAAAAACACTAGAATTAACTCAGCCACACGCGCGGAGCTTTCCGCAGCTTTCGACAAGTCGCGGGCGCGACACCTACTGTCGTGGGCGCGATGGTTCTCGGGCCGATTCCATCCGTCAGCCGCTCACTTTGGTCGCGGGCGTGACATAATCGGTCGCGGGCGCGAACTGGTTTTGTCCCAGGTGTGACGCCACCAGTCTCGGGCGCTACACTGCTCTGTCCGCAGGCATAGTTCTCCTCTCCGCAGTAGGTCGCGGGTGCGACACACCGGTAGCGGGCGCGACCTAGCTCTGCTTAGCTGTGGCAGGTGTGACACTTGGGTAACGAGTGCGACCTCTGCTTGCCTTCTTTCCCCTATTTTACGCCAACAATGGAAATGGAATTCGCGGGTTGGTCTCGTCTTGGTTCTCGGCTCGGGTTAGCTCGGGTCGGCTCAGGTTAGCTCGGGTTTTCTCGGGAAATCACTCAGGATTCCCTAAAAAGCCTCAATTAAGCCCAATTTCTTTCTAACTCTTTATTTTCCTAAAAAACATGAAATCATCATATCTAATATATAATTACGGGGCTAGAACAAGCAAAAATACCCTATAAATGATAAGAATTCGGCTCGAAACAAGACCGAACAATGGTGACACAGACAATATGTTTGACAAAGACGATGTTCATTCTCTCATCATGTTCATCATTTTCAACAGGTTCACTGTGATCATTCTTCAGATTAATGTTCTCACCTTGATGTTCAAACCAAATGGACATCATGGGTAACCCTAATAGACATCATGTCCAAATGAAATGTATAGCATGTGTAAATCAAATGGACATCAAGTTCAAAACAAACTTGCATCTTATCAAATCAATAAGAACATGATGTTCGAACTAAATGGGCATCAAGTTCGGACCAAGTGATCAAGTGATCATCAAGTTCTGGTCTCTATCTCCAACCTAGAAAAGCGTTTTATCCTTCAATAATAATGATCAAGTGATTAAGTGATCATCATGATCATCATGTTCATCACAAGCCTCATGTTCATCATGATCATCATGTTCATCAGGTTCACTGTGATCAAGTGGTCATCATGATCATCATGTTCATCAGTTTCATTGTGATAAATTCTTCAGATTAATGTTCTTATCATGATCATCATGTTCAACCCAGAAAAATTATCATGATCATCATGATCATCAAGTGAAAGATGCCGGCCGATGGTGAACAGATTGGAACACACGCTAGGTGAGTTTTGAAACTTGGAATGAATTTAATGTCAACCACGCTTGCACACACCCCAACGTTTATTTCTTCTTTTTTTTCACTCTGGCTCACGTGAGGCAGGCTCAATTAAAAAGAGTAAATGTTTTTTTTTTTCAGGCCATTGATCTATAATTCAAGGGTTGTTAGACACCCTTCTCACATTCTCAGTCAAACTCCCTTCTCACCCTATATATATATATATATATATATATATATATATATATCTTGAAGCCATCCCCCTTTCACTCTCTCTCTCTCTCTCACTCACTCACTCACATACACACACATCAGTCTCTCTCTGTCACTCTCTCTCTCTCTCTCTCTCTCTCTCTCTCTCTCTCTCTCTCTCTCTCTCTCTCTCTCACTAACACACACATTTCTCTCTCTTGTGCATCCATTTAAATCCCTCGCTCTCTATTTTTGTCTTTCACACACACACACACACACACACACACACACACATATTCACTTTTCGAGTAAATTACATTTACCTTACCTGACATTTGTGGTAATAATTTTTGCACACCCGACATTTGTGAAATGATTTTCACCTTACCCGACATTAAGTGTTTATAAATTTAAAACTCCTAAGATATTTTATAATTGATTTTTGTTGGATTTTCCGGCGTAAAATTAAAAAGATAAATATGAATTGACTTTTTTACCCTTGATGTTAATTCGTTTGACTTTCGATTAAATATGAATTGATGTTTTTACTCTTAATATTAATTCATATGGCACAAACAGGGGAGTGTTGAAGAAGAGGACTTTGAGAGGAATCGATTGTTAGTGTTTTCTATTTGGAGTTTCGTCACACCTTTTTCCAAACAAAACAATGAAAGGGTCATTTAAGTCATTTCCTTTTCAATATTATGGGCAACATGATACATTCACAATCACATAGTTATATATAGAGGCATTATTATATTTTCTCACTATTAATGAGAAGTAATTGGAATTTGCCACTAAAAATCACTTTCACTTAATTTCAGGTAAGATGAAAATTATTTCACAAATGTCGGGGGTGCAAAAGTTATTACTACAAATGTCAGGTAGGGTAAATGTAATTTACTCTTCACATTTCTCTCTCTTCTGCACCTATTTAAATCTCTCTCTCTCTCTCTCTCTCTCTCTCTCTCTCACACACACACACACACACACACACACACACACACACACACACACTTGTGCACCCATTTATTACATTCACACCTACACTGACACCCACATGTACACATAAACTTGCAAAAATAAAAATGATTAATTTGTTATATATGTAGTTACATACACATTTTCTATTTTAAGTAATCTATTGTTTTTAATGAGACAAGTAACGACCGCATAATCAATGAGATTAGTTCCTTATTGATGTGGCTGTTACAACAATCATAAAATTCCCATTAATCATCCCTCCTATTAAGTATGTTTAGTACTTCTTAAAGGGATAATTTGAGGTTGCTTAGATAGACATTCATACATATAATTGGTCACTCTCTAAACACTCTTTTTATTCTCTTAACACGGTCTACCATCATGAGAGTCGGGTTTGCGGTGTGGCAATATTCCTGCGACTCTAGTAGCCACCGGAAATCAAGCCTGACTCAACCTGGTACGTACAACTAATGACGATCCGGTCGTATTTCCACAACCAAGGTTAGTCCTCTAATTTACCAATAGTGGTATCAAAGCATTGCCTGCAATTCCCAAGCTTTTTATTATCCTAATCTGATTAGGCTAATTTCTTGTAATTGTCGTGTCTTTTTGTGTCGTACCCCTTGTTTATTTAGAAAAAACTTGCCTTGAACTAAGTTGTATGCAATTTTTTATTTTAAGCCTCCTCCCTGATTCTTTTTTTTCTTGAATATGTTATGTGTTGACTATTGCTTGACCTAGCCTTAGTATTTTAATTGCCCAGATCCTAAACCCGCAAGACCACTACAGGTTCTCAGTTAAACTTTATGTTTATTTCATGACCAAACCCAATCCATAAAGAATTAGAAGGGGTAGAAGAAATTAAGTGTTTTTTCAAATATACCCATCAGACTGTGATGAAAGGGTGGCGCATGTAAGCGACACGCCGCCAACGGAGAGTATGTTGTCTTTCTTCTTCCTTCAATCAACCCGGAAAATGGCCAAAAATGGTTCGTAGTGGAGGTGCATGACAGACACGGGTCGCCACCTGAGTGGCGAGTCGGCGGTTTTTTCGGTGTCGTTGGAATCGCCGTCCACCGATCTATGTGATGGCGGTGTTATTTTTTGGCTTTAATTGTTGTATACACAGACCGAGAGTTGAAGTCAGTGGGGGAGATTATAGGTTTCATCACCTGGGTTGTGTGAAGACCATCATGGCTAGGTGTTTGTGGCGGCGGCGGAAGTGTGAGTGGTAGGTGTTAAGACCGAGTTTTGATGCTGGTTTCTATGGCTGCCTGTAGATAGAGGGTTGAACAAAGCCTCTATTTTTTGAATAAAAAAATGAAGAAAAGGGTTAAGTTGATATAGGAGGAGAGGATAGGCGTCATCATTTGTGTGGCTACTGGTTGTTTTTTTTTTTTTTGTTTCTAAGTTGTACCGATTTGAATCTTAGTGTCAATTGTATGCAAAAGTTTAAAATGTTAACTACCGAAAGCTTCTTCTTTTGGGCCATAAAGATTGGCCTTTGTTTTTTTTAAAAAAAATTCTTTTGTTTTAACTTTTAATGTTAATTATGTATTATCATTAAATTATCTGTTATATATATTATTTTTGACTATTTCTAGTCTGACTATTCTTAGTTCCAATTTATTTGTTAATCAGAATATTTGTGATTAGAATATTTGTTTTAATTTGTGTAATTATGACAAAGATGTTTTAGATTGTTTTTTTTTCCTTTGTTGTTGTCTATTACATGTTGTATGATATTCTTGAATGATTATGTATCATATGTTGTGTTAGGAACAATTGTATATTATTCCATTGCATGATTATGTTATTTTTTTTATGATTCATTTTCTCATTTGTTTGAAGTATATTATAGAAATGTTTTTTTGTATGTTTTACCGATTGTTTGAGTATGTGCAGTGTAGATTTGTTTTAGTTGTTGCTTATATAAATTCATTTTATATAAATATGTTAGCTCTTGATGTGTGTGTGTATATATATATATATATATATATATATATATATATATATATATATATATATATATATGTGTTTATATCTATATATATATATATATATATATATATATATATATATATATTTGGAGTTCATGATTTACTTTAATCTTATGAGTATGTAATTTTGTTTTACTTATTGAGCATATAAATGTGTTTTATAATTAATATCTTAGTATTATGTAGTAGATCATGTTTTTGAGTATGTAGTATAAAGTTGTTTTGTATATGTTTTTATGAGTTAGTCTTATATGGTATTATATATACGGATTTTGTGAATACGCAATTAACTATAATTTAGTTTGTATTAAGGTAAGTCCTAATAGTTAATTAAACATATTTTTTTAGGAAATAATTACTTTTACTTAAAGAAAACAAGTGATATTATACAAGTTAGTCTTATATATATATACAGATTTTGTGAATACGCAATTAACTATAATTTAGTTTGTATTCAGGTAAGTCCTAATGGTTAATTAAACATATTTTTTAGGAAATAATTACTTTTATTTAAAGAAAACAAGTAATATTATACAAGTCAATCTTATAAAATTATAAATGTAATTTTGTTTTGCAATTGTCTAATTCATTGATTATGATACATTTATACAAATTAATCTCATAAAGAGGCAAGTTCAATCCTTTATATAAACTATTTACACACAAACCAATAACCTAATCTAGAAAGCAATAAACTATCTACACACAAACCAATAACCTAATCTACCAAATAACACCATCCCCAGCAACAACGCCATTGTTCGGTTGAGTATTTTTTGGTTTTTGTGAAGTAAAGGTTGTCGAATCCACAGGGATGGGTGTTAGGCTTGATAAGGGAAATCGGTTTGCATTGGGGTTTTCAAGTGCGGAAAGCGATAAATTATGTAAAGAAAGTGATTAAACTAATCTAGACATGGATAATAACAATCAACACTAAAGAAAGTAATTAAGAGCAAGAAATAAGAAAGTAATAAAACTACAACTAATAATGAAATTCGGAACAAGAATTATACCTCCAAAGCGCTAAATCTTCACTTGAATCTTCAACTTCCAATTGGATTTTCCCCCGAAAAAACAAGAAAATTGTGAATTGGATTACTAAGAATCCCCAAATCCTCACTTGAGAGTAGAATTTGTGACCTTTAGCCCTCCTCCTCGTTAAAACTTGGATTTGTGGTAGCAAGCACTAGAAAGCATCAATGGAAACCAAAGAGAGAGGGGGAGAGAGAGAGAAAGAGAGAGAGAGAGAGAGAGAGAGAGAGAAAGCTTTGTAAATTGCTTGAATGAAATTGCTTGGAAAGAAAGTTGAATACAAATTGTAAGAGAAATGAGAGAAAACATGAAGAACAATTAAAGACTTGAAGAAACATTAAAGAAAGCAATTAAACCTAATTCTACTCTAATCCTACTCCTAAAACTACTTCCTAAGATTAATAATAATGTTGAATGTATGTGGGTATTTATAGAAGGAAAAAAACAAGCCAAAAACCCTAGAATTAACTCAGCCACACGCGCGGAGCTTTCCGCAGCTTTCGACAGGTCGCGGGCGCGATACCTACTGTCGTGGGCGCGATGGTTCTCGGGCCGATTCCATCCGTCAGCCGCTCACTTTGGTCGCGGGCATGACATAATCGGTCGCGGGCGCGAACTGGTTCTGTCCCAGGTGTGAGGCCACCAGTCTCGGGCGCTACACTGCTTTTTTTTCACTCTGGCTCACGTGAGGGAAGCTCAATTAAAAAGAGTAAATGTTTTTTTTTTTTCAGGCCATTGATCTATAATTCAAGGGTTATTAGACACCCTTCTCACATTCTCAGTCAAACTCCCTTCTCACCCTACTTATTCCCTATATATATATATATATATATATATATATATATATATATATATATATATCTTGAACCCATCCCTCTTTCACTCTTTCTCTCTCTCTCACTCACTCACTCACATACACACACATCAGTCTCTCTCTGTCTCTCTCTCTCTCTCTCTTTTCTCTCTCTTTCTCTCTCACTAACACACACATTTCTCTCTCTCTCTCTCTCTCTCTATATATATATATATCTTGAACCCATCCCTCTTTCACTCTTTCTCTCTCTCTCACTCACTCATTCACTCACATACACACACATCAGTCTCTCTCTGTCACTCTCTCTCTCTCTCTCTCTCTCTCTCTCTCTCACTAACACACACATTTGTCTCTCTTGTGCATCCATTTAAATCCCTCCCTCTCTCTTTTTCTCTTTCACACACACACACACACACACACACACACACACACACACACACACATATATTCACTTTTCTAGTAAATTACATTTACCTTACCTGACATTTGTGGTAATAATTTTTGCACACCCGACATTTGTGAAATAATTTTCACCTTACCTGACATTAAGTGTTTATAAATTTAAAACTCCTAAAATATTTTATAATTGATTTTTGTTGGATTTTCCAGCGTAAAATTAAAAAGAGAAATATGAATTAGCTTTTTTACCCTTGATGTTAATTCGTATGACTTTCGATTAAATATGAATTGATGTTTTTACCCTTTATATTAATTCATATGGCACTAACAGGGGAGTGTTGAAGAAGAGGACTTTGAGAGGAATCGATTGTTATTGTTTTCTATTTGGAGTTTCGTCACATCTTTTTCCAAACAAAACAATGAAATGGTCATTTATGTCATTTCCTTTTCAATATTATGGGCAACATGATACATTCACAATCACATAGTTATATATAGAGGCATTATTATATTTTCTCACTATCGATGAGAAGTAATTGGATTTTACCACTAAAAATCACTTTCACTTAATGTCAGGTAAGGTGAAAATTATTTCACAAATGTCGAGGGTGCAAAAGTTATTACTACAAATGTCAGGTAGGGTAAATGTAATTTACTCTTCACATTTCTCTCTCTTCTGCACCTATTTAAATCTCTCTCTCTCTCTCTCTCTCTCTCTCTCTCTCTCTCTCTCTCTCTCTCTCTCTCTCTCACTCACACACACACACACTTGTGCACCCATTTATTTCATTCACACCCACACTGACACCCACATGTATACATAAACTTGCAAAAATAAAAATGATTAATTTATTATTTATGTAGTTACATACACATTTTCTATTTTAAGTAATCTATTGTTTTTAATGAGACAAGTAACGACCGCATAATCAATGAGATTAGTTCCTTATTGATGTGGCTGTTACAACAATCATAAAATTCCCATTAATCATCCCTCCTATTAAGTATGTTTAGTACTTCTTAAAGGGATAATTTGAGGTTGCTTAGATAGACATTCATACATACAATTGGTCACTCTCTAAACACTCTTTTTATTCTCTTAACCCGGTCTACCATCATGAGAGTCGGGTTTGCAGTGTGGCAATATTCCTACGACTCTAGTAGCCACCGGAAATCGATCCTGACTCAACCCGGTACGTACAACTAATGACGATCCGGTCGTATTTCCACAACCAAGGTTAGTCCTCTAATTTACCAATAGTGGTATCAAAGCGTTGCCTGCAATTCCCAAGCTTTTTATTATCCTAATCTGATTAGGCTAATTTCTTGTAATTGTCGTTTCTTTTTGTGTCGTACCCCTTGTTTATTTAGAAAAAACTTGCCTTGAACTAAGTTGTATGCAATTTTTGATTTTAAGCCTCCTCCCTGACTCTTTTTTGTCTTGAATATGTTATGTGTTGACTATTGCTTGACCTAGCCTTAGTATTTTAATTTCCCAGATCCTAAACCCGCAAGACCACTACAGGTTCTGAGTTAAACTTTATGTTTATTTCATGACCAAACCCAATCCATAAAGAATTAGAAGGGGTAGAAGAAATTAAGTGTTTTTTCAAATATACCCATCAGACTGTGATGAAAGGGTGGCGCATGTAAGCGACACGCCGCCAACGGAGAGTATGTTGTCTTTCTTCTTCCTTCAATCAACCCGGAAAATGGCCAAAAATGGTTCGTAGTGGAGGTGCATGACAGACACGGGTCGCCACCTGAGTGGCGAGTCGGCGGTTTTTTCGGTGTCGTTGGAATCGCCGTCCACCGATCTATGTGATGGCGGTGTTATTTTTTGGCTTTAATTGTTGTATACACAGACCGAGAGTTGAAGTCAGTGGGGGAGATTATAGGTTTCATCACCTGGGTTGTGTGAAGACCATCATGGCTAGGTGTTTGTGGCGGCGGCGGAAGTGTGAGTGGTAGGTGTTAAGACCGAGTTTTGATGCTGGTTTCTATGGCTGCCTGTAGATAGAGGGTTGAACAAAGCCTCTATTTTTTGAATAAAAAAATGAAGAAAGGGGTTAAGTTGATATAGGAGGAGAGGATAGGCGTCATCATTTGTGTGGCTACTGGTTGTTTTTTTTTTTTGTTCAATTCCATGTTGTACCGATTTGGATCTTAGTGTCAATTGCATGCAAAAGTTTAAAATGTTAACTACCGAAAGCTTCTTCTTTTGGGCCATAAAGATTGGCCTTTGTTTTTTTAAAAAAAAATTCTTTTGTTTTAACTTTTAATGTTAATTATGTATTATCATTAAATTATCTGTTATATATATATATATTATTTTTGACTATTTTTAGTTTGACTATTCTTAGTTCCAATTTATTTGTTAATCAGAATATTTGTGATTAGATTATTTGTTTTAATTTGTGTAATTACGACGAACATGTTTTAGATTGTTTTTGTTTCCTTTGTTGTTGTCTATTACATGTTATATGATATTCTTGAATGATTATGTATCATATGTTGTGTTAGGAACAATTGTATATTATTCCATTGCATGATTATGTTAATTTTTTATGATTCATTTGCTCATTTGTTTGAAGTATATTATAGAAATGTTTTTTTGTATGTTTTACCGATTGTTTAAGTATGTGCAGTGTAGATTTGTTTTAGTTGTTGCTTATATAAATTCATTTTATATAAATATGTTAGCTCTAGATGTATATATATATATATATATATATATATATATATATATATATATATATATATATATATATATATATTGTTGGAGTTCATGATTTACTTTAATCTTATGAGTATGTAATTTTGTTTTACTTATTGAGCATATAAATGTGTTTTATAATTAATGTCTTAGTATTATGTAGTAAGTCATGTTTTTTGAGTATGTAGTATAAATTTGTTTTGTATATGTTTTTATGAGTTAGTCTTATATGGTATTATATATACGGATTTTGTGAATACGCAATTAACTATAATTTAGTTTGTATTAAGGTATGTCCTAATAGTTAATTAAACATATTTTTTTAGGAAATAATTACTTTTATTTAAAGAAAACAAGTGATATTATACAAGTTAGTCTTATATATATATACAGATTTTGTGAATACGCAATTAACTATAATTTAGTTTGTATTCAGGTAAGTCCTAATAGTTAATTAAACATATTTTTTAGGAAATAATTACTTTTATTTAAAGAAAACAAGTAATATTATACAAGTCAATCTTATAAAATTATAAGTGTAATTTTATTTTACAATTGTCTAATTCATTGATTATGATACATTTATACAAATTAATCTCATAAAGAGGCAAGTTCATTCCTTTATATAATTTTTTTATTACATAATTGAGCACATTTGAGATTAATGATTATGAGCATAGCGAAATTTTAGATCATCTGATACGAATGTCGGTTTTGAAAATTCAATTATAAGAGTGTGTCTAACGTCTTGTTTTGTTTGTGTAGACATGACATCTGAGACTTCTCTGGTTGATAATTTGTTCAATTATGAAGTGTTGGATAATCCAATTTTGACTTGTGGAGTCTAAGTAATCAATTTCTATTGAATGAACGAGATGTGTTAGACCATCTGTTCGCGAAAATGTCTCCCCCTACAACTAAGAAGACGATGACCGTGATATTACTTTTGTGGAATATCAACAAAGCTTAGTAGCATAGCAAGAATGGTGCAAAAAGGATCCTAGAGCATGTTATACTATGTTGTATTACATGCATGACGACCTAATTAGCGAGTTCGACCATTGTTCCACTGCTAAGGAGTTAAGCAATAGCTTGAAGGCCAAGTTTGAGCAAACTTCGAAGATGAGACTTCGAGCATTGCATCTTGAGTGGATGTCTTACTCGATTAACTAAAGCCATACTATAGCTGAATATCTTAGAATCTTGAGTGTTATAGTACTTCAAGGTCTAGAGGCTGGTGGGATAGAGATTCTTGAGGGTTACCACTGTACAAACTTGCTTCGTGCACTTTTGGTTGGTTCTCAAAAGTGGAAATCATTTGCCTCGTTGATGACTCGTAGTTATCATATTCAAACCCTAAACGAGATCGCTAAGAGTCTGCTCTTTCTCCAATTCTACTCCTTGTCTGTTCCTTGTAGGTTCTCTACACTATTGCTTCCTACTTCCATCACCATTAGCTTTAACGATATCACTACTCTCCCTATTTTCCTCAAGCCTTGGTCATAGGGTGACCTCCTTATCTCCTTCTCCCTCTATACATACCTTAGACGTTGTTGAAGTTTCCTTCCTTGTTGAATGTGCCGCTTCAAGTACTTCTCTAAGGGATCTCCTCGCCGTAGGATTTTTTCTGTTCAAAGTCGTAGTATTCGGTCTAATTTCAAGGCGAATTGATACCGTTAATAAAGAGTTTTGCTTGTTTTAGACCCCTAATTATGAGTAAATTATAGTGAGTTTGTGTTTTTGTAGGTTAAATCAAAGAAAACAGAAAATGAGAATCAAAGTGCTGAAAAACCCAACTCCAGACATGTAACAAGCACTACACCAGGCGTAGCGCCCGCGACCGAACAGCAGCAGTGGAAATTCGCAGCAGCAACAGAAGCGTTGGCAGCGCCCAACTCTCCGGTCCCGGGGTGCAAGTCAGTAGATGCAAAAGTGTGCCCCGCTGCCAGCGCCCAACAAACGCTACCAGCGTCTAACGGTGGAACTCAAGTCAGTCGTGCCCCACTCCCAGCGTTCAAAAGCCCCCTTGGTAGCGCTGAACAAACGCTGCCAGCGTCTAACTGCGGAACTTAAGTCGGTCATGCCCCGCTCCCAGCATCTAGTTACCCGCTACCAGCGCCCATCATCTGACTTAGGAAACCAAATCCGAAAACCGCTCCTAGCGCCAGTTCGCCCGCTGCCAATGTCTGAATAATTAAGGCACCGCCGTTTTCACGCGTAGGGTTTCTGTTGTTCTTTTTACTTTCATTATAAAAGAAGCCCTAAGTATACGAGGGGAAGACAGTTTTTCTATAGTTAGTTTTAGATTAGTTTTTATCTTTCGTTTTTCTTAGTCTTCAAATACTAGTTTTATGATTAGGTTTTCTTTAAAGTTTTCTCTAGTCCTTTCATTATAATTTACTTTTTTTGCAATTTAATTCAAATCAACCTTACCTTTCAATCTCTCGTTTCCTTTTCACCCTTATTTATTGTTATTCTCATTTCTCACGATTTCAAATTTATTAGTAGTAGTTTCAATAAAAAAAAATCCAATTTTTTGTGAAGAGCAGGATTAAGGTTCCTCGAATTCTCATGACAGGAGGATTCAGGCAATCTTAGTAATCTAAATCTTGCTTTTTCTTGTTTGTTCGGGAGGAAATTCGTGATTCAAGTTCTAGAAGTGAAGCGAAGTAATTCAGGTTAATGTTTTCTGTCATAAATTCAGTATTCAATTCAGTTTTTGTTCTTGATATTGTTTACTTTCTTGGATATGAATTCTCTTTTTAGTTTTGATTTCCAGTCCATGCTAGATTAGATTAGAAGTTTTAATTTTTTATTCATTGCTTTTAATTGTTCTCTTAGTTATGAATGTTCTTTTTAGTTTTAATTTCATTCATGTTTAGGTTGGTTCTTGTTTTAATTCATTAATTACAGCTTTCAACCTTGAACCCTACCAAACCAATTTCCTAAATCTGACACACCATCCCTGTGGAGACGACAACTCTTACTCCTGAAACCCCAAATACCACAACCGAACAATGGCGCCGTTGCCGAGGATGGCGTTTTTTATTAGGTTATTGGTTTTGTAAATAGTTTATTGCTTTCGTAGTTGTAATTTAATTTCGAAAAAAAAGATGTGAACATAAAAATTTTAAAAAAAAAAATTAAAAAAACAAGAGAGTTATGACCGTTGTCAGGGTTCAACAATTTGAGCAAGAAATATTTTGGAGATATTTTGCTAGATTACAGGATTATCTTGCTGAATATGAATCATATGGTGTCTTATATGAAAGATTGGACATCTTGGATATTGTGCATGAGGGTGTGAGTAATGAAACCTGAAATCTCTTAAAATATTATGGGTTTTCTAATTTAGGAGAAGTTGATGGATGGGAATTACTTAATTGTTTGTCTAGGGACACTTATGAATTTGAACAACAAAATTATCCCTTTGACCCCCATATTTCAAAGTTTGCACCACCCTCTGAGACTTTAATTGAACAGTCATGTCAATATTCCCTGAATTTTGATGATCAATCTTGTGGTAGGGAATATATGGAAAACTCTTGTGAACCTGCCCAATGTGATGTTGTTGAGTTTCATCCTTTGTGTTCACATTGTAAATCTCTGTGCCATGATTCGAAGTTCTAACTCTTGTATTTGGGTTTCCATGCAAGCTAAAGTGGATGAACTGTGTGCGAGAATGACAGAGTACGCATATGAATTTTTACATGAAACTAACCCTAGGGTAGAAACTATTTCTTCACAAGTGGTTGATTCGATAGTTGAAGTGGAATATTCATCATCTTTGTGTCTTGAATTGCATGATGATTCTCTTTTGTATGATTTTGATGAGGATGATGTCTACTCTAACGGACCTCGTTTTGCATGCATTGAGCTTAGGAGACCCTTAGCTCTAGCTACATCTAGAGAGCATGAGAAAAATGATTTTGTGTGTGATGATATAGAACTTGATAAAAACATGCTAAATGATGAATCATTGTCCACAACATTATCCATGCTTTTATGTGAAGAGATGGTTGAGTCCAATGAATGCCATGGTGTTTGTGATATACCTGAACATGAACTTGTTGAGAGTGAAATTGAATCCTTTGTGATTGAATGTGTGCTTGATACTGAACTATTCACTTTCATTAAGAATCAATGTATTAATGAGGCATTAGCTACCCTTTCCTACGAGTCCATTGAAAATAATGTAAAAGCTTATGATGATGAACTTGAGTCTCTGGGGATTGATCCTAAGTGCTTGAACTTGGTCGGTGATAATGATATTTTTTATGGTAATATGCTTTATGAGTCTTTGTTTGCATCCAAGTCTCTGCATGAGAAAGTTAAGGAATGTATTGTATTGCCCCCTTCCGTTGATTTTCATACTCAATCTCCATTTACAAGTCAATGGGAGGATACATTTGTCATTTCTCCATTTATGGTGCCTAGGAAGGTTGTGTACATTCCTGCAGTCTGTCATTTCAATGACTTTTCTAAGGCTTTCGATAAACTGTTGAGAGCATTAACGCTTGCTGATGGAATTTTGAGATTGTGCTCTTATGTCCACCATTCCGAGATGCATTCAAGGATGCATGACTTGTTACTACGGGCATTGAATGGTTCTGAGATGGTGCCTGACATCTTGAGTGAGATGGAGCGACTGATGCTCCATGGGTGATTCATAATATTCTGACCGGGATTTCATAGTTTGGGTATACTCAATACTCAACCAGGTGATATCGTTCCCTTCTATTTGTAGTATGGTTAGTGAGCTTAATATCTTTGTTTCTTTTGTTTTTTTTTTTTTGGCGTGTTGCTTTTTCTTTTCTTTTGTGTGCTTGCTTGCTTCTATTTCCAATGAGGATATTGTTGACCTTTTTGTGTGGGAGTGCGGGTGGCATGCATGCCGGCTTGTGATATTTCTTTCCTTTTGTGTGATTTTTATTTTCTTTTGTGAGGTGTCACTTTGTTTCCAATGAGGACATTGTAAAGTTTTTGTGTGGAAGTAGGGTGGCACAAGTTCCTGAAAAATGTCGGAAGAGAAAGAATTTTAGGGTACAATTGAGAAAAGGCAAATTTTTTAAAATTTTTCTTAGCTAGAGGTATTTTGTATACATGATTGTGTCGATTATTGTGAGAATAGTGCAATTACTTAGTTAGGAATAGTTAGTGAATGCTTGATAGGCTGTAAGTTTGGTTGTTGCCTAACCCAAACATGATAACCTCACATGCATTTGCAAACATGTGGTTTCCATAGAATTTTCACTTCTGGCTTATTAATGTGATGGTATTTGATTAGGAGGGAAGTTTTGGCTTCTTGAATATCCATGCGCTAATTAAGAAAAAAAAATTGGAAAAAGGAAAAAAATGTTGGTGCACCTGCACAAGCTGGTATGAGTGGTGCGATGCTCTTACCCTTTAAGCACGTTGTTGCGTATGGAGTAACCTGTGTTGGGAGGGTAAACCCCATTAATGGGCCATTCTTATTCCCGAAAATACTAACGCAAAAACGTTGAGAAAAAAAAAGAAAAGCTGAAAATGTTGGTTCATTGTTTAGACCCGATTTCGTGTCTAAAATACCGTCTAAATCCTTAGGCTTTTGACTTGTTTCGAAGTTTGTTTTAATAACTTTTAATGCGTTTTGGTTATTTTTGTAGTTTCCGAAGTTGTTACTCAAAACGATGCTAAGTGGGCCAATTTTGCACCAATCTTGGGAATCCCGAGATTCCCTAAGATTCCCGAGCCCTGGTCGTGTCAAAGGCAGCGGATTAGAAGGGCCCGTCATGTCGAAAGGCAGCGGAAGCGGAAGCAACTGTTGAAGAGCACCCTGAAGAATCCTGTGGCCGAGAAAGACCGTGGCCACGGTCATATTGACCGTAGCCACGGTCTGATTGAGCCAATGCCTGAAGAAGGGATATTACCACCCGAGATGGACCGTGGTCACGGTCACTCTAACCGTAGCCACGGTGAGATCACTACCCTGCCCAAGGAAGAATTTGGCCGAACAAAATCGTGGCCACGGTCTCCCATGACCGTAGCCACGGTGGTGCGAAGGAGCGAAAAGTTGTCAGCCCTAATCGCCTAGACCGTGCCCACGGTGCATGGGAACCATGCCCACGATGATGCGAAGCGAAGAGAAGAATCGCCTGCCTTACACAGGACCGTAGCCACGGTCACCTTGACCGTGCCCACGGTCCCCTGCGGACACTTTTGTCTGTTGTATAAAATGATGAGTTTTGAGTAACAACCTTGATTACTATTTAATGTATTTAGGTCATTTTAGCTAAAGACATCTAGGAAGCAGCTTTTATCTATCTTTTATGATACTTTAGCTTACATTTTATCACATTTTAAGCTTTAGATTAGAGTGATTAGTGAAGATCTTTGCTGAGATTATTGGTTCTTGTATTGGATTCTCTTGAGTTTTATTGGAAGTTTGAAGATTACTCTCAAATTTGGAGCATTGGACCTTTATCATTCTAAAGTTTTCTTCTTTGTCATCACAATCAATGAGCATTTCTTAACCTTTCTCTCTCTAATTTATTACTTATTTATTAATCTCTGTTTTTGTTATTATTGGTATTGTTGGTATTGTTGAATATTTATTGTCATCTTGTCTACTCTTTTAAGCATGAATGAAGTTTTTGATGTTATTATCATGATAGTTAGGATGTTTAGTGGCTAGAACCTTAATGGGTTAGGGAGATATTAAAAGTGTGAATGGGTGATTAGGTTTGGGTTAGCAATATTAGTGAATAACTAGTTAGGAAATCAACTTCCTAATCCTATCCTTCCCTCAAGTGAGATGTATTTGGGTGCGAAAGCATCCCGAATACATCTAACGCTTGTTGGAAGGTAGGAATTAGGATAGTTAGTATTCTAGTTCGCGAAAGCGAATAGAAACTAACTAGGAAATTTCGTTCCATTAACTCTCCCGGGCCTGTCGATGGACTTTGGGGAAGTTAATCCGAACTATCCTTGAAAGAGGAAGCCCGGTGGGTATTTTCTAACGGAGTTACCATTTGATTTCCCCTTCTCGTTACTCTCTTGTTGTGAAACCCATTTCCTCATTCCCGTTTGCATCCCGAAAGTCTCCCAACACCCATTGTCTCACCTTTTTGACTGAACCCAGTGTGTTTGTGCTGTTTTTACCCTGAATTCTATCATCCTTTCATGATCGTAAACCCTACCTAGAGTCAATTAGTTGCAGCTAAGGCCCCTAGCTCCCTGTGGAAGAACGATAAAATCGAGGTCTTACAAACCACGTTACACAAAATGGCGTCGTCGCCGGGGAGCAAGCGCACCTAGCTTAGCTCTTTGTCTTTAGGTTGTTTGAGATCATTTCACTTCTAGAGATTTTGTTATCTTTGGTTATTGGAAATTTGATTCTTCTGTTTGTTCCTTTTGTGCATGCGGACTTAATCTCGACGAGGCCAAACTCCTATAACTCCACCAAACCCGAATCCAGAGAGCATTATTCGCCAAGCTAACGCCGGCTCGAGACGAAGAAGACAACAAAGGGAGCGAGAGACGATCGAAATTCCAATGGCTGAAGGAGAGCAAGTTCCACCCCGTACCTTAGCATTATATTCCTTACCATCATCGGGTACGGGGAGGCGATCCCATCATATTACCAGAATTACCACCGAACGCATCGTTCGAGTTCAAGCCATATTTGTTGGAGATATTTGAGAACACCCCGTACCATGGAGGAGAGCATGAAAATCCTATTGACCATATCAACAGGTTCGAACAACGCATTGGCTTTATACAAACGAATGGAGTTTCTGCCGAATACATGAAGCTGAAGTTTTTCCCTCTTACTTTGAAAGGGAAAGCACTATTATGGCTAAACACGTGTCCGCCCGGAACTTATTCAACATGGGATGCCCTTAGCCGCGACTTTCTTCAAAGGTTTTTCCCCAATGATGAGACGTGTCGGTTGAGGCAAGCCATCATGAGCTTCAAGCAAGAGTCCGATGAGTCGTTATTCGAAGCATGGGGGAGATTCAAAGGTCTCCAACGGAGGTGTCCACACCATAATCTTGAGGATTGGCTATTATTGCATCACTTTTTTTCTGGAGTGAGTAGCTGTTTGCGAGAATCCATCGATCATGCCTTGGGGGGCATGTTCCTCAAGAAAACGGCGGAGGAAGCAAACGTATTTCTTCACGAGCTATCTCGAAACTCTCCTCATTAGGGAGGCGGCCGTGTCATCCTCTAGAAAGCAATCCTACTATTAAATTTCTCATGAATGTCGTTCTTGAGATGCAACAAAAGGCAGCTTTGGAGGAAACCACGAGGCAAGTAAAGGCAGTTGAAGAAGTACCTATGCTTATTCCGGATGCCTGAGTTCTTGTATGTGATTTTTGTGGAGGGCCACACTCTTTAAAGCGATGTGAAGAGTATCAAACCGAGCAAGTCCAAACCATGTATCCCAACAATAACCTCTCCTATACCAATCAAACCCCCATTCGTCCTCGTGGGAATTACGCCTACAACCAACAAGCTCCACTAAACCAAAACCCACCCCCCGGTTTTCCAAATCAAAATCGCCGCCAATACCACCAAAATCACCACCAAAATCCTCAGCAAGGTAAATCTTCCCAAGCACCCAAACCACCACAACAAGAAACCCTTGACCAAACCCTTCAAAAGTTGGCCTTATCTCAAGAAAAGATAACCTTATCTCAAGAAAAGATGGCTTTAGATCGAGAAAAAGACCAAGCTCGCATTAAGAACGTCGAGTTACTATTGGCTCAATTGGCACAACAATCTCAACCTATCCAATCTTTGCCTAGCCAACCCCAACCAAACCCGAAGGGACAACTTAATGTTATTACATTGAGGAGTGGCAAGGAGATTGATGGCCCTAGGATGGTGGGAGAGGAAGTCTTGGGTGACAAAGAAGGTGATGTGGTGGATATCTCGGAGGAGGAAGATTTGATGGAGAAGCGGGAAAGTGAGTTAGTCTTGGGTGAGGAAGTTGAGGGAGTACTTGAGGATGAATTGGGAGAATCTAGTAAAGAAAGAGAGGAGATGGAGAAGTTAAGGAAAGGGAAAGGAAAGATGGTGGAAGAAGAGCTAATCCAAACTATTGAGAAACCAAAGCTATCGCCGGTCCCTTTTCCCGAGCGGTTAGCAAAGCCAAAATCCGATGCAGAGTTTTCAAAATTCATTGAGATGCTCAAGAAGCTTCAAGTGAACATTCCGTTTCTTGATGCCATTTCTGAAGTCCCGTCCTTCAAGAAGCATTTGAAGGAGCTTCTCACGAGCAAGAGGAGGATTCAAGAAAAATCTACGATCCATTTGACAGCGGATTGTAGTGCAATTATCGATAACAAATCACCGGAGAAGTTAGCCGACCCCGGAAGTTTTTCTATTCCATGCACCATTGGTGATGTGCGGATTGGCCGTGCCCTTTGTGATTTAGGAGCAAGTGTAAGCGTCATGCCTTATTCGATTTGTAAGAAGTTGAATCTCGACAATCTAGCTCCTACAACAATTAACCTCCAATTGGCCAACCGTTCTGTGCGAAGACCTTTGGGAATATTGGAAGACATCCCGGTCCAAGTGGGGCGGTTTTTGATTCCTTGTGATTTTGTGATCTTGGAGATAGAGGAAGACAACAACATCCCTATTATTTTGGGAAGACCGTTCCTTACTACGGCGGGAGCAATTATCGAGGTGACGAATGGAAGCATGTCGTTGAGCTCCTTCTGTGCTTCTCTTGTTAAGTTTGCCTCTTATTTGCGTGATTTTACTTCTCTTCCTTTTTCTTTGCTTTTCGGGGTATAGCATCTATACACCCTCATGAGACCTTCTAGTCCACGCAGGGTTTCCTTTTTGAATTCACTTTGGTTATAAATAAAGCCCCCCTTTGTATACAAACGAACATAGTTTTAGTTTTTAGTTTTAGTTTTTAGTTTTCTTAGGTTACATTAGTCCTAGTTTTAAGTTCTTAGTTTTTCCCTACAATTTATCGATTGTAATTCACTCTTTCAGTTTTCAATTCAATTCAAGTTTTTAATTCTCGTTCCTTCTTGCTTTTATTCATTGTTTCGTTATTTCAATTTCATTAGTATTAGATCACAAAAATTCCACTTTTTAGTGAAGAGGAGGATTAAGGTTCCTCGAATTCTCGTGACAGGAGGATTCGGGCAATCTTAGTAATCCAAATCACGCCTTTCTAGTTTGTTCGGGAGGAAGTTAGTGATTCAAGTTCAACGCGGAGTGAAAGAACTCATGTTAATGTTTTCTGTCTTAAATTTAGTATTCAATTCAATTTTTATATTCATTGATTTTAATTGCTCTCTTAGTTATGAGTTTTCTTTGTAGTTTTAATTTCCTTCATGTTTAGATTAGTTCTTGTTTTAATTCACTATTTTCTACTATCAAATTTGAACCCTACCAAACCAATACCTTAAACTAACACACCATCCCTGAGGATACGACAACTTTTACTCTTAAAACCCAAAATACCACAACCGAACAATGGCGTCGTTGCCGGGGATGACGTTATTTGGTAGATTAGGTTATTGGTTTTGTAAACAGTTTTTTGCTTTCTTAGTTGTAATTTAATTCAAATAAAATGTGAAAAAAAAAGTTTTTTTTTAAAAAAAAATAGTTATGACCGATGTCAGACTTCACAATTTGAGCAAGAGATATTTTGGAGATATTTTGCTAGATTACATGATTATCTTGCTGAATGTGAATCATATGGTGTCTTATATGAAAGATTGGACATCTTGGGTATTGTGCATGAGGGTGTGGATTATGAAACCCGTGATCTCTTAGAATATTATGGGTTTTCTAACTCAGGACAAGATGATGCATGGGAATTACTTGAGTGGTTGTCTAGGGATTCTTATGAATTTGAGCAACAAAATGTTATTCCTAACTTTCAACCTCCTTATTGTGCACCATCCTCTGCCATCATGTGAGTATCCTCAATATCTGAATGGTCAATCTAGTTATGGGGAGTATGTGGAAAATTTTTGTGAATCTTCTCAAGGTCCCAATAGCGAGTTTCTTCCTTAGTGTTTTGTATGTTAAGCTTGGGGTCATTTATTTGCTGTTTGCCCTGAATACCCTACTTTCAAGGCGTTTATGGATGGATTTGAATTATCTAAACCTAAATTGAATAATACTTGTGTGTGTGAAATGGAGGATGAGGATGAAGGCCCAACGTTTATATTTACCAAACCCCCTACCCCTTCACCTGTTGAAAGTAGAGAAGAATCATGTGATAATGAGTTTGATCAGGTTAGTGAGCCCACTAGTGAGAGTGCACTTGAGGATGAGACACCATTGATGGAGAAGGATTCCACAAGTAGTGAATTAGTGTGCGATGATGTTGTGCTCCATGAGAATATGCTTAATGAATCATTAGTCACACCCTTGTCCATGCCATTATGTGACGACAGGATTAAATTATCTGATGTTCATTCTTATACATCTTACGTAGATGAGGAGTCTAGTACTTGTTCATTGCCCCATCTTATTGATTTACACGCTCAATCTCCATATATGGATCAATCTGAGGATTCATCTATTCTCTTCTAACTCGGGATCTTGATTTCCATGATGCATTTGTGTGTGAAAATGAGTCTTTCACAATGGGTTATGACCTTGAACACTCCAGTTTCACTTTCGATGATGTTTTGATTGACGCACCTTTGTCTTTTGATACTAATAGTTCTTCTGATGAGTCTAAAATTGATGAAGATGAAGGTGTACAGTCTTATAATGTTGAGAGTGTGGTCATGTGGTATAACCCTACATTTTCTTTATCACCCATTGATAAATGTGATAAGTTGGATGAATTGGAGCCTGTATTTGATGAAAATCACGTGGAGGTTGTGTGTGAGGATTCTACTTTGTGTTCTAATGAAATTGAAATTGGTTCCCCATCTCCCCTTCACGTGATTTATTTTCCTACATTCCTTTTCTGTGAACCTGAGTCTATGAAGTCCCTATGTCTCTTAGGAGGGTATGATTTCCTCACTGATCCCTATAGCACCTACCTAGAAGACTTGCCGAGGAAAATCAATTTTGTGCATTCATTTCATGACTTTACTGATTATTCCAAGGCATTTGATAAACTGTTGAGAGCACTCATATTTGCTGATATACTTTTGAGATTGTGCTCTTATGTTCACCACTTGGAGATGCAATCGAGGATGCATGACTTGCTACTACGGGCATTGAATGGTTCTGAGATGGTGCCCGACATCTTGAGGTGACATGGAGTGACTAAGTCTCCATGGGTGATTCATAATATTCTGGCCGGGATTTCATAGTTTGGGTATACTCAGTACTCAACCAGGTAATATCGTTCCCTTCTATTTATAATATGGTTAGTGAGCTTGCTTTCTTTGTTTCCTTTCTTTTCTTTTGGTGTGTTTATTTTTCTTTCTTTCCTTTTCGATGCTTGCTTCCTTCTATTTCCAATGAGGACATTATTAACCTTTTTGTGTGGGAATGGGGGTGGGATGCATACCGACTTGTGCGTTTTTCCTTTTCTTTTGTGAGTTTTTATTTTGGGATCTTTATTTTCTTTTCTATGGTGTCACCTTATGCACAATGAGGACATTGTAGAGTTTTTGTATGGGAGTGGGGTGGCACACGTGCCTGATAACTTTAGGAAGAGAAAGAATTTTGGATTACAATTGAGAAAAGGGTAAATTTTTAAAATTTTTATTAGCCAAAGGTAGTTTATATACATGGTTATGTCGATGATTGCTAGAATACTGCAATTGCTTAGTTAGGAATGGTTAGTGAATGCTTGATATATAGGCTGTAAGCTTGGTTGTTGCCTAACCCAAACATGATAACCTCACCTGTATTTGCAACCATGTGGTCTCCTTAGAAATTTCACTTCTGGCTTGTTAATGTGATGGTCAGAATTTAGAAGAGAAGTTTTGGCCTCTTATATATCCATGCGCTAATTAAGAAAAATTAAAAAAAATGGAAAAAGAAAAAAAACTGTTAGTACACCTACACGGGTTGGTAAGAGTGGTAGGACACTCTTACCCCTTAAGGACTTTGTTGTGAATGGAGTAACCTCTGTTGGGAGGGTACACCCCATTTATGGGTTGTTTAATTCCCGAAACATTCTAACGCAAAAACATTGAGAATGAGAAAATCTGAAAAAGTTGGTTCACCTTTATAGATCAGTTTGAGTGGTGCGGCACTCACGCCCCTTAAGCACCTGGTATTTGTCCGGAAAGGATCTATGTGCGAAGAGTAAACCCCTTTTAGAGTCGTCCTATTCTCTAAAAGCCCAACACCAAAAATTAAGAATTAAAGTAGTAATTGTGGAACCTTTCCTTATGCAACCTGCGGCCCTCACCAAGCCAAGGGCGACACAAAATAAAGAGAGGAACCACCTATAAGTCACTAAGTATCGAGCATGAGTATGTGAGTAGCTAATTCTAACCGACTGAGCTTTGAATTAAACAAAAACAAGTCAGAAATACTGTACTTGAGCACACGGAGCCCATCAGCATATGCATGAGTGAAGTGAAAAATGTTAAGTCAGGTAACAAAAACAAAATAAAGAGAGGAATCACTTATAAGTCACTAAGGTTCTTGTTGACTATTCTAAATTGAGTAAAAGCATTGTTTGAGTAGTTAGTTTCCGACCATGTGTGTAGACTTCCTTCTGTGCTTACCTTATTTTGCCTCTTAATCTCGTAATTTTGCTTCACTTCCTTTTCTTTGCTTTTGTGGGTATAGCTTCTATAAACCCTCACGAGACCATCCTTGTCCACTTGGGCTTTCAAGGGGTTTAAAGGGTTTATTGTATACTGTAGGACCCCGGAAAAAGTGACCACTTTTCCCGCGATACGCTACTTAATAGTCGGGAGCCGACTAAGGTTGCTTAATCCTTAAATAAGGATACTTTTTTTTCGAAATTCGTTTTCAGGGTGATGAAACTTTATTTATTTACAAATTCTTTTTATATTATTAAAATACCCGAAATTGCACCAAAATATTTTATTAATAATTTAACACCGGCCCATTACCGGATCTAGGCCCAAAAGAAAGCAAAAGGGACGCCAAAAGGAACTAAAACCCGTGGGGTTTTTAGTGTATTCCGGGCTGGGCCTTGTGCTTACTTGGCCTAGAGAAGGTGGGTAAAAGACAATAAAACCCGCGGGGGTTTTATTACCTTTATGGCCAATTTTCTCTCGGGTGACGTTGGATTGGTAAAGAAAAGGTGGTATTAAATTATTTATAACTATTTTTGTGCAAAATTGTATATTTTAAATAATCAAAGAATTTATAAAAAGGTAAAGAGTCACTAGCTGATTTAAGGAAATCGACAAACCGTAAAAATAAAATAACTCCGGTCTACGAAACCCTATTCTAAGTCCGGGGGTAAGCTTACGAATTTGAGAATTATAAGAACTCTCGAATTCGCTTGTTAGAAAACAGACTCTACTAAAATCGACATCGAAATGAAAAGATCGGGGAGAAATTTAATTAATTTCACGAATTTATATTCCGAATCATGCAAATGTTTAAAGAATGATTTTACATAATAATGCACATGTAGGGGAATTAAAATACAAATTACATGATTAAAATAACATTCATGATAATGAAGGCGAACCTCTTTTGATCTTGGAAGCCCGAATGCACCGGTTGAACTTCTTGACTTTGCCTTGACTTGGTGGTTGGAATGATGAATGTAAGGATGGTGGTAGGATAATATAAGAGTGGTGATTTTATGAGAGTATTAGAGATGGAATTTTGAGAGAGTTTTGGTATAATCAAATTTGAGTAGATAATGGATGGTTGTAGTTGATGATAATTTGGGTAGAATAATGGTGTTAGTTGATGAAATGAGAGTGATTATGAGGGGGTATTTATAGGTGAATGTGTGAGGTTTAGGAGGGAAAAAGGAGGGGACACCTCCCCGTGATCATGCCCATGCAATCATAAAACCCCCACGTGTTTTGGCAGGTCAAAGGAAGTCAAATCTCATGTGTTAAAATCATGGTTTGCATGGATTGTTATTTTTGGCGCCAGCTTCTGGAAACAAAACCCCTGCGGGTTTTATAACATCTCCCACGGATTGCTGACATAGCCGGATAAAACGACGCACTTCATTCCTGAGCATAAAACCCCCGCGGGTTTTAACATGCATTTGGGCCGGAGTTACTTGCTGGGCCAGATTTCTGGGCCTGAGAATTGTTAAACTCGCAGAGGTTTTGAAACTGGCTAAGTGCAACTTCAAACGACCATAACTCTTTCATCCGAACTCCGATTGAGGCAATTCAAAAGGCGTTGGAAAGCTTATGATGTGTACTTTACTCTCATCAAAAGAAATAGGGCCAACGGGACTTGTGGAAAAAATGGGATTCAAAATGGTTGGCATATGTATGTGGAAATGGTGGAAAATGAAGGTTTTTTGTGGTGGGTTGGCACGATGGCTTTTGATTGATGGAGGCCCAGTGGCTTGCCTTTCCTTCTAGCCTCTTTTTTTGTTGCTCCCTATTTGTACACTTGTCCCGGTACAAAATTCGGTGTCTACACATACGCTAAATGCAACCGTGATTCCTACAGTGTCAAAGTAGCCTGAGATGCTGTCTGCTTGATGTCTAACTCGAAGATGGATGTTATCGGTGCTCTTTGTATGACGACAGGATTATATAGGTGGTGTCGTTGGAGGCCTTTAGGTGGCAACCGTTGGACGACTGAAACTTTGTGATGTCATCGGAGGCCTTTAGGTGGCAACCGTTAGACGACTGATGCTGATGATGTCGTTGAAGGCTTTTAGGTGGCAACCGTTGGACGACTGCTACTGATGATATCGTCAGAGACCTTTAAGTGGTAACCCTTGGACGACTGCTACTAATGATGTCGTCGGAGACCTTTAATTGGTAACCGTTGGACGACTGCTGCTGATGATGTCGTCGGAGAGCTTTAAGTGGTAACCGTTGGACGATTGTTGCTGATGATGTTGTCGGAGACCTTCCAGTGGTAACCGTTGGACGACTGTTGCTAAAGTTGTCGTCGGTGACCTTTAAGTGGTAACCGTTGACCTTTAAGAGGTAACCGTTGGACGACTGCTGCTGATGATGTCGTCGGAGACCTTCAATTGGTAATGTTGGACAACTGCTGCTGACGATGTCGTCGGAGACCTTCAAGTGGTAACCGTTGGACGAATGCTGCTGATAATGTCGTCGGAGACCTTTAAGTGGTAACCGTTGGACGACTGCTAATGACGATGGTGCTCTTTTATGTGGCAACCAGATTGTGTGTTGGTCCCTTATTTGCGGTGACCTGAAAATCATAAAAAATCAAAGTGTTATTTTTTTCGAAAACACGAACGGGTTCAGATTTTTACTTGAATTTTGGAAATCCTTGGATCACAGTCTTTGGGCCGTCAGTTTTGAGTTGCATGATTTGCTTCGCATGGACCTAAGGGAGCTTGGATCGCGGAATCAGGCCTTAGTCAGAATAAAACCCCCGTGGGTTTTATGACCTTTCTTGGGCTGATGAGGGGCGCCAGGCCGCGTAGCTGGGCCTATAGAGACCACAAAACCCCCGCGGGTTTTTGTCTTTTTTCTTTTTTTTTTCCTTTTTCCTCGTAAAGGGAATCAAAGTGGGGCCTGGTTCTTGAGTGGATGAGGGCATACCACGTTGCCATGTCTCTCCTTTGGGTGACAAAGTGATGACCCTTGGATTTTCAACCAATGAAACACATTTGGCATTTCGAGCCGGGTCCTAGAAACGAACAGCTCATATTCACTCAATATTTCTATAAATGCAATGCCTTTCATTCATTTCATTTATCCACCTTCTCAACTCCTTCACATCTCTCTAGCTTCTTCTTCTCTCTAGAAAATTTGCTTCTTTGAAGAAATTTTGGGTTTGTAGAGAATGCAACCCCGAAGCCATAGGAATCCTCCTCTTCCCCATGCGGCACCGTGGCCCCACGAGATGTCTTCTCGGCGCAATTTCATTCCCGGTACAAATGCTGACCCTTGTGATCTCATCATTCAACCATGGAACCATGCTTGGTTCTACCGTTCACATAGCAAGGTAATTCTTGAGCCTTTTTTTATGCTTATTTTAGTGCAAAAAAATGAGCAAGCACGAATTTATTTTTCATGTCTTGTCGATTTCCACTATTTTAAGAATGTTTCATGTTCGTGGCTTTAGAATGTTAAATAGTCCTTTTATTTATGCATCCCGACCGAGGACCCGACTCGCACAATGAGTCTGAACTGAACAACTCCGGCCTGTAGTTTAGATAAAGCCCCCGCGGGTTTTCTTTTATTAGATCCATGCATTTTCGGCCAAGTTGACAAAAGAAGCGGCTGTTCAAAGAGTAAAACCTCTGTGGGTTTTTGCTGCTCAATGGGTTGTCCCAAACTGTATTGGACCGGAGGCGCAGCCCATTTACCAAATAAAACCCCTGCGGGTTTTGTTTATGTTAGGCCGAGATGTTTGGGCAATTTACCTAATTGTTTATCTCATGGGTCGTGGCTGTGAGCCCAGTGCTTGTGCTGGGTCTAGCTAGGGCCCAAAAGATTGTCCTTAGGCCCAAAGTTTTTGATGAGCCCCCATTTTAAATAGCGTCCTGAAAATTCGTTTGCTTTTAGGAGGATATAATTTGAAGACTCCCGGTGCCTTAAAAACCCTTTTGAAGGTAGCTGAGTCAATTTCTGGAGATTTTGTGAGTAACACCACGGTGGGTCTCATGCCATTTTGGAAATGCTTGGTGGCTTGGATAGATCGAACGTTCCGTATCATCGGTCGAGCTATGGCTGAAAGGTTTTGGGATTCTACCAATTCTTTTCAATTGCTTGTGGGTGAAATGACTGTTACTCCTACAGATTTCGTTATGATCACCGGCCTTCCTTGGGTTGGGCAAGACATAGTCTTTGATGCAAAGATTCCACCAATGGTTTTGGATAGGTTAGGTCCGGTGTTAGCACACTTGGGCCAAGGGCAAGGCCTTTCGAACCTTTCCTATACACATTTCGAAGCGGCCATTCGTGATGCAAGCTTCCAAAATTTGCCTGGGGAGTACCGTCGCTATATTTTCCTGGCATACATCATTTCTACCACCTTTTTGCCAACCATGGGGACAACATCACCCTGACCTGGTTTCAAAATCTTCTGGACCTTAATAATGTTCGGAACCTGAATTGGGGCAAGGCGGCCTATGCAAACTTCATTCTTTGGCTTCGCCGAGGCGTCAGACTTGCGCAGGATGATGATCCGGTTTATCTCCATGCGGCTCAGACTCGCTACCAGTATGGCCCTGCTCTGTGGAAGGTGCTCGAGGTACATACCCGAGACTCTTCCCTTGGTAATACTGATGGTCTTTCGCTCTTTCTTTAACTTTATGTTTATGTAGTCGTGGGCGTATGAGTACATTCTGCCTTTGGGTATCCAATCAAGGAAGGAAAGACAGTTCCGGCTGCTGAACGTTGGACTAATGAGGGCATTCATGGGAAGAAATTCCAGCCAGGAAGTCTCGACCATATTCATCATGTGTTGGATGACCTTGCACCGGTATTCCTTTATGCGTCACATCTTTCTTTTATTTTCTTCCATTCTTGAAATAACTCTCTTCCTTTTGTAGAATCGAGTGAATTGGCGTCCTTGGGTTGAATTCAACATAGAAGGACTGCCCACCCCTTTACACTTGGTGGAACATGACACTCGCCCCCGCCTTTTGATGGAGGGATTTTCGGGCTTCGTGTGGTACTTGTGAGAAAGAGCTTCGAGGAAGATCCTGGGGGGGATGTCTTGGTCTTATTCCCCGGGATCCTCCGGAGCATATGTTCGAGCCATGGCGCGTTGACCCGGGTGTTCTAAGGGATCTGATTCGGGGTCAGGATTTTGACAACTTCGTCATGACGTTCCGCAGGAGCAATTCAATGAAGAGTTCCAGCGTTATCTTAGCCGTTTAGCTCCCCGAGTGGTATGTATCTTCCTCCTTTATCTTTATTATGTTTTGGATGATTTCTGACCAGAAAATCTACAGCTGGGGCCTTATGCCAAGGCTGCTGAGGTGGAGATTCCACCAGAGAGGAAAAAGATCGGCGGTTTTTTTGGACGTGGAGAACAGCAGCGAGTGTTCCACTCTTCAAGCATTTGTGCGGAAACCGGTATTTCTTCGTTTTATGTTGCTTCCTTTTTATCCCACATGTTTCTTATAGATAACCTCCGTTTTACTATCTTTCAGCCAAGAGGGGCTTTCCTCCGACAACTTACTAAGGAATGGAGCACCATGAAGAAACATATTGATCGGGCATTCACCGGCTCAGGTAGATATCGAGGCAATACCGCCAGAAGGGCCGACATGGAGGCTGATGCGAAATCTATTCCCAGGGAACCACCCCGACGTTCCACTATGGGTGGTCCTCGCACAGGCCCCCCACGGTGCTCTTCGGTAGGGGAATATTCTTCTCGAGGCCAATCTCGGGAAGAAGTTGGTGGATCTTCTCGTCCTCCTCTTGCAGCTGTACCCGAGGGTTGTGGCAAAGGTGTTCTAGTCGAGGGTCAACACTCAACTAGATCTCATCGTAGCAGGTCCGGTAGTAGAGATCGTCGTCCTCGGAGTATGGAAGAGGACATGGCTCAGATGTCCTTGGAGGAGCCACTTGGAGAGTTGTATCGCAGTGCTGGGTATGATGGTGATACTCAGCCCCATTCATTTTGGGTGGAGGATGCTTCAGAGTCAAGTGCCACCTATCGGCCCTCTCATTCTCGTCATACTCCAGCTTCAGTGCGCTCTGCTCGCTGTGGTCAAGAGATAGTGGTGAGGGACCGCGACTCATGTGCATCCATAGAGTATCCTGGCAGTTAGGCCCTAGCGGATGACGCTACTTCACGCCCTTCACCCTATACTGCTTCTTCCTTTGGTTCTGGTTCTGCAGGGTGGCCTGTCCCTGCTCTTGGGACGGGTCCGTCATGGCCCATGAGTTCACTAGAGTGGTCTAAGCCTCAACACTCTTGGATTGGAGTATTTGCTTCTTCCGGTTGGCTGGCCCCTGGCTATGAGACTGGGCCTATATGGCCTACTCCATCTGTTGAGTTGAATGTTCCGGAACACTCATGGTTGGTCGCTTCACAGGAGCCTTCCATGTCTTCAACATCGAGTGTACACCCTTCAGGAGCGCCCTCGTATGAATCATCGCCTCCTGTGTAGAAGCTCCTGCTCCTTCAACATTCTCGAGCTTGAGTCCCACACCTGGTCCAGATTAATACTCTTGGGACACTTATTTTGGCATCGCCGGCACTTCAAACGCTGGAACTTCGAATGCTGGCAATGACTTGGTTAAGGATAGTGGCGATTCCGACTCCCTGTGGTGACCATACTGATGCCAAGCAAGACTCCATGCACTTTATGTTATTTTTTTATGCAAGACTCTTTTGTATTTTTTTTATTTCTCTTTTAATGCAAGACTCTATCGGTATTATTTTTTTATGCAAGACTCGATGAATGCACAACTTTCATGCTTTATTAATGCATTTTCGAATGATTTTCTACATGATGGGATTAATCCCAAATTAATCCCGCTTCCCCAAAAAGAAAATAAAATAAAAGAAAACACAAAACTTAAGTGTCGGAGTAAACTCGAGCAGAAATTTCAGAACCGAGCATCATTGGGCCAACAACAAAACCCAAAACATAAAAGACATGTGAACGGGCCGACTCAATTCAAAAGAAGCAAGGCCCAAGCAGATGTGGGCGATAGGCAGGCCGCGGGTGGGAGGCGGGCCCAGATCGTTTAAATCCCTCGCGGGTTGTCTCTTCAGATGTCTGTAGGCCTGGGCCTGGCCAGGCGTGCGCATGTGGGTTTGGGCGAATCAAAACCCCCGCGGGTTTTGATTTATTTTTTCTCTTTTTTTTTGTTTATCGTTGATAATTGGGCTAAAATCAAGGGTTATGAAGGACAATGGTTATATGATTGTTTGCTGATTGCTTTGCTCCATTTTGATCATGGATGGAGGTGTATAAATACCACACCCTATACATATGATCATCACCCATCATCTCTTCCTTAAAGTCTCCAAAAGTCACAAAAATCCTCTAAGTTCTCATGGCATTCGAGAGGAAGCTTGCTACTTGGATGAGCACCTGTAGGTACACCTGGGAAACGAGGTGGAACCTCTTTCCGCGTGATGCGCTACTTAAACAATCGGGAGCCGACTAAGGTTTCTTAATCCTTAAATAAGGATATTTTTATTTTTCGAAATTCATTTTCGGGGTGATGAAACTTTATTTATTTACAAACTCATATTTTTATAATTTAAATTATCCGAAAATTACACAAAATAATCTAATAATATTTCAATTCGGTCCACTTAATAAATACGGGCCCAAGAAGTGAGCAAGCCACCAGGATTCATCAAAACCCGCCTAGGTTTTGATGAGCACTGGGCCGGACCTCTCGCTTCCAGGTCCAGGGAGAAAATGGGTAGAAATTAGTAAAAACCGCATAGGTTTTACTAATTTCTGGCCCTTTTCTCCTTGGACCTAGCCTAGCATTGGACATGAATCAAACTATTATTTTAAATTATTTTATGCAAGAAATCGAGTATTTTAAATAATTAAACGAATTTGTAAATTGTAAAAGAGTCGCCAACCGATTTAAGGAAATCGACAAACCATAAAACAAGAAAAGAAAGACTCCGGTCTACAAACCCGATTTCTAGATTCGGGGGTAAGGTTACGAATTTGAGAGTTATAAGAACTCTCGAATCCGCCTGTTATAAAACAGACTCTACTAAAATCAACATTGAAAAGAAAGAGAGCGGGGAGAAGTTTGATTAATTTCGCGGAATTATTATTCGAATCATGCAATATAAAAACAATGTGGTTTTTATTTTACAAAATGTGCAAGCACGGAAATAAATAAAGGATTACATGATTAAATACAATAATGTAAATAAAGAAATCGAAACTTGCCTAAGATGTAGCGATGATGACTTTGACCCCTTGAGTTGCCCCTTGACTTGAAGCCCGGATGAGATGATGTGGGTGATGTAGAAAAGAGTAGTATATGGATGGTTGTATAGAGGTGACGAATGTGATTATGAGAGGATTAGAGGTGGATGTGGATGATAAGATTTTGAGAGAATGAAGGTATAATATGATGGAAATGAGAGTAATAGAATATGAGTATAATGATGGTGATTTTTGTGAGTTGTTGATGAGAGTTTGGTAGAGTAAGGGTGGTAGAGAGTGATTGTTGATGAAATGAAGGTAGAATGGAGGGGGATATTTATAGGTGAAGGAGTGAAGAGTTTTGGAAGGAAATGGTGGGGAGCATACCCCACAAATCATACCATTAAAGACCAAAACCTAAGCGGGTTTTGGGTGGTCAAGGGGAAGGTCAATCACGTGGGGCAAAAATCAGGGGATCAAATTGCATGCATGAAGGTTTTGGCGCCATTTAAATCAAAACCTTGGCGGGTTTTGATAATATTAGTACGCGGATCAGTGACGTGGAGTGCAATGACGTTGCCTGCTACTCCGCTCAAAACCTAGGCGGGTTTTGAAATTTTCTAGGCCAAAGCGTTCTGCTAGGCTTTATCGTTGGGCTTGTGAATTAAAAGTTAAAGCACACTGGGGTTTCAACAATTAAATGTGGCCTGCTTTATTTTTCTTGCACTCGGCTTGTTGCTCTTTTTGGCCCAGTGACCCTTTTATTACTTGACCGCTCTGACTTGCATATTTTTGATAAGTCGGGATTATACCGGTATAAATTTCGGTGTCTACAGAGAGCCCCCACTTTGATCGAGTCTGTATAGGACGAAGGTCAACGTAGTCTGAGGATATGACTTTGGATTGCAAAGCCTGGGGTGATGCTTTAAAGCTGAGTCCTGCATCGCAGCTGCGGGCGACCTGCGCCTCTTTTGGGGTGATCTCGAACAAGAATAATGCTCTACCTGACTATTGATGAGTCGATGTTGATCTCGGGCGAGAATGACGCCTTACTTGTTATCGGACACGCTGCCGATGGTTGATGGAGTTTTCTAGTCTTTCCCATTGTCGATCCCAGTCTTTCCCGGTGTTGATTCCAGTCATTCCCAGTGTCGGTTCCAGTCTTTCCCAGTGTCGATTCCAGGCTTTCCCGGTGTCGGTTCCAGTCTTTCCCGGTGTCGATTCCAGTCTTTCTCGGTGTCAATTCCTGTCTTTTCCGGTGTCGGCTCCAGTCTCTCCCCATGTCGATTCCAGTCTTTCCCGGTGACGGTTCCAGTCTTTCCCGGTGTCGGTTCCAGTCGGTTCCAGTCTTTCCCGGTGTCGGTGTTGATGATTGTTGGCATTTTCGATGCCGAAGGACCTCATCAGACGCGCTGCTGATGGCCTTGGGGGTCGAGATTTCATCGGGCACGCTGCCGATGGCTCGGGGATTGAGACTTCACCGGGCGCGATGCCTGTGGCTCAGGATTGGGACTACATCGAAACTCTGCCGATGGCCCTGGATCGGGACTGCATCGAAACTCTGTCGATGGCCCTAGATGATGATGATGACTGCGACCTTTTGTGCAGTAGCTGGATGATGGTGGTCACTTTCCTGGCGACTGTGGGCTCAAGCTTGTGAGGAGTTCGGCTGCAAATTCGGGTTGTACGCGTCACAAAACCCAGGCGGGTTTTGGTGACCTTCCTTGGGTTGTGTTTGCGCCTGGACCGCATCTTCTGGGCCGCTCCTTTTGGGCCAAACAAAACCTAGGCGGGTTTTGTGTTTTTTCTTTCTCTTTTTTCTTTTTTTTTTTTGCATTGTGAAGAGTATCAAAGTGGGGCCCGGCCCACTTGCGGTCATAAATGAGCCACGTCACCATGCCTCTCTTTTGGGTGAGAAAAGGATAACCTTTGAATTTTCGGCAAATGAAATGCGTTTGGCATCTCGAGGTGGGTCCTAAAAGCGAACGGTTCACATTCACCCGTCCTTTCTACAAATTCAAAGCATTTCCTTCATTTCCTTCACATCTTCATTTCCTTCATCTCTCTAGCTCACACAGTCTCTCTCTAGAAAAGAAGTCTTGCTCTTTGAGGTAACCTTGGATTTTGAAGATGCAACCCCGGAGTCATAGGAATCCACCTCTTCCTCATGCGGCGGCCTGGCCTCATGAGCGGTCTTCGCGGCGTAACTTTGTTCCCGGCATGGAAGCGGTTCCCTCCTTTCTCATTGTTGAATCTTAGAAACATGCTTGGTTTTACCGTTCTCATGTCAAGGTAATTCTTTGACTTTCCTTCTTGTACTTAGTTTAGCGTAAAAATGAGCACGCATGAATTTCAATTTTTCATATCTTGTCGATTTTTATCTAGTTTAAGTATACATGTTAGGATGTTGAATGATCCATTTATTTTTGCATTTTGACCGAAAATGAATTTGCAAATCGTAAAAAGAAAGCGTTGCTCAGCCGACCCACAAAATCTAGGCACATTCTAGGCTTGTCTGTCCGAGTTGCGGCCCACAAGGTGAAATAAAACCTAGGAGGGTTTTATTTTCAGCCTACTAGGCCGGCGCGTTTCTTGGGCTGGATAAGCAAACTTGGCGAAGTCAAAACCCATGCGGGTTTTGACTCGCGTTTAATTTTTTTTTTCTCCTGGGCCGTTTCATGGGCCGTGACGATGGGCTTGGCAAAGTCAAAACCCAGGTGGGTTTTGACTCGCTGTTGGGCCGCCTCATGGGCCGTGACCATGGGCTTGTTCATTTGCTTCATGGGCCATGGCTGTAAGCCCAATGTTTGTGCTAGGTCCAGCTTGGGTCCACGAAATTGTGCTCTAAGCCCCCATTTTAAATGACGCGTCGGACTTCTGCCGTTAGGAGGACAATTTGAAAACTCCTGGTGTCCTAAAAGCGCCTGTTAAAAATGCTAAATCAATTCCGAGCAACTTCGTTCGTGACACTTTGACCGCCGTGGGCTTCATGCCCTTCTGGAAATGCTTGGAGGCTTGGAGAAAATGGACATTCCGCACCCTAGGTCGGGCGATGGCCGAGCTGTTGTGGGATTCAACTAACTCGTTTCATTTGCCCGTGGGTGAGATCACGGTCACTCCCAAGGACTTCATCATGGTTACCGGTCTTCCTTGGGGTGGACAGGACGTGGTTTTTGACGCGGATATCCCTCCAGTAGTGCTGGACTTGTTGGCTCCAGTATCTGCTCGCTTGGGGCAACGACATGGCCTTCCCAACCTTGCCTACAAGAACTTCGAGATGACTATTCACGATGCAGGTTTTCAAAACTTTCCCTTAGAGCAACGTTGCTTCATCTTCTTGGCGAACGTTATTTCCGCCACACTCTTTGCCAACCATGGGGACAATATTTCCCTGAAATGGTTTCGGAACCTTCTTAACTTTAATAATATTCACAATCTAAACTGGGGCAAAGCGTCCTATGCAAACTTCATGCATTGGCTTCGTCGTGGCGTCCGACTTTCACAGGATCTAAACTCAGTCTACCTTCATGCGGCCCAGACTCGTTACCAGTATGGTCCTTCCTTGTGGAAGGTGCTCGAGGTATGTGCTCGAACCTTCTTTTCTTCAATGCAGTGTCTCCTTTTGTCCTCATTTAACATTATGTTTATGCAGACGTGGGCATATGAGTACATCTTAGCTCTGGGCATTCGTTCGAAGAAGAATAAGACGATACCAACTGCTGACCGCTGGACCACCGAGGGTATTCATGACAAGAAATACAAGTCAGGGAGTCTTGACCTCATTCATGGCATCTTGGATAATTTGACACCGGTATTCCTTCATATCCAGCATCTTTCTTTCATCTCCCTTTGCATGTCAACCTTAAATGCTCCTTTTATTTTTGCAGGATCACGTGAATTGGCGTCCTTAGGCCGATTTCGACGTCAGAAGGTTACCAAAACCTTTGGAGCTGGTGGAGCACGACACCCGTCTTCACCTCTTGGTTGAGGGGCCTTATGGTTATGTGTTGTATTTAGGGGAGATAGCCACGAGGTAGATTCTGGGAGGCTATCCCGGTCTCTTTCCCCTAGACCCTCCAGTGCACATGTTCGAGCCATGGTGGGTTGACCCGGGTGGTCTGAGAGATCTGGTTCGAGGTCAAGAGTTTGACAACTTCGTGCATAACGTTCCGCAGGAGCAATTCGATGAAGAGTTCCAGCGCTATCTCAGTCGTTTGGTTCCTCAAGTGGTATGTATCTTCCTTCTTCGTCCTTATCATGTTTTGGCTATCTTCTAACCAGAAAGTCTACTGCTGGGACCCTATGCTACGGCTACCGAAGTAGAGATTCCACAAGAGAGGCGAAAGATCGGTGGCTTCTTGGATATGGAGAACAACAGTGAGTGCTCTGCGCTTCAAGCGTTTGATCGCAAACCGGTAAGTCTTTGTTTTATGTTGCTTCATTTTATCACAAATACTTATAAATGACCCTTGTCTTTTTTTTTCAGCCAAGATGGGCTTTTCTCCGGCAACTGACTAAGGAGTGGAGCACTATGAGGAAGTTCATCGATCGGGGATTCACCGGTTCGGGGAGATATCAAGGTGGTGCTGTCGGAAGGGCCGATATGGAGGTCGATGCAGAGTCTGTTTCCAGAGAACCACCTCGACGTTCTACTGCAGACGCTCCTCGCACGGAGCCCCCACGCCGATCTTCGGTTGAGCAATATTCTTCTCGAGGTCGATCTCGGGAGGAAATTGGTGGTTCTTATCGTCCTTCTCTACCAACTGTACCAGAGGGTCGGGGCAAAGGCATTCTGATCAAGGGTCAACACTACACTGGACCCCATCGTAGTAGGTTCGGTAGTAGAGATCGTCGCCCTCTGAGTATGGAAGAGGACATGGCTCAGATGTCCTTGGAGGAGCCGCTTGGTCATGGAGGGTCGTATCACAGTGCTAGATATGGGGGTGATACTCAACCTCATTCCTACTGGGTGGAGGATGCTTCTGAATCAAGCGCCACATACCGGCCTCCTCATTCTCGTCATACCCCAAGTTTAGTGCGCTCCGCTCGTCGTGGTCGGGACATAGAGGTGAGGGACCGTGATTCAGGTGCATCCTTAGGGTATCTTGGCAGTCAAGCCCTAGCGGATGACGCTACTTCACGTCTTGCACCCTATGATGCTTCGTCTTTTAATTCCGGTTCTGCAGGATGGCCTATCCCTGCTCCTGAAATGGGTCCGTCATGGCCCATGGGTTCTCAAGAGTGGTCCGTGCCTCAACACTCTTGGTTGGGAGGATCTGCTTCTTCTGGTTGGCCAGCCTCCGGTTATGGAACTGGTCTTGTATGGCCTACTCCATCCACTGAATGGCAGGTTCCTGATCATTCTTGGTTGGCTGCTTCGCAGGGGCATTCTGTGTCTTCACCATCGAGCGTACATCCTTCAGACATGCCCTTAACTGGGCCATCACCTCCCGTGCAGACTGCTCCTGGATCTGATTATTACTCCTGGGACACTTACTTTGGCACGGCCGGTACTTCCAACGCGGGAGCTTCAAATGCAGGGGGCAACTTGGTGGAGGGCAGCGGCGATTCAGGATCCCTGTGGTGATCAAACTTATGCAATGCAGACTCTCTTTTTTTATGTAAGACTCTTTGTAATATTTTATTTTATGCAAGACTCGGTGAATGCACAACTTTGACGCTTTTATTAATGCATTTGAATGATTCTCTACAAGACGGGATTAATCCCAATTAATCACGCTTCCCCAAAAAGAAAAACAAAATAAAAACTTAAGTGTCGGAGACAACTCGAGCAAAATTTCAGAACTAACATCATTGGGTCGATAACAGAACCCGGAACATCAAAGAATACCCGAATGGGCCAATCGAAAGAAAAACAAAACCCGATACAATGCTACACAAATGGGCTGCGGAAACAGGCAAATGGGCCCAGACCGCTTAAAACCTAGGCGGGTTTTAAGCGGTAGAGGGAGCTGGGCCGGGGCTGGCTGGCGCGTGCGCGGATGACCTGGCGAGGTTAAAATCCGCCTAGGTTTTAACCTTTTTTCCCCCCTGTTTTTTTTAGCCGTTGGAAAAAGGCTTGAATCATGGGATGTGATGGCAACGGCTATGTGATTGTTTGCTGGCCGATTTGTTCCATTTTGATCATTGATGAAGGTGTATAAATACCTTGCCCTTATGCATATGGTCATCACTCATCATCTTCTCTTGCATCCTCCACCTAAAAGGTCTTTAAAATCTTAAGAAATCCTCCTAATTCTCATGGCTTTCGAGAAGAAATCGCTACTTGGATGAGCACTTTATCCAAAGAAGAGAAAAAAGAGCTCGTGAGATATAGCTTGACAAGTTGAGTCTCCGGCAAGCGAGAGTCAACCATGACTTCCTCCGAGCGGCAAAGGCTTTTTGAGATCCGAAGATGCATGTTTTCCACTTTTTCTTGAATGAGCTATATCCACTTCCTGAAGAGTGGTCGTCTATTCTCGGGATGAATCATTTTGCACGGCCGACATCACCCCCAACTTCTACTGACAACTTCAAACAATACAAGGAGCTGCTATGCCTTTCGAACCGAGTCATAGGAAGCGCACGGTGATAAGGTGCATTTCCAAACCATTGTCGAATACTTTCAATCTCCTGACACATTGGAATATGGTCCTGTAATACGAGTGCGAGCCCTCGTATTATATCTGCTCGGGGAATTCTGCTTCTACCATGGTGGGCAAAGACCCGGGCCGGTGGGCCTAATCCAGTTTGTTGAAGACATGGCTCGAGGCTTTAACCCAGTGTCGTTGATGCTGGCGAAAAATATGATGGGCTTGGACAATTCGGATCCAAAATATGAGCTTCGTGGAAGCCCCCTACTTCTTCAGGTACATTTCCTCCTTCCTCTCTTCTGCTCATTTTTTCAAATCTGCATACAGCCTGCAAAACCTAGGCGGGTTTTGCCTTCTTTTTTTTATTTTATTTATTTTATTTTTTTTCGTTAGTTGGGGGAATATTTGGTATGCAATCATAACCCGTGCTAACTTTATGGGCAGATATGGCTGATGGAGCATTTGGGCCTTGTCGAGGAACCTCATAATTTTTCGGCACTTGCGAATTATTGTCAAAGGAGGCACAAATATACTGAACGTCAATCAGTAACGGAATGGGTCGCCTTTCTGAAGGAACCTTGTGATATCACACGGTGGATCGAGTGGTGGCACGTTCCTGAATATGTGACAAGCGATTATCGCAACGCCTATGTGTGTATTGCCGGCTTGACACACATGGCCTTCTACTTTCCGAAGCGAGTGCGGCGACAGATGGGTCGCAAACAAACCATCCCCGAGCGGTTGTGCGTAGCCTCCGAGCAATTGAAGCTTCGGTGATAGAGTCTTGGCTGAAGTATTGGGCAAGAAGGCCGACCCTTAAGGCTCCACCAAAGGCACAGGTATCAGAGATTGCTGACGTTGGATATCACGGATGGCTAATTGCGGCCGTCGAGTCTCCCCGTGCTGGAGAGGCGAGAAGAAGTCAAACGTCCATGAAAGAGAGATTGGGTCCCCGTTCAACGATAAAGGATTGTCTTGGTGCGAAGATGACGGTGAAAGATCGGCTTAGCCCGAGGGTGGAAACACGGAAAACACATAGGCGAGCCTATAAACCTAAAGACAAAGAGACGGACCTAAACGAACCTAGAGACATGGAGATTGACCATGAGACCACTAGCGAAGTAGATAAGGTGAAACAAGATTAGAGGATGGATGGAAGTGAAGGAACTGAATTGCTTTGCCAGAATAAACTTTTATTTAATTATGCCTTTCGAATTTTCTTTTTACAAGCAGTGTACTTGCATTATCAATTATTAATAAAAGAAGAAAATTGTTTACAATTATTGTGCTATTGCAAACTTTATCTTTCTTATATACATGAGCATAAATTGAATATTCACCAAGTGTCTGAAAATTGGTTTTCCAGTTGCTTGGCTATATTAAGCATAATATCGCTTGAGTTGATCCAAATTTGTGGGCTGAATCATATCTCTCCATCCATAGTAGTTGTTGTCGTACTTTTGGGAGTACGGTTGTCGTATCCACAGGGAGTTGTGTTTGCGGCACTCAAAACCGGCTCAAGTGTTTCAAGCTAGGTAGATTAACCAAAGATAATGTTGGTGATAATCAAAACTACGAACTATGAAAACAATAAAAGAAGCTCAGGCTGCAAAAACGATATTCAACAACTAATAAGTCTAAATAGCCTAATCTACCAATTATAAACAAGTAATCAAGAGGGGTCGATTGCAAAATATTAAACATCAAAGCCCTCTCTCGAGGGTTAGAGACTCGCCAACGCCCTCTCTCAAGGGTCAGAGGCTGACTTAATCCAGTAACTCGCCAAAGCCCTCTCTCGAGGGTCAGAGGCTTGCTTAACTATTCTAACTATCTATTCTCATAGAGTTAATCTAATTAAACCATACGATTAACAACCTGGACCTAGTCGGATTTCAACACTCCCGTGCCGGAACCCCAACCATTTTCTCTACCCACACTAGCAAATTGATCTCACATCTCAGCATAAATCGATTGCCTAATCAAAACAAATGAACCTCGAGCATTTCATCGAACATGTGGCAGGCAAAGAGAAAACCTCACATTACACGCATGATGTCGGTAGATTAGGCCTAAACAAGATTAATTCATCATCAATTACATTAATCACAACCCAAACAATACTAAATTAATAACAAATTAACATACTACAACAATTAAAATGGAACAAAAGCAAACGAGAAAGTAAGTAAGCATGAATGTAAAGAGCAAGAGAAAGAAAACTTAGTCTTGAAATTATATGCGAAATTCGAAGTGCAATCCATGAACAAGAGAAGAATTAAACCTAAATCTACCCTAAAAGCCTCTAGAGAGGCTTGAGAGAAAACGCCCTCAAAGTCTAGATAAAAGATAGAATAAAAACTATCCTCCCTAGAAACCCTAGAATTATGTATTAATATGAGGGAAAAACGAATCACAAAGAACACACCTCATGACCTTGTCACAGCCTGTGCTAACATGAAAAATCAGCAGAAATGATTTTCAGGCAGCAGCACAGCCCGTGCGGACTTTGCAATGCCTGTACCAAACCCTTTTTCTCTCTTTTCTTCATTCTTCTACCTTCCATTGCTCTTTGCCCTCTTCCTTATCGTCATTAAAAGCGTCGATCCTCAATTATAAGGGGTAAGAACACTTAAATACAAGGAAATTCACACACTTAGTTATAAATGAAGGAAGTAAATGATTCCAACTTATAAATTAGGGAAAAAGAGCTTGAAAGGCGAAAACTAGCATAGAAAAGAAGGCTAAAAACTCGTAAAAATTCGGTTTATCAGTAGCCAGCCTAGCTGCTCCTCCTGGTAAAATTTCCTTAATCACATAAGGACCTTTCCAATTAGGTGCAAACTTTCCCCTTGGGTCTTGTATTGGCCCCCTCATTTCCTTAAGCACCAAATCACCTTCTTGAAGTGAACGACTTTTCACCTTCTTATTGAAAGCGCGAGTGATCCTACTTTGGTACACCTGAACATTATGCAATGCCCTTAATCGCCTTTCATCCGTCAAATTAGCTCCTCGAACCTTGACCTAGCCCATTCTGCTTCTGGCAATTGGCTTTCTGCCACTATTTGTAATGAAGGGATTGCTAATTCAATCGGTAGGACTGCTTCCATCCCATACACTAATGAATATGGTGTTGCTCCTGTAGCAGTTCGTAAAGAGGTCCAGTATCCCCATAAGGCGAATGCTAACTTATCAGGCCAATCTTTGTAAGTAACGACCATCTTTTTGATGATTCCTGCCACTGTTTTGTTGGCTGCTTCTACAGCTCCGTTAGCTTGAGGTCGATAAGGTGAAGACCGGTGATGCTGAATTTTGCAAGTGGTGAGCAAAACTTCCACTTCTTTTCGAAAATGACTCCCGTTATCACTAATGATCTCATGAGGCACTCCATATCGGCATATAATGTTCTGAAGGATGAATTTGGCCACTTTCTTGGATGTGAGTTTGGCAAAAGAGGCTGCCTCTACCCACTTAGTGAAGTAATCAATAACGACCAAGATGTATTCATGTCCTCCTGTTCCGGTTGGGTGTATTTTGCCAATGATGTCAATATCCCATACCGAGAATGGCCATGGAGAGGTTAGTGTAGTCAGATATGAAGGAGGTTGATGTTGCAGATTGGCATACTCCTGACATTTGTGGCATCTTCGAACGAAATTCAAGCAGTCTGCCTCCATAGTTGACCAATAGTAACCATCCCTTTGAATCTTCTTCGCTAGCATGCGCCAATTCATGTGAGGCCCACACTCTCCTCCATGCACAGTAGCCATAACTTCCCTTGCACTTTTGGCATCGATACATAACAAATTGATGCATGTAGGCGACTTCTTGTACAAAAGATCTTGGATTAAACAGTATTGTGCTGCTAGAGACCTGATCGCTCGTTGTCCTCGAGCATCTAACTCAGCGGGATATTCTTCCTTCCGAAGAAAATTGTATATGTCAAGAAACCATTCTTCAGTCTCCTCTTCTTGTGTTTCTATGGCGCAGACATATGCTGGTTCAAACTGTCGCTCTACTATTATTGGTAACTGGAGCGTGCCTGATGGAATTGCTATCATTGAAGATAACTTGGCTAGGGCATCCGCCAATTCGTTGTGATCCCTAGAAAGATATTGGAAGCTAATTTGCTCAAACTGGTTGGCGAGTCCCAAAAGCTTCTGCTGATAAGCCAAGAGACACTCACTTCAAACCTTCCACGCACTCTTAGCTTGGTTGATGATGAGGGAAACTATCCTTGGGACTGGCTTTGTTATGGTCTCAGAAGTCCACACACATGCGCACTTTCCTGTCTTTCTTTGGTACTGGGACAATGTTAGCATTCCATTCAGGGTATTGGACTACTTTGATGAACATAGCGTTAAGCTGCTTGATCACCTCTTCTTCAATTTTCTTAGCCCATTCAAGTCTGATCCTCCTAGCCTTTTGTCGAACTGGCTTTGCATCAGAGAGCAAAGGTATGGTGTGCTCCGCAATTTCCCTATCAATCCCCGGCATGTCTTCATAAGACCATGCAAATACGTCTCAAACTCCTTGAGAAGTTCTGTAAATACTACCCGTTCTTCTGCCGTGAGTGAACTCCCTAACTTCAACTCTCGAGGTTGTTCTTCCGTGCCCACATTTATGGCAATGGTGTCTTCCAACACCACCATTTTATGTTCATGTTCATTAGAAAATTCTTTTAAGGGTTCATTAAATTCCAGTTTATTACTAGCGCAGCAATTCAAGGAAGAGGGGGAAGAAGAACTAGAGTAAGCAGAAAGGTTCATTTTATTGAATGCAGAAATGAATACATCGCCAGCAGACTCAAGACCAAACTCTATGTCCATAGGGATAGACTCTCCTACAGATAAACAAAGCTATTCTGCTCAGCATGGACCCACGAGACCGCCTTGACATCTTCTTCTTCAGTGATCATGAGACTAGGGTCAAAGCTTGGGTTGGATAATGCAGCAATGTCAGCGTCAGCTTCAGACTCTTCCTTAACAGCTTCTTGTCCGAACAACATGCCGAATATGTTACTCCCAGCTAGATGAGTCCATTCCAATGGTGGCTGTTTGTCCCGAGCGAGGACAAAAACAGTAGCCATATTAATGGTACAATCATTGAAAACTTCTAACCCAACAACTTGAATTCCCTTACTCTTCAGGTAATATGGTTCAGGGAACACATAGTAAGGGAAATCATCGCCTTCCCTAACAATTTGTCCATTCAGAGTGAGTGGATTGGGCTTCATTTGGAATAAGGTAGGAGGATTATCCATCCTCTTCTGCTCAGCTATGGCTATCTTGGCGAGTATAACTTCCTTCTCAGTTGGCTTGTACCCTAAGCCAAACCTTCCCTTCTGCTTAAATGTCTTGAACACAGGAGGAATCTTATTTTTCGGGTTCTTTCCTAGCGGCATTCCATGAAAGTGTCCCTGTTTCCTAAGTATAGCATGCACTTTGGGATTTGAGTAGGCATTGAAGTCAAAGGAAGCTTCATCCTCGCTCAAAGTCGCCACAAGTTCAAAATTGTGAAGTTCTTCATCCATGGAACTGTGTTCTACTTCAAGGGTCACTTGCTCGGGAGTGAAGACAGCATTGATGGATTCTCCTGGGATGGTGATAACTTGACCTTGGACCAACATGTTTACCTTCTGGTGTAAGGTAGATGCTATAGCATTGCATTCATGAAGTCATAGCCTTCCTAGTAACAGATTAAAGGAAGCTGGAATGTCTAGCACTACGAACTCCATATTCCGAGTGATATTTCCTGTAGTGATGGGCAATAGTATAGACCCGACCGACTTTCGAGGAGAATTGTCGTAAGCCCTGAGCTGTACACCATTTTGATCCAAGTATTGTTGTTGGACTCCCAATTTCCGTGCCGTCCTCCAAGGGCATACATTCACAGCTGAACCATTGTCGACTAAAACTAGTGGGATAGTCTTGTTGGAACATTGCACTGTAAGGTAGAGTGCTTTGTTGTGGGACGCCCCTCTTTGAGGCAGATCTTAGGAGGGTGGCTAGGCGCACTAGTGGCCCTCCTGTTGGTACTAGACCCCTTCCATCCAGGCGAAGCAGTCTTATCATGATGCATTGCCTCCAGTTGAACACAAATATCCTTCAAGTAGTCAAAGTCTTTAATGACGTGGTACCCCAAGTGCTTGGACAAGCTGCCTTTTAGTACCTGCTTGAAAGTAGATAATTATAGACGAAGAGGAATTGTCTCATTGATGTGAGACAGTTTGATATGCCATCGCTCAAAGTAATCCAGGAAGGATTCGTCATCTCGTTGCTTCATGGTGGTTAAGTCATCCACCGTAGCTTGCTTCTTCTGGATACGACTGTAATGATTGATGAAGGCTTTGAACAATTCATTCCAGTCGATCTTGGTTTGAGATGGTAAAGCGTGGTACCACACCTTGGCTTCGCCATCTAGGGTGGATAGGAAAACAGTAGAGTATAAACCGACATCAATCCGATTTAATGGTGCTAGCCACATGAACTCTTCGATGTGGTGAACTAGGTTCTCAGAAGGTTTGAACCTGATATTTGGTACCTCAACTTTATCCACTATCTTCAAAATTGGTTGGACAGGCAATGGCACCTCCAGGTACTTGTTAGCAAAGGCCGGCATAGTGCTCATTGCTTTAGTAAGGCTTTCCAATTTCTGTTCAAGGGCCTTAACAGCAGGGTCCTTTGTGAGTTTAGATGCCTCAGGGGTATTGACCTTTGTTTTGGATATCCCAATTCCTCCAGAATCTGTAGATGTCTTGATGATCTCAGGTTCGGACTCATATCCATCCATTTCTTCATCGTCTTCCTCAATATTCAATCCCAGTTTGGTGTTGATCTTAGTGATGGCTTGCAGCATACCGTCCATCACCTGCTGCTGTTCGTTCAGTCTTTTGCCTATCTTCTGATCCTGTTCTAAGGTATTGGCGAATACCAGTCCTTGCATTTTGGTGTAAAGGTCATCCAGATGCTTCGTGATATTGGCCTCGATCTAATTGGGACCTCTCGAACCGTTTCTCCGCATACGATGCAACATCGTTGCGATGGATCGTAGAGAGGGTTCGGAATCAAACGATCGGTTCGTGGATCTCGAATGCGGGCTCGGAGTCGATCACCAATGATGCCTGCATGGAAATTCAACATTAAGACACTCGATGACATACTCCGAAACGTTCTACCGTATGCATGCATGACCTAGATGACCTATATGATCATAACCGACTCGACACATATATGCTGACACAGAGGACTCACCCACTTTTGGGAGTCCATGGCCTAACTCTATATGGACCAGAACACCATAAAGGGCCGAATAAAGTCAATATAGCGAACGGATCATAAGTTAACAGGCTTTAGTCAGTGTTTCTCAATTCGGATGGGCCCAATCCACAGGCCAACCGTTTTAAGGAGAATTCATAACTTAGCCGAACGACTTAGACAGCTCAACCCATACTGGCTATTATGCGGACTAGAATAATATTCAACAAGACCCACTTTTTTTTTAAACCCTGTTTTCCTTTTTATGCTTTTTTACTCGGGGAGAATGGATATTGTAAAGGACAGAATAAAGCCAACAATAAGCGAGCATAATTAATTTATGGGCTTAATCGATAAATCCAATATGGTTGGGCCTAAGCAACGGGCCGGCCATAAATGTGAAGGATTTATTAATTAAATGGATAAATTAATTTACTCAAGTCTAGTGACTATTATGCAGTCTAAGACGCTTTAAATTTGTTGGACTTTTAATTAATTTTTTTTTGTACCTTTGTTAAGAGAATTTCGTAAAGGGCCATATAATATCATCAAAGATGAGTCAATTTTTATTTATTGATTAAGAAGATCAACTTTCAAACATAAATGGGCCCTTCCACTTGGGCTAACCATAATTCTTTTGAGTTAATTACATTAATTAATAAATAATCATTTCCTCAACCCAATGAATTTTATATGGACTAGAACAAAACTTCAAAACTAGGGTCGACTCTTTACAAAAAGAAAAGAAAAAGGGAGGGATACACATAGCACATAGCATACATATGAAAGGGGTACCCTAAACCAAGGCTCTAAAATCATGGACTTTTATGGTTGGGTATATAGCCTACCGCATGCCTTCGCCCCGGTTCTCCATACCATAAGGTAAACAGTTAGGGTATTTCTCAAAGAACTTCAAGGAAGCTCGCGGAGTCTGACATCGGGAGAGGAGCGACCAAATGCTTAAAGATGTAGAGTTCATCTCCATAGTAGTGGCCTCATGCTCTCAAGGGAAATCCTGGGTAACTTAAATCGTCGCCTTTGTGTTAACGTGTCAAAAGACCCGATTAGTGGCCCGGTATGCATGGGATGGCTAAAAGAATAATAAAATCGCGAAATAGATTAACTTCTCCCTTTTACACTTTCAAATCAATTTGATTTTTCCAAGTTTTACCCTCTTTTTAAAGTTTAAGTCCCCAGTGGAGTCGCCAATCGCGCTAAATGCAACCGTGATTCCTACGAAAGTGAGTTAGGATAGTTAGTTTCTTTTTCTTCTTTGTTTTAATTTGCTCGGGGCGAACAAACCTTTGTGTGGGAGTATTGTTCGGTCTCATTTCGAGCCGAATTGATACCGTTAATAAAGGGTTTTCCTTGTTTTAGACCCTTAATTATGAGTAAATTATGGTGAGTTTGTGTTTTTGTAGGTTAAATCAAAGAAAAGCGGAAAAAAGGAATCAAAGTGCTGAAAAACCCAACTCCAAACGTGTAACAACTGCTACACCGGGCATAGCGCTCACGACCGAATAGCAGCAGCAAAAATTCGCAGCAGAACCAGAAGCGCTGGCAGCGCCCAGCTCTCCGCTCCCAGCGTGCAAGTCAATAGGTGCAAAAGTGTGCACCGCTGCCAGCGTCGAACAAACGCTGCCAGCGTCTAACGACTGAACTCAAGTCGGCCATGCCTCGCTCCCAGCGTTCAAAAGCCCCCTCGGCAGTGTCGAACAAACGCTGCTAGCGTCTAACAGCGGAACTCAAGTGGGCCATGCCCCGCTCCTAGCGTCTAGTTACCTGCTGCCAGCACCCAACATCTGACTTAGGAAACCAAATCCGACGATAATTGCTCCCAGCGAGAGTTCGCCCGCTGCCAACGTCTGAATTATTAAGGCGTCGCCGTTTGCACGCGTAGGGTTTCCGTAGTGCTTTTCACTTTCCCTATAAAAGAAGCCCTTAATATACGAGGGGAAGACAGTTTTTCTATAGTTTGTATTAGATGAGTTTTTATCTTTCGTTTTTCTTAGTCTTCAAATATTAGTTTTATGATTAGGTTTTCTTTAAAGTTTGCTCAAGTCCTTTCATTGTAATTTATTTTTTCTGCAATTTAATTCTAAGCAACATTACCTTTCAATCTATCGTTTTCTTTTTACCCTTATTTGTTGTTATTCTCAATTCTCGCGATTTCAAATTTATTAGTACTTGCTTCCACACAAAAATCCAATTTTTAGTGAAAAGAAGGATTAAGGTTTCTCGAATTCTCGTGACAAGAGGATTCGGGCAGTCTTAGTAATCCAAATCACACTTTTCCTTGTTTGTTCGAGAGGAAATTCGTGATTCAAGTTCTAGAAGCGAAGTGAAGTAATTCAGGTTAATGTTTTATGTCTTAAATTCAGTATTCAATTCAGTTTTTATGTTCTTGATATTGTTTACTTTCTTGAATATGAATTCTCTTTTTAGTTTCGATTTTCAGTCCATGATAGATTAGATTAGAAGTTCTAATTCTTTATTCATTGCTTTTAATTGTGCTCTTAGTTATGAATTTTCTTTCCAATTTTAATTTCGTTCATGTTTAGGTTAGTTCTTGTTTTAATTCATTATTTACTGCTTTCAACCTTGAACCCTACCAAACCAATTTCCTAAACCTGACACACCATCCATGTGGATACGACAACCCTTACTCCTGAAACCCCAAATATCAGTTGCCGGGAATCGAACCCGGGTCACCCGCGTGATAGGCCTGAATAGGGTAGCTTAGTTTTCTTTTTACTTTGTTTTAGTTTGCTCGAGCGAGCAAACCTTTGTGTGAGAGTGTTGACAGTGTTGTTCGGTCTCATTTCAAGCCGAATTAATATCGTTAATAGTGTTTTTGGTCATTTTAGTCCCTTAATTATAAGTTAGTTACGATGGTTTTGTGTTTTTATTGGATAATCGAGAAGAATAAGGAAAAGAAGGCCAAAAGAGCTCAAAAAGCCCATTACCAGCGGGTAGTGCCAACTACCCCAGGGCGTCAGTTTCCTAAATCAACAACTATTGGCTGTCAGTTTCGTCATGCCTGCCCTTGACGACCTGTCGTCATGCCCCTGATGAAATTGACGACACGAAAATTAAAAGAGGCGGTGGGACTTTAGGGTTTTGAGATTATTTTATTTTCTTTTCATAAGTCTTTCTTTATATATATCATTATACATAGTTATGAGGACACATTAATTTTTTATATTAGACTTAGTTTTATTTTTATTAGTCTTTCCTAAGCATTAGTTCATTAGTTCTTAGTTTCTTCAAGTTTTCTCTCAATTCATCGCATTGTAAGTTACTCTTTTGAAATTTGATTCAAGTCAATTCAAGTTTATGTTCCTTCTCGTTTCTACCTTCTTTCTCGCTATATATTTTCAATTCCATTTGTATTAGTTCCAACAAATTCCACCTTTTTTAGTGAAGAGAAGGATTAAGGTTCCTCGAATTCTCCCTTCAGGTGAGGATTCAAGCAGTCTTAGTAATCCAAATCATGCCTTTCTTGTTTGTTCGGGGAAAAAGTCGTGATCCAAGATTCAAGATTAGAGTTCAGTGCAATGCATTTCAGGTTAATGTTTTCATTCATAAATTCAGTAATTGATTCAGTTTTTACATTCATCGTTATTAATTGCTTTCTTGAATATGCATTCGTTTTCTTGTTCAGTTTCTAGTTCTTGTTCGATTAGGATAGGTTTTAATTCTCAATATATGTTTTCCTTAGAAATTATCGCTTTCAATTCTTTAGTTTAGTCTAATTATTATTTAATGCTTTTCGCAATGGAAACCCTACCCAACCAATTCCCTATTAACCTGACACACCATCCTGAGGATACGACAACCTTACTCTTAAACCCCAAATACCACAACCGAACACGTAGCCTAAGACCCTTCATCCCCATCAATTCATTCCAATGTCAATATCCATGGATTACCCTTCTTTACGGAGCCCCTTGTTTCTGGTTCTGAAACTGCCTAATAGGTGAGGCTTTCAACCATTCTCCATACTATCCCATGACATCTGTTCCTTCTTGCTCATCATAGTCATCCTTAACATCCCCCAACCTCCCACACTAGTAACAAAAATTTGTGAGCTTTCCATATTTAAATGAACCCACTTTATTTCCACCTCCCCGAAACTTGTTACTCCTCCTCTAATTAAAGTCTCCAATAGATTTACCTGAACCTTAAATGCCACGTATCGACTCCACCATAAATCATCCTTCTCCCTGTATTCCAAGAGACCTTCGAAAATCCTCGCTAGGGCTACTGCCATATTTTTAAAGATCTTCCCAAAGGGAATATCATAACCCCGAACCCAAAAGTTTACTGAAATGAATTTATTATCCAATGGAGATGTGTTTTCTCCATAGACCTTCCGGCTGAATCCTAATTTTATCCTCCTTCATGAAGAACTGAACAAATAAAGAGATTTTCCCCAATCTCTCTGATGCCAAGTGTTTTCTTCACCTTCCACGTTTAACAGAGGGACTCTCGAGGCAAAATCTTAGAGACTCTTGAGGCAAAATCTTTGACTTCTGTATTTGTGCAATCAACGACTTTCTCTTCCTCCTCCGTTAGCTTTAACTCCTTCCAACTGTTCATCAGAGGCAACTTTCATGGACAACCGACTAAGGGGCAGCACCACACACCATGGCTTCTGTGACGACATCAAAAGGTTGATGATGATGGACTTCACAAACCTTGACTGAGTGGCGCTCAAAGAGAGAATGAAAATATTTTACTCCTCTCAAACCCAAGTATTGTACTCCTCCATTAATTTTGACTTTCTATTAGTAAAATATTATTTTCAACAACCATAGTTAAAAAACTTTATACCATAGTGAATTCTCCTTTGAGAATAGAAGATAAGTAGTTATGCATAGTAATAAAAAAAAAAGTATATATTCTTCCCAAAAATGGATGGGACAACGTGTAGAGAGAGCTTCTTTTCATAAAATATTTTCTAAAAGTTCAATCAAACATAGCCCTAGAAAATATATAATAGGTATTGGCAGATCTTCATATGGGATGGGAATGGTGGGGATGATGCAAGACTACCGTTAACCCAAAAAAAAAATGTAGTTTAATTTTGAATAAAAATTGTGGATGATATTTTTACTAAATAAGTGCAATTAAATATTAGTCACTCCTACTCTTTTGAGTAATTTATTTTTATTCTATCAAAGATTTGTTGTAATAATTTTCGCACACCCTATATTTGGGAAATGATTTTACCCCACTCGACAATAAGAGAAACTTACATTTACCGTACCTAATGTTTGTTGTAGTAATTTTTATGTAGCTCACGTTTGGGAAATGGTTTTAACCCTACCTTATTGGGGTTGTATTACTTTTTAAAACCCTCCATTGTGTTGTAATAAATTTTCCAAGACTTTCTAGTGAAACGTTGTTTTGTTATTAGAGTTCTAATAAAGTAATGATTTTACCTCTTTCCTTTATTCCTCTTCTCTTTATTTCAGATGTAGTAAACGATCCCCCATGTCTCTCTTTTCTGAAAACTCAATCTCATTGCCTGATCTATTCCCCTCGACATTACTTCCCTCATTGTTGGGATTCACCTATGAGTTTGAAGTCCAACATCGGAAAATTAGTGTGAAAAGGGTATGGTATATAAGTCAAATGGGTTACTCCACTTAACACCAATTTTATTTTTTTAAATGAAACCCTGGGGGTGTTTGGAATGGTGTCTAGCTTTTTGGAAAAAAATAGTTTTTTGGGGGACACTTGGATGTTTGACCATTTAAATAGTCAATTTGGAGTGTTTGGTGGGTTAACGCATTGAAGTGGTTTTTACCCCCAAAAAGTCATTTTCTAAAAAGCTACAAAGAATAGCTTTTTGTAAATGACTTTTGGCTTTTTGGGATATAAATTACCATTTGAGCGCACACTTTATAAAAATTACAAAAACTGTCATCCAAATTATTTAGGAAAATTGGATTCTAATAATACGAACTTTTGGCCATATAAGACTAAATAATACGAACTTTTGATTTGGCGATAAATGTACGAACTTTAACCCTATATTACTCTGAAAAGATAATGGGACCCACTAAAATTTCATTAGAAAAGTTCTACAATGCACATGCTCTTATTTAGATGTCAATTTTCTGTTCACAATGTATGCTTCCAATTTTAGACTAGTCTCTCCTTTTCATGGTGTTATTGTTTTTCAACATAATCCTCTTAAACAAAATATACCATATCCCTTAGCTTCCCCACCTTCAGCCCCACCCCTTACCACCCCCTTCTAGGTCAGGAATTAGGATCTATGTTAGGTGCTGCCCAGTTATATAATACTAGCACAACATGTATATGTGAGTCAGGGCAAATGCAAGCTCTTGAATGTGCTAATTGTTTACCGGGTGATCTACTTGTCTATAGTTTCAATATCCCTTAAAAAGAATAAGATACAAGTAAAATTTGCTGATAAAAATATATATCATCCAATAGAGATCAAATGATCATAATCATTAAATTAAACACATTCATATGCATACTCATTCAATATTCGGGATGTAGGTAACTATACAAAATATTACTCCCTCTATTTCATATTAATTGTAATATTTGAAAATTGTATGATCAATGTTTTGAAAATTGTGATTATAAATTTTTTAATGTATGCAGTGATTTGTTACATAAAACTACTACCATTAGATTTATAATAAAAAAATTCTATAATAAAAAAATAATATTACAATTATAACAGTCAACTTTAAACAATATTTGGTATGGATCGGAGGGACTACTTTATTAACAAAGACGATATTCAGGGTCAACCTTGAATAGAATCCTAATTTGATTCAATGTATTAAGTGAATTAGGCAGTATGCTAAATTAAGCTTAACAAATCAATTAAGCATAAAGCATGCATCATGGACTATTTGCCTATTAATTAGACATAAAGTGTAATGAATGTGGGAAATGAATTCAACATAGTTACCAAACTCTCTTTTTAATGGACTGCACACCACTGGCTATATATTATGTACAAATTATGTTCATTGTACTGTACACATTTATAGTGGTTGTCAACCGTATGACAACCTTCACAAGTAAAATAAATTTTATTTTTGTATGTGTCAAGTTTCACATACCATTCATTTTTTCAATTAACATAAAATTACAAAATATTTTTATTCTAATCATAATTAATTTACAATAAATTTTAAAATTAATTAATTTTTAAAATATATTTGTTATTAGACTAAAACTTAGAGTTAGGATTTTTAAATTTTTGAAAAAAATTGCTTTATTTAAGAAAATATATTTTATAATTGTATACTAAAGAAAAGAAATAAACAGTCAACATCAAATTTAACATATGTACAAATGAAATTCATTTTATTTACGGTGGTTGTCATGGTTGACAATCGTTATGAGTTTTTCCTTGTTGCAAATTGCAAAATTAAATTTTAACAGAGGATACATTTACAGTGATTGTCAATCACAACAATTATTATAAGTAACATAAATAATATTGATATATGTACTAAGCATATAAAGCATCATTTTTAGTTAAAATTAATTGAAAAAAATTTTAAAAATAGATAATTTTCCAAAATATGTTTGTTGATTAGGCTTAAATTTAGAGTTAAGATACATCATTTTTAATATTTTTGCAGACGAATATAAAATTAATAAACTATACTTTATAATTTTATACTAAATAAAAAAATAACCATCAAAATAAAATTTAAAACATATATCTATAAAATTAATTCTAATTATTGTTGTGATATGATTGATGATGGATCACAACTACCGTAATTTTTCCTTTTTAACAAAACGCAAGTACTAGAGTTTAGGCCTTGTGGCGGGGGGTTAAGTTAAGGTGTCGCAAGTCAAGCCTACAACACTTGCTTTCTGCGAAAATTTCAAACCCCTTTGACTAATCAAACAACGTACGCCAATGCTCAATATTTTATAAAACTAACCAACTGTAGGGCCCGCGGCCCGGAGGGCACAGTCCCCACAGAGTGTCGATCGACGTAGGGTGGCTTATAGCTTCCTAGGGTGCAATTTCAATTTTTATGCACAAGTTATTAGTATTTTAATTAATCATTTCATGTAGTTAAGGACTAAGATATGTTCAATCCTCGATTTTCAAAATAATAGTGAACCATATCTATTCGGAAATGGACTGAGACCAATAGAGGACATGAAATCCTAGCGGATTTCCTGGGTCTAATAAGGTCTAAGCCCATCCCGAATAAGAGAATAGTCACTGAAGGACAAAATAATGCTCTAAACATGCATACGGGTCAAAAATCCACGAGGATTTTCAACTGGCATGCATGGCCAGTCCATTATTTTACACCCCATGACTATTCTGCTGCCTGAATTGGAATCTGACAGAACCCACTGGACAGAAATCCGCGAGGATTTCTGAACAGTAAACCAAGCCGATTCACCATTCAAGTCAAAGCCACCAGAATTTTTAGATGAAGATCAATCATACAAAAGTCGTTAACTTGCATAAAATAAAACATACGGAGTCGCCAGTTAGATTTTTAAAAAAACTAACAAAACAAAAGATAAAGTAACTCCACGATCTTCGAACCAAAAAAAAACGGGATCGGGGGTAAAGGTACAAATGTAAAGGGGGTGCCTTTACATTGCCCGCCAACGCGGCCTTTACTAGGTCGGGTCTCTTTTTGAAGGAAAAAAGTTAAAAAAAAAAAACATAAGCATAAAGTTGTCACACAATTTTCAAATTAAATCATGCGAGCGCAAATTATGAAACAAGCAAATGTCAAAGTAAAGAAAATGAAAATTACAGCGGGCGGGGCGTTGGAAGCTACATGGTTACGAATCAGAGAAAATCCAACAAAATTGAAATGAAAATTTACCAAACCCCGGCTGATCCGCGAGAATTTCTTTGGTTAGACCTCAATCCGTGTTACATAAATATGGGCAGTGGTGTTTTTCCAAAAATCCGCGAGGATTCTATGTAAAAAAGTGAATATTGTTTCTCCTTTTTGTTGCTAATTTTCGAAAGCGCACCTTCACCCCAGTTTTTCCACCCTGCGAAATCCGCCAGAACTTCCCCTTTATAGGCATGACGTCTGAGAATTTATCTGCAGCAGTTACATGCCCCCTCTCACCCATGAAATCCGCGAGGACTCGTCTCACTGGGGAGAGTGGGGAGAAACAGTTTTCTTGACCAAGCTAACTGCTAGTTGACTGGGGACAAAAATCTCGCCCAATTCATCTGAATTCAAACGGGAATCCGCGAGATTCTTCTGCTGCGATCTGCAGGATTTTCCTTTTGGGCTGGATTTTTGTACTGGGCTGAAACTTGAACTGGCATGGGCAAACATGAGAAATCCGCGAGAATTTCATCCGATCGGGCCAAAAATGCAAAAATCATGAATTTCATCTGGCCCAAAAATGCAAAATCATGAGAATTTCATCCCGGGCCAAAAATGCAAAATCATGAGAATTTCATCTGCCCAAAAATGCAAAATCCGAATTTCACTGATGGGCCAAAAATGCAAAATCCATGAGAATTTTATCTGGGCGAAATGCAAAATCCGAGAATCATCTTTTGGGCTGGAGATACTACCTTGAAGTAAACTCAATTTTTAGTGTCTCTGATTAGCCCCACTTTGACAGAGCCTGAGTAGGGCGAATGTCAAAGTAAATATCTTTGAAAATGTTGATAGTTAATCGGAGGCAGTCCGCTACTAGCTTGATTGCTGGATATTGTCCATGCTAAATTATCCAAGGGTAGCTTGAATAACAGAAATTTGACCAGAGGTAGTCCGATACTGACTTGGTTGCTGGATATCGTCCAGGCTTGATTATTCAAGGGTAGCTTGAATACTAAAAATTATCCGGAGTTAGTCCGCTGCTAGCTTAGCTGCTGGATATTGCCCAGGCTTGATATGGTTTTTTACCTGAGAATAAACAGGCTTGTGAGCATATAATCTATAAAAATAAAAATAAAATAAAATAAAAATAAAATAAATAAAAAAGAAAAATAAAGATAAAAATAATAATAAAAATAAAAAAAATGATGTGAATAAAAATAAAGATAATGGTAGTAATGATGAAAAATAAAAGGTAAGAATACTCCCCTTTCCAACCACATCTGTATTTCAAGCCTCAACTTGCACCTTCAACCTAAAATCCTCACATTTTCCTTTCTTCTTCACCATTTTAAGCTTCAAGCTCCTCACTTGCTCCGCACTTGCTCCTCACTTCAGACCTACATTTTCTTCATTTGCTCCGAAAATCCGCGAGGCCTCCATTTCTTTGAGGACTCAGCAGATCCGCGAGAAACCCACAAGACGCGAGAAACGCCATTCAGTGATTCAAATCCGCGAAACACTCACAGTACCGAGCTGAATTTCTGTTTTTTTTTTTTGCTTAAATCCGCGAGACACCACTCAGCTGAACGGGGAGTAATTTCTGTTTTTTGCTCAAAATCCGCGAGGTGCTCCGAGGTAAGTTTTCACTTGAGCTCAATTCCTTCAAAAACTCAGCAGATCCGCGAGAGGTTCAGTGTTTGAGCTATGCTTTTACATTGCTTTGAACTGTGAAAATTTGACAATTTTTGGTGTCAAGCTTTGTCAAACCCGCGAGGAATTAGTATTTCAGACTTCAAACTTTGAGCCGTATTTCTTCGAAAATTAGACAGATCCGTGAGAGCCCCAGCCAAACTTTGAGCTTCAGTTATGTCTTCTAATGAAATCCGCGAGAAACTCCCAGTACCGAGCTGCACAAATCCGCGAGAAACTCACAGTACTGAACTGAATTTTTGCTCAATTTTTGCTCAATTTTGAATGAGTTCCACATTTTGAAATTTTGCAGATCTTAACTAAAATCCGCGAGGAGCTCCATTACTGACAGATCCACTCAGAACCGAGGTACGCATCTAAAAATTTTAATAGATTTCTCTTTGTAAATCCGCCAGACATTACTAATAAATTCCTGAAATTTTCCTTCATTTTCCCAGAAAATCCGCGAGAAATTGCTCAGAATTGAACAACCCAGATCCGCAAGAACTCAAGTAAGTTGAACTTTGCCCAAATCCTTCAAGTTTAAACTAGAATTCTCCCAAATCCGCGAGGTGTTCCGCGTTCTAAAACCTATTTCCTACAACGAACTTTCAAAAATTTGGTGGATTTTGGGAAAAAATCCGCGTAACTCTTCAAGCCATTTCTTTTCTAGTTGTTCAAAATTTGAGCTCTGTTTCTTCACAAACCAAGCAGATCCGCGAGAGCTCCGGCTGATAGAGTTTGAGCTGCTAAACTTGACAGATTTTCGGATAAAATCCGCGAGAAATGGGCTTGAGATTAAGCTGGAAATTAACTGAGTTGTGCCGCAATTTGTGTCTTGGTTTGGAAAATCCGCGAGGCACTTGAAAAAAAAAAACTGTGTGGGGGTTTTTTCTTTGTTTAGAAAATGATGTGTCGGGATATAAATCCTCGCGGATTTCAATTATTCCCGGGCACATAAGCCAAAATTCCTTTGGATAAAGTCAGATTATAAATTCTTCCAACAAAATATACTATGTGTGAGGTGATAAATCTGCAAAAATCTAACAGAACCTATGCACATGTCTTATATATTTTTTAATTTTGAACATGCTATCAAGTCTTGAACCCAAATCCAGCAGGATTCAGTTTTGGACGTATTATGTTTCAGAAAAGTTCATAACGTTGACCTTTCATGTTCATTTTGTGGCTGGAATCCGCGAGGAACCCAGTTGCACTTGAACATTTTTTTATGTATTTTTTATTAAACCTGTTTTGAACTGTACCAGAAAAGAAAAAAAAAAGGCTTGGGTAAGAAACCAAATCCGCGAGGATTTTGTTGGCTCGGCCCGACCCTTTTTTTACTATATTTCTAAAATATCAAGCAGGTCAGAAATTGGATCTGCGAGGATATGCTTTGAAATCCATGACCTTTTTGATATTTAAATCATTCAATAAAAACCAAAATCATGTCTATAAGCCCACTTGGAAATGTGAGCTAATGGACTGAACCACCTCATTATTATTTTTTTCAAGCTTTGCTTGAGCATTTGAGAGGTCCATGCCCAAGTTGAGCCATTACTTTGTTTGGAACCTTCAACTTTATTCACAGTTTGTAATCTTACTTACAGTATTCCACTATGGTGCCTACAAAACCTGGACAATACCATCCAAAGAAAGCAGCGTGGACAGCCCATATTGCTCAAAAAGGCAATATGAGTAAGGAATGGGCTGGCCCCGATCAATGGGACAACAATGACCTTTTGTACTGTCGTACTATGCATATCTCTCATCATGCGTCCCGAATTCCAGTACGTGCCTCTTTACACATCCTTACTATCACATATGTGACCAGACTCTTGACAAACTCTTGAATTGACTTTCTTCGTGTTCTACCACCTTGCAGGCCGACAACGTGCAAGCCTGTGGGGCCATCGGGAAAATAATGAAACTGTTAGACGAACTAGAACAGCTTGGCTACCCAGCCAAAGAAATAATCCAGGAAGCGGGGTTTGGTCATTTGTTCAATGCTCTACAGGCCATGCGGGAGCCCAATGGACATTGTGTCGTACGTGCCCTAAGCGAACGCTTTTGGGACACAACGAACACATTTCATTTTCCCCGGTGTGAGATGACCATCACACCTTTGGATTTTGCAATGATCATTGGATTGTCCTTTGGTGGTGACCCTCTCCAATACTCCAACGCTTTGGGCCATGATAAGGACTTGCAAATAGAGTTATTTGGCCCTGTGATGTTAAATGTGGACGATAATCGTAGTTTCCGATACTCCATTCTCTTTGAAGAAGTTCAAAAGGGAAACTTTTGGGACGACGATTATGAGGAAGATCAAAGACGGCGAGTGATCCTTGCCCTCTTCATTAGCACCACAATTTTTGCTGACCGTGGGAATCGTACATTTTTTCATTACTTGGAGAATCTGGCGGATCTTAATAACCTAAATTATCTGGCATGGGGTGCCGCTGCTTACACCTGCCTTTTCCGGGGGCTTCGTTCTGGAATTCGAGTCCCAAAATCAAAAATCGACAAGAACAACACCTACCTTTCTGGCTTGTGGAAAGTTATAGAGGTATATCTCTTCTATAACTTTGGTTCCTTTCTAAGAAAATGCACACTGACCTCATTTATATTGATACAGATCTGGTTTTATGAATATTTTGAGGAGTTATCCCCAAAGTTTAACGCTGGGCCTGTTTTCCCAATCGCTCTTCGTTGGGGTAACGACGAATTGGTAGAAATAAAGCGCAGAGTGGAGCACTTGGAGCTATTCCGTGGACTTTTAAACAATCTCGGACAGGTATAATCCTTTATTTATTCCTTCATCTCACTATTTCACCATCATAACCCCATTTAATATATGTTCAGGGTGCACTAAATCCTTGGGCTGCCTATGAGGTTACTAATGATCAACTTCCTGACTTTGATACCTTACAAGATATTAATTGTTGAAGGATCCTATTCGAAGGTCTCTTCACTTTTATCTGGTACTGTGCTGAAAGAGTGACCCATCAATGTCTCCATATATGGCCTCCTTTTGTACCTGTAGATCCCCCAACGAAAATGTTTTATCCTCGCTCCCTGACACAGGAAGAACTCGAGGCCAATCTTATGGGATTTCCGATCGGGAACTTATGGATTGAGGGTGCCAATTATGTCGATTTCGCTCGTTCTCGCCTCATGGGGCCCATGGTAACTATAGGATTTACTTGCTTTCGTATTTATTCTTTCAAATATTGTGGTTAATCTGGTTAACTTGCAGCACACCGGAATTCCAGAAGTTCCTAACCCTCTTCGCTTGAGACATCGCAGAAAAGACTGCCCCGAGCTTCCATTAGCCTCAAACAGTCAATGAGTAAGATCTTTACTCACACAACGACGAACAATTTTCTTTTTCTTTACTAACCTTGTGCTTAATTTTGGAACTAAAGTCTTTTCCAGTGGAACCGAGAGCAAACTATGGAAGCCATCATGCTCATCTATGGCCTTTGGGATGAGCTCCAGGATATGCGGAGGCGATTTCGGCGCCGAATGGGCTTTGGACCTCAACGTGGTGGGCGTGGAGGTAGAGGACCTCATCGTGGTGGTGGTCATCATGGCGGAGGTGGTCACCATGGAGATGGTCATCACGGAGGTGATCATCACGGAGGTGACCATGATGATGATGATGATGAAGATGACGACGGTAACGACTATGACCTGGGTGGAGGTATGCAACTTGGCCCTTATACGCAACAAGGTGCCGGTCCTTCCGGTGAGAGTGGTGGGATGACTATCTGCGGCTCCCAACACGGCAACTATGTCCCCAACATCCCCGCAATTCCTGAAGATGTAAGTGAGGATTCTGCCGGGTCTTCTGGCAATGTGGCTTTCAAATCTGCTCGGGGATCAACTAGGACTCGCAACTATGGGAGGTATCTTAGTGAAAGTGATACCTCACAAACCTATGAGTCCACTGACACGTCTACCCTAGAACAGTTATTCGGCAGTTTGTCCATTTCGCAGGGATATCCCGAATACCAACAGGATTGGGCCTACGATGCTTATCAAACACCCACAGAATACAAGGATATTCCTCCTGAGGCTCCTGTTCTGGCCATGCCTGCCCCGAACGCCTCTTACTCTTTTGACTCATCTTCTTCATACTTCATGGGTAAAGAGGAACCAGTTGAGAAGGAATACGACGATGATTGGAGCTTAACAACCCCAGTCTTGAGAGCTCCCGTTTTGCAAGGTCACTATCCAAGCTCCTACCATGTTGATGAGTCAGGACGAGTTTATACTTATGAAATCCCTGATACTTCATGGGTCGAAGAACCTACTGCAGAAGAGTACCGTCTTGATCCGACTCCTCAACCTTCTTCCTGGGCAGCTGACGGGTGGAACTACTTCACTGGAGAAAACCCTATTCCTTCACTGACGGGCCGGCGCTTCGGTTTTTCAGGCCCGGAGTTTATAGACTTAGTCTCTGACGAAGAGGATCATTGAGAATTATCCATGTATAATGCTTAAACAACTGTTGTCATGTTTGTTATTATTTGACTCATGCACTATCCTAGATGCAGACACTGATGCAAATGCTAATGTAAGAATTATTATGTTTTTATTTATTATTTTTCTTTAAATGAGATGCAAGACACAACAAAAGAAAGACATTGAGCTGTGGTCAAACAAAAGTAAATTTCTATAAATATTGTCAGAAGCAATTAAATTTTGATTACACCAAAATTTACATAACAAGCCTCCCTGCAAATAATGACTCCGGTCTTTAATCGGCCCAAACAACTTGACAAATCCGCGAGGATTGACCTCGCTCCCCGGACCCAACACTATTGATAACCCACTATCATGAATAATTCCTTCCATCCGACAAATCCGCGAGGATTGACTTTGTTCCCCGGACTTAAAATCCGCGAAGTCCCAATCCCAACCAACCTTGGTGTCGGTCGATTATCACAATTGTTTAATTGAATCTACACCTCCAACTACTGAGAGTCCTTGATACACATTACTTCTATGACAAGGATTAAAAATCCGCGAGAATGTACTGCTCATAGAGTCCTATCCCAAAATCCGCGAGGACTTCCAGTTCACACCCACCTCCTCGCATCCATACTTTGAATTTTTTAAACTCTATAAAATCCGCGAGAATCTACCATCCATAAAATCATAAAACTTCCCCTACACTAACCCTGTGGCTCGGCTTCTTCCACAAAATCCGCGAGAAATTCACCCTACTACCCAAAATATGTCGTTCCAAAAAGAGCTAGAACAATGGATGCTTTCACTTCTATTTGCTGAAAAGGAAGAACTGAAAAGGTACAATCTTCACACTCTAATCAGTTTAAGGCAAGTGAGAATCATGTGGGATTTTTTGAGGGCTGCTACTGAATTCTAGGACCCTGAACTCCATCTATTTAGATTTGGAGAAAAAGAACTGTGTCCCCTCCATGAAGAATTCGGGGCAATATTAGGTTTTAAGTTCACCTCAACACCTGTAATTCCGACTTCTTCCAAAAATACTGCTCCGAGATATACTTCTTTACTCGGGTTAGAGAAAGACAACCTAGAGAAAATTTTAGAAGGTGAAAGAGTAAACTTTCTGCCTTTAATTTCTTTGTTCAAAAGTGGTGACGAACGAAACGGTGTCGAGAAAAAAGTTAGAGCTTTAGTTCTGTGCCTGTTGGGGGGATTTTGTTTCTATCATGGTGGTACAAATAGCGGTCCAGCTTCATTAATCAACATCAGCGAGAGTCTCCGCTGCGATCAAAATTTAGCACCAATGATCGTGGCCGAAACTATCTTGTGCTTGGATCGACTATGTGAGGAACCCGAGAGTGACTTCTCGGGAAGCCCCCTGCTGCTTCAGGTAAATTTTCATATTAATTTCCACCTTTTCAATTGAAATCCGCGAGGATCCTATCTTCAAAACAAATACGAGACTGATTTATTTGTAGAACTAAATCTGTGAGGATCCTGTCTTCAGGTAAATTTTCTGAATTTTGACACTAAATCTGCGAGGATCCAATTCGAACATCATTGTAAATCTTCGTCAAATACACTTGCTAGTGAGATTTATTTATGCAATTTTTCAAGAAATCCGCGAGAATCCCCTGAAAACTGTCCCCTGGAATTTCCTCGCAAATCCGCGAGAATTCGTTTTGTTGAGAATCTAAATTCTCTTGCTTGCTCTTGCAGGTATGGTTAATGGAACACACCCGCTTCTTAGCACCTCCTAAGAATGAGCCGACATTCCGGATGTCCCAGTTTTGCCAACATGCCCGTAAATATAAAGAACGTTTGACGGACAAGTGGTTGAAATGGTTTGTTGAAGAGATGATCATTAAGTGGCATATTACTTGGTGGAGGATGAGGGAAGTAGTGACCGTTGATCATCGATGCTCGTTTGTGAGACTTGTGGGCCTGACGCATACCACCTATTACTTCCCTGAGCGAGCCAAACGCCAAATTAGGAGAAAACAGTGGATTCCAACACTTGACTGCATCCCACCTAACCCTAGAGTCATTGCTAATGATGCTGTGAAAGTTAGATCTTGGCAAGATTATTGGATGAGCAGACCTATTCTCACTGTACCTACAATGGGCGGGAGCACTTTTGTATCTGAGGCTTATCGCCATTGGATAACTGAAACAGACCCGACTATCAGGAAGGACTTAAAAGAGAGGGAAGAAAAAGGATGGCAACCCTTACCCATTGGAGTCCGCCCTTTTAGCTCAACTGCTACGACGCAACGCACTTGCCCTCGGGAAAGACCCTTAGTGATAAGAGAACCTAGACCTACTCAAACTTCATCTCAACAGACTCCAAAGAAAGGTGGAAAAGAGAAGGCTCCAAACGACCCGACTATTAGGAAAAGACAACGAAGAGTATCTTCAAAAAGGCGAAGGATCTAGGTCGAGCACTACTCCAGAGACGGGAAAGAAACTCAAGCAAGATTAAAGAACTGATACTGCTTTGCCTTTAATTTTTAGGCTTTTTTTTATTTTATTTTTTTTTTTATACTGATGAACAGTTTAGTTGCAAGTTGGAAGCTTGCATGCTTGGTGTGCTTTTTTTTTTTAATTTAAACTTTGTGATTTTGGATTATTGGATTTCAAGTTTGATTGAAATAAGAATTTTTCGTTTATGAACTTTCGGAATTTCCAACAACAGATGTAAAATCCGCGAGGATTTCTGCATAAGAAATAATCCAATTCCGCAAATTTATATGAAAATCCGCGAGAATCACAGAAAAAAAATCTGAACAAAAATCTGTAAAATCCGCGAGGATTTCTGCATAAAAAAAATCTAATTCCGCAAATTCAACTAAAAATCCGCGAGAATCACAGTAAAAAAAACTAAGCAGCCCCCACTTCGAATAGAAACAGAGTTTGCACGTATTTTGGGCCGAAGGTGAAGAAAAAAAATCCGCGAAAATCCAGAAGCCTTGGTGTGGGGAAGTATATGGGAAATTGGGCTGATGGCAATCTACGCAAATTCTGACCCAGATTTTGCAAAATCCGCGAGGATCTACAGTACTTTAAGGGCCAAAATTGAGTTAGGCTGCGAAAGGGCGTAATTCGGGACCTAGGCACCCAAAATCCGCGAGGACCTGCCGAGGCTTAGATAAAATTTTTGAAATTTTGAGCCCTACAAAGGTTTTAAGTTTCATGGGATCCGCGAGGAGTCCACGTTGCTTTAAGGGCCGAAAACAGATAATCGAAATAAATTATCAGGAAATTTATTTGTTTGGGCCGGACTTAAAAGAAGCTTCCTACGTATCCACATTGTGAGTGGAATCAGGCCTCCGTAGTTCAAGAAAGTGACAGAATTTAGTTGCTAACTCGATAAGTTAGTACCTAATAATTTTAAGAATAGTTGCTGGTTTTTGTCACCAGTTTCTATATCCACTTTTACCCTTAAGCATAAAACTTTTTCAGTTGATCTAAATTAGTTAGCTGAGCATATTCATCGCCCTCCAAATCCATCAACTTCACAGCACCTCCGGGAAGAATTGTCTTTATAATGTATGGACCCATCCAATTGGGCCTGAACTTTCCTCTCGGGTCCTGGATGGGTGCCCTTATTTCTTTCATCACTAAATCACCTTCTCCGAGGTCTTTTGACTTAACCTTTCTGTTGAACGCCCTAGATATGCGGTTCTGGTACATCTGGACGTTATGTATGGCTTTGAGTCTCCTCTCATCGATATTAACCAACTCTTCATATCTAGCCTTAGCCCAATCCGCCTCCGGAATCTGGCTTTCTACTATAATTCGTAGGGAAGGTATTGCCACCTCTACGGGTAAAACCGCTTCTATTCCGTATACCAAGGAGTAAGGAGTTGCTCCCGTGGATGTACGAATAGAAGTCCGATAACCCCACAATGCAAAGGGTAACTTGTCTGGCCAATCCTTATAAGTTGTGGCCATTTTCTGTATTATCCTAGTGACGTTCTTGTTAGCTGCCTCAACCGCTCCGTTAGTTTGAGGTCGATACACTGAAGATTTATGATGCTGGATCTTATACTTAGCTAACAACTCTGCTGTTTCCTTCTTAAAGTGAACTCCATTATCACTTATCAACTCATGAGGTACTCCATAACGGCATATTATGTTTCTAAGTATGAATTTAGCGACGTGCTTAGAAGTCAATTTTGCATAAGATGCCGCCTCTACCCATTTTGTGAAGTAGTCAATGGCTACAAGCACATACTCATGTCCCCCTGTTCCTTTAGGAGTGATCCTCCCTATAATATCGATGCCCCACACCGAAAATGGCCAAGGTGAGGTTAAAGTAGTTAAAAATGAAGGAGGTTGATGTTGCAAGTTTGCATAAATTTGACACTTGTAGCACCTTTTTACGTAATCGTGACAATCAGCCTCCATAGTTGACCAATAATATCCCATTCTTTGTATCTTTTTGGACAACATCCGTCCGTTCATATGTGGACCACATTCTCCTCCATGAACTTCTCCCATCGAGTTCTTGGCTTCATTTTGGTCTAGACAAAGCAAATTAATGCCCATGTCAGTTTTCTTGTACAACTGATCCTGAATCAAACAATATTGTGAAGCCAGGAATCTAATTGCTCTTTGTGATCTCGTCGTGGAACTTTCAGGGTAAGCTCCTTTGGTAAGGTATCGATGTATATCATAATACCAACAAGTTGGATCTACCTCACAAACCTCTAGAGAGTAAACATAAGCTGGTTGATCCCTTCGCTCTATACATATAGGCATAGACACAGCTCCTCTCGGGATATTAAGCATGGATGACAGCTTAGCCAAAGCATCAGCCAGTTCATTATGTTCCCGAGGTAAATAAGTGAAAACTATCTGATCGAAATGCTCCGCTAAGTCTCTTACATAAGCTTGGTAAGGTGCCAAAGCTTCGTTCTTCACTTTCCATTTGTTAGAAACTTGATTTATTATGAGACTTGAATCACCAAATATTCTTATGCACTATATGCCCATCTCCACCGCGGCTTGCATACCAATAATGCGCGCTTCATATTCAGCTGCATTGTTTGTTGCCTCAAAATCTAATTTTACTGAAATCGGAGTATGTGCTCCCTCAGGTGAAATCAAAATGATTCCTACTCCATACCCACTTTGATTGGATGCCCCATCAAAATACATATCCAAATATCTTCTTAGGTTTGAAATACTTCATCATCAGGAAATTTAAATTCTTCTTTGTGAGCTTCATCTATGGGTAACTCAGCCAGGAAATCTGCAACCACTCTTCCTTTTATGGCTTTTTGTGGGACAAATTGTAAATCAAACTCTGATAGCATGACCATCCACCGAGCTACTCTGCTATTGACCAATGGTTGCTCCATCAGATATTTGAGAGGATTCATGAAAGCGGTCACATGCACAGTATGAGAAAGCATGTAGTGACGTAATTTCCTTGTTGCCCAAACAAGAGCAAAGGAAAACCTCTCTATGTTGGAGTACCGGGTCTCATATTCCAAGAATTTTTTACTTAAATAATATATTGCTCGTTCTTCTCCTTCATATCTTTGGGCTAGCATAGCCCCCATTGCTGTCTTCGTGATAGTTAAATATAAAAGCAACGGTTCACCAGGCACGGGCGGAACTAAAACAGGCGGATGTGCCAAGTACTCCTTGATCTTGTCGAAGGCAGCTTGGAATTTTTCATCCCATTCTGGTTTAACTCCTTTCTTTAACTTCTTAAATATAGGGTCGCATATCATAGTCAGTTTAGATATGAACCGACTGATATATTGTAATCGCCCTAGGAAACCTCTTATCTCCTTTTCCGTCCTAGGCGGTGGCATTTCCTGTATCGCCTTAATTTTTGCGGGATCAACCTCAATACCTCTAGAACTCACTACAAAACCTAATAGTTTACCTGAAGTTACTCCAAAGGCACATTTCTGTGGATTTATCCTCATTTCGTACATGCGAAGCCTAAGGAAAAATTTTCTAAGACTATCTAAATGTGTGTCATGATCCACAGATTTAATGATCATATCGTCCACATAAACTTTTGCTTCTCTACGCATCATATCATGTAACAATGTGGTAGCCGTCCTTTGATAGGTCGCCCCGGCATTCTTCAACCCAAATGGCATTACTACGTGCAATGTAACGCACTTCAATGAGTGATGAAGGTTGTCTTCTCCATATCCTCCTCGGCCATCTTAACCTGGTTGTAACCTGAGTACCCATCCATGAACGAAAGAAGGGCATGACCACAAGTATTATCTACTAGAACATCAATATGAGGTAAAGGGAAGTCATCCTTCGGACTCACCTTGTTTAGATCTCTAAAATCTACACACATCTGAACTCTCCCATCCTTCTTCGGAACCGGGACAACATTTGCTATCCATTGTGGATATTCTGACACACTAATGAATCCTGCACTTAACTGCTTTTCAACCTCTTCCTTGATCTTCAACGCCCATTCTGGTTTCATACGTGAAGCTTCCGCTACGTTTAGCGTCAGGGTAAAGTGGTATTCTATGCTCAGCTATTTCTCTGTCTATACCGGGCATATCCTGGTATGACCAGGCAAAGACATCTACGAATTCTCGTAGGAGTAAAGTAAATTGCGTCTGCTCCTCGAGAGTTAAGGATTTCCCGATTTTGGTTAGCTTAGGTTCTTCCAGAGTACCTAAATTCACAGTTATGGTCTCCTCAATTATCGAGATCCGATTTTCATGGTCCTCTACTGCCTTTAAAAGGTCTTTAGGGATTTCAGATTCGTTTACAGCATCCTTATTATTTTCATTTGAGGCAAAGCAGTTCAGGGATGGGGAATGAGAAAAGTCGTAAGCAAAAGAGTTCATTTCATTGAATTGAGAAACAAGAACATCAACAGATGACTTAACAGACTCTCTTGAAGTAGATGCAATAGATTTAGTGGGCTTGAAGCCCAAACCTAGAACAGACTCGGAAAATGGGACAGAAACGGAATGAAAACTAGACCCAGATCCATAAACAGATTCTCCTAAAGCTAGAGTGAACTCCTTGTCACCGTCAGCCGCTATCCAAGTGATTTGCTTACTCTCTTGGCCCCATGTTGCGACGAGCTTAGTAGGATCAAAATCCATACTTGATAGGGCTAAAGAAAGTGCTTCTACAGGTTTCTCTTCTTTCTGTGCCTCTTGCCCAAATAAAATCCCAAAGATATTATTCCCGGCTAGATGAGTCCAATCTAGTGGGGACCTTTTCTCCCGCGCTAGTGTGAATAGTTCCTCCTCGAGTAGCATGCAGTCGTTGAAAATCTCCAGACCTGGAACCAAAATCCCCTTGTTTTTTAAGTAATATGGCTCCGGAAAGCCAAAGTAGGGAAAACAATCTCCTTCTTTCATAAACTGCCCATTGAGCGTGAGTAGATACAGCTTTACACTATAAAGCGGTATTGGCTCATTCTTCTTAACCCTCACAACCTTTTTTGCTAACCGTTGCTCTTCCTCAGTTGGGGTATACCTTAGCCCAAAATGGTGGTTGCCCTTTTGAGTCAAGAGGAAAGATGTAGGCCCTTCAGCTCTCCTCCCTAAAGGTAAACCAGGAAAATAACCATGCTTCTTGAGGATAGCATTAACTTTCCGGTTGGAATAAGGATCAAAATCCAAGGGTGCTTTGTCCTTCTCTAAAGTAGCGACAACATCGAAATGATGGAATTCCTCATCCTTTGAATTATGTTCCACTTCTAAAATCGGCTTTTTAGAAGTAATTACGACAGATAATTCCTCTCCTTTGATAGTTATCACTTGCCCCTTGACCATCATCTTTACTTTCTGGTGTAAGGTAGATGACACCGCTCGTTGTTCGTGTAACCAAGGACGCCCTAGTAGCAGGTTAAAGGAAGCTGGAATATCCAGTACCAAAAACTCAATGTTGCTAGAAATCGTATCCATAATGACAGGTAAGAGGATTGAGCCCAAAACTCGTCTAGGAGTATTATCATAAGCCCTAAGTTGGATGGCTTGTTGAGTAAGCTGATGGGATTGAATACCTAGCTTTTGAGCTGTTCTCCATGGACAAATATTCACAGCGGATCCGTTGTCAACTAACACTAAAGGTATCAGCTTATTGGAGCAACCTACAGTTAAGTATAAGGCCTTGTTGTGTGCAAGACCTTCTTTAGGCAAATCCTCATCACTGAAGGTTATAGTACTCTTGTCGGATGTGACAAAAGAAACTACTTCCTCGGGTGTGGTTTCAGGTGATACTTCAATCTTGCTTAAAGCCTCGATCAAAGCCTGCCTATGCTTTTGTGAGGCGGCGAGTAATTTCCAAACAGTGACGTCCATCTTCAATCTTTTCAACTGTTTCAGCATAAGATCTTCTTCGGGAGTAGGGATCGTTGTCTCCCCAACTCTCTCCTTCCCTTTGTCTTGGGGTTGGACTTCGGAAGGACCTCCTGGATAGTTATGGCGTCCGGACCGGGTAAGAAAGGTAACGCCCGAGGTTTTAGTTTGACTAGATTTTGCTACTCCCCAAAAGTCATCATCACTGTCAGAATCCCGGAAGTTGTTACTGACAGTATTGGTGTGAGGTTCACCATAGATATCTTCTTCATCGCTTGCCCATAAACCATTTACCCCATAGTCATCAAAGAAGCAACGCGTGATGTAATTGGGCTTCTTTTCATCAGTAATGAAATCAGAAGGATCCCATTCACATTCTTCAAAAATGGCATGTATGCCTAGTGGGTTGCCCATGTTGCTAGGCTTCTGTGCTGCCTTCGGTAAAGGTAGCTGCTTTGACCTAAACATCTCTTCCATTCTATTCTTCAAAGTGAAGCATTGCTCGGTATCATGTCCCCGAGCCCTATGATACTTACAAAACTTATTTGCATCCCAACTCCGTGGCTTTTCTTTTGGCTCAGGTTTTAAGTCGGGAAGAGTAATCATTCTCTTGCTTAATAAACGCTCTAGTGCTTGAGCATATGTAGTGTCTATCGGGGTATACTCGGTATAGCATTGTAGAGCGTTCACCTCGTTCCCTTTGTTAGCCGAAGTGGATGGGCCAGCTGGCTTCTTGTTGGTGTAAGTATTTTTCCAGCCCCCAGTTGTGATTCCCTTAGCGAACTCACTTTCAATCTTTGTTCCAGCTAACCTTAACGAGACAAAGTCTTTGAGAGGTTGGAACCTTAAATGAGTGTTGTACGAGGGTTGCAGACCCCGAACAAGCATGTCAACTTGGTGTTCCTCAGACGGTCGGTCTACCATTTGAGCTGGTTTTACTCTCCATCGGGCAAAGTAGTCGGAGAAAGACTCTTTTTCTCCTTGCTTCATTAGCTCCATGTCCCTTAGGGTGACAGGCATGTCCACATTGTAGGAGTATTGGTGTAGGAACTCCTTGCAAAGCGAGTTCCATTGTGAGGACTTGGTGTGACTAAGTGTATTATACCACTTCATAACATCCGGGCCCAAAGTCCAAGGAAAGATAATGTGATAAATATCCTCTTCTACTCCCTTGAGTGTCATAGCCCCCATGAAATTCCGCACATGTTGATGTGGACTCTCAGTACCATGAAATTTGATATCAGGCATGTTGAACTTAGGGGGAAGTCTACCTCTTGGAACAGGCGTGAAACCTATGTCATCCATAAACTGATTGTTGAAGAGTGTAGATTCCTTCAGCATTTGTTCAATTCGATCAAGTCTCGAGTTCGAAACCCCGTGGACCGACCCATCCTTCTCCTTTCCTGATTGCTCAATCTCACCCGTAGGGGAATTCTTCAGATTCGAATTCTTTGCCTCTTCCATAGCGTGAATGACAGCATCAATTCTCTGATTTTGTGCTTCTAGTTGAGCATTCATAGTGACTTGCATGTTCATAATTATGTTGGTGAGCTGTTCCATTTCAGTATGTGGAGGAGGTGGTGGAGGAGGCACCGGCTCCTCCTCTGGATCACTATGCGGATGGCCTTCAGGATGTTCACCATTGGGATCCGACATTGTCTCAGATGGGTCAATCACCAAAGACTCAACTCCTTCTTCAGATGCTTCTTCGTCGGTCGCCTCTTTATCGGTTACTTCGGATGATGCACGATCTTCGTTGCTGTCGTAGTGGATGTCAAAAGTCTCCAACCGGCCGGTCTCGTCCCTTTGATATACCCGAAACCAACCTATTATGTCCTGAAAGATGAAGGGATTTGAAGACTCAGCTCAACGATGACCCCTAAGACTTTATGCATGCAATGGATGAAGAATTTTATTTGAATCCCGAATAACCGAACCAAAGCTCTAAGTTATATGCGAAACCCGAATAACACTCTTACGCAAATGCAGACTCGAGCCAGAAAGACATATTTAGACCTTACCGGGCCGAACCCAAAATCAAACTTTCAGGCTCACGCCTCACGTAAGGGCTAAATATATCATTTTTAGCTAACTACACACAACAAGGAGCCCATTTGGACCACACAAGGCCAGGCTCACTCACAAATCCGCGAGGATCTACAAGGCCCAAGCAAACTTGTGTGACCCAAATGGCCTACTTGCACTAAACGAGACGACTTTATGCAAATGCACATGATCCTAACAAAAATCTTTAGTTTAGACCCAGTAGGGACCGAGCTCACCAAGAATCCTCGCGGATTTCTTGGGCTCAAACCCACTATTGAACCTAAACCAAGATTTGACAGCTAAAGGAAAAGGGGGAACATTGATTTGGACTATATAGGGCTCAGCCCAACCTGAAATCCGCAAGGATTCCAAGGGCTCGAGCCTTGTATAGGCTAAACCAAACATCTCAACCCTTTACGCAAATGCACGATTTTTTTGAGTTTTAGTTTTTTTTTAAAGTCTAAGCATTAAGGCACGTCTCGGGTTCGAGGATCAATAAAAACACATAGCACACAAATGAACTCCAACCTAGCCAAGGATCTATGCTTAAAGATCAAGGGTTGGGTCAACGTAACCTCTAGCTCGTGTCCCAAGTGCTTTGTCTTCCATGGGGTGCATGGCAAGACTAGCACAATCGGGTTGCTCCTTTCGTCGTAAGGACTAAAGAGTGATGCACGAGTGGGAAAACAACCACCGGCTTAGTGAAGGTCTAAATGGACCCACCAAGTTGAATGGTTTTGTTTTCCCAAAATGGTAAAAATAGGGATAAAAACCTAAACGGTGCCTTATGTGCCCAACAAAGGGGAAGGCCCGAAAATGCACAAAATGCCTAAAAGAAAAAAAAAGTGACAACTTTTTTTTAAAAAAAAAACCCCCGACTTTTCAAGTCTTACCCACTTACTAAATAAGTCCCCAGTGGAGTCGCCACTGTAGGGCCCGCGGCCCGGAGGGCACCGTCCCCACAGAGTGTCGATCAACGTAGGGTGGCTTATAGCTTCCTAGGGTGCAATTTCAATTTTTATGCACAAGTTATTAGTATTTTAATTAATCATTTCATGTAGTTAAGGACTAAGATATGTTCAATCCTCGATTTTCAAAATAATAGTGAACCATATCTATTCGAAAATGGACCGAGACCAATAGAGGACATGAAATCCTAGCGGATTTCCTGGGTCTAATAAGGTCTAAGCCCATCCCGAATAAGAGAATAGTCACTGAAGGACAAAATAATGCTCTAAAGATGCATACGGGTCAAAAATCCGCGAGGATTTTCAATCGCATGCATGGCGACCCATTATTTTACACCCATGACTATTCTCTGCTCGAATTGAATCGACAGAATCCCATCGACGTAAATCCGCGAGGATTTCGAGCGAAACCAAGCCGATTCACCATTCAAGTCAAAGCCACCAGAATTTTTAGATGAAGATCAATCATACAAAAGTCGTTAACTTGCATAAAATAAAACATACGGAGTCGCCAGTTAGTTTTTAAAAAAAACTAACAAAACAAAAGATAAAGTAACTCCACGATCTTCGAACCAAAAAAAACGGGATCGAGGGTAAAGGTACAAATGCAAAGGGGGTGCCTTTACATTGCCCGCCAAAGCGGCCTTTACTAGGTCGGGTCTCTTTTTGAAGGAAAAAAGTTATAAAAAAAAACATAAGCATAAAGTTGTCACACAATTTTCAAATTAAATCATGCGAGCGCAAATTATGAAACAAGCAAATGTCAAAGTAAAGAAAATGAAAATTACAGCGGGCGGGGCGTTGGAAGCTACATGGTTACAAATCAGAGAAAATCCAACAAAATTGAAATGAAAATTTACCAAACCCCGGCGGATCCGTGAGAATTTCTTTGGTTAGACCTCAATCCGTGTTACACAAATATGGGCAGTGGTGTTTTTCCAAAAATCCGCGAGGATTCTATGTAAAAAAGTGAATATTGTTTCTCCTTTTTGTGTTGCTAATTTCCGAAAGCGCACCTTCACCCCAGTTTTTCGACCCTGCGAAATCCGCCAGAACTTCCCCTTTATAGGCATGACGTCTGAGAATTTATCTGCAGCAGTTACATGCCCCCTCTCACCCATGAAATCCGCGAGGACTCGTCTCACTGGGGAGAGTGGGGAGAAACAGTTTTCTTGACCAAGCTAACTGCTAGTTGACTGGGGACAAAAATCTCGCCCAATTCATCTGAATTCAAACGGGAATCCGCGAGATTCTTCTGCTGCGATCTGCAGGATTTTCCTTTTGGGCTGGATTTTTATACTGGGCTGAAACTTGAACTGGCATGGGCAAACATGAGAAATCCGCGAGAATTTCATCTGACTGGGCCAAAAAAATGCAAAAATCCGCGAGAATTTCATCTGGCCCAAAAATGCAAAATCCGCGAGAATTTCATCTAACTGGGCCAAAAAACGCAAAAATCCGCGAGAATTTCATCTGGCCCAAAAATGCAAAATCGGCGAGAATTTCATCTGGCCCAAAAATGCAAAATCCGCGAGAATTTCATCTGACTGGGCCAAAAAATGCAAAATCCGCAAGAATTTTAACCGGGCCAGAAATGCAAAATCCGCGAGAATCTGTCTTTTGGGCTGCTGGAGATACTACCTTGAAGTAAACTCAATTTTTCCGTGTCTACACCAACGTTTTCAATTTTTTCAAATTTTCAATACAATATATTTTAATGATCATTATGTATTCATGTATGTATTAGAGTGCTTTTGTGTTTATGTTAAAAATCATCTTCTAATTCTGATAGGAATCTAAGCTGTTTTATTAAGATTCTTTCTCTTTAACATACTAGTCTTTAACCCGTACGATACACAGGATATTTAAATAGTTTAATAAATAAAATAAACATAAATATGTTAATACCCTCAATTCAAGTAAAAAGAAGTCATTTTGAATTGTATGAGGCTTGGGAAAGTATCTTGCCCTGTCATTAAAACTATATTATATATATTAAGATGAAATCTAATAATATGATTGAATTCTATAAATATTGATGGAGACCATTCAGACAGCCCAGAAGCATATCAAGCATCATCAGTAGAACCAAACCAGGCAATGGGTGATGATTCAGCAACAGTAGTTGCTCGAGCAGCTTCTTCATCATCTTCATCACCCAAGGAGGCATCATCAGCAGCTTCAGCACCAGCATTGTCAGCAGCAAGCCTTGTTGTGCCTAACTCAGCAGCTGTTGGAGCAATTCCAGCAGAAACAGCAGGCTTCCATTCTCAGCATCAGACCAGGAGTTCTTCAGCAGTCACCAGCCCACCAACAGCATCCATCCAGACTTGCTATACCTTGGTAAGGCAAGTCTTGGCCAGCATAGGCCCTCATTCCAGCAGCATTGGCCATCCAAGCCAATTTCAGTTCCCAGCACAGACAGTCCAAGCCAACATCTTTCTCAGTTCCATATCTTTGAATTGAGTGAGATCCAGCAAAGGTTCCCTAGGGGATTTTTGTTCATTGACATGCAATTTTCAAGTTCCAAGCAAGTCCCAACATGATCAAGCAAGGAGGCTTTAATTTACAGGCACCAGAACAAGCAACTATGCTATGGTTGTTTGTTATCAGTTTTTCCAGAACCCCAGTTCGGGGGCCAGGATATTTTGCTCAGCCGCAATGAGGGTTATTCTAGTCTTTTCCAGCCCTTCTTAAGTTATTGAGATTATATCTAACTTAAGAAAAGCCCGGGAAAGTTACTGAGGTAACTTGGAATTACCCTCCCAGCTAGGAAAGGCCCTGATTGGCTGAAATTGCCAACCTTTGGCATTTTGGTCCAATCAGAAGCTAGCATTGTTTTTCCTTTTATTTTCAAATGTATCCGGATGATATTAGCTAGGATATGATGCAATGTAATGTATTTGGTTTATTTCAGTAGCTAGATTAGAAGGGAGATTAGCAGGTTACTTTAATTAAGTACCTCTAATCAAACTACTTAGGAGTAGCTATATATAGTGATGTATTCAGTAGCTTGAAAACACAATCAGTGATATTTTCAATAGCATTTTGAGTGCCAAAGTTTAGCCTCTCATTTGTGAGTGTCAGTAAACTCTCATTTGGGTTGAATCTACTTCAGTATCTAGGAGCAGGCATTCCTAGTGGCGTGTGTAGAGCTTGATTACTTCAGTGGTGGTGTGTCTGTATCTGCTGAGGTAACTAAGTCATTTGCCCTTGTATTCATTCTGCGGTGTGTCTGTATCAGAATAGATACAAGTCTATCCTTTTCAATTTTCATCAGTTTGTCATCTAGTTCAGCTAATTGCATCCAATTAGCTTTGTTTAAATTCAGCAGTCAGTGTGTGTGAACCTGTGTGGTGTATTGTAAGCTCTATACTCTAATCTTTGTGAGCTTGCATACATCATCTTGGTATCAGAGCTGCGTTCTATCTTAGAGTGAGCTGTTTGTGCTTAGTTAAGATGGCTGAAGCCAGTAGAACACCTCAGGAGGTTCTAGAGCAGACCTTGAAAGAAAAAGATGAAATGGAGCAAAAAATGAAATTCTTGAGTGATCAACTGCAGTACTATATGAGATTGCATAGGAGTGAGCTTAATAGATAGAATGATGACGAGATGGAAGAAGGAGAAGGTGAGAATCCTTTCAGTAGGACAGGAAGAGGAGGTCGAGGTCCTAGGCCTACACACAGAAGAAGAAGGCATGTTAGGAGACCACCTAGGGTCAGTGAGCCAGAAGAAAACAGTGAGAGTGAAAGGGAGGAAAGGAGAGAAGACAGGAGGGTTGAGAAGCTAGATTTCAAGATTGATATACCTGAATATGCATGGGAGTTAGATCCTGATTCTTTTTAGATTGGTTACAGACAGTAGAAAGAGTTTTTGACTTGAAGGAAGTCTCAAAAGAGAATAAGGTGAAGTTAGTTGCTTTAAAATTAAAGAGGTATGCTTCTACTTGGTGGACTAATCTGCATAGGAGAAGAATGGAGATTGGTGAAGATAGGGTGAGCACTTGGAATGAGATGAGGCAGAAGTTGAAAGAGAAGTTCCTTCCAGACAGAATTATTTTAAGTTACAACATCTGGTGCAAGGAAACAAATCCGGTACAAATTCCGGTGTCTACACTACCGAGATTGTACTTAAAAGTCAAATGTTGACTCTCAACTCTAGAAGTCCCGGTGTTCCCCATGTGTGTGACTTCGTCGGTGTATGCTTGAACAAACTTCTCCTTATACTTCATCCAAGTATTGTTCAAATACTCGACAACCCGTCCGCTTCTTCCAATCCAATGCGACTCCAAACAAGACCAGTTTACTTCGAATTCTAAAAGTGTGCTCGAATAAACGACGCGGTTCCACCATGTCCTCCTAAAAAACAATCCCTATCCATTCTTCTTCTTGCCAGTCAACTCATTCACTTTGTTCTCAACGTCGTTCGCTATATGCCAGACGCATAATAGGCGAGGAACTCCAGGAAATACGCGTCCTACAGCCCATGACAAAGCTATCTCTCGATCAGTGACGAATACTTTCGGTTTCACATCGACGCCCATGAGATCGTGCAGTCTTTGGAGCACCCATTGAGATGACTACTTCCGCTCGTCTCTCATTAATGAGTATGCAACAAGAGAGTTATGATTTGTACAAGTGACACCAACTATCTCACAACATGGCCACTTATTTTTGTTGCTCTTCTACGTACTATCGATGAGGATAACTTGTGGATATGTACGTAGAAGCTTCACCGAGTATGGTTAACACATAAAAATCTATCTGAACTCACCGTCATCATCAAAGTTAGTCGAGGAAATGTACCGTGCTCATTTGCCATGTGTAGGCATTGTTGCACGTGTGTTCTACCTTCCATCTCCTCCGACCGAACTTTGAATCGCTCATTATATATCTTCCCCACATTGGCATTATAGTCCGGAAAATTCTGCTTCAACGATGTGTGAATCGTAGCAGGAGTGCACCCGGTGACAGTCATTTCACGTATGTGCACTTTCATGTCATTTGTCAACGGGTGTCCCCCTCAGTGTCCCTCCTCATAAGGAACAAATCGATGATTGTGTACCCCTTTCTCTCCCACATACGTTCGGACGGCCCACCTCTGTCCCGTTAGAGAAAATGCAACTATCATGAATGGACACTGGCACGATTTTGTCTTCATGTTTACCTGGCTGTCACAATCGATCGTACTAACTTTCCCTCGATAACTCCCATACCGCCAGCATCTTAGATATAATCGCACTAGCTCACCCTCTTTCCCCCCCCCCCTTTTTGTAAGATGCTCTGACTAATCTGAACTCAATTCCTCTAGCGATGTCGTCGGCCCATGCAGTAAGATCCTCGATACAATTAAACCACTTATCCATATCAAATCGTTCAGAATAATCCACACCATCTCCCCCAAAATCCTCAAGCAAAACCTAAAATTCAAATATTTTCAAACAATTAGTTTTTCTTCAACACAATATTAACCAATAAGTAACTTTATATCACAAATTCAAAGCGACCCAATCATGGACAAAATGTCCCAAATAGGCGACCGAACCAAGGCCTGAACGCCGCACGACAACGTTTGGACCAAGGTTCAAATGTCGTATGGTAGCGACTGGACCTTGGTCCAAACGCCCCAGTACGGCGTTTGAACCTTGGTCCAAACGTTGTCGTGCGGCGTTCAGGCCTTGGTTCAGTCGCCATCTTTGAGCGTCCTGGCCTTGGCCTAGTCGCTTTTGTGGGGCGTCTTGGATTTCTGGAATAAATTTAACATTTCAAAACACAAATCGACAATTAAACAATAAAATTTACCTCATTTTCTTCATATGATGATCCTTCACTCATTTTCTTCGGATTAGTGTTTCAAATTTGGATAATTTAGATGGAAAGGGAGAGAATTTAGAGAGAGAAAGAGTAAAGAGAGTTGGGAGAGAATGTTGAGGAGGCAAGGGAAACAAGGGAAATGTTATGTCAAATAAGGGCGACGACAGTGAAAATAAGGACGACAAAAGGCAATGACCTAAAAAAATCATGTGGTGTATGGTTAAGTTAGGAAATGAATAGAAATTGTCCAACTATATTGGTAAGGACTTACAATTAGTACATAATTAGTACCAAAATTAGAAAAGAAAATATGATTACATATTTGGATGTATATTTTGAATTTAAAAAATAAAAAATGATAAAATGAAAGGAAACAAATATTAAAAGGTGTATTTAAGTTGGATCGTATATGGTGCAAAACACATTTCAATTATAGTATTTTACATTAAACGAATATATTCTACTATAATTTTATGGAGACATAGTGTTTTTATGTTTTTAGTTTTAGTTTACCGGACGTCAAACGACTATATTAAACTAGCCATGGATACACAACCAATAAATTCAAGATTATATTTATAGTATAAACTAATACTACGGATTTGAACAACAAAATACTCTAATCACTATAACAAACTAGGGAGGGAGGAGAGACATGTTCATTGACTTTGAAAATTATTTAATTTAATCTTTTCTATAATTAGAAAAGCAGTCTAATTTACTGAGCTTCTATCTAGAGTAATCCGAACCTAGTGAGTGTTTATTAGAATGGGTATGCATGATTGAGACTCAACCTTCGATTCACAGGAATCACAATATTATCTTATTCCTGATAAACAAGGAATGCTCTGCCAGAAATCAAACAAAGAAGAAATGAAAGATAGGACCTTCATCACTAAAACAAGAGCCAATTTCCCTTATTATTCAATTTAATTATCTACCGATAAGATGAAATCGATCTACTGATAAGATGAAATTAACAAACGCTTTAACCATTATGGAGGTCTTGACGACCCATGCCACATAATAATATCTTGAAAGACATAATATCATGATCACCTCAAACAAAGTGAAAAAAAGAGGATTAAGATGTGTAGAATTGTGATTAAATCAAATGGCAATTTAAGTTACCTAAAAAGGGAAACAAGCTTTTGCAATAGTCATAAAGCCTAGCCCTATAGAGGTGAAGCACCAAGTCATTGTTAACAAGGACCCCCTTTTCTTTTCTTTTCTTTTATTTCTTTTAGTTCTTGCAATTTAATTTTTAAAAAGAATGCATAGATATATTAGTTAATCACATGGATTATGTAGGTTGGTTGGTTGCTTTCATAAGCCTAAGATTAAGATTGATGATGATGATAGCTAAGTTATTTTGAGTGTGGGGGTGGGGTAGATGCTTAGTCTTGAAAATTGACTAATAACAACATTTTAAACAAAAATATATGGTTGAGAGGTTTTCAAGGACCACTAAAAGTCAAGCCAATATTTAAAGGAGGTGGACCACTTCTCAATTCTCTATGCTTTGCTCCTTCAAATTATTTGTAAGTATCATTAACATTGGCTTTTAATTTGATCCAAGTACTTTTAGAATAATGACATAGCTAACAACTTTATTTTACTGACATTACAATGCTGTTTATATGATGACTTGCCTCCATTTCGGTAAATAAAATTAGTGCTCATAAAATGTTGCTATTGAGAGCAAGGAGAGTTAGGATAGTTTTTCTTTGTTAATAAAAAAAATTATTTTATAACCTTATCGAATGATAACACATTGTACATTACTTCTATAAATAATTTATGTAGTCTTTAAACATTTTGATAGGATAATGACTCACATATCGCACTGCTTCATGATGTGTAAATAGTAGTAACTCTATAAACATAAATTAAACTCTCCATTTTCTGAATAATTAAAAGGAAAGAACTTATACATATACTGTATTCTATTATAGTAAAATAATGTTGTTTTTTTATTTTTGTACCCAAAATAACAAAAGAAAAATATTTTAAACTTCACATATAGTATATTCTAACAATTTTTTCACAGTTATAATTAAATCATTTCATACTTTTTATTTGGATATAGTTGTTATTTTTCTTAATCATAACACGTAAGCTTTACCTTCTTTGTTATTATTGTTAATGAACAAAAAATCTTGTATTTTTTACATACAATTTTCCAACTAAGTAATGTATGAATCATCTAAATTTACTTTAATTTTATCATATTATTATAAGGGTTTTTGGCTGGGAAAAATCTGTACTGAGGGCCTTGTGATCGAGAAAAATTCAAAGTAACTTTTTGGCTGATGGCAGTCTATACTTATTCATTATTTTCTCGTAGCATCCCATATTGAAATTCCGGCACCGGAATGCTGATGTGGCAACCGGAGCACGTGCCCTTTTAATTAAAAGCATGCCAGGTCATTTTTTAAAAATTCTATATATGGATGGGAAAAATCTGTACTGAGGGCCTTGTGATCGAGAAAAATCCAAAGTGACTTTTTGGCTGATGGCAGTCTATACTTATTCATTATTTTCTCGTAGCATCCCAGATTGAAATTCCGGCACCGGAATGCTGACGTGGCAACCATAGCACTTTCCTCTTCAGCTGGGTTCGATTCTAGCAAGTTAATCACTACGAAGAAGCCTCTCGGAGTATACAAAATCATCTCCATCCTCGAGAAGTCGTACCCCATTGAACCCGACCTTAACCGGGTCGCCCACCTTCTCCGACCCGAATTTGTGACGACAGTGTTTGACCATCGACCCACCCCTCAATCGAGTTTCCGATTCCTCATCTGGGCAATGAAAAGGAGGCGCTTGGAAACTTAGAAGCTGAAAGATTTCATTGCCGACATGCTTGTGAAAGGATTGGTTCGATGTTGCATGGTTTGTGTAAAAGTGGGGAGATAACGGATGCACTCCAACTGTTCGATGAAATGACTGAGAGAGGGATATGTCCGAATAATATAACTTATACAGTTGTGATGTTGGGGTTGTGCCATGCTAAGAGGCCTTGTGATGTTGAAAAGTTGTTAAATGACATGAAAAGGAACGGTTGTCATCCTGATGAGATAACTTTCAATACTTTGCTTTCTGGGTTTTTCAAGGTGGGTAAGGTAGATGAAAGATTCATGCTGTTGAAGTCCTTTTTGGATCAACGTGCTTCGGTTGCCACATCAGCATTCCGGTGCCGGAATTTCAATCTGGGTTGCTACCAAAAAATAATGAATAAGTATAGACTGTCATCAGCCAAAAAGTTACTTTGGATTTTTCTCGATCACAAGGCGCTTAGTACGGATTTTTCCCATCCATATATAGAATTTTTAAAAAATGACCTGACATGCTTTTAATTAAAATGGCACGTGCTTCGGTTGCCACATCAGCATTTTGGTGCCGGAATTTCAATCTGGGATGCTACGAGAAAATAATGAATAAGTATAGACTGCCATTAGCCAAAAAGTCACTTTGAATTTTTTTAGATCACAAGGCCCTCAGTACAGATTTTTCCCAGCCAAATTATTACTAGTCTTTAACCCGTGCGAGTCACGGGATATTTAAATAGTTTAATAACTAAAATAAACATAAATATGTTAATACCCTCAATTCAAGTAAAAAGAAGTCATTTTGAATTGTACGAGGCTCGGGAAAGTATCTTGCCCTGTCATTAAAACTATATTATATATATTAAGAAATCTAATAATATGATTGAATTCTATAACTATACTATTACATATAAATTGAATAAAGTTATACTTTTATATAATATTTTTTATATTTAAAAAAACGCTTAAAATAAGCTTAATGGAAGGAGTTGATTTGATTAGTGTCATTTGTGCTCATTGACACAACCTACACATCCCAAGTTTGTTATAATTGATAATTAATATTTAATATTAAAAAAATAGTGTCAGAAATTATAAGAAATACTAATTTGATGAAGGGTATGATTTATAAAATTGAGTGGGAGGTAGATTACTAATTAGAATTTGGGGGGAGTTAGACTCCTGATTGAGTTGGGAGGTATATTTCTCAAGAGCTCCCAAATACAGCATTTGTATGTAAATATCTACATTTAAGACCTGAACTGGGCAAATACAGTATTAGAATACCCAAAGAAAAATAATATTAATGGCAAATAAATGAGCTTGCAAACATTTTATTAAATCAAACGAAAATCACAGGTTGCAGAATTCCCATTAAACCGCTTAGGCTTCAGCTATATCTGGTGGTCTTCTGACTTTCACAAAATCACAGGCTGCTGATAGTAGGGCTTCCATCCATCCTACTGGAAATACACTTGATTACCACCTCCCCAGTTTGTGTGTTGGCAACTGCATCACAATTGATATTTATCCCGTTTCCTTTGTTGCTCCATCTTATCTCTATGTACCTGGACTCTGCATAGCAAGGTTCAATGTTCAGCGTCATGAAAAACTCCATATAACTCTTCCCCACTCTCACAACGACATATATATGCGGGGCGAGCATTCAACATGAAGATGCATATCAAGTAGGATAAAATTATAATCTTCTGATATTTTTCATCATGTAAATCCAATGCATCATGCAAAATTTTATGAAAAAAATTGTAACATGCAAATACATGCTAAAATATATTGATGTGGTATATATTGATAGTACTTTTCGAAAACTAACTTGTTTGTATTTGTAGGTTTGCCGAGAATTCAATGGTTGCTTCAAAGTTGACAGATTGGAAGAGAATGAAAAATATTTTGATGTTTATATATTATGTCGGGAGGGGAGGTATTAGATTATGGTGAGAGATAGAGTCCTAATTAAATATGGGTGAGAGTTAGAGTCCTAATTGGGTTGGGAAGTAGATTTCTAATTAAATAAGGTAGACTCTTAATCTGATTACTTCTTATTTATTATTTTTTTTCAAATCGATTTTTTTATTATTATTTCACGAGAGAGAATTTTTTACTATATTTTTAAATCAATTTTTTTTCTTTAATCTGATTGGCCGATAATCCCTACAATCACTCTAGATTGAATATTTCAAATTCGAATATATTAATTTTATATTATTATAGATTATAGATGTCTACTTATATCACCATTAAAGATCATTTATTTTTTCCTAAGTTAGGTAATCTATATTAAAGATCTCTCATTAATTACAATTTTCCCAATATATTACAGATACCTACGCTTTTCACAACTATATTAAAAATATTTATTCAGACTCTTACAACACTATAATTCTAATGACTTATCAAGGATATGCTACAAAACCATATTATCCAATTTGAAGTTACGTAGAAGAACGAGGTTACAATTGTATTTGAATTTGGCATGTGCACTGAAAGCGACCATTAAATTTTAGCTATGTTCTTTTAATATGTGTGGTTCTGCACTGTACTTATCACATTTTTTCATATTTATCGTAATTCTTCCATAGCATATCATACTATTTCAAATTTTGCAATGATAATCATATCTTTCTCTCTCCTCACTTTTTTCATTAACTTTTCACTTTACTCTATCACCTATCACATTATTCTTATCTTTTACTACAAATTTTATTATATTATACCACACTTTTCACAATCCAATCATACCATATCATATCCACATATTCATTTGCAAGAAAAAGACATGTATAAAGTTATGGGAACACATTCTGTGTAAACAATAGTAAAAGTAGTTCACATCAACACCTATCTTCACTCTTTCGGGTAAACAAAGATGATGCAATGACAAGGTTAGTAGTAAATAAAACCTTTTCCGAAAATGCCGTCCAGCTCATATACATATACATTGTCATTAAGGGTCCGTTTGGACCTAGGAAAACAGGATTGGAAAAAAATCTCGTGGAAAAAAAGTTAGGAGGAAAAAAAATTTGGGGTAAAGTAAATTTCTTTCTCTTGTTTGGTTTAAGTAAATTTTGAAGGAAAAAAATTGATTTTCTATTCAATTTTCTTTTCCTTGTTTGGTTTGAGAAAAAATACATGGAAAAATAAATTTTGCAAGAAAACTTGTAAATATCAAGTTTCATTTTTTTAGATCATATGATGTGATTTGGGAGAGAAAGAGAGAGTTAGAGAGAGAGAGAGAGACAAAAAGAGAGAAAAGAGAATTAGAGAGATAGGTTAAGTGACAAAGAGAGAGAAAAGAGAGTTAGAGAGAGAGAAAAAAGAGAGTTAGAGAGAGAGAGAGAGAGAGAGAAAAGAGAGTTAGAGAGAGAAAGAGCGATAGAGAGAGAGAGAGAGAGAGAGAGAGAGAGAGAGACAAAGAGAGAGAAAAGAATTAGAGAGATAGAGAGAGTAAGTGACAAAGAGAGTTAGAGAGAGAGAGAGAGAGAGAGAGCGATAGATAGAGAGAAAAGAGAGTTAGTGTGTGTGTGAGAGAGAGAGAGAGAGAGAGAGAGAGAGAGAAGAGAGTTAGAGAGAGAGAGAAGAGTGTTAGAGAGAGAGAGAAAGAAGAGAGTTAGAGGGAGAGCGAGAGGGAGAGCGTTAGAGAGAGAGAGCAAGAGAGAGAAGAAAGAGAAGAGAGTTAGAGAGAGAGAGAGAGAGAGAGAGAGCATTAGAGAGAGAGAAAGAGAGAAGAAAGAGAAGAGACTTAGAGAGAAAAAAGAGAGAGTGCGTGAGAGAAAGAGGGAAGAGGGTTAGAGAGAGAGAGAGAGAAAGAGAGAGAAGAAAGTTAGAGAGAGAGCGAGAGAGAGCATTAGAGAGAGAGAGAAGAAAGAGAACAGACTTAGAGAGAAAAAAGAGAGAGTGCGCGAGAGAGAGAGAGAAGAGAGTTAGAGAGAGGAAAGTTAGAGAGAGAGAGAGAGAGAGAGAGTTAGAGAGAGAGAGAGAAGAGAGTTAGAGAGAGAGAGTTAGAGAGAGAGAGAGACGAGTTAGAGAGAGGATAAAAAGAAAGGTTGGCTTTGATCCAAAATTTTTCTCCCAACTTTCCTTTCATTTTTGAAGGGAAAATTTTTTATTCATTATTACTCCAAATTTTCCATGCAATTTTCCCACAATTTTTTTTCCATTCCTTTTTCTTCAATCCAAACAAAGGAAAGATTTTCATTTTCCAAAATAATTTTTTTTCCATGCTGTTTTCCAAGGTCCAAACGGACCCTAAAACAAAAACAATAATAGTAATAGTAATAATAATAATAATAATAATCTATAATCTATAATCTATCTATAATAACATAAAAGTAATATATTCGAAATTTGAAATACTCAACCCAGAGTAATTGTAGGGGTTATCGGCCAATCAGATTAAAGAAAAAAATCGATTTAAAAATATAGTAAAAAATTCCCGCCCATGAAATAATAATAAAAAAAAATCATTTTAACAAATAATAAACAAGAAGTCTAACCAGATTAAAAGTCTACCTTATCTAATTAAAAATCTAATTCCCAACCCAATTAGGAGTCTAACTCTCACCCAAATCTAATTATGACTCTACCTCTCACCCTCGCACAAATCTAATTAGGAGTTTACCTCTCGACCTAATATATAAACATCGAAACATCTTTCATTCTCTTCCAATTTGTCAACTATTAACATTTGCAGCAACAATTGAATTCTTGACAAACCTGCAAATACAAACATGTTAGTTTTCGAAAAGTACTATCAATTTGAAGCAATCATTGAATTCTTCATTTTCCCAAAAGGAAAATCCTTTCTCCATAATAATGTTTCCGCAATAGTGTTACCCCTTGCTTTTCATCCAGCTCTGATGTGATTACTACTTCCTCTCCATAATTTTTTTTGCAATTACACGAGAGATTTGCAGTGAATGAGGATATGGCGTGAATTTTGGATGAATTTAGGGCTTGGAGTTAAAATTTGTGTAGAATTCGTACAAATTAGTGGCAAATTTTATGGTTTTAAAGTCCCATAAGCGTGTCACATCTGTGCTGAAGGGGTCGATATTGATCGGACATGATAGTCAAGAGGCAGTGGTCGGGTGTCCAAGCGAGCGGTGATTTCATAAAAGAGAATATATCAATGGTTAGGGTTTTCCCCCTTTTTTCAATTACGAGTTTCATTGTATTTTCAGTTTGATTTTTCAGTTAACATTTTTGTGTTTACTTAACTTTGTAATTCGGATATTGAATCGTCATATGGATATCATATCATGTCTTTTGACGTATCAAACAGCGGAAGAAGATGTAAGCTTGAGAGACCACAATGTACATCTCAAGTTATTGTATTGCTTATGTATAAACACCTTAAGTTGTATCCCAACAGTGAATGTTGAGTTTGTGTTACTACAATTATCATTAAATTTGTACTTTATACTTTTGATTTTTCACATGACATGTACCTTACTCGTCAATTACGATAGAATTGGTATACTTCAATTAAGAGATTCATTTATAATATATGGTTCTTTTATTTTCATTATTATGGATAGCTACCTATGAGGTTTTGAGTTGGATTGTATTTTTTCTACTTGCACCATGTTATGATATTGATTCGAAAATATCGTTTATTTATATTTATTGTCACACTTTTTACAAGTAAGATATGTGGTATACAATCATTGGAACAACTTATTTATATCTATAATAATGTAAAAATAATATATTCGAAATTTGAAATACTCAACCCAGAGTGATTGTAGGGGTTATCGGCTAATCGTATTAAAAAAATCGATTTAAAAATACAGTGAAAAATTTTCGCCCATAAAATAATAATAAAAGAAATTGATTTTAAAAAAATAATAAACAAGAAGTCTAATCAGATTAAGAGTCTACTTATCTAATTAGAATTCTACCTCCCAACCTAATTTGGAGTCTAACTCCCACCCAAATATAATTAGGACTCAACCTCTCACCCAAATCTAATTAGGAGTCTACTTCTCAATCTAATATATAAATATCGAAACATCTTTCATTCTCAGCAAAGCTGCAAATATAAGCATGTTAATTTTCGGAAAGTACTATCAGTATGTATATGTACCACACCATAATTATTTATTTTTTTAAAAAAAATAACATATTTATTTTATTTATTAAACTATTTAAATATCTCGTGCATCGCACGGGTTAAAAGACTAGTAATAATATAAAAGTAATATATTCGAAATTTGAAATACTCAATCCAAAGTGATTGTAGGGTTATCGGCTAATCAGATTAAAAAAATTGATTTAAAATTACAGTAAAAAATTCTCACTCATGAAATAATAATAAAAAAATCGATTTAAAAAATAATAAATAAGAAGTAATCATATTAAGAGTCTATCTTATCTAATTAGAAATCTACTTCTCAACCCAATTAGGACTCTAACTCTCACCCAAATTTAATTAGAATTCTACCTCTCACCCAAATCTAATACCTCCCGACTTAATATATAAACATCAAAACATCTTTCATTCTCTTCCACTATCAACTATTAATATTTGAAGCAACCATTGAATTCTCGGTAAATCTACAAATACAAATAGGTTAGTTTTCAAAAAGTACTATCAATATATACCACATCAACATATTTTAGCATGTATTTGCATGTTACAATTTTTTTCATAAAATTTTGCATTATACATTGGATTTACATGGTGAAAAATATCAGAAGATTACAATTTTATTCTACTTGATATGCATCTTCACGTTGAATGCTCGCCCCGCATATACATGTCGTTGTGAGAGTGGGGAAGAGTTATATGGAGTTTTTCATGACGTTGAACGTTGAACCTTGCTATGCAGAGTCTAGGTATACAAAGATAAGATGGAGCAACAAAGGAAACGACATAAAAATCAATTGTGATGCAGTTGCCAACACACAAACTGAGGAGGTGGTAATCAAGTATGTTTCCAGTAGGACGGATGGAAGCCCTATTATCGGCAGCCTGTGATTTTGTGAAAGTCAGAAGACCACCAGATATAGCTAAAGCCTAAGCGATTTAATGGGAACTCTGCAACCTGTGATTTTCGTTTGATTTAGTAAAATGTTTGCAAGTTCATTTATTTGCCATTAATATTATTTTTCTTTGGGTATTCTAATACTGCATTTGGATATGCCCAATTCAGATCCTAAATGTAGATATTTACAAATGTTGTATTTGGGAGCTCTTGAGAAATATACCTACCAAGTACCAACTCAATCAGGAGTCTAACGCCCCCCAAATTCTAATTAGTAATCTACCTCCCACTCAAATCTATAAATCATACTCTTCACCAAATTGGTATTTCTTAAAATTTTTGACACTATTTTTTTAATAGTAAATATTAATTATAAATTATAACAAACTTGGGATGTGTAGGCTGTGTCAATGAACGCAAATGACACTCTAATTATATCAACCCCTTCCATTAAGCTTATTTTAAGCGTTTTTTAAATATAAAAAATAATGTATAAAAGTATAACTTTATTCAATTTATATGTAATAGTATAATTTATAGAATTCAATCATATTATTAGATTTCATCTTAATATATATAAAATAGTTTTAATAACATGGCAAAATACTTTCCCAAGCCTCATACAATTCAAAATGACTTTTTTTTACTTGAATTGAGGGTATTAACATATTTATGTTTATTTTATTTATTAAACTATTTAAATATTTCGTGCATCGTACGGGTCAAAGACTAGTAATAATAATAATAATAATAATATGGATGATGTTGCCTTCACCATAGAATCCATTGATGCCACTACATAAATTGAAGCCAGCAATTTTTTTTGGGTAAAAAAAAGATGGCATATTCTCCCTATCTGGGTGTCACTCAGAACGCACTACCAATAAGCATCACATAAATTTTGAGCAAATACATGATGAATGAAGCAACTTTTTGGAACTACACAACACTGCATTACATTCTACTAGAAAAAATTTTGAGCAACTGGAGTTAACAACTACTAAAATATACTAGTTGAACACTTAGAGTAAAACTATTTGTACAATACTAGATGATGGTGAGAATTATGATGGTAAGGTGGCAGGGATACTGTAGCCCTGAGTTTGGACCATTGATTGATTGATTCAGGGTATTGTTTGGGCCAAGTGTGGAATGGTTGTATGTCATTGAGGTGGTTGGTTGCTTAGCTTTGTGGCCTTTTTCTGAGTGATGGAAGTGGGGATTGATTTTAGAATCAACTTTCTAGAGCTCTTCCAACCAGGAGATGGTTGGAGGTCATAGTGAGGAGGGGACACTCTTTTACTGTTTGGAGATGTGGAAGTGACAAAAGTTGACACTCTAGGTGTTGGGGCTTCATCTTCTGCTGGGGCTTTGTTCACATCCTCCTCCTCAAAACCAGTTCCAGTTTCATCTAATTTGTTGTCATCTTCACTGGTTATTGTGCAACAGGGTTTAAGGGTTGATGGAAGCTGTGTCTGTGTCTGTGTCTGTGTCTGTGTCTCTGACCCTGAGGTGGCTTCACCAAACTGGAATGGCCGTCTAACTGGTGGCCTGGCCCTGATCCCATGTTAAACAACAATTAGAATTAGTCCTCACACTCAGACTCATAATAATAATTCTTCAGGATCAGTAAACACACAAACATCGCTGCTAGTGCTACCTCACATGACTTGAAGCCTCTGGTGTTGCTTCGTCCTCATTCTTGTCAACTCTCGCTAAAACCTCATTGTCTGAGCTCCCAACTGCTACATGCTTCTGAAAGCCATGTTCACCAAATAGACTCTCAATCCCTGACAAGCAGAAATTCTATTACGATATTACAAATCTACAATATTCTCAATTTATACTGTTGTTTTTAAGCCAATACAACACAGAAATAGAGACTGTCAGATAAGCTCATATAGAATGAATAGACATAGTTGCTCTGTTTGGCCAACTCTACAGAAAAATAAGTCAATTAAACCACCAGGCACTAACCTTCCTTCTGACCAAAAGTATTCTTACACCCTTCGCATCTGCAGCTAAGAGAGCATCCAACACCACCCTGCAAAAACAGAAGAAAGTTTTAAACTTAAATCAATGCCCATTAACACATACAATGTACAAAGTAAAGAGCCAAACCTGAAAACATTCACAGTACTTTTTCAGGCAACCAGACTTCTTACAGTTACATCCTCTTTTATGTCTTGCAGAAGCTGGAGTTTTTAACTCGTCCTTCATGGTTAAAGATACATTAGAACAATGCTTTTAAAAGGGGAAAAAAAAATCTTTAAAGATGCTGAACACAAAATAGACAGTATGTAACCAACCCTAGTATGTGGAGTGCTGGAACACTTGATCACTTTAGGAGCAAAGGCAAGTGGATTGCGAGATTCTATCTGTCGACGGGTTTCAAGAACTGTTTCCTCGTGAATAGGCTTATTAAAGCAGTCTTGACAATTACAAGGCTCGACGCAGTATAAACCAGCAGCAAAGCACTCACAATAACTGCATCAAAAAAAAAAAAAAGATCAGACATCTGCATGTGATAAGGCGGCACTTAAATGTTTAGAAATGAATGTAATCACAATCAGCAATTTAACATGTGCAATCATAGAGACAAATTTTCTTTCAGCTTTAGCTTCTGTTAAATATTATGGAACTGGGAACATGATATATATATATATATATATATATATATATATATATATATATACATTTTAGAAATGAATGTAATCACAATCAGCAATTTAACATGTGCAATCATAGAGACAAATTTTCTTTCAGCTTTAGCTTCTGTTAAATATTATGGAACTGGGAACATATATATATATATATATATATATGTATGTATGTATGTATGTATGTATGTATGTATGTATGTATGTATCACTGCATTACAATTCATATTGTAGGCAAAAGCTAAAGCACAGTAGGCACTCACAGCTTCAGGCACTTTGACCTCTTACAGTTGCAACGCTTGCAAGAATCTCCTTCTCCAACATTGTCTGATTTCCGCCTGCAATTGCAAGAACGTACTGTATCAACAATGCTGCCACAAGCGCTCATAGCCTCATTTATACACAATTTTGCAAAAATTATGCTCCCAACGTGACAAAGTAGCCTACTTCTAAATCCAAGATGAAAAAGGAGACAACCACGCTATTGTACTCCAATAGTAGGCAGAAGGCTTCCTATAGCTAAATGACCCCCCACCGTGCAAAAAAAAGAAAACGAAAAAGAAAAAGTTATCATAGCCTCCATTACGTTTGGAGACAACAGTCAAAAGGGCCCTAGCTTGGGAGATCATGCACAATTCATAATTGTAAAGAGCAAAAGAGAGTGCAAAAGTCTAAATGAATCACTAAGGTACAGTCGAATAAGTTACCTAACATCACCAACATGGCAGATAAACTTATTACGTACAATGTGTTGGAAAAAACTGGAGAATACCTCTTCTTTTTAGGAGAACTCTGATGAACCTCAATGTCTTCTCCGAAGGTAGACTTCTCATCCACATTTCCACTAACCTGAACTGCATCTTTTTGTTCATCGCACGTCACCTTGGCCGAGTCTGGGGGCATTAGAATACTAATAGGCTTTGGATCAAAAGAGGACATGGTGCTTGGAGAGCTTATTAATTGCCTTCTACAAGTCAGAGTTTGGCTTCTGACAATAATTTTATCTCTAGATGAAGCGGCCAGAGCATTAAGGTGCAAACCAATACCAGGGAGCTGAGAAGAAAATTTGTTGCCCCCAGGCCTGCTGGCAACCTCGCCCTTGTCATTAGACGTGTTGGGATTAGCAGATGGCATCAGCGATGGAAAAGTATCAGCAGGAACGGATTGAATTTGCCTGTAATGAGCTCCTGACATCTCATATACTAGGCAGCGCCTACTCGTCATCTGCTGCTGCTGAGTACAAAACAAAAGACGAATATGAAGTTCCAATTCCAACTTAATTATAACAAAAATGCAAAACACCGGAAGAAAATACTTGGGAGTTTATCAGCAATTTCAGGTAGAATAAGCATTACTATAAATGAACATGACTGATGTAGGGAAAAATATAGGCTGCAATGTTATTTCTACCTTGTCATCAACTTCAGTATTTGAATAATGGACAACTTCCTCAGCTAGCAGAACATGTTCTTCAACAGCTGGTATTTGACTTGTATCATCTGAATTTGCCATGCCTGGATGAGAAAAACAAACTTCCACATCTTGGTGTCTAGAAGACATCTGAGGACAAACAGAATCAGGGTTCTCCACCCCATCATTGTTCTCATTTGGGGGCTGCAAGACTGTTGCAACGAAAGATCGAGTGCCAGAATCAATGCTTTTGTCATCTAGCTCCTCATGATTTTCATACTTGGCAGGTGTTTGACAGTCCAACACATCAGAAGCTTCGCAAATAAACTTCTCCCAGTTGCATTCTTGCTTGTTTTTCTGTAATAGAATACCCCGCACACCCATTTTATTTTCAAATGAACACCCTGCTTCCTCAGAAATGCCTTCACTGCTCTTCACAGGAGATATCTCCGTATCAGCCCTGTTAAATTCACAATGGGCCGCATTATCATCAGGGCTACTTCTCTCGTACTTCCAAGATTCAGGAAGCTCGGCCCCCACCTCAGGCAATTTATTGGTTTCCTTGACTGTTATCTCTCCAGTTGAATCAGAGTGTCCCACCTCTTCAGTAGCTGATGGTTCAGCACCTGAGGTGCCAGAAGCTACTTGTTTGATGCCATTCTCAGAGGAGTCATTCTTCAAACCACCAGAAACATCGGTTCCACTGCAGTGAGAAAAGGACAAAGGGAGGGAAGAAAACCATTCAAATCTCACAATTATAACTATGACAGTTTTCATATCATAATTGAAGATTAGGTAAAGCAGAAACTTTTACCTTTTAATCTTGGACTCATCAGGGCAACCTAGCAGAGAGTTCTGCAAACATTGAGGTGAAGGAAACCCAAGAGCATGGAAGGATCGCCCACTGCGGCTCAAGTTGAATGGTGTCAGAGGCGACAAGTTGCTGAGGTAATTAAACACAGGAGAATCCTACAAATGAAAAGGCATCCATTTGCTATAGTTAAAAGCAGGATCTTAGTTGAAGTAGACGAATATAGCGAGCAACCTAAAAATGCTATAGCAGATTTATCCATTTATGCTGAATGTATGCATGAGATGGTGGAAGACAAGGAACAGGAGTGTTAACCTTCCCCAAGAGAAAACAAATGAAATAGGCAAGACCAGTGAAATCATCTCTAAAATGAATGTGCCACAGTTAAACCCAACAAGACTATGCCTTCAGCGACACACCCTCTACAGACAGCAGAAATCCAGACACAGTACAAGGCATGGCAGTCAAACTAACAAAGGCGTCAAGTTGCACTCATCATTCGTAGAGGTTCGATAATGATGAAGAGTGGATTCACAGACAGACATTCTAAAGTGTACTCCTGATGAAGAGAGTATATCAATTATGAACTTTAAAGTGAATTTACTTGTCATGGTTGGTACCAACAAAATATCAAGAAATGAAATATGTGGACCATTAGTAACATTTGAGGTTCATAGTAAACCATTTCCGGGGGAAGCAAGAGATACTAAAAATACAAGTTTCATGGTGGGTTGACCTGAACCACACTAACTCAACTGTTAACGGAGGATCTCCCTTTAGTAATGATTTTGTGATATCAAAATATATACAACCTTACCTCCAACGAGCTAAGAGAACATGTCTCCATACAATTTAGTGGTGTAAGGTGTTGATAGACTATGAAGTTAGGAAAGCATTAAAACATGCAAACTGTATCATCTTCTTCATAAAAGTATTTAGCCATGAGCTCATGATACATACATTGTACCTCCTCATAACAAACGGCTATTATGCAAAGTGGACAGAACAAATTGATTATAAACACAAACGGTTTCTCCTCCCCTGTCAGAGTCCTTGGAATTCCCTGAGTCCCAAAACCCTACATACCTAGTTTGTTCCATGAATACAGTGCTTTTTTCCAAAGCCTTAAGTATGTAAATTCTGACATAAAAATAAAAATCCAGGAATCAAGATGTACGAAATCACTTCAAGGACACCCAAACCCACCCCCACCCCCCCTTCAAGTCTTGTATCAAGGGATTAAACCAAAATATAGCTAGAAATAAATGTATGTCTCCTTAATTCTTAGGGAAAACTGGAACAAAGAACTAAAGCAGCGAAGAATTGACCTTAAGATTCACAAATTGGTCCTCCATTTTCAATTGATTCTCCTCACTAGTTTCTCCATTAAACCCTAAGAGAATTCTCCAGGAAATGCAGCAAAGAAGACTCACAAAATATTATAAAGGAAGAAAGTACATAATTTCAACTGACAAAACCTAGATCTGAACCCGCAAAAGAACAAACCACAATTTCACTGAATCTTTTTGGACAACACCTAGAATTCTAGCTCTATCTTCTTCTTCTCCAACTGAGGCAGCAAAAGATCAAAACTTTAAAGTACCCAGAACTAAAAATCCCAAAATTATACCTCAAATTTGGAAAGGAGGGAGGATGGACTAGGTTGAGTTTTCTTATCTGGGGTATCCATGACCATGAGAGAGAAAATGGTTTAAGGCCTAACCTGCCTTTCTCTCTCTACCCAAGGAGAACATAATACAATAGCATGGTGAAGAAAGGGGCATCCATTTTTCTCTCTCCTCCTCTCTCTATATAATCTGCATTTTTTTCTTCTACCTTGTGGGTGGTTTTTTTTTTTTTTCCTGGTGTGTGAAATTATTAGCTAGGTTGGAGTTGAGGGTGCAAGAAGAGAAGAGGCGGGAAGGCGGGAAAAAGTTTGGGAATTAATTTAACCTTTTTGTTTTTTTGGGGTTGAGGTATCCACAATTCACAATTGGGGGCCACTGCAGAGTTTCTATTTGTTGTCGTTTAGTCGCATTGATGGTTGTGTCACCGGCGGTGACAATGGGGACTTGTCACAGACCTGTCAGAGTGGGAATTCTCTCTAACACCAGTCACTGACTCACACTGTAAAGTCTGCAGGACACCTGTTGTTTTTGTTTTTCATATTTATGGAAAATTGGAACAGAAGGGGAATATTATTTTCTTCAAATAACAATTTTTAAAATCAGGTTAATTTTTAACATTCGTGAACTGTACACTGTTTGGATAAAAATATCAATTAACTTTTCAAAAAAATCGAAAATATCACTGAGTTTGAAAAGTGTCATAATTGTCAAGAACTTTTACAAAAAATCAAAAATATCATTTTTATCTATTATAGTTGGCTTATAGATAAAATTTACTGGTGATTAGGCTAAATTATCACTCAACTTTCCCAAATAGTCAAAAATACCGTTATCATCAATTAAAATAAAAAATTTCAGTAACTTTTATTTATTTAAATTAATATATAAAAATATTAAAGTTTCTAATGAAGATTCAATAAAAAATAAATATTTTGTTTATAAATCATGTAATAGTAAAATAATTTTTCTACGATTAGGATTTTATATAGTAAAGTTGATTTTTCAAAATTTTCTCTATTAAATTTTAATTATTTTACTTGTTATTTAATACTTAAAATATTGTAATACAATTCCTTCTATGACTTGTTTTCTGTTACCTTTGCTTGATTATAACCTGCAACACATCACTTTAACGTTGAATTTCTAAAATAATATATATATTTGACAAGTGACAAAACATTCTATATTACTTGTATAAATAGTTCATTTATTATACAAATATTTTGATAATGCCATGATCCATATATATATATATATATATATATATATATATATATATATATATATATATATATATATATATATATATATATATGTATATAATGACAAGAGGAGTTTTTTTAGAAGAGAAGCATGGGAAATCCTAACCCTTGGTTTCAAAATTAAGGGTGGGTGTAATTATTTGTTTTATCTTTATTTCAAATATCTTATTCTAAAATATGATTGGCTAATTTTTTTTTAATATTATTTTCTTTTTGCCAATCATGTGAGAGGGGAGGGGAAAGGCCACTATTGTTTGCATGCTGGGGGAGGACAATTACTGATGTCAGTTCCCAAAACACAACAATCATTCCACCATTTTTTTGAAAGACATTCACTGCTGCAAGGGACGCCATAACCGATTGCCAAAAGTAAAGTCTTGAAGGTCATAACTCGAATTCCCGCTGAATTGTAAGATCATCTTGGTTCCGGCACTCGAATTATAAGAGCATCTTGGTTCCAGCACTCGAATTGTAAGAGGATCTTGGTTCTGGCACTCGAAATCGCACTTCGAGGCCATAACGAGGCGGATGCACTAGAAGTGCGATTTTTCCGGCACACATCTTGGTTCCGGCGACGAGTTTCCGGTGAGGTTTGGTTGAAGTGAACCCCAGTTCAGGCGGTTATCCGATAAGGGTGTTTTTCCATAATTCTAGGGTTTGTGTTCCCGTTTTTCTCTTTTTCTTTTTTTTTTTGAATTCGATGTTTTTTCCATAATTTCGGTGAGTTTTTTTCCAGAATTTGATGTTTATTGTAACAGTTAAGGGTGATTTTTGTCAGTTCAAGGAGGGAATTGTGTAATTGATCATGGCGTCGAAAGGTGTGACCGAACCAGAGGTTGAAGAAACGGAGAAGGAGATGTGAGTTACCGTTTTTATGGCGTTTTGTGGTTCATGTCAGTGTGTGATGTTCATTTTTTGACATTGTTGATGTTCATTGTGGGATGTTTTCGGGGTTCATGTCAATGTGTGATGTGCATGCTGATGCTAATTTTCAATTTGACTTCCTGCTGGTGTTCGTACAGTGTTGATGTTTATTGTCGGATGTTCTTTGGGTTTGTTGTTCATTGTATGAGTTCAATGTATGTGGATGTCTATTTTTGAATTGATGCAAGTTGATGTTCATGACAGAACAAGTATTCGAGAATTGCATTGATTTTCATTTTAGTTATCATGATGTTATTATTTGGGTGCATCCTGATGCTTATTTCATGTTGACTTGATGTTCATACAGTGTTGTCTTGATGTTCATTTTTGAATGTTCTTTTTTTGGGTGCACCCTGACGCTCATTTCAGATTGACTTCGTGGTGGTTGTTTAATTGGATGTGTAGAGGAGGGGAAACAAATGCGCCGATACAGAGCTCTGATGGAAGAACTATTGTCTTGGTGCCAAATCCAAGGCCAACGTAAGTATAGTGACAAAATAATGCATTTTGGGTGTGTTCCATATTGATGATCGCTAACGGTGTTGTCTGGATTGTAGGGGTGTAAAACCCCGAAAAAATCCAAAGATGTTGACCGTGACGTGGCTAACGGTGTTGTCTGGATTATAGGGGTGTAAAACCCCGAAAAAATCCAAAGATGTTGACCGTGACGTCGTTAGTAAATTAGGTTTGACTTGGTTATTTATTATTATTCGTTTGTGTTTATCTTGCTAACACTTGAGCTCGTAGGATCGTTGAGTGACTAACAAGGGTATATCGGTATTTTTTTTCGTGGGTTTAGCATTATTAGTATTACTCTTATTATTATTAGTATTATTATTAATATTTTTGTGTTTATTAAAATTGTTATATGAGTAATTGTGTGAATATTATTTGTTATGTGATTATTATTAGTGATATTATTATTAGTATTATTATTATTACTATTATTATTGTTATTAGTTGTTTTCCAGAAAAATCAGATTTTTAATTGTTAGTGTTGGGTTGGGTTAGGATTAGGAATAATACTAATTGGGCCTTAACCTTGTGATTAGTATAAAAGCTAAGTTTCTCTCTCAAAACCCTAATCTCCTCTCAAACCAAACCCTAACCCTAGTCTCTCTATCTCTCTCCCCGTGTCTGCCGCGCCACCCCGCCACCACCGCACCGCCTGCGCCACCGGCAGCTACCGCAACCACCATCACCGTTTTTCTTTTCTCTCTCTCTCTCTCTCTCTCTCTCTCTCTCTCTCTCTCTCGTTCCTCTCACCCTCTTTGCCCCACCACCACAGCAGCCACTGCACCACCAGGCCACCATCGCCATCGCCCAGACGTTAGACAACCGCCACGCCACTGCTGCTGCCCGATACCGCCACCGCCGCCGCCCAGAATGAAGGCAAGGACAAGGGGTTGTTTCGCCATTGTTCAAATCGCCTGTTCTTTGCCGACCACCACCGGACACCAACACCCACACCACCGCCTATGACGCCGCCGCCGCCTCGACCGGCCACCACCCACTCGCCGGAAAAACCGTGCCCAGAACCCCTTGCGTAAACCCTAATATTCTTTTAAAAACTTTTCTTCTTTTCTTGTTTTTTTCTGTTATTATCATTATTATATTATCACTATTTCTTGTTTTAAATCTTGTAATTGGGTGATTAAGGGTGTAATTTTATTAAGTTGATTATTTGTAATTTTTGTTCTTGTGTTGTATTATTTATGTGTAAATTGTCTAAATTATTTTATGTAACTTTTATGTTTTAATTTGGTGTTTTAGGGTTGTAATAATTGTAGTAAAATTATTATTGTTCAATTGTTTAAGGTACTTGTTTCTTGTGAATCATGTTAGAGTTTTAGATAACACTATTAATGTATGCACGAATTCTTAAAGTTTAATGACCTAGATTAATTCTTGAATTATTAGTTAAGTTTTCACGTGTTCTTTATTTCAATCATGTTAATTTTATCTTGTTTAATAAGTTAGGCGATTGAATTACTAAAGTTCGATTCTTGTTTATTAATTTATGATTCTTGATTGAATCTTGTAAAAAGAAATTTGTTGTTGGGATTCTTGATTGATAGTTTGAATGTTTATATGTTCTTTATATTATATTCACATGTTCTCTAAGCTCTTTCTTGATTCTTGATTAAGAAATTCGTATTTTATATAATTATCCATGTTGTAAATATAGGATCTCGAAGTAGTATGTTATAGAATTCATGTTAGGGTAATGTTATTATTATTTCATGCATGCTTTTAGGGTTAGTGAAAGTATTAAAGTTAATTTTATGTTTTACAATTGGGTTTTGATGGTAGGAAGTTTGATGTTTGGACCTTAGATGGATTAGACTAATTACCTTGGACCTTAGTTACTGTTTTAAGCCCAAATTAGGACCTCGGGACCGAATGGCGAAAGTTAGAACCGAAATTATGAATTAAATAAGAATCGGGATCGGGACAGTTTTGTTAGTGTCTAAAGATCGAGTCACCACGATTTGTATAGTTGTCCTTTGATCGAACCCTTTAGAATCGAGGTTCCCCTAGATGTTAGCTTTCATAGAAATTTTACGGAACGGACTTTTGAGTTATATAGCTCGAGTTATAGTCATTTTACCAGAACCTGTTGGAACTGGACCAGTTGGAGAATTTGGTACTTTTAGAGTCTTTCGAGGCTGATATAGGCTTAGTCGTCAACATAAAAGTTTTAGAGATATCCCGAGGTTTCTGAAAAGTCCAAAACCAGACCCATAGGATGTCGGGAAGTCAAATTTTGACCCTTTGTATGTGGATGCTGTAATCTGTTTTGTTGATGCTTTTTATTAATAAAAATGTTGTTGTATGAAAGTGATGTTTTGATCTGGTTATGTGATTACTTGGAATGTGTTAGATGTTTTATAGTGTAAATTCATGATTGATGGGAACCTATAGTGTTCCTAGGGGAGGGTTAGGTAGAAGGTAGTTAATACTAACTTCGAAGGGCGTGTTTTGATTAGAATAATTACTTTTATTTTAGGCCCGAGCTAATTCGCGTCGTTAGTGAGCTTAAGTGTGTTCGTCTTAGCTGTGAAGTGAAGTTAACCAGGTAATGTCTATGCTCTAATCCCCACTGGGATGCTCTTTAAATGTGTTTTAATGTTTTCTAATTTGTTTTGAGGATTGCATCCCGAAAGGGGACTTTTGTGGAAATGTGGCCATCTGTTTTTTTATATTTGTTTGTAATTGTTGATTTATGAGTTATTGAAATTGAGATGGTCTTTTATAAGTAGTTTTGTTATTGGTTTTGATAACTTGGGTTGGGTTTGACTTGAGAGTTGTGAGTTGAGTTTTGCATAAGATACTAATAATTCAAAGTGAAACATTAAGCGGGTTTCGGGGCATAACCCGGAGTTCAGGATTTGGTATCCTGCCGGGTTATAGACCAGGAGATCAGGGCTTCTTTCCTGATATAGGATAGTTAATATTCTAATGCCTGTGGTAGGCGAATGTTTTGATGCCTGTGGTAGGCGAATTCTGATGCCTGTGGTAGGCGAACTCTCTTGATGCCTGTGGTAGGCGATGTTACTCTAAGGGATGTGGTATCCCGCCCGCATAATAAAATATGGATTGGTTGGGTTGAGGAAAACAGTTAGAAGGGTTAAAGGTTTGTGAAATGATTTGACTTGTTCCCTCTCCCTCAAATGAATTGAAATGAACTTAACTTGTTTTTAACGTTAGGGGTAGACATTATTGAGATTTACCCCTCATTTTTGAAATGTTTTGTTTTCAGGTGAAGATCTATATGCTGGGGACGGGAATTAGAAGTGAGGACGTCATGTTTAGAAGTCATTAATTATGTTGCTTTTCTTTTATGAGAAAAGTTAGTTTGAGGTTTATTTTCTAAGTATGAGTTTGATAGTTTGTTTTACCGTTGTCAGACAGTTGTAGTTTCCTTCTCGCCTTGTATTCCTTCGGGGATACGGCAGTGACGCCCAATAAGAGTTTGAGTCTTCCGCTAAATTTTGTCTGTTAACGTTAGTTGACTTTGACTTTTCTATAATTGAATTTCCGGGGCGTTACAAGGGGGAACGAAGCGGATGCACCAAAGGAAAGTGCACCTGCCACAGTCGGGGATATTGCGGTGCACGAAGAAAGCACCAGAAAGTAAGTTGGTTAATGGATACTGGATGCTCATTTCACAATCTAGATGTTCATTTCATGTGGATATCTTGATGCATTTATTGTTTGGGTGCACCCTGATGCTCATTTCAAGTTGACTTAATGTTCATATAATGTTGACTTGATGTTCATTTTTGGATATCTTGATGTTCTTTTTTGGGTTCACCCTGATGCTAGTTTCAGTTTGACTTTGTGGTGGTTGTTTAATTGGATGTGTAGGGGAGGGGAAACAAATGTTCATTTCAGTTTGCTCATTTCATTATCCCTAATTGAGAATCATTTTTTTTTTCTAGCAAGAGCTATTGGATGTGTTGAGGAGTAGATATTGCCACACCCTGATCATGCATGGTGTGAACCAGTTGAAGGACGTCGTCCATACGAGAGCAAGTCATTGGAACAGGACGAGCACCGTTCCACCACTTTGACTTGAAGTTACCTCATTTTGGTCAATTCTAAAAATTTTGAAGCACACTAAACTTTTTTCAAGTTTTACCCACTTTAAGAAAACTCCTCAGTGGAGTCGCCAAAAATCCTGTGGACATTTTTCCTCGCTGTTCGAGCTTCCGAACGCCCACGCGGATTGGGGTGTGATTTGGTGGTTTATGCTGGGGTTTAACCTTTAAAAACTCTTTAAGGAATTAATCGTACATTTCATGAATAATATTTTGTAAAACCACTTTCCCTTTACTTGTGCATTTCATGAATCCTTGAATTAAACCTTTAAGAGTGAACATCCACTAGTTCCAAACTCTTCTAAATTTAATCCAATTTGCTCACTTAAATGTTAGGCTGGGAAGAGAGTGATTTATACAAATATTATTTAGAAATATAAGAAGAACGTCCTAAAGTTGCATCGGTAAATTGTAAAACCATGTTTTACCATAGTTTATGCAATCTCCGATGTGTTTTGGTTCGAAATGGGAGTCGCCTCCTGAATTTTTAAGGGAAAAGCCAAGACAAAACCAAAAAGAAAATAAAGAAAGACTCCGCCTGCGAAACACAAGAACGGATCCGGGGGTAAGGCTACGAACTCGAAAGGTAGGAACCTTTTGAGTTCGCTTCTCACAAAAGGAAAGACTCTACTAAAAGTTTTAAGTGTGCTATTGATAAAGTTTGGAAGAGAGATAAATGAGAACTTTATAGAATTACTTCATTGAACAAGCAAAAGAATACGAAAGAAACAAAGATACAATATATACAACACTTTATTTACATAAAAGGGAAACAATTAAAAGCTTACATTGTGACCTTTCTTTAGGGAAGCCTTGCATAGCCTTTGTAGAAGCCTCTTTGGATGCCTTTGAAAGCCTTGAATGCTCCTCTTGAATATACCAAAATGGTGCCAAAAGTGGGTTGAGAAAAGTATGGAAAAGGGGGAGAAAAGGGTAGGAAAAGACTCTTTTTGTGGTGTTTTGGGCAGTAGGAAGGTTAGGCTTTTTGTGGAGTTTGTAGGGTTTTATAGGAGGATAATGGAAGTTAAGGTGAGGATGGAGATAAGAGGCTTAAAGGAGTAGAGAAATGGTAGGAAAAAGTGATGAAAAAGGATGGGAAAAGGGTGCTCTTTTGTGGGTTTTTAGGATAACTTTGTGATGTTTTTGGGAGGTTTATGGAGGATTTATGTAGGGATAAGGAGTAATAGGATAAGAATATGGATTAAGGATTAAAGAAGATAGAAGAATGGAGATTATGATGGTAAGGATGTGGTGGAAAGATGATAGAAAAGGTGTAGGAAAAGAGAGCTTTTTTATGGTGTTTTTGGGATGTTTTGGGTGGTATAAGGCTAGGTTTTTGTGATGTTTATGTAAGAATGGATAGGGTGAGGGCTTAGAGGCTTAAGGTAGGATAGGGTAAGAGATTATGGAGGTAAGGAAGTGGTGGAAAGATGATAAGAGTGGTGGTAGAATGATGACATTAGAGTAGAGATTAGAGAGATTTATGAGAGAATGAGAGGATGGATGAATGAGAGTGTAGGGGGAAGAATGAGTGAATGATTTGGTGAGTTTAGCTTTGAGAGGAGGGTGGTATTTATAGGTGTAGGATAGGCTTAGAATACATGCTCATACATGCACATTCACACCCTCGGACTTGTGCAATTGACTGGCACAGACAACCAGGTGGCAAGGGGAGTGTTCTTAGTGGTCGGTGGAGCTAGGAGGCTGAATCTATGGTGTGGACAAGCTCAAGGCCGACGAACCTTGGGAAAGGGGAGGGATGAACCTAATTTCCTTCATGCATTCTTGGACAATGAGGGTTTGAATGGGATGCATACGAAGTCAGCTTGTTCACAGTGGACTGTGGGAGCTTATTTGCAAGCTTTATGCATGTTTTTGTGAGATCTTGAACTTGAGACCTCTTGGAGGCTTTTGCATGTGATATTTTACTTAGATTTTACATGGCTTTCATGGCTCCATGAAGCTTAATTGCTTACGTAAAGATTGTGCATGCAATAAGTTAGGAAATTCACATGTAATGATGTAAACGTTTTTATCCGAACTTGTGTATGTAGAGTACATGCGAGTAAGTGTCTTGGCTTGGAAATCCTTGGATAATAATGCTTGCATGGAGGCTTGATCTTGGGGACCTCTTGTAGTTCTTTGCATGTTACTTTTACGTAGCTCATGCATGGCATGCATAGCTTGGATTTAATCATTTTTACGTAAAAGTTGTGCATGCAATTTCCCTTATAATCTTGAGCATGTAACGTGCATGCATGCAAGTCTTTCGCCTTTGGATTTGGCTTCCCTTATTTTCCTTATTTCCTAACTAAAAATACATAAAAAGAAATAATAAAAAAATTACGTTTAAAAGTAAATAAAATCTATGCTAAAATTCGGTGTCTGAATTAGCTTATTGACCGACTTCTTCTTTATTTCTGCTTCATTTTTATATAAGAATGCTATATATTTATGTGCCAAATTCCGGTGTCTACACCTGGTTGTTGAGACTTCAACGAAACTCTGCCGGTGGCCCTGATGCCGATGGGGACTTACGCCAATTGGCTACCCTGTTTTTGGTCTTTGATGATGATGATGATGATGACAAATTGGACGCGAGGCCAGATGCCAGACTAACCAGACGCGAGGCTGGAAGCCGTTGATGATGATGATGATGGCAATTCAATGCCGAGGGACTTCATCGATCGCGATGTTGATGACCCTTATTTTCCTGCAAAACGCAAAGTAGCTTTTGTCAGTTCTGATGAATTTTAAATTTTGGTCCGGAAAACTTACCTTGGACTGCGGCAAAATAACCATTCGGAATTGCTTTCATCTGGGGAATAGATGCTTTGATCTTGAGAAAAACGTTCCCTTCTCATTGGGCACGTTTGGCGTTTGGTCATGCATGGCTTTGGAAAGATACACGCCATTAGGAAGAGGATAATGGAGGAAGAAGACAAAAGCTCCTCTTTTCAAGGTTGATCGGCCACAACTTGGGAAGGAATCTTTTAACTCGTACAATGCAGCTTTTGCAGGCCATGCAGGAGATCATTCAATGCAATTATTGTAGCTATCTTATAGGCCGATCGACCTTCAACTGGGACCAATGACAAGTTGACACGTGGCTGCAGGGGCCTCTCAACTTGCCTATAAGTGGAGCTTGAGATTCGGCATATCTCATCACTTCAAATCCGAGCTCTCCCCTTTGCTTTACTCTCTCTCTTAGAAAGATCTTTTTGGGTATTTTTGAGTTTTGTTGCAAGAGGATGAATCTCTTTCGGCGGGGAAGCAGACACGCTACTCAACCGGCGGTTCAAGAGCGTCCTTATGCAAGGACGGTGCAGCGAGAGTATCCCAACAGGGATTTTACTCTAACTACGTTGGTCTTTCGTCAGGATGAGCATGCTTGGTTCTTTCATTCCCATGACTCGGTATGCATCTTCTAACTCGCATAGCATGTTTCATTTTCACAAACGTTTTACATACTATTTGTTGTAGTACTTTAAGTTGAATTTTAAAGCAACCTTAGTTACTCTGAATTTTGCTTGAAGTACTTTACGCCTTAGGTCCTTCTATTGGCTTGTTGTAGGAGGACTCCTTTAAGGCGTGCGGGAGTATACAAGGCGTAATATCCTTGTCCTTTCATGCGAAAGTAGGCGCATTCTATTCAAGTACTGTAAGGGACGCAAGCTTTAGCCCTTTCCTGGACTGTTTGAGGGCCTGGAAGATCCGCAGCAAGAGAAACTTTGGCAGGGTTATCGTGGAACGTTTCTGGGATACTATTAACTCGTTCCACCTTCCCGTTGGCGAGATGATGCTTTCTCCTTTTGACTTCGTGATGATCACAGACCTTAGCTGGGGTGGCCAGTTGTTGGAGTTTCGGAGGGATGTCGACCCTCGCGTTCATGCGCTTTTGCAACCTGTTACTACGTTGACGGGGTGAGTCGGCGCCCTGCGGTACACGCATTTGTTGGCAGTCATAAAAAGGGAAGGGTTTGAGAGCCTCCCCATTTTTCAACGTTACTTTATTGTGTTGGTGCACTTCATCAACGCGACTATCTTTGCAAACCGTGAGATCTTTCAACTGGGCAGCTGCTGCTTATGCCCATTTGGTGAGGGGAATGCGGGTTGCCTGTCGGCCTACTGGTTGCGACACATTGGGGCGTACGAGAGCAAAGAAATCTAAGAAGCTCAACTTGGGGAGCAGTCTCTGGCGAGTCTTGGAGGTATGCTCCGAGATCTTTTGTCACAGAAATTTGTGGTGTGCGTTTCTTCTTTTACTAAGGACCTTCCCTGGTGTGCAGGTGTGGGTTTTAGCCTATTTCCTTCCTGCAGTTGGCGGAACCAACAATGGTGACCTACGCATTCCGGCTGCCCGGCGATGGGCAGAAGCATCAGGCTATCGTCGGCCGAAATATCATTTTAAGGACTTGAATGGCCTTAAGAGGATTATCGACAACCTCAGACCGGTAGGTCTCATTTTTTTCCTTACCTTTTCCTTTGAGTTGTTCATGACAACGATTTTTGCAGGAGGACATCGTCCGGTTTCCATGGAATGGATATAGCTCGAAGGGTCTTCATTTTGACATTCGCCTTGCAAGGGAAACGAGCGTACGCCGCTTGTTGCTAGAGGGTCCTTCTGGCATTGCCTTCTACTTGGGAGAGCGCTTCTTCTTTCAGCACACTAGAGAATGGCCTCCAAGAGTACCTATGGATCCTCTTGAGCTTATCTTTGATAGGCAAGCTTTGGAAGAAGGCGAGATGACCCGACTGCTGATCGGTGAACCAACGGTCAACTTCATTGTGCCTACAGACAACTTGGAGGAGGCGGCTCTTCAGCACAGAGGACGTCTTGCTTTCGCTCAGGTATAGTTTCTTCTGCTCTCGCGTTAATACCGTGGACTTCTGGCATTTAACAATCTCATCTTTCTGTAGCTGGGAGGATATTATGATCCTCTTCTAGACCAACATGCAGAAGAACTTGAACAAGCGGAGAGTGAAGATATGTTGTTTGGATTTATCCCTCTCGTGCCTGATGATCATGAAGTTTTGCAATTCTTCGATTCAAACCCAGTAAGTCATATATTTGACCCACCCTCTTCATGTAGCATTGATTCTCATCGACCTTTTTCTTGCGCAGCAAGCGTATGCCCATATCCGTGTTCTATTAAGGGAGGGCATCACGGCCCGGGAGTTCATTGATCAGAACTTCGAGAATGGTAAATACCGAGGTCCTATGCCAGCTGCTGCTGATGAGGATAATGAAGCTCATTCTCATGTGAGCCTGCCACGTTCGAGAAGCTCGTCGAGATGTCCTCCTCGCCATTCTTCTGCAGGAGAAACAGGTAGCAGAGGTTATCGTGGGGATCCAGGGGCAGGACCATCTAGGCGCAGGGATCAAGATCTGATAAGTGTGCCTCGCGATCCCTATGCCAGTTCCTCGAGACGAAGGTCTCCTGACATCCCGGAGTTCATGATGGAAGATTGTTCGAAATCTAGTGGATTCCAAGGTTCAATGGATAGAGTGCCTAGTCCGTGGGCGCCTCAGTATCATGCTCACTCCATTTTCCCTTACAGTCAGCCCTCTGGCTTCAGCCAGGACTATCCAGACTCTGGTCTTCATGGCATGCCTTCTAGCCAATTCTTGCCCGGTCCTCCTGGTACTCAGGACGAATCACAATTGGGTTCTTTCACCGATGCAGCTTTTAGGAGCTTGTTTGGTAGTGGTGGTAGCTCCGACGGAAACTACTAGGCATTGCAGCAAGGCTTCCCCTTTTCTCATTTTTTTTTATATGCGAACGAAATGCCATGTAAAAAAGAAATGCGCATGAAATAAAATGCAATCAAGCAGACTATTTTATGTGATTCTGACTCTCTAAACATGCAACATGCGAGTTCCCCATTTTATTTATTTTTAGGTCAACCTTCGACTGTTTACAATAAAGAAAAGAAATGAAAGGAAAACAATGTACAAAAGAAATTAAACTAAATACAATATATATATATATATATATATATATATATATAATCCTAAAGGAAAATTACATTCTTACACAAAAGAAGAAAAAGGATAAACAATATTATACAAGACATGTAGCAAACGGTGTCTCTCCTGCATGGGTGCATGTACGTTGGGGTGTGAACTCACAAAACGAGTTCATCCCCCCTTCTGGTGGCCGATCGACCTTCACACGGTTCATCCGAACGCGTTGCTAGACATTGCATACATTCCCTAGAGCCTGATTGAACAGTCGTGTACAGTGCAGAACCGAGGCTATATAAACTTGTTTTGTCATTGAGATTTCATCCCATTCTCATCTTCTCTCAACCCTTCTTTTCTTGTTTCGAACATGGCCTTCGAAAGGAAACTTAACTCATGGATGAACTCACTCACCAAACCCGAAAAACGGCTCCTTACGTACTACAACTTAACTTTGATTCTGAGACTAAAACAAGTGAAGATCGATTGGGTGTTCCTCAAAGTGGCCCTGACCTTTTGGGACTCCGAAAATTCCATGTCTTTCGCTTCTCCTGGAATGAGCTATACCCTCTCCCTGAACAGTGGGCTTGCATGCTCAGTTTTGATCTTTATGCTCCACCTACGACTCCTCCTCTCGCTCACAATTACCGAGAAAAGTTCGAGGAATTGAGGAATTTCAATCATCGGGCGCTAGGGCATATATTGGTGGACAACATGGTCAACCTGCAAGCTTTAGTGGAGTTCTTTCAATCACCAGAGGCGCTCAGACTCAACCCGGCTTTACGAGTACGAGGTTTGGTCTTTTGTATTTTAGTCGAATATTTGTTTTATCATGGGGGTTCGGGTTTTGCACCTCTTTCTCTCATCCATGTTGTAGACGAAATGTCTCGGGGTTACAACCTGCTCCTTTGATGATTGCGAAAACCCTCCTTGGCGTTGATTCATGGACCACCAAGAAAACTTTCCGGGGAAGCCCCCTTGCTCTTAAAGTGAGTATCGACTTTTTTTTCTCTTTTTTTTATATTATATTTTTTCTCTAATTTTGCATGGATCACCCAAACAATCCATGTGGGATCACCCAAAAAGAGGTTTTAAGTCAGCCGCTCTCTAATTTTTCACTCTTTTATTATTTTTTTTTCTTATCTCTCATAAGTAAGTGGCCTATTGGAAGTTCGGTTGCTTGCTTTTATAAGATAGTGCATGTCTAAGTAGCTAAGGATACCGATCCTTAGAGGCTTAAACATAATATCTTTTCAGCTGATCCAAATTCGCAGGCTGGACAAGTTCTTCTCCTTCGGGCGTGGCCAATCGGGCGGCACCTCCTGGAGTGATGGAAACAATAACATACAGACCTTTCCAGTTTGGGGCAAACTTGCCTCGAGGATCTTGGCGCACCGCTCTCATTTCCTACAGCACCAGATCTCCTTCTGTTTAATCTCGATCCTTGACCTTTCTGTTGAACGCTCGTGAGATCCGACTCTGGTAAAGTTGAATGTTATATAAAGCGCGGAGTCATCGCTCATCTAACAGAACCAACTCCTCATATCTAGCTTGGGCCCATTCAGCCTCTAGGATTTGACTTTCAGCAATGATTCTCAAAGAAGGAACATCAAGTTCCATTAGCAAGACTGCTTCCATCCCGTACACCAAAGAGTATGGTGTAGCTCCAGTTGCAGTTCGAATCGACGTTCGGTATCCCCATAGTGCAAAGGAAAGCTTGTTAGGCCAGTCCTTGTAAGTGACGACCATCTTCTTGATTATTTTCACCAAAGTTTTGTTCACGACCTCCACTACTCCGTTGGTTTGTGGCCGATAGGGAGAAGCATGGTGATGTCGGATTTTATACTTGGTCAAAAGAGCTGCAAATTCATCTATGAAATGGCTCCCACTGTCACTGATCACCTCATGTGGCACCCCGTATCTGCGAATGATGTTCTTCAGCATGAATTTGGCCACATGCTTCGAATCAAAGATAAGAACCGATTATAACACGACTGTAAGCGTGAATCATTATTTCTAACTATTTTCTACGCCTATTCAATCTTCGTCTTTCCAATTCAAAATGCAATCTTTCGATATGATAATAAGAATCTAAACCAAGTAAAACATAGCTAATCAATTACTATGAAAGATAAAATACAAAGATTAAACAACTGTATTAAAACCTAAAACTGAAATCACACACAAATAATCAATCAAGAAACATCAAGTTTGTCCCCTAAACGAGGAAACTAGGTACTCATGATAATAAAATCTAGGAAAACGATAATAAAAACTGAATAACAAAACATAAAGAAAATAGAAATTAAACCGAACATCCGAGTCGTCGAATTCGATCTCTTCGTGTCACTCGATTCGATCTCCTTCTTCTCCTCTTTAGTTCCTAATCTACTAGAACTGCTCCCCGAAGGAAGGAAAATACAAAGGAAATCCTACACTAAACGGCGGAATAATAACTGGTCGAATAATGGATGCTTGAATTATAGATGCGGAGGGTTTTGATTCTCGCCAAGGGAGAGAATTGACGAATAAAACCCTAAACTCAGATGTCGATAATATGACGCAGCGGACTTAATTTTATAGGCGATGTCGGAGACGCGGGCAGCGGGAACACACGCTGCCAGCGTGCATGCCTGCTGCCAGTATTGAGTTCGGCTGGGCGCAGATGAGCTACTGCTGCTGCGATGGGTAGACGCTGGCGAGGGGGTCGAAGGCACGAGGTGCTGCTGTGATTGTTGAGCTGGGTGCTGGGTGAAGAGAAGAGCACGCTGTCAGCGTGCATATGGAGTTGTGCTTGGTTCATTGCTCTTCTCAGCTGGGCACTGACTTAGAGTTGCTGGGATGTGTGCAGAGATCTGCTGCTGCTATTGTTCTTAGTGGGCTGTGATATTGAACTGTTGGGCCTGAGGTTGCTGCTATTGTTCTTCCTTTGGCCCAGAAAAACATTTCACCAAAAGTTAAGGCACCCCTAAGTAATTTTTTGCTTTAATTTCTTCAAATACTTCTTCCTTCTTTTTTTAATTTCTTCTCCATTTCTTCAATATTATTCTCTATTTCTTTGCTTTTTAGGGGAATTTCACTAAAATCTGCAAAACAAACTAATTCCCGATCAAGTAAAGAATATTACAGAAATTTGATATAAAAACACTAAATTAAGTTACAAAATTGGTTAAAATATACAAGTTAAATACCTAATAACTACTATACAAATTCACTTATCAAACATCGAGCTTGTCATTAGTGAACATTAAGTATGTGACTAATAGACATCAAAGTCTTTAATAAGTGGACATCAAGTTTGTAACTCCATTGGTTGTATAAACGTAGCATATAGTTAGAACTTTAAGTTTGTGATTAGTGAGCAATTAAATGATTCATTGTGGACATTATATATTGAATAATGAAGACATTATGTATTTGAAATAACCCTAGAGGGGGGGTGATTAGGGTTATGTAAATAATCTGCACTTCAATCAACACAACTTAGATTAATAACACTTTTAAATACTGAAAAATACTTCTTTATTATTGAACAAAAGTGCTTAGAAGGGAGGAGGTTACAACTCAGCTGGTAAGAAGACTGTGAGGTCCTTAAAGTAGCTTACTAGGACAGAAGACCTTGCAGACGTCTTCTGTTTTTGAGGCCTCACAGAAGAGGCGATTACAAACAATGACCTCACTCACAAGAGGTTCACTGGACACAAACAAACTTACGACCTCAGGAGATCCTCACCAGTTATACCACTGGTTACAAAACTCACCACAACACAGATGTAGTTACACTCAGAATACTTAATATTCCTACACTCAAAGTTTTCTTTCACAAAACTCCTACAACTGATTTTCTTCCTTGGAAATCGATAAGATGCTAAAGGAGTGGGTTCTCATATTTATACTTGATTCTTCAATGAATTTCTTTCTTTCTTTCCATTGCACTTGATCCTTTCCTTTATGCGTTGATTCTGATTTGGTAGCTGTCTTCAACGGCTAAATTTGAATGCACCAGTTAAGCAAGGATTTGTTTCCTTTTCTGAGGTGATCTTCTATCTTCATGAAAGCTCTTTGCCATATTCTCTTTCCTGTTCGTTTGAGATCTAAAAAGGGAATAAAGATTGTTACAATTATATCTCAGAATAAAAGGAAGGTACAATAGTAGGATATAATTGATACTTCCTTGAAATAGCTTGGATGTCCTTTCAAACAAAACAAGTCGGTGTTGATATTGGAGGTCCTCGTCGGTGGTCATGCTGAGGTCCTTATAAGCAGCAGGGAATCTTCAGTATCAAAGCCTATAATCAATGAACATCAAGAAGGTGATTAGTGAACATCAAGTGTGTAACGGGTGGACATCAAGTCTGTGACAAGTGGACATCGACTTTGTAACTCCATTAGTTGTATAACATGGCACTTAGGGAGAACTTTAAGTTTGTGATTAGTGGCTATATAAACATGTCACTAGTGAACATTTGTGGTTAGTGATCACATAAACATGTCGCTAGTAAACACTGTATAGTCGAACACACACATATACATTATACCCACAAGCTACGAAACACATGATATATGAGAGTACACACAATATGTCAACAGTGGACATTTACCATGGCAAAAGTGGACATTTATCTGAATAAACACATAATACTTACATTGGATTGGGCACATCGGGGACAACGCTGTCACCAGTGTCAAAATCAATCTTACATACTACTCCTCTCTCATTTTCACGAATAGTCCCCTCGGTTGGCGCCGCCACTGGTGAGTTCTGGGCAAGCTGGGGGGTGCGGAATGGTGATTCTTCGGCGCCTAATTCAACAGTCTCATTCTCGATACTAGCAACATCAACTCCCTTTGCATGGGAGGGGACCGGACTTGACCCCTCTGACCCTTCATTGTATGTGGTTGACAGGTCATACAATACTGAAGCTACCTCATCCCTAAGGTCCCCAGAACTAATAGGGCTATCATGACCTCTGCCCACAAAAGAACAATTGATCATTATTCAAACAAACCTCGTGTAAAAAAGAAGAATACATACAAAGGCTATTATTGTCATAAAGCACCCCTCATATTTTTTATAAAAAAATCACATGTCAAACACAAAATGTGTACATTACTTGTTTCATTAGTGGTCACAAACCAATGTTCATGTGGGCATCACCAGCTTCATCAGTGGATATCAATTAACAACCTTTTGAAATGTCAGCTATATAACGAATTCGTATATTAAAAACACATAATGCCAATGTGGACATCACCAGTTTCATCAATGGATATCAATTAATGCCAATGTGGACAACAATCAGATACCACTTAAATTTAATTCAGTATACATAAAAAACAATGACTGTGGACAACAATCATATAATATCCCAGTTTCATACTAGGAAACCCACCCCCAAACCCAACATTTTGAAATGTCAACTACACAAGAAATTCGTACATTCAAATCAATTCATCAATATTGTGGACACCCCAACTATCATCAGTGGACATCAATTAATGTACTTATGGACAATACCCATATAACACACCACTTTCACAATGGCAAAACCACCCCTAAAACCCAACCTCTTGCAGCGTCAGCTACAACATGAGTTCGTATGTTAAAAATACACACTCACTACTGTGGACATCACCATATACATCAATGGATAGTAACAAAAATCTTACAACAAACACTCATACAACCCCCGAATTTGATTCTTGACAAACCCCGCCAAACTCCCACCTTTATCAACACAACTACATCCCACTAGTGGACATCTATTACTACTATTGTGGACAACATTCACCATTGAATTTCGAAATTTCAAATATCTAAAAACATATTGAAAATTCGTATTCACCCAGACTAAAACATTAACCTTTTACTTTCTTCTTCCACATGGACCTCCTTTGCGCTTCCTTGCTCAGCCATTGAAGTCGAAATTTCACATATCTGAAACTACATACAATCGTTTCAATGAATTAAACCCTAAAAAAATCACATAAACACATTCACATTGGAAAAACCTTAATTCGTTGCATAATTCCGCACCGAAAATCACATAAACTAGTACCCTAATTTAGCATCGAAAATTCGCCTACCTGAGAACTTTCCTACTGTATAGTCTGTCGTCGTCGAGTTCTAGTTTTCGCCGTCGAATTCGATGCCTTCGTTGTTCAGTTCGCCGTCGATTATGGATGAGTAGGGAAGACGAACGTTCACTCTGTAGGAGGGAAGTTGAAACTTCAATTTTGAGTTTTGGAATTGCTGATCATACGCTGTTATCGGGAAAGAGTTGCTGCTTTTTCTTTTTCCTTTTTTTTGCTCCCAAACCTCACATGCTGTCTTCATTGAAAGGGTGAAAAAAAAAGCCAAAGTCTTCCTTTTTTCCGATCCATTGATTAAAGATCCAAAGGTCCATATCTCTAGTGCTCACATGCTCACATAAACACAATGCTCATATGATCACTTCCCACTATATCATTTCAATTCTTGTTGTTTGTTGTTGTTTACCTTCAAAAACCCCAAAACCATAAAAATTAGTTGTAGTTATGATTTCTATGGGTGGATTTCGATTGTCCACATGATTTGTGTAGACCTTAGGTCCAGATCATCTCCACCATCTCCTCCAACATAAATATCACCAGCGATCACTGATTAAAGGCACTGGAAGCTCAGGTGGATACAATGAACAAGGTTATCCGCTCGGTACATGATTTGGCATCTACAATCATGGGTGTCCCAACCCCCACTGGGCTACCAACCTAGATACTTGACAAGGTTGAAATATCGAATGTCAAGTTCAAGCCTTCTGACAACCCGATATACCATAAGGAGTTCACCCGTCTAGCAGCTCTAGGCCACATAGGCGTGGAATTGTACGCCATCACCTTTTCCTCCACTCATAAGGGAGAGGCTAAGAAGTGGTACCACGGATTTCTAACTCAAGTGATCGGGAAGATTGGGAGAAACTACTCAAGGCCTTTCTTCAACGCTATGGCCCACTCCAAAAGAAGGAACCTACTCTCGAAGACCCTATTTCTATCAAGAAAAGGGATGAAGAGTCGTTCCTTGACTATAGTACTAAGTGGCACAACAAGTTATCTCAAGTTCCCAACTCAATTGACCCTAAACTACAACTCATCACTTAAGAGTCTGAAGGAAAGCCTAGTTCACCAACTCGAATATCATGTTGTCCCAAATTTTGAATAGTTGATAAAGATTTATACCCAACTCGAGAAAGGAGGAAGACTGCTGACCATGGGTGGAAGGTCACGAGAAACAATAGGAGGACCACTGGCCCAATCAGTAACCCCCCTAAAATAGTCGAAGTTAACACAGTTCAGGCTAAAGCACCTAAACCTCCGCTCAGGCACACTAGCTACAAAAACCTCGGTATGAGCTATACCAAGATTCTCTACAAGCTCATAAGCAACAAGATCATCGAGCTCCCACTCCCACTCCCGAGCCAGGAGCCTCAAGTCAAGCTTCCCTCGTAGGACAACAAAGCCTTATGTAACTACCATATATGTCGAGGTCACAATACCAAGAAATGTTGGACACTAAAAAGCAAGATCGAAGATCTTATCAAGGCCGGAATCATAAGCCCTCCAAAGGCACAACACAAGGACAAGGCCACCACTAACGTTACACAAGTCAACACGGTAACAATGGATCGGAAGAAGGGAACTTAAACACATCGGTACACATTACCAAGATCGACAAACCTAGAAGCACTATCCCCATCCTCCCCATTCAACACATTGTTAATGGGCTTTAGGATAGCAGTGATGACGAGGACAACAACCTCGAATTCGCTCCTTTAGAGACCCTCAACTTTGTCATATTTTTCCTTGGCAATTCGGATAACGAGGATGACTACAAGGAGGACCGTGTTAAGAAATACCTGTGGAGGATGAGGAAAGAAGGTAGAACTCTTTCCTGACCAGGTCTGGGAGATAAAACAGACGAGACACTACCAAACCAGTAGTAATAACCCTGGACCCAAATAGTGGAGGGTCGGCCCCTCTTCCTCCTCCTCCCGAGGATCCCTTCTAACCAGCTGAAGAAAGATAAAGCCGATATCACCATCTGGAAGCTTTTATGTACGACACAAGCACACCTCCAACTTCTCAGGGACACCCTTGACAACATTGTAGTGCCAGCAACCATTACAGCTGAGACCCTCTTGGCTCATGTAGCGGCACCTGCCCTATCATTACTTTTAGAAAAAAGATATGCCTTAGGGTGGGCTCAACCATAAACGCCCTTTACATATCACTATCATGTGTTCCTCGTACGTCATCCCCTTAGTCCTAATAGACGAAGGGTCTACGGTAAATATATGCCTATGGCTAACCGCTCAGAAGCTCGGGATTCAGCTGCAACATCTCTATGAGTTCAACATACGACTCAAGGCCTATGAAAACTCCATCCGCGGACCGCTTTGTTCGACTGTCTTGCCCATCACCACTAATTACGAAATAAGGACTTTTGAGTTTACAGTATTAGACATACTAGTCCCCTACAATATACTTCTAGGGAGATCTTGGATTCATGAAACTCTAGTTCCCTCCACACTCCACCAAAAGCTAAAATTGATAGTGGGAGGTTAAGTGGTCACCATTTCGGTCGAAAGCAATAAGGCTATGAAACATGGGATGCCATTCTAGGATTGAAACACAATAGTTCTGGCCAGGATCTACATCGCTTTGAGATCATCGCTACAATAAGGGAGGATGAATCTCTAGATGACTTCGTCTTAAACATTAAAGTACACAACATGATGAGGAAGCAACACTATTTCCCAGGAATGCCCCTAGGAAAGAACCGAGCTCATAAGTTAGGATTGGTTCGCAAGATCTACAAGCAGCAGGCTAGGTTTGGCTTAGGCTTCAAGCCCACTAAACAAGACCTCAGGCTCGCCCTTAAGGCCTTGATAGAAGAAAAGAAGGAAAATAAAACCTTCTATGGAAGGAAGCCCTACCCGCTCACTCTAAATGGGCAATACATAAGGGAAGGAGATGGATTTCCTTACTATGGGTTCCCTGAGCCATGGTATAACTTTCGCATCGGTCTCATGTTGGCGGGCCTAGAGATATTCAATAACTGAGAATCCAAGAGAGTGGTAAATTTTGTCCCTACTAAACAAAAGCGACCACCCCTACAATAGACTACATTGCCATGAAGTAACATCTTTGTTATGCTCTTCGGCCATAAGGCCAACATCAAGAATAAAGGAGAGGTTGATGTACTCATTGTCACCTTCACCAGCCCAAGATTTGATCCATGCCAGTTGATCGCCAATAATGTAGAATACAAGGAAGTCTCGTGGGTCAACATCAACAACAATAAGTTTGCCCTTAGGATAGGAGAGTCTGCTAAGTTTGTGTCTAAGTTGGCCAAAAGTCTGATCTTATTTGTCGAGTTTGAGTATGTTCTTGTTTCTAAGTCTGTTTCGGCTTCTGAGTCTATCAAAGCTAGCGGTGAGCCTGTTAGTGATATAATCGTTACTGCTTTCAATAAGATGAACATCTTTGCTTACTTTGGACTCTCTACGCTTACCCTAGATTGCTTTGCTATTGATAAAGAAGATCTATATGTCGAACCATTAAGTGAAGTAACCAAAGCAATAAATGAGCTTGAACATAAGACCATTATGCTCGAAGAAACTGTAACCGTAAACATTGGCACTACGGAAGAATCCCGAGAGCTTAAAATTGGCAAATCATTAATGCAACAAGAATGACAAGAGTTTTGTCAACTTTTGTAGGAATTTACCCATGTCTTTGCATGGCCCTACAAAGACATGACCGGGATAGACAGGAGCATAGTCGAACACACCATTCTGCTATACCCAAATGCCAAACTAGTACAATAGAAGCTCAGAAGAGTGAAGCCAAAGTGGTCACTCAAAATCGCTGAGGAAGTGGAAAAGCTCAAAGTGGTAGGGTTCATAGAGGAAATCAAGTACCCTAAATGGCAAGCAAATATTGTCCCTATCCCTAAAAAGGACGGCCGAGTACGGATGTGAGTGGACTTCCATGATCTCAAGAAGGTCTGTCCTAAGGACAATTTCCCCTTGCCATTGGGAAAAAGTTTATTGAGTATCAGTGTAAAACAATGAACCCCCTCATGATAATTTTTCTATCAATTAAACACATCCAAATATGAAAAGTTTTGCCAGCCCTGTAACTGCAAGGCCTATCATCCTTCCCTGAGGGACGATACTCTAGGAACCATGCTTTTCCGGTGATTTCTTTTGTAGCTACATCTCTAAGTATTCTTGGAAGGTTATTTAGCTACGTGCTCCTCGGAATCTGGATGTAGCCTGGCGGTTTTCGTGTGGTGTGGTGTGTTATGGATGGTTGTGTGGAGAGTGTTAAGACTCAAGATGGGTGTTTCTACTTGGATTCTCGATGTTTTGGGCTTTGGTTCGGTGGCCAATCAGTGTCTTCGAGGTATTCTCGGGAATTAGAATTGTGGGTATAGGTGTTTGGCTATTATGCTGCTCCTATGTCAAGATCTAGGTTTGCGATTTAGCTGTTCTTCGGCATCAATTATGGTTAATTTAGTTGGCGTATATTCCTTTACAATTATCTTATTTGGTGTTAGTTAGAATTTTCAGTTGATGACGATCTTATGCATGGAACCTACTTTATCAAATTTCATCCTTATTTCAAGGTTAATCATTCGGTGTCATGACCTTCAACGCGAGTTGAAAGACTTAACGTCATATATTGTTGAGGAGAAGGGTGCTGGTGCACCAACAATTATTTTTGATAATGCTAAGGTTATACTTAACATATTATATGAAATGAAATATTTCATCTTTTTTCCATGCATTCTGCACAACCGCCTCCATCCTCAACTCACGTACTGCTCGGAGTGTAGGGGGTGATTTGGCTCCTTTCTTAGTATTAAGAACTTGCCATAGGGTGCTAATGTGTCTTCGCTGGAAAATTGTTTAGGATTTTAGTGTTACTTTTAATATTTATATCCTTGGTAAAATTGGTAAAAATGGTGAGCAATTTGACTTCATTTGATTTATGGATAAGCAATTGGGCTTGAACGTTATTGAAGCACTTAATAGTGGAGTGTTTTATGGGTCTGTCTTGGATATATCCTAGGCGAGATTCAGTGAAACAATTAAGGTCAAAGTCTGCTTCAATGGGAGTCTCCAAGGTGTGAAAATAGGTTCTTTCAAATAGGAAGAATATGAAATTCAAGCCTCTTATGGCTGCCGAAGGTGTGACTGACGATTTGGTTGAGTTTATTGCGAATAACCTCGTGAACTTGCAACATTAAATTGATGTTGATCCTCTTTTCAATTTTCCCCTTTGACTGCTCTCTTGAATTTGTCAACTCTAATAGAACGATCACTAACCCGATTGCTACTAGTATAACTCATCCCAGGTTTTTTTTATTGGAGGTGTTCTAGGTTCTCATGGTAGTGGTTCTTCCCATCCTGGTGCTCAACAGGGGGTGCAATCCATTGTTGAATTAAAAGTTAGTAAGGCGATTAACTCTTCTTCGATCAATTTAGACCTTGATCTCCCTTATAATTTTGAGCATTTCATAAACGAGGGCGCAAAAGCGCATGCTAGGAAAAATAAAGGAAGGAGAAAGTAATGTTAAAAATAAAATGACGTTTCATGAAACAAGCAACATCTAAGGTCAAACCTGCGAAAAAGAATAGTAAAAGAGAAGGCAAGAAAAATTGCAGCCAGCATCGCAATACCTTTATTGATAAAGAGCTGAATTGTAAAGGAGCGTAGATGAGTTGGAGACAAAACCCCTATTATTTTATATACTATGTATGATTCGTTTCTTAATCTCCTTACTAAGTATAGATTATATATTTGTTTGCCTTACTAATATTTTTGATTCAAGCCGGGAAAATGGAATAATATGTTATATCATAATTTAAAATTATTTCATTGCATTATTTATTTTAAAATATTTTTTACAAAAATTATGTATTTTAAATAAATTTGATTTTTCATTTTTAAAGATTATTTTTTATTTTATTTTTCTATTGAATAGTTGCAAAAATATAATTTTTTTTAAATTATTAGTTGATTTTGTAAGTGAAGATTTTTTAAAATTTAATTATCTTTCTTCAAATTTATGAGGACCATACAATTTGATTTATTTAATTAAAGGTCCCTAAATACTTTTTAACAACAAATTAAATATGCTTATATGGATATGGCCATAATTCAAGATGATTAATAATAACCATATTGAATCAAGAGGCATATCATCGTTGTGATGTTCCAAATTGAAAGCCCAAACTAAGTCAGACATGTCTAATTATTAAACATTTTTTTACAAAATAAATAAACAAACAAGGTACAAATTCCATGTAAATAGCTTTACAAGATATTGTTTCCAAACAAGGCCTAGATCAGATCCTCACTAATTTTGCCACACTTTGTTTGAGCCCTTTTTGATGAAGATCCAAATCTCAGTAGTGCCAACTTTCAGAGGCTTGGAAACATTGACATGAATGATCTAAAGAGCCCATGGTGACCGGCTGACCCAAGGACCAAATCTCTCTTATAGGAATGTTTAGGGAAGCACATCGCATGCACAAATATACATACATAGTTTTCTGTGCGAAATTACCATTGCAAGTTGATGGCAAGGTCAAGCAAAGATTCCACTTGGCGAATAGCTTTTCGTTTCTCCTGCTGCTTTAAGCGAATCGCAACTGACTCTGGATCGAGCCCCTCAGGATTCTGGACTTCCCCCAGTTCAGCTTTCACCTCTTGTAGCAACTCGTCAACCTCTCTCACAAAATCAACTCTTAGAAGGACCTCATCAGTATCCAATGGTGGGCGTAATGGACCTTCGTGCTGATACCCATGTCGAAATCAAACTCAGGTTCTAGTGATTTTGGTTGATCATCAATACAATAAAGCCAAACTGCTTTTGGGTAAAGTTCTCCAGGGGGGGCATATTCAAGATTCAGTTTTGAGGGGTTTTGAAAATTTTGAAGCTTTTCATTGTAGAAGACATCCAGGTTACAGCTAGCTTTGGTATGTTTCTAGAGGTTGATATCGGACAACTGGATTCAAATCCTGCTCTTTGCAGTTTTCAAGCCTCCATTCAATCCCTTTGCCTTAAATATACAGTGGAAAAAGATGAAACTGAATGAAATAGTTCATATACCTTATCAATGTCGAATCCCATAGGAACAACAATGCTAAACGGATCTTCTCTGGGGAATGTTTCAATCATACGCTTCTTGCACTCTTTTAGCCATCCTTCATCATCAAATCCATCATGCATATTTAAAAGATCATTGAGCAATCTCATGGCAGGAGTTGCCTCTCGTTTCAAAATCTCAGTCTACAAATTCAGCACGAATAAGGATTAAAGCATCTTTTGGAAGGATGATAACAGGTAAAATGGTAAATCCTATATATTATGCTGCATACCTCAACCCTTCTGTACAAGAGATCAAGACTTCTGATTGCATCCTTTTCATCCTGAATGTATAATTGATACAAGTTCCATAAGATGCTTATTAAATGGGAAGATAAGCTGCACTTAAATTCAATAATGAGCATCAGATGATGTAGTACAGACAATCAAGAGACTTACATCTCTTCTAGCAAGATCAAGTCTATTCCAAATGACCATTAGAACAAGTTCATTAAGTTCCCCTCTCTCAGCAGCTTCCTCAATTCTCTGCATGCAGAACAAGAAGAAAAACTAAGTCATGATGTTTTGAAAGGATAGACCAACGTGCAATTACAAATCCATCAAATGCAATGTCATGCTCAAGTTTAGAATACAACTCTGAAGGAATGGATACAATAAAGTTACTGCAGAATCCCACCCCTTCCTTTTCTAGTGAGAACCATATTACATAGCCTGCCCAATTCAGATAACAGTATCTTGACAAATAAAAACAAGAAACTCCAAACTAAGCTGAATACCTGCTAAGTGACCATGTCCAGACTGCTGCATCATAATATCATGGCTCCTACCTAGAGGTCATTGCTAAATTAATGCAACATGAGATCCTTTTTCTGAATTTCATCCAAACTATCCAGAGTATGATCTGGTTTCTATGCCTACATAAACTGAATTTACAATCTCTAAAATTGGACATGATTTGAGGTTTAATGGGTAAGCATATTGCCCTGCCATGAGAATCTAAGCAATGCTCAGGATTAGAACATGCCAACAATAGAGGCATTAGTTCCCAGGATCCATAAAGTCAGAACTTGCATGTCCTGCTATATGAGATACACAGAGACTCTGACTTGTTAGAAAACCAGTAATGAGGTGAAACTATTTAAACATCCACTTTCCAAAAAGGAAAAACAAACGGAACACACATATAACGGAGTAAGGTTCAAGCATTACTACAAACAAGGGTGTTGAGATGGTGGGCAACTTCACATGAAGAAGGCAGCCTGGGCTTTGGCAAAAGATGTACTTATGGAAGAAGATAATTCCCTTAATTGGCAATCACTCCCAAGTCCCAATATATAAATCAAGAAGAAAGTTTCAATGCGACAGGCACAAGGCGTACCACATTGTTTAGAATCCACTCCTTACAAGTAGACTAAACAAAGAGTCACAATAGCTTCAAATTGAATTATTATAGGTTAGAAATGGAGCCAATTTTTCACCTCTTCTACTTCTTCTTCAGCCCTAAGAAAGTTGGAAACCAATCTTCTTGCTTTCTTAACATCCTCTTCTGGAAACCCTTTCAAACGTGTGCCAATTTCACGGTATTCTTGGACTTTCCTTTCCTCTTCATCATCCTCTTCTTGGCGTCTTCTATTAACCTCTTTTGTCTTCTGCCACTGTTGTGCTTGCCATTCCTGTTTTAAAATCAGCTCAGTTTCAGAAATAAACACGACCACAGTTTTCACCAAAATTACCACAAACAAAGATCAAAATTTCACCAGTACAGCTAGTGAAGAAATATCATTAATTAAAAGGAAACTTTGTGGATCTAAAGTTCAGCCAAGCTTTACAACATACTCTACAGTCTGCGTGTACATGTGTACAATCAGTAACAAATTTGCATCACCTTACATTGCTTGAAGAGCACCACAATGTGCCCATAATTGATAATTCTGACGCAGCAACTAAAAATGCAATATTGGACAATCCGAGTGACCAACCATCCCCTCCTTTGGAGAAAGTTGAATTTCAGACTGATGTGCTCCATCAAGTATAGAATTAAAATGCCCATTTGATAAAGGACAACGACTCACAAATCCCATTAATAGACAGACAGGCAAGAAATCATTTATTCTTGCATCTAACTACTACACATTCATGTATCAGCTACGAAGAAAAGAAAACTTCTACATCTAGAATTTCATTAGCTTTATAATTTGAATTTTAAGATGGGATGCAGCCAAAAGCACAGATGATTGAAAAAACCGTAAAAACAGGTGCGCAGATAGTCTTAGGGACATAGTATAATGTTTGAAAGGCAAAAAAACATACATCATCATAGAACTCTGGAGGTAAACCTGGTGGTAATTCATTCAAGTCTTGCTCCTCTTTGCTCTTGGTCCACCTCAAAATCCCTGTTTTGTTCCCCCGGACGGAAAAAAAAAAAAGAGGAAATAAGCAACATGTTTGGGCAGAAAAATGAAGAAGAATTATCAAGAACTAGAATTAACAGACTGACCAGAGGTGCAAGGCAATTGCTTCAGAAGAGGAGAAGGCTTCAACGTATTAAGAGAGGTAGCAACGGATACTCTATGATGAGCTGAGAGAAGCGCCCATGTTAGCCGGAATCCTTGTGCCTCCATTGTAGCTGCTCTGAGAACCTCCCGGGGTTTTGCTCAATAAACCCCAAAACCGTCAATTTCTTCCTGTTTGTTATGACTATTATTAGTTTTATAGCCTTGTTTGGCAACCAGCCAGTGGCCAGAATCATATAGATATTTTGGATTAGGCTTTTGACTTTAAATTGTTTAGTATTGATTGCGGGAAAAATGTTTGGTAAAGTAGGCTTTTTGTGAAAAGCCTATCTTAAAAGCCTTCATCAACTAAATTGAAAACCCGCTTTTAGTGCCTAAAAAGCCTACTTAACTTTGATTAAAAAGTTAAAAACTATCCAAAAAGCTAAAAGCTACCCAAAAAGCTTGTAGCCAAACACCCCACCCCCAACTGATGACATAATCTTGCTAAATCAAGACATGAAAGGGTTGGGTTTTTTTCCTTCACCAAGTTTTGAACCTTGGTGGGTAGCTTTGATAGTAATGGCATATATATATATAAGGTCAAGGTCTCCATAAGCTGATGTTCGATCACTGCTCTCAGCAAATATTGAACTCAACTTATGTAAGAGAATGTAAGTAATATAACGGAGGTAGGTAAATGTGACATCACCAATTTCTTTTTTATTTTTAAATAAATTTTGTAAGTTGAATAAAATTTTTAAATTTAAATTATCTAAAAGAAAGTCATTTTCCTTTGAATTATAAGATAAGATAAAACAATGTAAAATTTTAGTTATCTTTCAAATAAACAAGGCCTTCTTAAAACAGTGAAAATTGAACCAACGTTGACTCACTTTTACAGCCCATTACAAAACAAAGTAGAATTAAGTGAATAAAAAACAATTACACAAAGAGAAATGATTATATGAACATGATCCTTTGGTGACCATGTGAGCATGATTGGATATCTAGCGGACATCAAGTGGTATTTTTGTGGACATTAAGTATGAAATGTGGGTATCAACTATTGTCTTCGTGGACATTAAATATGTAAAAGAAATATAAAAAATTTGTTTGGAGGACATCAAATGATGATATCCAACCTTCATACTTAATATCCACGAAAACAATACTTTATATCCACCTTTCATAATTGATGTCCACAAAAAAAAAATATTTGATATTCGTCAGAAATTCAATCATATTGACATGCTCGCAAAAGGTTTATACTCATATGATTAGTTCCCTTATACAAATTGTCACTTTGACCTTAATAACCACATCTTATTTCTCATCTTCACGATTTCACTCGGTTCTAATCTACCAATATAACTCAAAGTATGTTACAGTCATTTATCAGTAAATGACTTCTTATCATCTATTTTAGCTCAAATCACAAGCTAACTTCTTTGGGTAGATTCAACTGCAAATACACTTTGGGTATAATAATAGTTTAAATAAAACCCTAATAAACTTACTCTATTCCTTAGTCGCTAGAACATAAGTGAATCAATGACTAGGGTTTGACAAACAAATGGCAGATAAGAAGATGAAGTCCTTTTCTTCACAATTAAACTCTACAAAATACAAGTACAACAGGAAAATAATGCTATAGATATTCTTTCATTCTTGTGCATTTGCTAATCACTAGTAAGAATCAAATTAAGGAAATAAATGACAAACATTTCAGAAATCATTAAATGCCGCAGACAAACAATTAAAAGGAAATCACGAGTACTTGACAAAAAATGTCACTCAACTTTGTAAAATAGTCAAAAATATCACTGATTTTTACAAACTGTCATTATTGTCACTCAACTCTCCAAAATAGTAAAAAATGTCACTGAAACCTGCTATAAGAGGTTGTGAACCGGTTAAAAAATTGTTTGGACAAAAAAGTCACTCAACATTCCAAAAAAGTCAAAAATGTCACTCAACTTTTCCAAAAAATAAAAAATGTCACTACTATCAATTAAAATAAAAAACGTTTCTAGCTTTCATTTATTTAAATTAATATATAAAAATATTCAATTTCAACTCAAGATTCGCAAGAAAATAAAAATTTTGTTTATAAATCATGTGATTGTAAATTTTTTTTTTACGATTAGGATTTGATATAGTAATCTTGAAATTTTTTAATGTTTTCTCTATAATATTTTATTTTATTTTATTTCTAATTTTAGTATTAAAATATTATAATAATATTTTCTGTATGACTTGTTCTCTGTTACCTTTGTCTTACTATAGCCTATAATACTTTACTTTAATGTTAAATCATATATATATACATATACATATACATATACATATACATATACATATACATATACATATACATATACATATACATATATATCAAGAGAGAAGACTGGTGGAGTTACAATCCAAAATATGACAGCTGTTGGTACTTCAAAAAAATCTGTAGAGCCAGAGACAAACTCCATGTGCTAATTCCACCCACTCATGAATACAAAGTAAAGGATGCATACCGCAAAATCAGTGGAGAACATGAAAGATGGCCTTGGGCACGCCAAGTCTGCAACAGACTTAATGTTCCTAGACACTCCTTCACAGCTTGGATGCCCTTTCATGGAAAACTACCAACAAAAGCACACCTGACGAGGTACTAATCATCTTACAACTGAATGCATTCACTCAACAGGAGTCAAACAAGCCATCCACAGATGGCTTGGTGCACCTACAGGAGGAAACGACCTCAGGGATTGGAGCAAGAAGATCACCAACTAGAAAGCTCCAAAAGCTAGGAAACAACTAGCTTACTCTATAGCCACAAGTGCCATATATAACATTTGGAGAGCCAGAAATCTTGTGGTTTTCAACAAACCCCCATGACAGCGGACCAAACTATTAGAATTAGTTTAGAAGTGGTGCAAAATAGAACCCTGTACATTAGTACCTATACACAATCAAAAGGATAGTATATATAGGAAATACCTATCAAATTTTACTAGGAACTTGATGTAATTGTCACCAGTTTTTTTTACAACCTGCTATAACTACAATACAAAAAGAGCTAAGGATTTGTAAAACTGTTTATTACTATTTTTGTCCAAACAATCTTTTAACCAATTCACAACCCGCTATAGTAGGTTTCAGTGGGTTTTTTCTTATTTTGGAAAATTGAGTACCAATAATGACAGTTTATAAAAATCAGTGGCATTTTTGACAAAAAATCCACCGCATAATTCATCAAGCCCATAGTAGCAATACAAAAAGAGCTAAAAACTCGTAAAGCTCTAAAAAATACAAGTACAACAAGAAAATAATGCTATAGATATTCTTTCATTCTTGTGCATTTGCTAATCACCAGTAAGAATGAAATTAAGAAAATAAATGACAAACATTTCAGAAATCATTAAAAGTCACGGACAAGCATCTAAAAGGAAACCACTGCAAAAATCCACCGCATAATTCATCAAGCCCATAACAACAATACAAAAAGAGCTAAGGACTCGTAAAGTTGTTTATTTAGTTAACAATAAAGAAAATCACTAAACGATTTTAGAAGGCGTACCCCATCCAATATCAACTTTAAAGAAGTGAATGAATCATAAAGTGAAGGGCATAACCTTCAAATCTATTACAATTGAGTGTGTGTAATGGAGGTTTATGAGAGAGATATTGGAATTTCTGGAAGTAGACTGTCCAACGGTCCATGTAATCCTCAAACAAAGAGGATGTGTACCCAAAGTCAGAAGATGAAAGGGGCTTTGAAGTAACCGAACCATCATTAGACTGTTTGACATTCCTATACCTCCTTTTACTCTTACCAGAGAGGTTCATCTTTTTTGATTGCATGGCAAACAATTGCTCACTCTTGTGATCTGTGTAAATGCTTTGACTTTGGCTTCTCCTTTCTCTTTGCCCTAGCAAGGGTCTTCAAGTCTTCAGGGATGAACTGCCCAAAGCTAGGAGGAAATTGAGGGGCGAAAAATGAAAATGATAGATCAAACTTAGAGGGGACTTGATGTTCACCAATCATCATCAGTCATAGCGAAATCTTTCAAAACAACATGTTTATCATAGGTCACAAACTCCTTACCAGCATCGACCACACCCCTTGAAAGCCAAACCCACACTCAACTCTTCAGAGTCAAGAACAATAGAAGGAACATGAGAGCCAGTAACACCATTGGGAGCACACTGGCCATCTCCATCCACATCCTCAGAAATAGAAATGGATGAGTTTGGACAAGCATAAATAAGATGAGCATCTTCCACCCCCACATCATGCTCAATAACACTAATTCGATACGATTCCTGATAGACCTCAAGAAGAAATTCCCCTTCAATCCTTGATCTTTGCCTCGTAAACACACAAATCTTGAAAGAGTCAAAAGCTTTCAAATTCGTTGCAGAAGAGTCAACAACCAGCACATCACCCCAATAACCACCTACCTTAATGAAATTTTCTTTGCAACACAGATGTAAAGGAAGGCCAAAACATGATAACCAAGCTTTGCACCAATTAGAAACACGACACTCATTCCATTTTTTGACATTCTTGGATGACTTTCCAAGCCAATAAGAATAATCACTAAGCACAAAATCGATGAGATCAATTGAATCAATAAGTCAAAAGGAAGAGCGCCCTCCTATGGGTTTAATGAAGACACCTTCAAACCATTCGAGAGGAGAGTCTTGTTTAAATTAGAGGCAGCGAGCATACAATCAACATTAAAACCCATTAAACTTCTCCCCAGCCAGTCCAAGTTTGAGATACACTTCACTCCTTTTAAATGAAAGCTCATCTCTTGATCTACACTCAAACAACATCAACAACATACCCCAACAGTCAATGCTTCTGATTAGACCGCTCATCTGCAACCTGTCCTGATGATCTATGTGGAACACCCCTACTAAATCTTGAAAAATTGACAGCCAAATGTTGATTCCCCAACTAAGCCCTATTACTCCAACAAATCACTTTTTCATCCTCCTTGTTTGACCAAATCTCATAAAATCAAATCTACGATTGCGCCCTAACCTAATTTTCCTAGGCAAGGCGTTAATAACTTTATCGAAATTCTTGAACAGAGTTTTCAACCAATTACTTGTCATACACTCATACTCCATTGTAGCTTATCCACAAACAGACTAAACAACAAACTAATTTGCTCTGAAGAAAATAGACAAACACGAGATATGAAGGAATCATATCTCAAGGGTGGAAAAGTTGAAGATTGTAAGTAGCGTAACAAATGACAACACACCGACAACTAGTAGCAGTGAGTGCAACACACATGTCATCGACTGTCAGGGAGCCACCCACCAGAAGAAGGTAGGTATACCCCCGATGGCCGGAAAAACCAAGGTAGGGCGGACAAAAAGACTGAAGCCTAAAGAAAGTGGTCGGTGAAGAAGCCACAACAACCTCAAAAAGCTTCAAAAAGGCGATTGTAGGTGGAGAAGGGAGTAACTGAACCGACAGAGATGGATAAAGGTCAGGGTCGAGACGACTTTCAGCGGCAGAGAATAGGAAAGGATGTCAAATTTGTTCACCGGAAATCGCCTTTGCAGAACCCTAATCACCACATTCCCTCTCATATTCAACATATTCAACATATTCTCTTAATGTTATGCAACGTGACTTTTGTTGCAATAGCTATGAATTCGATATTTTAAATAGTTAAATCTAGTTTGAGAGCTTTATCACATTAAAATTCATGTAAATTGACGTAGTATTTTATTTTTTTTACATTTTGTATGTTAATAGGTCAACTTATTATCTTGACAATTGGTTAACTTATTACTATAGTTATGACAATCATCGTAAAAGAGGTTCTAATTATCACAAAAATATCGTCACAAATGGTCGTAATCTGGTAGGTTAATATTCTAGCAATGACAGTATAAACTTTAGCGTTTCATATATCTAAAAAATGCAAACTCTACTCTAATAATTAACAATTATTGAATTGACATAAAGTTTTGGTCATTAACCACAAATTAAACACGAGTGTCCTTATTACTCAATTTTTTAGTTATCTCGTTTATGTTATTTTGCACTTCAGATGCAAATAGTATCTCCAGACATCTCTACTATATAAAAAGAGGCTTAAGTTTGTTGGGTGAACGAAAAAATGTTTGATGCTTATGTCATACTTATGTCATCTTATTCTTCATTGTGATCTCACATGCAGAGGACTAGAGGGTGTACATATACAATATTATTTAATACCATCAACAATAGTCTTCCATTTTTCTGCTCAATGCTTTAGGGGCATGCTGGGATTTATTTTGAGCAACTTTTGTTAATTATTATTATTATTACTATTATTATTATTATTATTATTATGAGTGTTTTGATAGGTTTAAATGAGAGTAATTTCTTGTTCCTCCAGAAAAAATGGAGAGGGTAATTTTTGTATGTTATTTCTTGGATTATTATTTATGAAAGGGAGTCTTGCCGCAACGATTGAGTTTTTGTCATGTGATTGTGAGGTCAAAGATTTAAGTTTTGTAAGCAACTTCTTGTAAAAATATAAGGTAAGGTTCGCCTATATTAAGTTTTTCAAAAGAAAAAAAAACATCAATGTTAAGTACACCTTTGATGCTTGTAGGATTGTGAACGAAAAATTGTTTGAAGGAGTTGCTTGTGTAGCAGCCTACCTTATAACTTGTGTTCACACTTTACTTTGGTAGCTTCATCATCTTGCCTTAATTTATGTTCAGAGAAAAATTTACTCTTTTGCCATTTAGTATAATAATACACGGTCAACATTGTAACTTCACCAGCTTGCTTTGTAGCTTTTATTCACACTTTCTTTGTTTGAGAAAAATGTTGGGAGAAATAAGGATGATTATTTCTTTCCCTGTAATAACTACAATAACTGAGTCTAGCATCAAATAAAACTTTATAACCCATTTGGGAAGGGGTTAAATACGTATGATCGTATCGGCGGTTAAGCTGGGTCTAATTTCGGAGGTTGTACTCGGTGGTTGGTGCGGTGGTTTGTCTGGCGGGGGTGGCTATCATTTCGGTCTGAGAAGATTTAGGGTCAACTAGTTTATCGTTGGTTTGCCCCAGTCGAGTGCCGGTACGTTCGGGGTGGTGCTTGCAGTCGTTCTTCGTCTGGTATTTTGCTAGATGCAAAATCTACAACGGATTAACCCAGAAGCTAGTGTGCTGCTTTGGTAGTTTTGAACAACCGAAGTGTGCGGTGTCAAGTGTGGTTAGTGTTTCGATTTTGAGAACCTTGTACTTATATTTGATTTAATTCTCATTGTCAAGTGATAATTGGTGGATGTGGGTGGAATGGTTACTTTTTGGTACCTCATACGTTTGGGTAGATGGTGTTTTTATGAAGTTGAGGAAGGTCACTTGTTATTGGGTAGCTTTGTTTTTTGGCTATTGAGAAGTGTTAGGAAAGTGTCCTAAAATCACCCAATCTCTTGATCCCATAATTATTTGTTTCCTAATTGTATTAGGATATTATTTAGGTTTCCTTATCATGTTAGGTTTCCTAAATGTATTAGATTCTAAATCTAATTGGAGTGGGAGTCAAGGTAGGTTTATAGGGAGTTTCTCTATAAATAGTGGGTCTTGTTCGCCTTGTTTGGTGTGGCCAATTTCGGGGGCACCTCATGTGGGAGGAGGTGTATTCAGATATTCGGAGATTTCGTATTCCCATTGGTGAGAGAAGTTGTGAGAGTTTATGTGAGTTGTTATACTCTTTTTCTGTTGATCTCGGGGCGAGATCGTTCGTTGTAATCTCTACTAATAGTGGATTTGTTTGAGGTTGTGCCGCCCGTGGTTTTTTGTCCCGATTTGGGTTTCCACGTTAAAGCCTTGTACCCTTTATTCTTGCATTTATTTTTTCTCGATATCCAGTAGTCATCTTATTTTTCGCTTCCGCTGATCAATTGTGCTCTTATAATTAAAACCCTAACAAGAAGTTTTAAGACAAGGAAGGCCTGTGTTTTTGTTCTTGTTAGTCTTTTCCGAGTATCGTGCATTTGAATTAGAAGTGATACAGGGAGTATTATTTCTGTTCTAATAAGTTATGGATCCGGAATTGGAGGTTGCATTTGAAGAGTTGCTCTCCTCAAACGTCCAAGATGAATTATCGCCTTTAGTGCTTGAACGTCTTGCAAATATGAACCATCCTAGAGAAGCAATTTGGGCTGCCCAGGATTTTAAAGATAAGGATAATCTTCTATTTAAAGCTTCTGATTTCCTGGCAGCTATAGACATGTATGAAAGGGCAATCCAATTGTTGTGCGTGGGTGTTCCAATTTGTATCTAAGATGCCCAACTCATGACGAAATTAGCGATAAATCTCAACTCATGATGGAACAATATGATTTGTAGCCAAGATGTATTTTTAGGCTTTGTTTGATAAACATGATGTACTTTATTGCATAATTTTAGGAATATTATGGACTATTTGGCAAAAAAAAAAAAAAAAATCGCAATTCCAATTCCAATTCCAATTTCAATTCTTTTTATTATTTTTCCTTCTTATTGTCCGGTTGAAACTGAAACTCCATCTCTGTCACTCCATCTACCTCCCATTTCTGACCATCATTCGAAGGTGTGTCTTCTTCATCGCCTGCTAGATGGCTACACACGACCGTCACCAACACTGCCCATGTTCATCATCTTCCTACTTTCATCCTACCTTAGCATCTCAGGTACTGATGGATTTAGGTTATGCTTTAGATTCATATATCAATTCTGTGAGTTCTACTTTCAATTTTGTCTGTTAATTTAGGTTCAATTTATTTTTGAGTAGAAGATCGATATTGGAAGAAAGTTAATGGCTTGTTTCTGAATTAGGGGTTTTATTTTCCATATTTCTTTTGGACTTAGTTTACTAGACTACCTGCATTCTGCTTCAAATTTTGCGTTTCGATTGAAACATTAGGCGAATTTCATCTTAAACACACGAAATTTGGATTAAAGTTTAGATTCATACCAATTCTACATTCATCTGTTCTGTTACTTAGTTTAGGTTAGTTCATATGTGAATACAATAAATTGAGAAAATTTTCATTGCAATTAGTCTTTTATTTTCACGCCCAGTAATCATTTGATTAAATACTTCATCGAACTTGGCATGTTTAGCTTGATGTACATCTATTTATGTTTAATGGACATCGAGTGTTCGATGAATTGTCTGACTTAATTGAACCTATCCAAGTTTCATCTGGGTTGTAGTGTTTAATTTTAGATTTTAATTCTGAATTTTTGGTGTTTTAATTGTTGAATGATAAAACGAAGCAAATACGTGAGACGAAAGATAAGAGATCTAGAAACAAGGAAGTTAACACAGTTTATGCATTGGTGTAAATCATGTATACCCCCTCTTTTAGGGCTTATTGCTTCTCTTCAACATACACATTCTAAACTGTATACCCCCTCTTTTAGTGTCGCTTGTTCTGTTTGTAATTGGTATGTTTCCTGCGTAGGATAGCTTGGCTACTTGAAACCCTAAGGTTGAGGAAAAATTGTGCGTTTCTTTTCTTCTACCTTTTGAGGGGCTTGAAGACCCATCATGGACATGTGAGTTTTCTGTTATTTTTGTGGTTGTATCTATTTATTCTTGACATGCCTCGTTCATAATATTGAGAGATAGATAAATGCAGCATGGCAGTATTTAACTGTTTCATAAATAAATTTTGAATGTCTGATTGAGACTCTACTTGAAAATGGGGTAAGTTTGATGAATGTTTCTAAGTTCGAAAGAGAATGTGGCTTGGTTTGCTATGTAACATACAAATTCGTCTTAGCATTTTTTACATTTATCTTCAATACAACATAAGCTGTTTGATGACATATTTCATTGTTTAGGTTTAAACTGCTTTCTTCACATCATTGCTGTGCGAAAATCATTAAAATGGCTAATTTAGTTCTGAAAGAGGTATGAAATTAGCCTAGGGCAATTCAATGTGGTCTGTCGTGTTTCACTACCTTGGTGTGTTTGTATTTTCTTGCGGATATCCCAGTTCATAAAGTCCAATGCCTTTATGCTAAAATGACTGGGTTTTTGCTTGAATACTTTTTTCATGTCTGAGTTTGAGATTCTAGATAAAAAGAATGAAAGAAATCTCCTTTTTTCATGTCTGAGTTTTACTTAATTCTAATGTTCTTGGAGTCTTTAGAGTCTTTATGTTCTACCCTTGTCATTATGTCTTATGATATGAGAATTTCACTATGTTTTTTTGGTAGAATTTTAGAGACTTACTACTATTTTGTCTTATTTATTTATTAAAAATGTAATTGTTGTCATTATCAATATCATGTTGTCATCAATGCGTTTTCATTTCTTTATACTGAATCTCCTGCTAATATGTACAAATCACTATTTATTTATTTTCATGTGGTGGTGCAGATGGTTTATGTTTTTTCTGTTTACAACAAGAAAGACAAGTATCACCGGATTATGGTGCGTATTCTTTTCTTTTCACTTTAGCTATCGAACTTGTGTTTAGGGTTAAATTTTGTCTCCTCATAAATCTCATGCTTAGTAGAGGTTCTATCATTACTTTGTGCATTATTAATTCTTTATTTACCATGCTCAAGATGCCATATTTCTAATATTATCATGAATATGGCGTGGTGAACTGAATGGTGTTAGTTAATCCATTGAGTCTTATGACATGAGCTACTGTCGACTCAGTGATTGGATCCCGATTGTGGAACATAACATTCCTAAAGTCAGATGTCATGCTAGTTCCAGTCAGTAATATTTTCTAAAGTCTGTATCCCAAAGTTCTGCTTGGCCAAGACATTCTTTTTCATGTCCATGCAAATTCACATCTTTCTCCTGCTAGTAGACGTTCAAATGACCAAGGTGACGGTTTTTTTATAATGCAACTTTGTGTGGCTAAAGGCTGCTCTGTTATATTTATGTTGGATGCCAACTTCATAATCGCAAGAATTCTATTGTAGCAAATTTCCAGCAAATCTGGTATCTCTGTTTTCTCCTGTGTGATCCATTTGGGCAAAAAATTATTGTTTGATTAATATGGTAATGTGTTTTTGTGAAGATGGCCGCATGGAACATCCAGGAAGCACTTATCTGGAAAGAGAAGACCGAGCAAGTAATTGACCAGGTAGCTCTGTCTTTCCCAAGTTCTATATTTGGGCACATGTTAAATGTCATGCTCATGTCGTGATTAGTTTCCAGCCAATCACTTGCTTTGGGGCTTGTTTGGTGAACACAAAAAGAATGGAATTGGCAAGGAATGAGTTCTAGTTTATGTTTTTTCTGTTTGGAGAGCACTTTTTGGAATGGAATAGCAATTCCAGGGGATTTACTATCCCTCCCAAATAGGTGGATTAGAATCCTCTCAAATGTGGGGGAATAGGTTATCAACAACAACAACAACAACAACAACAATAATAATAATAATATATGCAAATATTAATAATTATTACTAATAATTAATTATTAAATGTTATAATTAAATAAATAAATTAATAATAACTGATAATAATTAGAAATATATTAAATAGTTAATAATTAATAACTAATAATTGATAAATAATAATAATAAATATAAATAATAAATACTCCCTCCGTCTCAAATTATTTATCCACTATTCCATTTTTGGATGTCCCAAAATTATGTCCACTTCCTAAAATGGAAACTTTTATTTTATTGAAATTACTCAAATACCCTTAGTTTGAATTTTAAAAGTATTTAAATATGAGAGGGAAAATATAAATAGTAGTTTTGAATTTAAAAATAAGGGTATTATTAGTATTTTATTGCTAATTGAGACTAATTTGTTGATTTTCCTTAAAATGCGCGTTAAATCAAAGGGGACAAATATTTTGGGACGGAGGGAGTAATACATATTAAATTATGATAAATAAATATAATTAGTAATAATTAATATAATTAAAAATAATAATTGATAAAAAATATTAAAAGTTAAAAATTAATTAATATTATTATAGTTAACTATTAGTAATTGATAATAATTAATAATTAAAAAATGTAAACAATAAACAATAAATAATAAATTATAAGTAATATTTTATTATTATTATTAATTAATTATTAATACTTCATACTCCCTCCGTTCTTTTTTATTTGTCATTTACGATTTTCAGTGCCAATTTTTAATCAATAATTTCTAATATAAATGTTTTGCAAAAAATTATAATATTATACTTTTTTAATAGTATTTTTTATTACGAATCTAATGACATAAATTTTGTACGATGAATCATTGTATAAATTAAAATATTAACCGTCAAAGTTTTGACACAATTTCCAATGACGACTAATAAAACCAAACAGAGGGAGTAATTGATAAACAATAAAAATAAAAAATAATTCATAAATAGTTAATTATGTTAATGATGATTAATAATTTATAATTTATAATAGTTAATAATTAATAATATTAAGATTAATTAATATGTAATAATAAATAATTAATACTTGACAATTATTCATTATTAAAATTTAATTATTGTCATAATAATAATAATGATGATGATGATGATAATAAGAAGAAAAATAATAATAATAATAATAATAATAATAATTATTATTATTATTATTATTATTATTATTATAGCTTTGATTTCATTCCACTGCTCATCAAACACTTTCATTTCTGGGTTCTAATTCCATACCCAACCCTGATTCTAACTCCATACCCAACCCATTCCAATTTTCTCTCTAAACAGACCCTTGGTCTTTTAAAACTAAGATTTAACTAACTAATAAGGGTCGAAAGCTTGTTCTTCTGCAGTTGTATTGCGTAAGTTATGGTGGATCAAATAAAATTACATTTGACGATTCAGTTGATGATATTTGCAAGGCTATGCATTTCAAGCAAAAGCGAGGAAAAGGGAGGCAAAAGAAGTTGCAGAAATGTTTGGTTAATTTCTATTTTCTATGAATAGGTATTCTGAAGTAACATAAACAAGTCATTCGTGGCTTGTTTTTTGTAATGTTCTGTTTCGCTCATTTGCTTTTCTTGTGTTAAGTTGTTGCTATTATTGACGGCTATGTCGTTATTAAAATAATCCTAAGGGGGGTGAATAGAGTTATATGGATAATTCTACACTTTGATCAACACAACTAGGTTAATAGCACTTTATATAATGAAAAATACTTCTTTATTAAATAGACAAAAGTGTTTAAAATAGAGGAGGTTACAACTCAGCTTAAGTGAGAACCGTGAGGTCCTCAATCAGTCTACTGGAACAGAAGATCTAGCAGATGTCTTCTGTAAATGAGGCCTCACAGACGAGGCAGTAGCAGACAGAGAAAACAACTTCAAAGTGAGACACCTTTTTCACTTCTCACACTCGACCTTGGAGGTCCTCACCAGTATAGTTATACAAACTCACCACTTATATCAATGGCTACACTCAGAATATTAACTCACAATATTCCTACACTCAAAACTTTTTCACACAAAGTTCCTACTCAGATTTACTTGCTTGGAAATCCTCGTTTTTCTTGGAAGAGGTTGCTAGTATATATATGCTTGAGAGCTCTAGACAGCAACGACTGCTTTCCTTCAACAAAGATTTTTTCCTTTCTTGGATTGGTCTTCAATCTTCCATATATTTTGCAATTACCACGATTTCCTTCCTTTCATTTTAGTATCTGAAAAAGGTATAATCTATTATAATATAAATCTAGAAACGGAAGGAATAGAATAAGATTAGGATATGGAAAAACTTCCCTGATTTAATTTTGACAAACAAAATCTTCGCACTGGAACTGGATGTCCTCATTGCTGAATAGGGTGAGGTCCTCAGATAGCATTGAGATTCTTCATTCTACTTCCTTCATTGAAGATTGTTTTGAGATTTTCAATCTTCTCATTTAGGCAGTTGTTTCTTTCTCTTAATTAAAATCTGATTTTATATATTCAAAATCTCTTAATTAAAAACTGTAAATAAAATCAGATTAGAGATTATGAGAAAGATATAGATCTCTAGAGAAGATAAGAAATATTTATATAAAGGAAACTTCCCTAAATTTATATCTTCGAATTTTGTCTTTCAATCAAAAGTATGATGAATGTAATGGAGGTCCTCACGCAGACTGTGGTATCTATTAGGGCCTTAATGATAGTTTGGCTGATGAGATGAGATTTTAACCAAGACCGTACACAACAAGACACTCTTGGCTCATTTAGCAGAGGTAATTATCATTATGCCATTTCCGGGGTTGTTTTTCATAAGCATGTTCTGGCTGATGTGTCTATTGTTCATTGTTTCCCTTTCCTTTAGTTGTTACTTTAAATAGTGGATCATAGACGTTGCAAGGCACCATTTATTACTTCTCTTGCTTGGTAATTACAGTTTGCTTCTTGTTCTCTGCCTTGGTAGGATAGTAAAAAATCAACATAAAAATTACGAAAGCCCGTTTTATGCACATCATTGATTGGAACAAGCAAAAATCAAAAGTAGTATTTGTTGGATCATAATCCAACGATGAGCTTATATGTAAAAGAATATACATGACAATAACTGTCATAGTTTATAGCCCGACTAAAACTGATCCAATAAGTATAAATATTGGGCTTTAATGTATCAAGCAAGATGTGGGCTCTAATGTGTGGATACCGGTGACCTATTATTATTTCATGATGGGCGGAATAATAATAGGTCAAAACCCTAAGGGGTTTACTGTTATATATATGGTTATGGTCCCCAGGTCACACACACGGTTAATTCTCCCTGATTCCCTGATATCCCATCGTCAATGAGAGAGAGTTTTCTCAGTAAGTTCTCTTACGAGTGGGTGTTGATCTGGAAGACTTAACCATGTCGCTTCCAAGAGGATTAAAACTGCAATGGATTCAGGTATTTCTATTTATGTTTATGTTCTATTGATTCGACATATTGAATTTTGGGTTTATAGTGATTGATTCACTATTGTTTAATCCCATCAGTATTCCCTATAGTTATTTTAAGTTAAAATCATTATTCTGAATACTGAGGAAAAGTATTACCAAAATAATGAAACCCCTATGATTGTAACAGTATCATTTGTGTCCTGATGCCTTCTTTTCTCTCTATTGCTTGAGTTCTTGCATATACTCTTGATCTTTGTCATACAATTAAGAATTTGGCCCCATTAAAACCTGAAACCAAACGAAGGAAAGTGGCGATATATGTTACAAATTTCACCTTTTTCAACGACAGCTTAAGTATATATCTCTCTATATCAATTTCACCTTTTTCAAGGTGCGTGAAGGGATTAGGGTTGGTCAACAAGCTATCCGCCATGCCCTAGGATGGTCACAAAATAATTATCCATGCAAATCCTGGATGGTTAACTAACAAAGTGTTCAAGTTAACCCAGTAGTTGCTGGGTTAACCATATTATTTTCCTAGGTTAAGCATGATCAATAACTTAATTGCATGTTTCCATCTCAATTTTACCTTTTTCAGGGTGTGTCAAGGGATTAGGGTTGGTCAACAATTTATCCCTCATACACTAGGATGGTGACAAAATCATTGTCCATGTAAATCCTGGATGGTTAACCCACAAACTATTCAGATTAACCCAGTACTTGCTGGGTTAAATACATTATCAGGGCAGAGAATAAGGAATTTTATGAGACTTAAACATGTTACAAGCAGCACAACCCCTGAATTATCAATTATCCAGTGTGGAGCAATTTGGGTCATGTCCTGAAAGTTCAAGACTTTGGCTCGCATCTGAAGATCGACAAATTTAAGTTATTTTATCATATTTTGTTTAGGATGAGTCAGAAATTAGAATTGTGTATTTTACATGTAGTTTGCTATAATTTCTGAAGTAGTCTGCATTTGCACTTACATTGAGGTGATTGTAAATGGAATTACAATTTTCGATACCACTACCCCGAGGAGGAAGAGATGTCGTATCGAAGAACCCTATACTACACGAAGACCAGCTCCTGCATAAGCTCCTCTACCCGAAGACTAAGAAGAAGTCCAACCAGGTAGATTTCGCAACTTGCTCGTTCGATAATCTTTCCGGTTCTTGGTTTTTGGGATCTTTTTTTGAGGATCAAAGTGTGCCAAAGCTGATTAGTAGGTGACTACTGTTAGGTTGATTCGATTTGATGGATCTGTAAGTTTTCGATCTGATATTTTGCAAAGAGAAGTTGTATAATGCACGTACAATTGCTTCCGTTCTCTATGAAGTATTAATTGGAGTCACACAGGCAACTGGTAATCAGGTTTTGTTTTGCCTTCTGCTGTTGCAATCTTAACTTATTTCGGATGTCATAAATATGCAAAGGTAAACATGACTTCTTATTGTGATTTTTTCCCGCAAATTCACAACAGCTTCGTGGTGATAAAGGCTCCATTGATGATGTTGCCTACAATATCTTGGCACTTGGTAGTAGTGGGATTCATCCCCCTATCATGTAACTGCCAGAGGTCTGTTCTTACATACTGCTGATTCCATTGATGATGTTTGCCCAATTTCTCATCACACATCCTTGTTTTTGTTAGTTGCTTGCTTCATCTCATGATTCTTGCCCTCTAATCAGGCTATCAGGTGGCATCATGACTTTCAAAGATGCAGCATCATCAGCAAAAGCAGGAGCATATTCTACAAAGGATGTCGTTGTTGTTGCACAAGTTGTTGCAGAACTGGCTCAAACAGGATCCCGCAATTCCAATCATAACAACTTTAATGGATCAAATTTGGATAACTACACCCCAAGTTTCGGGAGTTTGTGGAAGGTGTGTGAGATGTCAAAGTTTAGGGATGGGCAATCATTGCTTAGAAAATGCTGAAATGAGGCAGGATGATATGGAGTTCAACAGAAAACGACACATCTATAATGTTCGGGATCATGCACATTTTGATATAAATTTTGATGAATAAGATTGTGACGAACATATTGAAATGGAAGAAGAACCTTGGAGCGGTCCTCCCTCAAATCCTGCACCATCAAATGCTAAACCAGCCACTCACCCTAAGCTGCCAGATTATGATGTCCTTGCTGCTTGCTTTGAAGCTCTCAAGTATCAGAAAACATAAGTTCTTGGTAGGGGTGGAAATGAGTCAAGCCGGCTCGCAAGCCTTTTCAAGCCGGCTCGGCAAGAAGCTCGTATAGCTCGGCTCGAGATCAGCTCGAGGTCGTGAACTAAACAAGCCAAGCCAAGCCATGACTAGCTTGGCTCGTTAGGCTTGACAAGCCTAAAAAGCTTGTTATATATATATATATATATATATATATATATATATATATATATATATATATATATATATATATATATGTATACACACACACACACACGCGAAATCTACTACATATTAAATCAGGACATTAATTTAGGGTATCATATCCTCAAATCAAATTATATTCCAAAAACTTAAAAATTGTAGAATTATCACGTTTATAGAACCTACCAAATCAAAGTGTTAACTTAGGTCGTCATATTCTAACTCATACTATATTCCATAATTGTTTGTCTACTACTTTTCATAATCTCTACATCTTTATTTTGAAATATCTTGACAAGAAGCACCAGAATTTAACAATCACAAACAGGAGCTTTGGTGACTATCGGCAAGTAAGTGTTTGCGTTATTAATATCAAAGCTTTGTTAATGATTTGTTTGTGCCATAACTAATAAAAGTGTAGAAATCATATAGCTTTGTCAATGATTTGTTTGTGCCATAACTAATGGAAGTGTAGAAACACTAAATGATTTGTTTGTGCTTATTCTTGTCTATTCTGGGTACTTTAACAAGTATACAAACCATAGGTAATTAAGTGTAGAAATAGTATAATATTAAAGCTTTTGAGGTATTGATGCTATCGCATATATAGTAATTATTGTATGTTTTTTGAGATCGATTAATACGATTGTATTCTCCTGTGTATTTTCTTAATCTCAATTACATGAACTATTACATGTCATACATTGTCACTAATGGATTTATCCTTGTATGGTTTTTAAGGTTGTGCAAATATGTTTTTAAAGTACTTTGATTTAGTTTATTTAATATATTGAAATCATTTTTTCTAATCCATTTTCCATATAATTAAGTACTTGAAGCGCAAACGTTTATCCTTTTTTACGTATAAAAAAAACTGAAAGTAAAGTTATTAAACATAAAAGTTGAGCCATAAGCCAAGCCTCGACCCAAGCCAAGCCAAGCCCACAAGCTCTGGCTAGCCAAGCCCAAGCCGAACATCTTCAAGCTCGGCAGGCCACAAGCCAAGCTCAAGCTCACCCAAAAGATGGCAAGTCAAGCCTCAAGCCTTATGAGCTCAAGCTCGGCTTGGCTCATTTCCACCCCTAGTTCCTGGGAAACTATGCACCTTACACATCTTAAAGTAGAAAAAGGCTTGATAATATATTCTTTGAAGACAATATATATTTGTTTGTAATTTGTTATATTTAGATTGCACTGCACTGTTTATTTCTTTCTATGAAATCAGCTAGATGGTATATTATGTTAAGCTTATATCGCTTCCCCTGGTTTTGGGTATAACTATTCTCCATGCAAATCCTGGATGGTTAACCCACAAATTTTTCAGGTTAACCCAATACTTGTTGAGTTAACTACATTAATTTCCTGGCCGGGTTACCAATGACAACAACTTAACTTCATGTTTTCATCTAAATTTCACCTTTTTCAGTGTGCGTCAAGGAATTAGGGTTGGTCAACAATCAATTCCCCATACCCTAGGATGGTCATAAAATCATTATCCCAGCAAATATTGGGTTAACTTGAACAGTTTGTGGGTTAACCATCCAAGATTTGCATGAACAATGATTTTCTGACCATCCAAGGATATGGGGGATAGATTAAGTTGTTGGTCATAGTTAAATTGAGATGGAAACATGTAATTAAGTTGTTGGTCATAGTTAACCCAGGAAAATAATGTGGTTAACGCAACAAGTACTGGGTTAACCTGAACAATTATTGGGTTAACACGCCATGAAATCTACATGTACATGTTAGTGACAAACACATGGTGTGGGAGAGAGAAATTAGATTAAATGTTAACCTTAACAGACCTGAACTAGATTAAAATCAGATTACACATATACTTAAGGTGCTGGTCATGCTTACATTTACTAGTGAACCCAGAAAATGATGTTGGTAAACCCAGTCAGCATTGGGTTAACCTGAACAACTATTAGGTTTACACGCCATCAAACCTACATGTATATGTTAGTGACAAACACAGGGTGTGGGAAAGAGAGATTAGATTAAATGTTAACCACAACGGACCTAAACTAGGTTAAAATCATATTAGACATATACTTAAGGTGTTGGTCATGCTTACATATACTGGCGAACCCAGAAAATGAGGTTGATAAACCCGGTCTACGCTGGGTTAACCCTGAACAACTATTAGGTTTATACGCCATGAAACCTACATGTACAAACCATTAATACGCTACACAGTTTATTGCAAATTTATACATAACTTGGGCCCCGTTGACAAACAACTTGTTCAGTTCTCTCTGTAGATCCACTTCTCGACATTGTGTGTGTAAGTGACCAATTCCTTTGGCTTGAACCACAACATACGGTATAACCGATCAGATTCGCCTGAACACATTATCTAACACATATTATTAGGCCCTATTTCGCATTAGCTGTTACCTGTTTGGATTAGTTGCTTGTGTCAGTTGTTTGTAAGAAAAATGTTTGGTAAAATCAGTTGTCTCTGAAAACTATTCCAAAAAGCTACTTCAAATGAAAAACTTTTTAAGTTTGGAAAGCTAGCTTTTTGAGGCCAAGAAGTTGTCTACCAAACATGGCCATAGTCCAACAACAATCCAAAGACAGATTCATCATGGAAAATAGATACAAAAATACATGTCATTTGGGAACCGATATGAATTCCACAATGTTAGGGCTATTTGTGAATTGTGTGTGACCAGACTTGATAATTTGGGCGGGCGAGTTGGTTTATGGTCGGGTTCAATTCGGGTCGATTTCTTTTGATTTTGGAAACCGTGTACAAAACCCTAAACTTTCAGGCAGGTTCAGGTCAATTCAAGTTGTGCCTGGTCTAATTGTGAGTAGTAATATTTTACCAAGGCACCATTTAGATCTCATCAAGGGCATAGTGAAAAGGGAGAAGCTTGATATTCTAGCCTACAACATTTGAGGCTAGCAAAGATACCATAATGCCCTTGCCTAAGTTGTGAAGTTTGCATGCATACCTTCCAACAACTACTGCCAGGTCACCCCTGATGGTTCCAGGTTCTGACTTTTGTGGGTCAATGGCTCCAATGAGTTTTTTGTCATATCTGATCCATCCCTCAGCTAAACATGGCTGAAAAACATGGGAGAGTTTAGCAACAGATGGAAAAATAGTTTATAGCCCGACAAAGAAGCTGATATACTAACCATTGCAACCACTGGGCCAGAGCTCAAGAATTCACAAAGGCCATTGAAGAAAGGACGTACACCTGGTATGCACAATGCAATTTCCACCATGGTGATTTCACTGCCACTCTTGCGGCATCTTTAGCTTCTGAGACCACATCCTACTCTACAGATTTAGAGTATACTAATTCTCAATCCTCAATTATATTCTATGGCACTTTACAGGCAAGACAAATCCATAAGGGAAGGTGGAAACCAAAAGCATGACAATTGCACAAAAGTTATGTACATTATTACTATAGTTCATAGTTACAAACACAAGGAAGGAAGTTTAAATAGGTAATAACCAAAACATAACTAAGACAGAGTCAAGGGGCCAATCCCCACTAAACAGGCATCCTGTAGCAAAGTAGCTTGATTTACAACAACAAAGTAACCAAATTCAACGGTAATATAAGACTGGATGCTGTTAGAATACTATCACAACAAAACTTTAGAATGATTGCTACTCTCATATTCTTACTCGACCAATACAAGTCACTTACTAAGCAGAACAATTAAGCCCTCCATCAAACAAAAACCGACTAAATGGGCCTCATATTTAGGTGTAATAATTTTAATGACCCTATATTATGACAAATAATTATGGGGTGACATTATTTTTGATGTTAATATTTAGGGAGGACATACCGACCAAAAATGACACGAAATAGTGAGTTTTAAGTTTAGGCGTGTTTATCATGTTAAGAGATTTACTTTTATATGTTAGAGTTAACTATAGACTTCAATTTAAAACACGCATAAACATTAAAAACCACCGCTTTGTGCCATTTTTGATCGGAAATTGGCCGGTATGTCCCCCCCCAAATATTTACATCAAAAATAATGTCACCCCACAATTATTTGTCATAATATATGGACCTTAAAATTATTACACCAAAATATGAGGCCCATTTAATCGTTTTTTACTCCATCAAATACAAGTCACTTACTAAGCAATCTGCTTACTACTTGTCCTATGGAGGGTGGTTCCAGCGGTGGTTTGACTAGCGGAGGGTTGGGTTCCATGGTGCAAATGGTTTGCATTTATATTAGTGACAAAATCCTTCCATTCAAGATGAATACATATTTAAATTAAGCATTCACTGAATCGAATAGATATGTTCAACTGCTTGGCAGCTTGCACTGGGAGTCTATCACCATATTCTCACATTGGAGGGCTTAAACCTCCTTAATGTAGATACCATAATCATTGATCTTAATTATCCCGAGATAACTGAAAGCCCAAAAGTAAGTGCGGGAAAAAAAAAAGAAAAGTTAATTTGTACTTGCCATAGAAGTGGAATGAAAGTGTGCAAGCATTAAGATGGCAAAGCAATAATATATATGATGGAAACTGAAACAGGGAATTAGAGAAGCAAAAGGTTATCGAAGTTTGTTTGCGACAATAATAGATGAGTATTTAAGGTTAGCGGTAGTAGGATTAGGATGTGTTATGCAATCCAAAATAAAAAGAAAAAGAGTTGAAGGGTTATAAGATGAGGTTAAGCAGTAAGATTGGTAGTATCAGAAACGGAGATGGGAGGCAACTGATGAAGAGATGCCTGTGTTTGACATCGAGTTTGAGTTATCAGGTGTTGTGGGGTACCAAGAACCTTAAGCAGATTCCAAGGATCTTGACTGCCAAAGACTTACTCTCTACCTCTTCGTGCTCTTCTTTGGGTTTGAGAACGCCTAATTCTACAACAATCCAACAAATCCAGAAGAGTTTTTGCCGATGTTCTTCTCCGATTTGATGCAACAAAGGAGCTCATCTTCTTCCGTTTCACGAACATCTCGATAAGGTTGGAGTCGCCGAAATAATTGAAAAAGGAAATTGCTGGCTCAATCTTCGGTTCTTCTTCAGTGCCCATTTTATCCTTGTATGAATTACTAATTAAATTACGAAATCTCTCTTTTGAAATTCGCTCATATTCGACTTTCTATAGATAGTGTGATCAATCATAATGGACTCTGCCATTTTTGACATCCGCCAAAGCTTCTGAGAATTTGTGCTTTTGGTGTTGTATTTTCAATTTCAATTTCAGTTTTTGTCAGGGTTCGGATTAGGGTTAGGGTTGGGGGTTATAGGATAAGCAGCAAAAGAGTGAAAAATGGGGGAAGTATCAATAACGAGGGAATTGTGGAAGGAAAACAAAGGAGGAGGATGGGCTGGTCTTGATGTTGTCGTAAGAATTACATGTGGCATCGACATGTTCAAACTAATCCATGCAATTCAATAGATGAACCAAAAAATTAGAGAATCAAACAACACTTCAAAGGAGAATGTACCAGGACGAGTAGTAGATCGAATTAGGGAAAAATTATGCTTCAAATAGAAGTACAAAAAGTTCAACAACAAATTCTTTACCATAAGATGAATTACACATAACATCGACATCTTAAAACTACTTTAACATCGGTGGAAATCAATGGATAAACTAAAATTTAAAGTATCAAACAACAAATTAAAGAATCAAACAACAATCCAAAGGAGAACATACCAGAATCAGTAGCAGAATTAGAGTAATCTTCCTCCTCTGAAACTCTGCCTTGTGTTCCTTCTGATTGAGCAGCTGCTACTGTGTACCTTGCAAAATAGATTGATGCTGAACATTTGTTCAACCTTATATAATGACTATAAACTTTAAAAATTATTATTGTTATTTCATTGTTTATATATTTTTGTCAACTTTTGTGTAATGATTATAATTAAGCCTTAAAAATTATTGTTGTGGTTATTATTATCATTATTACTACTATTATTTTTGTTATTTAATAATATTATTATCGTTATTATTATTACTACTATTATTTCATTAATAATAATAATAATAATAATAATAATAAGAAGAAGAAGAAGAAGTAGTGGTACATATATATTTATGTGAATTCTTTGAAAACTTAATGGTATTCCCTATGTGGGTGTGGTTTAACATGAAACTTGGTGATGAGTTGAATAATATTATAAGGTGGATCATGATATGAATCACATTCAATTGAAAAAGGTCTTCACCAACCCTTTTAATGGTCTTATTGTATATCAACAATTTGCGACTAAAATTGTAATATATGAGGATAAATATGACAATGCGTTTAATTTCTAGGTACATATTATATTTTCAATTTTGAAACTGTCAACATAAACATTATGATATGATAGGTGATCAGAATTTCCAATGTGACTTATATATAGTGTCCAACTTTTAATTTGCTAAACTACCCTTTACTATGCCGGTCATTACTCTTTTTTTTTCTTGTTCATTGCTTATTGTTATTGTCAACTTTCAATAATGACAAAAATCCTTACATATTATTATTATTATTATTATTATTATTATTATTATTATTATTATTATTATTATTATTATTATGTGCTGGGAAGTTCCTTGTGGGCGTTATAATGATGTACCCCCTTTTTGGCTGATAGGCCTACTGGGTTCTCTCTAAGAGAGGGGATTCAGTAGGTGGCTCGACTTACCAATATTAAAAAAAAAGTTATTATTATTATTATTATTATTATTATTATTATTATTATTATTATCAGTATTATAAATTTTAGGCTTTATGTACTTTTAAGGAATTTATAAATTATTATCATAATTATTACTGTTATTACTGTTTTGTTTATTTTTGTTATTATTACTATTACTACCACTATTTTACTATTACTATTGCATATTTTATTATTATATTGCATATTATTATTATTTATTATTATTATTATTATTATTATTATTATTATTATTATTGAGTAGTTAGTTAGACCATTTGCACGATAGTTTCTACGTGTCTCATAAATCATTAGTTAATCAATCACAATTCTTTCTATTTAAGAGTTATTATTTATATCATACATTATTTGATGGATTTATTTCATACATTTTGATATTTAAAACTCGATGCAAAATGTTTCATTTCTACACGTGAATCCTATGATTTGTATTTGTAATGTAAGTTATGGCCATAACCAATTGGGTTGACCTAAAACCGAAATGCACCATCCTTATTTACCCGAACCTAAAATATTCCTGACATGTATTTAACCTATCCGTCAGAATTAACAGGTCTATCTACCATCATATCAAAAGAAACTAATTCTAACTATGTCTCGAATAGCAAAATGATAAACATCTTGCATTTCACCTAATAAAGATAAATATAAGTATATTTAGATCATTATAAAGGTATGTTTCATTACTTTGAGGGTTATTACAACTTATAAACAATATACAAATATTTATTTATATGTTTTCATAAAATTATGCGCAAAATATCCATTATCTAGTTTGACTGATAAAATAAGGCTATTATTTATATTATTTTTACCTACCTAGTAAATATTATACTCTTATAGTTGATAAATATATATAATTAATAGAGAAAATATTATTAAAAGTATAAAAATGTGAAATATGGACCATTCAAGATGGTTATTAACCATCTTGAGTCAAGATGTGTATCATTGTCTGTCATGAATATTGATTTCTCTTTATGATATCTTATGATGTAATTATATATTAATCTCTTTTAATACATCAAACCTTACCTTCTTGAAAGTTAGTTAGCCTATTCTGCTATCAAATTTTAACTTACCCTTACCATATCATATTTTGGTGATCTCATCATCATCATCATCATCATCATCATTATTATTATTATTATTTTCAAACCATGTTTATAAGCCTAACTTGAATCTATTCACTTAGCTCTTATATATTTATTTTATTTGAAGTGTCTCATAAATTGTAAGATCGTTTGTTAAACTTAGTTGAGTCATATTTATTTATAGTAAACTTAATTATATTTTTAGATGAGTAGGTTTTCTTATTGTATAATCAAATTGTACATGAATTTTTAGTAGTCCTAATTATATTGTAATAATGTCTTTCATTCTCTAGTACCTATTAAGTAATATTATAGATAATTTATATGAATCATTTGAAAGTTTATCGAAATTAGTTATGTAATTGTCGTTTAACATAGAGGTTTAATTTGAGGTGTGATAAAAGAGATAGGAATGTAGGTATATAATAAACACAATTTAATTGAAAATAATGTATTGAGCTAACTTTTCGTGATTTTATTGCGTAAATGATTTTTTGTGATGAAGATATAATATATGACGATAAATGTCACAATAGCTTTAATTGGAAATATATTTGAAATTGCCAATACGAGCATATTATTATATGCTAAAATTGCCAATACGAGCATATTATTATATGCTAGGCAATGTGGTCAATCAAAGTGAATTATATACCAGACTTACTTGTAGATATTGTTACTCTATATTCACAAGTCATCATTACTTGTCTTTGTGATTTAATTTGATTACATTTGCTCTTTAACAATACTTATGTCTATGGGGGCGTTTGGGAACAAATTGTTATTTGTTATTTTGAGGAGTTAGGTGTTTAGTTGTTTGTTTGACTTTTGTCAAATTTGTTTTGTTAGCTGATTTGTTATGTGAAAAGTGTTTGGTAGAGTTAGCTGTTTGTAGCAGGACTTTTTTATTTGATTTCCAATTATGCCCTTAGTTTTATTTTTACTATCTTATTGAACACTATTTTTTATTTATTGCTAGGTTCCCCATATTTATGTGACCAACAAACAATCACTAAAAATTAATAATACTTGTATTGATAGGCTAATAACTATATTGTTCATCAATTACCGAATATACTTTATTAAAACTAAAGGTTTTATGTTAGTTTACCTTCATAATATAATGTGGATATTTTATAAATAAGTACTAAAAATACAACATTACAAACAAACTTTGCTTGCATAATCAACAATTAAATGCATTCTAAATAGAAATTACAACATTCTACACTATAAATATTTAAGACAGTGCTCATGTGGAATTGATTGTAAGTTTGGTGCCACTGGTTTTATGAATAACTAACTTTTTATGACTAGTGTAATGTAGGGTGCGATTTTTATTTATTTATCTAAAATTATTTTTGGGACTAAATTATATATCTATCTATTAATATACATTTAATAATTAAGATTATTGGAAAAAATTGTACTATCATTATTCACACATGCAGACGTATGTGTGTGTCTATATATATATATAAGGCTAATATGGTAATTTAATTCACTAAAAAGCTAAAATTCAAAAAGCCAATTCCAAAAAGCTACTCCAAGCAGCATTTTAGAAAATGGTTTTTTGAGGGTAAAAAGCTAGTCGAAAAAGCTATCATACCAAACACCTAATAATAGCTTTTTGATTAGTCAAAATGCCAAAACCCATCAAAAAGCCATTTTGGAGCAAAAAGCCTATGAAAAAGCTAATTCCCAAACACCCCCTATATATAGACACTATAAACAAGTAATGATCTGCGACAGTTTTCTAAGCTCATTATATACTAATTATTAATATTGTTGTATTATAGGTTGGTGACAACACTTCTTATTCTCTCACATGATGCTTGAGAAACATCTAATGCTAACGATTATGTTTGAGTTCATTTTAAACTTGTGTTTATATGAAACATTACATTAGGAAAAGTCCAAATAAAATATTTATTTTATATTAGTTATCATAATAATATTATTCAATATCCATTTAACATAAGCAACTAATTGATTAATAAATCAAACTAAAATTAAATTAAAATTTTAGTTCATATAAAAAATATCTATTTATCGTCATTAAATTTTTACATTTTATATTTATAATTATCGGTCAATACCGCATGCTTGTTGATCAGATTAGTATTAATTGAAAGGAACAGAAAAAGTGGATGGAAAAGTGCATGTATAAAAGTGTCCGCCTGTGTATCAAACTTGAAATAGTTGGTTTGGTTGACTCGGGAGGTTGCATTGCTAGGTTAGCTCAAAAGGAGATGCACTTAAGAGTAGCCTCTAGACAATAAATTATCACATTATTATGTAGTAAATTATTATGAGATTAGCACTCTACATAATTTCGTACTTATTTAGTGGCTACTGCACAGGTGCACATGGAGAACAACGTGCAAAAAAGTATAAACTAGAGATGGTCCATTGAGCATGAGGCCCAAAATGTGCTGATCTAGTCATCTAGACAAAGAAAGCAACCAACTTGGTGGACAATGCATGTAGATGGTTTGATCCAAAAGTTCCTGTTTGTTAACATCAACCGTCTCATACATTCTTCATCCCTTCGATATTATTTATTTTCTACTTTTATGGGGTGTTCCAAATAATACAATGAATTTTTTTGGATAGAAATATACTGTAATTTAGGGTTGTGGGACAATAATGCTCCTGAAATAATTCTGTCGGTTACTGGTTTGGTGGCTGTCATACGTGGTACGTTAAGGAGCAAAAAAAAGTTAAAATATTTGCTAAATTAATATTAGGGGTGGCAAAAATTCAGGTCCGGGTCTTATCGGGTTCCGTCAAAAACCCCAAACCCGGACCCTGACCGAATTTTAATTCGGACAAAATGACCAGACCCAAACCCGAACCCGAATGACCGAATTTAATTTTTTGTCAAAACTAAAAATTAACTGAATACTGGATTTTTTGACCAAATATGATCAATTGACCGAACTTGACCGAATATGAAATTTGAGTTTCTTTACGTGAATTATTAACACTATCTTCATCATCGGATTCGGTCAACCCGAAGCCGGATTGACCGAATCTAAATTTTAATCAAAATTCGGTAAACCCGAATTTGAACACCAAGACCCGAACCCGGCCTGAATTTAAATCCGGTCATGACCGAATTTTAAATTCGGTCAAAAAAATGTCCGAACCCGATTTTCGGTCATTCGAGTCGGTCAAATTTTTGCCAACCCTAATTAATATCTTGTCAGCAACTCCAAATAAACAAAGATGAATTTGATCTATATTTATTTAAAAAATGAACACTGATTAGGACGAATGTGGAGTAATGAGGTCTTATTTTTTAAAAAAAATAGAATTAAAGTCATTTTTACTTGCTGAAATGACATTAGTTTAGTCAATATTTTAATTTTCCTGCCATGTAGGAGCATTACCGAGTGTATCGCTAGTGCAATCCTTTCAGGTGCATTATTCTCCAACACAACTCAAAGTATAGTATATTATTATCCTAAAAATATCCATGTATTATTGTTCAACACCATCAAATACAATATATTAGCACCCAAAATCCTTTTAAATATCTGAAAAATATTATGTAAATGCCTATCTCAAAAACTATATTAAAAGCAACTAAGCCAACTGGAGCGTATGCGTAGTGGGAAATAGTAGAAATCCATGCTTGATCACAATAAGTAATAACTCTATTGTTGTTCTTGAAAGATGGATGATAATAATATTGAATGTAACATGGAGATAATATTAACCCAAAGAAGATAAATACCAAAAGCTTTATCACCAAAGAAACTTGCTATATTATTGGATAAAAGATGATCCACCACCAAGAATCAACACTCCACCATTATTAGCTAAATGAAACCACCACTAATCACTAAAGGAATGACTTGATATATTATTGGATAAAGGATGATCCACTACCAAGAATTAACACTCCACCATGATTAGCTAAATGAAAACCACCACTAATCACTAAAGGAATGGCTTGATTTTAAAACCATTTAGCAAGCAATCGATAAAGAGCACAAGATTTTAGAGAGGGTTTTGAGTCGGTCTCCAAAATACCATTTTCTTTCATCAAAAGCTAAGTCCCTCTCTTTTCCAAATACCCATATATAGGTAAGGATAGGGATACAATCCTAAGAGAGATTAGCACATAAAGGGCCATTAATTGAAGAGTTAATTACATCTCAAAGCTTAATTTAATCCAAAAATACATTGGGAAGAAAAAGGCTTAAAACATCATTATATTGATTAGAAACAAAAAGACAAAATTACCCTTAATAAATAAAGGGAAAAATCGAATACACGGGGGGCATCGTCCCGGATGGACCGTCGCTAGCGTGAGAGCCGTTGTAGCGGCCGCAGTGGTCGATGGAAGAAAAGTCACTCTCGAATCGCCTCCATGAGTCACGACCGCGACTAAGGAGGTCACAACCGCAACACCAATAGGAAGGATGGGTGCCTTGGTCGTGATACAGTCATCGTGGGCATGATGGTCATGCTCGCTTCCAGACACCATGAGCGCGACCCTCTCGTCGAGGGCGTGACGTTTACCTTAGCCCCATCTTCAACACAAAAGAGGACAAAGGTTGTCATGGTCGTGACTGAATCGTCACGAGTGCGACGGCTAGGACTTGGCCAGGGGTCGCGGTCATGACATGAACGTCACGAGCGTGACGACTCTCTGGACGAAAGCTTGAAATCTTGGCCAAAAAATTAGGGGTGGGCCAAAAAATTAGGGGTGGGGGAAACAAGGGTTGTGATCCCGACTACGGTAGTCGCGCTTGTGACATCTTGTTCCTCATCCAAGACGACCCCTTAAGGCCTGTCACGGGCGTGACATGGTGAGTCACGGTCATGATGGGCCTGAAGCTTCCCTCCACTCCTTTCTACTTCTTCTCCTTGCCTCTTCTTTGGTTCCCTTCTCCTTAATTTTTGTCGGTATAAGAAATAAGGCCCCTTTAAAGGCTATTACGGATCATCCATTGGATGACCGTGATCACTTGGTTCAGCCCCGGGTCGATGTGGAATAGGAGTGAATTGGTCAGCCGAGAAGTAACCCGCTTCGCCCATGTGACTAGGTTTGAGAAAGAAACCCGAGATGCTTCACCAACAATGTCTCAAATGTTGAATTCCATATATGCCTTTATCACAAATATTAGATTTCATCTATGCCCATGTTTTATTTCGAATCGTAGATGCCTCCATCTCTCCTCACATAAACCCTAATTACCGTTGTTCGGTTGCGTATTTTTGTGGTTTTTGAATAGGGGTTGTCTAATCCACAGGGATGGGTGTTAGGCTTGACAAGGAAATCGGTTTACGTTGGGTTTTTTCTCAATTGCGAAAAGCGGTAAATAATGTAAAGAAAGCGATTAAACTATACTAGCATGGATTCAAAGTAACAATCAACACTAAGAAAGCATGAAAGAAGAAAGCAATTAAAAAGCAATAAATGAGAAAACTAGAAATGACAATGAAATTGAGCACAAAAATTATACCTCCAAAGCACTAAATCTTCACTTGAATCCTTCAACCTTCAATTGGGTTTTCCCCCGAACAAACAAGAAAATTGTGAATTGGATTACTAAGGATCCCCGAATCCTCACTTGAGAGTAGAATTTGTGACCCTTACCCCTCCTCCTCACTAAAAGTTGGATTTGTGGTGGCTAGCACTAGAAAGCATGAAATCAAGCATTAATGGAGACCAAAAGAGAAAGAGAGAGAGAGAGAGAGAGAGAGCAAAAGCTTGGTAAAACTTCAATGGAAATTGCTTGAAAGAAGAATTGAATACAAAATTGCAAGAGAACTTGAAGAAAGCTTGAAGAACAATTAAAAGATTAAAGTAAGATTTAAGAAAGTGATTAAACCTAATTCTACTCTAATCCTACTCCTAAAACTAGCTAATGAATAAAGACTAAGATTATTACAATGTTGAATGTATGTGGGTATTTATAGAAGGAACATAATACAAGCCAAACCCTAGAATTAACTCCCGCAGATACGCAGCTTCCGCAATTTCCGACAATTGCGGGCGCGACACCTAGGGTCGCGGGCGGGACCCACCCCTGACCTGTTTCCTCCGTCAATCTCTCATCGTACATCGCGGGCGCGACCCCTTTCTATCGCGGGTGCAACACGTCCAATAGCGGGCGCGAGCTTCTTCTGACGCACTGGGTCACGGGCGCGACCAAGCTCTGGCTGCTTCCATCCCTTGACGATGTCTTGACGCCCCAGAAGCTTGTCACGGGTGCGACCGGACGTGACTCGAGCGCGACTCCATTCTGGTCTCTTTCCCCTGTTTTGCACCAATAATGTAGATGGAGTTCCCGGGTTGGTCTCGCCTCGGTTCTCGGCTTGGGAAATCTCGGGTCGGCTCGGGAAATCACTCGGGATTCCCTAAAAAGCCTCAATTAAGCCCAATTTCCTTCTAACTCTTTATTTTCCTACAAAACACGAAATCATCATATCTAATATATAAATCCGGGGTTAGAACAAGTAAAAATACCCTATAAATGATATAAAATTCGGCTCGGAACGAGACTGAACAACACTCCCACACAAGGGTTTATTCGCCCCGAGCAAACTAAAAACAAAGATAAAGAAAGAGAAAGAGAAACTAAAACCCTAACTTACTTTCGCAGGAATCGCGGATGCATTTAGCACATGCATCAAGCCCTTTAAACCCCTTGGCAGCCCAAGTGGACGAGGAAGGTCTCGTGAGGGTTTATAGAAGCTATACCCACAAAAACCAAATTAAAGGAGAGAGGGAAAGTGAAAAACAAAACAACCTTTGAAAAGGAAGAAAAAAAAGCCGCTTGTTCTAGGAATCACGCAATCGCCGCAAGGAAAACAATATTAATCAACCAAAAGGAACCATTATGAGCACATCAAATCACCTAACTCAAAATATTGCCAATCTTTAAGATTTTCGATTCCCAACATCTCCTACAAAACAAGATCCTATGTGCTCAAGTACAAGTGTTATTCTACTCGATTCCGATTGATCTAAAGCAAATCACTTTCCAAGCTTGTATCAAAGCAAAAGATTATTTAAGTGTCGTCCTCGCTTGTGTCGCCCTTGGCTTGGTGAGGGCTACAAGAGACGCAAGGAAAGACTTCACATTTATTACGATTCTTTTTAGTGTTGGGTTTTTTTCGAGATTTAAACGACCCAACATTTTCAACTTAACGAGATTTGGTGTTAGTTTTTTTTTGGGAATTGCACGGCCCATAAACGGGGTCTACCCTCCCAACATGAGCTACTCCATACGTAAACGAAGTGCTTAAGGCGTAAGAGCACCATACCGCTCATATCGACTCGTGTAGGTATACTAACTTTACATTACACTTTCAAGGTTAATGTCGGGTTTTTTCGGGATTTGAAACGACCCTTCGAAAAGGGGTCACCCTCCCAACTTAGGCTACTCCATTCACAAACGAAGTGCTTAAGGGGTGTGAGTGCCGCCCACTCACACCGGCCCTTGTTGGTTTAGCCGGCAAATAACCAATTAATTTAATTTAAGATTTCACTTTTTCAGCAAGCTTGGAAGAGGTCTACTAAAGTCTCACAGTTTCAAGAAGAACGTGAAAGAATCAAGGATCTGATTAAGCATTTAACGAAGGGAATCTACACAAATGAGTCATGACAACACTCGAATTAAGGTTGATAATGCTCATACGGGTTGCTTTCGAGGAGATTAAGAAAGTTTTCTAAGCATTGACTACACTTTTCCTAAAAATAAAGCAAAAACAAAAGAAAAATGAAAACTTAAAAAGAGTTTTTCACTCCCTTTTTTCTCCTTTTTCGCACAAAATTTTTCAAATTTTAGCAAAAACTAAGAAAACAAAAACAAAAACTACTAAGTGATCTACCCATAAACAGGAAAATATCTCCCCCACTCCCACACAAAACTTCACAATGTCCCCATTGTGAGAAGGGTGTCACAAATAAGGTAGAGAACCTAAGAAAAGCAAATATACAAAACACTTATCACATGAAAAGCGCTGGCGACCCGAGCCCACACGGCTCCAACAACAAGATAATCCCAACATTCACACTCAAGGGGTTCGCCACCCAAAAGGAAAAAAATCAAGCATGCATCATGGATCAAAAATATATACACTTAAAGAAAGGGCGGAAGGAGATTACCTCGAAATCTTCAATTAAACACAACTCGATCCACGATCAAAAAGCACCAAGCGTAAGGTTAGGATATACAATTTAAACTTATCTCAATACTTAGAACTTGACATGTAAGATTAAAAGAAAAATAAAAATATATACAAGACACTACTAACTAAAGAAAAACCAAAATATTTACAAAATGAATCTCACTCTTTTTCTTTTCTTTTCTTAGACTCAAAAATCGGAATGCATACTATCCCCCTCCCCCCACTCCCACACAAAGCGGTTGCAATATCCTCAATGAAAACCGAAGGAAAACAAGCACTCCAAAAGGAAAGAAAAAGAAACACATAAAAAGAAAACAAAGGAAGAAAAGAAAACCAACTCACTAACTGTACAAGAAGGGTGAGGAAGGATATTACCTGGAAGGCTTCTTATCAATAGACTCACTCCTTCTCACCTCAAGATATCAGGCACCATGTCAGAACCGTTCAACGCCAGTAGTAACAAGTCATGCACTCTCTCATGCATCTCAGAATGGTGAACATAGGAGCACACTCTCAAAATTCCATTAGCAAACGTTAGTGCTCTTAACAGTGTATCAAATGCCTTAGAAAAGTCATAGAAATGGTGAAATGCAGGAATGTACACAACTTTCTTAGGCACTTTAAAAGGAGACAAGACAAATATGACTCGCAAATGGAAATTGGGTATGCAAATCAACGGGAGGGGGCAATACAACACATTCCTGAACATGCTCATGCAAAGACTTGGATGTAAGCAATGACTCCATGAAGAGTCCCGAGTTCCGTTCTCGTCCCTCGTGACATTTACCAAGCGAGCTGCCTCAACCACGGTGAATCTCGAGTTGCAATTCCCGTGAAACCCGGAAACACAAGGGTAGTCTTGGCCATCCATTGGATGGGAACCGAGATCTTCTAAGGAGGCCCACTTGTGCCCCGACCCCGGAGGCCTCGGGACCGTGCCGGACCGTCCTGAGTTGTTGAACCATGTAGAGACGGGGTTCGGGTTACTTTAGGAATAAAGTCAAGCACAGGCTGAAGTTTTGGACAGATTAAGGTCACGCCCGAGACCCAAGCCGTCGCGCCCGAGGCGCCATACTACCCCAGTATGGTCGCGCCCGCGACCGCTGATGTCTTGCCCACGACGGTCGTCTGTCAATCGCAGCTGATTATGGGCAGAGACGAGTCGCGCCCGTGACAGGATCCGCCGCGCCCACGATGGTCTCCTTTTCTACTGATTTTTGCCTCCCAAAATGACGGTGTTTTGGGTTGCCCCATTTGTATGAATACTTGATGCCTTCATTTTTCTTGGCAGTTTTTGAATGTATTGAATGCCATTGTAGAGTGCTCTCCAAGCCTCTCCCTCAAAAACCTTGTTACTTTATCCAATCAATCTTTGGTGGTGTTCAAGTCATTACTTTAGTGGTTAATGGTGGTTTAGCCTAATTAATCACGGTGGAATGTTAGGCCAAGGTTGTGGACTCTCCTTGCCAAGGTCATATGCAAACCCTATGGTGCCCAAGTCTTGTCTCCCTTTGAATTTTCTATCGAAATCCAAGCATTAATCATCCCACCACGACGGTAACGCTCCATTTGGTATCAGAGCTTTGGTTTTTACTTGCTTGAGTTGTTCTTCATTATTCTAGCTAGTGTTGTTTCTAGTATTGAGTTTTGTGAATCGTATGCAAATATTGGTGACCCCCAACCCATTGCTATCATAGTGTGTTGGAAAATATTGTATTGTGGGTGTATTTGTTGGATTTGTAGCCATTTGGTTCATTGAAAAGAAGTTGGAAAATAGTGCACGCAAGGTGTTCGATGAAATGTCTGAGTGAAAAACACAAAGAACCCTTAGCCAAACACTTGCCAACTACAAAAGAACCCTCAAACTCCACAAAATACCCCAAATACAAACCGTCCTTCACCATTTTCTCTCGGTATGGACGAAGAAGTTCGCTCCGAAAGAGAGGAATCAAGCCACCGGGGTTGTCCTCAAATTCGAGCTCTCGAGGACCGACTCACCACCACCTTTAGCAATCGGTTCTCCTCCATCGAGCGGACTCTTCAAGACCTTGCGGCCCAAATGAACAACATGGCCATGAACTTCCAAGGTCCACCCCGAATTGAACGTCGGAGGCGCACTCAAAGCCCTATCCGTCTTCCTCCTACCTTCGAGTCGAGTGACGATGATAGAGGCTCCCCACGTCGCCGTCCACGTCGGGAGGTGCATGATAGGCCCCTCGCGACGACTTCCAGGACGTCAAAATCGACATTCCCGAATTCAATGGTTCCAATGATCTTGACGAGTACCTTGAGTGGATCCAAATGATGGATAGGATCTTTGAGACCAAAGAATACAACGATGAGAAGGCCTTTAAGGTCGCTAGCCTGAAACTCACCAAAGCCGCATCGCTTTGGTTTGAGAATGTGAAGGCGCAAAGGGCTCGGGAAGGTCGAACGAGAATCACCACTTGGACACGGCTTAAGCAGTTGATGAACCGCCGTTTCTTGCCCGCCACATACAAACATGATGTTTTGAAGAAGCTCTATGCCCTAACCCAGGGCAAGCGGTCTGTGAGTTACTACATTCAGGAGTTCGAGCAACTCCTCATCAAAAGCGAACTCTAAGAACCCGAGGAGCAAACGATGATGCGATTTTTGAACGGGTTGGATCCCTCTATTGCCAAGAAGATCGAGATACAACCCTATCTTTCCTTGGATGATTTGTGCAGTCTGGCTCTCCGAGTTGAGCGACGAAAGAAAGAAAAGGCCACTCCCAAACCAGCACCAAGAGCCTTCTTTCCACCGCCTAGCCGGCCTCCTCCTTATTCGGGCACCTCGAAACCCAGTGAGACACCCAAGTTTCCTTCAACACCTCACACGGATAAAGGAAAGGGACTTGTTGTGGCGTCTCCAATGGATCCTTCTCACTGGATGGAGGGTAGGAAATGCTTTAAATGCCACGGTTATGGTCACTATCAAGCGGATTGTCCGAACTGACGAACCTTGACTCTCATGGAAGTTCAGGATATTGATGAGGAACTACAAGCAGCCCGAGATGATTCCGAAGTGATTGTTGAGGATGCGGTCACTAGTGAAGATGATGATGCCGCCCCCACACCCCACGTGCATGGTGACGCCCTTGTCTTGAGGCGGGTTTTACATACTCAGGAAGCCCCTCTCGACAAGGCCCAACGGTAGATGATCTTTCAATCTTGATGCTTCGTGGGAGGCAAGGTGTGCAACCTTATTATCGATGGAGGGAGTTGTACCAATGTCGCTTCAATGTATATGGTCGAGAAGCTTAATTTGCCATTACTACCACACCCTCGGTCGTATTCCCTCAAGTAGCTCAACGATCAAGATAACGTCAAGGTAACCAAACAAGTTCTAGTGAATTTATCTTTTGGTGCTAATTACGATGATTTTATTGTTTGTGATGTTATTCCTATGAGTTCTTGCCACATATTTTTGGGACGTCCTAGGCAATTCGACAAGCAAACTGTGCACAACGGGTTGAAAAACATCTATACATTTACCCATCAGGGCAAGAGGGTTAAGCTACTTCTGTTAGCTCCACATGAAATTATCTCTCCAAAACCCGGGGTGGGAAGTGAGGGACCTAAACATATGAGCGAAACACCGGTTGAGCGAGCTTTAAGCAAGGGGAAGGCCGTTTTTGCCTTACTCTTCTTCGAAGCAAACAAAAGTGAGGTAGAGAGACCCCTACACCCTCTTGTCGCCCCTCTCCTTGCCAAGTTCGGAGACGTCTTTCCCGATGATCTACCACCGGGTCTTCCACCCATTCGGGGAATCGAGCAGCAGATCGACCTTATGCCTGGAGCACCACTTCCCAACAAAGCGGCTTACCGATGCAACCCGCATGAAACCAAGGAACTACAACGCCAAGTGGACGAACTCATTTCTAGGGGCTTCGTTCGGGAAAGCATGAGCCCTTGTTCCGTCCCGGCCCTCTTGGTTCCCAAGAAGGATGACACCTATCGGATGTGTGTCGACAGTCGAGCTATCAACAACATCACCATCAAGAATCGGTACCCCATACTGAGGCTCGATGATATGCTGGACGAGTTGCACGGATCTTGTATCTTTTCCAAGATCGACCTTGGGAGCGGTTACCATCAGATTCGCATGCGAGAAGGGGATGAATGGAAAACGGCGTTCAAGACCAAGGGAGGCTTGTACGAGTGGCTTGTCATGCCGTTCGGTCTCTCTAACGCTTATTGCACGTTCATGCGACTTATGAACGAGGTCTTGAGACCATTTATCGGCAAATTTGTGGTGGTTTATTTCCATGACATCCTCGTGTATTCCAAGAATGATGGGAGCACCTCTTGCATTTGGCAAGCTCGAGAAGTGCGAATTTTGCACTCCCCTAGTCACATTTCTTGGGTACATTGTCTCTGATCGAGGTATATCCATTGACCCTTCGAAAGTGAAAGCCATTCGTTCATGGCCTTCTCCCTCTACTATCATGGAGGTGAGAAGTTTCCACGGCCTTGCTTCGTTCTACTGCCGGTTCATGCAAGGGTTTAGCACCCTCACCGCCCCTATCACCGAATATATGAAGAAGGGCACCTTTGAGTGGACCCGAGCGGCCCAATGGGCTTTTGAGAAGCTTAAGGCTAGACTTTGTGAAGCTCCGGTACTTGCTCTCCCAGACTTCTCACAAGTCTTCGAGGTGGATTGCGACACTAGCGGAGTGGGCATTGGGGCCGTCCTCATGCAAAATCAACACACCATCGCTTACTTCAGCGAGAAGCTCAGTGGGTCACGGAAGAACTACTTGACCTACGATAAGAAGTTCTACGTCCTTGTCCGTGCCCTTGACCATTGATCCCACTACTTGAGGCCTAACCAGTTCGTGCTTCATTCCGACCATGAGGCTCTCAAGTATCTAAATGGCCAACATAAGCTCAACACGCGTCATGCAAAGTGGGTGGAGTATCTTCAAAGCTTCAACTTCGTGGCTAAACACAAGAAGGGCAGCGTCAACGTGGTAGCCGATGCACTTTCTAAGAGGCTCTCTCTTCTTTCAGTGGTTGAAGCAAGGGTCCTTGGGTTTCAACACATGTGGGAATTCTACAAGGAGGATGAGGATTTCAAACTTCATCTTAACAGTGGTGATGATTCCTATGTGCTTCAGGATGGGTTCCTTTTCAAGGGGAACAAATTGTGTGTGCCCAAGTGTCCGTTGAGGAAGCTATTGGTGCGAGAAGTTCACGGAGGTGGTCTAGCCGGTCATTTCGGCATCAACAAGACCCTTGACATGCTGAAGGAACATTTTTATTGGCCTAGAATGGGAGGAGACGTACACGACGTGATCTCCAAGTGTGTTACGTGCCATCATGCCAAAAGCCAGTTTCACCAAGGGCTTTATACTCCTCTTACCGTTCCGAATGGCCCGTGGGAAGATTTAAGCATGGACTTCATCGTTACTCTTCCCTGAACCGTGCGTGGCAAGGACTCAATCCTCGTCGTCGTTGACCGTTTCTCCAAGATGGTGCACTTCGTCGCTTGTGAGAAAACCGATGATGCCACTCACATCGCTAATCTCTTCTTCAGGGAGATAGTGAGGTTGCACGGTGTTCCAAGGACCATTGTTTAAGACCGTGACACGAAGTTCATGAGTCATTTTTAGAGGTCCCTATGGAAACTCCTTGGAACGAAGCTCCTTTTTAGTACATCGCACCACCCTCAAACGGATGGACAAACCGAGGTCACCAACAAGACCCTCACTACCTTGCTTTGGGGTCTTATGAGCAAGAGTCTACGAGATTCGGATGCTAAGCTTTGTCATGCCGAGTTTGCGTACAGCCGGGCTGCTTCATTCGCCACGGGTCGCTCGCCTTTCGAAACTTGCTACGGGGTGAATCCTATCACTCCCATCGATCTCCTTCCACTACCTTTGAAAGCAAGGGCGAGTTTCGAGGCAAGCGAGAAGGCCGCCGAGATTCAAAAGCTTCACCGCCAGATCCGGGAGAAGATCGAGAGGACTAATGAGCTCTACAAGTCCCGAGTTAACAAGCAATGCCAGAACATCACTTTCAAACCGGGGGACTTGGTTTGGCTCCATCTAAGGAAGGAACGATTCCCTTCGCGGAGGAAAAGCAAACTTATGCCAAGAAGTGAAGGGTCGTTCAAGGTGTTGGAGAAAATAAATGATAATGCCTACAAGCTCGATCTCCCAGGAGATATGGGGGTCTCCTCCACGTTCAACATTGGCGATCTTTCCCCCTACATCGAGGATGTTTAACTCGATGCAGATGTGAGAGCAAATCCTCTTCAAGAAGGGGAGGATGAAGAGTCCCGGGTTCCGTTCTTGCCCCTCGTGACATTTGCCAAGCGAGCCGCCTCAACCACGGTGAATCTCGAGTTGCAATTCCCGGTGAAACTCGGAAACACAAGGGTAGTCTCGGCCATCCATTGGATGGGAACCGAGATCTTTTAAGGAGGCCCGCTTGTGCCCCAACCACGGAGGCCTCGGGACTGTGCCGGACCGTCTCGAGTTGTTGAACCATGTGGAGACGGGATTCGGGTTTCTTTTGGAACAAAATCAAGCACAGACAGAAGTTTTGGACAGATCAAGGTCACGCCCGAGACCCAAGCCGTCGCGCCCGAGGCGCCATACTGCCTAGCATGGTCGCGTCCGTGACCGCTGATGTCGCGCCCGCGACAGTCGTTTGTCAACCGCAGCTAATTTTGGGCAGAGACGAGTCGCACCCATGACAGCATCTATCGCGCCCGCGACGGTCTCGTTTTTTGCCGATTTTTGCCTCCCAAAACGACTGTGTTTTGGCTTGCCCCCTTTTGTATAAATACTTGTTGCCTTCATTTTTCTGGGCAGTTTTTGAATGTATTAAATGCCATTGTAGAGTGCTCTCCAAGCCTCTCCCTCAAAAACTTTGTTACTTTATCCAATCAATCTTTGGTGGTATTCAAGTCATTTCTTTGGTGGTTAATGGTGGTTTAGCCTAATTAATCATGGTGGAATGTTAGGCCAAGGTTGTGGACTCTTCTTGCCAAGGTCATATGCAAACCCTATGGTGCCCAAGTCTTGTCTCCCTTTGAATTTTCTATCGAAACTCAAGCATTAATCATCCCACTATGACAGTAACGCTCCACTCAAACTCAATTTCCATGCAATTTTCATCAAACATAGATTCCAAATAACAACTTTCATCCAATTCATAATAATCATCCATGGGTGATAAGGAAAAAGTAGGATTAGACCACATCATAACACTCTTGACATTACAAAAAGGTTCATCTTCATCTTCATCAATTTCAGACTCATAAGAAGCACTATTAACATCAGAAGATAAAGGTGCATCATTCAAAACAACATCAATTTCAGACTCAACCACTTGTGAAGAAGGAGCTTCTACCCCAGTTTTAAGCATGTATTCAAATTCTTCCATGTACTCATTCATTTCACACACATCTTAACTTGAAAATCATCCACCTCAGCACGAATATTATCTAATTCAACTTGCACACAAGAGTCAGAATCATGATATGGAGATTCACAATGCAAGCACAAAGGATGAGACTCAACAACATCACATTGGGGAGGATCATAAGAGTTCTCTACATAATCCCTACCATAAGATTGATCATCAAAACACATGGGATAATCACATGATTGTTCAGTTTCGGTCCTAGAGGGTGGTGCACAATAAAGGGGTTGGAAGCTAGGACTAACATTCTGTTGCTCAAATTCATAAGAATCCCTAGACAACCACTCAAGTAATTTCCATGCTTTATCTTCCCCTAAATTGGAAAACCCGTAATAATCTAAGAGGTTCCGGGTCTCATAATTCACACCCTCATTCACAATTCCCAAAAGATCTAATGTATCATAAAAGATACCGTACAATTCATATTGAGCACGGTAATCATGTAATCTAGCAAAATATTTCCAAAATATTTCATGCTCAAATTGGGGAAATTGGGGACTATCCATAACTCTTTTTTTTATTTTTTTATTTTTTTCGATATTCAATTTTTTTTCTACATTTTTCTTGGAAGAATCTAGAAAGCGATAAACTATTTACACACAAACCAATAACCTAATCTACCAAATAACGCCATCCCCGACAATGGCGCCATTGTTTGGTTGCGTATTTTTGTGGTTTTTGAGTAAGGGTTGTCGAATCCACAGAGATGGGTGTTAGGCTTGCCAAGGAAATCAGTTTGCGTTGGGTTTTTTCTCAATTACGGAAAGCGGTAAATAATGTAAAGAAAGCGATTAAACTATACTAGCATGGATTCAAAGTAACAATCAACACTAAGAAAGCATCAAAGAAGAAAGCAATTAGAAAGCAATAAATGAGAAAACTAGAAATGACAATGAAATTGAGAACAAAAATTATACCTCCAAAGCACTAAATCTTCACTTGAATCCTTCAACCTTCAATTGAATTTCCCCCCGAACAAACAAGAAAATTGTGAATTGGATTACTAAGGATCCCCAAATCCTCACTTGAGAGTAGAATTTGTGACCTTTAGCCCTCCTCCTCACTAAAAGTTGGATTTGTGGTGGCTAGCACTAGAAAGCATAAAATCAAGCATCAATGGAGACCAAAAGAGAGAGAGAAGGAGAGAGAGAGAGAGAGAGAGAGAGAGAGAGAGCAAAAGCTTGGTAAAAGTTCGATGGAAATTGCTTGAAAGAAGAATTGAATACAAAATTGCAAGAGAACTTGATGAAAGCTTGAAGAACAATTAAAAAATTAAAGCAAGATTTAAGAAAGCAATTAAACCTAATTCTACTCTAATCCTACTCCTAAAACTAGCTAATGAATAAAGACTAAGATTATTACAATGTGTAGGACCCGGAAAAATTCCCGTTCGGGGAATCATTTTCGGATGCGCTACTTAAAGGATCGGGAGCCGACTAAAGTTGCTTAATCCTTAAATAAGGATATTTTTATTTTATGAAATTCATTTTCGGGATGGTGAAATTTTATTTATTTTATAATTCCGTTTTTTACAATTTAAATACTTGAAATTACGCCAAAAATATATTAAATATAACTTAAAACCGGCCGAAACAACAAATTCAGGCCCAAAAGAAAGCAACCGGACCGCCAAGAACTGTAAAAACCCGCGCGGGTTTTGACCGGAGTTGGACTGGGCCGTCCGCTTTCTTGGGCCAGAGAAAGTGAGTTAGAAACAACAAAACCCGTGCGGGTTTTATCATTTCCTGGCCCACTTTCTCTCTTTTTTAGCCTTGAATATGATGAATGGGGAAATGTTAAGTCATTTTTAATTATTTTAGTGCAAATTCTAAGATTAAATAGCTAAACGGAATATAAAAAAGGATAAAAGAGTCGCCAACCGATTTAAGGAAACCGACAAACCATAAAAATAATAAACATAACTCCGGTCCACGAAACCCGATTCTAAGTCCGGGGGTAAGGTTACGAATTTGAGAATTATAAGCATTCTCGAATTCGCCTGTTAGAAAACAGACTCTACTAAAATCGACATTAAAATGAAAAAAGAGCGGGGAGAAGTTTAATTAATTTCGCAAGTTTATATTCTTAACATGCAAGATAAAATGAGATTTTTGGTTTACAAAATATGCACATATAATGGAATTTAAAGTACAAATTACATGATCAAAATAACAACGAAGAAAGAAACATAAAAGCGAACCTCTTTGATTTAGGAGCCCGAATGTGCAGATCGAAACGCCTTGACTTCCCTTGACTTGGCGGATGAAAGGTGAGTATGAGAATAGTAGTGGGGTAGTATAAGAATGATAATTTTGGTAGAGTGATGGATTCAGAATAGTGAGAATGATGAGAATATGATGAGAGTTTGGGAGAGTAAGGGTAGAATAATGGTGTAAGTTGGTGAAGATGAATGGAATGGAGGGGGGTATTTATAGGTGAAGGAGGGTAGTGTTTAGTATGGAAATGGAGGAACACATCCCTTGGATCATGCCCTCCATCTCCATGCAAACAGATAACGCGCGCGAGTTTTCAGAGGTCAAGGGGAGAGTCAATCCACGTGGGCTAAAATCAGGGGCTTTGCATGGGATTTTGGCGTCAGTTCTTTGGAAGATAAAACCCGCGCGGGTTTTATGATCTTTACACACGGATTGCTGACATAGGCAAGGCAAAACGATGCGCTTCAGGGGGATAGAAAACCCGCGCGGGTTTTGAAGTGCCTGGGACGGGGCGTGCCTTGGGCCTGTCCTGGTTCTGGGCCATCTCCTTTGATTAAAACCCGTGCGAGTTTTGTCTCTGATAGTGGTCCGACTTGGTTTGATTTGTTTGCATTGTTTGTTACATTGGCCCAAAAGATGTATCCGGCTCCTTTTGACAAGTTGAGATTATATCGGTGCAAATCCCGGTGTCTACAGAGAGCCCCCACTTTGATCGAGTCCGAATAGGATGAAGGTCAAAGTGGACTTGATGTCTGTCTTAATGCTGGTGGTGCTATTTTATATGGTGACCGGGTGACGTTGCTGATGATGATGTCGTCGGTAACCTTTAGATGGCAACCGTTGGACGACTAATGCTGAGGTTGTCGTTGGAGACCTTTAAGTGGAATCCGTTTGAACGACTGCTGCTGGTGAAGAGGTCGTTGGTAACCTTTAGGTGGCAACCGTTGGACGAATGATGCTAAGAATGCCGTTTGGAGACCTTTAAGTGGAATTTGTTTGAATGACTGTTGTTGCTAACATCGTCAGAGTCCTTTATGTGGAACCCGTTGGACGACTGTTGCTGACGACATCGTTGGAGGCCTTTAGGTGGCAACCGTTGGACGACTGTCGCTGATGACATCGTTGGAGGCCTTTAGGTGGCAACCGTTTGAACGACTGTCACTGATGGTGCTCTTTTATGTGGCAACCGGATGATGGTGCTCTTTTATGCGGCAACCTGAATGGTGGTGCTCTTTTATGCGGCAACCGGATGCTGGTGCTCTTTTATGTGGCAACCTGAAAATCACAAGAAAATTAAGTATTAATTTTTTGCAAATGTAAATGGGTTCAGATTTTTACCTGAATTTTGGGAATCCTCGGGCCACAGCTTTTGGGTCGTTAGTCTTGGGCCGTTGATTTTTGCTTTTGTTGGTATAAAAACCGTGCGGGTTTTATAAGGTCTGCTGGGCCATTGAAAGGTGCTGGGCTGCAAGAATTGGGCTTGTAGCTCGCCGCAGGTTTTGGCTTTATTTTCTCTTTTCTTTTTTCTTCTCCTCGTGAAGGGAATCCAAGGTGGGCCATAAATTTGTGTTGATGAGGATGTGCCACGCAGCCATGTCTCCTCTTTGGGTGGCAAAGTGATGACCTTTGAATTTTCAGCCAATGAAGCCCATTTGGCATCTCGAGGCAGGTCCTAGAAACGAGCGGTTCATATTCATTCAACATTTCTATAAATACCAAGCTTCATTCACTTCATTCACTCACACCTTCAACTCTTCCTTATCTCTCTAGCTTCTCCTTCTCTCTCTAGAAAGCTTGTTCTTTGAAGATAATTTTAGTTCTTTGGAAGATGCATCCCCGAGGTCATAGGAATCCTCATCTTCCACATGCGGCGACATGGTCCCACGAGATGTCTTCACGTCGCAACTTTATTCCGGGTGTGAACGCTGACCCTTCGGACCTTACTATTCAGTCTTGGAACCATGCTTGGTTCTACCGCTCCCATGGCAAGGTAATTTCCAAAACCTCTCTTATAATGCTTAGTTTAATAAAAAATGAGCAAGCACGAATTTATTTTTCATGTCTTGTCGATTTTTCATGTCTTGTCGATTTTTCATTATTTTAAGCATGCTTTAAATTGATGCATACGCATGTGTTCATGATGGCTCTTTTTTATTTACAATGATAGTCCATTTTGAGAGACGAACCAAACCCGGAAAAACAGTGCATGCTCGGCCCAATTTACAAAGAAATATGCCCATAGAATAGAGAAATCCCGCGTGGGTTTTCTGGCCTATAGGCCGCTAAAAAAAAAGAATGGGACTAGATGTGCGACCCATCAGAGAACTAAAACCCGTGCGGGTTTTCGTTCTGCTGGGCCGGCTCATTTGGGCCGTGCTGAGTTTTTTTTGTTTTGCTCTTTTTTTTCGACTTTCCAATTTATTTATCTTGCGGGCCATGGCTGTGATCCCAGTGTTGGTGCTGTGTCCAGCTAGGGCCCGAAAGAATATGCCTTGGTCCAATGTATTTAGATGAGCCCCCAACTTTAACTGGCCCCTTCTTGTTTGCCTTTAGGAGGATAACTTGAAAACCCCTGGTGTCCTAAAGGATCCCCTTAAGGTAGCCGCCTCGATTCCTGGGGACTTTGTTGACCACACCTTGACCGCGGCGGGATTCATGTCATTATGGAAATGATTGGTGGCTTGGAAGGGTCGTACATACCGTGTCATAGGTCGTGCCATAGCTGAAAGGTTTTGGGACACCACCAACTCCTTTCATTTGCCTGTGGGCGAGATGATGGTTACCCCTATAGATTTTATCATGATCACTAGTCTTCCTTGGGGCGGGCGTGATGTAGTTTTCGACACCGAGATTCCGCCAATGGTCTTGGATCTTATGGGTCCAGTATCAGCGCGCTTAGGCTAAGGACATGGCCTTTCTAACCTTGCTTATGCGCACTTCGAGGCGATCATCCGTGACGCTAACTTCCAGAACTTGCCTAGGGATCAACGCCGCTTCATTTTCTTGGCGTACATCATTTCTGCTACCCTATTCGCCAACAGGGGTGATAACATCACTTTGACGTGGCTTCGGAATCTTCTGGACTTAAATAATGTCCGGAATTTGAACTGGGGCAAGGCGGCTTATGCGAACTTCATCATCTGGCTTCGCCGCGGCGTTAGGCTTCCACAGGATACCGATCCGGTTTACCTCCACGAGTCGCATTCTCGCTATCAGTACGACCCTTCTCTGTGGAAGGTGCTCGAGGTATGTCCCGAGACTCTTCTCTTTGTAGTTTTGCTACTCTTTCGCTCCTTCTTTGACTTTATATTCATGTAGTCATGGGCATATGAGTATATTCTGTCTTTAGGCATTCGCTCTAAGAAGAATAAGATAGTCCCGGCTGCTGAACGCTAGTCTACCGAGGCCGTTCGTGGGAAGAAATTCCAGTCGGGCAGTTTCGATCGCATTTGTCGTATGCTGGATGACCTCTCCCCGGTGTTGCTTTATACCTAACACCTTTATTTATTTTGCTTCTATTCTTGAAGTGACTGTCTTTCTTTCACAGGACCACGTGAACTGGCGTCCATGGGCGGAGTTCGACTTGAGCGGATTGCCTACCCCTTTGCAAACGGTGGAGCATGATACTCGCCTCCGCATCCTGATGGAGGGACCCTCAGGCTTCATATGGTACTTGAGGGAGAGAGCTACGAGGCAAATCCTGGGTGGATATCCTGGCCTTATACCCTAGGATCCTCCAGAGCACATGTTCGAGCCATGGCGTGTCGCTCCGGGTGCCTTGGGAGATTGGATTCGTGGTTGAGACTTTGACAACTTTGTGCATAACGTCCCACAAGAGCAATTCGATGAGGAATTTCAACGCTATCTGAGTCGTTTAGCGCCCTGGGTGGTAGGTATATTCTTCCTTTGGATTTTTCGTTGTGTTTTTGGCTGATTCCTAACCGTAAAGTTTGCAGTTGGGGCCTTATGCTAAGGTTACTGAGGTGGAGGCTCCACCAGCTAGAAGAAGGATTGGCGGTGTCTTGGATGTAGAGACTAGCAGTCAATGCTCTGCACTTCGAGAGTTTGATCGGAAACCGGTAAGTCTTCATGTTACTTCTTTGTTTTCTTTATGCCATTTATACATGTCTAACCTTGGCCTCATCATCTTCCAGCCAAGATGGGTATCTTCCGTCAAGTGACCAAGGAGTGGAGTACTATGCTGAAGCACATTGACCGAGCATTTACCGGCTCAGGCAGGTATCGCGGGAACACAACCAGAAGGGCTGATGTGGAGGCCGATGCAGAGTCCGTTCCTCGAGATCCCCCTCGGCGTTCTACTGTAGGAGTCCCTCGCACTGAGCCCCCACCGCTCTTCGGCAGGGAAATATTCTTCCCGGGGCCGATCTCGGGAAGAGGTTGGTGGGTCCTCTCGTCCTCCCCTTGCAGCTGCGCCAAAGGGTCGCGGCAAAGGCATAATGATCGAGGGTCACCATTCAACTTGGTCCCATCATAACAGATCTGGTAGCAGAGGTCGTCGTGCTATGGAAGAGGACATGGCTCAGATGTCCTTGGAGGAACAACTTGGCCAAGGGGGGTCACATCACAGTGTTGGGTATGGTGGCGATACCCAGCCCCATTCCTACTGGGTGGAAGATGTTTCGGAGTCGAGTGCTACCAATCGACCTTCTCATTCTCGTCGCACTCCGGCTTAAGTGCGTTATGCTCGCCACGGTCGGGAGATTGTGGTGAGGGACCATAATTCAGGTGCATCCATAGGGTATCCTGGCGGTCAGGACCTAGTGGATGACGCTACTTCACGTCCTGCACCATACGACGCCTCCTCTTTTGGCTTTGGCTCTTATTCTGCTGGATGGCCAGTTCCGACCCCTGGAATGGGTCCTTCATGGCCTACGGGTACGCAAGAGTGGTCGACCTCTTCTGGTTGGCTAGCCCCCGGTTACAAAACTGGTATGGCCTACCCCTTCTGTTGAGCGGCACGTTCCTGACCATTCATGGCTAGCCGGTTCGTAGGAGCATTCCATATCATCACCGTCGAGTGTGCATCCTTCTGAAGTTCCCTTGTCTGGGCCACCGCAGACGACTCTTAGTCCTGACTACTATTCTTGGGACATCTATTTCGGCACGGTTGGTGCCTCCAACGCTGGGACTTGTTATGCTGGTGCCGACCCGGTTGAAGACAGCGGCGATTCGGGCTCCCTATGGTGATCAAACTGCTGACAAGCAAAGACTCTATGTATTTTTTAGACTTTTGTTATGCAGAAACAATTTGTATATATTTTTTTTAATTTTAATGCAAGACTCTTACGAATTTTATTTCTTACTTTATATGCAAGACTCGGTGAATGCACGATTTTATTTTATTAATGCATATCTGAATGACTTTCTACATGACGGGATTAATACAAACTTAATCCTGCTTTCCCAAAAAGAAATGAAAATAAAAGAAAACAAAAAATCTAAGTATCAGAGTAAATTCGAGCAAAAATTTCGGAACCGCGCATCATTGGGTCAATATCCAAAACATTAAAAATACACGAATGGGCCAATTTAATTCTAGGGCCCAATTATAATCAAGCAATTGAATGAGTTGCGGAGGCGACCCATGCCGTGTAAAACCCGCGCAGTTTTCTCTTCAGAGCCACAGGCACAGGCTTGGACGAGCGCGCACGTGGATCTGGGCATATCAAAACCCGCGCGGGTTTTGATATTGCTTTTCTTTTTTTTTCCCTAGCCGTTGTAAATGGGCTAAAATCATGGGATACAAATGCAACGGCTATATGATCGTTGCTGGTTGTATTTTCTCCATTTTTGATCATGAATGGAGGTATATAAATACCTCATGTTATGCATATAATCATCACTCCTCATCATCACTTCAAAGCCCTCATCACACATTCTCCTAAAACTCAAAGAAAACCTCCCGATTCTCATGACATTCGAGAAGAAACTTGCAACCTGGATGAGCACCTTGTCCAAGGAAGAGAAGAAAGAGCTCGGAAGATACAAGTTAACAAGCTTGATGAGTCTTCGACAAGTGAGGATTTCACAATTTTCTCCGTGCAGCGGAGACTTTTTGGGATCCAAAGATGCATGTCTTCCGCTTTGCGTGGAATGAGTTATGTCCGCTTCCGGAGGAATGGTCCTCAATCCTAGGGACAAACCATTTTGCTCGGCCTCCAACGCCAACGGACATCCCCAAGCAATACAAGGAGCTCTTATGTCTTCTGTCTCGGGTCATCGGAAGTGCAATAGTCGGGGAAAATGTACACTTTCAAACCATAGTTGAATATTTTCAATCTCCCGACACCTTGGAATATGGTCCCGTGATACGAGTGCGAGCGCTCGTATTATGTCTCCTTGGCGAGTTTTGCTTCTATCACAGCGGCAAAAGAACCGGACCGACGAATTTGATCCAAATCGTCAATGACATGTCCCGAGGTTACAACTCTGTGCCTCTAATGTTGGCGGAAACCATGATAGGCTTGGATAATCCGAATCCAGAACATGACTTTCGAGGAAGCCCGTTGCTACTTCAGGTATTTCATTCTCCTTTTCACTCCTATCTGATTTCTGCCTCTACTATCTGCAAAACCTGCGCGGGTTTTGTTCATTTTTTTTAAGTTAGTTGGGGATAATTGGCATGCAATATAACCCTAGCTAACTGTTGGGCAGATCTGGTTAATGGAGCACTTAGGTCTCATTGAAGAACCCCAGACTTCATCAGCGTTGGCGAACTATTGTCAGAGAAAGAGGAAATATACCGACCTTTGCTCGGTAACGGAATGGATCGCATTCTTGAAGGAGCCTCGGGAGATCTTATGGTGGATCGAATGGTGGCATATTTCCGAATATGTGTCCCATGACTTCCGCAATGCCTATGTATGTCTCGCCGGCTTGACACACATGACCTTTTATTTTCCGGCGCGAGTGAAGCGCCAGATGGGTAGCAAGCAGGACATCCCTGAGCTCCTGTGTGAAACTCCCGGTCAATTGAAGCTTCGAGGCTCGGTGATTGAGTCGTGGCTGAAATATTGGGAAAGAAGACCAACTCTCAAAGCCCCTCCAAAGATACACGTGTCTCATATTGCCGATGCTGACTATCATGGATGCCTGATTGCTGCTGTTGAATCTCGTCACGCTGGGGAAGCGAGAAGGAGACAAGCATCTTCAAAGGAAAGACTGGGTCCTCGTACATCAGTGAAGGATCGTTTGGGTACGAGAGACTCGGTGAAAGATAGGCTCGGTCCGAGAATGGAGGCACGAAAACCAAGCAGGCGGGTTATAAGCCCAAGGACAAAGAGAAAGCTCTTAACGGACCGAGAGACACGGAGACTGACCATGAGACAACTGGTGAAGTAGAGAAAGTGAAGCAAGATTAGAGGATGGATGAAAATGAAGGAACTGAAATTGCTTTGCCACATTAGTCTTTTATTTAATTATGCCTTTTAAATTTTCTTATGTTACAAGTAGTGTACTTGCATTATTGATTAATAAAGAAGAAATATTGTTCACAATTATTGTATTCTTGCAAACTTTATTTTTTTATATACATGAGCATTTATTGAATATACCCCAAGTGTCTGAAAATTGGTTTTCCAGTTGCTTGGTTACATTAAGCATAGTATCGCTTGAGTTGATCTAAATTTGTAGGCTGAATTATATCTTCTCCATCTATAGTAGCAAGGCGAGCTACTCCTCCTGGCAAAATGTCCTTAATCATGTAAGGACCCTTCCAATTATGCATCCAACATCTTCTGTCTATGAGCATGTGACGTGCATATGAGTTGCCATATGGTAACCTCCACCCTTGTCTTTTTGAGTTGAGAAAGAAGAGGATCTTCAGGGGAGACCTGATTGTCATTGCTGATTGTTGGTGTTAGGAACAGCCACTGGGGTGGTGGTGTTCCTATGGTTATGGCAGCCTGGCCGAGTAAGAAATGCCACATCATCTGATTCATTTATCTCACCCATTCTGTCTCGGAATTCTCATGCTCATCATCTTCATCACTGTCCCAAATTCCGTGGATGAAAAGACCTTCAGGGAACCCAAATACTTCAGGGACAAGTTGTCCTGTTTCTACAATCAAAGCAGAAGGGTCGAAACTGAAGTCGCCACAGAGAACAACATTCGCATGCTCAGGCATGGGATTACTTTGATTGTTTGGTTTCTTGGCAGCTTTTGGCATTGGTAATGTCCCTGCCCTTATCATATCTTCTATCTTGTTCCTTAAAGTCCAACATTTGTCAGTGTCATGCCCTCGACAACGGTGATAACGGCAAAATTAGTTGGCATCCCAGTTTCTGCCTTTGATTTCTGGTTCTTCTTTCGGTAAGGGTACAACCAAGATACCCTTCTTGACTAGACGGTCGAGAGACTGAGAGTAAGGGACATCCAATGGAGTATAGGTCTCGTACTTCGGTACATAAAGCCCCTTGCGCTGGATAGAATTTGTCTCCATAATCTTAGGAGGGTGGCTAGCCGCACTAGTGGCCCTTCTGTTGGAGCTGGACCCTTTCCATCCAGGCGAAGTGGTCTTATAATTGTGCATAGCCTCTAGTTGGACATAGATGTCCTTCAAGTAGTCAAAGTCTTTAACGACATGGTACCCCAAATGTTTTGATAGACTGCTCTTGAGTCCCTGCTTAAAGGTAGACAATTGCAGGCGGAGAGGAATTGTCTCATTGATATGGGACAACTTTGTATGCCATCTTTCAAAGTAATCCATAAAGGACTCATCTTCTCGTTGCTTCATGGCGGTTCGGTCATCCACTGTAGCTTGCTTCTTCTGGATGCGGGTGTAATGGTGGATAAAAGCTTTGAACAGTTCACTCCAGTTGGCTTTGATTTGAGGTGACAAGGCATGATACTATACCTTTGCTTCTCCATCTAGGGTTGATGGGAAGACGGTAGAGTATAATTCAACATCAATTCGGTTTAAAGGTGCCAGCCTCATGAACTACTCAACGTGATGAATAGGGTTCTCAGAAGGTTTGAACCTAATATTTGGCACTTCAACTTTGTCAGCTATCTTCAGAGTTGGCTGAACAGGTAATGGAACCTCTAGGTACTTGTCAGCAAAGGTTGGCACAGAACTCATTACTTTCGCGAGGCTCTCTAACTTCTGCTTAAGGACCTTAACAGCGGGGTCCCTTGTAGGTTTTGACACTTCAGGCACGTTAACTTTAGCCTTAGATATCCCTATTCCTCCAGAGTCTGTGAATGTCTTGATGATTTCCGGTTCAGATTCATATCCTTGCATTTCTTCGTCATCCTCTTCAACATTCAGTCCTAACTTGGTGTTGATCTTAGTGATGGCCTGCAGCATACTGTCCATCACTTGATGTTGTTCACTCAGCCTTTTGCTCATCTTCTGCTCCTGCTCTAGGGTATTAGTGAACACAAGTCCTTGCATTTTAGTGTAGAGCTCGTCCAAATGCTTCGTGATGTTGGCTTCGGTGCTTTGGATCGGGACCTCTTGGAATTGCTCGCCAGACATGATGCAGTCACTAGTTGTAGATGGATCGTAATGTGGGTTCGGAATCAAACGACCAGTTCGTGGATCTCGACTGCGGGCTCGGAGTCGATCACCAATGATGTCTGCATGCAAATTCAAGGTTAGAACCTCGATGACATACTCTGACACATAGTACCCGATCCATGCATGCCCTAAGAGACCTATATGATTCTAACTGACTCGACACATATATGCTGACACAAAGGACTCACCCACTCTTTGGGAGTGCATGACCTAACTCTATATGGACTTAAGGACAAAACATTATAAAGGGCCAAATAAAGTCAAACATAGCGAGTTGGTCATAAATCGATAGGTTCAAGTAAGTGTTTCTCAATTCGGATGGGCCCAAACCACAGACCGACCGTTTTAAGGAGAATCCGTAACTTGGCCCAATAACTTAGATAGCTCAAGCCATAATGACTATTACGCGGACTAGAATAATGCTTAACAAGACTGACGACCCTTTTTTTTTTACCTCTTTTATTTTTATCCTTTTTATTACTTACCTATTTTATATTCTTTAGTTGGGAAAACAGATATTGTAAAGGATTAAATAAAGCCAACAATAAGCGAATTATTAATTTATAGGTTTAATCAAAAAAATCCAATATGGTTGGGCCTAACAACGGGTCGGCCATAAATGCGGTGGATTTATTAATTAAATCGACAAATTAATTTTCTCAAGCGTAGTGACTATTATGCAATCTAAGACACTATCCATTAACTTTGTTGGACTTTTTTAATTAATTTTATTTTGGGCTTTTGTTAAGAGAATTTTGTAAAGGGCCATATAATATCATCAAAGGTGAGTCGATTTTTGTTTGTTAATTGAAATAACCAACCTTTAAGCATAAATGGACCCTTCCACTTGGGCTAACCATGATGAATTTTGGGTTAATTATTCTAATTAATAAATAATCATTTTCTCAACCCAATGAATTTTATATGGACTAGAAAAAAACCTCTAAAATAGGGTCGACTCTAAAACAAAAAGAAAAGGGGAAGGGGTAGCACATAGCACATAGCATACACATGAGGCGATACCCTAAACCAAGGTTCTATATTCATGGATTTTTCTATGGTTGGATTACATGGCCTACCGCACGTTTTCATCTCCGTGCTCCATACCCTTAGTTAAGGAGTGTGAGGTATTTCTCAAAGAACTTCAAGGAAGCCCTTTGAGTGTAACGCGGGGAGAGAGGGGACCAAATGCTTGGCGATGTAGGGTGCATCCCACAAGTAGTGGCCCGCCCGCTCTCGAGGGAATCACCTAGGTATAACTTAACCGTCGCCTTTGTGCTAACGTGTCAAAAGACGCGATTAGTGGCCCGGTATGTAAAGGATGCTTAAAAAGAATTATAAAATCGCGAAAATAATCAACTTCTCCCTTTTACAATTTTAAATTAATTCGAATGTTTCAAGTTTTACCCTCTTTTTAAGTTTAATTCCCCAGTGGAGTCGCCAATTTGTAGGACCCGGAAAAATTCCCATTCGGGGAATTGTTTTCGGATGCGCTACTTAAACAATCGGGAGCCGACTAAGGTCGCTTAATCCTTAAATAAGAATATTTTTATTTTATGAAATTCATTTTCGGGATGGTGAAATTTTATTTATTTTATAATTCCGTTTTTTACTATTTAAATACTTGAAATTACGCCAAAAATATATTAAATATAACTTAAAACCGGCCCAAACAACAAATTCAGGCCCAAAAGAAAGCAACCGGACCGCCAAGGACAGTCAAAACCCGCGCGGGTTTTGACCGGACTTGGACTGGGCCGTCCGCTTGCCTGGGCCAGAGAAAGTGAGTTAGAAACAACAAAACCCGTGCGGGTTTTATCATTTCCTGGCCCACTTTCTCTCGGCTTTAGCCTTGAACATGATGAATGGGGAAATGTTAAGTCATTTTTAATTATTTTTAGTGCAAATTCTAAGATTAAATAGTTAAACGGATTATAAAAAAGGATGAAAGAGTCGCCAGCTGATTTAAGGAAACCGACAAACCATAGAAATAAGAAAAATAACACCGGTCCACGAAACCCGATTCTAAGTCCGGGGGTAAGGTTACGAATTCAAGAATTATAAGAATTCTCGAATTCGCCTGTTAGAAAACAAACTCTACTAAAACGACATTAAAATGAAAAAAGAGTGGGGAGAAGTTTAATTAATTTTAAAAGTTCATAGTCTTAACATGCAAGATAAAATGAGATTTTTGGTTTACAAAATATGCACATATAATGGAATTTAAAGTACAAATTACATGATCAAAATAACAACGAAGAAAGAAACGTAAAAGCGAACCTCTTTGATTTAGGAGCCCGAATGTGCAGATCGAAACGCCTTGACTTCCCTTGACTTGGTGGATGAAAGGTGAGTATGAGAATAGCAGTGGGGTAGTATAAGAATGATAATTTTGGTAGAGTGATGGAATGAGAATAGTGAGAATGATGAGAGTATGATGAGAGTTTGGGAGAGTAAGGGTAAAATAATGGTGTAAGTTGGTGAAGATAAATGGAATGGAGGGGGATATTTATAGGTGAAGGAGGGTAGTGTTTAGGATGGAAATGGAGGAACACATCCCTTGGATCATGCCCTCCATCTTCATGCAAATAGATAACCCGCGCGGGTTTTCAGAGGTCAAGGGGAGAGTCAATCCACGTGGGCTAAAATCAGGGGCTTTGCATTGGATTTTGGCGCCAGTTCTTTGGAAGATAAAACCCGTGCGGGTTTTATAATCTTTACACACAGGTTGCTGACGTAGGCAAGGCAAAACGACGCGCTTCAGGGGGATAGAAAACCCGCGCGGGTTTTGAAGTGCCTGGGCCGGGGCGCGCCATGGGTCTGTCCTGGTTATGGGCCATCTCCTTTGATTAAAACCCGTGCGAGTTTTGTCTCTAACAGCGGCCCAGCTTGGTTTGATTTGTTTGCGAGTTTTGTCTCTAACAGTGGCCCGGCTTGGTTTGATTTGTTTGCATTGTTTGTTACATTGGCCCAAAAGATGTATCCGACTCCTTTTGACAAGTCGGGATTATATCGGTGCAAATCCCAATGTGTACACAATGTTGAATGTATGTGGGTATTTATAAAAGGAAGATAATACAAGCCAAACCTTAGAATTAACTCCCGCAGACACGCGCGCAGCTTCCGCAGTTTCCGACAGTCGCGGGCGCGACCCACCCCTGGCCTATTTCCTCCGTCAATCTCTCATCGTATGTCGCGGGTGCGACTTAACATGTCGCGGGCGCGATCCCTTTCTATCGCGGGTGCGACACGTCCAGTAGCGGGCGCGAGCTTCTTCTGTCCTCGAGTAGTTCCTTCTCTCTATGGCACGTCACGGGCGCGACGCACTGGGTCACGGGCGTGACCAAGCTCTGGCTGCTTCCGTCCCATGGCGATGTCTTGACGCCCTAGAAGCTTGTCACGTGTGCGACCGGACGTGACTCGGGCACGACTCCATTCAGGTCTCTTTCCCCTGTTTTGCGCCAATAATGTAGATGGAGTTCCAGGGTTGGTCTCGCCTCGGTTCTCGGCTCGGGAAATCTCGGGTTGGCTCGAGAAATCACTGAGGATTCCCTAAAAAGCCTCAATTAAGCCCAATTTCCTTCTAACTCTTTATTTTCCTACAAAACACGAATCATCATATCTAACATATAAATCCGGGGTTAGAACAAGCAAAAATACCCTATAAATGATATAAAATTCAGCTCGGAATGAGACCGAACAACCGTACAACTCATCCTCCTTTATTTGTTCAATCTCACCTGCTGAATCTCGTCCTCCTCTTTTTGATCAATCGCCCTTAAACCCTAACCCTAACTATGGATCTCGTCCTCCTCTTTTCAAACAATCGCCCGTTGGTTATCCAGTGACCATCGCATCTCTCATTCTACATGGATTAATCTTCTAGATTTTCTTCTAGACTTAATTTCACTCACCATCATGTGACTAGCTCATTGGGATAAACATATTAGATTTGTATTTCAGGTATGTATTATTTGATTTAGTGAAATAGATTATAAAAATTTCGATTTGAAGTCAGTCTAGGGTTTGAATCGATGAATTTGTTCTTGTATGTCAAATTTTGGTATTGCATGTCAATCGTCAATGCCCATTGTTGTATGTGGGGTATAGATAGTTGATTTCGAATGAAGATTTATAATAATATTTCCCTTACTATCTAGGTGGGATACAGATAGTTGTTTTGCGACAAAATAAAGTGTTGTGATGTTCCCCAATTGGTTTAGAATAATTGTATAAGCCTAATATTCTTGTGATGTTACTGTCAGGTAGACATGAGTTTTGAACATTGTATCAGGCTTATTAGGCTTGCCCCCTTTAGTTCCATTATATTTTGGGAGATAATTTGTTTAAGTGTTTCGTAATGGTAAGATCAAGAGGAGAGGCCTAAATATGCTTGTTTATTGGGGAGATTACCTACTTTTATATGGGCCCTTTTTAATTAGGAATTTTATCAAATATAGAATGCAATAGATCAGACTATTGTTTGTTTATAAATTTGATGAAATAAAAATGGGAAGATGAATATGTCAGCTCGTACGTGTTACATGCTACAATTTTCTTCTAATTATTGCAACAAGTTAATTTCACTTGCTTTTTCTGCATACTCTATTATATATTTATGTTATAGCATAAAAATGATAGGAAAAGATTCAATTATCTATTTTATCTGTTAGAGTATTAGTCTTTAGTTGCCACATCTCAATAATGTTTCATTTTACCCTATCTATTCTACTCATTGATCAGCTGAAAGAAGCATACACATGGAATCATTGTGCAAGTACCTTCTTTAGGGATGCATTTGTTATTGTCTATATTGTGACAAATCCTACTCTTTCTATAATTGCACATGAGACAATCAAGAATGTCTTATGATTTTAGATTTTCTCTTTCGAGATTTACACCCCTACTATCTCTATGTTTCATGGTTTTCTTGCGGATTTTTGACAAATCTAGGGTGTGTTTTGCTTTTGAGCTAGACTTGATTTATCAATTAATTTGATATCTTCAAGAGTGCCCACGGTTTTTTAGTATTTGAAATAAGTGTGTTTGAAGTATAATTTCGTTAAGTCTGATGAACCACACTGAATCGAATAAAAACTTGTTAAAACTAGAGGTCAATTTCAAGTTACAATCATATGCATGTAAGGCAACTATTTCTGGAAGTTAAAACTCTCAAGGATTGAAAAATTAGGAAGTTAAAAGAACAATGGCAGCTAGAGATGGCATTGTCGCGGTATCTATCTCACTTATTACTTCTTAATTAACTAAACTCTTAGAAATTATAATTTCTAATAATCTTTTCATTTTTTGCACCTGGGAGGACCTCACATTCCCCCGGAGATGGAAAAGGGGGAAGGTAGGAGAAGTAAAGCATAGATTCTGGAATAGTGCCTCCATGACCATAGTGAAAGCATGACCTTGGTGCTTGACAGGTTCAAGGCCATTGGTATTGACAACAAGGGTCTTGTTGCCCTTCCAGATACAACTTTAACCTGGTTTTCATTTATATTTTCATGTATCCACTCACATGCACACTTATATGCATGTCTTGAATGTTAAATCCCATATTTTGTTGCTCATACATTCATAAACATCATACATATGTACTAGTGTACTCGCCTATGGTGTCATACATACATGTGCACTGATCAGTACTCATCATATCCATAGAATTGAAGTTCTAATTTAGTTATTAATGGTGAATCTATGGCTATATTAGTATGTCTCTTATCAAAAGTATTTGCCGAAATGACATTAGAGAACATAAACAACACAACTATACAATTAAGTACATTTTCTTTATATACACATCCACTTAATTAGTGTAAGCCTTTTTATTTAGGATGTTGGGTGTAGGACCCCGGGAAAAGGAGAAGTTTGTACACCTTTCTTTTTCCTATTGTGCTGCTTAGGTTGTGATTGGGAGACGACTAAGGTTGCTTAATCCTTAAATAAGGATATTTTTATTCTTTTCATAAAATATTTTCGATCTTATATGGACCTTATTCATGCTAACTGACTTAAAGTCCGCTCAAGTCGTTTCAACGATGCATCAATAGCTAACTCGGTTCCATATTATGGCCAAAGGGGCATAGGGGTCACTGGACTGACTCCTAGGCCATGCAACCATGGCAGGGGTCAGGCCAAGGACCCACTAGTGCCCAACCCTGTAAAAAGGGGTTAGAAGTCAGCTATGGCTGCATGGCCTTGGCTGAACTCTACTCCCATTTTCTCGGGTTGGCTCTTCAATATGGACACCCGGGAGATATCGACCCACCCTGATTAAACTGACTTGATGAACATAAGAAGTGAGTTATACGGATTAAGGTACAAAAGGAGTCGGTAGTTGATTTAAGGAAATGAACAAACCGAAAAGTAAATGAATAAACTTCGGTCTACGAACCCGAATTCTAAGCCCGGGGTTAAGGTTACGAATCCAGGAATTCAAGAACTCTTGGACTCGCCTGTTTAAAAAACATACTCTACTTAAATCGAAAATGAAAAGAAAGAGAGCGAGGAGAAGTTTAAAAGGTTTCACAATATTGCATTCATGTCATGCAAGGATGATGTTTATTTACAAAATAATGTACAAAGATGATCCATCAAAATGATTACATGATTATGAAATGACAAACAAACAAATGATCTAATCTTGCTTGATCGCAAGTGCTAATGAAGAGGACGAAGAACCGAAGTGGATGCGTTGGGTGGCTTCGAGCACCGACACCACAATAACCTTGGGACTTTTATGTGAGAATAGGGGAGAATAGGAGAGGAATTTTGAGAGAGAAAAAAAAATTATTGTTTATGAATTTGGTAGTGAGAGTGAGGGGTATTTATAAGTGAAGAGGGGGAGTATATGGATGGAAGGAGGGGGAGCATTATCCAAGGATCATACTCATAATCAACGTCATGGCCGCATGGCCTTTGACTCTGCATGAGTCAAAGGTGCCATGGCGTTGATCAAGGGAACGACTAGTAAAGAAAATGGCGCGAGAATTTGATTAGTGCAGGCCAAGCGGCCAATAGCAGCACAGTGCAGGATTGCTGACGTGGCAAGCGCGGATTGTATTTTTTAACAGTGTAGGCCATGCGGCCATGACAAGATTCTGGGCCTAATTGCGCGTGATGGGCCTGGGCTTCTGTTAGCCAAGGCCATGTGGCCATGGCCTCTTTTCCTCAGCCTTCGCTCACATTTGGGCCTGTTTCTTTATGTTAGCTAAGGCCACGTGCCTTTGGTACCTGGTTCCGAGCCCAAGTTTTGATTTTTATTCTCGGCTTACGGAATTTCCCGGTATAAAATCCGATGTCTACAGTAAGGAACCCCTCACCATCTACTACTCCCATATCACACAAGGAAACCACCTATAGAGCCTGCAAAAACTACAACAGCAACCATGGCCCAACATAGTGCGTGGCAGATACCTCGAGAAAACACCCCCTTAATTGCACAACATTTGACTAAGTTATTATAGAAAATGCACGGCAAGTTAGACAAGAAAGCCCAAAATGTTGAAGCATGAACAACAGTTGAAGGCCATTGTCATGCTTGCCGAAATTATTTTGAAAATCAATTAGAAGTTAGGCCTTGATGATGATATAGGACCTAAGAGTGTTTCTAAAGGAAAGAGAGAACTGTTTGTTAATGACCACATCCGTCTTAAAAGAGTATGCATTGAGACGGAGACAAGGAACACGAAGGCACTGGATCGCCAAAGGGGAAGAACACCATATCTGATAGGAGAGAAAATAGTACCGCTAGCAACTCCCCTAAAAATGTGCAGACCAATGCCATAAAGAAGTACAACACGTCCAACTTGTATAGTCCTATAGACATCACCTATACTCTGGCCTTGGATCGGCTACTAAAGGAAGAAGAAATGAACTCCTTATTTCGAGTTCTAAACCAGAAGAGAAGCCACAGGGATGAGATGCTACACAATTGGAGCGTGGCGCGGTGGGAGAGATTGAATGTCTAGCTTGAGAATCTTGAATCAATAGTCAACAAAAGCTTGGAACACCAAAGGGATTGGGTATGACCTTGGATAAAGGAAAGTCCACCACCAAAGGCCTAACACCCCACCATGATCATCATAAAGGAAAATCCACCAAATGATCAATAAAGGAATGACTAGAAACACCACCACTTGATTAATGGATAAAGTAATCTAGATTTGAGAAAAGTTTAGGGAAGCCCTAACCAATGCATAAGCATATTCATAAATTATCAAAAGCTGCTGGAAAAGAGAAAGAACAAGCTATTTATACTAAGCCCAGAATTTAAGACAAAAGAGCGTAAAAATGAAGTCGTCCAGAACGTCTGCTCGGGCGAAAGCGGCTCGGCGGCGAGCCTTACGCTGGCGTCGATCGTCGGCGATTCGTGTCTTGCGCGGCAAGCAGTCGGCTCGAGCGGCGGGAGGTGGCTCGGGCGGTAGCCCTCGGCGCCTTGCCTGTCGGCCAAGATGGTCGCGGCGCGGCGATCATTGGCGCGGGCGAGCGATGGCTTGCTCGGCGGCGAGCCGTCTCGCCTCGGGCGCCGTGACAAGCGAGGCAGAATGGTTGCTCGGGCGAGCAGATGATTGGCTCGGGCGAGCAACGCTTCTGGGCAGTTTTCCCTGCCGACTTCAAATGCGCATAACTTCTTCATCCGAACTCCGTTTTAGGCCCGTAAGATATCGTTGGAAAGCTCTCGGTGTGTACTATAAGCTCCCAAAATTTGAGCCTCATCGGAGTTGTATTGAAGGAGTTATGACCCGAAACGTGAAGGTGCGTACATTCCGACAAACCCACTTTGACCCGTTTGCGCTTATTCTTGCCGAAGGACTTCGAACCATTTTAAAGGCCCGAAGTTGGTCCCGACGTGGACTCGTAGCTCCACTTCCATGGTCTGGGGTCCCATTTAAAGTGGATGCCACACCCGTTGCCGATCAAACCACGCCTCCAGGGTCCCGGGTCCACCTTATAATGCACCTCACACCCGACCTTGAAGTCATGTTTCTCTTGTTTTATGAAAGGGGTACGGGAAGGCTTGGAGACCATGGATTTTAGGGAACGGGACCCATCACGATATGCTTCATACTCCCCTTCTTGAAAAAGAGTTGCCCTCAACTCTTGGGAGTTAAAACCGAAGCACTCTTCATCGATTGGCTACATGAAGCTTCGAACTTCCCGAACGCCAAGAACATTTGTGGTAGCCGTCAAACAAGCATCGAACCCCACAATGTACCCATCGTCCAAGTGTAAGAAGGTAGAGGGTGGCTTGTTTTGTGAAGGTGAGGGGTTAAGGGGCGGTAGGGGAAATTTATGTGGTGCTTGGGAACTCTCAATCTCACTAGGCTCGCTACGAGGCAAAGACAAAGCAAGAGGGAGCTCATCCTCGCCAAGAGCACACTCATCCCGTGTTTCGCTCATCATGAGAAGGTTCCTCAACTCACTACCCATCCCGGCTTTTGTAGTTTTGGTTTCTTGCGGAGAAAGGGGAAACAGTTTGATCCTCTTGCCTTTATGGGTGAATGTGTAAGTGTTGTTCAACCCACTGTGCACCGTTTTCTTGTCATATTGCCATGGACGACCCAATAAAATGTGACAAGCGCTCATAGGGACAACATCACAAACAAGGGAATCATCGTAGTTAGATCCGAAAGAAAAATTCACTAAGACTTGCTTAGTTACCTTGACACCGTTGTGATTGTTGAGCCAATGGAGTGAATAGGGTCGAGGATGCGGCAATAGAGGCAAGCCAAGCTTCTCAACCATAGTGGTTGACGCGACGTTCGTGCAACTCCCTCCATCGATGACAAGAGTGCACACTTTTCCACCTACGAAGCACCGCGTTTGGAACAACATTTCCCTTTGGGCCTTGTCGAGAGGAGTCTCAAGTTGAAGCAAAACTCTCCTCACAACAAGTGCGTCTCCACGCACGGGGGGTAAGGGAATGGTATCCTCATCATCACTAGTATTCGCATCTTCAACCAATACTTCGGGTTCCTCTTGAGCCTTCCGAAGCTCATCTTCGATGTCGTGGACCTCTTGGAGTGTCAAAGTCCGACGGTTTGGGCAATCGGCTTGAAAATGGCCGTAACCATGACACTTAAAGCACTTCCGGCCTTCCGTTCGTTTAGGAGGTTCCGTTAGAGGCTCCGAAGCAAGTCCCTTTCCTTTGTCAAGTCTTGGTACCGGCGTGGACTTGGGTGGCTCGCTAGACTTTGGAGTGTTTGAATCCGGAGGAGGTCGGCTAGATGGTGAGTAGACGGGTCTAGACAAGGGTTTGGTGTTGGACCTTTCCATTCTTCTTCGCTCAACTCGGAGAGCCAAACTGCACAATTCATCCATAGAATAGTATGGTTGGACCTCAACCCGTTTAGCAATTGTGGAGTCCAAACCATTCAAGAAACGCATCATGGTTTGATCTTCCGGCTCTTGAAGGCCACTCCTAATAAGAAGTTGCTCGAATTCCGAAATGTAATCACCGACGGATCGTTTTCCTTGGGTAAGAGCATACATTTTCCTCAAGACATCCTGCCGGTAGGTGTTCGGCAAGAAGCGGCGATTCATCACTTGTTTGAGTCGTGTCCAAGTAGAAATCCTCGCCTTTCCTTCACGAACCCGTTGTACCTTCATATTCTCAAACCAAAGCGAAGCGGCCTTGGTGAGTTTCAAGCTCGCGATTTTATAAGCCTTTTCATCATCATACTCCTTAGTCTCGAAGATCCTATCCATCAATTGGGTCCATTCGATGTAGTTATCCGGATCATTGGAACCATTGAACTCGGGGATGTCGATCTTGATGTCTTGGAAGTCGTCACGAGGAAGTCGATCGTGCACGTCTCGACGAATTCGACGTCGAGGGGAGCCTCTAGCATCGTCGCTCGACTCAAAGTTGGGAGGAGGACGGATGGGGCTTTGTGCACGCCTCCGACGTTCAACTAGTGGTGGAGCTTGACGCTCTAGGGTGAGGCTGTCAAACCGTGCCATAAGTGCCTCCATGTTGCGCTCGAGGGTGGAGAACCGATTGTTGAAGGTGGTGGTGAGTCGGTTCTCGAGAGCTCGAATGTGAGAGCTACTCCGAGGGCTTGATTCCTCTCGTTCGGAACCGTCGTAACCTTCCATGTCGAGGGAATGGTATGGGACGGATTGTGTTTGGGATATTTTGTGGAGTTTGGGGGTTTTCTTGTAGTTGGCTTGTGTTTGGATAAGGGTTCTTTGTGTTTTTCTCACTTGGGCATTTTATCGAACACCTTGTGTGCACAACTTTCCAACTCTTCCTCAAGCTCCAATATGCATCAAAATCAACAAACACAATAGCAATAACAATTTCTCCAACACACTTGGAGTCACAAGGGATGGGGAACACCAATATTTCAATCAAAATACCAAAATCCAACAATAGAGAACTACTAGTATGAACAATGGAAAAAACTCAAGCTAGATGAAAAACCTTGGGCTCTGATACCAAATGGAGCGTGGCGTAGTGGGAAGAGATTGAATGTCTAGCTTGAGAATCTTGAATCAATAATCAACAAAAGCTTGGAACACCAAAGGGATTGGATATGACCTTGGATAAAGGGAAATCCACCACCAAAGGCCTAACACCCCACCATGATCATCATAAAGGAAAATCCACCAAATGATCAATAAAGGAATGACTAGAAACACCACCACTTGATTAATGGATAAAGTAATCTAGATTTGAGAAAAGTTTAGGGAAGCCCTAACCAATGCATAAGCATATTCATAAATTATCAAAAGCTGCTGGAAAAGAGAAAGAACAAGCTATTTATACTAAGCCCAGAATTTAAGACAAAACAGCGAAAGGTGAGCGAGGCGGCTCGCGAGGCGTCGCTCGGATCGCCTTCGCCTGTCATTGCCAAGATGGTCGCGGCGCGCGAGCATCGGCGGCGCGAAGCGCGCTGGCTTGCTCGGGCGAGCAGGCCGTCTGTCCGCCCTGGGCGCCCATGACAAACAGGGCAGAATGGTTGCTCGGGCGAGCAGATGATTGGCTCGGGCGAGCAACGCTTCTGGGCAGTTTTCCCTGCCGACTTCAAATGCGCATAACTTCTTCATCCGAACTCCGTTTTAGGCCCGTAAGATATCGTTGGAAAGCTCTCGGTGTGTACTATAAGCTCCCAAAATTTGAGCCTCATCGGAGTTGTATTGAAGGAGTTATGACCCGAAACGTGAAGGTGCGTACATTCCGACAAACCCACTTTGACCCGTTTGCGCTTATTCTTGCCGAAGGACTTCGAACCATTTTAAAGGCCCGAAGTTGGTCCCGACGTGGACTCGTAGCTCCACTTCCATGGTCCGGGGTCCCATTTAAAGTGGATTCCACACCCGTTGCCGATCAAACCACGCCTCCAGGGTCCCGGGTCCACCTTATAATGCACCTCACACCCGACCTTGAAGTCATGTTTCTCTTGTTTTATGAAAGGGGTACGGGAAGGCTTGGAGACCATGGATTTTAGGGATCGGGACCCATCACGATATGCTTCAACAATACTGTAATTATCATCACTATTAGATACTAAGAATTGTTGGACCCTCAAGAACAAGCTTGAAGGCATGTTCCAATCAGGGAAAAAACTGCCCCTACCTAGAGCATCACAAAAACCCAACTAAAGCGAGATTGCTTCAAGACCAAGTTGCAAATAAAGGAGATGATACCAAGAAATCCATAAGTTAGCTGGGGTCATTATCTTCTAGCATTTTATTTTTAAAGTCAGTTAGAGTCAGCATCGAGTCAATCCTTAATATACTCAAATTTATTTAATTATGGCTCTTGTCTTCCCTAACTGTAAATTTTCTCTTGTTGCTTTAAAAAATAAAAATAAAAATAGAATCTCATGCTTAGACTTCTAACTTGAGTCAAAAAGCTAACTCACCCCATTGACCTATCTTGAGATCCAAGTGTTACACATCTATCTCCCCTCACCTTCTCTACATTCCTATTCTTCACTCTCGCATCCTAAGAATCCAAGAAAAAAAAAATAAGATGGAAGCCAACCTACACTATCATTGAACAGGTTTGAAAAAATGAGAGGACAAAAAAAAAACAAGAGAGAAGCTGACTTGCACACCCATCAAACAGGTTCGGAAAATGGAGAGGGCATAACTAGAATTGACCAAAATCAACGGTCTCTTAAAGTGAATATCTCCACACCATGAATCTCGCAACTCAAACAAACAACCCTAGGAAAAGGGGCTTTAACTCCATTCATTTACCATCTTATCCTTGCCTTCATTACCAATTTCCATCCCATATTCACTATGCTTACACATCATAACCTTACCTACCATCTATACCTACATTAACCATATCATCCACTACATCAAAACTACCAACCCTACCATTCCTCTCATCCAAGCCTAAACCAAAAAGTGTGTTGTGACAAACATCAACATGAAGTAAAGTGAAGATGATACTCATAAAAATAGAAGCGATAAAGAGAAGCAAGCAAAAGACTGAAAAAAAGAAAAAGCGAAAAAAAGGAAAAGGAGTCCAAGCTGGTCCACCAACGCACGTTTGGATGAGTGGTATGGCATTCATGTTCCTTAAGCCCATTGTTTTCATATGGAAAAACTTATGCTAGGAGGGTAAACCCCATTTGGTACGTCTATATCTCGAATCATACCAACAAAAAAAAGAAAAAAAAAAGAAAAAAAAGAGGAACAAGAAAAAAAGAAAACAAAGAAGAGGAGAATGAGAAACCAAAGCAGGAAATTAGTCACATGGACCGAAAAACCCCATAACCTTCCAAACTTCTCTCAAGCATTACGCCCTAGCCTTCATATCCATACACCTCCGAAAGCCTTTAAGCCTTCATAACCATACATTTCACTAGACTCTTGAACCCTTGGATCCACAAACCACCTTACTACATACAAGCCTCCACAAAACATACATCCGTATCTACCAAACCTACCTTACCAAGCCCTCCTTGAGGCATAAAGCTGAATTGGCACCTTATGAACTACGACTGGCCTAATTCCACATTAGATAATTAGGAAAACCTCTTTGGGGCCCGACCGCTATCGTTCACTTAAGAGAACCATTTGTCATAAAAGAACTTGGTCTTTTAGAGAGTGAATAAAGAAAGGCTATCTTGAAAATCCCAACGGGCCGGCTAAGCAAATTGACAATAAACCTTAAATTTCAAGGTCACTAACACATCCCGTACTTTGCCACTATGAATCCTTCTCCTTCTTTTCGTCTGACTTGGATCACCCTCCATGAAAAAATCGTCTTGCCATCTGTCCTTATATGAGATGTGTTCACCCATTCTGACCATCTTTTCTCATCCAAGACATATTGTAGGACCCTGGGAAAAAGACCCACTTTTCCCGTGATGCCCTACGTAGGTGATCAGGAGCCGACTAAGGTTGCTTAATCTTTATATAAGGATATATTTATTTTATGAAATTCATTTTGAGGTGATGAAACTTTATTTATTTACAAACCTATTTTTTTATTATCCAAATACCCGAAATTACACAAAAATATTTTCCTAATGCTTTAAGACTAACCCATTTACAAACCTGGGAAGTAGATGAAGAACATGGGCCACCAGGGGGTGTCGTAGGCCGCTTGACCTGCGATAGTCCCATGGTTGGGCCTGTTCTTCCCCGGCCTAGTGAAAATGGATGAAGAAAATAACATAGGTCAAGCGGCCTATGCTATTTTCAGGCCCATTTTCTCTAAACCGTGGCTCAAGCTTATATATGGGAATGTAAGAAAACATTAGTAAACATTTTTATAGGTAATGACATGTATTTATGATAATTAAAAACATATTATAAAAGAAAGAAAGAGTCGCCAGCCGATTTAAGGAAATCGACAAACTAAAAAGATAAAAAGATAACTCCGGTCTACGAACCCGAATTCTTAATCCGGGGGAAAGGTTATGAATTCGAGAATTAAATAATTCTCGAATCCGCCTGTTTAAAAACAGAGTATACTAAAATCGAACTTGAAATGAAATGAGCGGGGAGAAGTTTAATTAATTTAACAAAATTATATTCTTGAACATGCAATGGAAAAATGTAGCGGTAATTTACAAAAGATGCACGGGCATGAAAGAATGAATTACATAATTACATAATAGTAAAGACAAGCGAACCTTGCTTCTTTACAAGTATGGTGGATGGAAAGGTCAATGCCTTTGTGATGATTCCTTGTTTACAACGCCAGTTTGGAATGAAGACATAATGGAAGATATATGAAGGTGGTGAAATAGTGAAGTTTATGGATGGTGAGGTAATGATGGTGGAAGATAAGATGAAGGAATTTGAGAGAATGGGAAGAGTAGAAGATGAGTTTTTGATGATGATTGTTGGGGAAATGAATGGAGAAGTAGGGGGTATTTATAGGTGAATGATGGAGTGGTGAAGAAGGAAGGAGGGAACACATGATCCAAGGATCATGCCTCCATAAGCATGATCATAGGCCGTATGACCTATGATATTATCAAAGGTCAAAGGTCAATCAAGAAAGTTTGTGACCATGGGGAGGACGGAGGGAAAATTCTGGCACGCAAAATCGTATGTATATTGCATAGGCTAAGCGGCCTATGGCAGAAGAAGACAAGGGTCAGTGACGTGGCGAAAGAAAGCGGGCCACTTCTCTTTGCATAGGTCAAGCGGCCTACGGGAGCTTTTGTGGGCCGCGTCACCATCTGGGCCTGGTTCTTGGGCCTGGGAGTTGGTGTAGGCCGCTTAGCCTATGTAACTGGCTAAGTGCAACTTCGAATAGTCATAACTCTTTCATCCGGACTCCGATTGAGGCAATTCAAAAGGCGTTGGAAAGCTTATGATGTGTACTTTGCTCTCATCAAAAGAAATAGGGCCAATGAGACTTATGGAAAAAATGGGATTCAAAAAGGTGAGCACATGTATGTGGAAAGGGTGAAAAATGAAGGCTTTTGTGGTGGGTTTTGGCAACTTTTTATTGAGGAAGGCCCATTAGCTTTGCTTTCATTCTAGCCACTTTTCTTATTGTGCTTGATTTGTACACTTGTCCCGGTACAAAATCTGGTATCTACAGAGAGCCCCCACTTTGATCGAGTCTGAATAGGTTGAAGGTCAAAGTAACTTAAGGTGCAAATGTCTTGAAACCTGGAGACGAGTGCCTGCAGTCTCTTAGCGGCGGTGGAATGATGACGATGCCTTTTTAGAGGTAACTGGAAGAGGATGGCGCTTTTTAGAGGCAACTGGATGAAAGCGGTCCCTTTTAGCGGATCCGAGCGACATCAACCTTTAGCGGCTGCTGGATGAAGGTTGTCCCTTTTAGCGGGTCCGGGCGAAAACAACCTTTTTGCGGCAGCTGGATGAAGGTGGTCCCTTTTAGTGGGTCTGGGCGACAGCAACCTTTTAGCGGCAGCTGGATGAAGGTGGTCCCTTTTAGTGGCGACCGAGCAACAACAACCTTTTAGCAGCAGCTGGATGAAGGTTGTCACTTTTAGCGGGTCCGGGCAACAACCCTTTACCGGCTAAACTTTAAAAACTAATATATTATGCCCATCAACTGATTTAGTAGTAATAGGATTTAATAATTGATTTCTAAAATTAATTACAAACCCTAAAACACACGAATTCACCAAAACTGCTGGCAACAGGGTTCGTGTTGCTTCCTAATTTTGGTTAATTTCGTGAATGACAAACTTAAATAAAATTATCATAACCTATCGAATTTAATAATTTCATATTATAGTGTTATTTAATAACCCAATATGAAAATTTTCCAGAATTTTAACAATTTTGAAAAGATTGTAAAAGTTTGGGGAATTAAACATTTTAATTCTCCGTTTAAGAGGAAAATAAATTATAACAGTCTGATAAGTTTAAAAAAAATTTATAATTTTTCCATACAGTAGGTTCATCCAATATGCTACTGTAAAAATTTCAGATTTTTATCAAATTTCTAAAATTAGAATAAAAATCAGAGAAGTAAACAATTTTACTTTTCTGTTAATCTGATAATTAAAAGAAAATTAGTTAGCGATTTTGAAAATTTACGAAAAGTTTATCCATAATAGAATGGTTACCCAGTTATCTACTGTAAACATTTCAGAAAATTTGCAAATTTCTATAAATATACAAAATTCAGAGAAGCAACAGATTTATTTCTCTCAGATCTGAAAATCTAAACTAAAAAATATAATTTGACCGGATAAATTAACGGAAAAATTGTTTCCTAAAAGTATGGTTAACCAGTAACCTACTGTAAAATTTTCAAAAGTTTTACAAATTTCTACAAATTTATAAAATTCAGAGAATTAAACGAATTTTAATTCACTTCAGATCTGAAAACTCAATTAAAAATTCATTTTAATTGGGAACAATCTACAACAATTATGGAAAGTCCAGAACACTTCCAGACACCTCCAATAAAAATTTCAGAAATTTTTGAATTTGTTTGATATTTTATTTTGATTTTTCATATTTACCGTAGATAAACTAAATCAGAAAATAATTCTACAAAACCCTATTTTGCAAATTTGACCTATTTCATGTATTGGCTATTGTTTAATAATATTAAACAAGATTGTTTCTAAAAAATTCAAAATTAAATCGAGTTTATGCTATATTTAACGATTAAACAAACATAAAATTGATTAATAACAAGCGAAAAGAAATAAATAATAACAAAGCATGAAATTTTACAATAACATTCCAGATTTACTATCATAAACTGTAAAAATTAAAACTTTCATAAAGATTCAAAATTTTAGGCATAAATCTACTCTAGCATATTCATAATATAATTCAACTATTGACAAAATTACTTATGAATACTAGTACAATACTTTAGCATGCAATTGGTGGCTCTGATACCACTGTTAGGTTTTAGGTTATCTATTTTCTAAACAGATACAGATTAATTGCCGGAATATTCATAACAGTTATAAACAATTGATCAGAACAATTGTAGAGGCTTTAGTAATTATATCTGATCGCTAATTCCTGTTGAAGAAGAGGTTGACCTTCCAAATTCCAATGTTGAAATCCTCCACTGAAAAGTCCACGCAGCACTCTAGGAACCCGATTGCTAGATCGACCCAATCGAGACTAATCTCAATCTAAGATGTATGTATTTGGTATATGAGAATGTTTCAAGAAACAGAGAATGTTTCCTGAAACAAGATCTGCAAACTAAAAGAGAGAGGAACTCAGGAAATCACCCTGGTATCTCTCTAAGAGTCTCAGGCAGTTGGTGTCGAATAATCTCTCCCAGAGACCCCTTTATATAGTGTTTAGAAAACCAAGGGAGAGGGGACTTAACGCAACGGCGCACTTCTTAGGCCTAACACGGTCCGTATTGAAACAACACGGTCCGTATTGGACTCCAGAAGGTCCATTAACTCGGCCCATGGACACCATGGACCGTGGTGTCCCAACACGGACCGTGTTGAACCCAGTTCGGTCCGTGTTGGGCTGATTTCTCACAGAAATCAGTCCCAACTTTTCTAAACATAATATAATATCACTTAGGTTACATACATTGTTCCACGGCACTAACTTGTGTGACTCAATAGGACCAAATAATATAGTTGTAATTAAACATATTTAATTACTAATTATAGAGGTCTCTAGCAAGACATATAATTACTATATTACTTTGGTTTAATCTCCGTGTATATCGAACATTGTCGGGACATTCCCAACAGTAGGTCACTTAGGTCATGCATGCATCGGGTCGTAAGTGTAAGAGTTAATTATCGAGTCACTAACAAATTTCCATACAGGCACGATAGGAAGTCGACTCCAAGCCCGCATAAGAGATCCACATACCGACCGGTTGGTTTTAAATCCAAGATGCGACCTATCTGTCATTCAACCCAGAGCTCAAATTATGGCTGAAAAGATTCCAAGGGATCCCAGTCCAAGGCGTTGAAGCCAACATCTCTAAACAACTAGAGGATCTTCACACTAAAATGCAAGGCCTAGTTTGCAAATTCCCTCGAACAGGAGGAGAAAATAGGAAGAGGTTCCATGAGCAACAACAGGTGATGGATGGCATGCTACAAGCCATCAGCAAAATCAATAAGAAGTTGCGCCTGAACACTGAGGGAGATGATGATGTCATAAAAGTCCATGGGTATGAATCTGAGCTTGAACTTGTCAAGACACCTGTAGAGGATAAGTCAGGGGGCTTAAGATCATTCAAAGGGAAGCCTAAAACTACTTCGGAGATTCCTAAGCTCATGGAGGACCCAACTGTCAAGGCCTTGGAACAAAAACTTGAGAGTCTTACCAAGATGATGAGCACTGTTCCAGCCTTTGCTGACAAGTACACAGATGTACCTTTGCCTATCCACCGGTCATGGGGGTGGCTGACAAAGTTGAAGTACCTAACATCAAGTTCAAGCTATATGAAAATCCTACTCACCACATCGAGGAGTTCATGCGACTGACACCTCTTCACACGATTGATGTTGACTTGTACCCTACAGTCTTTCCATCCACCCTAGATGGAGAAGCCAAAGTATGGTACCATGTCCTATCACCTCAAGTCAAGGCTGACTGGAATGAGCTGTTTAAGGCCTTTATCAATCACTACAGTCGTATCTAGAAGAAGCATGCCACAGTGGATGACCTAACGGCCATGAAGTAGGGGGAAGACGAGTCATTCCTGGATTATTTCGAAAGATGGCAAACCAAGTTGTCTCACATCAATGAGACTATACCTTTGTGCCTACAACTGACTACCTTCAAACAAGGTCTCAAAAGTAGCCTATCCCATCATTTGGGATATCACGTCATCAAGGACTTTAATTACCTTAAAGACATATGTATCTAACTTGAGACCATGAACAATGAGAAGGCCACCATCCAAGGGTGGAAGAATTCCAGTCCTAATAGGAGGGCTACTGGTTCACCCAGCCACCCTTCTAGGAGTGCTGAAGACAAATGTAATTTAGTTAGGAGGCTAACTAGAGTAACGACCCTCCAGGAGCAGTCAACAGGGAAAGGTAACACCACAGGAAGCGGACTTTGAAGTTAGCTAGGTTTGAATTCCTTTGAGCATTCTATTTTAGAGTTAGTTAGGGGAGGCAATGAGTCGACCTGTGATATGCTTGTCTTTTTAAGATGCATCTATTTGATTGTGATTGTTTGAGAATCTCGTGCTTGTACTCTTAACTTGTGTTGAAAAGCTCCTTCACCCATTAATTAGTCTTAACATCCAAGTCTGACATATCCATCTATCTTCACCTTCATATACCCTTCCTTTCATCAAGTTTGTCGTCCTACGAATCCAGGGTTTAGTTTAAAAAAAAAAGAGAGAAAAACAAAAAAAAAGAAAAAAAGAGAAGTCAGTCTGCATTCATCAAGCATGCTGGGCAAAAGGAGAGAAGGCCAAAACCACCAGTTTCTTGAAAGTGGACATCTCTATGCTCCTAGACTAGCAGCTGAAACAAAATGTGCCTAGGATAGGGGGCTACCATCTCACCAACCACATGAGCATCCATATCACCTGTTACTTTCCGATTCGCCCACAATATTTATCCTTACTTATCATCTACATCTACGTACATATCCATCTCAAATTCCCCTTCACCAAATCATCCCTCTTTGCATCATTCATCACAGTCACCGTTCGAAAACCCTTAGCCTCGACCAACCCGGTCATTCTCTTCATGACCAATCCATATCTACCCCAAAGCCAGAAGGTGTGTTGTGACTAATATCATCAGAAAGGGATCATGAGTCAATCCTATGAAAAGGAAGTCGAAAAAAAAGTGAAAAAAAAAGAAAAGAGAGTTCCTAGTTGGTCCACCAACATGGATCGACACGAGTAGTACGATGCTCATGTCCCTTAAGCACTTTGTTTGCGTATAGAAAAACCAGTGCTGGTAGAGTAAACCCCGTTTGGGCCGTATAAATCTCGAAGCATGCCAACAAAAAAAAAGAAGGAATAAGAAGGCAAAAAAAAACAGGAGAGAGAAAAAGAATAAGAAAGAAAAAAAGAGGAAAAAAAGATGAAAAAAAGAAAAAAAGGGTGAGAAACCGGAGAAAGAGCTAATAGTCACACACACCAAAAAAACCATTCATAAACCTTCCAAATTATTCTCAAGTCTTACACCTCAAGCCTTCACATCGTCATCACACCTTTGCATCCATGACCATCTTCAAGCCTACCTCACTAAGTCCTCCTCGAGGCACCAATCCTATGAAGCTGCACTTTATGAATTACGACTGACCTGATTCCACATCGGATAACGTAGGAGAACCTCCTTGAGGCTCGACCACTACAATTCACTTAACAGAGCATCCTTTATCCTCAAAATATTGGTCTTTGAGAGAAAAAAAAAATTAGAGAGGCTAGCTCGGAACCCCGAGCTAGGCAAAAGGAGAAAGAGAGAACAAGAGAGGCTAGCTTGGAATCCCAAGCTAGCCATAAGGCGAGTGAGAGAATAAGAGAGGCTAGCTTGAAAACCCGTCAGGACAGGTTAGGCAAAAGGAGAGTAAACCATGGATTTTGAAGTTCTTTCACATCTTGGAGCGTACTGGTCGGGGCCCGAGCCTTGAATTTCATGATCGCTAAACCGTTCCGCACCCCCTCCATGAAACACGATGAAAATAACTCCAAGAACGGGTGTGGAGTCCATTTCAAGGTGGACCCAGGACCCTAGAGTCATGAGATGATCAGCATCGGGTGTGGCATCCACTTTAAATGGGATCCTGGACCATAAGAGTGGAGCTATGGGTCCTCATCGGGACCTACTTCGGGCCCTTAAAATGGTTCGGAGTCATTCGGAAAGAATAAGCGGAAAAGGGTCAACGTGGGTTGTCGGAATGGACGCGTCATCACTCTTTGGGTCATACCTCCTTCCAGATAACTCCAATGGGTCTCAAATTTTGGAAACTAAAAGTACACACCGAGTGCTTTCCATCGATATCTTACGGGCCTAAAACGGAGTCCGGATGAAGAAGTTATGCGCGTTTGAAGTCGTCAGGGAAAAGCTGCCCAGAATAGTGTCATGCCCGCGACGAGTTTGTCACGCCCGTGACAAGAGCTTGTCGCGCCCGCGACATCCCTTGTCAGGCCCGTGACCCACCTCGGCCAGCGACGGATTGTGGTGGACAGTAGCCAGTCGTGCCCGCGACATCCTGTTCCTGCGCGTGTTCTCCGGCCCAAAACGTTGCGTTTTGTTTATTTTCTTCCTAATACTATATATACCCCCTCCCTAGGCATTGTTAGTAGTTTTTGGCTAAATTGAATTGTAATGCTAGTGCATTTGTAAGGGTTCTCCCTTGTTTCCTCAAAAATCTTGTTCTTACCTATTCCTTTTGTGGATGGTGGTGTTAGCAAGTCATTCCTTGTGATTATTTAGTGGATTACCTTAGATAATCATTGTGGAGTGTTAGGCCTTTGGGTTCTGGATTACCTAGCCACTAGGTCATATTCTTCCTTTATTGTTCAAGTTTTGTTCGATTGTTGAATCAAAGTTCCAACTCAAGCTAAATCATCAATACTCCCACCGCGCCACGCTCCATTTGGTATCAAAACTTTGGTTTTCATTTAGCTTGAGTTTTTTTTTCATTGTTCTTGCTAGTGTGTTCTCTAGTGTTGGTTTTTATAGATTGTATGCAAATATTGGTGATGCCCATTCCCTGTGTTATCCAAGAGTATTGGAATACATTGCATTGTGTTTGTATTTGGTGATTTTGAAGTAATTTGGAGCTTTGAGGAAGAGTTGGAAAATTGTGTTCGCAAGGTGTTCGATGAAATGTCTGAGTGAAAAAAACACAAAGAACCCTTTGCCAAACACAAGCCAACTACAAGAAAACCCCCAAACTCCACAAAATATCCCAAACACATACCGTCCCTTACCCTTCCCTCGATATGGATGGTCACGATAATTCCGATCGAGAGGAACCAAGCCACCAAAGAAGCCCTCAACTTCGGGCTATCTACAGCTGACTGGCCACCCATGACGAACGGTTCTCCACCATTGATCGCAACCTCAATGCCATTATGGCACGGTTGGACAACCTCGACCCAGAGCGTCAAGTTCCACCCCGAGATGAACGTCGGAGACTCGCACGAAGTCCTATTCGTCCTCCTCCCTCCTACGAGTCGAGTGGCGATGATAGAGGCTCGTTTCGATGCCATCGTCGACGGGAAGCGGTTGAGAAGGCTCCATGGGATGAATTCCGTGATATCAAAGTCAAAATTTTGGAATTCAATGGCTATACTGGCCCCGACGATTATCTTCAATGGGTACAAACCTTGGAGAGAATTTGTGCAACTAAGGAGTATAGTGATGAACAAGCCTTCAAAATTGCGAGATCGAAGCTCACTAGTTCTGCATCTCTTTGGTTTGGGACCGTCAAATTGCAAATGACTATGGAGGGTCGATCGGAAATCGTTTCATGGACGAGGCTAAAGCGATTGATGGATCGACAATTCTTGCCTAACATTTGCAAGCGTGAGGTTAACCATGAGGCCAAGTCATCACTTGGTGGAAACAGAAAAGTTAAGAAAGCAAAGGACGATCTTATGGCCCACGAGGGAGCTTCCATTGAATCTTGTAAGACTTCCGAAGCTATTGTTGAAGCTCCATGCCACGAGAAGGTTGAGGAAAAAGAAAGTTCCACGAACAAGGTTAATGTCCTTGTGACCAATGAAAGGGAAACTCTTGAGCTTCTTGGTGCACATGGTGAGATTGATAACGTTCCAAGCCAAGAGGAGGATGCGAACGTCGACCTTGCCCTTCCTCTCGTCCTTTTTGAAGAACCCCAACAAGAAGCTTTGAAGATCATCTCAACATCACTTTTTGAGGTGCCAAACAACAACGAAATTGTCACCAACACCTCTCATGGCTTGGTCATTTATGATCTTCCCAAGGAGAACGATGAGGTAACTCAAGACTCTTTGATTAAATTCGATGATGGGTGTACTTCGGAGTCTTTGATTAAATCGCATATGATTTTTGGAATATATTTGTTGTTTAAGAGTGTTTGTTGGCGTGATAAGTTGTATGATGATTATTTGGTGTCGAAGTTTGATGATTCTCTATGCTTGAAGTGGCATGCTAGAAATCTTGGTGTTTTCTTGGTTCTAGGAAAGAAGTATAAGCTTCACGAAACCTTGATTCTAGCTCAACCCATGAGCTCACCATTTGTGTCTTCCGTCAATGAATATTGCTTGCATGTTGGTCGTTGTGATGTGAACTATTTGAATATGCCATACATGATATTTGGGTGACATTAGTTATTCGAGGATATGTTGTTGACTGGGAACAATGTGAAGTTCGAGATGCAATGTTTGTGGAATTGTATGTTGAGTAAAGATCTTTTACTTGGCTTTGATTGCATTAATCCCTTAAACCCACATCAAAACAAAACTTGGGTGGGAAGTGAGTCGAGGAACCTCCTATGGAGTGAAACACGGGATGAGTGTGCACTTAGTGAGGGCAAGCGATCCCTAGCTTTGTCTTTATCGAGTACCAAGCTTAGTGAGGTTGAGTGTTCCCTAGCTCCACAAAAATTTCGTCCTTCCATCCTTTGTCCTTCACCCCCAAGCCTCTTCAAGAATTTCTATTTCTTCAAGCAAGGTGGAGTTAATAGCGTGATCAAGATCGATTTGTTGAAGGGTTCATGTAACGGGTGGCCGAGCAATGGAACATGCCTTCGTTTAAACTCCCAAGAGTTGAGGGCAACTCTTTGTCAAGAAGGGGAGTATGGAGCGTACCGGGATGGGGCCCGAGCTTTGAATTTCATGATCGCTAAACCGTTCCACACCCCTCCACGAAACACGATGAAATAACTCCAAGAACGGGTGTGGAGTCCATTTCAAGGTGGACCCGGGACCCTGGAGTCATGAGCTGATCGACATCGGGTGTAGCATCCACTTCAAATGGGACCCTGGACCATAGGAGTGGAGCTAAGGTCCTCATCGGGACCTACTTAGGGCCTTTAAAAGGGTTTGGAGTCATTCGGAAAGAATAAGCGGAAAAGGGTCAACGTGGTTATCGGAATGGACGCGTGTTCACTCTTTGGGTCGTACCTCCTTCCATATAACTCTGATGGGTCTCAAATTTTGGCAGCTTAAAGTACACACCAAGTGCTTTCCAACGACATCTTATGGGCCTAAAACGGAGTTCGGATGAAGAAGTTATTCGCGTTTGAAGTCGGCAGGGAAATGCTGCCCAGACACCGTCACACCCGCGAATCGCGGGCGCGACATCCCTTGCCGCGCCCGTGACATCCCTTGTCGCGCCCGCGACCAACCTCAGCCAGTGATGGATTGTGGCGAACAGTAGCCATTCACGCCCGTAACTTTCGTGTCGCGCCCGCGACCTACCGTTCCTTTGCGTGTTCTCCGGCCCGAAACGTTGCGTTTTGTTTATTTTTTTCCCAATACTATATATACCCCCTCCCTTGGCATTGTTAGTAGTTTTTGGCTGAATTGAATTGTAATGTTAGTGCATTTGTAAGGGTTCTCCCTTGTTTCCTCAAATTATCTTGTTCTTACCTATTGCTTTTGTGGATGGTGGTGTTAGCAAGTCATCCCTTGTGATTATTTAGTGAATTACCTTGGATAATAATTGTTGAGTGTTAGGCCTTTGGGTTGTGGATTACCTAGCCACAAGATCATATCCTTCCTTTATTGTTCAAGTTTTGTTCGATTGTTGAATCAAAGTTCCAACTCAAGCTAAATCATCAATACTCCCACCGCGCCATGCTCCACATCTCTACCATCATAATTCCTCAACCTTCTTTCTATCAGTCTTGGATCACCTTTACATCCGAATAGCCAACCATCTCTCCTCCTATGACACAAATCCATCTCAACCATTCCCTCACCTCTTCTCCTATGAGGTGACTTAACCCTTGCCATCCGTCTAGCCTTAGTTGAAACATTGTCATCTACCAATCATGACATACCCAGATTCGACCATCGACCCACCATCATCTCCTTTTCACCAAGTGCCTCATGAACCCGTCTGACCATCATCTGACTTACCCTTTCTTTTGCCAACCCTTTTCATCCTCTCATACCACCAAAGCTTTTTGACCCGGTCACTAGTGCAAGTGCGAGATTTGACATTTTGAGGTCCGTTCTCAACACATCTGAGCGAGGCCCATTCGTCAAGGACAAGAAATTCAGCCGCATCAATGGCTAATTACAAACAAAATCCGACTCAAGAGAAGAGTTCGTTTAAATTGAGGGCTCCCTTAACCCTCACATAACCTGCAGTGAGGCTCTACTTATCTCCACAATGATTCGAGGAAACAAGAGGACAAGACAAGTCATCCAAGACAACGCCTTCATCATTAGGCCTCGTCATAAGCCTCACCTATGTTGTCCTGTCCTAAAATTACATGTCGAGTTGCTTTGACACTTAGGGAATCATCGTTCTAGTCTTGGCATTGAGGGTTGTTTGCATATTGAGTCACATGCATTATAAAATACTGTTCATGTACATATTCTCCTAGTTATTGCATTACATCAGGAGGTCATGCATAAAGTCAATAGTCATGCATAAGTGCATAAGAATCTAGAGTCTAGAAGACCAAGTGCATGCATGCTCATCGAGAAAAGAGGAAATTCATCTCAGACAAAGGCTTAGACTCGACTGCTAATCATCAAGAGCAAGATTAGAGGAAGTTCTAATCACACTCTAGATGAGTTCTTTCAAGTTTAAGCGGACTATCGTCCAAAGCTCATCCTCATGGCGATCTTCCAGTTTGCCAAAGCAACAAAAGTTGCCATGGATGCCACCGACACAATCATCCGCCTCGGGAAAATTCGTTGAGCGTCATCAACCTCGGGAAAATCTGAAAATCGCTCATCACTTCATCGACATCGGGAAAATCCGATCTGCCTCGGGAAAATCTGTTGGACATCTTCAACATCAGAAAAATCTGATCCGCCTCGGGAAAATCCGTTGAGCATCTTCAACATTGGGAAAATCCGATCCGCCCCGAGAAAATCCGTTGGGCACCATCAGCTGCTTCGGGAAAATCCGATCTGCCTCAAGAAAATCCGTTGGGCATCGTCATCAATCTGCCAGACAGGTAATTCTCTATATCTCCAACCATCGTTCAAAATGATCTGACATTCTGCTTTGGTTTCTATGCAGGGAGCCATCACCAACACCAGGAAAACCGGGACACCATCTTCCAGCCGCCGCTAAAAGGGACCACCTTCATCCAGCTGCCGCTAAAAGGTTGCTGTCACCCGATCCCACTAAAAGGGACCACCTTAATCCAGCTGCCGCTAAAAGGTTGTCGTTGCCTGAACCCGCTAAAAGGGACCACCTTCATCTAGCTGCCGCTAAAAGGTTGATGCTGCCAGGACCCGCTAAAAGGGACCACCTTCATCCAGTTGTCGCTAAAAGGTTGCTGCTGCCAGGACCCGCTAAAAGGGACCACCTTCATCCAGTTGCAAACTTACAATATCTTTAAAAGATATAGTATCTTTCAGACTTCTTGATTTTAGGAAATTCTCTAGACTTAGTAAGATTGGGAGTCTTCTTGGAGAGCCGATTGAAGCGGATATTTACACAATGGATAAAGTACTTACGAATTTTGCAAGGATTTTGGTTAATATTCGGTTTGAAAGCTCTTTTCCTGAATCTGTGTCTTTTATGGATGAAGATGGATATGTTTGTGTTTAGGCTGTGGAGTATGAGTGGAAACCTGTGAGCTGCTCAGAATGTAAAATGTTTGGTCACACAGCAGAGAATTGCAGGAAGAAGAAACGGAAGCAGATTTGGATTAGGAAGACCCAAATATTTGATCAAGCTCAAGCATCTAAAAGTGGTGTTCACCGAGCTCAAACCTTAGGTATGAATGTTATAGTTGGATCTCATGTGGTCCAAATTAGACAAAAGGTGGTTGAGGTGGGTATTGCCAATGCTTCTGGAAAAGAGTGTGGATAGTTTCATCAGTTGGAATGTAACGGGTCTTAATGACCCTTGAAAGCAAGAAGGTCTGAAGGCTTTTTTGTTTCGAAATAAAGTTCCCTTGATTGGGTTGATGGAAACAAAAGTACTTTTGGAAAAATTTGAGGTGATTAGATCAACTATTGGGTCTCAGTGGAATTTAATTCATAATGCTACTGTAAATCGAAGAAGTAGGATTTGGTTTTGTGGAGGGATCCTATCAATGTGCAAGGAGTACAAATTCACAGACAATTTATTCACTGTCAAGTTAGTTTTGGGGAATCTAAGCTTTGTGTTACCTTTGTTTATAGTGACAATGAAATGTCTGAAAGGCTTTCTTTATGGGATGGTTTGGCTGAGATAGCTTCCTCTGTGAATGATCCAGGAGTATGAGTGGGTGGGATTGATGTCACTACTGAAGATGTTCATGATTTCCAGAGTTTTTTGAATGATTGGCAACTGAGTGTGGTTAAGGTTGTTGATTATAGATTCAACAGGCATAATAGCAAGATTTTCTCGTGCATTGATAGAGTGTTGATTAACTTTGAAGCACTATACAAAATGGTTCTCTTGTGAAGGAGGATCAGAAATCTCTTCTTTGTTCTCCAGTTTCTGACCAGGAGATTAAAGAGGTATTTTTTAGTATGAATGGGAAGAAAAGTCCTGGTCCTAATGGCTTCAATGCTACTTTCTTTAAAAAATCATGGTTTATCATTGGTCATGATGTGTGTAAAGCCATTAAAAGTTTTTTCTCGGATGGAAAAATGCTTAAGGAGATTAACTCTACTAATCTAGCCTTGATTCCTAAGGTGGATAATCCTGATGGTGTAGGTGACTTGAGCCTATTTCTTGTTGTAATGTGTTGTACAATGTGATTACGAAGATCCAGAGTAATCGTTTGAAGTTGATATTACCTGATATTGTTGATATTACCCAATCTGCTTTCGTTCAAGATAGGTCCATTATTCACAATATTTTGGTTGCGGAAGATATTGTCAAACTTTACAATCGTAATATTGTGAAACCAAGTTGTATGCTCAAGATTGACATTCAAAAAGCGTATGACACGGTGGATTGGACTTTTTTGAAGAACTTGCTGCTGTCTTTGAACTTTCCTTTGAAGTTTGTTGATTGGGTAATGACTTGTATCACTTCTGCTTCGTTCTCAGTGGGGATAAATGGCAGATCTTATGGTTATTTTTAGAGTGGTCGTGGTTTGAGGCAAGGAGACCCTATTTCGCCCCTTCTGTTTGTTCTGGTTATGGACTATTTGGGTCGAGCTATAAAAGAAGCTACATCGAATGAGAGTTTCAAATTTCATCCGCATTGTAAGTCTTTGAATCTTGCTCACCTTTGTTTTGTTGATGATTTATTAGTATTTTGCAATGGTGATATGGGGAGTGTTAAATTGTTGATATCTGCTCTGGATCATTTCACTGATTGTTCTGGTTTATATCCAAACAAGGCTAAATCTAATGTGTATATGGCTGGTTTGGATACTACAACCAAAAAAGAGATTTTGTCAGTAACCGGTTTCGTGGAGGATGCTTTGCCTTTTCGCTATCTAGGTGTACCTGTTAAGCCTACCATATTGAATAGGCACGATTGTGCTTTATTAGTTGAGAAAATGTCCAAACGTATACATGGTTGGGCTGTCAAACGCTTAACATATGTTGGGAGAGTTGAATTGGTAAATAGCATGCTCATGGCAATTCATAGTTATTGGTCCCAAATTTTCATCTTGCCGAAATCTGTTATTGAGAGCATTGTGAAGATGTGTAGGGGATTCTTATAGGGTGCAAATCAAAAGAAGTCTCCTCCTATTGCATGGTCTACATGTTGTCTTTCCAAGCCGGAGGGGGGTTTGAATATCATGGACCCTCAGGCCTGGAATTCAGCAGCTTTGGGAAAATTAGTTTGGCAACTGATCTCTAATAAGGAAGCTTTGTGGGTTAGATGGATTCATCATCACTACTTGAAGAGACAGAATATCTGGAATTGTGTAGCCAAGCAGAATAGTAGCTGGTATTAGGGCAGACTCATTCAGGTTAGAGATGATCTTTCTGGTCTGTTTGTATCTCTGGTTGAACAAAATCGTAGCTACACAATTCAAGAGGGATATGGGTATTTAAAGGCTCATGGTGATAGAGTGGACTGTTTTCAATTTATCTGGAATGGCCTTAAGATACACAAATGTTCCTTTATTGCTTGGTTAACAATTCATGGGAGATTAACAACACAAGATAGACTACAAAAATTTGGATACTCTTTGGCGAATAGGTGCCCTTTGTGTTTGTCTAATTCTGAATCTGTTGAACATTTGTTCTTCAAGTATCAGTTCTCGCATCAGGTGGGTTTTGCTAGTATTAATTTGCTTTTTGATACTCAGATGGATTGGGAGAATTGGTTACAGGATTGCTTGCGGAGACCAAGGAAAATCTGTCACAAGTTGGCTTTGGGGATCACAGTGGCTATTTACCATATTTGGTTTGAAAGAAATCTTCGGGTTTTTCATAATTCGGAGAGAAATTTTGAATGTATAGTTGGTTTCATAGTTAGTGATGTGAATAGTCGCTTATCTTGATTTTTTTGATATGTAAGTAGCTTTGATAGGGGTGGTGTGTGTTTGGCTTTCTCACTAAAGCCCCTCTAGGTATGCCTAGAGTAATTTAGTAGTATGCGTTTTTGTTAATGGAAAGTTTAACAATTTTCCCAAAAAAAAAAGGTATAAAATCCTAAATTTGTTTAGGTAACTAAGATAAAATTTGGAATTTTGTTTATTTTATAATCATGCAAACCTTTTAGGAAACCTATTTAGTATTTGTTTCCTTATATATGTTGTGTTGCAATTATATATGCCTTTATAATTTGTTATTTAAACATGTGTTATATTTGATATAATTATTGCAATATTACATGTTTGCTTGTGCTTCTAGTATGGCCATAGATAGTTGGTTTTACCGGTCTGCATATCGGGTTGGGTGAAATACGGCCTGCGTGCCATCGTTGAATTAATTTTTAAATTTAAATTTTCAGTTAAGTTTATTGTAATTCATGTAAGGCCTCAAATTGTGAGGTCCACTTTGTAAATTTGTTGTAATTGGATACATCAAGTAAAGTGGGAGCCCAACAACAATGGAGGTGTTGATTTGAGTGGGAGCCTATCCAAGGAAGTTGCAAAACCCAAGAAGATTTTTCTTGAAGACTGACAGGCTTAGTTAAATTAGTTGATTAAGTTTAGGTGGCCATCCTAGGGGTTTTATTTATGCTTTAAATTCGTTATTGCATGTTTTATTATGCCTTTTATGCTTATCGAAAGAGTTCACCTAGAATTGCATGTTTAGGATAATAAAACCTACTCTCAAAATTAAATTATTGCTCAACCTATCGAAACAGCACTTAGTTGGATAAATAAAGAAAGCCAAAACGAATTATTTGTCCATCACTAATAAGTAGGGTGGGAGCTAGGTCAATTCAAATTGGCTATCAAAATAGTTTTGGGCCAAGAGCAGAGGAAGAGAAATATTGTATTCGATACAATTTTCTTGCCATGAATCATTTTGAATGATCGATCATAAGATGATCCACCAAAGATAACATGTGATCGAGTTTTGTTGGGCCAAAGTCCACTTGAGCCCATGAGTCTTGCAGGTCTTGGTAAATTAAAACACTAAATGAGAGTTGATAAAGTGTTTTGATTTGAAATTAAAATTAGTTTAATTTCTTTTGATTAATAATAACTAAAATGAACCAATTTCGTCTAGTAGAATTATTTATTTCTTTTCACTCAAACATCCATCACTAAATCAAATATTGTTTTCTCTTTAAGAAAGAGAAGAACAATTAAACCAATTTCTTAATCGACATCGCCATCACAAGATTGTCTTGGAGGTAAATTAAAGGAACGTGTCTTTGATATTACATTGAGCTAGGCATCAATATTAAGATGTCAATCAAGCCAAATGGATATATATAGTGTCATAGTATTCATGTGACTTTAACTTCAAAATGTTTGAAGATTAGAGGAAGGATTTCAATATTACCAACTCAAAACCAAATTCATCGAACTAGTTAGAGTTGACAAATATGAAACCAATAACTAGATAGTCTCGGTTAAGCTAGATAAGGGCCAATTGATGGTGCTCATGTTTTGCTATAATTTAACTATTTTAAAACATGAGAAACCTCATATTCTCATTTATTCAAAAGGTTGGCGACCAAAGATAGTCTTTTAGTGAAAAGGAAAATAAGATTTAAGAAATCTATCAAAGACAAGAAGTCAAAGGAAAGGTAAGGACAAACAGTTGTACATACCCAACCAATGACAACAGTCGGTTAAACAACCAGGTCATGTGTGACACTAGAAGCGTGAATGTCCAAACTATAAGGAAGACTTGAGATATGATTTCATTTCTAGGCAAGTGTGTATATGTTACTCACTACCCTTATTAAACCCACTTTGAGTATTAGATACCGGCTGTGAAACTCGCATTTATGCAAATGTGCAGGATCTACAGCAAAGTAGATGTGCTTTGAAGGATGAGAGTCAACCTACAAAAGGGAATATGCAATTAGTTGTAGCTTCTCATGAAGAGTTGGTTGTTTATCCATTTCCTCAAGAATTATAAGAGAAATTTATAGGTGATTCTATGTTCTCATTATAAGTAGAAATTTGATTTCAAGCTCTCAATTAGAGAGAGAGGATCTCGGATAAACACACACAACACATCGAAACCAAAAGGTTTAAAAGGAATAACTCATGTTCAAACATAAAACTTGTAACTATCTATTTAATCATGCAAATCAAAGCGCATTCAGAAGCGTCACAATGATAGACTTTTGAATGATAAGACTTTGAAACATGTGATGTCTGCAAAGCATGAATGTACCCTTTTACAAGAAAGGGTGAATGTGCCAACAAACACTCATACATATGGATATATGTAGTCCAATTGAGCACAAGTACAAGGGATGGATTACTTCAAATCTTCAAAGATGAATAAAATAACACATGGTGATTCATGTCTATGAGATTCATCTGAAGCTGGAATGTTAAAATAGTTTGAAGATTTCCAAAATGAAGTAGTCTTGGCGAAACAATGAGTGCACCTGGATACAATCGAAGAGATGCTAATGGTTGAGCGAAGAGTTTGGACAAATGACTCAAATGAAACATAATTCTGGCACTATAAGCTTAAGTCATATTAATCAGAAATGCATTCAGAAACTGCATAGTGCAGGATTTTGGAAAACCTAAACTTTGAAAAGTTCAATGTTTGTAAAGCATGTCTGATGATTAAGATGACTAAAATCACCTCTTATTAGAACTGTTGAACAAGCTAATGATTTATTAGGATGCAAACATATTGATGTATGTGGGCCTATGAGCACTAGTGCTAGAAGAAGACTTGTTGTACTTTTCATCACTTTCAGTGACGATTTTTAGTAGATATAGGTATATCTACTTAATACGCCACAAGTCCAAATCCTTTGAAATGTTCAAAAATTTTCAAAGTGAAGTACAAAATCAACTTGGCAAGAAAACCAAAACCCTTCAATAAGGTTGAGGAGGTGAGTATTTGAGCCATGATTTCGCTGACCATTCCAGAGAATGTGGAATTATTTCATAACTCTCTCCTCTAGGAATACGACATCTCAATGACGTATCTAAAAGAGAAATCACACCTTATTAGATATGGTGCGATCAATGATGGTTGAGTCAACATTGCCGATTACCTTTTGGGGATACACGCAGTTAACCATAGCTCTAATTAATGAATAAAGATTATCTGAAGCACTAGAGAAGACACCATATATGATATGGAGAAGAGAGGTTCTTGAACCGTTTTCTGAAAGAAAGGAGTATCACTTCTACAAACTGTTGTAGAGGAAAGTGTATGTGTCTCAAAATGCTTTCTTCTTAGAGAATATGTTATCCTCTAAAAGAAAGAGTGGGAGAGTTTTTTGAACTTACTGAAGTTCAAGAGTTTTTTGAACTTACTGAAGTTCGAGAGACACAAAACACTATAATCATCACCTAAAACTCCGCTACTTGATCCTAGTTCAAGTTTTCCTATTGGTCGGGAAATTAAGAAAAAGGTTGAGGTAGTAGAAGTTCCTTAAAACGTTGATGAGGAGGTGCCATGAATATTACTCCAAGCATGGTCAAGTAAACAACTCCGTCAGCCACAAAGATATCGATCTTCTATGGATGAGCATGAGATGTTATTTTTAGAAAGTAATAACTCTACCTAGCTTTAAGCAAACCAAGATTCCATGCAACCAAGTCTAAAATAGACTCCATGTATGCAACTAAGTTTAGAACTTGGTTGATTTGTCTGAAGGTGTGAGCCATCAGGCATAGAAGGGTTTTAAGGCAAAATATGGGTTCATTAAGATAAACATCAAGACTGACTTCAAAATTAGATTTGGAAGAAAGGTGTGTACTTGACACAACTGAATGGTCTTTTGTTGGAATACTTGTAAACTTCAAGAGACCATCTGTGCTCTCAAGGAAGCTTCTAAGAGTTGGAATCATTGACCTTCTTGACCAGGATATCAAAAAGGTTTGACATACTGGGAAGTGCCAAAGATAATATTGTGTTTACAAGAAGTTCAGTGGGAGCAATGCGTTTTCTGATATTGTATGTGATTGACATACTGCCTACTGAGAAGAATATTCTAATGTTTCTTCTACTGATGTTGACTTGGAAATCATTTTCAAAGTGAAGGATTAGTGGGGCTAAGAATTTTCTTGGAGACAAGATCTATAATATGATATATTAAAGATTTTGATTGTTTGAATCAAAGTTAACTAGGTGTTGAATAGTTCAATTCACTTCAAGAATGAATTAATTTCCATAAATCATGGCATATCCTTACGGAATTTGATTATCTCAAAACAATCAGAAGTTCAAAGAAGGATGAGACAAATAACTCATGCTTCAGGCGTGAGATTAATGTATGCCAAGAGATGTTCAAAGTCCAACATAACATATACATTGCAAAAAATTACTCTGAGGTACCCTAACTTTTGGTGAAATATTATTCCGGTACCCCAACTTTTCAAAACTAATTTTGAGGTACCCTTACTTTTTGGGTTAGTAATTATTTGGTGCTTTTCCGGCCATTAATTTATTAAGTGACCAAAATGCCCTTGTTCTTCCCTTCTTGAAGAAATACCCTTGAAGAAGAAGAATGAGGGTATTTTGGTCACTTAATAAAATTAATGGCCGGAAAGCACCAAATAATTACTAACCCAAAAAGTAAGGGTACCTCAAAATTAGTTTTGAAAAGTTGGGATAACGAAAAATAGTTTTCTCAAATATTGGGGTACCTCGGAGTAATTTTTTGTATACATTGTATATGTATAAGCAAAACTAAGGATGTGTCCTAAGTCTAAAGTGGTTGATAAAAGCTAAGTGTGAAGAGTTGCATTGATGCTACACTCATGCAGAGAAATATAATTATCTGAAAGGTCAGAGAATATTATACGATCAGTTTGAGTCGTATTGAGGTGAGCTGGAAGGAGTTTCTAACATGACATGCGTTTAAATTCTATAAATAAGACAAACATGACATGACTTTAGAAGTTATGGCAGAAACGGTTAGGATTGTGAAGTTCGTTGTAGAACTGGGTGATGTTTCTAGCCTTGCGAGAGAAAGGCAGCCTTGTTGATAGGAGCCATCACTCAAGCAAAGGAACTGAAGCTCACTATGAATCCAAACATGAGTTCCGGAAATATCTTCCTATACGAAAGGTCATTAATGAGATGGTATATGTGCGAGGTTCATTGCAAGTATCATGTACTAAGCCCCTGTTGTAGTTGTAGCATGATAGTCATGCATGGGCAATAGGTATTAACACATTCTGGAATATTAACAAGTCAAATTTACATGATTTGTTCATGAATTATGATCTTGTTGATTCATCATTAAGAATAAGATTCCAAAATTTACATCAATTGTGGTTTAGAATTATGTAAATGTCTAAAAAGGTTAGCGCATTCAAAATGGGAAATTGGATGAGGTCCGATTTCTGAAATCCCATTAGTGAACTTGATAACTCTAGTCTTACTCGACAGTCGACCTGGTTCCTAATTGTATTATCACGTAGGAACAGTGATAATATCAACACAATAAGCATGTAGGATTGAGGTGATGATCAAGTTTCGTGATCATAGTGATGTGATGACATCATAAATCAATCACATGGGTATTGTTGAGAACAACAACCGAACTGACCCGCAGTGGGAGCTCTTTAAGTTGGGAATTGTCATACGAGCTCTCACTACTCAAAATTCCTAAATCCTGAGTTCAGTACATAGACTACATGGTCTGTTTTGACTTTGGAGCGCGTCAACCGCAACAGTGGACTATAAAGGCGGTGTCTGGGTTACAGTTGGGTCATGTGAGAATGTGTGTCTGAACAAGATGGCATTGTACTCCCTATTAGGGATAGTTGTCTCATTGGCCACTTGGTGAGATTGGACTGAAAATGCTTGGCCGAGCTCAGTTGAATCAATAGTTGATGGTCTGTTTTTCAAAGTCTAAACTCGGAGATCGAGGAACGTTCGGGTCTTACATAAGGATGACTTTAGCTTACCTTATCCGAACTAGAGACAGTAAGTGACAAGGGAATTCAAGGAATTGAACACTTGTGGGATAAGTGGGAGATTGTTGGGAATGTTCCGACAATGTTCGATATACACAGAGATTAAACCAAAGTAATATAGTAATTATATATCTTGCTAGAGACCTCTATAATTAGTAATTAAATATGTTTAATTACAACTATATTATTTAGTTCTACTGGGTCACACAAGTTAGTGCCCTGGAACAATGTATGTAACCTAAGTGATATTGTATTACGTTTAGAAAAGTTGGGAACTGATTTCTGTGAGAAATCAGCCCAACACGGACCCAACTGGGTTCAATACGGACCGTGTTGACCCAACACGGTCCGTGTTGGGACACCACGGTCCTGGTGTCCATGGGCCGAGTTAATAGACCTTCTGGAGTCCAACAAGGACCGTGTTGTTTCAACACGGACCGTGTTGGGCCTAAGAAATGCGTCGTTGCGTTAAGTCGGCCCTTTAGGGTTTTGAACCCTCTCCCTAGGTTTTCTAAACACTATATAAAGGGGTCTCTGGGAGAGAATATTCGACACCAACTGCCTGAGACTCTTAGAGAGATACCAGGGTGATTTCCTGAGTTCCTCTCTCTTTTAGTTTGCAGTTCTTGTTTCAGGAAACATTCTCTGTTTCTTGAAACATTCTCATATACCAAATATATACATCTTAGATTGAGATTAGTCTCGATCGGGTCGATCTAGCAATCGGGTTCCCGGAGTGCTGCGTGGACTTTTCAGTGAAGGATTTCAGCATTGGAATCTGGAAGGTCAACCTCTTCTTCAGCAGGAATTAGCGATCTGGTATAATTACTAAAGTCTCTGCAATTGTTGTGATTAATTGTTTATAAATGTTATGAATATTCCGCCAATTAATCTGTAACTGTTTAGAAAATAGATAACCTAAAACCTAACACCTACATGGGACCCTATTGACTCGGCACCTACATGCTGACGCTCACAAGATGACTCACCCATATTTTTGGGAGTGCATGACTTAACTCTATATGAACTTAACTCTTGAAATCATAAAAGGTCGAATAAATTCAAATATAGCGAGCTATTCGTAAGTTGGAAGACGCAAGTCAATGTTTCTCAATTCGGATGGACCCATTCCATAGGTCGACCATTTTAAGGAGAATCCGTAACTCGACCCAACCAACTCAGACAGCTCTAACTATGTTGACTATTATGCGGGCTAATATAATGTTCAACAAGACCAACGACCTTTTTTTTATTTTGGTTTTATTTTATTTACTCAGGGAAAATGGATATTGTTAAGGACTTAATAAAGCCAACAACAAACGAGTTATAATTAGTTTATAGGCTTAATTGATAAATCCAATATGGTTTGGCCTAACCAACGGGCCGACCATAAATGAGATGGATTGAATAATTAAATCTATAAATTATTTTACTCAAGCTTAGTGACTATTATACAGTCTAAGACGTTATCCATTAACTTTGTTGAGACTTTAGTCAGATTTTTTTTTGGACCTTTATTAAGAGAACATCGTAAAGGGCCATATAATATCATCAAAAGTGAGTCAATTTTTATCTATTAATTAAAATAGTCAACCTTTGTACATAAATGGGCCTGTCCATTGGGCTAACCAAAATGTTTTGAGGTTAATTGTCCTAATTAATAAATAATCATTTTCTCAACCCAATGAATTTTATACGGAATAGAATGAAGTCTCTAAGCTAGGGTCGACTCTTTTACAATAAAGAAAAAAAGGAAGGGAAACACATATACACATCGCATACAACATGAAGGGTACCCTAAACCAACGTTCTACATTCTGGGATTACTAAGGTTGGGATAAAATGACATATCACATGTTCTCCCCTCGGTGCACTTCACCCATATAAAGTTTATGGATATAGTGTGTGAGGTGTTGCTCGTCGGACTTCAAGGAAGCCTCGGAGTATAACATGGGTGAGAGGAGAGACCAAATGCTTGGCGATGTAGAGTGCATCACAAAAGTAGTGGTCGCCCGCTCTCGGGGAAAAATCCTAGGTTAATCCTAAACTGTCACCATTGTGCTCCCGTGTCAAAAGACCCGTTGAGTAGCCCGGTATGAAATATGCCTAAAAAGAACAATAAAATTAAGAAATAAATCAACTTCTCCCTTTTACAGTTTCAAATCAACTCGATTTTTTCAAGTTTTACCCTCTTTTTAAGTTTAAGTCCCCAGTGGAGTCGCCAATATGTAGAACCCCGAGAAAAGACCCACTTTTCCCATGATGCGCCACTTAGGTGATCAGGAGTCGACCAAGGTTGCTTAATTTTTAAATAAGGAAATTTTTATTTTATGAAATTCATTTTCGAGGTGATGAAACTTTATTCATTTACAAACCTATTTTTTTTATTATCAAAATACCCGAAATTACACAAAAATATTTTCCTAATGCTTTAAGACTAACCCATTTACAAACATGGGCCGTAGAGGAAGAACATGGGCCCCCAAGGGGTGTCGTAGGCCGTTTGGCCTACGACACTCCCATGGTTGGGCCTGTTCTTCCCTGGCCCAGTGAAAATGGATGAAGAAAATAACATAGGTCAAGCGGCCTGTGCTATTTTCTAAACCATTGTATATTTTCTCTCGGCCGAGGCTCAAGCTTATATATGGGAATGTAAGAAAACATTAGTAAACATTTTTATAGGTAATGACGTGTATTTATAATAATTAAATAAAGAAAGAAAGAGTCGTCATCCGATTTAAGGAAATCGACAAACCAAAAAGATAAAAAGATAACTCCGGTCTACGAACCCGAATTCTGAATCCAGGGGCAAGGTTACGAATTCGAGAATTAAATAATTCTCAAATCCACCTGTTTAAAAATAGACTCTACTAAAATCGAACTTGAAATGAAATGAGCGGGGAGAAGTTTAATTAAGTTCACAAAATTATATTCTTAAACATGCAACTGAAAAATGTAACGGTAATTTACAAAAGATGCACGGGCATGAAAGAATGAATTACATAATTAAGTTATAGTAAAGACAAGAGAACCTTGATTTTTTACAAGTATGGTGGATGGAAAGGTCGATCCCTTTGTAATGATGCCTTGTTTACGACGCCAGTTTGGAATGAAGATATAATGGAAGATATATGAAGGTGGTGAAAAAGTGAAGATTATGGATGATGAAGTAATGATGGTCGAAGATAAGATGAAGGAATTTGAGAGAGTGGGAAGAGTAGAAGATGAGTTTTTGATGATGATTGTTGGTGAAATGAATGGAGAAGTACGGGGTATTTATAGGTGAATGATGGAGTGGTGAAGAAGGATGGAGGGAAGACATGATCCAAGGATCATGCCTCCATAAGCATGATCATAGGCCGCATGACCTATGATATTATCAAAGGTCAAAGGTCAATCAAGAAAGTTTGTGACCATGGGGAGGACGGAGGGAAAATTCTGGCACGCAAAATCGTATTTGTATTGCATAGGCTAAGCGGCCTATGGCAGAAGAAGACAAGGATAGATGACATGGCGAACGAAAGCGGGCCGCTTCTCTCTGTGTAGGTCAAGCGGCCTATGGGAGCTTTTCTGGGCCGAGTCGCCTTCTGGACCTGGTTCCTGGGCCTGGGAGTTGGTGTAGGCCGCTTAGCCTATGTAACTGGCTAAGTGCAACTTCGAACAGTCATAACTCTTTCATCCCGACTCCGATTGAGGCAATTCAAAAGGCGTTGGATAGCTTATGATGTGTACTTTAATCTCATTAAAAGAAATAGGACCAATGAGACTTGTGGAAAAAATGGGATTAGAAACGGTGAGCACATGTATGTGGAAAGGGTGAAAAATGAAGGTTTTTGTGGTGGGTTGGCCTGGTAGCTTTTGATTGAGGAAGGCCCATTGGCTTTGCTTTCATTATAGCCTCTTTTCTTATTGTGTTTGATTTTTACACTTGTCCCCGTACAAAATCCGGTGTCTACATATATCAATTGTCTCCTCCGTCATACATGTTCACGGGTTCATCTATGCATTAACAGAGTCACCCACACATCCCGATTTAGCTCATACATACAACCATGAATCCATATAAGGATGTGAATACATTGATCCTCACATATGCCTGTAATGGTTCACCACCTCATCTAGTGAACTGTCCTTACACCCCTACACACCATTTCCCCTTTCCACTATATCTTTATGAATTTTCCTCTTTATTCACTAAATAATCCTTTGATCCCAAGGGCCATCAAATGAGTCCACATGACCGTCACCCTCATCTGGATGCCCATCTTCTATCATTCTCCCCTTAGAAAAATCCCTCCATTAAGCCATATGACCATCACCTGACTTATCCTTTTTATCTTTTCATGTCATCTTACCCTCCTAGAGCTCTTTTTGACTTGGTCATTAGTGCAAGTATGAGATTCATTACTTGGTGCCCTTTGTTAGGACATCTTAGTGAGGGCCTACCCTTCAACCAGAGTAAGGAGTCGGCAACATCCAACCGTCAACAAACTAGAAGTAGCACCTGTGATCGTGATTCTATGTAAGGAAATCAACAATAGGGTTGTCACTTACAAAGCAACCACCAAGGTTGGGGTTCACTAAGACCTTCATGATGTCTTCAAGATAGTCAACTTATTACATCATGACACTACAACCCTTCCTTAAAAAAGAGAGTCACCTACTCCTCTTATATCTAGTGGTATCAGAAAAGAAAAATCTACCAATTGAGGATGCACCGAACCTCATTGACGTTTTAGGAGCAGCTGACCTAGAAATCCAACAAAAGACAGACAATTGTTGTTTTAGGGTATGCGCCCGACTGGGGGCTTGGTACACTTTATAAGTCAGTCAACTCAACATATTACAATTGTCCCCATTACATAATGATCGCTTCATCATTCTCCTTCATGGCCTCTAATTTTTGCTAACATTCAAATCATGCGCACAGCCGAGGCTCATCACACCTTAGTACTGCTCGAAAGTAGTCAGTTCAGTCTCACTATCAAATCAAACCGACATGCCTTCCGCTCCTACAATAACAAGAAAATAGAGGTGGGCTACTGCGGGTAGCAAGTTATTCAGGCCAATTGTCTGCAATGTCTTTTCTTGTCCCAAGATGAATCCATACCCCAAACTTACCGATGATTTAAGTGAGTCAAAGCTATTACGACCATCCAAGTGAGCCAAAGATGTTGCAGATCAGCCAAGCTAGCGATAAACCGCTACAGTCATTAAACTAAGCTCGACAATCCACAGCCAGCTGACAAATTGGTACATGCCATAAATTTCCACCTTCATTTCTTCAGGAGACAAATCTCCCCCTTTTAGATCATCAATACATCCAAACAAGAATGGAAACTATCTGACATGAATGACTACCTCTTTAGAACAAGCTAGACACGAGTGGCAATTGTCAAACACGAATGACAACCTCTTCATAACAAGCCAGACACGAATGGCGAATGTCGGACATGAATGACAACCTCTTCATAACAAGCCAGACACAAATGGTGAACGTCAAACACGAATGACAACCTCTTTAAACCAAGCCAGACTCGAATGGCGACTATGAGACACAAATGACAACCTATTTCCTCATCGACCAGACACGAATGGCAACTGCCAGATGATGTATAACCGGATTAAAGACTAGGGCTTGATCAATTACACACCAAGGGAGACGTGCAACCAATCTTAAGACTAAGGTTATTCACGTGAAAAGGCTAGGGTTTGATGAGATTCACATGAGATATGGGGAGGAGACTTGAGAGGGATTGACGTGAATACAAGGAGATTTGAGAGATTTGAGAGAGAGTATGGATTAGGGTTTTCGAAGGAAGTTTGAGAGAGTTGACGTGAGGTTTAAGGGAGAAAGAGAGTGCAAAATAGCCTTAGGAAATCAACAGGATAGATAAAAGAACCGGATAGTTCAAGACAATCAAACTTGATACAGAAACACCACAAGTTGAATTCCTAGGGCTACTTGTTCTTCCTCTTAGTTACAAAAACACCTTCTAAGAGTAGGAAACAAGCTCTTTTTCACCACTTGATTTGCTAAATCAAGATACAATAGAAGAGATCAAACGAGGTTTCGAGAAACACTCAAGAAGTAAGCAAAAAGCTTGTTTATATTCATAATTCAACGTTGGATGATGCTTCAAATAAGTACAAGCTATGTTATTTATACTAGACTAGGTCCTAAACCTCCTAGGACTCTATACTTGACACCTAAGAAACCCTCTCCTCCTAGGATTTGGATTCCTAATCCTAAGGGAGTTAGTTACAATAATATTAGTCCTTCTAGGACTTGGCTTTCCTAATCCAAGATGGATTAGTTACAAAATAAGCCAACCTAATCTAGGATTACACTAACTTGGCGCCAAAACTGTACCACACGCCTAACTGGACTCTTCTAGAACATTCTAGACTATTCTAGACTCTCCTAACTTGATGTCTAAGTTTATAGATATTACATGGCATCTCATACAACTAATAATAATAAAAATACAATATAAAACTTGCTAATAATAACTAAACACCAAACATGTGAACTTTAAACTGAAAAGGATAAAACTGTGAACTTCATCTTGAAATGGTCAAAACTGTGAAATTCAACTTGGGCTTTATACTTGGGCCTTTTAACGTGGACCTTGAGCCTTCTAGGACGTTTAGACGTCCTCTTGAAACAAAGAGCACATTATATGGATGGGCCTTTGGGCCTCCACAGTAAATCCTTTTTTTATGCCCCGTTCTACCTCTTTGTAGATGAATTGGATCTCCTTTGCTGAGCTTGGTGTGGATGGATTTACATCATTCCCCCGTTGTTGAGAAGAGTTTGTCCTCAAACCTCGAAGGTCATCTTCTTCATCATAGTAGGATTTCAAATCAGCTACATTGAATGTTGCACTTTATCCATAGTCTTCATTCAACGAGAGTTTGTAAGCATTATCTCCAACCCTTTCTAGAACTTTAAACAATCCATCAGCCCTAGGAACTAGCTTTCTTCTCCTCTTGGCGGGAAATCTCTTCTTCTTCAAGAGAACCCATACTAGATCTCCTGGCTGAAATATAACCTTCTTCCTGTTAGCTAAGTCTGAGACTTGTTAAGTATACTTAGCCATTCTTCCCCTTACTTCCTCTTGAAGATTTTGGATCTCTTGGGCTCGTTTGTTTGCTTAATTACTTTAGTTCATAGTAGTGTTGATTGGCGTGAGTTCTATGGGAGTATTAGGGTTTCTCCCATACACTACTTGAAAAGGTGATCGTCCAGTTGCCTTGCTAGGGGGACGATTGAAGGCAAATTCAGCATGTGGGAGTAGAGTATCCCGTCCCTTCTTATCTTTATTCACCAAGGACCTTAGTAGTAAACCAAGGGTCCGGTTGGTGACCGGTCTGCCTATCAGTTTAGGGATTACATGCAGTACTGAACTTGAGCTTGGTTCCCATCTTCTTCCATAGAGTAACCCAAAAGTGACTAAGGAACTTTGCATCCCTATTAGAGACCATAAACCTTGGTATACCATGAAGTTTAACAACCTCGTGGAAGTATAAATCTATAACTCTAACAACATCATAAGTGGTGTGACATAGAATAAAGTGAGCCATCTTTGAGAAACGATCAATAACCACCATGATAGAGTCCTTCCCACGTTGAGTCCTAGGTAGTCCTAAGATGAAATCGAGACTAACATCTTCCCAAGGACCTTCTGGAATAGGCAAGGGCGTGTATAACCCTTGGGGTAGCACATGACTTTTGGATAAGTTGCAAATAGAACATCTTTTCACCATATGCTCGACGTCCTTGACCATAACGTTATTTCATCATGAGATAAGTCTTCTAAATACCAAAGTGCCCTACTAGACTTCCTCCATGAACTTCTAAGATAAGAATCTCTCTAAGACTGCTCTTGGGAATACACAACTTATTCCCATGGAATAAGAAGCCATGCTCCACGTGATATTGGTCGTTGGGGCGCTTCTGGCATGCTTCATAGATCTCTTAGAATTCTTCATCTTCATGATAGACATCCTTGATGTGTTCCAACCCTATTATACGTGAATCAAGAACATGTAGTAATAAGTACCTTCGTGATAGGGCATTTGCTCCTTTGTTCAAGTGGCCAGCCTTATGTTGAATAACAAAGTGATAGGCTTGCATGAATTCAACCCACTTAGCATGGCGTGGGTTTAGCTTGTGTTGCCCTTGAATATACTTCAATGCTTCATGATCACTATGCAAGATAAAATCGTGGCCAATAAGATAATGTCTCCAATGCTCTAGGGCACGAATAATAGGAAAGAACTCTTTATCATAGGTGTTGTACTTATTCCTTGCATCACTGAGTTTCTCACTGTAATAGGCCAAGGGGCGGCCCTCTTGAGATAATACAGCTCCAATTCCAACTCCAGAAGCATCACACTCAAATTCAAACTTCTTATCAAAGCTTGGTAGGGCTAATATTGGTGCGGTGCAGAGTTGCTCTTTGATGTTTTCGAACGCCTGTTGTGCTGCTGGTGTCTATGAGAACTCCTTGGACTTCAATAGCTTGGTTATAGGAGATAAAATAGTACTGAAATTCTTCACAAACCTCCTATAGAAAGAGGCCAAACAGTGGAAGCTCCTGATGTCGTGAATACTAGTAGGAGTAGGCCACTCCTTGATTGCTTTGATCTTCTCTTCATCAACCTGTATCCCATCAGCCGAGAGTACATAGCCAAGAAAGACTAATTTGTTGGTGAAGAAGTGACACTTAGCTAGATTGTCGTACAGTTTCTCGTGAGCCAAGATCTCCAAAACCGATTGGAGGTGTAACGTGATCTTCCTCACTCTTGCTATGTACAAGTATGTCATCAAAGTAGACAACAACACACTTGCCAATAAGGGGCTTCAAAACCTAGTTCATCAATCTCATAAAAGTAGAGGGAGCATTAGTTAGACCAAAAGGCATGACTAACCATTCATAGAGTCCTCCGTTGGTTTTGAATGCAGTCTTCCATTCGTCCCTTTCTTGGATTCGGATATGATAATACCCACTTCGTAAATCAATCTTTGAAAAGACTTAGGCACCATAGAGCTCATCCAATAAATCTTCAAGTCTAGGAATAGGAAACCTGTACTTGATAGTAATCTTATTGGTAACTCTACAATCAATACACATGCGTTGACTTCCATCCTTCTTAGGGACCAGTAATGCAGGGACGGCACATTGACTGAGACTTTCTCTTATCATACCCTTGGCTAGGAGCTCATCAACTTGCCTTTGAACCTCCTGTGTGTCGTTGGGGTTCATACGGTATGCAGGCTTGTTAGGTAAGACCAATCCAAGGATGAGATCAATCTTATGCTGAATATCTCGTTTGGGGGGCAAGCCTGGGGGCATCTCTTCTGGAAACACATGAGAGTATCTCTCCAAAAGAGGGGTGACGAGAGGATGATTTTCGTGGCTAGGCTCGTCGTCTTTGGATGGCTCTTTGTGGTTAGAGTTTGTGTTTTGGTCTAAGAGAATGATCTTCTTGTGCTCACTAAACTCATGATGTTCAGTGGTCATAGAGGTGATGGGTTTGGATCAATCTCCTTGGGTTGGGACGGTTTGGATGCTTTGAGTGGATCTAGGGTTATCTTCTTGTTTTGCATCACAAGAGTGCAGGTATTGGCTCTTCTATCATACATCACACTCCTGTCAAATAACCATGGTCTCCCAAGCAGAATATGACAAGCATCCATAGGCAATATGTCACGCCATAAAGAATCTTGATAAGATTTGCCAATGGAAAAGCTTACCAAACATCGTTGAGTCACTTGTAAACCTTTGCCCTGATTGAGCCACTTGATGGTGTATAGCTTGGGGTGTGGACTCGTTTCCAAGTTGATCTTGTTCACCATAGTAAGTGCAGCTACATTGGTGCAGCTTCCTCCGTCAACAATCAAAGAACAGACCTTCCCATTGATAGTGCAACGAGATTGAAAGATGGCCTCTCGTTGTTGTTGATCTTCAGGAACAAACGAGCTACTAAGAACTCTCCTCATAATGAACATCTCGTGAGCCATAAGAGGGTTTGGGATGGTTTTGGGCATTGAGTTGCACTAAGAGAAACCTAAGCTCTGATACCAATTTTGATGTATAACTGGATGAAAGACTAGGGCTTGATCAATTACACATCAAGGGAGACGTGCAACCAATCTTAGGACCAGGGTTATTCACGTGAAAAGGCTAGGGTTTGATGAGATTCACGTGAGATATGGGGAGGAGACTTGAGAGGGATTTACGTGAATACGGGGAGATTTGAGAGATTTGAGAGAGAGTATGGATTAGGGTTTTAGAGGGAAGTTTGAGAGAGTTGACATGAGGTTTGAGGGAGAAAGAGAGTGGAAAATAGCCTTAGGAAATCAACAGGATAGATAAAAGAACCGGATAGTTCAAGAGAATCAAACTTGATACAGAAACACCACAAGTTGAATCCCTAGGGCTACTTGTTCCTCCTCTTAGTTACAGAAACACTTTCTAAGAGTAGGAAACAAGCTCTTCCTCACCACTTGATTTGCCAAATCAAGATACAATAGAAGAGATCAAACGAGGTTTCAAGAAACACTCGAGGAGTAAGCAAAAAGCTTGTTTGTATTCATAATTCAAAGTTGGATGATGCTTCAAACGAGTACAAGCTATGCTATTTATACTAGACTAGGTCCTAAACCTCCTAGGACTCTATACTTGACGCCTAAGAAACCCTCTCCTCCTAGGATTTGGATTCCAAATCCTAAGGGAGTTAGTTACAACAATATTAGTCCTTCTAGGACTTGGCTTTCCTAATCCAAGATGGATTAGTTACAAAATAAGTCAACCTAATCTAGGATTAATCTAACTTGGCACCAAAACTATACCACACGCCTAACTAGACTCTTCTAGAACATTCTAGAATATTCTAGACTCTCCTAACTTGATGTCCAAGTTTATAGATATTACTTGGCATCTCATACAACTAATAATAATAAAAATACAATATAAAACTTGTTAATAATAACTAAACACCAAAAATGTGAACTTTAAACTGAAAAGGCCAAAATTGTGAACTTCATCTTGAAATGGTCAAAACTATGAAATTCAACTTGGGCTTTGTACTTGGGTCTTTTAACGTGGACCTTGAGCCTTCTAGGATGCTTGGACGTCCTCTTGAAACAAAGAGCACACCATATGGATGGGTCTTTGGGCCTCCACACTAAATCCTTCTTCTATGGCTCGTTCTACCTCCTTGTAGATGAATTGGATCTCCTTTGTTGGGCTTGGTGTGGATGGATTTACATCACCAGACATGAATGACAACCTATTTCATCATAACCTTGGCACAAATGGTGACGGCTAGACATGAACGACCATTGTCAGATAAGAATGATAGACCTCTTCATCAGCCAGACATGAATGTTGATGGCCAGATACGAACGACCATTGTCAGGCAAGAATGACAGACCTCTTCGTCAGCTAGACACAAGAGGTAAAATCCAAAATTCAAATCACCCTGAGCAAGCAGCCATACGGTGGGCTACCTTCACTAGCATAATGTGAAGACAAAATCTCAAAATTTAAAACAAGGCATCGGACATTCAGCTCCCAAGCATCACCCTAGACCAGAAGAAAAATTGGAAGGTTAAATCATTGCTAACGAGAAGGCAAACGGTAGGCCCCCTTCATTGGCATAGTGTGCAGAACATTTTTCAAAACATAACCCTGACACAGAACATTAAGCTTTCAAGCATCACGCAAGCCTAAAGAAAAATATGAATTGAAGGTCATGTCCAGCAAGATCATCAGGACTACTTTGATCGTCGTCTTACTCAAACTTGACCAAAGTGGGGGCTCTCTATAGGCACCAGATTTTGTCCTGGTTTTAGTTAATATATTGAAACAGTTTATTTAATTTTAGTTTAGATTAGGACTCGAATTTGTTAATTATGTAATAGTACACATCTCTTCTATAGCAACAAAAAAAACCTAAGAACCTTCACTATTTCATCCATTTTTAAGCCTCCCCCAAAAAAAAATCTTTCATTTCTAAGCCAAAAACCACCCTTTCCATATGCACAGGCTCACTATTTCGAACTCACTTTATTTCACATATATCCTTTGGGCCTCTCCTTTGGTGAGCTTAAAGCACCCTCCACAAACTTTACAATGCCTTTTGAATCGGATCAATCAGAGTCAGGATGAGGGAGATATTGTTGTTTGAAGAAGCAATCCAATCTAGTCAACGTAACTGGCCGACTACGCCCAAGAATTCTCTAACCGGCTGGTTACTGCACTGAACTTCCCGAAAATTCCAGCCGCCTTTTCCTAATCTAGCTACCATTTAGCCATAATGTACTATCTTTTCCAAATCGGCCGGAAATGCTCTGTACAGTTCGACGAGGATTCATCTTCCAAATCCGCCCCGAATTCAAAACCTTTGATTCGCAAACTATTATTTTTCATTAATTTATTAACCCATCACTAGTATAAATATGGTCTTTCAGCCTCCATTATTCCTCACCACAGAATTGCACAAGAGTGCTGACACTGAGGAAAGTTTTCTCTCTTCTCAGTTGTCCCTCCTTTTCTCCTTGTATGCTATCTGCATTATTATTGTCTTGAGGTTAATGCTTTTATCATTATTTTTATGTTTTTTATTTCAATTAAGTCATAAAGCCCTTATTCTGATCATTTATATATGTATAAATTGTAATTCTTTTTATTCATGTTCTTTATTTTCTTTTCATTTCTACATGCATCAAATAACTAAATTAATGAAATAAATAAATTCTACTTCTTCCTCCCATTCTATAATTGATTCAGATTATAGTAGGGATATCGTTAGTTAAACGGGTAGGCCCGAGGAATGATTGCCTTGGATTTGTGACCTTACCCTCAAACCTGATCCATGTTTGCAGACTGGAGTTCGATCTTTTAGTTTTTAGTTTGTTAGTTTCCCTTTAAAACTGACTAACTACTCTTTAATTTATTTATTTGCCAAATCATTCTTTTAAATTAATGTTTAATAATCTAGTTAGTAAACAGTACAAAATGGAAAAGATAAGTTAACTTTGAATTATGTTACGGCCAGTTTAGCGTAATCGGCCGGTTAGATTAAGCGGGTTTCGATTTTGTCGAAGCAGTCAACCAATTATGATTTTGGGGCTCAAAGATCGTAACCGAGTGATTACAGTCTGCAGTTTCATAATTTTAATTTCAGTTATGTCCCTTCCTTACATGATTAATATGATTAATTCATCTTTTTTGTTTTTATTATTTGTTATTCGAATTATTGACATTTGGTTAATCGTGTAATTTGCAAAATTAAATGGATCCTAAAAATAGCTAAAATTGTCCCTTAGGTAAACTTTTTACGCGTAAGCAAACCCTTTCGACTCGTCCAATAGTGATGCGGATACCTTGATTTCTCTTCTTGGGTGTGAAGGAAAATCGGTGCCTACAACGCCAAGCAGAGAAACTGACAATGGGTTAGGGAAAGTCTGCCGAATTTGGGGTTATTGATGGTCTCAGCCAAGTGATAGTATCTCACATCATTCAAACCTACGCCCTAGTCAATAAAGAAAACAAAAATTTTATTTGCAAAATTAAACACTTGTCATGCACATATACGGAAACCTGGCAAACGTTCTTTGGTCAAAACAATGGCTTCTAGGGTTTAGCTTCCTAAGGGGCTTACTAGTCTCATGTTCTTAAGGGAAATGAACTTGTCCATAATTCTTTAGTCGTATCTTTGAGTAAATCCTTTTGATTCCTATGTTACTGTACTCCATCTTGTCTTACATACCGCAAGAAGATCAAGAAATCCAAGCAAAGATCATGAAGATCCAAGCTACGCAAGTATTATTTTCCCGACAATCCCAAAAAATCGCGCCTTTAGAATGGATGGATGAGGTTTTGTATGCTACATCAGCTGTTAATTTATTTGGTGCTTGACACCTAAAGTAGGATTCCAAATCACAATTAATAAACCTTAAAAGAACTTTTATCCCAAACTTAATTTATAAATTGATCACTAAAATCTCATATAAAAACGTTCGAATTAATAAAATTAAGCTCAATTACTATGCAATTAACCAACCATGGCTATTGGGCTAGCTAGTTTAATCGAGCAGTTAAATGTGAGTCAGACCAGTAGTCATCTAAGCCAAATCACGTGAATCAGAACCTAGGGGTCAATTTAACTGTGCGGCTAAACCCTAGCACATAATCCAATTTCTCACAATTTTGAGCTTAAATTTTATTAATAAAAGTTTGATCACCAAAATCAAAATAATCATAAAAATAAATCAAGCAAAAATATAGGAAGAGTCACCAGTTAGTTTTATAGAAAAATAACAAACTAAAAAGTGACTCCGGTCTATAAATCGTATTTGGATATGGGGATAAGGTTACGAACTAAGGAAAAGATATCCCAAACTCGCCCGTTCAGAAGAACAGTCTCTACTAAAGAGATTAGTAATTTAAAGAATAATAAAGAGAGGCATTAAGAGAGCTCATTATTTCATTACTGATGCATCTAAAATAACAATGTACAAATTATACAACAAGCATGATTGAATTCATGAAATTACATGATTAAAGGAAAGCAGAAATAAAAGAGTAAAATTAGCACTTTAGTTAAACATCACTTAATGAAGAATAGGGGAAGAAGAATGAGAATGGTTTTCTCGTGTAAAAACTTCAATAAGCCATGTCTCACAATGAATGAAGGAGTCCTCTATTTATAATGAAGGATAGATTGGAGAAAAGAAAAAAAATAAGATATTGTGTGAAGTATATAGAGATTTTGTAAAAAGAATAGGAAGAGATGATAACTTGGGGAAAAAAGAAAATAAGAGAATGGGAAAGATAAAATATTATGGACAAGTTATGTGGATTATTGTATGTAAAACGCGATGGAAAATATTATGTGTGAAAAGAATAGGAAAAAGGGGGAAAAAAAAGAAGTGGTAAAAGATAATTATGTGGCGTAGTTAATTGGACGGTTAACTACATTGCATGGTATGGACAGGAATATAGAAACTCGCCTGAGTTGACTCAATGCAAAAGAGAATTAACGAGTAGTTAGACTGGGTGCAACACACGAATAATGAGATTAGGCCACTTGGTCGACCCAATAAGAACCCTATTTAACTGAGTGGTTAAACAAAACCCTAATTGGATCTTCAGACTAGACCGAAGCATAAGGCATGAATTGGGTTAAGCAACGAATTTGTGTTGTTTTGTTAAGGACTAAGACTAATTCATATTGTAGACTAAACTATTTATTCTAAAACTCGGGATTAAATTTGTGTTTACATGCCTACTATTAGGTGGATTTTCATCAAAATAAAACTGATAGGCATTTGAATACTTAGGTCATGGGAGCGTATTAAAATAAATGTTACATTTTAATTAATTTTTAGTTATCTATAAGCTAACATTATGTCAAGTCATAGCTTGTAACATCACCTAGAATCGAAGATGTGGTAGCACAACAAGAAAAATTATATTGGGCAACAATTTTTTTCTCTAATCCAATTTTTGTAGCCCTTTAACATGAGGCTACAAAAAAATTACTATAATTTGGTTGTCTTATTCTCGAAACACAAAGCCTGAGCTATAAATTAGTAAAAATGGTAGCACAAGGTAATTGTGGTGGACAACCAAACTTTGTTTTGTTGCCTTAGTAACTTTTGGCAACCATCTTTATGTAAAACTGTGGCCCAGTCTATATCAATTATAACAAAAAAAGTTTTGTTGTCATATACAATGTATTTAACTACAAAATTATTTGGTGGTCATATTTTAAATTGATGCCGTAATATTTTTTATTGCCCAAATTATTTTAAATTTGTTATCAAACATATTTTTCTTGTTGTATAATTAATGACAATGATTGATAAATCATACAATGTTCTCTTGAAATACAGTAGGTGCACACGTTATGTAGTTTAAATTTACTCTTATATCATATATATATATATATGTAATATCTTAAACCCAGAAGTTAAATTATTAGATAACTTACCTAACCTTGACGACCCTCATGCAACTCAATGACTAGATTGTCAGTATGTTGCCCTCACTGTGAGTTTAAAAGTAATTAAAAAACAAAAACAAAAAAAAAAACTTCATGTTCTCAAATTCGATTCTCTTTTTTTTTTTTCTTCCATGTCCATCTTCAAAGTTCAAACTTACAGCGCCAAAATATCTTATATATTCCACTATTTCTTGGCTGAGTGACTGATTCGTGAGTATTGGAAAATGGATGTTTTGAAAATGAATATAGATATTTTCCGACAAACACTTATGGTAAGAAAGTGGGAAGTGATTTTAGGTGGTTGTTTTCCCAAGGGAATCGAGGAAAAAAGTCGATTATTACCTCCGTCCCTTTTTACTTGTCCAATTAATTAATTTTTCCGTTCTTTTTTATTTGTCTAATTAACTAATTTTTACATTTTCAATAACTATAATATCCATTTTATCCCTAATAAATGCACCTTTTATACCTTTCCAAGGGTATTTTCAAGGACATTTTTGGTAATGTATAAATCTTTTGTTTCATTCCCAATATTTCTTGGTTTTGCGAAAATAGTTTTTGGGACAATTAATCAGGGACAGAGGTAGTAGTTTATTTTCCAAATTCTATATAATGTCTTGAGAGTTGAGAGTTGAGAGTTGAGAGTGGAATAGATATTTATTGTTGTGTGTTACCCTGGGAGCATGGTGGGCAACTGGGCATTTTGTTTTTGTGCGTATTACCTGGTTCTTGTTTAACCTGACCTCTACTACTTGCTGTAGCTATAGCTTTAGTTTTATAATTTGTGCTCATCAACATCTAAAGGGACGCGTACCACCCAACACTAACATTATGGGGTGTTTGGCTACAAGTTTTTTTGGGTAACTTTTAGGTTTCTGGATAGCTTTTAACTTTTTTGATCAAGGTTAAAAAGTTATTTGAGGTATTTGGTATAAAGCTTTTTGTATTAGCTTTTTGGACCCAAAAAGCTAGTTTTCAAAAAATTAGTTGATGAAGCTTTTTGAGGTAACTTTTCACAAAAAGCTACTTTACCAAACATTTTTCCTGCAACCAGCTAACCCAAACAGCTAAAGTCAAACAGCTAATCCAAAAAGCTATTAACTAACAAATTCTAAATTTCTGGGTTAAATTAATTTGATTCTAAACAGGGCCTGTACAGTGCATATCACGTTACTCCCTTAAATTTCAATTCCCCACCCAATACCCCCATCTCATCCCATCTTTCATACCCCCTCTATAATAAATATACATCTGAGAGAGACATCTAGAGAGAGAGTGAGAGAGAGAGAGAGAGAGACATACCAATGCCATGCAAGCAGCTGCAGTAACCTCATCCTCATTAGTTAGTGCACATGAAAAAGTTAACCCAACTCACACCCCATCAACTCAAACACCATGAAAACACCGCCAACTTTTAGACCCTAGCCTTTATGTGTATGTATATATATTAGTAAGCATTAAAAACATATACAATCTCAACATAAAACTCATCACCCAATACATGAAATGGGTCATTTTCAAAGCACAATCACCTTACTACTGAGTTTGATGCTACTAGTTTCGACTACTATGATGATAAGATGCCATGGAGGAAGAGTCTTAGCTGCAGCCAACAACCAAGGGAATGAGGGGACGCCCACAGGTGAGACTGGGTCAGGCCACGGCCCAAACTGGGACTATGGCTGGGGTTGGGGAGCTGGGCCCAAGAGTGGCTGGGGTTATGGCTATGGCTCAGCCCACTCCCCGAGTGGGTCAGCTAGGGCTTTTGGGTTCGGTTCTGGATCTGGATCTGGATCTGGGTCAGGGTCAGGATGGGGATACGGGTCAGGGGGTGGAGATGGAGCCAAAGCCAGTGGGTCTGGATATGGCGCGGGTGGAGGAGGGCATAACGGAAGCCCGCAACCAAGTACGTAACTTGCCAAGATACAAGACCTCTTTGTCTGGTTGGTACCTCTTATATATGCCATGCATAATAGTCTTGGCTGTAGTAGTATTATTAGTAACTATCACCAGAATAACAACATCAGTTATATGGTAGAATGTTGGACCATCTCTTATAATTTATACCAGGTATGAACATGGATCTAGGTTAAGTGTAAAACTAGTTAATAATGTCAACAGTGTAGTAGTTGGAATAGTTATATATATGTGTACTTGATAAGATGTTTAATTATAGCTGTCAACAAATATATATATATATATATATATATATTAGCTGACTGTGTATTCCTCAGTGCATAATCATATTATCTCCACTTGACAAATCAAATACAGGTTTCAATTATATAGTTATCAAATGTAGCCGTCATCATCACAGCGCAGGTTGATTGGATATCGACCAAAAAGTCGTCTTCAAAGAAATTGACAACTGAGAATATTGCATTTCGAGTAACTCCAGATAATTGTTGAATCAAGAATTTGTTGTAACCGTCATAAGGTTCGGTAACATCTTTTGATTTAGTATTTAGGCCATGTTCTTTTATGTGGCTGGTTGGTTGCGGTGCCATAACTCACTGCATTTTGCCACAACTCACTACAACATACCAATCCATCATAATTTACCACAACCCACCACAATCAACTTTTTCACATTTACCAACACAATTTACAATTATCAAAAACAAAATCTACCACAACCCACCACAATTCCACCACACCCACCACAATTTCACTACGCTACACCGCGCCATACCGCAGTCAGCCGTATAAAAGCACAGGGTCTTAGTGTTTTCAGTGATCAATACATTGTTTTATAAAAGAACTAATTAAGTTTTTACCCATGGAGGTTTTGTGAAAGTAGGATTTTAACCCCCTAGGTTTTGAAAATTAGTTTTATCCTACCTTAAGTTTGAATCAACTAATAATTAACTCACTTAACCTTTGTATTAAAGATTAAATACAACTTTTTCAGATCAAATTATTGATAGAATTAATGTTGATTGACAAAATTGCCCTTAACATAAAAGACTCACATTAGAAATGATCTCACCCTTGTGTCCTTGGTCCCTTCACTCTGCCTTTTGCCTCTCATTCTCCTGAATACAATTGTCTTTTATCCTTTTTTTTTTTTTTTGTATTTCCTCTCTAATTATTTTCCATAAAAATGTTGCATTTTGAATTCCTCTCTCATTCTCAGTGTCTGTTGCATATCGTATGAAGGTATGCCTTTTTCGGTCAATTGCTTTGTCATTCTTACTTGATTTGAGATTTCTATAGTCAGCCGAATTTTGTTCAAATTAGGGTTCAAGTTAGGGTTATTTTCGTTCAGTTCCTTTTTCATTCTCAGTTTGTTTTGCGAATTTGTCAATTAAAGTAGTCCGAATTTGATGATGCTAAATCCATGTTTTTCCCACCAATTCGCAAATCTAGACGATACTCAGAGAAAAATTTGAGCCGAATTCAATTGGGTTTCAACCAAGCAGCGGAATACTTTGTGGGTTTCAACCAATTTGTTGTCTTTTCATGTTTTAATTAGGGTTATTTTAGACTTTTCATACCATCCTACATGGGTAAAATTATCATTCACCGGAAAAGGAGTAAATAATAAAAGGTTCCAACTTCAAGTAGGATAAGTCCAATTTCCTAAACCTTTAGCGTAAAATTCCAGTTTCACTAAACCTCAATAGGTAAAATCCTATTTTTCTCTTTTATAAAATTTTAAATTTTATGGTGATGTAGCGATAATAAGGTCCTATTCTTTCATTAGGTCGGTTCTAACTCTCACGACTTATCCCAACTTATCTCAATCTAACACAATTCCCCGAAAAAATATCCACTCTAAAAACACAATTCCCCGAAAGAGCATCATAATTTATCCTAATTTATCAAAACTTAACCATCCTAACTTGAAAATAACTCATCCAAATAAGAGGGCCTAAATAGCATTTATTGGAAAACTTGTTCGATGTTGCTACTAGTGATGTCAGACAACCTAACAGCGTCAAGGAGTTTGTGTGCCAACAATTTTTTTTTTTTTTGCCACACTGATCGAAACGGAAGAACAGAAAAGGAAACAAACAAAGATACAACAAGAAAAATTACAACGCCCCTCCGGGGGTCGTATTCGCCTGTTTAGCTAATTTGTGCGCTTCTTTGACTACTATCCGAGCAACCTTTACAGTCCTGCCCGCTTGAAACTGACGCACCAGATGCCAATAGTATAGAACTACCGCCCGGCAATCAACCGGAACATTCATCGGATCCCTCATGCCCACAATAACATTTTGACAATCAGTTGCAATTTGGACTGTCGTCATTCCCTTACTATAAGCATTCCACAGTGCACCAACAATAGCCAGAAACTCTGCCTGTAGGGATGAGGCAGCCTAAGATGACTCCACCCCCCACCATAACTTGCTCCCTTCTCTAAGCATAACCTAAGCAGTTACCGCCCTACCATTTGCCTGATTCCAGGCCCCATCCACAACCAACATATACCCTTCCTGGAAGCCCACGTTCCTACCCCATTGGATAACTGCGTCATTTACCGGAGTGGTCTGAGTCCCCTCACCCCTTCCACCATTTCGGACACCTTTCTTCTTAGCGATGCACCACCTAGCTTCCTCATCAGCAGCTGTTGTCAACATTCTTTCCATTAGGCGAGCATTCATCAACTCCCCTCCCAGACACACAGAATTTCTTGTAAGTCATACAGCCCACAAACAGGCAACAAACAACCTAATCCCATTATCCTCGTCGCTCTTCCTCTTGTTCAGATATAGAATCCATGCTTTCAACCAGTCAAACCACAACACATTACCATTAACCGAGGAATCTATCCCTAAGATAGATCCCTTCCACATTCTCTTCGCCACATCACAAAAGCGGAACAAGTGGTCAATCGTCTCAACCCCTTGCCCACATTGGCACTCCCCATTCCCAGGGCATCCCCGTTTTAACCTACTCTGACCCGTTGGAAGTGCATCATGCGCACACTTCTAAACAAACATCTTCCATTTAGGTGACATATCAGCATGCCAAAGAATCCACCAGAATTTTGTTTGTTCCTCCGATGGAAGCGAGCTTTCAAATTTCAGACGAAGAAAGAAGAAATACCCATCCTTTACCGCATATCTAGAAGTCGAAGCACCCGGCCACACCAGCTCATTGTTTAAATCACCTTCCGCCTGTTCAGGGGGAAACAACTTTAAAATGCTTGCCACCGTTCTTGGGACAAAGATTTCCCTTAGCGCATTTCTATCCCACCTAGGAAGACCATGTCCCGGAACCACAAGGGACTCTAACTTCCTACCGACTTACTCTTCAGGTTGGACTCCTTCCCTCAGCTCCACCTGCCCCTGAGGTAACCATCGACCATCCATAATATCTGTCTTCCTCTCATTCCCAATACTCCACCTTAAGTGGTGCCAAGATTTGGTGACGATCCCAGCCATAGCCTTCCAGGTCGGGAAAGCAGACACTGGGGCTTTATATCCTTCCTGTATTCCAATCGAGGACTCCTTACCATACTTAGCTTTCCACACCCTTGCAATAAGCGGATTTGGTTTCTCATGCACTCTCCAAGCCTGCTTAAGGAGTAAAGCTTGATTTAGACAGGCCACATTCCTGATTCCCAAACCACCCGCGCGCTCCTTTTGGGGTGAATATTGTCGCTTGATTCTTCCAATGAATACAAGAAGACCCATCCATTTTTCCCCAGAAGAAATTCAAGACTAAGGAGTTTATTTTGTCCACTACCCTCTTTGGCACAAGGTAGACACTAAAAATATGTTGGTGTAGTGAAACCAACATAGCATTGATTAGGATAATTCTACCAGCCGGAGAGAGAAGTTTAGCCTTCCACCCCTGCAACCTTCTCTGCACATCCTCAATCATAAAACCAAAGAAATCTACCCTCCGTTGAGGTACCAAAGTCGAGACGCCTAAATAATTCTGAAAAAAGCCACCCACTGGGTATCCCAAAATGATTTTCAAACCTTCTTTATCCTCCTCCGAGGCACCTTTAGAAAAACAAACTGCCGACTTCTGAACATTCACCACCTGACCCAACACCTAATTATACTTATCTATAGCATTCTTCAAAGCCATACAAGATGATGCATCTAACTCCGTGAAAAACATCAAATCATCCGCAAAAAACAAATGGGAAACCGGCGGAGCGTTTCTCGCCACCTTCACACCATTGATCTCCCCCTTTCCACCTCTCTGCTAATGAGCGCCGACAAAGCCTCCATACACATAATGAACAAATAAGGAGAAAGAGGGTCACCTTGCTGCAAACCAGCCGTTGGAATTATTTGTTCAAATGACGATCCGTTGACAAGAATGGAATATCGAACTGTAGACACACATCGCATAATCAGTTGGATCCACTTCACAGGGAACCTCATATGTCTGAGGACAGCTTTAATGAAATCCCAGCGCACTCTGTCATACGCTTTACTCATATCTACTTTCAATGTCGCATATTGTTTCCCTCTGCGCTTGATCTTCATCATCTGCAGAATTTCTTGAACAATCAAAATGTTATCTTCCTTCAACCGTCTCGGAACAAATGCAGCTTGTGAATCTGAGATTAAAGAGCCTATCAGTGGCCTCAAGCGCTCAACTAGACATTTCGCCACAATCTTATACAGCACATTGCACAGGCTAATCGGATGAAAATCACCAACTTTCTGAGCATCCGGCTTCTTCTTGAGGAGTACTATATGAGTGTTGTTGAGTTCCCCAATCAGCTGTCCTTCATTGACCACCTGAAGCACCGCGTCAACCACCCCATCACCAATAATCTCCCAACAGGATCTGAAAAATTCTGGTGGAATCCCATCGGGTCCCGGACTCTTATTTCCTTTCATGCCTTTAATAACTACCTCCACCTCCTGTCTAGTAAAGGGCTCGAGCAAGTCCATTTGCTAATTATTGGAAAGGCCCACTGAAATTGACCCAACAACCTCCTCCATATATCTTAGCCGAAGAGAGGGGAGATGGATTGTGGGCCTGTAAATTCGTGAAAACTCCCCAACAAATTCAGCCTGAAATTCCCTTTCATCAAAGGTAGTCCGGCCCGAAGCAAGAATCATGGTATTTATCTTGTTAAACGCTTGCCTCCATTTAAAATGATTGAAGAAGAAGGTCGTACATTGGTCTCCAAGCCCAATCCACTTCAACTTAGTTTTGTGAACCCAAAATTGATGAATTTCATTAACCATATCCTCAATTTGCTTGCCCCTACAGGCCACCCTTGCCATGGTCGAGTCCTGCATATGACAGTTCTCCAGTTGGTTCTGCAAATTTTGTAAATCATCCAAAGCCTGAGACACCTTACGATCCTTCTATTTTTTCCATTCTAGCACCAACTGCCTTCCCCATTGTCTGATTTTACCCATCCACCTAATACACTTAAACATCGGACTACCATGAATCTGGCCATCTGTAACAATCTCCTGCACCCCTTGTTTAAATTCCTCCCTCCTAATAATCCATAGATCAACGCGATACGGCTTCCTTTTCGGTGGTGCTGGCTTCCTAATATGAAGCGCTTACAGAGAGTGATCAGAAAATACAATTGGGTAATTGTGAACAAAAGAATCCGGGAACAGCCCAGCCACTCCGGAGCAGCATACGCTCTGTCCAGACGTTCCAGGATGAGCTGGTCCACCCCTCTATTGTTTGACCAAGTATACTTATTCCTAATGTAAGGCAAGTCCACAAGATTGAGGTCCTCCTTCCAGTGAATGAAGTTCGTATCCCCCCTAACTCGTTGGGAGCCACCAAATTAAACTTCTGAGAAAGGTCTTCAACTTGGTTAAAGTCCCCTATTAGAACATATAGAGCACCAAGCTTCCCCAGAACCTCCCTGAGTTTATCCCAAACACCTTGCCTTCTATCATGGCAAGGATCCCCATACACAAAGACAATGTACCATAAACCAATATTCAGTTCATTACATTCAACTATTACATAATTTTGGTCCATACAGACCGGACATAAAGAAACAACATCCCTCCACCCCAAAACAATCCCACCGGAGCGACCAACAGAGTCAACACCGGTTGCATTAGAAAATCCCATCCTACGAACAATGACCGACACAACCTCCACTGAATGCTTAGCTTCAAACAGACATACAATATCAAGCCTAACAACACTCGCTATCCTGCACATATAGGGAACTGCAGATAGGTCCGCCTGCCCAATCCCTCTGCAGTTCCATGCAACTACAATCATGGCTGAAGAGGAGGCATTTCTGAGGCTGCCTCCGCCACCTTTTCATTAAAAAGGCCTAACCATTCCTTGCCCCTTTTTTCTCACCTAATTGTAGTCGTGCTTCAAAATCATTTTGCATGTAGCCAATTAAATTGGCCAACTTTTTCTTCTTCATTCGAAGCTGCTCCACCTCCTCAACGAAAGCATGATACCTAGAAGTGACTTCTTTCCCTTCCTCAGTTCCCTGAAGATCTTCACTACCACCCGGCCTCAGGCGCTTCCTCTGCCGCTGCACCTGTCTGCCCTTTGTAGAGTCCCAGGAGCTGGCTTGGGAAGATTCAGACTTCTTGAATATGACAACAACCTTCCTACCAACGAAGGTTTCCTCCATCCCCCAGTTCTCCTCATCCTCCTTCTGTTCATACACAGGCGGCCACTCAAAATGTTGGTCAGGTGCATCAAGTTGATCAGTTCTCCCCATACTCAGAGTATCCTCCGAGTCCCACCCGTTAACCGAAAGCTCTCCCCGATAGTACTGATGTTTGTCGTCGGATTCCGACCGTTGGTAAAGCCGTTGAATAAAATCAGCCGATGGCGTCCACTCTTGATTGCTTATCTGCAACCCCTCGTCTTGGCGCACAGCCAGAGGTTGAGTACTCGACTCTCCTTGCTCAAATATATAGGGTCACTGCAACCCTAATTGATTCAAAGGCAGGTGAGGATTCGCATACAACTGTCCCAATAAATGCGGGTTTGAAAAATCTGTGGAAAATAGCCGATCATCTCCTCGTGGATCTGGGAGGACTGACCCAGTTGATAGAGACGCCTCATTCCGCCTCTCAGAAGCATACCAAAGGGGAGGCTGCTGATCTGGAACCCCAAAATTTCCACTTCCATTTGTACCCCTTGGTAAAACTTGATGTGTGGACCCCTCCGCTTGCGGTCTGCGAATAGCGTCCTGGATAATGCTTGATTGAAAATGTAGAATGCAATTTATTTGGGAGAGTTAATGTATCACTACCAAGGCCTTGCATTTTTTATCTGTCATTACCTAAGTCTTTACTCCTTACTACCAAAATAATAATTGTCACTTCATTATTTTATCTGCTATTTACTTTTTTCAGGTTAATTTTTAATAAATAATTTCTTACATAATATTTTTTGTAAAAATTATAATATTATCCTCTTTTAAAAGTATCTTTTATCACAGATCTAATGACATCAATTTTGTGTAATAAATCATTATACAAATTAAAATACTAATAGTTGAACTTTTTTTACATAGAAATCTAGGTGACAAATAAAAAAGAACAGATGTAATAATAATAATAATAATAATAATAATAGTGTACTAGGTAGTAAAAATAATAATAATAATAATAATAATAATAATAATTATTATTATTATTATTATTATTACAACAACAACAATAATAATAATAATATATAGAGAGAGATGGGTTGGGTTGTGTTGGGTAAAAATAGAGGAAGGGTGCAGTGGGTTTGGCCTTTCTTCTTCCCCTTGTTGCCCAGGGAATATGAAACCAAAATGTAAATCAAAAGGGAAGGGGAAAAAAGGAATGAGAGAGATAAAAAGAGGCTGGAATTAATTTGGGTTTGCGGACTTTCGTCATAGAGAGGGAAAGGGTAATGTATTTAATTTTCTATTTAATTTCCGTTTTTTAATGTAAAAATGTAAATCTATTTATAGAAGGTTGATTCCTTTTTTTTAATACTAGTCAGAAAAAAGCGCGCAGTGAATATACTAAGTTTTATTTCCTCCTATATTATTTGTCCTCTTTGAAAATTGTATCGTCAAATTAAAAAAAAAATTGATCATAAATTCCTCAATATATACAATGATTTGTTGAATAAAATTACTACCATTAAATTTATAATGAAAATTACTATCCTAAAAGTATAATATTACAATTGTTATTAATATAAATAATATCGAACAAAGGGAGTACAAAATTATAAAGAAAAGGTAACAAAAGAAAAAAGGTTGTCTTGCATATCACATTTAGGGCCTTTTGCATGGTTAATAAACTAATTAAGCAAGATTTATAGGGGGAAGTGAACAAAAAAAAAAAAAAGAAAGTGATCCTGCATTCAATTTGGCAAAGACCTTGAAACATATTTCCTTTTAGAGGTTTAAAAAGAATGCGTTCAGAGGTTTAAAAAGAATGCGCTCATGAGTTGAGATCCATCAACATTGATAGTTCCCAGGTAAATAAAATCAAATGTGCTACGTCAAACCCCAAATGGTTCTACTCTGTTTAGAGATGATGCTACTCTGAACCATGCATATATCGTCATACACACTGGCTTGCTTTCGGAACAATATAAGTAAATATATTGTCCCATACAGCCATATGATAACTACAATATAAGAACAATACCTTAAACCCTAATAAAAGTGAACAAAAAGCCTAACCTCCAAGACAATATGAAGCATTGAGGGTATGGAGATTCCCACAAGTTGTACCTATCCCACAAACTGCATCGTCACTAACACATGAACAACAATTTAACATGTCCAAAGTTTTAAAAGAGGGCATGACATCACAACAACAAGAATTACAGTATCTGGAAGCTTGTGGGAAGAGCCAATATCCAGGTCATGCAGCAGGGGGCAGTTAAGCCCCACATGTGCCATGCTACTACGCTTCAATGACAGTGTATGAAGCTGAGGGCACCTGTGACATACACAACTTTAGTATGCAAGCAACATTAATTGAATTAAATTGCAGAAATGCATTTAAGTTGATGGCACTGCCAACCTGACATATACACCAAGGACTCGATATTGGCATTTTGTAACTTGAAGATGTTGTAATTTGTCATGGTTAATGGATATCTCTTATACACCATTCCAAGGGCAACATCACAGACAACCAATGTCTTCAACAAGGGGCAATCAGACAAAGCATCGAAAAATTCTTCCCCAATTTGTCCTTTCCCAAGGGTCCAAGACTCAAGAAACCTAAAGAAAAAGAATAAGATATAATATTATAAGTACATAAATAACACGTGCAACCTCAAATACAAAAGATTAAGGACAACCTACCTCAAGAGAGAACTACTCTCATGACAAGCATATGCACATCACGATCACCACAAAGATTCACTTCAGTTGCCTTTGGATATCTGTGACAAATGTCTTTCGCTACCAATGTAAAACAAACCACGAAATAATCAAGATTGGCTCAACACCACAGAAGCACATCAGTAAACAAACACAAGATCAAAATTACAGCCCCCTGGTGAGCCCCTATTATACCTGTTAAGTGTGGGTCTAATTGGTTGGGTCAGAAATCACAAAAACCTCAACCCTGACCCTAAAATCTGGAACCCAGTATTTTATAATTAGGTACATTTTCAAGACATAATAATACTATACCCAGTAAGACATTAGGTCAAGTCATCAGGTCAAGCACAGGTATTATTAGGTCAGATATTTTTTATGAGAAATTAGGTCAGACATGTAATATTTTTATTTGAAAAATAATATTTTATAATATTTTCTGTTTATGAGAAATTAGGTTATCTATTTATATTTATATCATATTTGATCAGGTCGTCGGGTCTGGTCAAGAGACCGTTGGCCCGAACTCGATAGAAATTATGTGTGGGCCTCACAATTTTCAGGCCATGTCGCTCAAAGACAGAAACTGACCCACAAATTTTCTGTCTGGTCGGGTCCCAACCTAGTGATCATGTCTTGAGTCTAGACTATTCCATATGCATTGCTTCCACAATCAAGCTATCCCCAACGCTAGAGCCACCTTGGGAAATCTTATAATTACAGCTTCATACCTCGGAAAATAAAGTGACCACCAAACCTTTTCCCATCAACTTTGACATTACTAAAATAATCGGCACAATTACAAGATACCTCTTAACAATGCAAATCTAAGCACCATGGCCCTGACCCTGACAATTGTATAGAAATAGAACCCAACCAATAGAACCATAAGCCTTAGAGAACCATGCAAATCATAACCTAAATTACCTAATAGTTAGTTCTCAAGAACAAGGCATTTTTTATTCTTTTTTGTTCAGAGGATGGCGGGAAGCCCATAATAACCATAGATAAGAACATTTTATATCAGAGAAATGATGGTAAAATACTGTCCAACCTAAGAAGCACTGGCAAGGATCCATGTGTTCTTGCTCAAATTTAAATAGGACAGAAATTTCTAAAAGAATTAAATTTTCCCCCTGTCTCAGTTTACATGGGCACAAAAGACTGGCACGAGTACTTGTCTGATTCAAACTTAGACGAGAAAATGATTATGTAATTCAGTTTACGTGGGCGGCAAGGCAGTTACTACAAGTCTGTCATAGCTTTGGTTTTTACTACCCATGAACACAAGTAAAATCTTACTTTTAACTCGTATGATGACAAATGAAGAAATTGAGAGGATAAGAATAAGAGAGCAGACATACAGTGATAGTTTGATAAACAGAGAGGCAGATTGAGAAGAGAATCGGGAGAAAGAAATAAATTGAGCTAGGGTTGAAATCTCCACACTTGTTGTCTGATGCTTGTTATGTTGCAAAATATTTTTCCGATTCAGTCTTACAGGCTAGAAGAGGGAAAGAGAGAGTATGGAGCATCCTAAAAAGGATACCTAAAAATTAAAAAAATAAATTAAAAAACTCCAAAGTTAATCTTCTACAACAAACTAAGCCCTTTTCCAGTGAAGAAAGAGAGAAAGGATGGAGTGACCCAAAAAGGACACCCTGAAAATTAAATTAAAATTAATAATGTACAACAAACTAAAACTAACCTGTTGTTTGAAGATTGTTATACTCAAGGAGCTTCAACCACCTTGTGATCCACTATCTCAATTGAGGATCGTGCAATGTAAGCTTGATATTCAGCTAGCCATGTTGTAAATGTAGTCTTCCTGTGTCATTAGCCAGCAAGTGAAAGAATGCTACCAATTATACCAGTTGAAATGGAACACATAACAAAATTTTCTGGGAAAAAAAAAAAACACTTATTTTTAGGAGTTGCATCCCGTAGCATTCACTATATTTGCTATGAGAAAGACCTCAAATAAGTAAAATTATAACAGGACAGAATAAGTTCTCAACTTAAATAAATTTACCAAACTGTCGTTTGAATAATAACCCAATCAATTTGAACAATGACTATGAATAAGGATTTCTAATGTTTAAGGAATTATACATGACCCATATTGATAAATATTTATTATTTAGCCATGGAAATAGAAATTTTTAGAGTAGCCAAAACATAAAATAAATCTAGACAAGGCTAACGGTTACGACTGCTATCGTGTAGCTATGTCACTTTCCTTTCTTTCTGTTACTTGCACCAAACTCATTTTTGCCAAAATTTAAGGCTTCAAGCATTGTACCTTCATAAGTCATTACAAGCTCTTCCCGTCTTTCTCAACACTCTCTTTCTTCAGATGCTTAATCATCACTACAATTCTAGAAATGCTACAACTCCTACCGACTATGCACTAAGTTAAAATGATGGTATTGAAACTGGAACCATTAAAACTTAGTGACAGTATCCAATATACGATTCCATCCAACGAAAGAGCACGAGTTCTTAACCCAATATTATATCTTGAACTGGTAAATTTTACAACTCACAAAAAATAGCTCTTAAGCTCATGGTGGATAGTACTCAATAGATTTATGGACATAATTCTAAGACAAAGGAAGTATGTTTTAACTGCCTTTCATATTCTGTTCCAAATGCAAAACAAAGCAGAGAACAAAGTGCAAGTAATTTGAAGAAGCCTATAGACATGCTTTATTTCCAGAAGCAATACTCAGTATCTAGGCTTAGTTCTCATTGGTGAACATCCACTTATAGGGTACTTTGACGCTGGACATATGCATTAATCGTATCAGAATGATAACAGCTCAAAACTTAAACACAAAACGAAACAAATTGAGTACCACTTCTAGCTATTCAGTTGAAATTTAAATCCAGACCAAACAACAAAACAACCACCAGCTTGATCTTAAACATATATAACCATACACATCTTATTACATGTAATACATCTTTACTGCACTTGAAAACTATTCTGACATGATTGAAATGGTTTTTCCAGTTTGTATGATATGTTTGCCGAACTTTAGTACTACACTACTATTGATAGAGGAGGTTAGTTGGATACGATTCACGAATCACAAGGACACAAAGATTAGGTAAAGGTTAATTAATTTTGAATTATAACAATCATAATTTTGGATTTGGATATGATGACCAAAGAGAGTAAAGAAGAAGGGGAGAATACTGGCAGTTTTACAAAATTAAAATATACTACCAAAGTACAAGCAACAAAATCGAAATTGACATCCTTAAAAAAAAAAAGCTACACAATATAGGGCTTTTCAAAGAAAACCCGCCCCAAATTACCCAAAACCATTACCCGGTCAAAAATTTCAGGTACCCGAACCGGAAAAAATCAAGTTATCGGTTCGGATATGGGTCGGCCCCTAGCCAAAAATTGGATACCCAAATTACCCAAAATCAAAATAATAATAATAAAAATAATAAAAGCAAAATTAGTGGCTTTAATTATAATAGCTAATTACCCGAATGACCCAAAATTAACATGTATTTAGCGTAGTGTGACTCATTTTCTTTCAAATAATAATAAAATTAGTGGCATTAATTATAAATTTACAAATTAAAATTAAAAATATTAAAAGCGAAAACTCATAAAATTAGAACTAATCGGGTCTTTTGGTTAACCGGTATCCAATCCGAAACTTACGGGTACACGAAACTTTCAGTTACGATTACGGTTACGGTTCGAGGGTATGGCCGACCCAAAGTTTCGTGTACCCAGAAAAAATTATCTAACCGGTTCGGGTACCCAATCCGTGAACACCCCTAACACAATATGTTACACAAGTTTCAGTAAGAAGATATGCATACTTGAGGAGAAAAGAGAGATTAAGAATTTATGAGCAAGAAATTCCCAAAAACAAACTATAGTACTCTACCCTAGAAAAGAAAAAAATAAAAAAGATTTTAGAAGGTATTCATTTCTCATTTGTACACTCTCTTCTCCTTCCTTGTCAGCAACAATCGAACAATTTAGCAGTGAAGTTGGAAATCGCCAAAATAACACAATGGTATCAAGAAACTCAGCTCAGCAAAGTGTGTAGAATCTATTGCGAGTAATAGAAAAGAAGAAAATCAAAGCAGAGAGGAAAAAAGGAGGAGGAACAGACCATCATAGTGCTCATCTTGTACAGCGAGCTTGGCAATGTAGACAAAGTTCTCGCGCTCTTTAGTGGAAGCCATGAAAGTTGTTGTAGATCTGAGAGGTCAAAGGGGTTTTCTCTTTGTCTCCGCACTTGGCATCTGGCAGACGGTGTTTACCTTTCCCTCAACTTATAGTTGAAAACACAAATTACACACTAAAATATCGCAATTACCCACAAAGGAATGATAATAACAAAAGTCCAGGCATTAGAATCAGATTTGCAGTCGAACAAGTGTAAATCAACATGTAATTAGACATACCCATATCAACATGTAATTCAGATTTGCAGTCAGATATATGACCTTTGTGATTTAACCTGATTACTAACCAAATCTTTCCGTCCATATCTAAATACCGAAAACCCAGACAAAATTCATACAATATTTCAATATTATCAATTGTACTCACTCCAGATCTACCCCCACGCCCTCAATCAATAAGAACAGTTAAATCTATAATTTTTCGTAAGAGAAACATAACAACTTGAACCCTAAAATCGAAATCAAAATCGAAAATACAGGTAAACCAGAGGACGATTGAAATTAGAGCAGAATAATTAAAGACCCATAGAAAACTCACCTACTTCGACTGGAACTGAATCGTTTGAGGTAGAGGAAAACAAATTAAGCCCTAAAGATGCAGATGACCCAGACAAATTGATGGAGCTGCGATGAAGAACTTTCTACTGCGGTTGGATCGCCAGTTTGCCATGGAAGTGCCCGTGCCTGTGAGTTCAGTGAAACAAGAGAGAAGTGAGACTATATTATGCAGAAAAAAAAAGAGACTTCAAGTTGGCTATATTTACAATAATGCAATTGAAACAATATTAGATCCCTATTTGAACAGTAAAGTTTCATTTGTGTTTTTTTCTTCAAACGAGGCCAAGACAACACAACAAACAGATCAACAACGAAAAAAACAAAAACAATAAACAAGCGGAAGGACTTATGTGACAACTCCAAGACTGCGGATCGCCTATCTAGCTAGTCGATGTGCCGGATGTACTGCCTGTCTTGGAACTTTTTGTATCTTCCCCGCTGTGAACTTCTTCATTGCAAACCTGCAACTGACAGCTAGAGCACGGCACTCAGCCGGAACTCCATTAGGATTTAACAAACCTTGCACCGCCAAAGTAGAATCTGTACATATGACAACCTTCATAAGTCCCCTCCGTTCAGCCTCAGTAAGCGCAAGTTGAATTGCTAAAAGCTCACTGAACACCACCGATTCACCTTTACCCAATTGGTTTCCATGACCCCATGGCTTCCCCTGCACCATGCAAACCCATGCCGCTGCCATGTCCTTGGTTTTTGCACACCAAGCTCCATCCACAACAAAAGTCTCCCTCACCACGCTCTCATCAGCCTCCCCCCAGACCATTTCTACCATTTTCTTCCCCTCGGCCCTGACTTCCTGTCCACGTCTTACCACCCTCCCTTGTTTTCAGTTGATGACCTCCTCCCGGACTTGTCTCAGAATGGCTTCCAACAAACCCTGCGAGACCCTCTCCTTCCCAATACTTACAGCATTTCTAGCTTTCCAAATAGCCCATAGAGTGGTAACAAACTCTCGCAGTTGAAACCCCTCATCCTCCTTCTCTTTTGCCAAATAGAGCACCCACCCCCGCAACCACTCCTTCCAGCCGATGTGGGGGTTAGCTTCAGGACAAACTCCCTAAAGACACCCTTTCCACATGTGTGTCGCAATTATACACCTTCTAAATAAGTGGTCCATAGTCTCCGTCTCTTTTCCACACCAACACTCATCACTCTCGGTCAAATGCCGCCTAGCTCTATTCTGCCCAGTTGGCAACGCCTCACTCCCACACCTCCATAGGAATGACTTCCATTTGGGGGGTAACTTGGAATGCCAGACTGTCTTCCAGAATTTTGAGTCCAATGCGGGAGGTATCTCCACTGTAGTATCCTCCAGGAGAAAGGTGAAATACCCCTCCTTGACCTTATACTCAGTGTTTCTTGACCCCGGCCATACGAGCACATCCTCACCTTCCTGTTGAGGAGGGAAAACCTGGGCTATACAATCAAGGGACTCCTTAGTGAAGACCTGTTGAAGAAAATCCCAACGCCACCCCTTCTGATATTCCCCATTCTGAACCGCTAAGGATTCCACTTTTAAGTGTTTAACCATCTCTTCTTTTCCCTCCACCACTTGAAGCCGTCCTCCCGGAACCCACCTTCCATCAACTGCATCAACCCTATTACCCTTACCCACACTCCATCTGAGCTTATCCCTGACAGCCCCCACCACCCTTGAAATTCCTCTCCAAGTATTAGAACACCCAGTTGGCACCTTATAACCTGGCTCTTTCTCAATAGGAGAAGGTACTCCATATTTTGCTCGCCAAATTCTAGAAATAAGCAAATCCTGTTTAGCATACACCCTCCAAGCCTGCTTTAGCAGTAAAGCCTTATTATGGCAACCAACATGCCTAATTCCAAAACCTCCAGCCCCTTTCGGAAGAAAAATCGTATTCCTATCCTTCCAGTGGATGGATTTAGAGCCATCATTCTTTCCCCACAGGAACCTCACTATGAACGCATTGATCTTATCAATAACAGTACTAGGGATCAGATACACGCTAAGAACATGTTGATGCAGTACCACCAACACTGCATTAATAAGAACTAACTTACCTACCATTGAAAGCATTCTGAATTTCCATGCCTGGAGCCTGGTTTGGACCTCCTCAATCATGAAACCAAATTGATCCGTCCTCTTCCTCTGTACTCTAGTAGGAACCCCAAGGTATGTTTGGAAAAACCCCCCCCTCCGGAAACCCAAACACCACCTTTATCCCCTCTCTATCCTCTTGAGACGCTCCCTTAGAGAAGCAAATAGACGATTTGGTGACGTTGATAACTTGTCCCGACATCGTGCTGTACTTGTCAATAGCATTCTTTAGGGCAAAGCAAGAAGCAGCCTCAAGCTCAGTAAAGAAAAGGGCGTCATCAGCGAAGAATAAGTAAGACACCTGCGGAGCCCCTCTAGCCACAGCCACTCCCTGAATTCTCCCAGTGGAAACCTCAGTATTAATCACTGCAGACAAAACTTCCATGCATAGAATAAAGAGATATGGGGATAAAGGGTCTCCTTGCCTTAGCCCTGCTTCCGGGATGATAGTATCAGACTGAACACCATTAACCAGTACCGAATATCTAACAGTGGTAACACACCTCATGAGCAGCCTAATCCATTTTTTCGGAAAAGCCATCTTGCAAGTCTGACCTCCAGAAAATCCCATTGGATTCGATCATAAGCTTTACTCATGTCCACCTTCAAAGCCGCGAACTGCTTGCCCCGTCTTCTGTTAGCCAGGAAGTGCAGAACTTCATGTACTACTAAGATATTATCTTCCTTCAATCTCCCCGGGACAAAAGCCGATTGGGATTCCGAGACTGACGAATGAATCATCAATCTTAATCTATCCACCAGACATTTCGCAATTATCCGGTAAATCACATTACAAAGGCTAATAGGGCGGAATTCACCAACCTTCTGCGCCTCCGGTTTCTTCTTCAATAGGAAGATATTAGTATTGTTGAGCTCCCCCACAAACTTCCCTTCATTCACTGCCTCCAGCACCGTCGCCGTGACCTGCTCACCCACAATCCCCCAGTATTGTTTGAATAATTCCGGCGGGATGCAGTCAGGTCTTGGGCTCTTCCCTGATTGCAGCTGTCTAATTACGTTTTCAACATCCTCTCGGGAGAATGGCTCCAGTAGGATCTGCTGTTGGGCTTCAGAAAGGGATTTGGTCACCACTCCCACAACCTGTTCCATGATCCTACATCGCACGGACGGCATTTCAATTCTGGGCCGAAAAAGCCCAGAATACTCCTCATAAAACTCTTGCATTATTTGGGCCTCATCAAAAGACAGGTGCCCATTCCTCAATTGGAGACAATGCACCCTGTTATAAGCCTTCCTCCTATTAAACTGCCAAAAAAAGAAAGCCGTATATTGGTCCCCCAGCCCAGCCCAATGCACTTTGCTTTTATGGACCCAAAACTCATGAACCCCTTGAATCAATGCAATCATATCCTGCTCTCGTGCCATAGCCTGGGCAAATGCAGAGTCATTCATGCCGAACTTTGCTAGATACTCTTGGCTCTCTTGAAGACCTTGCAAGACCGTATTAGCACTTTCCTATTTTGCCTTCTTTAAATCTAACACCACTCATTTCCCCAGCTGCCGGATTAAACTCAACCATTTTACACATTTAAAAGAGGCATTCCCATGAGTTGGTACCAGCCCCCCTAAGTTTTTTAATTGCTCCAAAAAGGTTTGCAACTTGAGCACCCAAGGATCAAGCCTAAAAGAGTTTCCCTTCACCTTTACATGACCCCTAACATGCAACGCAATCAAGGAGTGATCAGAAAAAACAATGGGGAAATTATGCACAAAGGACTCCGAGAAACTGTCCAGCCATCCTCCTGTGGCATAGGCCCTATCAAGTCTTTCCCAAATGCAGCTATCCCCTTCCCTCTTATTTGTCCAGGTATAAGATGCACCAGTAAAAGGCACATCCATGAGACCCAACTGGTCCTTCCACTCCCAAAACTGGGCTTCCCCTCTAATGGTGAGAGAGCCCCCAGCTTTTTGAGTGTTGTCCTCTACCTGATTAAAACCGCCCACAATTACATATAATCCTTGTAACAAATTAAGGGCAGCAGCAAGTTTGTCCCAAACCTCTTGCCTGCCTTGCACATACGGGCAACCATACACGAACACAACATACCACACAGCAACATTCATTTCACTAACTTTCACGATTACAAAGCTTTCATCATAGACATCCACAGCAAAACGAGTATCATCCTTCCAACCTAAAACAATACCCCGCAACAGACCAGCAGAGTCCATGCCGGTTACAAAATGAAAGCCCATCTTTCTAACAGACACACTAGCAAGATCAACCGCTTGCTTCGTTTCAAAAAGACTAATCAGGTCCAATCTAAGGAAACTCGACACCCATCGGACATAAGGAATTGTAGAGAGGTCCGCTTCCCCTAAGCCTATGCAATTCCAGGCTGCAAAAATCATGGCGAATGAGGAGGCACTTCCCAGGCTGCCTCCGCCACCCTATCGGCAAGAAAGCTAAACCACTCCTCCCCCCTTTTCTTGTCATCCACCTTCAAAAAAGTGTCGAATTCCTTCTGCAGAATGCTCACCATTTGATCTCGCCTCTGCTTTTTGAGGCGAGCGTCCCTGACTGCTTCCTCCAGAAACGAAGAAGCTTCATCGCCTTGATCCTCTCCACCCACTTCTTCACTCCTAGTCTGTCGTTGTCTCTTCCTTGGGTGAACATCCATCCTGCCCATAGTTGAATCGACAGAACTAGAGTTTGATGAGATAGAATTTTTAAACTGCACCACTCTCTGGACCCCCACATAAGTTTCCTCCGAGTATCCCAAACCTCTACCCTCCTATTTGTCCACCTTATCATACACTGGTGGCCAGGAAAAGTTATCCTCAACAACCGCTTGCTCCCCCTCCCCCCCCCCCCCATAGTGAGAGTGTCCTAAAAAACAGACCCGTTGGGTGTATACTCAAACCAGAATTCGTTCTGTCCCCCACTCCCCAACTGCTCAAACCCCTCGCCCCGGAAAGCTCCTATCGGATTGCTAGACTCCCCCCTTTCAAAAAGAACGGCCCCCTCTCCCCCCAACCTGCTTAAAGGAATATGTGGATTTGCATACAATTGTCCCAATAACAGTGTTGACCCAATTCCTCCCAAATCCGACAAAACATCCCCATTTTCTACCCCAGTTAACTCACTCTCTTGTCTTTCCCTCTCCCCAAACGAAAACACAGAGGAAACAAAAGGAGGGGAGTAGTTAACCCCATTATCAAAGAAAAAGACAGAATTGCCCTCAACAGGGTTACCTGAATGTGGACCCGCTGAATTTAGGCGTCGAATAGCATCACGAATAATTCCCCCTTGGTCCTCAGGTGGTCCCGTTCGAGAAAAAGGACCTCTTGGAACCACATGCATTTGGGAATCAGTTGGGCCCCCATTTCCATGCAAAGTAAAACCAAAATCCCTCAACGTGGGAGTTTGTATGGTTCTCTGAAGTTCCCCCATGCAGTCATTGAGGAATATTTCCCTTTGAACGTACCTAATATCAGTGCTCCCATGCAACTCACCCCCACCCCCTAACTCAGAACCCCTTCCTCTATTTCCATTCTGCTCCCCTGCCCCATTTACATCCCCCTCCCCCTCGTCCTCCATCCTAGCCCCCACATTCCCACTATTCCCCCCTCCATTATAACCATGATCATCCCCATCACCGGAACTATCCCCACCATTAGAATCATCTCGTTCTCCTCCTTCTTCACTCTCTTCCTCACTATCCTCCTCCTCCTCTACAGGATCTTCAAAGTCTTCCATGGGCTCCGTATCACTATTCTCCTGCTCCTCTCCATCCCCCTCCATTCCATCATCCTCGTCCATGCCTTCATCCACCTCCATTAACGCCTCCCTACCCTCCCCTAGGGATCCTTGATTTTGCTCACCCCTCCCAACATCCTGTGCCCCCAGACCCCGTTGTCTAACCACCTTTCCCCTCGTCTCCCCCACCTCTCCCCTACTCCCCGGACTGCCTCGTCTTCGCCTAACACTGCTTGGTTCCCCCCCTCTCCTCATATGAGATGTTGATAACTGGCCCAAACCCATTCACCCTTGCCTCTTCTACATCAAAAAACTCAGGGTAATGCAATTCCGGCTCAGACCTATTAGGATGCTGACGCTGCCCTAGTTTGAGACGAGTGGTAAGGTACCCTAGCTTAATAGGGAACGCCCGCACCTTACTAGTATAAAAAGACCCATCCCCATGAATTACCACATGCCCCAGCTCCACTGCCTCCAGGATTCTACTTTTAACTTCCTCCCTAGCCACCAACTCAGGTACTACACATTCAAAATCATGGTGGCCAATTCTTCCACATCTCTTATAGAAAATGAACACATTTTCATACTTGAAATTCACCCAATGCGTCGTCTCGTCATCCTCGCATAAGCACCAAGAATCAACGGCCACTCCATACGAACCAAAGACTGACATTGTTTAGAGAGAAGTCAGCAACTCCATGGATATCGACCTCCAGAACTTGTCCAATCGTCCGGGCAAGCTTGATCGTCGTGCTTCCCCATTTTTGTCTGAAAGGCAGGCCCTCAATTTGGACCCATAGACAAATACTCTGAAACCGCACTTCCTCCGACTTCATATCAGGATTTATCTTCTCCAACACCATAAGAGAGCCATCGAAGCAGACGGCCCGTTGAACCAGCATATCCAGGCAATCTTCCGGGTGCATGAACCAGAAAGAAAAGTGCTTCTCTCCCACCTTCTTTACACTGACCGAGCTTCTTGTAACCCAGTTAACATCCACCGGGTTTTTTAATGTTAAAGGAATTGAAAAGTAGTTATTTATTTGTAATAACTAAAAAGCAGTTACTTATTTTGATCCAATGGCTGAGATTTTATTTGCAAATAAATCAATGGTTGTTATTATCTATTGAATATGATTGCATGGTTGGAAGGAAGGAGTTAGGGTATATATATATATATATATATATATATATATATATATATATATATATATATATATATATATATATATATATATATATATATATATATATATATATATATATATATATATATAGGGAAATTGGATTCTAATAATTCCTACTTTCGCAAATTGGATGACAATATTCCCTACTTTCAATTTGTATTTTGGTGGTCCAAAATTAAATAAAATTGTATTGTAGTGGGACATAATCGAGAGTACACCCTAAATATCATAGATTTTGTATTACATTTGATTCAAAACTTTGTATAACACTTTACCACCATTCTTAATGAATTTACAGCATTTCTCCAACAATTTTTTATGATTTTTTCAATTTTATTCTTTTTAAAAAAATTATAATAATTGCTCGGAATCTCAAAAAAATAATTTAAAAAATGTTTTAGCAACTACACTTCATTACTTATCTGGGGGCAGGAACGAAAAAAACAAAAACAATATGGGGTAGGCATGAAAAAAATAAAAAGAATGTGGTGATGGATTTGGTACCACTATAATACAATTTTTTTTTAACCACCAGAATACAAATTGAAAGTAGAATCCAATTTGCCATCCAATTTTCATATATATATATATATATATATATATATATATATATATATATATATATATATATATATATATATAGGGAAATTGGATGGCAAATTGGATTCTACTTTCAATTTGTATTCTGGTGGTCCAAAAAAAATAAAATTGATATATATATATATATATATATATATATATATATATATATAGGGAAATTGGATTCTAATAATTCCTAACTTTTGCAAATTGGATGGCAATAATCTCTATTTTCAATTTGTATTCTGGTGGTCCAAAAAAAAAAATTATATTGTAGTGGGACATAATCGAGTGTATACCCTAAATATCATAGATTTTATGTTGCATTTGATTCAAAACTTTGTATAACACTTTACCACGATTTTTAATGAATTTACAACATTTCTCCCAATTTTTTTTAATTTTTTTCTATTTTTTATGATTTTTTCAATTTTATTCCTTTTAAAAAATCATAATAATTGCTCGAAATCTCAAAAAAATAATTTAAAAAAGGTTTTAGCAACTACACTTCATTATCTATCTAGGGGCAGGAACGAAAAAAGCAAAAACAATATGGGTCAAACATAAAAAAAAAATAAAAAGAATGTGAGGATGGATTTAGTACCACTACAATACAATTTTATTTTTTTTTGGACTACCAGAATACAAATTTAAAGCAGGGATTATTACCATCCAATTTGCAAAATAGAGATTATTAGAATCCAATTTCCCTATATATATATTATTGAGAAACTTCAAAGCATGGATATGAAACATATATGTTATGTCTGTATATTGCACATATCATTTCCACACGAAATCATGTCCCAACTTTGAAATTTCTCAAATCCATAATGCTATTTCTTACCTTCCCACCAGAAGTTATACCTCAAGTGATCCAACGAGAGAGAGAGAGAGAGAGAGAGAGAGAGAGAGAGAGAGAGAGAGAGAGAGAGAGAGAGAGAGAGAGAGAGCGATTGGAACAGTGAGACGTTAATGTGTTTATTTCATTTGCCAACCACAAAAAAGGGAGAAAGGGGGGCACTAAGAGGGATAGAATCGTGCACTTGGCAAACGGCACGTACGGATTCTAAACAGACCAAACCAGATCCTAACATTCATCATTACAAATTGCAGCATTTAGCGTCAAACTTAACAAAGCTCAATTCATTGCAATACAATCTCCAAACTTGATAATGCCCTGTAGTCACTATGAGCAGAGAGCAGGATTCAGCCTCCTCGGGCCTCTCTTCTTGTGGCATCATGAAGCAATTCTACATCGACTCCATCAGGCGGTAATTGGACGTATCTCACCACTGAACCTCTTATGAAACAGTTCCTCACTGATAGCTGCCACAAACAAGTACATCTACCAATTAAAACTCGCCCAATATGAAATAACAAACCAGAAAGCAATGTCAAGTCCAAGAGATTCACTGATTCAAGGACTTTGTACATGATAAGATGAGAATATGTTACATGACTAACAGGAGTAGCACTGACAACAATGACATGGGGACTACAATAATAACAATCGATATGGAACCCATCGTATTGTAATTAGTCAAGTATAGAGAAGTTGAGATATACATGGTCTCACCCCTGATGGTCAGCAAATGAATAACACATGGAGCAAGCAAACGCAATTAAACATATTAAATCACCAACCAGATAAAACAATGACACTTACCTAAATCCAAAATTTTATATTGTTTGAAGAGTTATGTCTGAAGCTAAAAGTTATCTTTGAACCTCATCTTAATACTAATCTTACACAACGGATGAGTACAATCAATTATAAATGAGACCACCACTTTGGCAGCTGGTAAGTACTTCCTCTTCCAAGAGAAAGGATGTAGGCTCAAACCCTACCAAATGCAAAATAGCTACATTACTCTGCCAAGAGAGAGGGTGTCGGCTCAAATAGTCATTGCCATAGGCTCTTTACCTTTAAAGACCAAGCCAAGGGGTGGTTTAGGCTTCTCGAGGTTGATTTTTTTCTTTTTTCTTTTTGGTGTTGGGAGCAGGATGCCAATATCTCGATGACCGAGTAAGGTACCAATTAGTGAGATGTAAGTAACACCAAAAAGAAAGAAAAATATATCGAATGCTACTATATTCTAACCCCTTTCTGGTTGTAAATAGCTTACAGACATCATTAGAACACTACTCATAACAGACTAGTCTATTAGTCCCCTTAGTGCTCCACAAGCATATTTTCAAAAGAAAGCATCATACTACAGCAAGGAGGAATTGAAAAACAGGAGAGAGTAAAATAAATGGCAAGATACTTAAAGTGGGATCAAAGCACCACCAAATGGCAGCACACATGTTAGAAGTTAGAACACACACTCTTATGTATGACAACGATGAAAGGCGAGTTGGAAATGGGACCCTTTATGGCTACTTTGTATGATATTTATGGTCACTGTATAAATACCTTTTCTGATGAGTAAATGTAATATACACAGTCCAGGGAGAATCGAACCCCGTTCTTCGTTGTGAAAACCACTCATCCTAACGATAAACTACCCCCAAAGGATTGTATAAGCACCACCACAAGAACATATGTTTGAGATTACAACAGATCACCCGCACCATACTAAATTTGGACACTCCAAAATTCAATAATAACGCAAAACGCAAGAAAAAAAAGTCATCCACATAAACAGTATTGGACTAATCAATGGGACGACTGAGGAGAGGGTGAAATGCAAACAAACAGAAGGGCCAAGAGATACCATGTGGGGGTACTTTTCTTGTTCGACAACCCTAGTATTTTCCAGTTTGATATTCAGGTACTGATCCACAGAACGAAGAGTGCCCTTTATGGCTAGATCATTCTTGAGCTCCACAATGACTTCTCGCCCCACGATTTCCTTGAAGAAAGAGAAGAACAGCTACACCACCATAAGGAAAACACAAAACCAAGTTTAGGTTCAGATTAACTGTAGTAGGAAATTAAACATGGTAATCAGAAACGTTACCATTTTAAAAGGTTCCTTGAAGTACTGCCACAGATATCTGCAGTCAGAAAGTAAACATGCAATTCAACCCTAGTCAGCTAATAAGATCACGAGAATAAAGCTTAGTAAAGAGACGAGAAATTTGTGAATGAGCCTCCAAATGAAGCTCAAAGATGCACTGTCCGCAAATATGAATAATTTCAAGATTTGGCATGACCTAGTTTAATTTTCCATCATCCGAACCATAATGACTCTAAACAATATGTCCTGAACAAGCTTTTAAAAACCCTAGTATGCAAAGGGAATTGACAATTTTGACATCACCTACCGCACATTTTAGTTTTCCATCACCGAAACAAGATTGAAACAAACCAATGTATCCTGAACCACCTTTAGAAACCCTAGTCCATAGAATCCAGATTCCCAAGAAACGAATGAGCAAAAGACAACCTAGACGCAGGATATGAATGAGCAAAACACTACCTATACTTAAAATTGAATACACAGAAAGCCCCGACCCCAAACCCGTATGGTTTCTTTTCCAGTTCATTGTTGCCAAGAAACTATGCCAAAGAAAAGATTCACAGACAAACTAAATCAATTAGAGTGAATCGAGTATATCCGGATGAAGAGGGGGAGGAAACGAATGGAGATAGAGATGGAGAAAAGTACCGGAGATGAATGCACGGCGGCTCCGCCGAATGGTGACCACAACAAGGGCTGGAGAAACTGTCCGCCTTCAAACCGCCGAGTGACCTCTTTCTACTTTTTTTTTCCTTTTTTTTTCCTCCCGAATATGCTGCGGGACGGTTGTTCACGAAAAAACGAAAATCGAACGCCAAATATATAACTGAGCCCGAAAAACTCGAATGAGCAACGAGGTCGATTGGGTAAAATTTGGGTTGGACATTTACCCTACCTGATATTTGTGGTAATAATTTTTACACATCCAGCATATGTAAAATAACTTTTACCTTATCTGACATTAAGTGTTCTTATATTTAAACTTCCTAAGATATTCTGTAATCGATTTTGTTGGATTTTCCGACGAACATTAAAAAGATAAATATGAATTGACCTTTTTACCCTTGATATTAATTCATATAACTTTCAATTAAATATGAATTGACGTTTTTGCCCTTAATATTAATTCATATGGCATTTAAACCTCAACTTTTTTCCTACTTTATTTCTTTGAAAAACCCCACCTCTCCCATTCTGAAAATAAAAAGGTCATTTAAGTTATTTTCTTCTCAATATTAGAGGCAGCGTGATACATTCATATTGTTATATAGGGGATTTTGGTTTTTTTTTTCACATTTCCGATAAGAAGTAATCGGATTCTGCCACTAAAAATTATTTTCACTTAATGTTAGGTAAGGTAAAAATTATTTCACAAATGTCGGATGTGTAAAAATTATTATCACAAGTGTCAGGTAGGGTAAATGTAATTTATTCGGTTGGACCAGTTCTAGTCAATAAAATTAAGGTTTGGGTTGAATCCCTGTCGGTTTGGATTGATTTCGAATTGGCGTTATTTTATTAGATAAGATTTTATTTGTATAGCATCCTACTCAATAAAGTCATAAGCCTTCTGAAAATTTAGTTTGAACAGGACTTCATCCTTTTTCTTTCTCTTCATCCAAGTGACTACCTCACTTGCTATCACTAGAGCTGGCAAAAATTTGTCCGACCCGAGTTACCCGAATTGTCCGACCCAGAAAAAATTGGGTTTAGACATAGATTTTTCGTCCGAATTTTGATATTGACCGAATATTCGGACATAAAATTTTTGTTTTTTCTATTGTCCGAACCTGATTTTAGCTTCGTCCGAATTGTTCGACCCGGTCCAACTCGAAATAAAACCGGGTTTAGACATAGATTTTTCGTCCGAATTTCGATATTGACCAAATATTCGGACATAAAATTTCTGTTTTTTCTATTGTCCGAACCCGATTTTAGTTTCGTTCGAATTGTCCGGCCCGGTCCAACTCGAAATAAAACCGGGTCCGGACATGAATTTCTCGTCCGAATTTTAACATTGTCTGAATTTGTCCGACCCGAATTTACCCGAACTCGATTATTTGCCAATGCTAGCTATCAATGTTCCGTCAAGAATTTGTTGTGCCGCCACAAACGCAGTCTATACTTCCCCAATCAAGGAGAGCAGTACCTTTTTAAGCCTGTTGCTAGTAATCTTTGCAATAATCTTGTAAAGGCTACTGACCATGTTGATCGGTCTATAGTCGTTGATGTCAATCGCGTTCTTTTTCTTTGAGACAAGAGTTACCCAGGTCATGTTTATTACTTCAGCAAACTTCCTTTCTTCAAAGAAATCCAGAATGTACTTATTGACCTCATCACCAATTATCGGGCACAATTTTAGGATGCTCTTCATGCTGAATCCATCGTATCTTGGTGCCTTGTTGTGGTTGCACTCCTTTATTGTTTGGAAAATCTCCTTTTTAGTCACTCTTGTTTCAAGCCATGCCCTGTCTTCTTTAGATATACTTTTCAGACCCAGGTTCAAAATATTAATGCTCTCTGTCTCTTGTTTTTCTGTTAGTAGTGATCCTTGAAGAAGTTTTTGACTTCTCTTTTTATTTCCTTTATGTTTGAGTATTCAACTCCCCCCCCCCCCACTTTGATCTTCTCCATAACATTCCTCTTCCCTCTCATTGTGGCAAGAGTGTGCAATAATTTAGTATTTTATCCCCCTCTTGTATAAGCTAGCATCGGGACTGCTGCTTCCATAATCTCTCCTTCCTTGTCAATAGTTGAGATCGCAAGACTTTCCTTCTCGCTCTGCCACAGTCATTGGGGTTGTTGTCTAATTTCCTTGTCATCAAGCTTCTTTATCTCCCTCTCCAATTTTGTCACCTTGTGATCAATGTTGCCGAAGATTTCCCTGTACCATCTCTTCAATGGTCACTTAATGGCCTTAAGCCTTTTATAGATCGGTAGATGAGGTAGCTTTATCCATTCTTTCTTGAACAACTTAATAAAGGTTGGAATTTCCAGCCAAACATTGAACATTCTAAACGGGGTTAGGCCTCATTCGATCTCCGATGATTTCACCAAAACAAGGAAGTGGTTAGATAATCGTCTATCCATGCAATATGCCTTCAACATCTGAACCTTGGTAATATTCTACAGTCCAAAAGTATTCTGTCAATGCGGCTTGCTGCATTACTTCTCAAATTGGTAAACGTTTGATTGACGGGCAAGACTTGCGCATCAATATCGTACATGAAACCTGCCGGCTCCATCATTCCAGTGGTGATCTCCTCACACCCCTTTCTTTCTTCTGGTGTTATCACTTCACTGAAGTAGCCTAAAAGTATAGTTGGATATTGTGTCCCATTCTTGAGCTATCGTAGTTCGTTCCACAACTCCATTCTCTGCTCATGTTCGTTTGGAGCATACATGAAGTATTATAGGGTCCTTACTCCGCCCTTATGGCACGGCAAAGATGATCACCCCATGTAGGTCATTAGAGATCCAGTTTTGCTTTGATCCGGACCTAAGAAGGACAGTCATGACCATCCAATAGATGGGTCGAGATGCCCTCTAGATTAGCAACCTTTTCTCTCAGCATGAGTAACGGAGGAGGACCTGTAACACCCCCAAGTTACTAATCACCAGATTAAGCTAACTCACTACTTAACCTAATGATCAGCAGCGGATAATCACCTAAGAGTACTACCGCCGCCCATGGAAATGGACTAGGCTAAGATTTCACACACCACGCCATGAGACTTTAACCAACAACTAACTAGACCACCATAACAAGACATTTCAAATCACCAAGGTAGAAGACTCTTAAGATCATACAACCCAAGTAAGTGGAAAACTAACATACAAACCATTCATTACCATACACCACAAAACCAAAAGCCACAATAATTCCCAATCATTTCATCACACCCCTAACCCTTTTTCCTATAAAACTTCCAAAAAGCTCCGTGATCACCTGGATACCACCTAGGTTGTCTTTGGGTTCCACCCGTCGGTGACTTTGCCCTTGCCTTTCCCTTGCGGTCCTAAAAATAACAAACAACTTAAAAAGTGAGTTTACTCAGTACAAATACTACCGGAATTAAATTAAAAAAAACACTATATAAAACTTTAACTTAGTTACCCCTAGGCGCGCGGCTCCATTTAGTAGATAATTCAAGTAAAGTTCGAAAGAGAAGAGCTTAATAAGTCAACTTACAAGGAATCACATTTTCGGTAACTCCCTGACTTCATGACACAAATACCTTAACTTAATAGGGTAACCGATCACAGGTTGGTTAGACGTGTAAAGGAATTAAACTTTCAATAGTAAACTTGCAAGGCTAGGAATACAACCAAAATTTTATAAAAGAGCATAAAATCATACAAAGCTACAAGAGTATTGAATTTAAAACAAATACGAGAGTAAAAGTTCAACAAAGGGAGATGACATGATACGGTAGAACTTTAAACATGGGCGCCCCTACTTGCGATCATCGGCTTAGCCTCCGTATGCGCATACCCGGACCGATCGGGAGGTCCGGATAGTGGATATCTATCCTACTGGCCAGATTTTCCTGGTGTGCATCTAAGGCACAAATAAATTCTCATGAGGTGCTCAAGGCACGTGAACATGGTGTGTACTAAAACACTATTTCCTTGGTGTGCTTTTACGCACATAACTCATGGGCCAGGCTTTACAACTTATGACAATTTCTAATTTCTTGGAAAACTTTAACCGTAAAGATAACCTTTAATTAAAACTAGACATCAAACATTAAAAGAACCTTCTTCAAGTAAAATTAACTTATAAAAAGGCTTCTTAGAAAGTAATCCTTGACTTTTCATACCCAAACATAAACTAGGTGTTTACAAAAGGGGGAAATTTTCTTCTTTAATTTCATAACACAATACTAGGTCTTAAAACATGGAACTCACTTCTAAAACCCGAAATTTTTATTCATAAAAGAGCACCTTTCACATAGGCTTGTTTAGTAATAAAATTTCAGCATGTAAGTATATAAGTAAGAACCACTTTAGCGCACAAATAAGATAATACGAGAATAAATAGCTTAAATACATGTTTAGCATAGAAGCTAAGTAGTACACGTACCTGAAAACGGAAACCACCAACGAGCAAGGGCTTGAACAGTGCACGAGCAACGCTCACTTGAGAAAGAGGAAGAAATTTTTTAGAGTTAGACTTTCTCATCTAGTTAGGAGAAGGGTGAAGAATTCTTAAAGAACACTTTCGGTTCGTAAACTAAAAGAATTTTCCTACATTTACAAGGAGGAAGGTAATTATTGCTATAGATATCGGATTGCCACATAAGAGTACTTTTTGGAAATCTTAGGACGCGACCCACAACTTTATAGTTAGCCCTGGAGGCTAAAAACATGAACACAAGGGTCAAAACACTCACTTAAGCGATCTGCCCGGAATTTGAACAAGCCGGTTAATGTTTTTCGGAACGCAATATCTTGAGATATACTACTCGGTTTTGGGCATATAAACTGTCTATGGAAAGCTCAAGACTCAAACTTTAACTTATCTTAAAAACGATTTAAGCTTGGGAAAAGGTCTAATTTTAACCCAACATAGGAGCAGCCCCTAACTTCTAATTCTGGAAAATTTCCAGAATTTCTGTCCTTCAAACAAACACCTATAACTTGCTCATCCGACGTCATATGAACGCATACTATACCATTCCGGAAAGCTTAAACAGTCCCCTAAAACTTTCATGTTCAGACCCGACGCTATATCAAACTCTAACTGGACGAGAAATAGCCATTTCCATTCTACCGTCACTAAATTTCCAGATTCGTACGGTTTTACGGTTTTGGTCATAATTTCTCAAATACACAACGAAAAGCCGATCCGTAAAAATCGGGTGTTAGCTAACACTTTTGTCCATCTAATTAAACTTTAATGTTGCCAAAAATCATTTCCTTTACTTCCTGGAAAACACGAATCCAACCAGCATAAACCTTTATGTTCAAACACTCACATGCATGCTTAAATCTTTGTGATTTAGCCAAGGATTCTTCAAGAAACACCATATTACCCTTATATACACAGAAACTCAACATTAAAAAGTCAAGAGAACACCAAATACATCTCTTTTAAACTCATGCATCCTTATAGCCAAACCACATTCACAATCTAGCACCAATTCACACATGCAACACCACAATACTCTTTTTAATCCCCATTTACACATAATCTATAAACATGCACCTTGAATATACTAACTTTTCCATACTACCACAGAGAATTAAACCTCTAAAACTACATGCATGCTTATTTTCATAAGAAGATCACTTAAAACAATCAAGATAACAAGGGTTTAACAAAAACTCACCCACTCTCTTCCTTCAACTTGAGAACCTTCCCTCTTTCCTTGATGAATTCAAGAATACCACTCTAATTTATGGAAATAACATCATTTAAAAAGAAAACTCAGATTATAACTTAGATGTAGCTAGAAAAAAAAATGGAAGGAGAGAACCAAGAGGAAGATGATTACACTTGAAAATGAAAAAGAAGAGAAAAGATGATGATGATGGTGTCGGTGGCCGGCGGACAGCAGGCGGCAGAGGGGGGCTGGCGAGAGAGAGGGGGAGCCAAAGGGTCACACCTACAAGAGCTTGAAAGATATTTTGAGTTTTGAAAAAAAATACTTTAACTTGCTACCTCCTCCTACCTATTTATACAATTGATTCACTTAAACCCACTCCCTCCTCCTCTCTTGTCTTGGCCGGTCCAAAGGGGTCCCGAAAGGCCCATGATTTTCATCAATTTAATCCCCCATACTTAACATATAAATTCCCTAATTCAATTACCCAAAATATGAAACCCATTAAATTATCCAAAATAATGCACATAAAACTTATCCATGGTGACCCATAGTAATCGTAGCTCTCATTTTTCTTTTTATAAGTAACAACTCAAAACATCTAGTAGGATCATCCTAAAAAAGAAAGAGTTGAGCCCGATTAGAGTATTTTTAATATGCTCGAGAGGAGATACTATTAACGAAGAGAAATTCCTAGAAGATTAGAAAAGGAACGCGTTGCACTGTTCAAGCCCTGCAAAAACGTACACTGGTTAAAAAAAAAGAAAAATAAATAAAATAAAATAGAATCATAAAGGAAAAGAACTAAGGAGCACGCGCTTCATTTAATCTACCAATTAATTCTTTTCTAACTTTGATTAACGACGTTAATCACACGTATTAAAGGGGGATTTTTCTTTGGTTGTTACATCTTACTCCCCTTAAAAGAAGTTTCGTCCCCGAAACTTAAAGCTACTACCCTCATATTCTCGCTGCTTTACCTTAAAACAAATGGGGATACTTGTTTCGCATGTCTTCCTCGGTTTCCCAGGTAGCCTCCGAGGTAGAATGATTAGTCCACAATACTTTTACTAGTGGGATCTCTTTAAAGCGCAACTGCTTGATCCTTCGATCCAGGATTTGCACCGACACTTCTTCGTAGGACAGGTTCTCGGTGAGAGTTATTGGTTCAGGCTCAATCACATGACTCGGGTCGGGTACATATTTACGCAATTGTCATACATGAAACACATCATGAATATGCTCCAAGTCCGTCGGTAACTCCAACCTATAAGCTACCGGGTTAACTTTTTCGATAACCGAATAGGGCCCGATGTATCTAGGACTTAATTTTCCCTTGATGTTGAACCTCCACACCCCTTTAGAGGGTGAGACTTTTAGGAAAACCTTGTCGCCTACCTGAAATTCTAAGGGCCTCCTTCTCTTGTCTGCATAACTTTTCTGTTGGCTTTGAGCCGGTCTTGATGTGCTGCTGGATCACCCGTACCTTATCCGTCATATCCTGTATTAGTACAGGCCGCACTATCAGGGTTTCATCTATCTCACTCCAGCACAAGGGAGACCTGCACTTTCACCCGTATAGGGCCTCGAATGGCGCCATTTGAATCGTGGCTTGATAGCTATTGTTGTAGGAGAACTCTACCAAGGGTAAGAAGTCCTCCCAACTTCCTTGGAAATCCAGCACACAAGCTTGTAGCATATCTTCTACGATTTGATTCACACGCTCCGTTTGGCCATCCGTCTCTGGGTGATAAGAACTGCTGAAGTTCAATTTGGTGTCGAACGCTTTTTGTAAGGCTGCCCAAAATCAGGATTGGAATTTAGTATCTCGATCAGAGACGATGTCCTTCGGAATACCATGTAACCTCACTACCTTTCTCACGTAAATGTCGGCTAACTTATCCACCTTCCAATTGTCATTTATTGGAATAAAATGGGCAGACTTGGTCAATCTATCCACAACGACCCATATGGCATTCTTCTTGGCAACCGTTAAGGGTAGACCCATGATAAAGTCCATTGACACAGAATCCCACTTCCAGGTGGGTATCTCCAAAGGCCTTAGCTCCCCTGAGGGCCGTTGATGCTCGATTTTCACCTTTTGACAGGTAAGGCACTTATCCACAAAGCTCGCGATGTCCCTTTTCATATTAGGCCACCAAAACTTCTCCCATAGGTCTCGATACATCTTTGTGCCCCCTGGGTGTACCGAGTATGGGGTGTCGTGTCCTTCTTGCATGATCCTTTCTCGAAAATTTTGAGCTCCGGGTACACATATTCGGTTTTGAAATCTCAGGGTTCCATCCTCGTGAACCACAAATCCCGGCATCTTTCCTTTTTCCACTCCCGCCCGTATGTACTGTAGATGCTCATCATTGATCTGTTCCCTTTTGATTTCCTCTAGGATGGAAGGCTGCACTTGAAGTTCCGCTAGTCGTGCTTGTACATAGCCAGTGGCACCATCTCTATCTCTGCCTTGCGGATTTCTTGTCGAAGCTTTGGCTGTGCCTCCTTTGATGTCTCATCCTCATGTTGATTCTTCCTACTTAAAGCATCAGCCACTGTGTTTGCCTTTTCAGGGTGATATTGGATATCCAAATCATAATCTTTGAGGAGCTCTAACCACCTACGCTGCCTCAAGTTCAGCTCTTTCTGAGTGAAAATGTACTTAAGACTTTGGTGATCGGTGAATATCTTGGTATGAGCGCCATACAAGTAGTGCCTCCATATCTTTAAGGCAAAGACTATTGCCGCTAATTCTAAATCGTGGGTCGGGTAATTCAATTCATATGGCTTTAGTTGCCTCGAGGCATAGGCTATAACTTTATTATTTTGCATCAAAACACAACCCAACCCTCGTTTAGAGGCATCACTATATATAACATACTCTTCTCCTTCCACCGGCAAGGTTAATATAGGCGTTGTGGTGAGTCTCCTCTTGAGTTCTTGGAACGCTTTTTCGCACTTCTCTGACCATTCAAACTTGGTCGTCTTCTTTAGCAGGCTAGTTAAAGGTAGCACGATCTTTGAAAAATCTTGTATGAAGCGCCGGTAATACCCGACCATCCCCAAAAAGCTTCTCATCTCCGTGATGGTTGTGGGCCTGTTCCAATTTGTGACTGCTTCAACCTTCTGCGAGTCCACCTTGATCCCATCCTTAGTCAATATGTGCCCTAAAAAGGCTACCTCCTCAAGCCAAAACTCGCACTTTTTGAACTTGGCATATAAGTGCTGATCTCTTAAGGTCTGCAGTACCATTCTGAGGTGCTGCTCATGCTCTTCCCGGGGTTTTCGAATAGATTAATATGTCATATACTACCACAAACTTATCCAAGTATGACCGGAAAACCCGATTCATGAGATCCATGAAGACTGTCGGGGCATTGGTAAGACCAAAAGACATTACTATGAACTCAAAATGCCCATAACGGGTCCTAAAGGCTGTCTTAGGAATATCCTCAGGCTTGATTCTCAACTGGTGATAACCAGACCTCAAATCAATTTTGGAGAATATGCCGGCTCCTTGCAATTGATCGAACAAATCATCAATTCGCGGTAAAGGGTACTTATTCTTGATGGTGACCTTGTTCAACTCGCGATAATCGATACACAGCCTTAAGCTTCCATCTTTCTTTTTAACAAACAGAACCGGGGCTCCCCATGGCGACACGCTCGGTCGAATAAAGCCTAACTGGAGTAACTCGTCCAGTTGGATTCTGAGCTCCTTCAACTCCGCAGGGGCCATGCGGTAGGGTGCCTTGGAAATTGGTTGTGTCCTTGGAACGAACTCTATCTCAAAATCAATCTCCCTCCTCGGGGGTAATTCGGTTAATTCCTCGGGAAAAACATCCGGAAATTCTCGTACCACCTGTATGTCCTCCATCCTCAGTTCCTTTAATGGATCTACTGATACGTAGCATAGATAGGCCTCCGCGCCTTAGCGTATGAGCTTCTTTGCTTTCATCAAAGATATAGTCCTACAACTAGCCTTTCCCGACTCACCCTTAAAATGGATCTTGCCTCCCATCCAGCTTTTCAAAACTACTACCCCCTCATCACACTTGATTTTTGCCCCGTGCTTAGCTAACCAATCCATGCGCAAGATGACTTCAAACTCATCTATATTTATGACGATAAGATCGACGGGAAAACACTCATTTGAAATCTTAAGGGGAACTTGTTCAAACGCCCTATCACATATCATGACCTGACCGTTTGGTAATCTTATTTGATATGCTACTGCAGTTTCATGACTTTGTAAACTTAGCTTAGGACTAGCATGCATAGAAATAAATGAATGTGAAGCACCCGAATCGAATAAAACATATACAGGCTTGGAATTGATGAAAAGAGATTCGGTAACCACTATACCCGAGGTAGTTGCTTCCTTTCTCCCCATCAAGTATGCTCTTCCCACGTTGGCCTGAGTTGGTGGAGGAGGTGCTGATCGTGGCACGTGCATCGGTCGGGGATTAGCCGCGCTTGGGTTTGCTTGTCGCTTCGGGCATGCCACTGCCCGATGTTCGCTGCTCCCACACCATAAGCATTTGTCTGTCCCTACCCGACATTGATTCGTGGAATGGTTGGTTCTTCCACATTTCCTGCAGGGCTCAGAAATGATGTGATTACGAATTGGGGGTGGATTGTTCCTCCGTGGGGGAACCACTTCGTTCGAAGCCCTGTTGTCTCTCCACTTCCTCTTAGGTCTAGCTTGGGTTTCTCTCTCCTGATACGCACCCCGTAATTCCTTTTTCACCCTCTCCACTTCCGCGACACGTTCATAGAGTTCCTGCATAGTCTTGAAGGGTTGTCCCGCTAGATGACTTCACAATTACGGCGCCAAGCCTCCTTCGAACCTAGAGATCTTCATAGGTTCCGTGGTCACGTGATCAGGTGCGAAGCGCGCCAACTCATTGAACTTGGCCGCATACTGCATCACAGTCATATCCGGCCTAGTCATCTTCAACTCCAGAAACTCCTTCTCTTTTTGTCGTTGCAGTGAGAGGGGATAAAACTTCTCCCTCAAATCTCCCAAGAATCCTTCCCATGATAGCTCCACCTGCTTATTTGTCCTTCATAGTGCTCCACCACAAGTCTGCTTCCTTAGCCAAGTAGAATGTGCCAATAACAACCCATTTCTTCTTGGGCACTTCGAGTACCTCGAATATATTTTCCATTCCCCTTATCCAATCTTCAAGCTCAAAGGGGTTGAAACCTCCTGCATAAGTCCGAGGGTTCCTTCTAGCTACTTTGTCAGCATAGTCTTCCTCCTTCACCCCACTACTTCCTTCAGCATTCGTATTAGGAATCCTACGAAGGAGTTCTTGGATAACTTGCCCTAAAACCTCGGGGTTATAATAATTAGGTGAGAGGGTCCGGTTAACCGAGGATACCAGTTCAACGTGTGAGGCCCCTTGATATCCCTGAAGTTGCAGGTTAGCCTCGCGGTTATCGGCCGAGTCTTCTCCATGTTCATTTTGAGGTTGCCCGTTGTTAGAAGCATTAGACACTCTACACAATACACGTCAAAAATTTAGGTTTTGTCACCATATTAACCAAGTTGCCGTGCTTCCCAAAATTAACAAAGGCATCATAATGCATGCATATATGTATATACTATCATTCATTCACACCACTGTGTGTGCATTGTCGGATGACCAGCGCCTTAACCACCTGTGCATGAGTCATACTTCATAAAACAAAATAATTTAACCCTTCATGGAAATTTCACAATACATGAATAGTTCATAGCCACAATACGTTCATACCACAAGATAGTCTCCAAACCCTCAATGGCACAACCTAAAGGTCAATTGTTTGCAATCCAACCTACATCAATGTTCCACAAAACATAACAAAGTTCAAAGTCCACAAAATATCCCTAAACCCCATTCGTGGTCCCTACTGAACCTGAGCTCCCTAAGAGGGATGGTAGTCGGAGTCATCAGCATCGTCGTTGTCCTCGGTGGCATCGCTCTTCTCGGTCTTGGGGTTGGTCGGGGGTTGACTTGGCTCCCCACTATGGTCCGAGCTAATCTCCACAACCATGGGCTCGGGTGCTGGGGACACAGGAAGGACCTCCACCTCGTTAGAGGCATGGGATAGGTTGTGGGAAGGTTGTGCTTCCTCCTCCTCTTCGTCCTCCATGGGCTCTTCCTCTTCTTCTCTTTCCTCCTCCTGGATCGGCTGAGGCGCGGGGTTGGCAGGTGGGGGAGGTGCTGCCGCTTCCGCTTGGATGTGATGCGGCCCGAACATATCCACAAAGTAATACAGGATCTCCCAAGGCTCCATGTCCCAGCAGATCGCCCGATCTTGTAAGGTCAGCTCGAAGGTCACCACGGACCACGCTCCCAAAATACCAAAACGCTCAGCATGCGTTCCCTGATCATAGTAGTAAATGAACGAATAGTACCTCTCTCGAAACCTCCTCCATGGAAGGACATAGGGAAGGGTGCTCAACAGACAGTGCGCCCTTCGCACTGGATCATGGTAGATGGAATCTGGATTCTCCCGTCGTACATCGAACTGAGCCACCAGCTCGTTAATATGGTCAATCACACTGCCTCCGGGAGGCATGAAAGTCGCGTATGGGTTAGGAAGTTTGTCGGCCATCTACATATTACACAAGATAATTAGAAGGAAAGAAAGATAAAGATAATTACTAACGTAACCCAGGACCTTATTTCACAAATCTTTTAGTCCAGGCGGACCCTCTTTCCTTAGGAACTACAATACCCCAACTTATTTAATCCTTAAGGTACTTCATAGGATTCACATATATTCATATGCCCATGGTTTTTGAAAGAAAAGAAAATTCCATTAAGGACTTATAAGTTTTCACCAATTCAAGACCTTTACACCATCAAGCATACTTAACCTCAATGTCACAGGCAAAAGGCTTTTCCCCTTTTTCTACTTTCTTTGACTCAATTCGCATATGTCATCCTCGAATCAATTAATAAGGCTCTCTATTTTTCATTATATTGATCACTTAACTCCTTCTTGCCCTACTTTTTCCCTCCTAGAGGTTCCTCTCTTTTCCTGAACTAACTCATTACTTAACCTAATGATCAACAACAGATAATCACCTGAGAGTACTATCGCCGCCCATGGAAATGGACTAGGCTAAGATTTCACACACCACGCCATGAGACTTTAACCAACAACTAACTAGACCACCATAACAAGACATTTCAAATCACCAAGGTAGAAGACTCTTAAGATCATACAACCCAAGTAAGTGGAAAATTAACATACAAACCATTCATTACCATACACCACAAGACCAAAAGCCACAACAATTCCTAATCATTTCATCACACCCCTAACCCTTTTTCCTATAAAACTTCCAAAAAGCTCTATGATCACCTGGATACCACCTAGGTTGTCTTTGGGTTCTGCCCGTCGGTGACTTTGCCCTTGCCTTTCCCTTGCGGCCCTAAAAGTAACAGACAACTTAAAAAGTGAGTTTACTCAGTACGAATACTACCGGAATTAAATAAAAAAACAGTAAATAAAACTTTAACTTCGTTACACCTAGGCGCGCGACTCCATTTAGTAGATAATTCAAGTAAAGTTCGAAAGAGAAGAGCTTAATAAGTCAACTTACAAGGAATCACATTTTTGGTAACCCCCTAACTTCATGACACAAATACCTTAACTTAATAGGGTAACCGATCATAGGTTGGTTAGACGTGTAAAGGAATTAAACTTTCAATGGTAAACTTGCAAGGCTAGGAATACAACCAAACATTTATAAAAGAGCATAAAATCATACAAAGCTACAAGAGTATTGATTTTAAAACAAATACGAGAGTAAAAGTTCAACAAAGGGAGATGACATGATACGGTAGAACTTTAAACATGGGTGCCCCTACTTGCGATCATCGGCTTAGCCTCCATATGCGCATACCCGGACCGATCGGGAGGTCCAGATGGTGGATATCTATCCTACTGGCCAGATTTTCCTGGTGTACATCTAAGGCACAAATAAATTCTCATGAGGTGCTCAAGGCACGTGAACATGGTGTGTACTAAAACACTATTTCCTTGGTGTGCTTTTACGCACATAAATCATGGGCGGAGCTTTACAACTTATGACAATTTCTAATTTCTTGGAAAACTTTAACCGTAAAGATAACCTTTAATTAAAACTAGACATCAAACATTAAAAGAACCTTCTTCAAGTAAAATTAACTTATAAAAAGGCTTCTTAGAAAGTAACCCTTGACTTTTCGTACCCAAACATAAACTAGGTGTTTACAAAAAGGGGGAAATTTTCTTCTTTAATTTCATAACACAATACTAGGTCTTAAAGCATGGAACTCACTTCTAAAACCCGAAATTTTTATTCATAAAAGAGCACCATTCACATAGGCTTGTTTAGTAATAAAATTTCAGCATGTAAGTATATAAGTAAGACCACTTTAGCGCACAAATAAGATAATACGAGAATAAATAGCTTAAATACATGTTTAGCATAGAAGCTAAGTAGTACACGTACCTGAAAACGGAAACCACCAACGAGCAAGGGCTTGAACAGTGCACGAGCAACGCTCACTTGAGAAAGAGGAAGAAATTTTTTAGAGTTAGACTTTCTCATCTAGTTAGGAGAAGGGTGAAGAATTCTTAAAGAACACTTTCGGTTCGTAAACTAAAAGAATTTTCCTACATTTACAAGGAGGAAGGTAACTATTGCTATAGATATCGGATTGCCACATAAGAGTACTTTTTGGAAATCTTAGGACGCGACCCACAACTTTATAGTTAGCCCCGGAGGCTAAAAACATGAACACAAGGGTCAAAACACTCACTTAAGCGATCTGCCCGGAATTTGAACAAGCCGGTTAATGTTTTTCGGAACGCAATATCTTGAGATATACTACTCGGTTTTGGGCATATAAACTGTCTATGGAAAGCTCAAGACTCAAACTTTAACTTATCTTTTCACCACCAAATGATTTAAGCTTGGGAAAAGGTCTAATTTTAACCCAACATAGGAGCAGCCCCTAACTTCTAATTCTGGAAAAATTCCAGAATTTCTGTCCTTCAAACAAACACGTATAACTTGCTCATCCGACGTAATATGAATGCATACTATACCATTCCGGAAAGCTTAAACAGTCCCCTAAAACTTTCATGTTCAGACCCAACGTTATATCAAACTCTAACTAGACGAAAAATAGCCATTTCTATTCTACCGTCACTAAATTTCCAGATTCGTACGGTTTTACGGTTTTGGTTATAATTTCTAAAATACACAACGAAAAGCCGATCCGTAAAAACCGGGTGTTAGCTAACACTTTTATCCACCTAATTAAACCTTAATGTTGCCAAAAATCCTTTCCTTTACTTCCTGGAAAACACGAATCCAACCAGCATAAACCTTTATGTTCAAACACTCACATGCATGCTTAAATCTTTGTGATTTAGCCAAGGATTCTTCATGAAACACCATATTACCCTTATATACAAAGAAACTCAGCATTAAAAAGTCAAGAGAACACCAAATACATCTCTTTTAAACTCATGCATCCTTATAGCCACATCCACATTCACAATCTAGCACCAATTCACACATGCAACACCACAATACTCTTTTTAATCCCCATTTACACATAATCTATAAACATGCACCTTGAATATACTAACTTTTCCATACTACCCCAGAGAATTAAACCTCTAAAACTACATGCATGCTTATTTTCATAAGAAGATCACTTAAAACAATCAAGATAACAAGGGTTTAACAAAAACTCACCCACTCTCTTCCTTCAACTTGAGAACCTTCCCTCTTTCCTTGATGAATTCAAGAATACCACTCTAATTTATGGAAATAACATCATTTAAAAAGAAAACTCAGATTATAACTTAGATGTAACTAGAAAAAAAAATGGAAGGAGAGAACCAAGAGGAAGATGATTACACTTGAAAATGAAAAAGAAGAGAAAAGATGATGATGATGGTGTCGGTGGCCGGCGGACAGCAGGCGGCAGAGGGGGGCTGGCGAGAGAGAGGGGGAGCCAAAGGGTCACACCCACAAGAGCTTGAAAGATATTTTGAGTTTTGAAAAAAAATACTTTAACTTGCTACCCCCTCCTACCTATTTATACAATTGATTCACTTAAACCCACTCCCTCCTCCTCTCTTGTCTTGGCCGGTCCAAAGGGGTCCCGAAAGGCCCATGATTTTCATCAATTTAATCCCCCATACTTAACATATAAATTCCCTAATTCAATTACCCAAAATATGAAACCCATTAAATTATCCAAAATAATGCACATAAAACTTATCCATGGTGACCCATAGTAATCGTAGCTCTCATTTTTCTTTTTATAAGTAACAACTCAAAACATCTAGTAGGATCATCCTAAAAAAGAAAGAGTTGAGCCCGATTAGAGTATTTTTAATATGCTCGAGAGGAGATACTATTAACGAAGAGAAATTCCTAGAAGATTAGAAAAGGAACGCGTTGCACTGTTCAAGCCCTGCAAAAACGTACACTGGTTAAAAAAAAAAGAAAAATAAATAAAATAAAATAGAATCATAAAGGAAAAGAACTAAGGAGCACGCGCTTTATTTAATCTACCAATTAATTCTTTTCTAACTTTGATTAACGACGTTAATCACACGTATTAAAGGGGGATTTTTCTTGGGTTGTTACAGGACCAAAGTGATGGTGCTAGAGGTGGAGATGTTCAAGGGTTGAAGTCATGCATGCCATGGACGTGACCAACCTAGTCACGACCGTGACTCTCCTTGTTGGGGAAGTTTGGCTGGAGGTTAGGATGTCATTGGCGCGACCTCCCTGGTGTAGACACTAGGATTTGCACCGACACAATCCCGACCCGCCAAATTCAGCAAGTCATTTGGGCCCAACACCAAAATGGGTCATTGGGGCCATAAAATCAGCAGTGTAGGCCCAGCAGAACAACACAACTCGCCTACTTAAAATAAAACCCACATGGGTTTTAATTCTCAGAAGTAGCCCAAAAGAAAACAAGCGGGGCGCCTCCGGGCCAGATGGATATCAAAACCCGCAGGGGTTTTAAACTCAGGAGCAACGGGTCGTTTTGGCCGGCCATGTCAGCGATCCGTGTGACAAGGTTGAAAACCCGCTTGGTTTTTGTGATTTCTGGCGCCAATTTTCTTCCCATGTAGATCCCTTGATCATAGCCCCACGTGGGTTGACTTGCCTTGACCTCCCAAAACCCACATGGGTTTTGATTGTGCATGGATAGGGACATAATTGTAAGGATGTGTCCCCCTCCACTTCCCTCCAAAAATATTCATCCCTTCACCTATAAATACCCCTTCCATTCAACCCTCATTTCATCAACTATTATCATCTCTTCACCTAAACTCTCTCAAAATTCTACCACCCATACCCCCTCTCTAATTCCCTTATAATCACTCTTGTCATTACCATATCATCCTTATGATACCAACCTTATAGCCATCTTCATACAAACCCTTTCATCCAAGCTCCAAGATAAGATCAAGACAAGGGATCATTCTCCAAACAACTTTAAGCTAGGTGTGCTTTTCATTACATTGTGTTTACTTATGTATTTTGCATTTTAATTCTTTCATTTGTACTTTATTTCTTTGTAAAAGAGAACCTCTTCATTTTATATTGCACGTTCGAAATGTAACTTTGCGAAATTAATTAAACTTCTCCCCGCTCTCTTTCACTTCAATTTCGATTTTAGTAGAGTCTATTTTCTAACAGGCGGATTCGAGAGTTCTTATAATTCTCGAATCCGTAACCTTACCCCCGAACTTATAAATCAGGTTTCGTAGACCAGAGTTATTTATTTAATTTTATGGTTTGTCAGTTTCCTTAAATCGGCTGGAAAATCTTTAACCCTTTTTTGCAATCCGTTTACTTATCTACAATATTTGCATTTGCATGAAAATAGTTTTAAAAAATGATTTAATACATTCTTCTCACCAATTCAAGGCTATACCTGAGAGAAATGGGGCAAAAATTGATAAAACCCCTGCGGGTTTTATCAATTTCCATCCACCTTTCTCTAGGCCGAGGAAACAAGAGGCCCAGTCCAGGAATTGTCAAAACCCCTGCGGGTTTTGACGAGTTCTGGTGGCCCGCTTGCTCCTTCTTGGGCCTAGATCTGGTGTTTGGGCCGATATCAAATCATTATTAAAATATTTTGTGCGATTTCGAATATTAAAATAATAAAAACGGATTTGTAAATAAATAAAGTTTCATAACCCCGAAAATGAATTTCGAAAATACAATATCCTTATTTAAGGATTAAGCAAGTCGGCTCCTGATCACCTAAGTAGCGTATCAACGGAAAAAGGGGGTCACCCTTTTCCCGGGGTCCTACAAATTGGCGACTTCACTGGGGACTTAAAACTTAAAAAGAGGGTAAAACTTGAACAAATCGAATTGATTTGAAATTGTAAAAGGGAGAAGTTGATTTATTTCGCAATTTTATTATTCTTTTTAGGCATCCTTTACATACCGGGCCACTAATTGGGTCTTTTGACACGTTAGCGCAAAGACGACGGTTTAAGTATTAACTAGGACTCTTCCCCCGAGAGCGAGCGACCACTACTTGTGTGATGCACCCTACATCGCCAAGCATTTGGTCTCTCCTCTCCCCATCTTATACTCAAAAGGCTTCCTTGAAGCCCGACAAGCAACACCTCACACTCCTTACCCACAAATTTTTAGGGGTAAGGTGAACCGAGGTGAGAACGTGCGGTAGGCCATGTCAACCTAACCATGGTAATCCATGAATATAGAGCCTTGGTTTATGGTACCCTTCATGTTGTGTACTATATGCTATGTGTACACCTTCCCCTTTCTTTTTTGTAAAGAGTCGACTCTAGTTTAGACGTTTCGTGTTAGTCCATGTAAAATTCATTGGGTTGAGAAAAATATTGTTTATTAATTAGTATAATCAACTCAAAGGCATTGTGGTTAGCCCAAGTGGAAGGACCCATTTATGTTCAAGAGTTGATTATTTTAATGAATAAAAATTGACTCGCCTTTGATGATAGGGTTTATTGCTTTGTGGTGTTGGGTTTAAGACTTATTTACGATGAGTGCCTTAATTTACAACTCGGTGTTGCCATCAATCAAATCCATTTAACCAAAAAAATATTTACAGTTTGGTGTTTTTTAGTAGAGCTTAATCTATATGCATAGGTGTAATGATTGAAAATGAATATTTAACAATTAAAATTGAATTTGGTTGATTTTTTAATTTTCCCATTAACTTTTCCTCCATTTATAAAAAGTTTTTGAAAATTATACTAGCTTTACTTCAAAGTTGAATTTATTTATGCTTGTATGTCAGTACGTGCTTTATTATTCATAAATATATTTAGATGCTCAATTGCCTCCTCACGCTGAAAGTTGCTCAAACACGAAGCCCGACTTCTCCCATCTCCTCCCCTAAAACATGCTCAGAATGTTTGCTATCTCCTCCCATCTCTGACCGCGTATGGTGGACGACTGTCCCAGGCGACCGGCGACTCCTGTCTCCGACGCAATTGTCCCCGTCGACCTGCAGTGCTGCGACTCCCAGTGCATGTCATCTGAAAAGTTAGGGTTCACTGCAATTATAACAGGTATGATTTATGAAAATTTTTAGTTTTTGAATTGGTGGAAGAATTGATGAAATTAGGGTTTTGGTTGGGGTACAATTTGAAAATTTTGAAGGCATGAGTTGGTAGGTTGTTATTTGTTTGGGAAGAGATTAGAACTGAATCAAGGGTTTGTGTTTATTTCAAGCGTATGGAAGCAGATTAGGGTACTGTTGGGCTATTGTGACAATTTTGGGTAACTTTGTGTGATAATTGATAGCTAATTTTATAGCAGTAGATGATATTGCGATTTTTTTTTGGAGTGTGAATGTTTTTGATCGATAGCTAGCTAAATTGTGATTTTTTTTTTTTTTTGCATTTGTTAGGTTAATTCCAACTTTTCTTTTTTATTGCAATTTGAAATTCTATCTGATGATTTTTTCTATTGCTTACACAAATCACCTAGTAGAATAAAATTATATTTTGAGGCTACAAGTTACATACCTTGAGTAATTTTCAAATTCAGCTCACATTTCTTTTTCAATTGTCTATCTAGCTTAGCAGTTCAATCTTCGTTAATGAATATTTGAAATATTTTTTTTTGTGTTTTTTAGTTTCAGAAAGGTTCTTATGATGATATGACCCTGGCAATTTACAGATTGATTTTGTTCTTCTAATTTGAATATAAAAATGAATATGCTAAGTGGGGTATTTTTCTTATTTTTTTTTAAAAATATGTGAAAATAAGTTAATCTAATCCATTACCATATGGGAGTACTAGAATTTAGCGCCGACAAAAATTCGTGTCCAGGTAAATTGGGGTCAGTCAAATTCAGTCAACGTCGAACTTGGGACGAGAAATTCATGTCCAGACCTGGTTTTCATTCGGGTCGGACAATTCGGGTTTGGAATAATTTCTTTGTTGTGACCCCTTATATGGAATTCTGAGAAATATCGAATCTATGTAACTTTCATTATGTGCTTCAAGATCTTCATGATGCTAGTCTTTTATAGATCCTTTTGGATCTGTCGAACGAAAAAAGTGTTTATGAACGGTCAATCTGGTCCCAACTGATGAATCCTTCTGTCAGCAGTGGGCTGGAACTAGTGTAGATTGCAATGTAATGAATGGTTGCTCGCCTTGTTCTATTTATTGTTATTATGCTTGAATTATTACCAATTTCTGTTTGCTAATTGGCTTTTGGAGATGGGTGGTTTTATTGCTGGATGGTGGATTGATATATGGCAAGAAGAATGAAGCCAAAGATGTAGATGCATAGCTTATTCTTGTAAGTTCAAACTGATGTTGGACCCTTTTGTGAATTGAAAAAGATTTAGTTTTACTTTCCCTTGGTTGAGTTAGATAGATGTATGAACTAGTTTATGTTCTGATAATTTAGTGAACTATAGAAACATCATGGTTTTTTTTTTTGTTGAATTTGGCTTATACACCAGAGTTGGTTGAGAAATAAAACTACTAATTAATAAAGATACGAGTTTAATTGGAGTTTGATTGTTTTGGGGGGATTTTGTTTCTCTCCAAGTTTGGAGTTTGATTGTTTTGAGAAATAAAACTACTAATAAAATCACTTATGTATGTATATATATATGTATTCTAGGTTTGCATGAAGGAACTTCACTGGAGGAATAGTCCGTTAATAATGTCTCAGTGTGGTTCAAAGGGTTCGCCAATCAATATTAGTCAAATGGTTGCTTGTGTGGGTCAGCAAGATGTTGGAGGGGCTTGAGCTCCGGATGGGTTCATTGATCGAAGTCTGCCACGTTTTCCTAAAATGTCTAAGACTCTTGCTGTATGTTTCCGTGACTTAATTTGCCTTGTAATGTTGCCTTATTTCTTGGATTTTATTTGTTAATGTGTTTGTACAAATCTTCCATATTGATCTATTTGTTGACTATCTTCCATCCTGGTCTCCTGCATGTTCTTAGCATAGAATATGGGGTTTGTTAGTGCTTCATGTGAAGAATTTGGTAGAGCCATTTCTCTGCTTGTTCTTGTTCATTATTATACTAATGTGTGAAAGTCCATTGTAATCCATAGCACTCAATGGTTCATTTCTGAGCTTCATGGAAATTATAACTGGAACCTTAGTTGTTTGTATCATTTTAGGTGTGCTTAACTGCTTATATGTGATGCTTTGAAGAATAGCTAAGTAGCATACACATTAATGCAATTCTGTCCAGTAATGATACTTTCCTGTTTGTACAATGCATGAGAGAGTACTAATTAACTAGAAGACTCGGCAAATGTTCTGTATAATTATATCTAGGAAAATTGCATTGCAGTAAGCTGAACTATAGGGGTTGGGATATTAGTAAACCGAACTTTAGAATTGTATCACAACAAGCTGAACTAGAGAAACCCTTAGATTTTAATGCACCGCCACCAGATTTACAATCCAATATTACGATACTTTGGATTACTAAAATCCAATGTATGACAACATAGTATACTACAAGCTGATATATGATAGTTCGGACTACTACAATCCAATATATTAAATTTTTGGGATTAATATAATACAAGTGTCACGTAAGAAAACAACCCTCCTGTGGTGCCACGTAGGAAAATCTGGTGGCGGTGCACTAAAATCCAAGGATTCAATAGTTCAGCTTACTATGATATAATTCTAAAGTTTGGCTTATTATTATCCCAGCCCCCATATTTCGGCTTACTACAATCCAATTTTCCTTGTATCTAAGTCAATCTAGATTGGATAACAGGATGGGAGACGAGGGTTGAATGGCTGAGATTATCTTCTTCATGCTGGGCTACCAGTGACCTTCACAGACTCATCTAGTGCATGATTAGGTCAGCCCCCCTCCAGCTTAAAGACTAACGGCAGATACTTTGCCCTGTTATATTCTATAGTAATCCGTCCATTCATCAATTAAAAATGTTTCTTTGTCGGAAAACAATTGATTAATCCCTGGTTTTTAGCCTTGTTGTATTTTATGGTAGCGTCTATATGTCAGTTAAAATGTTGCTTTGTCTGAAAACAATTTAAGTTCCATTTTGTTTGCTCCTGGATCACTTTGGATTGATAACAAGATTCCTTCGAAGCTAATAGTATTCTTTGATTCTTATGCAGGCTAAGGGATTTGTAGCTAATTCATTCTACAATGGTTTGACAGCTACAGAGTTCTTTATTCATACAATGGGAGGAAGGGAAGGCACCATCATTTCTCCTACTTCTGCTGGGTATGTCTTCTTTTCAGTGCTTTGGAATTGTTCTTTTCAAGTAGTATAAGCAGCTTTTTGGTGATTAAGTGAGTGTTAATTGTTGCTAATTAGTGCTGATTGTAGTTAAAGATGTACTAATTAACTTGAAAATATGACCTGGTCATCTGTCATATGATCAAAAGAACAAGACTTTCATGCTGAATATGCCTCAGTTGGGTTCTTTATGATCAATTCTTATGATTTTTTTTAATGAATTCTTGTTGGGGGTTGTTTGTTCATCAGTTTTTATGAATTTTTGGGTGGTTTTTTGTCATTTTTTTTTACCGCATAGCTTAGTTAAGACAACATATATGCAGATTTCGCAATGCTTGCTTTAGTTGAATTAGAAAATCTCTGATGAAATTGGTCTCATTAGAATCAATAAGAAGCACAAAAACTCTACCTTGCTTCATGTATTAGTCTGGTGTCTGAATGTCAGTTTTCTCATTGATGGTTACAGGAAGCTCAAACTCTGAACAATTTGTCACTGTTGTATTCAAAATATACTGCAATAAAACAGGTCATGTTTGGCAAGTTACTGCTAGCTGTTTGTATTGGCTATTTATAGTTGGCCGTTTGAATTGGTTGTTTAGATTGATTGTTTGAATTGACTTCGGACAAAATTGTGTGTGTTAAAGTTAATTATTCTTGAGAAAGGTAATCGTAAAATTTCATTTATAATGATTCAGTGTAATTTGTATCAGTTATATTGACGATATATGACCTAACTTTTACTCTGAATTTTGAGATTGACTAATTTGACCCACCTAAATTTAACAGGACTTGAATTCTGCTGCAATGTTTGTTGAGTTAAGGCAACCTACATCTAGATTAATCTACCAAACTTGCAGAAGCAGGATTCACAGTAGAAGTTGTTGTTTTTTCTGTTTGGTTCTTTTTTAAATTTCCTTCATGAGTGCATTTGCTGATTGTTTGACCCAATTGTCACTCACACTCACATATATATTCAGTGTACCAGCCTAATCGCGACCCTCCCATTTCATCAACAAACAAGCCCATATCGAAAAGATGGAGAATACTAATGCCAGACGGGACTCATGCTGCATACCCTACACTTCGAGCCCTAGCTACCCACGAAATCCCTCAGATTCTCGAGCATTATCGCCAGACAGCTTTGAATGCCATTGAAGCAGGTTTTCCTATGTATACTTCTTCTATTCCACAATAATATCCATTTTTTGACTTTTCACGATCTCCAATTATGAAGAGTGCGGTAAAAGTGGAGGGTACATGGAAGTTACTGGTTTCGGTCCCAAAGTGAGGGAACAAATTTACAAAGTTGCATCTGTAAACTTGTTTCACTTGTTAAAAAGAACTCTCATCTTGACCATGTTTTCACTTTTCAATCGTGTAATATGCTGTAGAGAACTCATGTTCTTAGGCTATCCACATTGGTGTCCCTGGGATTGGGGGATGAGTGGGGTATGAATAATGGAAATAGTATTATTTTAATGGGTGTTGGGGTATGGTATTGTTAATGGTGTCCTTGGAGTTGGGGGATGAGATGAGGGATAAGTGGGGTAGGGAGTAATATTTTATTGGATTATGGGACCCACATGTAGAGTATAATTGTTTTCTTTTTTTTGTATTGGACTATAATTGTTTTCTACAATGATGAAATTGTATAGTTATAATTAATAATTAAAATATTAAAAATTAATTAGAAATGTGAAAATATTGTACTAATATATTTTTATTTTATTATAATTTTTTTATTTAAAAAGTGATTATGTTTAAAATTTTTAAAAATAAATATGTTGATTAATGCAATAGCTAGTATTTAAACAATAAACCTAATGAGTAATATAAAATACAGCAAACAGAAATCTAATTACGTTAAAGATTACATGTTAAAGATTACATTAATAAAAGTCGTCAAAGTACAACCCTGAACAAAATATAAATGCAACATAAAAACAAAGATTAAACTAACAGAACAAGAAATGAAAATACTTAAAAAGAAGTACACAATTAAACACTAGGTACAACATAACTAATTAATACAACTTAATTATGGATAGCGGAATGGATGGATCAGTTATGATTGTACGTAGCTCCATATTTCATCCATATATAATTAACCAACCCATTTTGAAGGCGCATACCTTCCTGTTTATCACGAGTCTCCAGTTTCTTTTTCAACCATTCTTCGAAAACTAGGGTTCGACCAATGGTTGGTGCTATAAGTTCTGTTTCGTCTAACGGTATATCATATTGTGTTGTACCAAAGCTATAGGTGAACGTGTCCCTCTCATCCTCGACTATCATATTATGCAGTATGACGCATGTCCTCATAACCTTCTTCATGGTTGGGACATCCCAAAACCGAGCTGGGCGACGAACTATAGCAAATCGAGCCTTCAAGATTCCAAATGCTCGTTCGACATCTTTTCTATTTGCTTCTTGATGAGTTGCAAATAGCTTGTGTTTGGGCAGCTGAGGTCTTGATATAGATTTGACTAGGGTGGGTCTATACGGATAAATACCATCAGTAAGGTAATATCCACAATTAAAATGCTCACCTCCAGCAGTAAATTGAACTTCCGGTGAGCGGCCTTAGAGTAGATCATCAAACAGCGGCATCGCTCACGCAGTTATGTCATTGTTCGACCCAGCAGCGCCAAAGAACGCAAGCCATATCCAAGTGTCGTACGACGCAACTGCTTCTAGCACAACAGTTGTTGACCCTTGGTGTCCACCTTGGTATTGACCTTGCCACACAACGGGACATCTGTCCCACTTTCAATGCATGCAATCAACACTTCCCAGCATTCCTGGGAAACCACGTTGCTCTGCCACCTGTAGAAGACGGGTCATATCTTGTTCAGTTGGTTTCCGCAAGTATTCCGGCCCAAAACATTGTTGGACACCGTCACAGAAATTGTTGATGCACCGAAAGATTGTTGCCTCCCCCATACGAAAGTACTCGTCCAACGAGTCCGCGCATGCTCCGTAAGCTAATGCCCGCATAGCAACGGTGCATTTTGCAAGGGGGGATGGCCCCAGTTTCCCCGTCGCATCTCTCCTTTGGGTGAAGTACCGGTAATGTTCCCTCAAGGCGTTCACAATACGAAGGAACAAGTGTCGGCCCATTCTGAACCGTCGCCGAAACATTTCATCGGTATACACTGGATTTTCGGAGAAGTAGTCCATGTACAAGCGGTTATTCGCTTCTTCATGGTCACGGCGGATGTGTCTCCTACGACGAGTAGGAGGGAACGCTTGAGGACTACTTGGCCTTCAGTTTGGATAATACGCCTGCACTAACAGTTGTGCCCTCTGGAAAGTCGAACCAGAGCCGGCCTCCTCTTCAATGGCCTCGTCAATAGCCGCATCAAGCTCACGAACTTGATCATTATCAAATGGATTGTAAGACATATTTTGCTTATCGAATGGATTGAAAGACATTTTGGATAACTACTTTGAACCTAGTTTGCAGATATGTGTTTTTAATAAAGTGTTTGCTGTTGGTGCAATATGTTTCCTTTGGCAGTAGTATATATACACAAATGGAAGCAATTGCATGTGAAATTATTTCAAAGATTGAATTATTGTGATAACTTGTGTTGGATTGACTATACATGAAGATATTTGACAGAAATCCACATAATTACTTGCTTTTTCAGAATGAATTGATTATACAATGCTCCATTATGTCAAGTGTGTGGTGGATTGTCAACTTTTCAGAAAAATTTGACAATACACTGATTGGATAATGCAATGCTGCATTATTTCAAATTTGACTGCATGTGAAGATATTTGTTGGATTTGTCAAGTTTCATGACAGATTTGACCACACAATAATACATTATACAAATTAACATAAAACCAAAATGCCAGATAATTAAATACACAAAATATAAACCTCGTAATTAATTAAAAAAAAAATAAGAGCAACGACATATTTAAAATAAAATGAAACTAAAATGTTACAAGCATAATGCATAATTAAAGTTAATAGTCGTTCCTGCTTCATCATTCGTTACTTAATAGGTGCTCCCAGACCATTTTTGCAGTTTCGCATATTTTTCTCTTTGTTCGTCGTCCTGAAACTGTGAGAGATCCATATTAATGGTTTGCATATCCAACTCTCTCTGCTTAACCTTATTGTAATTTTTCTGCTCTTCCAACTCTTGTTGCTTAATCTTCGCATAATTCCTCTGCTCTTCCAACTGTTGCGCCCTCAACTCTGCAAGCCTTGCAAGTGTGTCCACCCTTTTGTCATCATGTGTTGACATTGAACTCAGCTGCTCAAGAACAACATTCGGTGGAGCAAAACTGTCAGAAGATGAAGCCTTCCCTTTGCCCTTCGCCTTCCTTTTTGAAGCATCCTTCCAGTGGGCTACCGGTTGGAGTTTAGTCGGATGTTGCTCTTCCTCGTCCTCATCAATTCATTACACAATTAAATTAGAACCGAACTTGTGTACGCCTACCGGCCGTGTTCTTCGTTCTTTTCGTGAAGTGTTGCGTCTTTTGCTCTTCTTCAATTACGTGCATCTTCTACTTTTCCTCATTGCGTAGTAGTTGCCAACATTTCTCAAGCGTGAATGCCTTTCCCTCATGCAACGTTTTGTATGTCTCCTTGGCTTGGTTGATGTAGTCAGCCTCACTGCAGCCACTCGGGTTGCGGCGTATGACACTTGCATATGCGCAGCAGAAGTCTGTCACAGGCACCCTAATCCTCTTCCAGCGGGCCTTCATGGTTGATGGAGTTCTCCCTTCTGGCCACTGAACATCTGGGCGATTTGCTTTCTCTTCACAAAAGTATTGATACAGCCTATTCTCGAATGTATCTTTCTTCTGACCAGTACCAACTATTGGATCCTTGCTAACATTTAACCATGCGCTAATGACAATTTCATCCTCCAAGTCAGTCCATTCCGCTGCACCTTTTCTAGCTCTCCTGGGCCGTGCTGGAATGACCTCGCTTCTGTTAAGTTCGTTGCCTCCGTCTTCAACTACGAATGGTTGGCTCTGAGATCCAAGCCGAACCACATCATTTCCATCGTCGTTCAGCATCCCAATGAACGACCCTGACGGAGGAGGGACAAATGTGGGGTGGTTTGGTTGAGATAAATATTGTGGGTTTGAAGTTTGGGAGAGATTATGGTAGTAATTCGCATTTAAATCATAATCGTAATAGCTACCATATTGTGGATATTATGGGTTTGAAGTAGGAGAATTTTGTTGGCTATTTTCAGATCTTTTATCACACTAAGGGACACATGAGAGAAGAAGAAAAAAAAGGAAAAATAAAAAAAAGGGGTTGAGGGACGGTTGAGCGTCCCTGGGACGAAAAGGGGGAAAAAGGGGAAGTCAGGCGCGAGTGGGGCGCGTGTGCTGCACCCCCCTTTTTTGTGTTTGGCGCGTGCGCCATACGCGCGTCTGGGCGCGTCTGGGCAGGTTCCCGGTGGGGCCTGCCTGCTCCTTTTCTTTTCTTTCTCTTTTCCTTTCCTTTCCTTTCTCTTTTCCTTTGTTTTTTTTTTTGTTTCAAACGGTTGATTTTTTTTTAATTTGTAATAACAATTTTGTAATTTAAATAATTTATTTAATTATAAATATTATAACTCAAATTGATTTAATGTTTTAATTATGTTTCCTTTTAATGATAATTTAAATAGTTTATTTAAGTATGTGTTAGATTTTTATTTTTGTCTTATTTTTATAGTTAATTAACATGTGATGTTTATGTTTAAATTGGAGCTAAAACTTATCAACTTAGATATATATGTGAAAATGTAATATTATATTTTATTGTCAAATTAATTGTAATATGAAACAATTTTTGTAATTAAAAATCCTTTAAAAAATTAAATGAATTTGACATGGCTATATTTAATATGTATGAGTTTGTTTTTTTCTTAAAAGTTATTATATAAAATGGCATGTAAAATGTTGTAAACTGATTTCAAAATTATATTTGTGAAGGATACGAAAAAACGGCTATATTCCAATGGCTACTTTTTCCAACAGCTATATTCCAACGGCTACTTTTTCTAACGGCTATATTCCAGCGGCTATATTCTAACAGCTAGTTTTTGAAATAACAATGTCTATATATACAGCTTCATGTTTGTTGGCCATTCATCCCCCAATTCTCAACAATTCTCTCCTTCTACTCAATTCATCTTATCATCTCTTAAACAATTTACCCTTGAGGCAGCAAAATGGATAGAAGATCTGGAAATAGCCAACAAAATTCTCCTACTTCAAACCCACAATATCCACAATATGGTAGCTATTACGATTATGATTTAAATGCGAATTACTACCATAATCTCTCCCAAACTTCAAACCCACAATATTTGTCTCAACCAAACCACCCCACATTTGTCCCTCCTCCACGTGGTCGTTCATTGGGATCTTTGAGCGGCGATGGAAATGATGTGGTTCGACTTGGATCTTAGAGCCAACCATTCGTTGTCAAGACGGAGGCAACGAACTTATGAGCGAGGCCATTCCAAAGACGGCCAGAGAGCTAGAAAAGGTGCAGCGGAATGGACTGACTTGGAGGATGAAATTGTCATTAGCGCATGGTTAAATGTTAGCAAGGATCCAATAGTTGGTACTGGTCAGAAGAAAGATACATTCGAGAATAGGCTGTATCAATACTTTTGTGAGGCGAAAGCAAATCGCCCAGATGTTCAGTGGCCAGAAGGGAGAACTCCATCAACCATGAAGGCCCACTAGAAGAGGATTAGGGTGCCTGTGACAGACTTCTGCTGCGCATATGCAAGTGTCATACGCCGCAACCCGAGTGGCTGCAGTGAGGCTGACTACATCAACCAAGCCAAGGAGACATACAAAACGTTGCATGAGGGAAAGACATTCACGCTCGAGAAATGTTGGCAACTACTACGCAATGAGGAAAAGTGGAAGATGCACGCAATTGAAGAAGAGCAAACGACGCAACACTTCACGAAAAGAACGAAGAACACAGCCAACGGGGCGTACACAAGTTCGGGTTCTAATTCTAATTGTGTACGAATTGATGAGGACGAGGAAGAGCAACATCCAGACCAAACTCCAACCAGCCGTCCACCTGGAAGGGATGCTTCAAAAAGGAAGGCGAAGGGCAAAGGGAAGGCTTCATCTTCTGACAGTTTTGCTCCACCGAATGTTGTTCTTGAGTAGCTGAGTTCAATGTCAACACATGATGACAAAAGGATGGACACACTTGCAAGGCTTACAGAGTTGAGGGCGCAACAGTTGGAAGAGCAGAGGAATTATGCGAAGATTAAGCAGCAAGAGTTGGAAGAACAGAGAAATTACAATAAGGTTAAGCAGAGAGAGTTGGATATGCAAACCATTAATATGGATCTCTCACAGTTTCAGGACGAGGAACAAAGAGAAAAATATGCGAAACTACAAAAAATGGCCTGGGAGCGCCTATTCAGTAACGAATGATGAAGCAGGAACGACTATTAACTTTAATTATGCATTGTGCTTGTAACATTTTAGTTTCATTTGATTTTAAATATGTTGTTGCTCTTATTGTTTTTTTAATTAATTACGAAGTTTATATTTTGTGTATTTAATTATCTGGCATTTTGGTTTTATGTTAATTTGTATAATGCATTATTTTGTGGTCAAATCTGTCATGAAACTTGACAAATCCAACAAATATCTTCACATGCAGTCAAATTTGAAATAATGCAGCATTGCATTATCCAATCAGTGTATTGTCAAATTTTTCTGAAAAGTTGACAATCCACCACACACTTGACATAATGGAGCATTGTATAATCAATTCATTCTGAAAAAGCAAGTAATTATGTGGATTTCTGTCAAATATCTTCATGTATAGTCAATCCAACACAAGTTATCACAATAATTCAATCTTTGAAATAATTTCACATGCAGTTGCTTCCATTTGTGTATATATACTACTGCCAAAGGAAACATATTGCACCAACAGCAAACATTTTATTAAAAACACATATCTGCAAACTAGGTTCAAAGTAGTTATCCAAAATGTCTTTCAATCCATTCGATAAGCAAAATATGTCTTACAATCCATTTGATAATGATCAAGTTCGTAAGCTTGATGCGGCTATTGACGAGGCCATTGAAGAGGAGGCCGCCTCTGGTTCGACTTTCCAGAGGGCACAACTGTTAGTGCAGGCGTATTATCCAAACTGGAGGCCAAGTAGTCCTCAAGCGTTCCCTCCTACTCGTCGTAGGAGACACATCCGCCGTGACCATGAAGAAGCGAATAACCGCCAGACATGGACTACTTCTCGAAAATCCATTGTATACCGATGAAATGTTTCGCGACGGTTCGTAATGGGCCGACACTTGTTCCTTCAGATTGTGAACGCCGAGGAACATTACCGCATTTCACCCAAAGGAGAGATGCGACGGGAAATCGGGCCATCCTTGCAGAAATGCACCGCTATCACGGGCATTAGCTTACGAGCACGCGCGACTCGTTGGACGAGTACTTTCGTATGGGAGGCAACAATCTTTCTGCATCAACAATTTCGCGACGGTGTCCAACAATGTTTTGGGCAATACTTGGAAACCAACTGAACAAGATATGACCCGTCTTCTACAGGTGGCAGAGCAACGTGGTTTCCCAGGAATGCTGGGAAGTGTTGATTGCATGCATTGAAAGTGGGACAGATGTCCCGTTGTGTGGCAAGGTCAATACCAAGGTGGACACCAAGGGACAACAACTGTTGTGCTAGAAGCAGTTGCGTCGTACGACACTTGGATATGACTTGCGTTCTTTGGCGCTGCTGGGTCGAACAATGACATAACTGTGCTTGAGAAGTCGCCGCTGTTTGATGATCTACTTTAAGGCCGCTCACCGGAAGTTCAATTTACTGCTGGAGGTGAGCATTTTAATTGTGGATATTACCTTACTGATGGTATTTATCCGTATAGACCCACCCTAGTCAAATCTATATCAAGACCTCAGCTGCCCAAACACAAGCTATTTGCAACTCATCAAGAAGCAAATAGAAAAGATGTCGAACGAGCATTTGGAATCTTGAAGGCTCGATTTGCTATAGTTCGTCGCCCAGCTCGGTTTTGGGATGTCCCAACCATGAAGAAGGTTATGAGGACATGCGTCATACTGCATAATATGATAGTCGAGGATGAGAGGGACACATTCACCTATAGCTTTGGTACACCACAATATGATATACCGTTAGACGAAACAGTTCTGACAAGACTAACCATTGGTGAACCCGATTTTGAAGAATGGTTGAAAAAGAAACTGGAGACTCGTGATAAACAGGAAGGTATGCGCCTTCAAAATGGGTTGGTTAATTATATATGGATGAAATATGGAGCTACGTACAATCATAACTGATCCATCCATTCCGCTATCCATAATTAAGTTGTATTAATTAGTTATGTTGTACCTAGTGTTTAATTGTGTACTTCTTTTTAAGTATTTTCATTTCTTGTTCTGTTAGTTTAATCTTTGTTTTTATGTTGCATTTATATTTTGTTCAGGGTTGTACTTTGACGACTTTTATTAATGTAATCTTTAACATGTAATCTTTAACGTAATTAGATTTCTGTTTGCTGTATTTTATATTACTCATTAGGTTTATTGTTTAAATACTAGCAATTGCATTAATCAACATATTTATTTTTAAAAATTTTAAACATAATCACTTTTTAAATAAAAAAATTATAATAAAATAAAAATATTTTAGTACAATATTTTCACATTTCTAATTAATTTTTAATATTTTAATTATTAATTATAACTATACAATTTCATCATTGTAGAAAACAATTATAGTCCAATACAAAAAAAAGAAAACAATTATACTCTACATGTGGGTCCCATAATCCAATAAAATATTACTCCCTACCCCACTTATCCCTCATCTCATCCCCCAACTCCAAGGACACCATTAACAATACCATACCCCAACACCCATTAAAATAATACTATTTCCATTATTCATACCCCACTCATCCCCCAATCCCAGGGACACCAATGTGGATAGCCTTAGTCTTTATGGTCTAGTAACTCATTATTGAATTTTTATTTCATGTTCTGTCATCTTGAGAATGAGGGGTGGAAACCTGGGATGAGGGTGGCTGGTATTAGAAAAGCACAGACCTTGCTATCTGCAGTGGTTCATTTAATTATGTCAGTTATTTTATCGTCATGGAGTTTTAACCTTAGTTGCAGGATGTAATGCATTTGGAAGCTATGCTGTTTGAGATTGGAATGTAGGTATAATTAGGGATGCCATTAGCTTTATGTTTTTGGGTCCCCCCCCCCCCCCCCCCCCACCAACAGGTTCATGTTGGGGGTCGTCCCTTGTATAGAGTTGATAGGAAACAGAGGTAGCATCAGATCACAAGTCATTTGCTATAACAAAGTCATTGGACACCTTCAACATTGCTGTAAAGAACGACGACGTTCGCTTGTTAGAGTGCCATGGCCAAAGAGACTCTCTAGATTGAAGATTGGGGTGGGAATAAGATGTTTTCCACTAGCATTTCAAGATTGAAAATGGGAGGAGAGAGATAATGAAGAACAATTAGCCTCATATATGTTTTAGTTTATTTTGCTTCTTTCTTATGTAAAAAAAAAAGAAAAAAAGTAAAGACAAAATAGAGAAATGGAACCTCAAATATGCAGTGGCCTTGATAACTCAATTGAGATTAAACATCCAGTGAGCTCTGCTTCTAATATCACCATCGCATAGGAAATCACAACCTTAGATATGCAGTCCAAATCTGTACCAGTATCATCAGCTTCTGGTATAACCAAGTAATATGATGTTTTACCTGCAGGTCTGGTGTGGGGCTCTTGGGTCCAGTCCAAACAATCAGAATTTGCCCAAGTTTGATGAGTATGGAGAAGATTGGTATAACACGTCACCTCGGAAGCTGTGCGAACGAGCACTTAGAGAGTTACCTAAGAAGGCTGGTGAACAACTTGTCATACTGTCTCAGGTACACTTTGCCTCTCTATCCCGTTTCCGAACAACCTGTCGTTCCCTGCCGCTCTTTCGGATGGAAAAATATTCCTGATTCATACTTGTTCATTTTGAAGCAATGCTTAACATTCCTGATTCATACTTGTTCATTTTGAAGCAATGCTTAACTAATGCTTCGCTTCTGACTCTGATTTGTTTAGGTTCTGATGGATGATATTAACACTGGATATGAGTGAGGAGCCTAAGATGGTATGATAAAAAAACCTTCAAAAATTTGCTGGGAGGTGCCATACATTCTTAACAACTGACTCATGGGGGACCACATTTTTTTAATGCACTCAAAGGGGACCAAGTTGTCAAACAAATGGCTCCCAGGTGCCTTTCCGGCCATTTTTCACCGGAATCCATGAAAAGACTAAAATGCCTTTGGGGATGGTTGTGAAAAGACCATGCTGCCCTTATTTCATATTCATTCAATTACAAAAATGAAAAATTATTTGAAAAAAAATATAAAAATGACAAAAGAGACCAAAATTCAAATATGAGGGACAAAATTCACAAATCAAAGATTTTTTTATTGAAAATTAATTACAAAAATACCTAAATTATAAAAATTACAAATATACCAAAAGTTTACTACCAAAACATTTAAAAAATGAAAATTGAAACCTAGCCGCCGTGAGATTTGAGGAGTGCTGAATCCACCTCCACTCACCATCGTCTGACACTCCGACCACCACTGCCAAGCAACCGCCACCATGTCACTGCCCCTGTTGCAAACGCCAAAATTTTTGGTGAAACTGAACCCTAACACCGGGAACTCAAAGTGCGATGTTTGCGCCGCAAAACAAAGGAGAGAGAGAACGGTTTCTGGGTTGTTTTTGGCAACGGTTTGGGCGTTTTCCGGCAAGAATTTCAGCCACCCAAGGTGAGTATAACTCGGATTGGTTAATTATAGTTAGGTTTAAAATTTTTGATTTGATTTTGGTTAGAATCGAGATGAGAGAGATGGGTGTTTGATGAAATGGGTGGTTTGGTGTTTAGGATTTCGATGGATGGTGACTCGATTTGGTGGTTATGGTGGTCAGTGACTGAGTTGTAGGCGGCGAAGATGGATGAACGACGGTTGTCAGGTGATGGTCTGAGACAACTCAATCACTGTTAATGGCGGTAGTCATTGTTGGGGGGTTGTCCAGGTTGTGCAATGGTGATGATGATGGTGATTGATTCTGAATTTTGATACATTTTTCCTTCATTTTTTTTATTTTTTACATATATAATTGAAATAAATTTCACATTATGTTAATTTTGGTAAAAGTATTAAAATTTTGGATAAATATGGAAAAAAACATAGATAAATTTAGGTTGATTGGTAAAATAGGGTAATAACAATAACAATGAATGTTAATAAAATCATATTGAATGTAAATTTAAGTTGAAGACAATTGGGTAATTGGGGAAGTGAAGAATTTTGTTATATAAAGGAGTGAAAAGGAGGCAAACAGGGTCAAATTCGTCATTCTACATCATAAATTCAAAAAATTAGTAACTCTCGCCAACTGTTACCGTTTTCTGGCGTTAACTCGCCTGAAAATCACTTGGCAGTCATTTGTTTGAAAACATCTTCTCCTTTGAGTGCATTAAAAAAATGTGGTCCCTTTCTAGTCAGTTGTTAGAAATGTGTGGCACCTCCCAACAATTTTTTGAAAAAACCTTGGGTTATCTTATTATCGAACACTCTAATCTACAGAGTATTGGAGCTAGTGGATGTTGCAGTTCCAAAAAAATGAAATGGAGCCTCATCGACAAAATATGTAAATTCTGCAAATTCTGGAGTAGTTCACTGAGAATCAGACAGTCTCACTCTCATTGCAACATTCGTGGATTGTGGTTGAAATGTAGAATGCGAGATGGTTTGGGAACATGTTGTACACTTGTATTGTATGAGTAAACCTTATTTTGGCAAACACAAGTATTTGCACGCTCATCACAACAAAAAGGGAATAAAAACAAAAAACATCTCAAAGGTGTTGTATAGGAAACCATATTTGACAGATTTGGTAATGAATTTATTTTTTGAATGTAAGTTTAATATATTGTATGCTTCCCCTTAAGTTCTTGTATCTCCAAATTTGGGAGCCAACTGGCAACTGCAGGAACTATAAATTCTATGAGGATCCTGTCAAACGAGGGTCCAAGCAAATCCATTGTATAACTATAATTTCTAATCATAACCCCTAAACCCAAGGGTTTAAAAAAAAAATCAATGGGAGACGAAATGCAAGACACAATTGTAAAGGGTAGGTGTAAGCTTATACCCTATGCTGGTCACTAACATTTTAGTGTAGCTGTTCATGGTGTGTTAACCCAACATTTGTTCAAGTTAACCCAAAACTTACTGGGTTTACCACCCTCACTACATGGGTTAACCAGTATCAACACCTTCACTACATGCCTCATCTGATTTTAATCTGGTTTAGGTCCATTGTGGTTAACACATACTCAAATTTCTCCCTTCCATACCCTGTGCTGGTCACTAACATTTGAATGTAGTTGTTCATGGTGCGTTAACCCAACATTTGTTCAGGTTAACCCAGAACTTACTGGGTTTACCACCCTCACTTCCTAGGTTAACCACTACCAACTCCTTAACTACATGCCTCATCTGATTTTAATCTAGTTGAGGTTCGTTCTGGTTAACACATACTCAAATTTCTCCCTCTCATACCCTGTGCTGGTCACTAACTGTAACCACAAATTTTTCGAGTCTATAATAAATAAAGACAAGAAAAAATGGACAAATATAATTTGTATTGATATTCAAAGAATGGGTACAATCTCTATATTTTTTTTACAACGCAACAAAAAGAATGAACTCCTCTGATTCGATCTCCAAATGTTTGACTTGACGAGAGACAGGAACAACTTCAATCTTCACCGAGTCTTGTGAATTTGATCTCTAGAGCAACGACACTTTGATGTGTTTGTTGTCGGAGTCTAGAGAGAATGTCTTTTAATAATTAATTTTCCGACCCTTTTAATGAAGGAATACCTCTATATTTATAGAGAATATTATATTGTAGTTGGGCCTTTGACTTGTTAGTCTTCCTGGGCCGTTGATCGGGCCTGCAACTAAAGTTGACTTGGTAGTCCATTTAATTTGAGTTGGTAAATTTGACGGTTGACTTGAGAGTCTATTTGTCGGCTTTTGATTTGGGTTGTTGACTTGCTAGTCACTTGGGTCCAATAAATTTAATTAATTAATCGGGTTAACCCAAATTAATTAAATTAAGTTAATATTATTGGCTTCATCACATTGTTTATTTTTTTTTAATGTCTACAAATTGCCCCCTCGAGACAAGGTCGAGTACACTGTCAAGTGTTTGGCGTCTGAGTGCGACCGTCGTCTCGACATTTTTCTTATTGTACATTTTTTTTTGACATGCCACTGTTTTGACACGCTTTCTCATACTTGTTGACTTCATCTACTATTGTGTCAATGATACTTTTGGCGTCAATATTTAACGTTTAGCAACCAATGTTACTAAAATTTGTATCAATGGAAATTGATTTTGCACGCATGATATTTGACATGGATTAACCAAGATTCTCACTTTTTGTCAATAAACACTTGCCAAGTATGAGCATCCATTGTATGACCATATTCACTTTGATGGGGATTTAGTTCCCAGCAAATGGAAACAAAATCAATAATCTTTATGTGCCATGTTCGTTTCCATTAATTAATGGGAAACAATATTTTCAATCTTCCAACTCTATCACACCCCAATCTCGATAATAAATATTGATTTCACTTGCCAAAGAACGTAATGTTTTATAAAATTCACTTTCCAATAACTGGAAATAAAATAGGAATTGTGCCTAATTTTGATGTGTAAGATTTTATCACAATCTGTCTTCTTTCCACTTTTTTGGCCAACTCCAATTTTACCAAGATATTCCCTTAGGAGAGCAAGTTATCCGGGTACATAAATACGAATCAACCTCCCAACTAATTGTCTTGATTCATTGTTGCTCTTCAAAGCTGTACTGATTTTGTCACCGGCTCCAATTTGATACAGTACAAGGAGGAGGTAATTAAATCACACTATATTATTTTCTTAGTTTGCTCCTTCAATGCTTTGACATCCACTTTCTTGAATACATTGATGATACCAATGTTGTACATGGCCTTCATCTCTTGCTTTTGTTTTTTTATCACCTGACACACATTAAATATATGCCACTTTCAGATCTCTCTTTTCATGCAATCTTCATATATATTCTGCTTCAAACACATCACTACATCATACTTTGATTTTACTTGTATTCGCATGTGTGACAATATACATGCATGTTCCCACATTTCACTTTTGATAACTTTAGCATTTAGATTTTTTTGCTCGTTGAAAACCTCCTTGTTGGTAATAAACACGTCAATTGATAACCGATTGAGCCAATTATCACTTTCTATCCCTTTCTCCATATAACTGAATAAAGCATAGTGACCGTTAGTGATAATATGCAATTACCGTAACAACTTTCTTCGCACACTCGCTTGTCCGCCCTTTTTATTTATTGACTATCCTTTTTTTTACTGACTGCGCCCCCCCCTTTTTTTTTACAGCCGCAAAGTCGACTAATACTTGATCTTGACGACGATTGAGTTTTGTCCTAAACAATTAGTGCCAGCACTTTTTATCCGGTAATGCATCTTGCACTTTATCTTCAAAACCTTTTGAATGCATGAGAGACTCCTTTTTTTTGTGGGTTTTGTCTCAATTATCTTGTAGGCTTCGAAGACCGAATACCACCAAAGACAAGGATAACAGACTCCGCATATGCGTAGGGGAGCTTGTCCTTGTTGAGGTAAGGAGTCGGGAAATTTTTTTTAAGACCCCGGCACTGCCAAAGACAAGGGTTACGAGCTCTGCTTTTGCGTAGAGGAGCTTGTCCTTGTTGAAGTAAGGAGTCGGGAAATTTTTTTTTAAGTCCCCGGCACTGCCAAAGACAAGGATTACGGGCTCCGCTCTTGCGTAGAGGGGCTTGTCCTTGTTGAGGTAAGGAGTCGGAAAATTTTATTTTTTAAGACCCCGGCACTGCCAAAGACAAGGGTTACTTGCTCCGCCTTTGCGTAGAGGAGCTTGTCCTTGTTGAGGTAAGGAGTCGGGAAAATTTTTTTAAGACCCGGCACTGCCAAAGACAAGGGTTACGAGCTCCGCTTTTGCGTAGAGGAGCTTGTCCTTGTTGAGGTAAGGAGTCGGGAAAATTTTTTTTAAGACCTCGGCACTGCCAAAGACAAGGGTTACGAGCTTCGCTTTTGCGTAAAGGAGCTTGTCCTTGTTGAGGTAAGGAGTCGGGAAAATTTTTTTACAACCCCGACACTACCAAAGATAAGGATTACAGGCTCCGCTTTAGATTGTCTTGATTGAGATGTCGCACCTTCCATTTCAACATGACATTTAAATGTTTTTTTTTTTGGTCATTATTATGTTCAGGACTTTTCACCCAACCACATTTTGTCATGTTGTAGGAACCATGGTTTACTTCAAGGAACATCCCGGGCGAGACACCGTCTATCTTTAAATCGTTGACAAGAAGGAGACTAAGGCGAAGTTTGGCACCCTCATTCCTGTCTGTTCCTCCTTGCTTCGTCCTAGGGTGGAGAAAATTCTCATTGCTCCTGTGCCTTGTCTTACATCACCTCTGGTAGTCAAGCTTCCCAATGAGGCCCCTGATGGTTCCACAGCTTATGCTTTTCGTAGCGCCAACCATGATGAACAATATGATATCACCGCCAAATTCCCGCTACTTGGACGCAAGATCCTTTCCGGTGAATCATAATGGGGAACCAGTCTAAGAATCTTCGGTGAATTCTCCTTCATACCCAAGTATTGGGAGTGGACCGAACACATCATTTCTTGTTTCGAGTCTCAGTTGAAGCAGCGCTCAATCTTTGTGCGATTATGCGCTTCATTATACACTTATGAACGCGAGTCAAATATCTTTAGCGCCTTTTGTGAAGCCTGGTGCCCTGAGACCAATACTTTACACACCATGTTGGGGGAGATGTCCATTTCATTATAACTCGGTGGCCTCCCTATCTTCGGAGCAATTTACGACGAAGCAAGGCCCGACCCATCCGTCTTATTTGGGAAAAACAAGCATAAAGAGAGGTTGATTCCATCCTCATGCCAATACTTGTTTACTGCATATAGTCTATTGAAGAACGAAAAAGATGAGGGCGTGACCTTTGAACGTTGGATCAATTTTTGGTGCAAGAAACCCAAGAGTTGTGGCCCTGTGCCAAAACGAAGAGCTCCAAGTATGACACGTATCACCCGTCCTGCCAAGATTCATAACTCCACTGCTCACATCCAACCTGAGATTTTAGAATGGACTCCAGAGGAATTAGAAGTGTTAGACACTCTCAAGATCCCGGAGCATAGGAGAGGGGTCACCTATCTATCAGCGTTCATATCTTGTTGGTTGTGCGTCTTCGTGCTCCCCGAGGACAAACACAAATTTATTCGTCCAGGGACATTTGAAGTGGCGACCAAGATGGCGGTTGGACAAACCTTTAGCCTTGTCGTTCCTGTGCTAGCGAGCATGTATCGAGGATTGAACGACATTTCCAAGGCGGCCAAACCTTCACAATCCAAGTCCTGTTTCCCAACTCACTACTTACAGAGTTGGATCGCCAGTTATTTCAAAACACATTTTGGGTTTGAACAGTCCCCACCCGGACCTTCCATGGTAGAACACTCGGGATATGGTGGAGCAAGATACATTGAAGACGCCCGCGAGCTCCTTCATGAGGGTATGTCTGCAGATCTAGGCTGCATAATGCTCAATAAAAACAGGAATGAGACTTTTGAGGATGTCAGGGGTTTGGACTCAGAGAAGTTTGGTTATGTAATCGCTCTCCGTTCGGGCTTCTTGCCTCTCCGACGTGGTCGATCATTTTACATCGAGCCTTATAATCCCCACCGTTTCGCCAAATAGTTTGGGCTGTATCAAGAAGTTCCTGGTGTGCTTAAACACGATCCTCGCATTCGCGCAGTATCATTCACTGATGCCCTGAGTTATTGGAATGCGTTGATGTCTAGAGGATCCCACCCGTCGATCACTTTACCCAGTCACTCTTTACACCTTCGTGATTTTGTCACAAAGGAATACAGCGACTGGTAGCACAAGGTGACGGTGCGTGACCTTAGGACCAACGTCGATCGCCTCCAACCCAAGAAAAAGAAGGTGTATGTCGCCCATATAGATCCTGCAGTAGAGTGAACCGGTGAGCTCATGGATGCTGACCTTGACATCTAAGACGAGAGCGTAGCGAACGATGATGATAGTGACTCAAACTCTGAGCAGAACTTTAAACGTCGAGGGTACAAGAAACGCAAGGTCAACACTGTGCAACCCTCGAGGCCGTCTCTCGACAGAGACTTTTTTAACGACGTGCAAAGTTGTTCAAGCGTAGGAAATCTCGACGAAGTAATCATGCTCATTTTCACAATTTTTTTTTGTTTTTTCATCTTCATAGTTTCATGCCTAATCTTCTTTTTTTTTTGTTTTTTTAACAGATTGACACTTTTGACTTAGTTGACCATCCTACTACTGTAGTGGACGAAGAATTGCTTGAGGCTGTTAATGTTGCCCCCAGTTTGCCTGCCTCGAATGCTAGTTCTCGTCCTGGCAAGGAAATTGAGACAATGAGGAGGGCAGCGTCATCGTCCGCAGCTGATCCATCCTTGGACAATGGTGAGACTTTGCCTGATTCTTCTACATGTAGTGAGCACTCGGTCGAGGGACCAACTTCTCTTGTGTTAGCGGCGAGGAAGATAGCTCCTGATGCGGGGAAGGTCGTGACTAGTGGGGCCAACGATCGAGTTCTCGCTGCCACACCTGCCATGTCTGTTGTTTCCCTTCGACCAGGGCCTCATTCCCAAAACGTCTTCATAGAGGGCATAAGAGCCATGGGAGCTCAATTGCTTACCAATCTCAAAAACGCAGCACTTGAAGATGTCCCTAAGGTGTATGAAGGAGCTCCGGTTGTATATCAAGCTATTAAGGTGCTCAAAGGTGACCCCGGTCCTTTAAAGAAGAAGGCGGATGGTTATGTGAGCAATGTGACCGCCTTACAGCGAGCGGTTTCCACTCGGCGTCATCCCGATGATTTTAACAGGGAAAGATCTGCTTGCGTCGCACAAGTTGAGCATGCGCAGTCCAACCTCCATAAAGCAAAGAGAGAGATTGATGCTTTGAGGGAGGAGCTTAGTGATGCCACTAGCCGGGCCACCGACCTAGAAGAGCAATTTCGTCTTGTTTATGAGAAGGTAAAACGAGTTCGTAAAGATCTTGAAGCCAAGTCAACCTTTGTGACTACTATCGAAGTACAGGTTGCTGAGAGGGAACGAACCCTTGCGGAACTTGATGTTGTGCCTGTCTTATCATAAGAGGAAGTTGACGAGCTAGCAGTACACGAGCGAACCGTGATAGAGCAGCGCTCTTTGCTCAAGCCCGATGACTGGATGCTTGATGACTGAGTGGGCTATGTCTGATTGAGCAACATTGTTGATTGTTTAGTTCTTCTGCACTTTGTATTAACAACTTTTGCATGTTATTCATTCAATAATAAGATTGCCTTTACTTTTCTTTTGGCTTGTCATCTCTTTATCGATTTAACTGTGCTTAATCATCATGTCTATCAAGTTGCACGAAAACTATAACAATCAAATTGAGTCATAATGTATCTCAACAAACAAACAATTGTTCATTTATTTATTTAGCCGTTCACAGTTTATACTCTTGCGGGCCAGGAGTATTACAATTTTTTTTTTGTTTTGGCCGTACGCAGTTTATACTCTTGCAGGCCAGGAGTATTACAATGATGATAAGAAACTGAACTAAAAAGAAGTTTTTTTTTTAGTGAACAGTTTATGCTCTTATTCGGGAGCTACAATAATGAAAAGAAAGAGAAATTTTTTATTTTTATTTTTATTTATTTATTTATTTTTTTGTGTGAGTAGTTTAGGCTCTTGCTCAGGAGCTAACAAACATAGCTTCTTCATGGGTAGTAGGGCTTCAAGAACTTGGCATTAATTGGCCCCACCAAAACTCCTTCGTCGTCCACTATCTTGTACGCGCCGTTTGTGTAAACTTCACGAACAATATATGGACCATCCCAGTTAGATACAAACTTGCTCTTGCTTTTGTGCGTCATGATGATTGGTCTTCGCACCGCCATTACCAAGTCTCCTACTTGAAATGATCGCGGCTTAACCTTTTTGTTAAATGCGCGAGACAGACGTGCCTGGTAGCACTCTAACTTCTGTTGCGCCAACAATCTCTTCTCATCCAAAGCCTCTAACTCATTCAGTCGGAGTCTGTGGTTTTCGTCCTCAGTTAACCCTTCTTGTACAGCGAGGCGCAAAGAAGGTATTTCAATTTCTAAGGGTAGGACGGCTTCTACTCCATACACCAAGGCATAGGGCGTCGATTGAGTGGGTGTCTTGTAGGTGGTGCGGTAAGCCCACAAAGCTTCTCCAAGTTTTTCATGCCAATCCCTCTTGGACTTTGTCACCACCTTTTTCAACAGCTTGCACAATGTCTTGTTGAACGCCTCCGCCAAACCATTTGCAGGCGCATTGTACATCGAGGATTTGTGCTGAGTGAATTTAAACTTTTCACATAGATCGGTCATCAGCTTGTTATAGAATGACTTTCCGTTATCAGTGATGACATATCGGGGCACACCATATCGATAGATGATATGTGTCCGAATGAAGTCAACCACGTTCTTTGATTTCACCTCCTTTAGTGCAACTGCTTCTGCCCACTTAGAGAAATAGTCAGTAGCGGCTAGGATGTACAAGTGTCCTGCGGAAGACTTTGGAGTCAAGGGTCCTACGACGTCAAGTCCCCATGCTTCAAAAGGCCAAGACGTGACTGTAGGGTGCAACGGTTATGGAGGTTGGTGCATTAAGTTTGCATGAAACTGACACGCCTCACACCTCTTTGCGTGATCAATGCAGTCTTGCACCATGGTTGGCCAGTAGTAGCCCATCCTTTTGACTCGGTCATGTAGCTTAGGTCCTGACTGGTGCGCGCCGCACACACCCGAGTGTGCTTCCTTCATGACTTGGTTCGCTTCTTCTTCGTCTAGACATCGTAGCCAAAGGCCAAGAAATGAGCGTCGATATAACGTCCCTTTGTAATAAAGAAAACGTGATGCTCTTCTTTGGATCCCAGTCCTATGCCTCGCATCATTCGGTAGCTTCCCATGCTCTAAGTAGTCAATCAATGGTTGGCGCCAATCTTCTTTTTCTACTTCAAACACAGAAACTGCATTTATCTCTTCCACAAGCTCTCTTTCTGATGGTGTGACCACCCATTTGCCGCATACTAGAATTGTGACACCTTCCTCTGCCCCTAGTGCCAAAGTGGCTGCAAGACCTGCGAGCGCGTCAGCCATCTTGTTTAACTTATTTAGGATTTGTAAAGCATACTTGTGGTATGGGATCAAATCCTCCTTCTTGACCTCATACTCATTGAGAAGTTGGCTGATAACCAACTTGGAGTCGCCATACATGTCAAGATTCTTGACTCCCACCTCTATGGCCATTTGAAGTCCTAGTATGAGTGCTCGGTATTCGGCCATATTGTTGGAGCATAATTGGGTAAGAACAAATGAGTATGGAAGAATATGTCTCTCGGGGGAGACAAGAACCACTCCTGCTCCAGCACCGTCATGTCGTGCGGCACCGTCGAAATACATATCCCATGGAGGCATCATGCCTACAAAGAAAACTTCCTCCCCAGGTAGTTCATCATCCAACTCCCAATCGTCGGGAATCGGGTGATCAGCTAGAAAGTTTGCCAGCGCTTGTCCCTTGATGACCTTTTGTGGTACATACACAATATCATATTGTTCTAAAATGACGGCCCACTTTGCTAGTCGTCCACTAAGTACTGGCCTTGACAGGATGTATTTGATTAGGTCAGCTTTGGATATCACTCGAACTGTATGTGCTTGCATGTAATGCCTTAACTTTTGCACAGCAAACATGAGGGCCATGCACATCTTTTCAATTGGGAATAGTTCAACTCAGCCCCAACCAAGGTTCGACTCAAGTAGTAGAGAGCCCTTTCCTTGCCATCTTCATTCTCTTGAGCACACAATGTACCCAACGACTTTTCTTGCGCGGCAATGTACAAGATTAGAGGTTTGCCCGGAATTGGTGCTCCTAAAACGGGAAGACTTGACAAATATTTCTTGATACTCTCGAAGGCATTTCGACAAGATTTATCCCATTCAAATGGTGCGCCCTTCTTCATCAAGTGACTGAATGGATGACAACGACCCGCCAGGTTGGATATGAACCGCCTGATATATGCCAACCTACCTTGTAGACCACGCAACTCCTTAAGATTCTTAGGTTCGGGAATTTCTTGGATGGCTTTGACTTTAGCCTGATCAATCTCGATGCCCTTGTGTCGCACGACAAAGCCCAAGAATTTTCCAAAAGTCACGCCAAACGCGCACTTCAATGGGTTCATTTTCAGCTGGCACTTTCGAAGCTTCTCGAAAATTCCACGAAGATCATTCAAGTGATCGTTCCTTCTTCTTGATTTAACCACTAAATCATCAACATAGCACTCGACTGTTTTATGCAACATGTCATCAAAGATGCTTTCCATCGCCCTTTGATATGTTGCTCCAGCATTATTCAATCCAAAGGGCATTACTTTGTAACAAAATATGCCTTTTGGTGTGCGAAAAGCAGTGGCTTCTTGATCTTCGGGCGCCATGTGAATTTGGTTGTACCCGGCCATACAATCCATGAAGGATAAGGCCTCATGTCCGGTGGTAGTATCGATCATGAGCTCAGTGATGGGCAACGGGAAGTCATCTTTCGGGCATGCCTCATTTAGATCCTGAAAATCCACACAAACACGAAGTTGGCCATTCTTCTTTCTCACCGGGACGATGTTGGCGATCCATGTAGGATACTTCACCTCCCGAATAAATCCAGCCTCGATGAGTTTGTTCACTTCCTTTTCAATTTCCGGCACTAACTCTCGGCGAAAGCGTCGTTGAGGTTGCTTCTTAGGAGATACTCCCCTCTTGATGGACAAGCGATGAACGGCCACTTTCGGGTCCAACCCGGGCATTTCTTGATAACTCCACGCGAATACATCCTTGTACTCAGATAGAAGTTTGAAGTACGCCTCTTCCTCTGCGGCTGAGAGTAAAGAGCTGACATATATGGGCCTTGGGTTCTCCATGGTTCCGAGATTCAACTCCTTTAGCTCGTCCACTGTAGCTTGCCCCCCGTCTTCCAACTTTTGCGGAGTTCCGCAAGCTCTATCTCTGCGTCTGAGTCATCCCGTTCATGGACCGTGACATGGTTTGAGGAAACATGTTCTTCTTGCTCATCATCGGTGTTTGCACCCCCTTGGGTGATGTGACCTGTCAGTACCACAGTGCATCTTTTCACTCTTAGCGAACTATCGGTCTTTACGTCCAAAGTAGATATGCGCTTTATGCGAGAAGGGATTGTACTTTGGATCTCATTTATCTCACCTAGGCGACTGAAAACAGGGCCTTTTTCTTTTGTTGAGGGAAAGATGACGTTGCCTCATTCACCTTGATCCTAGAGAAAACTGAAAGCTTAGGTTTCACATTCGCCTCCAACCTTCGTGAGGCAAAGAGCTTCGGAGTCTCTCGTATTCCAATCCTGGCGAACACAGAAGAACCCTCCCCGTGGCTGGACGGTTGGAGTCTATCAAAGACAGACCGTCTCGGGCTACTCTTAGGCTCATCCTCATCACTTTGGATGCTCTCTTCCGCTGCGATGTACTGCACACCCACTTGCTTAATTTTACGCCTTCCCGAGATTCAGATAGGCTTTGGTGGCATGTAACCAAGTCCCACCTTGGACACCGCCATTTCACCGCACTGTTCATGTATCTTCTTTTGTGTCTCATTGACACCATAGGGCTTGGCTTCAACCACTTTACCTAAAGTGTCTGGCTTGCGGAAGTCGTAACCTGACCTTTTCATTAATCTATAATGTAACACCCCAAAACCCTTAACCACAAGATTAACTTAAACCATCAATTAAACCTGTGATTAGCGCAGCGGAACACCAGGGTTGAGGTATTACCGCCGTCCCCACTCGGGACAAGGCAAACACAAACACCAAACACAACCCAAAATAAAATATACTTAACCCCATACAAAACAATTACCAAACTTTGAAATACAACATTCCATACTTAGGAACCATCAAAACATGGGAATTAGACTTTATACCACCATCAAAGATATATATAAAAAAAACCCTTTCCATATATAAAACGGCCTTCGAAACCATAAAGGCCACCGGAGTCGGCCAACAACGTCGTTCATGACTACCTTGATCGGGAAAACTCCTACTTTTGCTTATCCTTGCCTTTAACCGGAGAGCTCGGACTGCCTAAAACAAAACATTAAAACATACGCAAAAATGAGTGGGGAAACACTCAGTACGTAAACCTCCAACACGTCAAACCGTTCGAAAACGGTTTTAGTGCCGGCATTTAAATTCATTTTAAAAACGGGGAAAGGGATAAACAAGAATAAAATAACTTGATTCATCAACGTAAAAGGTAAAGTACATGAAAGGTAAGATAGGTACTAAAACATAAGTATTTGGTCCCTTACGATCGATGCAATGCATCTCACACACGCGCATGCCCAAATCGATCGAAGTTTGGATTGGGTGACTGCCGGGCAGTCGACACTGGCCAGGTCTGGGCACTCTGATAAGGAGTATCATACATAAAAAGAGAGCTAGCACCTATAAGTAACTAGCACAAAGAAAACATAAAATGGGACCTTTTAAAACTGTAACATAAACATTAAAGCACAACTTAAAATAATCATGAAAACATTAAATGATAATAAGGAGCGAAAAGTTGGACAATTCGCGTGCCTTGGAAAGTAGGAAAACTTGGTGGCGTGCCTCGAGCTCGGGACGGCTTGGGTGACTTGGGAACTAATATAAGAAGTGTAGAAATTGAGAACCAAAGAGGGTTCTTAATGAGTTTCAAACGTTAAGTAAAATAGAAACTACGAACGTAATAACTTAGAAAGAAAATTTCAGGTCATTAAGAAATAGGATTTTTAGCATAACTCGGGCTAGAAAACTCGGAATTAAACAAATGAGTACTTCCCGGAATAGGGAAAATTAAGTTCTACAACCTTGTCAACAAGACCGAAGTCCAAAAATGAAGGGAAGGGCTTGAAAAACAGCCCGGACAGAAACAGAAGTCAGTAATTTAAACTAAAACTTTCGGTTTGATCTTTTGATACGAAACTCATAAAGGCTTGGAAGTAAACGATGAATAGCTTAACTTATAGAATGATTTGAAGAGATCATATTGATGGAATATGGAGAATTTAGGAATGAAAGGCTAGAATGGAAATTAGAGAGTTCTTGATTTTTCTGATATATCGTCAAGCGACGAAGAAGAATTTATAACGATGGATTTTTGGATTTTGGAAGTGTTTGAAAGGTGAATTGGAATTATGCATTAGAGAAGGAATAAGTCCTCGAATCATTATGCTTCAAAGGGCTCTTATACTAATGATGCAATCCACAATCCAATCTTAAAGTCGATTATTTCATTATGTAACTTAATCTTTCAACCTTAACTAAGATAACATAACTCTGATAAGTAACATTAACCTCCAAAAGATAGCATTTTCTACTTAGAAAACACCTCTTGAATATTCTAATATTGACCAAAGAGTCTCTAAACAATTAGAATCCCTTACATGATTGGAATTGGATCCCAAAATCTCAAATTTATAAAACATTTTCTGGGCAGAAACTCATCTGACATGCTTCACTTTCGACCCTATATCTTGCACTCCCGATATCAGATGAACGCAAACCATACATTTTCGGAAAGCTTAAAAGGTCACCTAAAACTTTTATGGTACCACTGGAACCAATAAAATCTCTAAATGGACGGAAAATAGTCCTCAAGTTACTGACTCAGAATCGTATATACTTTGCATCCCTTCACGGTTTCGCTCATATCTCGGGCTACACATGTCTGATTCTCGAAATTCCAAAGCCCATAGATAGGTAATGACTTAAGCTATCTTTTTAAGTAAAAATCTGGGTTAAACTCTCACTTTTAGTCCTCTGTAAAAACCAGATTTGTACCCAGAAACTTATTTGACCCCCTAAACCAACATGCATGATTTTCCTTGTCTCCAATTTGTATCAATTCCCAATTAAACTTCAAATTAACTAACATCCATGGCTTTTCCAGAAATTAGACACTTAAACTTGCTTAAACATGGCCATAGAACTCACATGCAACAAGCTATTTCAAACATTCAACAAGAATACCACATCAAACACTCAAAATCAACCCCAAATTTACATGTATCAAACCTAAATTCAAACCCTAATTTAACCACCACATAAATTCATGCTTAAGAACCTTAAAAGAGATGAAAAACATCAAAGATACACAATTTAAACATGAAAATCAGATCAGGAACATAAAAGCTTGAGTTAGGGTTTGGATATTATACCACTTGGAGAAGAAATTGATGAAGAAAACAAGAGAGGAGGAAGGAGTGGCTCGGCCACCACTGCCGGCCACCGGCCGATCGCCGAAAACGCCAGACAAGGGGGCACGGGCTGGGCGAGGAGAAAGGAGTAAGAGGAGGGTTTGTGATATTTGTTTGAAATGAAGTTGGAATAAACCCATTCTAACTTAACCCTTTTATAAAAAAAAAATAACCCTCTTAAACTAATTAACTTATCCAATTGGTAATTAGGCTAGACAAAGGTAATTAAAATTAAGCTAGATAAAATAATTGGTATTGACTAAATAAAATTAATAGATATAAAACTTGACAAAGTAGTTTAGTTGTAAACCTAAATAAAATTACTTGGAATTAAATTGGGTAAAAATTAACTAGTATTGAACCACATAAAATAAATTGGTAGGATAACACTAATAAAATAAATTGAACAATAAAATGTAATTAGGAAGGTTGGATGACATAAATCGTGATCGAAATGGACATTAAAATTGATATAACCTTCTTCGGTTAAAAGTGTAAAATCGAGGATAATAAAATAAATTATAAAACTTATCGTAAAAATATTCATAAACCCGTACTAATATTTATAGCTTTACACACATCCGAGATGACATATAATTAACCCATTTAGCCATCGCCTTACTCGAGACCTGTCACGCAAAGAAACCAATAATAATAATAATCGTAACGTAAAAGAAGAAAAATTTTATTAGCGTATTTTGGGCTAATTACTGTAATTAAGGTTTTAATTAATACGGGTTTAGGGCGGGTCGTTACACCCTCCCCTCCTAAAAAAAAAGTTTCGTCCCCGAAACTTGCTGTTGGATTAACCATGAATGATAAACCTTAAAAAAAAATTGCGGTCAGCTTGTCTTCATGTCTTCCTCGGTTTCTCACGTGGCCTCCGAGGTGCCTTCGCTTGCCCATAGTACCTTGGTTAACGGAATTTTCTTTAGAACGGAGTCGTTTTATTCTACGATCCCAAAATTCAGATCGGTTTTTTTTGCTCGAAAGCGAGATATCGTCGATAAGTACCACTACAACCTTATCCCAATGGGGTTTGAATACTCGGTTCATCAAATCCATAATTACTGTTGGAGTATTAGTAAGCTCAAAAAGGCATTACGGTGAACTCATAGTGACCATATCTTCTTCCTAAAGGCAGATTAGAGATGTCCTCATCTTTAACTTTGAGTTATGGCATCCGGACCTTCAAATTGATCTTAGAAGAAAAATACTCTTGTTCCTTGGAGTTAGTCAAATAGATCCTCGATCCTTGGAAGAGGGTGCTTGTTCCCGATCGTGACTTAATTAAATTCTCGGTAATCGATGCATAACCTCGGACTTCCGTCCTTTTTCCTTACAAACAACACTGGGGCCTTCCTAGTGTGACGTACTAGGTCTCATACAACCTTTGCTCCACAAGTCTTCCAATTGCATCTTTAGTTCTTTAAGCTCTGCTGGCGCCACCCGATAGGGTGCTTTTAGATACAGGTCTAGCTTCTGGAACTAGTTTGATCTCGAAGTCGATCTCCCTCCTCGGGGTAACTTTGTAACTTCCTCGGGAAAACATCTAGAAAATCTTGCACCACGAAGATCTCTTCTATCTTGGGTGGATCACTAAGATCTTTACTAATCGAACAAAGGTAACCCTTGCACCCGTTACTTAGTAGCTTCCGGCTCTTTACGTAGGTTAAGATAGGACACTAATTTATACCTAAATCTCCAATAAAACAAACCTCTACTCCCGAGGCATTCCTAAGAATGATTATTCCTTCCCCGCATCTAATCTGAGCTTGAGTTAGGCAACAATCTATACCCAACATTAAGATGTCCAACCTAAGGTCTACCTTCTCATGCGGGTAGCTAACAAGGGATAATATAAATGATAGGGATAATAATTATAAGGATTCCATGAAGAAGGAAAACCATATGTGACACTGAAATGAACTTGATATGAAGAAAAAGATCTTGGGTAAGTTTTTGATAATCAAATCTGTGAATTTTTAGAAGTATTGTGGAGTTTTTAGCGTCATATAAAGGAAGGAGAGCCTTCAAGTTCCAGAGAGAAAGGATTTGGGTAAGTATGTCAAGATTCTTGAATTAGGAACATCAATATTGGGGATGAATGAATGGTTGGCAATAGTCGCTTGGGGTGTATAAAACGTAAGTTATTGATATTGATCGAATAGTAACTTTTATTTAAGCTAAAACTTGGATATAAACTGTAGATGCTTACTGGGAAAATAATAATTACTTTGGAAAAGAGAAAAGCTGACCAAATAGAAAGCATGGTAATATAGATGTAGTTCATCATCACTGGGTAAATGAGTGGATAACTGATAAAAGAAAGGCACTTGCCAGAAGGAAATTGAGAAAGGAAACGGTGTCAAATAGAAGTAAACATAACACTCATGAGCCAAAATGGTTGGTCGATAACAATGATAAACTCTCCTAGGAATTCTTGAGAATAAGCAATGATTAGAATTGACAAAGCTGAATGCAATCTTACAAGGATAAAGATGAATTTTAATAGGAGGATGCACAATATGAGTGTGAGATAAGACTTGGTTCAACAATGAACTCAAGGTATGTTAGCCATACAGAGGAGGGTTGAAGCTTACAATGGTTGCTCGTTAAAAGAGAAGGCTAGGTGGATTTTGATACATGTATACGTGTAAAAGGGGTCAAAACTTCTAAACCTCACAATCTCGTTGGATGCCTCTAGGAAACCCATATACGTAATAAGTTTATCCCTCCAGTCCAGCTTTCCCCCCTTAGTCTCGTTCTTAGTCATAAATCTCTAGTCCATATTAATCTCCTAATTTCATCATAATTCTATTGCTTCCCTTTTTATTCCTCCCCTAACGTTGTTCCTTATACAGAATTAGAAGTGACTATCAGTATTTCCACAACCAATGTCAAAATCCTTGTATTCGCGTTAAGGCCTCTATCATGGGTACGACGTTCATAAGAACCCTTGTTCACCTTATTGACCATTGTTATTAGACTCTTCAAACTCTTTGAACAATTAAGATAAGTATACCGTACTTCTTCCCTTTATTACTTCACGTGAATTCCTATAGAATTACATCCAAATCTGCGTTATCGAAATTGGTATGTTCTCTTGATATCTCGGAATATCGCATCCCAAGCTCGGTCAAGGCAACGTGGCCAACTATCCGGTTACGTATTCTTCTGGTCATCTGGGGTTTAGTAGCCGCTCTTAACTCTCGAAAACACTATCACGTGCTGGTTCAAGGATCGGGGAATCATATATATATATATAGGTACCTACTTCTGATACTAAAACGGCTCAAACAATACGTATACTACTCGTTGGACCCAAGTTTCTACTTTAAAGACCACTACGCGTGCTTCCTCTCCCCTTGCAAGTTACTAGAGTTCGACTCAATTCCTTCATTCCAAGAATTAACTTGGCCGCACTTAAAGCATGGAACAATTATTAGTATAATCCTTTGCTTTCCATCCCACACAGATACCAACCCTTTTTTTTTCTCCTACTAAAGCTCTATAAATTCTGGAGAAATTTTGGGAGCACTTCCCCTATAAATCGGACTATCCCATATTTTTACATAACTTCATACCTGCAAGAAAACATTTACACTTCATATACTTATTGGAGCTTCATGCTCAACATCCATCCCAACAAATTTCACATATTCCCAATCTCAAACCATAAGAGGCACATATACCACACATTTATACCCAAACTTCATACATTTATGTCATGCTTCCTATGAAATGCTAATTCTCCAAACTCTTCTTATAACTCCGCTCTGATACCACAACTGTAACACCCCAAAACCCTTAACCACAAGATTAACTTAAACCATCAATTAAACCTGTGATTAGCGCAGCGAAACACGTGGTTGAGAGACACGCTGCCGTCCCCACTCGGGACAAGGCAAACACAAACACCAAACACAACCCAAAATAAAATATACTTAACCCCATACAAAACAATTACCAAACTTTGAAATACAACACTCCATACTTAGGAACCATCAAAACATGGGAATTAGACTTTATACAACCATCAAAGATATATATATAAAAAAACCCTTTCCATATATAAAACGGCCTTCGAAACCATAAAGGCCACCGGAGTCGGCCAACAACGTCGTTCATGACTACCTTGATCGGGAAAACTCCTACTTTTGCTTATCCTTGCCTTTAACCGGAGAGCTCGGACCGCTTAAAACAAAACATTAAAACATACGCAAAAATGAGTGGGGAAACACTCAGTACGTAAACCTCCAACACGTCAAACCGTTCGAAAACGGTTTTAGTGCCGGCATTTAAATTCATTTTAAAAACGGGGAAAGGGATAAACAAGAATAAAATAACTTGATTCATCAACGTAAAAGGTAAAGTACATGAAAGGTAAGATAGGTACTAAAACATAAGTATTTGGTCCCTTACGATCGATGCAATGCATCTCACACACGCGCATGCCCAAACCGATCGAAGTTTGGATTGGGTGACTGCCGAGCAGTCGACACTGGCCAGGTCTGGGCACTCTGATAAGGAGTATCATACATAAAAAGAGAGCTAGCACCTATAAGTAACTAGCACAAAGAAAACATAAAATGGGACCTTTTAAAACTGTAACGAAAAGTTAGACAATTCGCGTACCTTGGAAAGTAGGAAAACTTGGTGGCGTGCCTCGAGCTCGGGACGGCTTGGGTGACTTGGGAACTAATATAAGAAGTGTAGAAATTGAGAACCAAAGAGGGTTCTTAATGAGTTTCAAATGTTAAGTAAAATAGAAACTACGAATGTAATAATTTAGAATGAAAATTTCAGGTCTTTAAGAAATAGGATTTTTAGCATAACTCGGGCTAGAAAACTCGGAATTAAACAAATGAGTACTTCCCGGAATAGGGAAAATTAAGTTCTACAACCTTGTCAACAAGACCGAAGTCCAAAAATGAAGGGAAGGGCTTGAAAAACAGCCCGGACAGAAACAGAAGCTGTAATTCGGAAACTAAAACTTTCGGTTTGATCTTTTGATACGAAACTCATAAAGGCTTGGAAGTAAACGATGAATAGCTTAACTTATAGAATGATTTGAAGAGATCATATTGATGGAATATGGAGAATTTAGGAATGAAAGGCTAGAATGGAAATTAGAGAGTTCTTGATTTTTCTGATATATCGTCAAGCGACGAAGAAGAATTTATAACGATGGATTTTTGGATTTTGGAAGTGTTTGAAAGGTGAATTGGAATTATGCATTAGAGAAGGAATAAGTCCTCGGATCATTATGTAAAAGAATTCCTGCCAAGATAACGGATCCTGCCGTGGGTGCCTCTACATGAGCTTCGGGTAACCAAATATGAACTGGTACCATAGGAACTTTGACAGCGAAAGAGGCGAAAAAAGCAATCCATAAAAAGATTTGGCGCCGCTCACTAAATTCTGTGGTTAATAAGATTTGTAAATCGGTGGTTCCTGTTTGGAGAAGAATCAATGAATAGCTAATAGCATAAAACAGATCCAAGTAAAGTATAAAGGAAAAAGCGATATCTTTGCCTTGATCTTTCTTTGTCTCGAACCCCATACCCTATAATAATGGTAGAGTAAGGGTGGCCCCAGCGAATTGACCAGGTAGTGGTTGGTGAAGCTCCAGAGGTAGCCACTCCTTCTCGAGGAACCGTACGTGAGACTTCCGCATCATACGGCTCCGTCCCGAGCTTCCGTCGTCGGCCCTTGTCATTAGCCCACTATCTATGCATGTATTTTCAGCCTGGACTCTCGAATCTTTTGCTTTTCGGGTAGTGGCGAACAATGCTGCTTGCGTTGCGGGAGATGCCCGCTCGTAGGGCCCGGCCTGCTTCCCGCCCGAAAGAACCGCTCACTAGCTAGCCGCTTAACTTATAGAATGATTTGAAGAGATCATATTGATGGAATATGGAGAATTTAGGAATGAAAGGCTAGAATGGAAATTAGAGAGTTCTTGATTTTTCTGATATATCGTCAAGCGACGAAGAAGAATTTATAACGATGGATTTTTGGATTTTGGAAGTGTTTGAAAGGTAAATTGGAATTATGCATTAGAGAAGGAATAAGTCCTCGGATCATTATGTAACTTAATCTTTCAACCTTAACTAAGATAACATAACTCTGACAAGTAACATTAACCTCCAAAAGATAGCATTTTCTACTTAGAAAACACCTCTTGAATATTCTAATATTGACCAAAGAGTTTCTAAACAATTAGAATCCCTTACATGATTGTAATTGGATCACAAAATCTCAAATTTATAAAACATTTTCTGGGCAGAAACTCATCTGACATGCTTCACTTTCGACCCTATATCTTGCACTCCCGATATCCGATGAACGCAAGCCATACATTTTCGGAAAGGTTAAAAGGTCACCTAAAACTTTTATGTTTACCACTGGAACCAATAAAATCTCTAAATGGACGGAAAATAGTCCTCAAGTTACTGACTCAGAATCGTATATACTTTGCATCCCTTCACGGTTTCGCTCATATCTCGGGCTACACATGTCGGATTCTCGAAATTCCAAAGCCCATAGATAGGTAATGACTTAAGCTATCTTTTTAAGTAAAAATCTGGGCTAAACTCTCACTTTTAGTCCTCTGTAAAAACCAGATTTGTACCTAGAAACTTATTTGACCCCCTAAACCAACATGCATGATTTTCCTTGTCTCCAATTTGTATCAATTCCCAATTAAACTTCAAATTAACTAACATCCATGGCTTTTCCAGAAATTAGACACTTAAACTTGCTTAAACATGGCCATAGAACTCACATGCAACAAGCTATTTCAAACATTCAACAAGAATACCACATCAAACACTCAAAATCAACCCCAAATTTACATGTATCAAACCTAAATTCAAACCCTAATTTAACCACCACATAAATTCATGCTTAAGAACCTTAAAAGAGATGAAAAACATCAAAGATACACAATTTAAACATGAAAATCAGATCAGGAACATAAAAGCTTGAGTTAGGGTTTGGATATTATACCACTTGGAGAAGAAATTGATGAAGAAAACAAGAGAGGAGGGAAGGAGTGGCTCGGCCGATCGCCGGAAAACGCCCAGCAAGGGGGCACGGGGCTGGGCAGAGGAGAAAGGGGAGGAAGAGGAGGGTTTGTGATATTTGTTTGAAATGAAGTTGGAATAAACCCATTCTAACTTAACCCTTTTATAAAAAAAAAATAACCCTCTTAAACTAATTAACTTATCCAATTGGTAATTAGGCTAGACAAAGGTAATTAAAATTAAGCTAGATAAAATAATTGGTATTGACTAAATAAAATTAATAGATATAAAACTTGATAAAGTAGTTTAGTTGTAAACCTAAATAAAATTACTTGGAATTAAATTGGGTAAAAATTAACTAGTATTGAACCACATAAAATAAATTGGTAGGATAACACTAATAAAATAAATTGAACAATAAAATGTAATTAGGAAGGTTGGATGACATAAATCGTGATCGAAATGGACATTAAAATTGATATAACCTTCCTCGGTTAAAAGCGTAAAATCGAGGATAATAAAATAAATTATAAAACTTATCGTAAAAATATTCATAAACCCGTACTAATATTTATAGCTTTACACACACCCGAGATGACATATAATTAACCCATTTAGCCATCGCCTTGCTCGAGACCTGTCACGCAAAGAAACCAATAATAATAATAAACGTAACGTAAAAGAAGAAAAATTTTATTAGCGTATTTTGGGCTAATTACTGTAATTATGGTTTTAATTAATACGGGTTTAGGGCGGGTCGTTACATATAAGCATTTGGATCAAACCCCTTATCTATGCGCACTTTGGGTAGGTCACCTTCCTCTCTGGGTAATCTCTGGGAAGAATGAACAAAACCCGCCATAGGTGCCTTGGTGACTCTGTGCCTTCTTCACTTGTGGACGGGAAGAGCACCCTTTTCTTCAAGGATGCGTCGGTCGGCCCCCTCGGGTTTAGCTCCATCCTTGATCACTCCCTCGGGGTTTGCGCATTCGCTAAACTGTGACTCCCCCTCTTTTCGTCGAGATTTGGGGACGTACCTAAGGACTGGTACAATTGGTTTAGATTCCCCTGTTGTCTTCGCGATGACAAGTGGGGCCTTCTCTGGCTCAATGACCCCTTTACCATCTGGCTTCTTCTCAGTGCCCATATCAATACGTCCACTAGACGGCACAAAAGTATCTTTCACCCTCCCCTTGCCTGTGGAGGACATGGAGTTCGGCATTGTTTCCTTGGGTGTTGTGCCTTTGCGATCAAATGTTGGACTTGTTCTGCAGTCATTGAGCTTGTCGCTGATAATGGCTTGTCGCCCTTCTTAGACATGTCATTTTCAGCCTCACTTTCACTAGATTCGTTTTCTCCCTCTGCGTCTGAATATTTATTGAGGGACTTTGCTAGTCGTTGCTTTAACTTCTTCTCCAACTTAGCAATCCTTTTATCTTGATGCTTGATTTGCGCGTCCTTCTCTTCGCTCTCTTGAGTAAGCTTCTGTAACGTGGCTTTTATGTTAGCCATTTCTTCTTCTATAGTCACAACTCCTGTAACCATGACTGACATAGTGACACGATCAGATGACCTTGTTTTACTTTGAACTTTCCTTACCATGCCAATGGCCTCGTGTTTCATCTTCACATTTGTTGCAAGCTCTTCCTTAGGAGATTGATTGGTTGAAGCCTTTGTAGCCATATCTTATTCGTGGAGATGTTCTTGAAAGTCTTGATTTCAGAGATCGAGATGAGAGGTAGAGATTGTCCCACCGAGCGTGCCAAAATTTGTAACCACAAATTTTTCGAGTCTATAATAAATAAAGACAAGAAAAAAAGGACAAATATAATTTGTATTGATTTCAAAGAATTTGGGTACAATCTCTATAATATTTGTTACAAGATGAACAAATAAAAATATTCCTCTGATTCGATCTCTGTGGTCTTCTTGAAGGAGGGCCGATGCGGCTTGAATCTCGATCAAGTTGGTGTTGAATCTCTAGAACAACGACACATATTGATGTGTTTGTTGTTTAATTCTAGAGAGACTTCTTGAGAGTTGATTTTTTCTATCCCCCTCCAAATGAGAGTGAGTAGTCCTATTTATAGGGAAACGATTTGATCTCTCTCTTGGGCTTATGACTTGCTAGCCTTTTTTGGGCCGTTGTCCGGGCCTTAGGGTTAGGATGACTTGGCAGTCCATTTGACTTTGACTTGGTAGTCTTGGTGGGCCGTTGTCCGGGAATTAGGTTTGGGTTGACTTGGCAGTCCATTTGACTTTGACTTGATAGTCAGTTGGGTCTTGACTTGATAGTCTATTTGACTCTGACTTGGCAGTCGTTCGAGCTTTGACTTGATAGTCAGCTTGAGTCAATTTCACTTAAATAAATTAAATTAATTAATTTGGACCGACCAAAATAATCAACTTAATTTATTTTAACTTGTGACACTATTTTGATTTTTTTTAGTGTGTACACTAACATTTGAATGTAGCTGTTCATGATGTGTTAACCCAGCGTTTGTGAACGATACCTGGTTCTAGATGAATCAGCTCCTATCTACATAAACGTAGGGGATGAGGGAAATCAAGAGGGTCTTGCTACCAAGTGAGATGTTGTTTAACACTTAACATATATCAGTAATTTTCGTTCCCTTAGGATTTTACATGAGAGAGTTTAACTGTGTTGTTCAATTTCGGTGTCCGTCCTGCAGGTTTAGGTACCCACAGCCTGATTATTCTGCATTCTGAGAAGCCAGCTACGGGCACTCGACATTGGAGATCATGAACAGGACACACGCGTTCTACCATTGGAATCGAAATGTTACTTAGAAATTAAAGATGCACACAGAGGTGTCACTTATGTTTGATCAATGTGATTGAATGACATAGACGATACCAAGTTACCAACAAGAAACCAAAAAATTACTTAGAGGTACCCTAACTTTTGAAGAAACAATTTTTTGGTAGCCTAACTTTTCAAAACTAATTTTGGGGTACCCTTACTTTTAGAATTAGAAACTGCTAGGTAAATTTCCGGCGAAACTTCGATTGATTCAAATCATTTTCGTCCACAAAAACAAAGGACATTTTCGTCCACAGAAACACTTAATCAATTTCCCGCCTAAAACTCACCGGTGAATTCAAATCACTGGCCGAAAATTCACCTAATTATTTCTAATTCTAAAAGTTAGGGTACCCTAAAATTAGTTTTTAAAAGTTAGGGTACCAAAAAAACATTTCACCAAAAATTAGGGTACCTCTTAGTAATTTTTTGACAAGAAACTATATGATGTAAATATGTTGGATCTCTAGCAAAACCCCCCCTCCCACCCACGGACCCACCCAAAAAAAGGGGATGTTTAGCATGTTTCAGTAACCTACACTTTGTTGAGGTACCTGTTGTATACTTTATAGCAATTGGCAATCTCTTGAGGAGGGAAGTTAGAAATTTGTTGAGTTGAAAGAACATATAAAATCCTGCCTTCTAGAAGGGAAGTTGGATATCTCAACTCTCAGTTAGTCTTTGTGTTGTTTCTCAATAGATTGACAATCTATGACATATGAGAGTACTGTATTTTTATCTTAGTTTTGTATTGTATCTTTCATTTTAAATAATGTTGTAAGTGTTAGGGTTTAGGATGTAACAACAGGTGTCTATTCTCCATGACATCAGCTAGATGGTATATTTTGTTAAGCTTATATCGCTTTCCCTGGTTTTGGGTATAACTATTCTCCATGCAAATCTTGAATGGTTAACCCACAAACTTTTTAGGTTAACCCAATATTTAAAAACATACAAATCAAGAGCTTGAGTGCAAAGCCATGTTCTGATTATTGGGTTCCCTGTAATTAAAAACATACTCTTACATTAAGTTTGATTTTGAGACCTTTGTTCATCTTAATGATGCTTTAAATATTTAGTGACTTAGTTTGGCTCAACTTTGATTTGTCATTGATGTGAATCTAAATTTTGCTATAAAGCTATGTCAAGTAATTCATTAAAAAGAAGGAACTCGTGGTAAATGGAGACATTAACATTGGTGTATTTAAGACATTAAATAAAGTTAAATTGAGATGAAAACATGTAGTTAAGTTGTTGGTCATGGTTAACCCATGAAAATAATGTGGTTAACCCAACAAGTATTGGGTTAACTTAAACAGTTTTTGGGTTAACCATCCAGGATTTGCATGAACAATAATTTTGTGACCAACGTAAGTGTTTAAGTTTACAAGGGTCGTTAACACAATACTTGACATTTAACTACATTGGTAATGTTGGATGGCTTGTTCGGTATGATTATGAGGAGTATGTAAGGCTATATCAAGCGTTGCTGAACCTTGACTTTATGGCGCTAAACTCAAAGAAAATGCTAGACAACCCCCCCCCTAGCCATGGTTCACGTACACAATATCGTGGGTTTACATGGCTCGCCATAACATACCATCAATTTCTATCTACTCGGATTGAACCGTAATAAAAAATTTCAAGAGTTGACATATGAAAAAGAGATTACAAAGAATCAGATCAAATTCGAATATACAAAAGCTTGTCTGAATCATTTTGTCATTCTCTTCCATCAAACACTTCTTGAATAAATTTGAACAATAGCTTAGCTAATCACAAAAAAAAAAAAAAACTAAAGATGCTCAAACTACCATCAATTTCTTTGTACTCATAAAGAACCAGAATCTAAAAAGAGATTACATTCAATCAAACCAAATCCAACTATACAAGAACTTGTCTGAGTCATTTTGTCATTCTCATCTATCAAACACTTCTTGAATAAACTTGAACAATAGCTTCATTTTCTCAAAGCAATATCGTCGGCTACAGAAATATCCCATGTTCTGAACTATTTGATATTTTGAGACCATCCTAGTGCACGGGGGATAGAATGTTGACCAACTCTAATCCCTTAACGCACCCTTAAAAATGTTAAATTGAGATAGAAACATGTAATTAAGTTATGGGTCATAGTTAAATTTAGTAGTTGGCAAAGTTAAAAAGGTTAAATTTAGTGGGCATGTAGAAGTTCGTAAGGTTGAGTAGTTTTTGGCTTTATGTAGAAGCAGGTAGAAGTAAGTAGTATATTATTTCAAAAATAAAAAGTCATATAAGTTTAGGTAGAAAAAGTATAATTGGGTAGGAAAATATGTAATTCAGTTATTGGTCATGGTTAACCTAGGAAAATAATGTGGTTAACCCAGCCAGTACTGGGTTAACTTGAACTGTTTGTGGGTTAACCATCCAAGATTTGCAAGAACAATATTGAGAGAAAAGTGAAGAACAATAGAGACACGGAGAGATTGAGGGAGGAGAATGAGCGATCGTTTATTCATAACCGACAAGGGGTATTTATACTAATGATATAGTGAAATCACATGAGAAAAATCATCCTAAAGCCTAACCACCTAAGAGATATTAATGGACATTCACAAAGAAATATATTATTTTATAACAAAGATCATATTTTCTTACATTATCCTTTAGCGAAGGCTATTTGGGCCCTGGTGTATGCCCATTCTTGAATTCCTGAGCCCTCTCCTATGGACCTCCCTAAGATCCTAGATTTCCTTTCTTCTTATAGGATTAACTTGAATTCCTCCCATCTTGATAGGCTGGTTGATCTCCTTGGAGCACTCAAAAAGCTCGTAATGATATGGCCTTTCAAAAATATTAGGCCCAACCCTTGTCGTATCCTTATCAGAGCTAAGAAGGCCAATGTTGAATGAAGAATTTGCAATGAGTTGGACAATGTGTTCCAAGGCGTTCGAGTTAGTCATGCAGTTTCAAATCACCGATCAAAGACTTGTTGGGTGTCTTAGCGGACACCTCCTATGGGAACAATGAAAATTAATTTTAAAGGTGCCAAGAATCATACTGGAGTTGCGGGCGACTTTATCATACAAGTTGGAAAGGTCAAAGTATCCTGACATTCTTTTTATTTGGGTAACGCCTTCTTTCTTGTTGAGTAACTGCTATAAGAAATAGCACAAGAGAAGTGTTCCTACAATGTTATTCTACTATCATCGTGAAAGGAGACAACAAAATTGTTGTCGATGCGATGCATGGTGATTATGAAATACCATAATCTATTCGTAAGCTAGTCGAAGACATTCGATACTTTCTTTTCAAGTTTAACTTTGTTACTATCACTCGTGTTCAGGTAGGCTAATAGAGTTGTTGATTGGGCCACTAAAGCCGACCTCTATTTGAGATATTCATGATTTTGGACTGTTGATGCAGAAAGAGAGTTGAATTGTATTAGCAGAGAGGATAAGATAGGTAGAACCCTTGAGAGAAGGACTATCTTTATTCTTGCTACTTACTTTGATTTATAAAAAAAACATAAAATAAAAAAAGAAGGGCCAGCACGCAAATACCAGCCGGCATTCTTTGAATATCGGAACTATAAAAATGATAACTGGGGGATTAGACCATAAGATATATCGCCTGTGGAAAGTCTGCCAAGGTTATTTCTTGCCAAAGCCAACAGCTACTTTTCTTGTTTTCCTAGTTTCGATCTTTTCAGGGCTTGCAACTCCTGTAATCTCTTCATACTTCTTTTCTAAGGCCTGAACCAGAGAAATGCAGAAAATTGTCGGTCAAACAATGAAAAGGATCATCACGACTCACTATTAATTAGAGCATTGAGTCATATTTGGTGATGAAGTGAAATATCGAGTACAAATGCTTCGAGAATATTATTATACAAAGATCTTTTGAGTTAATAAGTCATAACAGAAATGAAAATGTAAGCAATGATGAATATGCATCAACAAAAGTGGCTAGATGAAGGTGAAAATTTGAATCGTTAGATTACCTGTAAATCTGCCCGTATAGAGTCAAGGACATCATCTGTCATTCTCTCAAAGAAGAGGATGCCCTGAGATATATTGCATACACTTTCAGAAATAAGACAAAAGGAATATGACCCAGTAATATTTGCAGCAACAAAAATCAAAATGCACAATACAAATTCCATTGTCATTTCATCCCTAGACAAGATTAAACAGAACTCTGAGAAAGGAAGCCGCAACATCCCATGTGTTCATAATAATAATAATAATAATAATAATAATAATAATAATAATAATAATAATAATAATAATCTCCCTTCTCATTGGTTCTATTTTTCAGCAAGAGACTGGATGTTTTGACAATTGAGCTGAAAGGCAAGTCATTTAGATCAAATTTCGAGAAACATTGCAGAAATCATGTTACTAGCAGGAGCCCACAGCGGCACAGCATAAGAAATTTGAGGTAGAGACAATAGTGTGAAGAAAGCCATATGGGACTCACAAGAAAATTTCAAATAACCTTCTCATAGCTAAGGCTGCATATATTGTGAACTTCCCAAACCACGCTACTACCAGGAGGGGAATGGGAAAGATAAAAAAAAAGGGGGGGGGGGGGGTGGGGGTGGGGGGAGGTTCTAACTTCTTATCATTTGCTGATCTGCTCATGTGAAAGGGGTTTTCAGGGACAGTTGTCCATTGTGTATCAGAAGCACCAAGAAAACAGATGATAAGAATTCTTCAATATCATTGAAAATGTCATATAATGTGATAGACTGATAGTTGCAATAGAGTTCCCAATTCGTTATTCACTCACAAAGGGCAAATCTAGATCACTACCGAATACATGGATGAACTTGAGTCACCAAAGGTGACAATTTATTGGCAAGACTGGTGTTGTTAGGCATTAAGCTCACACAAATTACTGTAATGTTTATCATATAAAATAGCATTATTTATATCTTCACAGATAAGAATCAGACTCATAAACGTAAGTCAAATTTGCACAAGAATAGTTGGGACTTGGCAGCAAACAGAGCAAAAGTACACTTTCAAAGGATACTAACGACGGCTAAAAAGCAGCAGAAGATCAAACAAGGTTCAATTTCCCAATTCATTTTATCTTGAAGTTGGTTCACAGCTATATTTAGACACGGTTGACAGAATACAGACCTGCAAATGGTCAAATTCATGCTGGAACACCCGAGCTGGAAGGCCTGATAAACTAACTGTGAACCTTGCACCTGTGATATCTCTGGCATCAATCTTAATTGACTCGGGTCTCTGTGAACAAGGATAGCAGACATTCAAATAACTTCATAGCTAACATGTAAAATACAGCCCACACAAATGTCCACTTCAACATAGCACATGTTGGAATTGAACAATAAACCTTTCACATTCCTGCAACTGAAGAATTGCAAGTCTCAAAATCATCAGACACAGATCTTTGGGCAAATATGTTTCATTCCTAGCATTCTGATAATCAACGAAGGCCCACAAGACACACACAGATATCTGTAGAGCACCACCAAATGACTGAGAATTATCCACGTGATGTCGATACAAAATGGGAAAGATCAATATGTACAGTCGTACACTGCATATTCTGAGTTAAACCAACTCTCAAAAAGAATGAGAGCATGGGTTTAGCTTCAACAGGGCTACTGGTAGACTGGTACAAAAATACTATATTTAATACTTCTGAATCACTTTTTTTTAATGCCAGTGCACTACCACTGGTACAGTTCTACTCCGGATTTTCCAGGCCAAATTACAAACATCTACCTGCATACAAAAAAATAGACATCCGTTTTGCTACATCTTCCCTTGAGAAACCAGTTCCTCACAAGTCACACATATAGATGCCATAACTAGAAGTTAACAAATCTAGCTCAATTATTATCTTTCTAAGAAAACAATACCAACCCCATTTCTCTTTCCTGGCTTTGAATGCTTCAACCCATCAAATCATATGTAGACACTTCTTTGTTTTCTTATGTGAACTCATAGTATAATACACCGTGAAAAGACTCCCAAATCCCAAGCTTCTAATGGCCCCCATAGACAAGATCTGTTCATCATGAACCTCTGCCCTCTTCAACAAATATGACATTGCAATTTTGTGAATCAGGCTACAGCAGATCTAGAATGAAAGCAAGCAAAGAGGAAAATATTTGAAGAAACGTAGAACAGTCAATCAAAAGTGGTTTCTTTTACAACTCAGCCAATTGACAGATACTGTCTTAAAGGAGACATGACTGAGGCACCAGCAAAGCAGATGGCTAATGAACACCCAATGTTAGCTCTACCTTAAGGCCCACAGCAATAGAGCAACATTGATCAGTTATGAAAGACAGGCAGTACAAAACATTATGATATATGAAGCTGTTGTTAGCTTGCCCCTATGGCTGGATTGTGCTGAATTTGCTGTGATGGAAACAACACATAGGTTGCAACTGCATCACTACCACAAAGCATGAGGGATTCTATCATCTAGTAATGAGATAAATTTTCAAGAACTCAACTCCATTTGTCATATAACAATTATGGATATAAAAGGAAAAGGTACCTGGACGTCGCCATATATCTTAGGAAATGATAAACAACCTTCTTCAAAAGGTACAATCCTTTGTGAATATTTGTTAACTCTTGGGTTTATCAGGACAATTTCTTCCCCTTCACCACGCTCACCAGAAGGATTGAACACCATGAGCTGAACATTAATGCCCACCTGAGGAGCTGAGAGTCCAATCCCATCAGTTCTGTCGAAAACGAAGCCAACAATCATTGTTCAAACCCTTTGATAAAATTCATAATCTATGTGTATTATTACCCAAGCATCTACTGTGTCACTGTGTGTATGCATATGTTCTTCAGTTGTCAGTTCATTGGAAAGCAGCAGAGAAATGGTATACTGTTATGTAATCCCAGGTCTACTTAACGAGGTAGACCCAACATATATAATTTTTTTTCTATTATCTTTTTCACAAAACTCTCTTATTTCATTTATTTGGCTCCAAGAAAAATAAGTGTAGGTCTACCTAGCTAGGTAGACCTGAGTCTGTGTAATAATCCATCCATAGAAATGGGGGTGGAAACTGAAAGCCAAAAAGCAGGTGAAGACACCTGTTGGACAACGCTGTGAGAGTAATTTTATTCATACACAGAACTGAAGAGACGAAGCCACAGACACTTAAGAAGCAATATATATTACATGCACCTAAAGCTTATACTTCGGATATCTGCAAGTGAACAATCACACTATTGAGAGTGAACAACTTGATACATGTAAGTGAACAATCACACTATTTAGTGCACAAACTCCAAGAGCATGTAATAAATTGCACTTAGAAAGGGTTGGTCCACTATGCTGCAAACAGCAGTTGCATCCTCTCCCTGTTTGCCATTAACACTTTTTCAATTTGAATAGCTAACTAAAAAAGACATGACAGCTAAAAACAGAGCCCCGTCTCAGCCAATCCCCTTCTCCCCCAAACAATCCCACTTTCATCATACTGCATTTTAAAGATGCTCCAAGAACACAGTTCACTTTCCAAGAAACCGGAATAGTTACTCTTGGGCTACTAGAACTTTTCTCAATCAAAGGAAATATACACTTGATATTTTAATTGACACAGGTTTGTCAGTAGTAAAAGTGTAAAACCAGCTCCATTTCTTTTGTTTAATAATCTCAAATTGTCTACGGAAGATGGTGAACTGCTTGATAATCCTTGGCAGTATAGAAGGCTGGTTGAGAGATTGTTATATCTCAATTTAACCAGACCAAATATCTCATACTCAGTTCGGAATTTGAGTCAGTTTTTGCAAGCTCCTAGAAAGCCACATTATGAAGCACAGAAGCAGCACTTCATGTCTTGGAGTATTCAAAGGGTTCTGTCCACAAGGACTTATTTGGTGTTAAGGCTAACAATCTCAGCTTAAAGCCTTTTGCAATGAAGATTGAGAAACATGCAGGTTTTTCACAAGATCATTAACTGGGTATTATGTGCTTTTGGGCCATTCCTAGATATCTTGGAAGACAAAGAAGCAAAGACAGCTGCCAAATCATATGCTCAAGCAGAATACAGAAGTATGTCTACTTCTTCTTCAGAACTTGCATGGATTGCTCATCGGCTCAGAGATTTTCATTCACCTAGTCCATTTCCTATTATCCTCTACTATGACAAGGTTGTTATGGACATTGCAGCTAACCTTGTCTTCCAAGAGAGGAAAAAGCATTTACAAATTGATTGTCATTATACCCACGGCAAAGTTTCAGAAGGCTTTATTCAAAGTAGACATGTTTCTTCCCAAGAGCAATTGGCAGATGTGATGACCAAGCCCTTGGGAAAAGCATCGCATCAGTATCTCTCTCTTAGATTGAAAAAGCCCAAGGCGCAAAGGGGTCTTGGAGCCTAGTGGCCTTAGGCGCGGGATTTGAGGCGAAGGCGCGTGTTTAGGCTCAGTTTTGAGCCTAAATGCATCCTTTGCCCTTAGCATTTTCCTCAGTTCCACAAACAAATGTAGTGTTCTTATGCTATTTTTCTTCCCTTTTAGGTACCTTCCACAAACAAATGTAGTGTTCTCGCATTTGTCACTTGTTGGTGGGGTTTTTACAGTCTTTTGATGGATGACTTTTGGTGACTCGGTAGGTCACACTTGGTTTCATGGAGTGTCAGACCTAGGGTTAGCTTCGTCTCACCCCCGATTCCCTCCTCATCTGCATCAAGATAGGGGTCGGGATGTATTCCAGTCAATGTATATTTGTAATTATTTTCTGCTTTGTAGTTTTAGTTTTCTTTTCATTGTTGCTCCCTTTGATAGTTTAGCTTCATTTCCACATTTAGCTTAGCAGCATGCAGCATGGATTTTAGTTTTCCTTTGATAGCTTTCATGTCTTGTTCACTAGTTTTGCATCTTAATTTCGTTGCATATTAGTTAGATGCATATAGTTTAGGTTGCATTTTTATTCCTAACCCTTCTTGTGTTGTCTTTCTTTTCGTGAGTTGCGCTTTACATAACCAGGATGTGTATTCAGTTGGTTGGCAGTTAGTTAGCTATATCTTGGTTTAAGAAGAGAGAGGGGCAATTGGTGACTTTCTCCGCGAGTCGTCCAATATGTAGATAGACTAATTCCTCACCAGGGCTAGTGATAGGTCGACTTATAGGGATTGCAAAGTGTTACTAAATGAAGGATTGACAACCCCACATAAGCTTCTTATTGATGATGTGGAAGTGAAGAACTTTAAAGGAAGACTATAGACACCGATTTGTGTAGTGCCAAGTGGTGGAGACTTGATAAGGATAAGACTAATTCACTAAAGGACTGGGTCAAGGAAGGTGGGTTGTGGGAGTTGGGAGCGGATGCAGCCACAAGGTCGGATACTACAACAGTGTATCCATAAGGTGGCTAAGGATATTCGAGGTGTTTCTCATGGTGGAAACATTTGATGGAGAGGGGTGTGTCGGTGGAACCCAACGTAGTGAAATTGAAGGTGAAGGCAAAACATAAGGCATACCTTGCAGTAAGAGGGTGTACTAGGGAAGTGGAGAGATTAGCTGCTAAGGACACGTGTAAGACTGCGAAAAAGGAAGCCAAGAAAATGGTGGTGATGACAAAAGCAAATGCTTATAACAGTTTGTATGGCGTGTTGAACACAAAGGCCACAGAGAATGAGATTTTTAACTTAGCAAAGATTCATGTGACGAAGACAAGGGATTTGGTGAATGTTAGGTGTGTTAAAGACAATAATGGGAGAGTTTTGGTGGAGTAAGCCCCAATCAAGGAGAGATAGAGGAGCTATTTTGTAGAACTTTTTAATATGGAGAGAAGCGTTGTTTCCAATGGTGAGAGTGTAGGCTATGGAGAGGGGAGAACAGAGAGTGCCTTTTGTCGACCTATAACACTTAAAGAGGCCAGTGAGGTGCTGAAGAAAATGAAGAGGTGCAAAGTGGTGGGCCCTAATGGTATTTCGGTGGAGTTTTGGAAGTGCTTAGGCAAAGGAGGTATTCTTTGGTTGACAGGACTCTCAACAACATCCTTGAGATGGGTAGAATGCCTACTAAGCGTCGGAGTAGCATAGTTGTCCTTCTGTACAACAACGAAGGGAATGCTCAGTGTTTAAACAATTATAGAGTGATTAAACTCTTGAATCACATCATGAAGATTTGAGAGCGGGTGGTAAAGAGGAAGTTGGGTGTCTGAGAATCAATTTGGGTTCATGCTTCGTAGATCGATCACAGAAGCCATCCATCTTTCTCACTTCCTTATGGAGCAGTACAGGCAGAGGAGGAAGGGTCTTTATATGGTGTTCATTGCTTTACAAACAACCTATGATAGGGACCAAATGGAAGTGCTATAGGAGAGCCTTGAAAACAAAAGGAGTGCAGTATCTCTATATTAGAGTCACTAAAGACATGTATAACAATTTTAGAATATATCTATGTTGGAGCAGATAAAAAATAAACAGAGGGAGAAACTCTAATTCATTGCATTCAAAATTGAAATACACATCAGAATAAAGAAGACTAACCAAACAAACTCTGCTGAAAATTAGCAACTGACTGAGACATGACTAACACCTTATTGCCTAAAAATAGGAAAGAGAAACTGACTTGACCCACAAGTCACAACTAACTGCTACTTCCTGAAAATTAGGAAACACTTGAACAGAAACTATTGAAGCATCATTCAACACTCCCCCTTGCTTCAAAACTTGTCATCCCCATCTTCTTTCTAAAATACTCATGCTTGGCTAGAGGGAGAGCCTTGGTCGATATATCGTGAACTTCTTTGATTTGTTCCAACAATGCTCTAATTCAACCTCACCCTTTGTAGTCGTCACGAATGAAATGATAGCGCACATCTATGTGCTTTGTACGATCGGAAAGTCGGATTTCGGACATCGCTATATAAATGACTTGTTGTCGCAGAATATTTCAGTTGCACCAACTGTTTTACCCGAAATCTGCTAGTAACTTCCTTAGCCATACCACTTGGCAAGCCGATCCTGCCATGTATTCACCTCGGAAGAAGATAAAGCCACGGTGTCCTGTTTCTTAGAACTCCATGAAGACTCAACCAAGAAAGAATACTTGACCAAGTACTCTTTTGTCATCTATAGAGCCTGAAAATCACCGTGAGTATAACCGTATAGTCGACCCCATCAACCTTGTTGTACCAAATTCCAAAATCGATGTGCAAACATAGCGAGAATCCTTTTAGAAGCTCCCAAATGGTGTGCGGATGGATTGTGCATATACTGACACCACACTCACAGAGTGAAAAATGTCGGTCGAGTATGAGAGAGATAGTTAAGGCCACCACAAGCCTTCAAAGTATGTGGCATTAGCTTTTCCGGTACCATCTTGACCCTCAATACTTCATTCACATTCATGGAGTACTTGCGATTTCTGACCCACCATGTTGTGTCTCTTGAGGAGGTCCATTGCGTATTTTTGTTGAGAGATAAAAATACCATCAACACCTTGTTTTACCTCAAGCCCAGAAAGTAGTGCGATAGTCCCAAATCATCTCAAATTTCTTCATCATGCATGACTTAAATTCATCAACAATAGACTCCGAAGACCCCATATATATCATATCATCAACATAAAGACAAACCACCAAGAAATCAATATCACCTTGTCTTTTGAAATAGAGGGTAGGCTCACTTGCACTTCTCTTAAAATCATTTTCAGCGAAGAAAGCATCCCAGACACCCTAGACAAGAAATCTTGAACAAACTCTTTCTCTTGCATGAACCAAAGTTTCAAATTCACGACGAAGAGTCTGTAATTTTACAGCGATTACCTTTTTATCGCCTAAAAATTCTTGCTTGAAATCTCCCTACTGTTTGGAAGTTGCAGTGCTGATTCTTGGAAAAATCTCGTCATCCAATGCAAATTGGATGAGGAATAGAAACCTTCGCATCCTTCTTGCGAAGCTCTCAAGATTGCAGTCGAGTTGAGGTGCAAGAGTAGGCTCGGTGTACCATTGACACCAAGTCCCATAACTCTTGAGACTTGAACATAGTTGTCATCTTGAGGCTCCAGAGATGATACTTTTCCCCTTTGAATATGGGAATTAGTAGCTGGGCTGAGGAATTAGAACCATTGCTCGCCATTGCTTTCACTCAAATTGTGTTTGCCTCACTGTGTTTGGGACTCTCTGATAACTCCCAGGAAAAAAATAAAAACCTGATTGAGAGAATAGGCTGCCCTTGCCTAATTACTTCTCAATAAGCTCTGATACCAAACTTGTTGGAGCAGATAAAAAATAAACAAAGGGAGAATCTGAAACTCTAATTCATTGCATTCAAAATTGAAATACACATCAGAATAAATAGGACTAACCAAACAAACTCTGCTGAAAATTAGCAACTGACTGAGACATGACTAACACCTTATTGCCTAAAAATAGGAAAGAGAAACTGACTTGACTCACAAGTCACAACTAACTGCTACTTGCTGAAAATTAGGAAACACTTGAACAGAAACTGTTGAAGCATCATTCAACAATGTCAAGACATAGGTAGGTTCTACAAGTGATTTTCTTATTGATATCAGGCCTCATCAAGGGTCTGCTCTTATTTTGTTTCCTTTTAATGTGGTCATGGACGTGTTGACCAAGGAAATCTAGGATGTCTTGCCATGATGTATGCTTTTCGCAGATGACATAGTTTTGATTAATGAGTCAAATGCGGTATTAAACAAACGGAGTCGAGCTCTAGCGTGATACATTGGAGTCTAAGGGTTTTAGATTCAGCAGGTCGAAGACGGAGTATATGAAATGTGATTTTAGCGAGGTCAATCTGGAAAACGATAGTCAAGTTAATACTGTTGGAGGATAACTTATCCCGGGGTAGAAAAGTTTCGGTAGTTATTATCTATTTTGAAAAGTAATGGGGAAATTAGTCAAGGTATAACACATTGGATTAAGGTTAGTTGGCAAAAGTGGAAGACGAATCTAGAGTGTTGTTTTATAAGACCTGGCAAAACTGACCCGACAAGAATGACCCACACGAATCCAAACTTGACATGATCCAGACCCGAAAATGCCCAAACTAATTAACCCGAAATGGACCCAAACTCAAAGTCACCCACACCGACCCTAATTTATATTTCACCAAAGTTGTTCATTTTTTAAAGATAATATTATCGGACAAAAAAATAAATTGGCCTAAAGTCAACCCGGCCTCAAAATGACCCAACCCAAACTCGAGCCAACCTGAACCTTGTTAACCCAAACTGACCCAACCCAAATGGGTCCGACCCAAACCTGACATGAATGACGCAATTGTCAGGTCTAGATAAGAAGATACTACTAAAGCTTAAAGGTAAAGTCTATCGTGTTGATGTCACACCAGCAATGTTATATTGTTCGGAGAATTTGGTAACCAAGAAGCTGCATTGTCTAAGGTTAAATGTGGCAGAAACGAGGTCTCGGTAGATTTGTGGGTTCACCAAGTCGGATAGGACTACAAATGATGTGTATCATGATAAGTTAGGAAAATACGGGTGGGAATTGGGTGGGTATGGATGGGCATTGTCCATAGCCAAATTTTATCCATAGATTAGAGTACCCTACCCAAACCCAACCCATGTCTCTTGATACCCACATGGATATTACTCACTTGGGTATTACATCCATGGTATTCATTGGTATTGTGTATGTGCACAATCATCCAAGTATTCAACTAAACATTTTTATTTAGCATTCTAACGTTTTAAATAATAATTTTATACATGGAGCTCAAAATTCATATTTGAACTTTTTTTAATCTATCGTATCAAATTATAATTGAATTTTACTTTAAAGTTCCAGTTAGTTTTAGCGCCAACAAATTTTTATATATATTGCGGTATATGTTATCATATTAAAATATTTGGAGCTCAAAATTTATATTTGAACTTTTTTTAGTCTATTCTAGTATTATAAACTTTCAATCCAAACCATTGAAATTGAATTTTTCTCTTAAGTCTCAGTCAGATTTAACAGTAGAAACATGGACATAAGTGACTTTTAATGTTACAAATGAAAATATTTGGAGCTGAAAATTCCTATTTGAGTTTTTTTTATTCCATCCTGATCCTATCATATCATAAAGTTTCAATTAAACTGTTAAAATTGAATTTTGCTTTAAAACTTCAGTTAGCTTTAGCGGCTAAAAATGTTTAGTTATGTCTCCATATATGTCATCAAATAAAAATATTTGGAGCTCAAAATTTTCATTTGAACTTTTTTTAATCTATCATATCATATGGTTTTGATTCAAACCGTTGAATTCAATTTGGCTCTTAAGTTCCAATTTCAGTTAGTTTTAGCACTGAGAATGTCTACATATGTAATGATATATGTTACAAGTGATAATAATTAGCGCTTAAAATTTATAGTTGAGTTTTTTTCACTCCATCCTATCATATCAAAAAATTTCAACTCAAACCGTTGAGATTGAATTTTACTTTAAAGTTTCAGTTAGTTTTAGCAGCAAAAAATGTTTATACATGTCGTGATAAATGTTATCAGATAGAAAAATTCGGAGCTAAAAATTCATATTTGAGCTCTTTTTAATTAATATTATCGTATTTCAAAGTTTCAAGCCAAACCATTAAAGTTGAATTTTGCCTCAGATTTCAGCACTCGATATCAAATTCTCACATGGTTAAGACATCAATGGATATATGGGTAATGGGTACCCTTGGATATGGATTCCCACTTTAAATTATGGGTAATCCATACCCACCTACCCATTACCCATTTTAAGTGGACATTACCCACCCATTATGGATGGATAAGGGTGGACACATTAAGGCTCTGTTCGACAATAGCGTTTACAGGAGCTTTTAGCATTTTAATTGGTTAAAACGCTATTTTATCAAATTATTAATGTTCGGTACAATAGCTTTTGCACAAAGAATATAGCGTTTGACAGCCAGTAAACTAAACGTTACACTACTTAACGTCTTGGAAAGCAAATAGCATTTACGTATTTTAGTTCCAAAAATGCCCTCCAACTTTACCCCATATCAAACCTCATATCAGACAAACACTCTGATTGTTTGCAGCCTTTTGTCTCTCATCTCCCTAAATGCTCCTAGCCCCAATCTCCTAATTTGACCTGATTCGTTTTTTTATTTTCTTTATTTTTTATTTTTTATTTTTTTAAGGGAACTTGAGTAGATGTTATTAAGCCAAGTATCTATATTATTCTTAACATCATATAAAATATTGAAAATGTAATGAAAAATATTGAAATGTTCATATTATTCTTAACATCATATAATTTCTGATGTATTTTACATTGATTTGTATTAAGCCAAGTATCTCTATATAAAATATTGAAAATGGAATGAATAATACATTGACTTCAGTTGGAGAATTAAGAACCCTCAAATCCTAGTTCCAAATTTTGTTGCAAATGGAATGAATAATATTGAAATGTTCAGAATTTCGGATGTATATCAATGGAAAGCATATTAGCACCACAATGGAAAGGAATATTTTTTTTTTTTTGTTTCTCATAATCCTGGAATATGCCTCCAATAATAATAATAATAATAATAATAATAATAATAATGTCCTTTGTAGTCATTTTACATTTATCAACTAATCTAACTGCTAATTTTACTGAACACATATTTATAAACAGCTACATAGACAGCTACAAGCTATACACTAAAATATAACAGCTATTCGCTGCCCAAACAGCTATCCGCTGCTCAAACAGCTATCCGCTATCCAATCCGCTAATTTTGCAGAACATGGCCTAAATGGGTACAAATTCCCATCCCTTATTAGGAGTGACCTCTATTGAACATAACCTACAAGAGAATAGATTGAAATGGTTTCGTCATGTGTTCAGAGGTATGAGGATACTCTGGTTCGGAGTTGTGAAAAGAGTGTGCTTTGTCAATTCACTGTGGACGTAGGAGGCCTAAGAAGTCCACGGGGGAGGTTATTTGAGGCGATTTGAAGTACGCCGGTTAGTGGAGGACATGGAACTCAGCAGGGACGTTTAGTGGGCTAGGATTAAGGTAGTCGGGTGAGAAAGATGACAGGTTGTCAGCAGGCTGCTGTCAGGATGCAAAGTTGAGCTTGCTTTGTGTGTTTTTTATGCTTTCCTTGTGTTTGTGTCTTTCAAATACGTTTATTTCGCATGCCTAACTACGCATTACTTGGAGCATCTAAGTGCAAAGTCTTATTCTCTTTGTTTCCCCAGTCCAACTATTTCCCTGTTCCCTCGGTTTCTCAAGCGGTTTCGGGAATGGTTTTGTTTTCGCCTTTTAAAAGGTTTTCACCTCTTGAGTCCACCGGAATCAGCTCCTTCATGCACACACATGCATAGGGGAATCAGCCTCATGCACTCCCATTGATAAACGGTGTCTGACCTTAATGCACCTGTATCCTATATCAGTACTCAAATCTTCCCCACACACTAGACCTGGCCTTGATTAGTAAATAAATAAACAACTGCTAAGTTTCAAGATTTGTATACCCTTACCAATTCCCACCACTAGATACCAATATAAAACATGATGAACGAACTGTATTACCCCTAAGGGCCGTTTGGTATGAAGAAGTAGGGGGTTGGGAATGGGAATAGGATAATTGGGAATACTATTCCCATGTTTGTTTAACGGTAATTAAAAAAATGGGGGCAATGGGAATGGAAATAGGATGCCCCAACTCCCACTAATCTATTACCGGGGAGTGGTGGTAATTGATCCTGGGAATTCATTAATCCCTGCTAAATACCAATTTTGCCCTTATGTTTAATTGTTATTACCAAGACTACCCATCTTATTTAAAAGATATTAATCACCATCAGATTGAGGGTTCTAATTACTAATTATTTATGTTTATAGATAGATTAAATAATTGATAATTATTCATTATAATGTCGATTGATTGAATCCTTTATATTTGGAGTTTTTGTATACTTGATTTTAATTTATGTTTGGTGCTGAATTAGTTTTATTAAATTTTTTTATGAACTTTATTTTTTTAGTTTTTTCATATAGTAATTGATTTTCTTAGCATGAAATATGAGTTAATTATGTTCTTCCACCATTTTCAATTTATTAAAACATTCATAAATTAATCAAAAGGATATTTCAGTAAATGTGTATTTATTCTCAATGGTATTCCCACGTATTCCCAATTTCAATTACCACATAACAAACAACAAAGTTGGGAATTCATAAAACATTTCAATTCTCATTCTCATTATGAATTCTCATTCCCGTTATGAATTCTCATTCCCGTTATGAACACCCATTCTCATTCCCATTACATACCAAAGGACCCCTCAAATCAGACAAACAAAAAAGACATATCGGGCACCTCAAATCAGACAAACAAAAAAGGTATCTTTTTAACAGAAACCAACGAGTCACTACACCTAATACAAGGAATTGAGCAATTTTTAACACTGATCAAACATATATGAGAACGGGATGGGAGCCAGATGTCGCAAAACAAGGAGCAATTAAAAGAAGGATACTCACTTGTACATAACATCAAACATTTCCTCAACCAATTTCTTCAAGTTATCATCAAAGGTATCAATTGGCTTGTTCTTAGCTCTAAGCCTGGGGTCTGGATATTCCACGATTTTCAGTGGGGGCTCGAAATGCAAATCAGCACCTTTCAATCAAATTCATACCCATTAAAATTAACCCACAAGCAAAACTGCCCACAATGAAATTGGAGAATAAAAGTTAGTAAAAGCATACTTGTAGCGACCTCCTCGTTTTTGAAAGAGATGTTTCTTTTGGCCATGGCGCTAATCTTAATAACAGCGGCACCCGGAAGTCTAAGGGGCTTTGTGGGTAAGCAACGCAGGTAGTATGAAGATGACGCTGAAGACGAAGATGAAGATGAAGGAGAAGTAAAGAGAGGTAAGAGGGATGAAGGCCGAGAGTGAGAGAGGAGATGATTCCGAAAGAGTGGACGAGGGAGCTTCGATGCTGCCCTGCTCGACATTATTTCTCCCTCCTGCTGCTTTTCGGATTATTCGAATTTTCCGGCTGTAAAGCATATAAATAGTGTGTCTTTGCGGTGTATCTTTTCTACTGATCAAAATTGTATTTCTTTTGCTATTATAGAATATATGAAAATTAATAGTATTAAATAATGTATAGGCTTAGAATTTGATTCTTATTGTATTTTACTTTACAATTTTAATATTTTTCTGCCTTTTTAATTCGTATTTGTTCACTTTGTGATGCATTTTTGTTCGACTTGTGATGTATTTTTGTGTACTGTATTTTTGAATTTTGTTTACTTTTGTAATTTATTTATCTTTTTTCATTTTTGTAACATATTTTTGTTAGGTTTTAATGTATCTTTTTTTGGACGAAGTGTATCTTTTTTGTGTCGAAATGCATCTTTTATATATTAGAGTGTATAATTTATCATTTTTTTACACCAACTTACAGTGGTGATATTAATGTATCTTTTCTTGGACAAAGTGTATCGTTTCTGTGTTGAAATACATCTTTCTGGCCCTGTTTTTAGAATTGTTTAAAATCAGGTTTAGATGGATTGGATTGAATTGGTTTGGATAAGTTATGATGCTTTTTTGGATAATTCTATTTTTAGAGATGATGTTTTTTTGGAGAATTGTGTAAGATTTGGATTGGATTCGATTCGATTGAATAGTTGAACCAATCCAAAGAAGAGGGCTTCTATGTGTTGAACCCAAAATTTTGATTTTTTTATCAAGATAATATTTGATGGTGACAATAAAAATTTTTTTGAAAAAAGACTTTTACATGGGTTTAAGTTGCCAAAACATAAGTGGATTTTATTCTAAACAACCCAAATCAAAATATAACAAGGAGCGGTTAATTTCATTATATTATTACTAGCAAATACCCGAGCGTTACCCCGAATTAAAAAAATAAATACCCCAGCGTTCATATATAAATACCATACACCTTCAATCAAAAAAATCCTCAAACATTGCTTGAAATAAATATAATCATATATCAAGATAAAATTCAAAAAAACTTAACTAAAGAAGTAATTGTTTGATCAAATGAAACAAAACTACAATATAAACATAAGTTCCATAATATTTAAGATATGCATGAATAAAAAAAATTGTTAAGGTAAAAAGAGATAGTGTAAATGACACGCAAAATGAGTGGAGGACGATTCTTCGATCATTTATTACCCAAAATTGGCATTCAAATGACGTTAAACCACTCAACACGATAAAAGCCCCCTCATTTGACCTGACCTTCACTCTCACTTACTACTATCAACATTAATTAATTTCACCACACTTTGGTATTCCGAGTTAGCCTAGGAGTATTGACACTAAGTTAACTCAATTATCTCCCTCTTCTCCCTCTAACCCTCGCATCTATGCCATTTTAAGTGATTAACAATTGAGGTTAGAATGCTCATTTTGTTTATTCGTGTTCCAATGCAAAAAACGACTAAAGGGTCCTCATATTTTTATGTAATTATTTTAAGGATCATGTCTTTTCATAAATAATTGTAGGGTGACATTATCTTTGTTGTAATTATTTCTAGGAGACATTCTGATCTATTTTCCATCAAACAAAGCATTAAGTGCAGTATTTATTGTTGATTAGGGTAATGTATCTTTGACCAACCCTAAATATTAAGGCCTAAACTGATAGTTTGCTTCAATTAAAACAACTTTAAATACAAAAATTATTATTTCGCGTATTTTTAGACCGGAAAACTGGTTGGAATGTCCTCAATAAATATTACCGCAAAGATAATGTCACTCCATAATAATTTATCAAAATATAAGACCTTTAAAATAATTATGGTCCTATTAGTCGTTTTTTGTTTAATATATAAAGATGTTCATGCCTAGCTATATAAAATGTCCTTATATTTTGTTTCTTTTATTTTTCTCATTTCCATTCCATTAATTTGCATGTCGTAGATATTAACAATTGGAAAAGAAATAATAAGTTTCTCTTTATACTCTTTCTTTTAGTTTAAATTGATCTAGTAGAGTCCGTTGGCGAATCCAATTTTTTTTTTTATTTCTGTAACCTTACCCCCGAATCTAAATCATATATGTTTCACAATTTCGGAGATTTGTTCATCGGGTTTATTAATTCTCTTTAAAAAATAATTGACAACTTCCTTTCCTCTTCCTTGTTTTTCGTTAGTTTGATTTGTTAATCTCGTCACATTATTTTAATTTTGAGACCTAAGGTTTGGAATGAAACTCATTAAAAATAGAATGTGTATACCCCGCACAACCATGTCATGCAGTATCCCAGAGGCATAGGTACAACAACCTGTCCAAGGTAGTATTTGGACGGGCCAAAGACACTGAATTGATGGCATGCCACGCGGCAACCATGCCAATTAATGGCTCAGGTGAGTCTGGATCAGACTACTTATTTTGGCTCTGAGTTTTTTTTAAAAAAAAATTCTTATTGGTTTCAATTTTTTTTTGTAGTCCTAGATGGAAATGTTAATTTTGGGTTATTCAAACAATTAAGGAAAATAAAGATACACAATAAAAAAATATCATCAATTTCCCTTAAAGAATAAACAACCTCTTTTGAGTCGTCACTCGAGCATATACTTGGATGGTTTCCTTCAGGATTTTTTTGAGTCCTAAAGTAAGACTATATTTTTATCAAATTATACTCTCATGCAAATCTAATATTGTTTGTGCGAGTTTCATACATTCGATTATTGTACACATAGTGATGTTAATAGTCAAAATTTTTACATATTAGTTACATGTGCCTCATGGTGATTGGAAGGAGGAAGCATATTAATTTTTTTATGCCAAAATAAATTACTCAAAATGAGTCATGAAATTGGTTTTTTTGGTGCCAAAAAGAACTATTATTATAATACTAAAGTTAATATATATATATATATATATATATATTATAAAAAGAGGGGTCATATTTTATATGCAAAAAGATTACTATAGAACACATAATTTAGTTAGCTTTTAATTTCTCACTAAAATAAATTGCATAACTAACACGAGAATTGAATAAATATCTACATATCATATACTATATATATATATATATATATATATATATATATATTTCTGGGTACAAAGGGTGAGGATCGTAATATGTTGATTCTAATAAGGGCATTTTGGGAAACCTATAATTGGTTTTATTTAATTTTTTAAAAAAAATCATGTAATATTAATATGTACATTAATGTGTATGTTTGCATTGATGACTATTTTATCTTTTCCTTTTTTTCATATGCATTATTCTTTTTCCTTTATCCTTTTAAATAAGAAACTATTCTTTTTATATTTTATTATTGCTTTTTTTATTCTTTTAAATATAATCTCGAGAATATTTTTAACAATACGTATGATTTACTTGCGTCCCGTGCAATGCACGGGTCTAAGTACTAGTATAGACTATAGTTGTAATTGCAATATCTAATGTGGAAATTTACTCCCTCATGCATCCTAATTTATTTTGGGGTATTGATAACATTACCCAATATAATATATTTTTTTTTCAATAAAAACTTTGCTAAAGAAAAACTATAACATAATTTGATGCTTATAACATATTTTACTCTTATAATGTATAATTATCATTCTTTCAAAGAATATCATTATAAAAGAAAAATGAATTTTACATTTTTAATGCCTACATAATTTCAAGCGTATCATATAATTTTACTCTCTCAAATATAGTTATCAATACCCTTACATATAATTGATATATATTGCAAATCTTATTTATTTATTTATTTTTTGATAAAGTAAATTTTAGTTTATTAATACAAACCAAGTTATACGAAAAAAATATCCCCCCCCCCCCCCGAAACCCAATGTAATGATGCGAACCAAACTGTAAGGCTCAGATACCCTTGTGAGGCTCTGATACCACTTGTTAGAGAAAAGTGAGTAGCAAGATAACAGCGGAAGCGAATAATAGAATAAAAAAACGAGATGACGGAAATTACGACAAAATTCAGGAACGAAACAAGAGCGATAAGAGAACACAAGGTTTACGTGGGAAACCGAAGAACTCGGAGAAAAACCCACGGACGGTGACAGCCAGAAAACAATCCACTATGAGAAAGGAGGAGTACAACCCGATCACTATCACAGGGTGTGATGCGATCCACAACAGAGGAGATTACAACACAAATCTCTCTCCCTCACAACTCTCAATCTTTCTCTCTCGGGATACAATTGGGATCGAAAATATTGGTGAGACCTTTTTCCCTCTCAATATTTTCTCCCTCTCTGACTCTCTATAACTTGACCATTGTTCGCCGAACTCGACGAGCGCCGTGCGCCGTGCGTCGTGCACCACGCACCGTACGCCGGGCCGTAAAATAAAGTGGAGAATACCAAACCCTATTTATAGTAAAAACTCCCTATAAACCTAACTTGACTCCCACTCTAATTAGATTTAGAATCTAATACAATTAGGAAACCCAACATAATAAGGAAACCTAAATAATATCCTAAAACAATTAGGAAACAAATAATTGTGAGATCAAGAGATTCGGTGATTTTAGAACACATTCCTAACAAACTCCACCTTCGACTAAAATCAACGAATTATCAGTCCAGATAAACATCTTGATTGTCGCCATCAACACGCCCTCCCACAGGGCATAGCCCTGCAGGGCACTCAAGCGGTAAACATCACATACCGCTGTCTGGATGCCTGTTTGAGACCACCTGTGCTGTTTGAGACTGCCTCTGCAGTTCTTGTCACTGTAGACCCCTGTAGGGTGCATAGGCTGCCCTTCCTGGCTCTCTTCATACGAACCATGGAACCCCTGCGCGCTTTTGGGACACCATCTTCTGTTTCGTACCTGCAACCGTTAACCTCAACACGCTTCTTTGTCAGTTTTGGTGCGGTTATCCTTACTACCCTGCTCCTGGTCTTTCAGATTTCTCCAACAGTCACTCTCTACATGGCTCTTCTTGTGCACCCAATCTTTAGTATACCGTGCTGGTCTCCTGATCTCCCTCTTGGGACGATCCCTTGCCATGCGCGGTTCTTTCTCCACATGAGGAACATCAGGCTCATCAACCTGAACTGTTTGAGCAATAACCTGCTCCACCTCGAACTCAGACTGCCCTGGTTCTTTTTCTTAGACCCTTTTTGAAGTTCTCGTCGCTCATCGTTACATTAGTCTCCGTATAGGGATACTCAACATCCCTTACACCGTGCTGAATCAAGGACCGCCTTCAACTGCAGTCTTTCTGTTCCCTCAAATTTTGGAATTTCACACTTCATGATTGAAGACATCTCCTCCTTGCTCTGATACCACTTGTAAGGCTCAGATACCCTTGTGAGACTCTGATACCACTTGTTAGAGAAAAGTGAGTAACAAGGTAACAGCGGAAGCGAATAATAGAATCGAAAACGAGATGACGGAAATTACGATAAAATTCAGGAACAAAATAAGAGCGATAAAACAACACAAGGTTTATGTGGGAAACCGAAAAACTCGAAGAGAAACCTAAGGACGACGACAGCCAGAAAACAATCCACAATGAGAAAGGAGGAGTACAACCTGATCACTATTATAGGGTGTGATGCGATCCACAACAGAGGAGATTACAACACAAATCTCTCTCCCTCAAAACTCTCAATCTTTCTCTCTTGGGATACAATTGGGATTGAAAATATTGGTGAGACCTTTTTCCCTCTCAATATTTTCTCCCTCTCTGACTCTCTATAACTTGATCATTGTTCGCCGAACTCGACGAGCGCCGTGTGCCACGCACCGTACGTCGGGCCGTAAAATAAAGTGGAGAATGCCAAACCCTATTTATAGGAAAAACTCCCTATAAACCTAACTTGACTCCCACTCTAATTAGATTTAGAATCTAATACAATTAGGAAACCCAACATAATAAGGAAACCTAAATAATATCCTAATACAATTAGGAAACAAATAATTGTGAGATCAAGAGATTCGGTGATTTTAGGACACATTCCTAACACAAACACATACTATAAACTAACCTAATCTGAAATAGAAAAGGTAGGAATGCATAACTATGACGGTTCACGATTATGGATGGTCGTTCAACATTCATTTTTTTACAAAAATTAATTAGCTACTTTTTTAATGGTAGAGATTAATTGAGATTTGTGTTTAACGATTGTTATTTGGTTTCTTTTTGAAAATAACTTTCCTTTCGCAGAAAGATATTCTCCTATTATAATAGTAAGTAAGATTAAAATAAATGGTCAAATTTTTTACACGAAAATTTAGGTAACAAATAAAAAAGAATAAAAATATTTGAATATAACCAAAGTTATTAAGCCACAAAAATATAACTTTACCTCTTTGATATGAAGATTTGTTGTAAATTATTTAAGAAACCAAAACTATCTTCATTGTATTCACGCTCGTCAAGTCCCAAGGTTTTTTTTTTTTCGGCTAGCATGCAGTAGATGTCAATCAATTATTTATTTATTCATTTTTAGGACACTAGCAGTATCAACTATCGACCTATTTCCCTCTAACAGCACACCTTCAAGTTGTTATGGTTTTAACTCATCGGAAAGACGACGTGACTTCATAATGTGTGATGTGGAAGACAGAGCTTGGGTAGACAATGTTGACGTGGACACTAATATGCCTTTCATGTCACACATTATGGAGTCAAGTTATCTTTCTGATGAGTTACAACCATAATAGCTCGCGGTGTACTGTTGGAAGAAAATAGGTCGATAGTTGATACTGCTAATGTCCAAGAAAATAGTTTGTATTATTAGTATTCAATATCCCTAGCAAAGTTGTATTACTGACGTCCAAAACCCCCTTTTTTATTTTATCATAAGAGTCAACTATTTCATTTGGTCATCATGTTTGCCAAGTGATAATTAACAAGGAGCGGTTAATTTTATTCTAAACAACCCAAATCAAAATATATCAAGGAGCAGTTAATTTTATTATATTATTATCAGTTATTTTTTGGCTTCAATTTTGTCCATGGAAAAATATGTAAAACCCAAGTATCCATAGCCCTATTAAGTTAATGGGAAAACACTAATTGGAGTGTTAATTAGACAACCAAAATTAGTGGCTTGATTAGGTTCATGTATCCATGCACAAATAAAAATAATATTGGTGATCATGCTAATAAATTTTCGGTTACTTAATTGCTGAAAAAAATTAATGGTCAGATAAGATGAATCCACGTAACCCTATCATCCTACTAATTGCATCATGGAGGCTAAATTGAAGGGGCTTGATAACTACTTTTTTAACTGCAAAACAACCGCTCAGGAGCCCCTACAAAAGAGGTGAAGTGGAGCACATGGAAGGGGTTGGCTTTTCGGGAAAAAATTTCGGATACAATGGAGAGATAAAGAAGACTTACCACTGGTTCAAAAACAACAAAGGGGAGAATTAGAGCACAAAGCCAAGCCCTTACATGTTCAAATACCAAATCCATGTTTCTCTGTGGTTGATTCCAAGAAGTCATGCCCAATGGAAAATAAATTCAGCCCCACAGGTGTGAGGCAAGTGAAGAAGCAATATTTACAGGGTCGATGGACAAATCAAAGTGGATGTTCAAAAAACTCCCGACTTCACACCTGTGCAACTCTCAGAGTCACAAACCGAACCACGAGCCTGCCGGATTACAACCTATGAGATTCACGGGTCCTTTAGGATCCATAAAAATGTATTCTGAAGAATCTCGAGTCCTTCGGGACTCATAAAAAAATGAATTCTTAGGAATCTTAGGTCTCTTAAGACCCATAAAAAATTGGATTTTCAGAATCCTTGGTCCTTCGGGACTCATACAACTTGGATTCTTATGAGGCTTAGGTCCTTTGAGACCCATAAAAAATTGAAGTCTTCGGGATCCCTCCTCCTTCGAGGACCTAGAATTTCCTTCCGGACCATGATAACCATGGGTACTTTCATTTGTATATGCATAAATGAAGGCCATATATGTGAGAACAAAACAGAGTCATAATTAATATGTTCTTTGGTGGAATTGGTTTTATCAAACAAAAGGGTCTTTTGTTGTGTGTGTTTTGATCTCACACCCATATTCAAAGTTAATTACTTACTCACCAATTATTATAGTCTTTATGTTTACGCTAGGAGCCCTTTTCTATTTGTAACAAGAATCTAAGTCCTTGAATATGTTTTACTATGAGTCTTTCTGTTAGCGTGTTAACACTCACTGCCAATGTATAAATAGGATCTCTTTCACATCTTTTCAATACAAGAAATCAATGAGTAATTTATTTTCTCCAATGTTACTTTCTTCTAATTATTTTTCTTCATGGTATTAGAGCCAGATTGAAGGAGAGGTTGTGCCGAGATTATTTACAACAGGATTTAATGGACGATGAGAGATCGAGAAATAATTCAAAACCTCAGTGGTTGATTGATAGTGGCGCTTCTGCTCACATGACTGGTGATGCAACAATATTAAGAGATATTGAGAATATTCAACTTGTGGTAGTTGATTTACCCAATGGTGTGAAAACGATTGTCAACAAGCAAGAAAATATTTCTCTAACAGACAAATTACAACTACATCAAACACTTTTTGTTCCCTGTAACACCCCAAAACCCTTAACCACAAGATTAACTTAAATCATCAATTAAACCTGTGATTAGCGCTGCGGAAAAGACAAGTATTGAGGCATTACCGCCGTCCCCACTCGGGACAAGGCACACGAACCACCAAACTATACACGAATCACCCAAATGAACACTACACTTAAACCCATACATAAACAATCACCAAAAACATATATATATTAAGCTTTATACATCCATCAAAGAAATATATGTATATTAAACTTCCTCCCATATGAATCAATCTCTGGCACCAAGAAGACCACCGATGTCGGCCAAAACCGCCCTTTAAGACTACCTTGGTCGGGTAAACTCCTACTTTTGCTTATCCTTGCCTTTAACTTGAGAGCTCGGACCGCCTAAAACAAATCATTAAAACAACGCAAAGTGAGTGGGGAAACACTCAGTACATAAACCTCCAACACGTCAAACCGTTCGAAAACGGTTTTAGTGCGGGCATTTAAATTCATTTTAAAAACGGGGAAAGGGATAAACAAGAATAAAATAACTTAATTCATCAACGTAAAAGGTAAAGTACATGAAAGGTAAGATAGGTACTAAAACATAAGTATTTGGTCCCTTACGATCGATGCAATGCATCTCACACACGCGCATGCCCAAACCGATCGAAGTTTGGATTGGGTGACTGCCGAGCAGTCGACACTGGCCAGGTCTGGACACTCTGATCAAGAGTATCATACATAAAAAGAGAGCTAGCACCTATAAGTAACTAGCACAAAGAAAACATAAAAATGAGACCTTTTAAAACCGTAACATAAACATTAAAGCACAACTTAAAATAACCATGAAAACATTAAATGATGATAAGGAGCGAAAAGTTGGACAATTTGCGTACCTTAGGTAGTAGAAAGATCTAGCGACGTGCCTCGAGCTTGGGACGGTTTGGGCGACTTGGAAACTATAATAAGAGCATAAGAAAAATTGAGAACTTTAATAAAGTCCTTGAAATTCACAAGCTGGGATTAAAATAATTAAAACTTGATAACTTAAAAGGGATGAGAAAAATAGAAATTTCAGTTTTTGATCAATCAAAGATTTGGTGATAACTTGAGCTAGGAAACTCAGATTTTTGCAAACGAGTACTTTTCGGAAAGGGAAAATCACGCCCTACAACTTTGTCAACTGGCTCGAAGGCTAAAAATGAAAGGAAGGGCTCGAAAAGTAGCCCGGATAGAAGCTGGTTTGTCGGCACATAAAAACAAATCCTATGGTTTGAACTTCCGATATGAAACTCATATAGAGGCTCGTAAATAATCGATGGGAAGCTTGTGAATTGAAGAGTAGACTTGGACAATAACATGGATGGAGTATGAAACTCAAGAAATGGAAGGCTAAAATGAGGATTAACGAGTTCTTTGACTTTATTTGGGAATGTCGTCAAGCGACAAGGAAGACAATTATGATAATGAAATATTAATTTCGGGAGCATTTGAAACGATGAACTAGAGTTAAGTACTTAGAAGAAGATTATTTCTTGAGACTATTTAGAGATCAAAGAAGCCTTAGCCTAGACAAGCATCCCGAATTCTAAACCAAACATCAATATGTGATAATAACTGTTTTAGTTCTTCAATAGTATAACCATGACTTACTAATGACAATTACACCTTTAGGAGAAAACCATCCTCACCAAATGATCATACTTGCAACCTAGAATACATATCTTGATTATCCTAACATTGACATACAATTCGCCCATTGATTAGAACTCCTTAATGATTGAATTATGGCCCCAAAGTCAGAAATTGGAAATAATATTCTGGGCAGAAAACTAAATTGACAGCCCTTAAACACGGCCTCATATCTTTCACTCCCGATATCGTATGGTTGCAAATCTTATCTTTCCGGAAAGCTTAAAGAGTAACCTAAAACTTTTATGTTTATCACAAGAACCAACAAGGTCTCCAAATGGACGAAAAAGTAGCATTTAGCTCGACTCCAGAAAACGTATATAACAGTACCCCTTCACGGTTTTGCTCGTATCTCGGGCTATTCATATCGGATTCTCGAAATTCCAAAGCCTAGAGTTAGATAATCACTTGGGCTATCATTTCCAGTAAAAATCCGGGCAAAATTCACACTTTTCATCCTCTGTAAAAATCAGATTCCCAAACAGAAACTTTAATGTCCTTAATCCCACTTCTAATGTTTGTTTAAGCTTCTAAATCATACCAATTCACAACTAAACTTCAAATTAGCTAACATTCATCATGTTTCCAGAAATGAACACTCAAAACTTACTCAAATAACATCATAAATCTAACATGCAACCATGGATTAAATCATGCTACTTGAAACAATGCTTGTACTAGCACTCTTTCCCCAAATTCTCACCAATTCATATCATTTAAGCACAAAATCACATAATTAACATAACCAATACTTACAATCAGTCCCAAAATTCAATATTCCTTCAACAAACTCACATGCACAAAGATAGAATCATCATCCACCATAAATCTATCAAGAACTCTTCAAGAACACCCAAAATTTACATGCATTCAACCCAAAACTTAAACCCTAATTAACCTAACTTAACTACAACATAGATTCATGCTTAAAAACATAAAAGGGATGAAGAACAACAAGAATTACACAAATTAGAAGTGAAATTTCAGATTAGAACATAAAGAATAGAGTTAGGGTTTTGAATATATACCACTTGAGAGAGAAATTGGAGAAGGAAACAAGAGAGGAGGGAAGGAGGGTGGCTCGGCCACCCCTGGGCCACTTGGCCGCCCGGTCAGTCGAGAAAATGCCGGACAGGGCTGCCTGGGCTGGGCAGAGGAGAAAGGGGGAGGAGGGTTGAGGTGAGATGAATTTCTGATTTGTAAATAAAATGAAATAGAAGGCCTTATTACTCCCCCCCCCCCTTGTATATATAAATACACTCCCTTAATTAAATTAAAACACTACTTAAACCATTCTTCTAATTAGTAATTAGGCTAACAAAGGTGTCATTAAAATTAGCTAGATAAGGTAATTGGTAATAAACTAGATAAAATTAATCAACATAAAACTTGATAAAATAGTTTAGCATAAATTAAATAAAATTACTTGGGAATAAATTTGGTAAAATTAACTAATACCAAACCACATAAAATAAATTGGTAGGACATATTAATAAAATGAATTGAGCAATAAAATGTACTTAGGAAGGTTGGGTAATATAAATCGTAAAAGAAACGGAAATTAAAATTAATATAACCTTCTTGATTCTACAAGCGTAAAATTGAGAACGATAAAATAAATTATAAAACTTATCGTAAAAGTATTCATAAACTCGTAATAATAACTTTAAATTCGAGATAACATAAAATCAACCCGTTTAACCATCGCCTTGCTCGAGACCTGTCGCGCATAAAAATAAACAATAATAATAACAGTAATAACCATATTAACGTAAAAGAAAGAAAAATTTAAACAGCGAAATTTCGTTAATCACTGGGATTAAGGCCTTAATTAATACGGGTTTAGGGCGGGTCGTTACACCCCCCTCTAAAAAGAAGTTTCGTCCCCGAAACTTGCCCTTGGATTACTCGCGTTCGAAAAAACTTAAAGGAGGTGCGGGTAGCTTTTCTTCATGTCTTCTTCGGCTTCCCAAGTGGATTCCGAGGTGTCTTCATGATATCGTATCTCATCCTGAGGTTACGGTCATCATCGTGACGAACACCTTACGCTGATTATTCATAAAACCTTGAATTCATTTCTCTTTGCATCGCTTTCTAAGACAAGTCATTGTCAGGGGGCATTACTATCTCTCAAAAACCCCAAACCACTAGGTTTTACTTCTATTAATTATCTGAACACTCTCTTCCCTTTATAAATTATATGGTAAGAATGTTTTCTTTCTCAGATATATCCATATGACTTTTATTCCTCTGGAAGAAGAGCTAGTCTTTCTCCAAGCGTTCTATATTCTTGACTTTATGAACAACTTAATCGTAAAAAGTCTTGACTCGAAGGTCCCTAGTATCTCCTTGAACAACTGTTTCTCTACACTTCCCACTTTACCTCAGGTATCTCGAAATTTCCATACAAACTAATACCTTTATACCTTGCTTTTCCTTACTTTATTAAACTTCCCTCTTGACATCTATTTCCTATAAAAGGTACTAACAGGCGCGGAGGAAAAACATGATAATAGGGAGATGCCATCGATAAGGGGTAGAAACATGAATTCTGAAGTCAACGACGAAGTAAAGGTTCACACTGATGGATTTAAAGCTTCATGGAGGAATATAGATATTCTCTAGTCCAACGACACATGTATATACATTAAGAAAATGAGGATCAACAAAATATAGCACATTTGATAAAGATGATGATTACAATGATTTCATGAACAAGGACATTCGTAAGTACATCGAAATGAGCTTGATTTGAAAAGGAAAGATATTAGGATCAGTCTTCTGATTTCTGAATTAAGGGAATTAATGTTTGGAATGCATGAATATTTTGCAGTAACTTCCTGGAGTGATAGAGCATAAGTTATTGATCTTAAACCGAGTATGACTTTTATTGAAGCTGAGTTTTGGAAATAGTATGCAGATTCATGGTGGAACATGACAACCACTTGAAAAAGATAAATCTTAGCGAGTAAAAAGGGTCATATGAATCTAACGAAGTCTATCTCTGAAGAAATAGCGAGTTAATAGCAGTCAAGAGTAGGTAATGGTCATGAAGGAATTGATCACGAATTGGTAACAAGTCGATAAAGGCAGGTTATTGAATGCCTTAACGTACTGGACTGATAACAATGACAGGATTTGATAAAGATTCTTGAGAATAAACAATGATAGGAAACGAGAAGCTTGGATTTGATATTGCGATGAGGGGGTGAACTTTACCATGAGGATGTACAATGAGAGCATGGAATAAAGGTTGAATTCGAGCAATGAACTTGAAATATAAAGGCCAAGCAGAAGAGGTTTGGTCCTCACAATGGTTGTTCCTTAATAGCTCCCCGCCAAGCTTTGCTTGTCCCTTGGTACTCTCCCTCAATAGTTTTCCCCCAAAAAAATTAGCTTCTCCTTTCAAATAAGAGGTCCCTATTGTCAGCTTCTTATCTTAGGTACCGCAACTACTTCAAATATCTTTCCCAAATCTCTAAATCATTCTCCTAGTATCGCGGGGTTAGAACTTCCCGCATAAGAGGTCGGGTTTCTCTTGGCTACCTTATTAGCATAGTTCTCTTCCCTAGGCTGGCTTGCCTGTCTTACGGGCGGAAAAGGTATGCGCCCGAGTAACTTTTTGAATTAAAACCCAAAGTAGTCAGGGTCACCATTGTGATCCATCTATATTACATATATATAACATGAACGCGAGGTTTTAATAAACTTAGCAAATAAGAGCTCGTTAAAATTAATAAAAGAAAAATCAAGGCAAGATCCAAGACTTAACCAACTTGAACCTCATTTGATACTAATGGAACTCTTGTTCCCTCTTAAGATCCCTGTGACTTCACTTACTATACTTGGAGCGTACTACTCACTCATATCATTTAAACGCTTTTAAACATTTCACAACACACCATGATAAGGCACTTAACACTTCCTTTGCCCTCTACATCAATCCCACTTGGAATTGGATTTGTATACTTTTCTTTGAATGACTCAAATTCTCCTTTCGAGACTAATTCAACCTGCCTCACATTCTCAAAAGCGCTTAGCACGCTTCACTTGCATCAAACTATTAGATTACTTGCAATTTGTACTTAAACTTCCTTAGATTTTTCTACTAAAGCTCTCTAAATTCTGGAGAAATTTCAACAGCACTTCCCCTATAAATCGGACTATCCCAAATTTTTACATAACTTCATTCCTGCAAGAAAACATGTACACTTCATATACTCATTTGGAGCTTCATGCTCAACATCCATCCCCATACATTTCACATATTCCCAATCTCAATCCATAAAGGTGCATATATCACACATAACATCCATATTGCTCAAATCCGTATCACAAATTCCTATGAAACTCTAAATCCTCAAGTTCTTCTTATAACTCCGCTCTAATACCACAACTGTAACACCCCAAAACCCTTAACCACAAGATTAACTTAAACCATCAATTAAACCTGTGATTAGCGCAGCGGAAAAGACAAGTATTGAGGCATTACCGCCGTCCCCACTCGGGATAAGGCACACGAACCACCAAACTATACACGAATCACCTAAATGAACACTACACTTAAACCCATACATAAACAATCACCAAAAACATATATATTAAGCTTTATACATCCATCAAAGAAATATATATATATTAAACTTCTCCCATATGAATCAATCTCTGGCACCAAGAAGACCACCGATGTCGGCCAAAACCGCCCTTTAAGACTACCTTGGTCGGGTAAACTCCTACTTTTGCTTATCCTTGCCTTTAACTTGAGAGCTCGGACCGCCTAAAACAAATCATTAAAGCAACGCAAAGTGAGTGGGGAAACACTCAGTACGTAAACCTCCAACACGTCAAACCGTTCGAAAACGGTTTTAGTGCCGGCATTTAAATTCATTTTAAAAACGGGGAAATGGATAAACAAGAATAAAATAACTTAATTCATCAACGTAAAAGGTAAAGTACATGAAAGGCAAGATAGGTACTAAAACATAAGTATTTGGTCCCTTACGATCGATGCAATGCATCTCGCACACGCGCATGCCCAAACCGATCGAAGTTTGGATTGGGTGACTGCCGAGCAGTCGACACTGGCCAGGTCTGGACACTCTGATCAAGAGTATCATACATAAAAAGAGAGCTAGCACCTATAAATAACTAGCACAAAGAAAACATAAAAATGGGACCTTTTAAAACCGTAACATAAACATTAAAGCACAACTTAAAATAACCATGAAAACATTAAATGATGATAAGGAGCGAAAAGTTGGACAATTTGCGTACCTCGGGTAGTAGAAAGATCTAGCGACGTGCCTCGAGCTTGGGACGGTTTGGGCGACTTGGAAACTATAATAAGAGCATAAGAAAAATTGAGAACTTTAATAAAGTCCTTGAAATTCACAAGCTGGGATTAAAATAATTAAAACTTGATAACTTAAAAGGGATGAGAAAAATAGAAATTTCAGTTTTTGATCAATCAAAGATTTGGTGATAACTTGAGCTAGGAAACTCAGATTTTTGCAAACGAGTACTTTTCGGAAAGGGAAAATCACGCCCTACAACTTTGTCAACTGGCTCGAAGGCTAAAAATGAAAGGAAGGGCTCGAAAAGTAGCCCGGACAGAAGCTGGTTTGTCGGCACATAAAAACAAATCCTATGGTTTGAACTTCCGATATGAAACTCATATAGAGGCTCGTAAATAATCGATGGAAAGCTTGTGAATTGAAGAGTAGACTTGGACAATAACATGGATGGAGTATGAAACTCAAGAAATGGAAGGCTAAAATGAGGATTAACGAGTTCTTTGACTTTATTTGGGAATGTCGTCAAGCGACAAGGAAGACAATTATGAGAATGAAATATTAATTTCGGGAGCATTTGAAACGATGAACTAGAGTTAAGTACTTAGAAGAAGATTATTTCTTGAGACTATTTAGAGATCAAAGAAGCCTTAGGCTAGACAAGCATCCCGAATTCTAAACCAAACATCAATATGTGATAATAACTCTTTTAGTTCTTCAATAGTATAACCATGACTTACTAATGACAATTACACCTTTAGGAGAAAACCATCCTCACCAAATGATCATACTTGCAACCTAGAATACATATCTTGATTATCCTAACATTGACATACAATTCGCCCATTGATTAGAACTCCTTAATGATTGAATTATGGCCCCAAAGTCAGAAATTGGAAATAATATTCTGGGCAGAAAACTAAATTGACAGCCCTTAAACACGGCCTCATATCTTTCACTCCCGATATCGTATGGGCGCAAATCTTATCTTTCCAGAAAGCTTAAAGAGTAACCTAAAACTTTTATGTTTATCACAAGAACCAACAAGGTCTCCAAATGGACGAAAAAGTAGCATTTAGCTACTGACTCCAGAAAACGTATATAACAGTACCCCTTCACGGTTTTGCTCGTATCTCGGGCTATACATATCGGATTCTCGAAATTCCAAATCCTAGAGTTAGATAATCACTTGAGCTATCATTTCCAGTAAAAATCCGGGCAAAATTCACACTTTTCATCCTCTGTAAAAATCAGATTCCCAAACAGAAACTTTAATGGCCTTAATCCCACTTCTAATGTTTGTTTAAGCTTCTAAATCATACCAATTCACAACTAAACTTCAAATTAGCTAACATTCATCATATTTCCAGAAATGAACACTCAAAACTTACTCAAATAACATCATAAATCTAACATGCAACCATGGATTAAATCATGCTACTTGAAACAATGCTTGTACTAGCACTCTTTCCCCAAATTCTCACCAATTCATATCATTTAAGCACAAAATCACTTAATTAACATAAGCAATACTTACAATCAGTCCCAAAATTCAATATTCCTTCAACAAACTCACATGCACAAAGATAGAATCATCATCCACCATAAATCTATCAAGAACTCTTCAAGAACACCCAAAATTTACATGCATTCAACCCAAAACTTAAACCCTAATTAACCTAACTTAACCACAACATAAATTCATGCTTAAAAACATAAAAGAGATGAAGAACAACAAGAATTACACAAATTAGAAGTGAAATTTCAAATTAGAACATAAAGAATAGAGTTAGGGTTTTAAATATATACCACTTGAGAGAGAAATTGGAGAAGGAAACAAGAGAGGAGGGAAGGAGGGTGGCTCGGCCACCTGGCCGCCAGTGGCCGGGCCGGTCGCGGAAAACGCCTGAGACAGGCTGCTGAGGAGAAAGGGGGAGGAGGGTTGAGGTGAGATGAATTTCTGATTTGTAAATAAAATGAAATAGAAGGCCTTATTACTCCCCCTTGTATATATAAATACACTCCCTTAATTAAATTAAAACACTACTTAAACCATTCTTCTAATTAGTAATTAGGCTAACAAAGGTGTCATTAAAATTAGCTAGATAAGGTAATTGGTAATAAACTAGATAAAATTAATCAACATAAAACTTGATAAAATAGTTTAGCATAAATTAAATAAAATTACTTGGGAATAAATTGGGTAATATTAACTAATACTAAACCACATAAAATAAATTGGTAGGACATATTAATAAAATGAATTGAGCAATAAAATGTACTTAGGAAGGTTGGGTAATATAAATCGTAAAAGAAACGGAAATTAAAATTAATATAACCTTCTTCGGTTACAAACGTAAGATTGAGAACGATAAAATAAATTATAAAACTTATCGTAAAAGTATTCATAAACTCGTAATAATAACTTTAAATTCGAGATAACATAAAATCAACCCGTTTAACCATCGCCTTGCTCGAGACCTGTCGCGCATAAAAATAAACAATAATAATAACAGTAATAACCATATTAACGTAAAAGAAAGAAAAATTTGAACAGCGAAATTTCGTTAATCACTGGGATTAAGGCCTTAATTAATACTGGTTTAGGGCGGGTCGTTAGATTCCCTCTTTAAATTTCAACCTTGTCTCTGTTTATCGCTTATGTAAGGATTTAAATTGCATAGTCACATTTAATGAAAATTATTGCATTCTGCAGAACAGTACCTCGGGGATTCTAATTGGTACATGCAAACAGTGTGACGGGGTCTACTTCTACAAGGACCATCGGGGAGGTACCAAAGTTAATGTTGTACGTACTGGCAAACTATGGCATCAAAGATTGGGGCATCCTTCAAAGGAAATATTGCATCTTCTTAATAAATCCTTACAAGGTACCAGTTTAGCTATGGATAATGATGATGCTTATGAAATTTGTTTTAGGGCAAAACAAACTAGGAACCCGTTTGTTGTTAATGAAAGTAAAGCTATTTTTTTTATATAATTAGCGGTCAATAGACCCTTTTATTAAAAAGAGAGCTGAGCCATTATAATCAGGCAAACAGCTGACAAGATAACATACATCAATGAGCAAAAAGAAAAACGTCCACCATAGGAGACCAACCCATGAAATCATAGCCAAAAGCCTTCCTAAATCAGATTAACAAAAATTTAATGATGGATGCTAGGATTGATATAAAGAATCATAGCAATTCATAACACTAGCAAAAATGGAGATGGCCAGCCAGTGGGTAAATCTGAGATTGAACTTGCATTTGATATCTAGCCGCATTACGCTTTTGATATTCATCTGATGAACAACCTACAGAAGGAAGTAGATGGAACTCTGATACCAAACATCAAGCAACTCAACTTGAGGTTGGACTAGAAATTGAAACCATGAGCCATTATTATCACTGCACTGTAGTAATATATAGATGAATCTTTGATTACCCAACCCACTTCTACTACCAAGACAATACTTCAACTCTTCAAGGAAACTACACACCCTGATGCATATGGCAACTTGAAACAGATAAACAAATTCGCAACTCCTCCCCAACTCAGGCCAATGTTTCCCTACCAATACACATACCCTGATGCATTTATCATCTCCAAAGGGTAGAACCAGACACCAAACAAGGAAGCTACACCTGCTAACCAACCCAATCATTCTTCATCTATGCTTCAAAATCGCAAAATTCATTGAAATTTAAATTCTTTTGTTGACAGGTTGAACCAAACACAAACCAAACTATTCCCCAACAAGAAATACCGTGACTCGCGCTAATTCTCCAAAAGATTTGAAGTAAACACTAATGTTTGCAGATCAGACAATAGTTATGAAGTGAGAACCAACTCAACAACTGCTTCCTCGAATGTTACATTGTCAACCTCATCAAAGCCCTCTTGTTCTCATTTTCCAAATTCACCTTCTAAATATCCTACTACCCACCTTGCTTATTGCTCAATTTAATCTAGATGCTGTGAAAATTAGTAGAATCAGCCCAAAGAACAACACTACACTAGTACCAAAACCAACTATCATACCTACTACACACTCTCAGGAGCAGACGGACAGATGCACCCCTAAAAGAGAGGGGAGCAGCACAAATACATTGAGCAATTGCGCACCAGATTGCCACCATAAATGACTCCATATATACTACCAACCATCTGACCTGTACCCACATCTCCTACAGATCAATTGACTACAGCAGCAGCACTACGACACATCCCAACCTTTAAGCTCATAAACAACCATCAAGTACCATAACAGTAAACTGAAGGCCCAAATATGACAGCTTCATATCAGAACTATAAACTGCCATCAGTAGAAGATGATAGAGTAATTCTACCAACATTTCTTCTTCTAAGACCCTCCTTGATCTTCTTTTTCGTCTTCTTTGTTGTTGTTTTGTTCCCACTATGCTTTTTAAAATTGACACTTTTCTTCACTCTCATAAAATCAGAGTTTTCTCCAAATGAGATACCTTGCGAGCAATGTATTCCTTGGCATTCAAAATTGAGTCATCACCAGAAGAAATGGAACAGTCATCCTCGATGACACAACCACTAGTGGGAATGTTTTCTGGTTGACCAATAATAATCTCAGCGTTGTTCTTTTCATTTCCAAGAATCAGAGAATTAGATACAGCCTCAACAGACTTCTCCTATCCAAAACCTATACCTTATCCCAATGTAGCTGCCGCTTTAATAAGAGGCTGATCATACTCCACTAGTACCATTTCCAGAGCAGCTTCATTAACTAAGGTTAACCTCTCTTTCAGCTGTGGCATATTCAGCTCCTCATTATGAAATGAGGATGTGCCTCTTGAACTGCTATTACCGTTGCATGACTATAGGTCTTTACTGTTCGGTTGACTCTTTGATTGCCCGTGGTTCGAGTTTGAAACCTCATTGGATGCGCGATCGAGTTGAACATTTTCATCTCATTCTTCATCATGATCATCTTCACTTAAAAACCCAAATGAATCCTCTTTTTCATTACAAGGATCATGAGCTAACGAGGGTGGAATGAGATGAGAGCTGAATTCTCTTATAAAAATCTTGTAGGAACAATTCTGAATGTCCAGTAGGATTTCACCATCGATCTGACGAAACACATCTATTTGAATCAGACCCCTCATGATCTCGAACTGATTAGTTGAAGAGATGCACCTAGCGAGCGACAACAACTTTCCCCAAGGTTGTGTACTCCTCTAGAAGTTCTCCCATGCCCATCCTTGAGGAGGAACTCCAATGATTTTTACCCATACTCTTCTGGACTCTGCAGTATCATACTTATCCCAGGGCTTAATTTCAGTGAACCAGTCCTTCTACTCTAACGGATTTGAAATCACTTCCCTCATATCTTGAACAGAGGGGAACGTGAGGATGAATTTCACGCCATTTAGGGCAGTGATTTTCGAGACTGGGCCAAAATTGTCCTTAATTAATGAGGCCAGAGAATCAAGGTGTAAAACCCCGAAAAAAATTCAAAGATGTTGACCGTAACGTCGTTAATAAATTAGGTTTGACTTCGTGATTTATTATTATTCGTTTGTGTTTATTTATGCTAACGCTTGAGCTCGTAGGACCGTTGAGGGGCTAACAAGGGTAGAATAGTAATTTCCGCTGGTTAATATTATTATGTGATTAATTACGTGAATATTATTTGCTATGTGATTATATGATTATTAGTATTAATATTATTATTACTATTATTATTTTTATTAGTTGTTTTTAGAAAAGAAAAATCAGATTTTTCTTATTGGGTTGGATTAGGAGTGGGATTAGTATAGTTGGGCCTTTATTAGACTAATATAAAAACCCCTCTCTCTCTCCCTCAAACCCTAATCTACACCCAACCCTAACCCTAGCTCTCATCTTCTCCCCACCTCTCTCCCCTCATTGCCACCAAATGGCAACCACCGCGACCACCATGACCACCTTTTCTCTCTCCCTTTTTCTCTCTTTCCCTCTCTTCCCTCTTGTCTTCGCACTCCCTTGCTCGCGCCACCGCACCACCAGGCCACCACCACCATCGATCGCCGCGCCACCCTGCGAACGCCACACCACCACCCGACGCAACTTTCACCGCCGGAGTCGTCGTCGTACGCCCGGACTCGCGAAGAGCAACCCTGACGGTTGTTGTTGCTATCGAGCCAGGTTGCGCCAAACCTGATGTTCTGCCCTAGTCAAACGCCGGCCACCACTGTCCACCCTCGACGCCGCCGCCGCCTCGACCGACCGCCCACACCTGCGCCAGGAATCGCTCTAACGTAAAACCCTAATTTTTGTAACAAACTATTCTTCTTTATCCTTTTTTTTTCTGATATTATTATTATTATTATTATTGTCGTTGTTGTTTTCTTGATTTGGTTAATCTTGTAATTTGGGTAACTAGGGTGTAAATTTTTGCTAAGTTATTGTTGTAATTAATTGTTCTTGTGTTGTATTATTTATTTGTAATTTTTTTTTGTATAAATTATTATGTGTAATTTTATGTTCTAATTTGGTGTATTGGGGTTGTAATAGTTGTAGTGAAATTAGTAATATTCGACTATATGAGATGCTTTGTTTTCATGAGAATCATGTTAGGGTTTTAGATGACATTATTATTGTATGCACAAATTAAAAGTTTAATTACCTAGATTAGTTCTTGAATCGTTAGTTAAGTATTCACATGTTCTTTAAGTTCTTTCTTGAATCTTGATTAAGAAAGTTCATATTTTATAATCATCCATGTTGTAATTTTTGGATCTTGAAATAGTATATTGTAGAGTTCATATTTAGGGTAATGTTATTATTATTTCATGTATGCTTTTAGGGTTAGTGGAAATATTAAAGTTGATTTCATGTTTTACATTTTGGTTTTGATGATAGGAGGTTTGATGTTTGAACCTTAGTTGGATTAGGTTAATTACTTTGGATCTTAGTTACTGTTCTAAGCCCTAATTAGGACCCCGGGATCGATTGGTGGAAGTTAGAACCGAAAACTATAAATTAAATAAGAACCGGGATCGGGACAGTTTTGTTAGTGTCTAAAGATCGGGTCACCACGACTAGTATAGTTGTTCTTTGATCGAACCCTTTGGAGTGGAGGTTCCCCTAGATGTTAGCTTTCATAGGAATTTTACGGAGCGGACTTTTGAGTTGTATAGCTCGAGTTATAGCTGTTTTACCAGAACCTGTCGGAACTGGACCAGTTGGAAGTTTTGGTACTTTTAGAGTCTTTCGAGGCTGATATGGGCTTATTCGTCAGCTTAAGAGTTTTAGTAGACATCCCGAGGTTTCCGAGAAGTCCAGAACCAGACCCATAGGATGTCAGGAAGTTGAGTTGTGACCCGTTTTATGTGAACGTTATAATCTGTCCTCTGTTTGCTTTTATTCATGAAAATGTTTGAGTAAAATTTTTATGTGGGAACTTGTTCCTTGAATGTGTTAAGTGTAAACCATAAATGATAGGAACCTAAGTGTTCCTAGGGGATGGGTTAGATAGTTGATAGTTAATACTAACTTCGTTAGAACGCGTTTTGATTAGATAATCATTCTTATTCTAGGCCGAGTTAGTGCGAGACGTTAGCGAGCTCAAGTGTGTTCTTCTTTTTGCTGTGCTGTGAAGTATATCAGGTAATGTCTATGCTCTAATCCCCACCGGGATGCTCTTTAAATGTATTTTAATGTTTTCTAATCTGTTTTGAGAATTGCATCCCGAAAGAGGACTTTTGTGGAAATGTGACCATCTGTTTTGGATAACTGTTTGTATTTGTTTGTACTTTGATTTTGTTGAGTTGGAAAATTGGATGGTCTTTTATCAACGGTTTTATTATTGGTTTTGATAACCTGGGTTGGGTTTGACTTGAGAGTTGCGAGATGAGTGTGAATAATGAATTAGTATTTCAAAGTGGAAACATAAAGCGGGTTGTTGTTTTTGATGCCTTTAACAGGCTAATATTCATGCGGGTGATAACCCTGAGATCAGGATTCGATGCCTGTATGGGTTATGTGCCAGGAGATCAGGGTTTCATCCCTGATATAGGATAGAGGTTATGATGCCTTTGATGGGCGACTGTTTGATGCCTTTGAGAGGCTAATATTCATGCGGGTGATAACCCCGAGATCAGGATTCGATGCCTGTATGGGTTATGTGCGAGGAGATCAGGGTTGCACCCCTGATATAGGATAGTTGTTATGATGCCTTTGGTAGGCGATGTTACCTTATGGGATTTGATATCCCGCCCGCATAATAAAACATGGATTGGTTGGGTTGAGGAAAACAGTTAAGGGTTCAAAGGTTTGTGAAATGGTTTGACTTGTTCCCTCTCCCCAAAATGAATTGAAATGAACTTTAACTGTTTTAAACGTTAGGGGTAGACATTATTGAGATTTCCCCCTCATTTTTGAAATGTTTTATTTTCAGGTGAAGATCTGAATGCTGGGGACGGGAATTAGAAGTGAGGACGACGAGTCTAGAAGTCCTTGAGTCTTTTTATTTTGTTTTCGTTATGATGTCTTAAAGTTTTGTTTTGAGTTGTTAGTAGTTATCGTTAGCAGACAGTTGCGTTTTCCTTTCTCGCCTTGTGTTCCTTCGGGAATACGGCAGTGACGCCCAAACTAAATTTGAAGTCTTCCGCTAAGTTTTGTCTGTTAACGTTAGTTTGACTTTGACTTACTATAATTGAATTTCCGGGGCGTTACAGAATGGTATCAGAGCTCTGGGTTGCGACCTAGTAGCTCCTCAGAGTCCTTTAGGTTTAGATGGACCCTAGGAAGCTAAGTTCGGAGCGATGAGTGTAGGATGGGAAAAAGGGATTCATGCTTTCTAAAGTTGCGTGGTTATGAATATAATGTTCTCTGTGTTGCTAATATGTTTTGATTATGTAGGATGGCACAACGCACACACTGTCACCAGCACCCCACGCCGTGCTTTCACCGCTACACACCCATTCCTCCTGGTGGGCACTTGGGAACCCACATGCTGAATTTCTACGATGAGATCGACCGATACACCAAGGATGTCCCGAACTCCTACTTGCGTGGCAATGAGGAAGCTCAGGCCAACGCTTTTCTACTCACCTTACGAGACGATCCCTGGTGGGGCCATACTGTGCCGTCGTTGCTGCCACCCTTGCTTCCGGAGGAGGGGTACCCATACCTGTGCTGTTGGTGTCAGAGGTACCGGGTAGAGCCGGGGCATCGAATCCCAGAGGTCTTTTCTAGGATCGCCTGGATTGGGATGCGCCGAGTAGAGAGGGTCCAGGTGAACCCAGCTCCTGCACCAACTGAGGATCATGAGGATGACCTTGAAGAGGATCCGGAGGAGGATCCCACCGAGGACAACACCCTGGATCCCGAGCCCGAGGTAACCTCTAGGGTCACGGCTGCACCCACCGTCAAGCCCGAGCATGAGATCCCGCCCGAGGAGGAGGATGAGGTGGACCAGGGGACAGGAGAAGACCCCGAGGAGGGATCGGGGGATGAGACGAGTGATCCTGAGTGGACTCCAGTTTCAGCGAGGAAGAACCCTCGATGCAGGAGGATCATCTGAGTGGGATGGCTACGATGTGTTGAGTATTAGTGTATAGCTGTTACGTTTATATTTTTTTTTGTTGAACTGTGATATAATCTGGATATTGGCATGTTGTTTCTTTTGGGAAATTGTTCCGATTGGGAAATACTGTACATATGATTACATTGGTGTATAGAAATACTGTTTTGTGACCTTTCAATATGCGATGAAAATTCATGAAATAAAGTGATGACATAAGAAATTACTTGGTGAAATAGAATTACAATTTCATATTGTTTAGCACCCTATGAGAAGACCGGACTAAGTAGCTACCTCTAGTATGATGCTGAGACAATGGATTGGAAAACCCTTTAAGTAGACTAAATCGACCCTTTGAATCAGGATGTCAGACATGAACAGTTCTCAACCCGACCACGGTACTCGGGAGCGTCCATGTTGCGAACAACGGCCTCAAGCCGCATCGAATTCAATTTCGTCAGCGCCTACCTCATTTGATCTCCGGGCCAAGTACAACAGCACCGGGGAACGACCTAGCCAGCATGCTGATGATTGAGATGCTTAGCAAGCACGAGGATTTACTGAAGAGGGTAGTGGATCGACAAGGAGGAGAAAGGGAGAATGATCCCTCCACTCTCCTCCAAAGGTTCTATAGCTTCAACCCGCCCACTTACACTGGGGTAGCTGACCCCAAAGTCTTTGAAGATTGGGTTAGGGAAATTGAGAAGATTTTCGACACCACACGCTGTCCTGAGGAGTTAAGGGTGGATTTTGCTGCTTACCACCTGAAGGAAGAGGCCGATTTGTGGTGGGCCAGTGTGAAAGAAATAAGGACTGAACCGGGTTTCGACTGGAATCGCTTCAAGGTTGTGCTAAAGGATCGATTTTACCCAATTTCCCTCCAGAAGGCAAAAGAAAAAGAATTCATGAATCTGCGTCAAGGGGAAACTAGCGTGCTCGCCTACTGTGCAAAGTTCACATAACTATCTCGATTTGCATCTGCTTTGGTAGCCACTAAGCAGCTAAGGATGGACCGTTTCTGGGATAGATTGAATTGCAAGATTCAGGACCGCATGTCATCACGGGAGTTCACGTCTTATCAGAACATGTTGAATGTTGCCCTCACTGTAGAAAGGGTAATGAATGACATGGAACGACAGTTAGGCATACAGGGGCAAAAGAGGAAAGAGCCCCCCCGTTTTAACCCACCTCAACCTTATCAGGAAAAGAGGTTCTGCCCCAACAACTGGCAAAACAACCAACCTTCGGGACGTGGACCAACCCATGTACCTATTTGTGGGGTTTGTGGACGACCTGGCCATCTTGCTAGGAATTGTAGATCAAGAGCCACAAAAGGGGGATGCTTTAAATGTGGGAGTCTCCAACATCACATCAGGAAATGCCCTTTACAGAACTCAGGGGGTAATAATGGTGGAAATAATGGAAACAATGGGAATAACGGGAATTGGAGAGCCCCGCAGACAACATATCAAAATCGGGGAGGCTATAATGGGAATCAAAGGCCACAACAACAAAACCGGGATGGTTCCGGTGGAAATCGAAACAACCAAGGAAGGCCAGCAAACCCACCTCGTCCGCAACAACAACCACCGCGCAACGCAGGAGGGCGGGTATATGTAATGAGGAAAGAAGAGGCTGAGAATGAAGCAGACGTTGTGACGGGTACCTTCTCTCTCCACCTCTACAATATCTCTGTTTTGTTTGATTCTGGTGCTAGTCATTCTTTTGTTGGACGAGCTATAGTAGAGAAGGCTAAGATGAAACCCTCGGAGAATAATAAGCCTATGTCGGTAACCCTACCTACCGGGGATACCATTAGTTGTGGAGAGTTATATGGTGGATGTCCTATAGTGATAGCAGGACAGGAGTTTGAGGCCGACCTTTATATGTTTGACCTAATGTAGTTCGACGTTATTTTGGGGATGGACTGGTTAGCAAAGTATAGGGCTCAGATAGATTGTTATAAGCAAAAGGTGACCTTAATGGGACCGAACGGAAAGAAGGTAGTGGATTGGAGTGATAGGCATCTTCAGAGTGTGCGGATTATCTCTGCCCTCAAGGCCCAGAGGCTGTTGGGTCAAGGATGTGAAGGATTTCTATGCAACGTAATCGACACCAAGGTGGAGGAGCTTACGATTGAGAATATCCCGGTAGTGCGGGAGTATTCTGATGTATTTCCGGAGGAGATCCCGGGTCTGCCTCCAATCAGGGAGGTAGATTTCTGCATCGATTTGGAGCCCGGGGCCGCACCTGTTTCAAAAGCCCCATATCGCATGGCGCCCGCAGAGCTGAAGGAGTTGAAGACTCAGCTAGACGAGCTGCTAGAAAAGGGGTATATCCGACCCAGCACGTCACCATGGGGAGCACCTGTACTGCTCGTGAAGAAGAAAGATGGTAGCATGAGGTTGTGCATCGATTACCGAGAGTTGAACAAGATTACCGTCAAGAATCGTTATCCTCTACCTCGTATTGATGATCTTTTCGATCAGTTGCGAGGAGCAACAACATTTTCTAAGATAGACCTGAGGTCAGGTTATCACCAGTTAAGAATTCACGAAGAAGATATCTCTAAAACCGCATTCCGAACTCGGTATGACCATTATGAGTTCGTGGTAATGCCTTTTGGGCTTACAAACGCCCCAGCCGCCTTCATGGATTTGATGAACAGAGTGTTTGAGCCGTTCCTGGATAAGTTTGTAGTGGTGTTCATCGACGACATATTGGTATATTCAGGAACACGAGAGGAGCATGCGAATCATCTGAGAGAAGTATTGACGACTCTACGGAGCAACAGGCTTTATGCGAAGCTTAAGAAGTGTGAGTTTTGGTTAGAACAAGTAGCTTTCTTAGGACATGTGGTGTCCAAGGAAGGAGTAGCAGTAGACCCCCAAAAGGTGGAGGCCATCACCAAGTGGCCGACACCGAAGAATGCCACGGAGGTTAGGAGTTTTCTGGGCTTGGCAGGGTATTATAGGAAATTCGTTCAGGATTTCTCAAAAATTGCTAATCCGCTGACCAACCTGACTCGGAAGTCAGTAAAGTTCACGTGGTCAGAAAAATGTGAGCAAGCATTCCAGGAGTTGAAGAAGAGGCTTACCTCGGCCCCTATTCTTGCTTTACCTCAAGGGAACGAAGGTTTTGTTATCTACAGTGACGCATCACATGGTGGATTGGGTTGTGTGCTCATGCAGGAGGGGAAGGTGATTGCATATGCATCCAGGCAACTGAAGACGCATGAGAAGAATTACCCCACCCATGATCTGGAGTTGGCAGCAGTGGTTTTTGCGCTAAAGATTTGGAGGCATTATCTTTATGGAGTACACTGCGAGATATTCACAGACCATCAGAGTTTGAAGTACCTTTTCACACAGAAGGAGCTGAACCTCAGGCAGACAAGATGGTTAGAGTTTCTGAAGGATTACGATGTGAATTTCCAATATCATCCTGGAAAGGCAAATGTAGTGGCTGATGCCTTGAGTAGAAGACCGTATCCTGCTATAAACCACTTGATGATGGTACCGCACGAGTTGTGTGAGGAGTTTAGGAAATTGGAGATTAATGTGGTAACACCTGGGAGGAAAGCTGTATTGAATGCCATGGAGTTGCAACCTACCCTCATGGAAGAGATCAAGAGGACCCAAGAGCTGGATTTGCAGCTTGCAAAGATACGGGAGGAAGTTTTGCAAGGGAAAGCCCCTGGCTTTGTGATCCACGAAGACGGTACATTACGATTTCATAACCGCATCTATGTACCCAATATGGAAGAGCTGAAAAGGAGGATTCTAGAAGAGGGACACAATACGCCATATTGCAGCACCGGGAGGAAATAAGCTTTACAAGGACCTGAAACAGATGTTCTGGTGGAGTAATATGAAAAAAGAGGTGGCAGACTTTGTGGCAAAGTGCCTTACATGCCAGCGAGTCAAGGCAGAGCATCAACGACCAGCCGGACTTCTGCAACCGTTAGACGTCCCTAAGTGGAAATGGGATTCGATATCAATGGATTTTGTGATAGGACTACCAAGGACCAGGCGGAAACACAATGCAATATGGGTGATTGTAGATCGCTTGACCAAGTCAGCTCATTTCCTAGCCATCGCCAACAACTGGTCCCTAGATCAGCTAGCTCAAGCCTATGTAAGGGAGATTGTAAGGTTACACGGAGTACCCAGTTCTATAGTCTCAGACAGAGACACTAGGTTCCAGTCTGGTAACTGGAAAAAGTTACAAGAGGCGTTTGGTACAAAGCTCAAGTTCGATCGCATTTCACCCGATCGATGGGCAAACCGAGAGGACTATTCAAACCCTCGAAGATATGCTGCGAGCATGCATATTAGATTTCAAAGACTCGTGGGATGACGAGTTGACTCTTATTGAGTTCTCCTACAACAACGCTTATCACGCCAAGATTGGGATGTCACCCTTTGAAGCCTTATATGGGAGATGTAGGACTCCCTATGTTGGCAAGACATCGATGAAGCTCTAACGATCGGGCCGGACCTATACAGGCCACTACTCGGAAAGGTTCGAATCATTCAAGACAAGATGAAGGCGTAGCAAAGTCGACAAAGAGCTATCTTTGACAGGAGGAGAAGGCCCTAGAGTTCGAAGTGGGAGAATACGTGTTTTACGGTGTCACTTACGAAAGGAGTTATGAGATTCGGGCGATCGGAAGTTGACACCAAGATTCATCGGGCCATACCCAATTTTGGAACGCATTGGGAAGTTGCCTGATTCTGACTCTGGAGAACTTCCAAGAGTGCACAATGTCTTCCATGTGTCACAACTCAGGAAATATGTCCCAGACCCAACTCATGTGATTGATCCTGAGCCGCTTCAGCTACAAGAAGATTTGAGCTATGAAGAACAACCGTTGGAAATATTAGATCGCAGAGGAAAACAACTTCGAAGGAAAGTAGTTCCCTTGGTAAAAGTACGATGGGCAAATCATACCACAACGGAAGCAACCTGGGAGACAGAAGACGAAATGAGGAAGAAGTACCCTCACTTGTTCCAAGCCTAAGGCGCGTCAAGTTTCAGGGACGAAACTTCTTTTAAGAAGGTAATGTTGTAAAACCTCGAGTTTAGGAGGAATAAAGCCGTTAGTTTCCTTACCGGACTGTTAGGGTTAAGTTCAAAGTTTCGAGGACGAAACTTCTTTTAAGAAGGTAATGATGTAAAACCCCGAAAAAAATTCAAAGATGTTGACCGTAACGTCGTTAATAAATTAGGTTTGACTTCATGATTTATTATTATTCGTTTGTGTTTATTTATGCTAACGCTTGAGCTCGTAGGACCGTTGAGGGGCTAACAAGGGTAGAATAGTAATTTCCGCTGGTTAATATTATTATGTGATTAATTACGTGAATATTATTTGCTATGTGATTATATGATTATTAGTATTAATATTATTATTACTATTATTATTTTTATTAGTTGTTTTTAGAAAAGAAAAATCAGATTTTTCTTATTGGGTTGGATTAGGAGTGGGATTAGTATAGTTGGGCCTTTATTAGACTAATATAAAAACCCCTCTCTCTCTCCCTCAAACCCTAATCTACACCCAACCCTAACCCTAGCTCTCATCTTCTCCCCACCTCTCTCTCCCCTCAGCCGCCAGCCACCAGCCGGCAACCACCGGCAGCCACCGCAACCACCTTTTCTCTCTCCCTTTTTCTCTCTTTCCCTCTCTTCCCTCTTGTCTTCGCATGCCCTTGCTCGCTCCATCGCACCACCAGGCCACCACCACCATCGATCGCCGCGCCTCCCTGCGAACGCCGCACCACCACCCGACGCAGCTTTCACCGCCGGAGTCGTCGTCGTACGCCCGGACTCGCGAAGAACAACCCTGACGGTTGTTGTTGCTGTCGAGCCAGGTTGCGCCAAACCTGATGTTCTGCCCTAGTCAAACGCCGGCCACCACTGTCCACCCTCGACGCCGCCGCCGCCTCGACCGACCGCCCACACCTGCCGGAAATCGTTGCCCTAGCACGCTCTAACGTAAAACCCTAATTTTTGTAACAAACTATTCTTCTTTATCCTTTTTTTTCCTGATATTATTATTATTATTATTATTATTATTATTATTATTATTATTATTATTGTTGTTGTTGTTTTCTTGATTTGGTAATTTGGGTAACTAGGGTGTAAATTTTTGCTAAGTTATTGTTGTAATTAATTGTTCTTGTGTTGTATTATTTGTTTGTAATTTTTTTTTGTATAAATTATTATGTGTAATTTTATGTTCTAATTTGGTGTATTGGGGTTGTAATAGTTGTAGTGAAATTAGTAATATTTGACTATATGAGATGCTTTGTTTTCATGAGAATCATGTTAGGGTTTTAGATGACATTATTATTGTATGCACAAATTAAAAGTTTAATTACCTAGATTAGTTCTTGGATCGTTAGTTAAGTATTCACATGTTCTTTAAGTTCTTTCTTGAATCTTGATTAAGAAAGTTCATATTTTATAATCATCCATGTTGTAATTTTTGGATCTTGAAATAGTATATTGTAGAGTTCATATTTAGGGTAATGTTATTATTATTTCATGTATGCTTTTAGGGTTAGTGGAAATATTAAAGTTGATTTCATGTTTTACGTTTTGGTTTTGATGATAGGAGGTTTGATTTTTGAACCTTAGTTGGATTAGGTTAATTACTTTGGATCTTAGTTACTGTTCTAAGCCCTAATTAGGACCCCGGGATCGATTGGTGGAAGTTAGAACCGAAAACTATAAATTAAATAAGAACCGGGATCGGGACAGTTTTGTTAGTGTCTAAAGATCGGGTCACCACGACTAGTATAGTTGTTCTTTGATCGAACCCTTTGGAGTGGAGGTTCCCCTAGATGTTAGCTTTCATAGGAATTTTACGGAGCGGACTTTTGAGTTGTATAGCTCGAGTTATAGCTGTTTTACCAGAACCTGTCGGAACTGGACCAGTTGGAAGTTTTGGTACTTTTAGAGTCTTTCGAGGCTGATATGGGCTTATTCGTCAGCTTAAGAGTTTTAGTAGACATCCCGAGGTTTCCGAGAAGTCCAGAACCAGACCCATAGGATGTCAGGAAGTTGAGTTGTGACCCGTTTTATGTGAACGTTATAATCTGTCCTCTGTTTGCTTTTATTCATGAAAATGTTTGAGTAAAATTTTTATGTGGGAACTTGTTCCTTGAATGTGTTAAGTGTAAACCATAAATGATAGGAACCTAAGTGTTCCTAGGGGATGGGTTAGATAGTTGATAGTTAATACTAACTTCGTTAGAACGCGTTTTGATTAGATAATCATTCTTATTCTAGGCCGAGTTAGTGCGAGACGTTAGCGAGCTCAAGTGTGTTCTTCTTTTTGCTGTGCTGTGAAGTATATCAGGTAATGTCTATGCTCTAATCCCCACCGGAATGCTCTTTAAATGTATTTTAATGTTTTCTAATATGTTTTGAGAATTGCATCCCGAAAGGGGACTTTTGTGGAAATGTGACCATCTGTTTTGGATAACTGTTTGTATTTGTTTGTACTTTGATTTTATTGAGTTGGAAAATTGGATGGTCTTTTATCAATGGTTTTATTATTGGTTTTGATAACCTGGGTTGGGTTTGACTTGAGAGTTGCGAGATGAGTGTGAATAATGAATTAGTATTTCAAAGTGGAAACATAAAGCGGGTTGTTGTTTTTGATGCCTTTAACAGGCTAATATTCATGCGGGTGATAACCCTGAGATCAGGATTCGATGCCTGTATGGGTTATGTGCCAGGAGATCAGGGTTTCATCCCTGATATAGGATAGAGGTTATGATGCCCTTGATGGGCGACTGTTTGATGCCTTTGAGAGGCTAATATTCATGTGGGTGATAACCCCGAGATTAGGATTCGATGCCTGTATGGGTTATGTGCCAGGAGATCAAGGTTGCACCCCTGATATAGGATAGTTGTTATGATGCCTTTGGTAGGCGATGTTACCTTATGGGATTTGATATCCCGCCCGCATAATAAAACATGGATTGGTTGGGTTGAGGAAAACAGTTAAGGGTTCAAAGGTTTGTGAAATGGTTTGACTTGTTCCCTTTCCCCAAAATGAATTGAAATGAACTTAAACTGTTTTAAACGTTAGGGGTAGACATTATTAAGATTTCCCCCTCATTTTTGAAATGTTTTATTTTCAGGTGAAGATCTGAATGCTGGGGACGGGAATTAGAAGTGAGGACGACGAGTCTAGAAGTCCTTGAGTCTTTTTATTTTGTTTTCGTTATGATGTCTTAAAGTTTTGTTTTGAGTTGTTAGTAGTTACCGTTAGCAGACAGTTGCGTTTTCCTTTCTCGCCTTGTGTTCCTTCGGGAATACGGCAGTGACGCCCAAACTAAATTTGAAGTCTTCCGCTAAGTTTTGTCTGTTAACGTTAGTTTGACTTTGACTTACTATAATTGAATTTCCGGGGCGTTACACAAGGTCTCTAGGGCTGCTTGTAGTGCATACAATACTCCTTTGAAGCCACTCCAAAAACTCTTCATTCACATTACCGTTCATCCGGAAACTCATATGCTCAGATTTCTCTACTTGTTTTGGAACGCAGACCAGTTTGCTTCTCTTCCTCGTGTTTGCTCCTTTAGCCCAATCCACAATTATGTGATGACCTTCGCTTCCCCGTCAATCTTTGTATCCATAATTTAGCCTCTTTACACCTCCAGATTTGAATAAATCCAAAATTCCCTCTTGAATGCCGTCTATGGATTACCGTCGCCGATTTAATCTTCGTAAATATTTTGAAGATACCCTGTAGACCATAATGATCCAGGTCTTTAGAAGGTTGCCAACAAAGATGGTTACGAAATTTGGCTTGAACGTCCCCTGATATCCCTTCTCACTTTCTCCCTTCTCTCTTTCTCTCTCCATTTGAGGTTGCAGCATGGCTTGTTTGAATGTGTCATCTGGGCCCGTCTGGAGTTTCTGTCTTGTGTGGTGCACATTATTTTCTTACTATTGTGGATGATTTTAGTAGAGGTTTTGGGTTTGTTTGATGACAAGAAAGAGTGAAACTGCAAACCACTTGAAATTTTTTACAGTTATGGTGCCAAATCAATTTGGGGGAAGCATTATGGTAATAAGAAGTGATAGTGGTTTAGAGTTTAAATCAAGAACCATGAAAGAATTTACGCCGAAAGGGGATTTTGCACCAAACTAGTTGTTTAGAGACACCTTAGTAAAATGGTAGAGTTGAGAGAAAACATAGACATATCTTAGATGTTGCTCGAGCCACACGTTTTCAAGCCAACCTACCAATAGATTTTTTGGGTGAATGTGTCAAAATAGCGGCCTACTTAATAAACCGAACACCAAGCAAATTGCTAAAAGGGAAATTCCCCTATAAGTTGATATTTGGCGCAAAACCCACCTATGATCACATTAAGGTGTTTGGATGCTTTTGTTATGCTCAAACTAGAACAACTCATAAATTTGCCCCTTGTAATAACCCAAAGAAAATCACCCTTAATATGTATTAATCAACCTAGTTAATCAATGTTAAAAATAATTATTAATAATTAAAGCGCGTGTTCCAACTTTTCTAACCAAGTGTGTGTTTTGCAGAACTTGAACAGTGCAACGACCATCAAGATTATCAGTTTAAAATTCTTTTTCTTGATAATTCTTTTCCAATTAATTATAAGGATCTTGAATACATATGTATTCCCTTCCGAGAACCGATATGTCAGGTTATTCTTTTATCCAAGTCAAGTTGAAAATAATTATGAGAATTCACAAGGAAGTGTATATGTATATTTATTTGGGTTCCGTAGGTTATCGATAATATTTTTGTTCGGTATAATAAATTTAAGTAATTTGGGTTTAGGGAGATATAAGTGTAAGGAGGGGGATTAAAACTGATGAAATTTTGTGTTTGGGCCATCAATGGGCCGGCTGAATGAGGGGAATGGAAAGGCTTTTGGGCCTCACTATGGTTACTAATATAAATAAGGACTTAGTTATATTTTGGAGGATATCACATACAACTCATACTTATTCCCTCCCTTTCTTGGCTTGCTCTTTTCTCGGCTCTTTATATCCCAGCCGACCACCCCCCTTCTGCCCTGCCGTTGCCGCTATTCTTCTCGCCGGCCACCGTCACCGCCGCTGCCGGCCACTGTCATCACCACCATCTTCTTTTCTGCTTCTTCTACCCTTCTTTTGAGTGGTAAATTCTTCCATATTTCACACTCACCTTCTTCAAGAATTAAATTATGATATAATCTGATTTTAAGTATGTTTTTAACGTTTTTACAGAAATTTAATCAAGTGTTGTATAAGATTAAGTGGTGGTGATTAAAGACTTAAGAGCACAAGAGTGAAATAGGGTAAGTTATGGTGGAGTGTTGTATTTTTTTATACTTAGATAAGTAATGGTTGTAGTTCAATAAATACATGCAGGTGGTGGGTTTTAGGTTATCTATTTCCTAAACAGATACAAATTAATTGACACGATTATAAAACAATTAATCACTCAGGAAAACACAATCACAGAGGCTTTAGTAATTATACCTTTAATGCTATTCCGGCTGATGCAGAGGTTGACCTTTGATATTCCAATGAGAAATCCTCTACTGAAAAGTCCACGCAGCGCTCCGGGAACTCGACTGCTAGATCGACCCGATCGAGACAGATCTCAATCTGAAGATGTATGTGTTTCGGTATAGGTGATTGTTTCAATAAACTAGGACTGCAAACTGAGAGAGAGAGGAACTTAGGAAATCACCCTGGTATCTCTCTAAGAGTCTTCAGCAGTTCCCTCGATAAATCTCTCAGAGAGACTCCTATTTATAGGGTTTGAATGACTTGGGGAAAGGGTTACTAAAACCTTAATGGCCGACTTAGTTAACGGAGCATTCTGAGGCCCAACACGGTCCGTGTTGAGGCCCAACACGGTCCGTGTTGAGGCCCAACACGGTCCGTGTTGAGGCAACACGGTCCGTGTTGAGGCAACACGGTCCGTGTTGAGGCAACACGGTCCGTATTGGCCTCCAGAATGTCCCTTAAGTTGACCCATTGTCACCACGGTCCGTGGCAGATCACCACGGCCCGTGGTGGACCAACACGGTCCGTGTTGAGTCCAATTCGGTCCGTGTTGGACTAATTTCTCATAGAAATCAGTTCCCAACATTCCTAAACATAATACGATATTACTTAGGTTACATACATTGTTCCAGGGCACTAACTTGTGTGACCCAGTAGGACCAAATAATATATTGTAATTAAACATATTTAATTACCGAATATAGAGGTCTCTAGCAAGACATATAATCACTATATTATATTTGGTTTAAACTTCGTGTATATCGAACATTGTTGGGACATTCCCAACAATCTCCCACTTGTCCCACAAGTGTTCGATTCCTGTAATTCCCTTGTCACTTATTGTCTCAAGTTCGGATAAGGTAAGCTAAAGTCATCCTTATGTAAGACCTGAATGTTCCTCGATCTCCGAGTTAGACTCTGAAAAGCAGATGATCAACTATTGATTCAACTGAGCTCGGCCAAGCATTTTCAGTCCAATCTCACCGAGTGGCCAATGAGACAACTGTCCCTAATAGGGAGGACAATGCCATCTTGTTCAGACACATATTCTCACATGATCCAACTGTAACCCAGACACCGCCTTTGTAGCCTACTGTTGCGAAAGGTGTTCGACGCGCTCCAAAGTTACAACAGACTATGTAGTCTATGTATTGAACTCAAGATTTAGGAATTTTGAGTAGTGAGAGCTCTTATGACATTCCCAACTTAAAGAACTCCCACTGCGGGTCAGTTCGGTAGTTGTTCTCAATAATACCCATGTGATTGATTTATGATGTCATCACAACACTATGATCACGAAACTTGATCATCACCTCAATCCTACATGCTAATTGTGTTGATATTGTCGTTGTTCCTACGTGATAATACAATTAGGAACCAGGTCGACTGTCGACCAAGACTAGCGTTATCAAGTTCACTAATGGGGTTTCAGAAATCAAACCTCATCCAATTTCTCATTTTGAATTCGCTAACCTCTTTGGACATTTACATAATTCTAAACCACAACTAATGTAAATTTTGAAATCTTATTCTTAATGATGAATCAACAAGGTCATAATTCATGAACAATTCATGTAAATTTGACTTGTTAATATTCCGGAATGTGTTCAATACCTATTTCCCAATGCATGACTATCATGCTATAACTACAACAGGGGTTTAGTACATAATACGGGTTTTTTGCTTTTTGGAGCCCAAACTTTGGGGGTATATATATTTTCTGAACCCCCATATTTCAAAGTTTACATTTTGGACCGTATACTTTGTCTCCGGCAACAATATGGACCCTATACTTTTTTTGTCTCCGGCAACAATATGGACCCCCATATTTCAAAGCCATTATCGATTTTTTTTCTTTCGAAATTTTTCCAGCCGCAACTTCTTCTTCCTCTTCTTGCATGATTTACAACCCCCACATGAGCATAAATTTGCCAAAAAAGTTAACAAAATTTACCAAAAGTTACCAAAATTTAACTTTTATCCTCTGATTTTTACCCATGAATTTTACACACCCTTAGCTGTCAAAGTCTGGTCAATTTCAAAACAACAGTCAAAAGAAGGAAAAAATGGTAAAAGGCCATATCGGGAAATTTAGGTAACAATTAGGTCATCGCCGGAGTTAAACATAACTTTGGGCCACATATTATGGGTCCACAAAGTATAGGGTCAAAAATATAAACTTTGAAATATAGGGGTCCAGAAAATAAATATCTCCAAAGTTTGGGGTCCAAAAAGCAAAAACTTTAATGAACCTCGCACATATACCATCTCACTAATGACCTTTCATACAGGAAGATATTTTCGGAACTCATGTTTGGATTCATAGTGAGCTTCAGTTCCTTTACTTGAGTGATGACTCCTATCAACAAGGTTCCATTTCTCTCGCAAGACTAGAAACATCACCCAGTTCTAAAACGAACTTCACAATCCTAACAGTTTCTGCCACAGCTTCTAAAGTCGTACCATGCTTGTCATATTTGTAGAATTAAATGCATGTCATGTTAGAAACTTCTTCCAGCTCACCTCAATACCACTCAAACAGATCGTATAATATTCTCTTACCTTTCAGATAATCATATTTCTCTGTCATAAGTGTAGCATCAATGCAACTCTTCACATTTAGCTTTTATCAACCACTTTAGCCTTAGGACACATCCTTAGTTTTGCTTATACATATACAATGTATATGTTATGTTGGGCTTTGAACATCTCGTGGCATACATTAATCTCACGCCTGAAGCCTGAGTTATATGTCTCATCCTTTTAGATCTTCTAATTGTTTTGAGACAATCAAATTCCCTAAGGATATGCCATGATTTATGGAAATTAATCCATTCTCGAAGTGGGTTGAACTATTCAACATCTAGTCAAATTTGATTCAAACAATCAAAATCTTTAATATATCATTATAGATCTTGTCTCCAAGAAAATTCTTAGCCCCACCAATCCTTCACTTTGAAAATTATTCCCAAGTTAACCTCAGTAGATGCAACATGGGAATCGATCTTCCTCTCAGTAGGCAGTAAGTTAATCACATACAATATTAGAAAACGCGTTGCTCCCACTGAATTTCTTGTAAACACAATATTATCTTTGGCACTTCCTAGTATATCAAACTTTTTGATATCCTGGTCAAGAAGGTCAATGATTCCAACTCCTAGAAACTTCCTTAAGACCACAGATGGCCTCTTGAAGTTTACAAGTATTCCAACAAAAAACCATTCAGTTGTGTCAAGTACAAACCTTCCTTCCAAATCTAATTTTGAAGTCAGTCTTGATGTCTATCTTAATGGACCCATGTTTTGCCTTAAAACCCTCCTATGCCTGATGGCTCACACCTTCAGACAAATCAACCGAGTTCTAAACTTGGTTGCATACGTAGAGTCCATTTTAGACCATATGGAATCTTGATTTGCTAAAGCTTCTTTGATGTAGGTAAAGTCATTATTTTCTAAAAGTAACATCTCACGCTCATCCATAAAAGATCGATATCTTTGTGGCTGACGGAGTTGTTTACCTGGCCTTTCTTGGAGTAAAGTTCATGGCACCTCCTCCTCAATGTTTTGAGGAACTTCTACTGCCTCAACCTAGTTCTTAATTTCCCGACCAATAGGAAAACTTGAACTAGGGTCAAGTGGCAGAGCTTAGGTGATGATTATATTGTTTTGTGTCTCTTGAACTTCGGTAAGTTCAAAAACTCTCCCACTCTTTCTTTTACTGAATAACATATTCTCTAAGAAGAAAGCATTTTGAGACACAAACACTTTCCTCTACAACAGTTTGTAGAAGTGATACTCTTTTCTTTCAGAAAACGGTTCAAGAACCTCTCTTCTCCATATCATATATGGTGTCTTCTCTAGTGCTTCAGATAATCTTTATTCAGTAATTAGAGTTATGGTTAACTGCGTGTATCCCCAAAAGGTAACCGACAATGTTGACTCAACCATCATTGATCGCACCATATCTAATAAGGTGTGATTCCTCTTTTAGATACGTCATTCAATTGTCGTATTCTTAGAGGAGAGAGTTATGAAACAATTCCACATTCTCTGGAATGGTCAATGAAATCTTTGGCTCAAATACTCACCTCCTCAACCTAATTGAAGGGTTTTGATTTTCTTGCCAAGTTGGTTTTGTACTTCACTTTGAAACTCTTGGAACATTTCAAAAGATTTGGACTTGCGGTGCATTAAGTAGATATACCCATATCTACTAAAAAAAAAAAGTCACTGAAAGTGATGAAATAGTACATTAAACCTTCTTCTAGCACTAGTGCTCATAGGCCCACATACATCAATATGTTTGCATCCTAATAAGTCATTAGCTTGTTTACCAATTCCAATAAGAGGTGATTTTAGTCATCTTACCCATTAGGCATGCTTTACAAACATTGAACTTTTCAAAGTTTAGGTTTTCCAAAATCGTGCACTATGTAGTTTCTGAATACATTTATGATTAATATGACTTAAGCTTATAGTGCCAGAATTATGTTTCATTTGAGTCATTTGTTCAAACTCTTGGCTCAACCATTAACATTCTTTCGATCGTATCTAGGTGCTCTCATTGTTTCGCCAAGATTACTTCATTTTGGAAATCTTCAAACTAATTTAACATTCCAGCTTCAGATGAATCTCATAGACATGAATCGCCATGTGTTATTTTATTCATCTTTGAAGATTTGAAGTAATTCATCCCTTGTAATTTTGCTCAATTGGACTACATACATCCATATGTATGAGTGTTTGTTGGCACATTTACCCTTTCTTATAAAAGGTACAGTCATGTTTTACAGACGTCATATGTTTCAAAGTCTTATTATTCAAAAGTCTATCACTGTGACGCTTCTAAATGCGCTCTGATTTGCATGACTTAATGGATAGTTACAAGGTTCATGTTTGAGCATGAGTTATTCCTTTTAAACCTTTAGGTTCGATGTGTTGGGCATGTTTATCCGAGATCCTCTCTCTCTAATTTGAGAGCTTGAAATCAAATTTCTACTTGTAATGAGAACATAGAATCACCTATAAGTTTCTGCTATAAGTCTTGAGGAAACGGATAAACAACAAACTCTTCATAAAGAACTACAACTAATTGCATGTTCCTATTTGTAGGCTGACTTTCGTCCTACAAAACACATCTACTTTGCTATAGATCCTGCACATTTGCATAAATACGAGTTTCACAGCCGATATCTTATACTCAAAGTGGGTTTAATAAGGGTAGTGTGTATCATATACGCATTTACCTAGAACTAAAATCATATCTCAAGTTTTCCTTATAGTTATTCACGCTCCCAGTGTCATACATGATCTGGTTGTTAACCAGTTGTTGTCATTAGTTGGGTATGTACAACTGTTTGTCATTAACTTTCCTTTGACTTCTTGTCTTTGATAGATTTCTTAAATCTTATTTTCCCTTTCACTAAAAGACTATCTTTGGTCACCAACCCTTTGGCTAAAGGGGGATCTGAGGTTTCTTATGTTTCAAAATAGTCAAATCATTTCAAAAGATGAGTGCCATCAATTGGCCCTTATCTAGCTTAACCGAGACTATCTGGTTATTAGTTTCATATTTATCAACTCTAACTAGTTCGATGAACTTGGTTTTGAGTTGGTAATATTGAAATCCTTCATCTAATCTTCAAACATTTTGAAGTTAAAGTCGCATGAATACTATGACATTACATGTATCCATTTGGCTTGATTGACCTCTCAATATTGATGCCTAGCTCAATGTTATATCAAAGACATGTTTCTTTTAATTGCCTCCAAGACAATCTTGTGATGACAATGCCAATTAAGGAATTGGTGTAATAGTTTTTCTCTTTCTCAAGGAGAAAACAATATTTTATTAGTGGTGGATGCTTGAGTGAAAAGACATAAATAATTCTACGAGACAAAATTGGTTCATTTTAGTTATTATTCATCAAAAGAAATTAAACTAATTTTAGTTTCAAATCAAAACACTTTATTAACTCTCACTTACTGTTTTAATTTTAACCAAGACCCATGGGTTCAAGTGGACTTTGGTCCAACAAAACTCGAGCCCATGTTACCTTTGGTGGATCATCTTATGATCGATTATTCAAAATAACTCTTGGCAAGAAATTTGTATCGAATACGATATTTCTCTTCCTATGCTCCTAACTCAAAACTGTTTTGCTTGCTAATTTGAATTGACCTAACTACCACACCGTACTTATTAATGATAGATTAATAATCCGCTTTGGCTTTCTTTATTTTTCCATCTAAGTGGTGTTTCGATAGGTTGAGCAATAATTCAATTTTGAGAGTAGGTTTTATTATCCTAAGTATGGAATTCTAGGTGAACTCTTTCGAAAAGCATAAAAGGAATCATAGAACAACATGCTATAACAAATTAAAGTATAAAATAAAACCCCTAGTATGACCACATAGACTTAATCAAACTAATTTAACTAAGCCTTGACAGTCTTCAAGAATTTCTTCTTGGATTTTGCAATTTCCTTGGATACGACTCCCACTCAGATCAACACCTCCATTGCTGTTGGGATCCCACTCGACTTGATGTCTCCAAGTACAACAAATTTACAAAGTGGACCTCACCATTCAGGTCTTACATGAATTAAAATAAACTTAACTAAAATTTAAAATTTAAAATAATTCAATGACGACGCACATGCCATATTTCACCCAACCCGGTACGTAGACCGGTAAAATTGACTATCTATGGCCATACTAGAAGCACATGCAAACAAGCAATATTGCATAATTATATCAAATATAACACATGCTTAAATAACAAATTATAAAGACATATTTATTTGCAATATAACATATATAAGGAAACAAATACTAAATAAAGGTTTCTTAAACAGTTTGCATGATTGACAATATAAACAAAATTCAAAATTTTATCTTAGTTACCTAAACAGATTTAGGATTTTATAAAATACCTTCCTACATAATCTACTCAACTTTCCTAAAATCAAGAGATCTAAAAGATACTATATCTTTTAAAGATATTGCAAGTTTCCTAAACTTTACAAATTCTTATAAGATTGTGTGCGATGTTATATCTTTTAAAATTGTAAGTTTCCTAAACTTTACAAACTCTTATAAGATTTTATGCCTAACAATTGATTTAGTAACAATAGGATGTGATAATTAATTTCTAAAATTAATTTTAAACCCTAAAAGAGCATGAAAAACTTAAATAAAATAACAAAACTTACCAAACTTAAATTCTTATATCATAGTGTTATCTAAAGACCTACTATAAAATTTTCCAGAATTTTAACAATTTTAAAAATCTTGCAAAATTTTAGGGAATTAAACATTTTTAATTCGCCGTTTAAGAGGAAAATAGAAGAGAACAATCTGATAAGTTCAAAAATAAATTCTACAATTTTTCCATATAGTAGAGTCATCTAATAAGCTACTGTAAAATTTTCAGATTTTTATGAAATTTCGAAAATTCGAAAAAAAAATCAGAAGAATAAAAGGTTTTACTCCGCTGAAATCTGAAAATTAAAGGAAAAAAATTAACAATTTCGAAAATTCATAAAAATTTTATCCATAACTGAGTGGTTACTCAGTAACCTACTGTAAAATTTTTAGAAATTTTCAAATTTCTGTAAATTTATAAAATTTAGAGAAGCAACCAATTTATTTCTCTATGATATGAAAATCTAAATTAAAAATATAACTTAATCAGATAAATTAACGAAAATTTTCCCTAAAATTATGGTTACCCAGTAACTACTGTAAAATTTTTAGAAGTTTTACAAATTTATACAAATTTATAAAATTCAGAGAAGTAAACGAATTTTATTTCTCTTCAGATTTGAAAACTCAATTAAAAATTCATTTTAATTGGAAAAAACCTACAAAAATTATGGAAAGTCCAGAACACTTCCAGACACCTCTAGTAAAAAATTCGGAATTTTTTGAATTATTTTGATATTTTATTTCGAATTTTCATTAAATTTACTGTAAATAAACTGAATCAGAAAATAATTCTACAAAATCCTACTTTGCGAATTTGACTTATTTCATGTATTGCCTACTGTTTAACAATATTAAACATGATTGTTTCTAAAACATTCAAAATTATGTCTAGTTCGTCCTAATTTTAACAATTAAACAAGCATAAGTTGACTAATTGAAAGCAACAAGAAAATAAATAATAATAAAGTATGAAATTTTACAATAAAATTTCAGATTTACTATTATGAATAATAAAGACTAAAACTTTCATAAAGTTTCAAAATGTAGGCATTAAAACTATTCTAGAAATTCATGAAATAATTCAACAATTGACAAAATTATTTATAAATTAAAGTATAACACTTTAGCATGAAATTGGTGGCTCTGATACCACTGTTGGGTTTTAGGTTATCTTTTTCCTAAACAGATACATATTAATTGGTGGAATATTCATAACGATAATAAAACAATTAATCACTCAGGAAAACACAATCGCAGAGGTAATTATACCTTCAATGCTATTCCGGCTGATGCAAAGGTTGACCTTTGAAATTTCAATCAGAAATCCTCTACTGAAAAGTTCACGCAGCACTCCGGGAACTCGACTGCTAGATCGACCCGATCGAGGCAGATCTCAATCTAAAGATGTATGTGTTTCGGTATAGGTGGTAGTTTCAATAAACTAGGACTGCAAACTGAGAGAGAGAATAACTCAGGAAATCACCCTGGTATCTCTCTAAGAGTCTTCAGCAGTTCTCTTGATAAACCTCTCAGAGAGACTCCTATTTATAGGGTTTGAATAACTTGGGGAAAGGGTTACTAAAACCCTAATGGCCGACTTACTTAACGGCGCATTCTGAGGCCCAACACGGTCCGTGTTGAGGCAACACGGTCTGTGTTGGCCTCCAGAATGTCCCTTAAGTCGGTCCATTGACACCACGGTTCGTGTTGACACCAACATGGTCTGTGTTGAGTCCAATTCAGTTCGTGTTGGACTGATTTCTCATAGAAATCAGTTCCCAATATTCCTAAACATAATACGAAATTACTTAGGTTACATACATTGTTCCAGGGCACTGACTTGTGTGATCCAGTAGGACCAAATAATATAGTTGTAATTAAACATATTTAATTATCGAATATAGAGGTCTCTAGCAAGACATATAAAAACTATATTATATTGGTTTAAACTCTGTGTATATCGAACATTGTCGGGACATTCCCAACAACAGGAGGTTTTTGATTGTTTGATTACCTATGGTAGAAGGAATTAGAGATAAATATGGATGCATGTATGGAAATTAGGTTTAGATTAGCAAAATTGGGTGTATTGCAAGTTTTTATGAAAAATCCATGCATAAAGTTACTTGGGATACTAAGATATGTAAGGATTTTACTTTGCATGTTTGAAATATATTCAAAGATGGAGGTTTCTGTTGGTGTTTAGTGCTGGAAATTTAATGTTTATGCTTAAGAAGTGTGGGGTGAAAGATTAGTGAAGAATAATTACTATCAAAGTACATGCAAGACAAACAAGAGTGTTTTTATGTCTATGTGCAATCTGGACATTTCAGGATATATAAAATGTGATTTTGACCCAAACTATGGTTTGATTAAGTATCCACGATGTTAGCTAACACCCGGTTTTTGAATTACGAAATTTCGACTTATATACTAAAAGTTATATCCAAAACCGTGAAGGGGTGCATTTACATACGGATTTTTGGAGGCAGTCTGGAAATGTATATTTTTCGTGGGGATAAAAATTTATTTGGATTAAGTGTTCAACATAATAGAGGATTTGTCAAGTTTTCCAGAAAGGTAAAATTTGTAGTCATACGATACTGGGAGTGAGAGTTATGAGTCCCCGAATATGGGTCAGTAATCTGAGGTTACCCAGAAATTTAGTATGATTGCCCTGTGCTCTTGGCAAAAATCCGACCATTTCCCATGCTCAAATCAATTTGTGATTAAAATGAAAGTTGTAGTATGTTCTTCAAGTTTTCCATAGATAGCTTGCATGCTCCAAACCGATGTCTATGTGAGTTGTGTCAATTTTTCTCCTTCACATAAAATTATTTGACAAGAATTATGCAGGTCGATGAGCCTAGATTTTTCCATGAAGCCATCAAAGATAGTAGGTGGCGAGATGTTATAACCGACATAGTACAAGCTTTACAAAAAATCGGTACTTGGGATATTGTTGATCTTCCTATTGGAAATAAACCGATTGGATGTAAATGGGTCTATCGAGTCAAATACAATGTAGATGGATCCATTCAAAGATACAAGGTTAGATTGGTCATTCGTGGAGATCATCAGGAAGAAGATATCGATTACAATGAAACTTTTGCACCAGTTGCTAAGATAACAAGTGTTCGGTGTTTTCTTTCTGTTGTTATCGCTAAAGGCTGGGATTTACTCTAATTAGATGTGAACAACGCCTTTTTACATGGTAATCTTGATGAAGAGGTGTACATAAAGTTGCCGTCAGGTTATAAAGCCTCTACTCAAAATAAAGTCTGCAGACTAAGAAGGTCGCTTTATGGATTAAAGCAAGCGCCTAGACAATGGTTTGTTAAGTTGTCCTCTAAGCTCTGTGAGTACAGATTTGTGAAATCCTATGTCGAATATTCCTTATTCACTTATCAAAGGAAGGAGTTTTTATGGCACTTCTTATTTATGTTGATGACATTATTCTTGCTACTTATAATGTTCACGAATGTCAAAAGTTCAAGACTTATTTGGATGAGTGCTTTAGCATTAAGGACCTTGGCCTTCTAAAGTATTTCTTGGGCATTGAGGTAGCCCGAGGACAATGAGATCTCTTCCTTTGTCAACGTAAGTACGCTTCAAAGATGGTGGATGAATGTGGCCTCCTAGGTGTCAAATGACAAGGCCACAAGCACACGGTGTACGGAGTAGCATGTCAAGATCGATCCCACAGGGACTCAATTAGCAGCTCAGTAAACTAGTGTCTATGCGATTGCTAAGCCCGGGTTTTGATTTCGAAGATCTTTTAAAAACTAATAAAACTAATAAAGCAGGGAAAATCAATCAAAGTTTCATCAAGAGAGAAAGACTTCTAGGGAAATTCTAACCTAGTAACGAGTTCGATTATTAAAACCTAGCTTACACAATCATACATTCAAGAATGAACCAAGAACGATAACCATAAGAACTCTACTGCTCTTTCGATGCTAATAGAGTTACCCCAATTAACCTAAATTACAACTTTCGTATGCTTTTCAAGTTAATCAAAGTTGAAGGTCTTAAATATTCTGGTTATCAAAAGGTTCCCTAGTTTACTATTCTTTTCTCAAATTTCACGAAACTAGTTAGAAAGGTTGATAGTCAGATTATCCTAATTCACCTTTCAGTACATCTCAACTTAATCTAAATTACAAGCATTCTAGGCCTTAAGAACACTCATAAACATGGAAAACACAACTTCCTATTGATTTACATCAAGAATTCATGTACAAACTAGAAACGTTCAATCAAACTACATTGTTTCAGGTTGCAAAACCCTAGACTTCAAGAAAACTACTCACTCATTATCAAAGAAAACATGAAACAAGTTCCAAACATCATGATTGATTCTCAAAACGAAGAAAGAAATCGAAAAGAAAGATAAACTACGAAGAATACAACCATCGAGTCTTTCGATCTCGGAGCGGAGTCTTCCTCGCGAGCGTTGATAATTTCTTCTCAAATCTTGATCTTCGCTTCTCTTAAATCCATTTGAATCTTGATTCTTGATGGAGAATTGATGAGTAGAAGGGTGGATTAGGTTTTTTCTCTCTCCCTCTTGAAGGATGGGTGAATCAATGATAATGAATGAATGCCCCCCATAACTGTCACTTGCCCTTCTCTTTTACTCGCGAAAACATCCAGCCGCACGCGCAGCCAGCTGTCGTGGACCGTGGCCATCACCACAGGCTGCCTGTGGTATCAGTTGCCTCAACTGTTCCTTCTTTCTTTGCAAAACAACTCGGGCGCAAGAGAACCACCGCGCCATGGATCATGGGGTCCACCACGGTCAGATCATGGTGGCCTCTGGCCGTGGGTTTTTTGGTCCGTTCGCTCCCAAATTCATGCCACAGTTCGGTCATGATATGTGGAGATTCGTGGTGACTTAACTCTTGCCTGAAATGCTCCTAAAACTGGCGTTTAACTCCCAAATCTACAAGTTCTCATCAAAAACACCAACACCGAGCATAATAGAGAAGTAGGGGGTATGTATATACATATTCGATTCAAAACATCCCTAATCTACTATCAAAACACTCTATAAACTTAGTCACAATGAGCACTTATCAAATCCTCCCATGCTTACTCCTTGCTTGTCCCCAAGCAAGTACAAGACTCAAAATAGTATGAAAGGAGTCAAAAAGAAAACTATTGACACCTTCTCCAATACAAGGGCATATAAGAAATCCAAAACAAGCATACAAAAAGAGACTCCCTAGCGAGATCGAGAATCAAATTGAGACAAAGATCGCTGTTCGAAAAAGAATCACAAGTCAAGAAGCAACACAACCAATCCATCACAACTCAAATGCAATCAGATTCCATTCACATGCTTAGCGAACTAGTTGGGATCGGTAGGACCTCACTTTAGGATATGTGGATCACTCCCCTCGTGTGTTTGCAAAAGATATGTTGGTTCGCTCAAAACCTTCAATCAATGTAAGCAAACTACCATAAGCTTGACAAGACTCTCAATTCTCAACTGTTATAGACAATATGCCCAGGTGCCAATCATGAGGACTTTTCAAGGGTTGTAATGGGGCTTAGGTGTAGGGTAAGGAGGGAAATCATTTAGGAAATGTGGAGCTAAATAGCCAAGAGCCTAAAGAGCAACATTCCCAATACGTAAATCATAACACCTCTTACTTCGCACCGTAATTAAGCACAAAATATATCCCCTAATCGAAGAAGAGCAACGGAAGAGTCGGCATAAGCAAGAAAAAACCATCATGCTAATCACCTATTCTTCAAGCATTCTCTCTCTTTTTTTTTCTTTCTTCTTTTTTTTCAATAAATCTCTCTCTTTTTTTTTTTGGTGAATTGCATAGATACATAAAGATGGACTCTTTTCCCTTCAACCCGATTAAAGTTTCGAATAGGAGAGGGGTTAAATTAGGATCAACGACAACGCTCCTCTCATCGAGCAAACCAGACAACAACATCTCTGACAATTAGACTACAAAACCGCCCCCAACTGAATTGTTGCTCCACTAACTTGGCTAAGAAGGTATGAGATATTAAGAACAGGCTAAAGGTGCACAATATAGGTGAAACAATCAAGACAGGAAAAACTGCGCAAGGGCTAGCAAAAAGAGGTCAAAATGTCGGGTGGCTTTTGGCCATGTGGCTACAAAATGGGCCTCGATCATATTAACATAATGCACTAGTCAAATGCAGTTTCAAAGAGAGTTAAATCAAGTTCTAGAGATGCAGACATGGTAAGGTCACACTCAAAAGAAAATAAGACTATAAAAGTGATTGTCTTTTGGGCTCAAAAAGTCTCATGGGTTAACCTACCACAATCACGAACAACTAGCTCATTTGATGTACCAAACACAAGAACTTCACTATCATGCACAAGAGTCATTCAAGACTAGTTGAATCACAAACACGACAAAGCAACCTAAATTAAACAAACAACCAAGTCTCTCCTATCATCCAAATCAATCCAGAAATCATATGAGTACACACTTGCAATGACAATCCAAACATACACCTTAGAGCACTCATCATAGGGGGGCTTTCGTTATCAAATCAAACTAACTCAAAACAAAACAAAACAAGAGAAAGCAAATAAATTCTTGGGTTGCCTCCCAAGAAGCGTTAGTTTAACGTCTTAAGCTAGACGAAACTCATTTCAATCAGGAGAATGCTCCACAATGTCATGGCCAAACTCCTTCGAATCACCATCAACACGTGATCCCTCAAAGTCTCGAAGTCCAACCTACCAGCAAGGGTCGAACTGCTTTCCTTCCTTAGTAATGGAAGGCATCCCGAAGTCATACCTGTAAAACTCTCTCAACCAATCCTCGTTAGTAGCATAAGGCATGCCCCTGGTAATGTTAGGCTCGGGTTCAATAACATGTGCCAATCCGTCACGTCACCAAGTCCATGGCCTTCAGGAAACACATCAATAGACTCATCACCTCAATCACATCCACACCACAACAGGAAGAAACATTATGAGGCATATGTTCACGAAATAGATCAAATTCAATCTCATGCTCCCCGAACTTAAAGCTCATTTTCCCTTTTTTCACATTAATTATGGACCCAACGGTGGCAAGGAAAGGTCTTCCTAAAATAATTTGGGTACGGGCGTCCTCAGCCATATCAAGAATCACAAAGTCCATAGGCACATAATAGTCTCCTACCCTAAGAGGAAAGTCCTCTAAAATTCCCATCGGGTACTTAACAGAACGATCAACCATTTACACTGACATGGCGGTAGGTTTAAGCTCTCCTAAGTCCAGTCTCTTATAGAGGGAATAAGGCATCAAGCTCACACTTGAGCCCACATCACATAAATCTCGGTCGATGCTCATGGTTCTTAGGCCACAAGAAACAGTGAAACTTCCAGGGTCCTTAAGCTTGGAGTGAGCTTATTCAAGACCACAGAGCTACACTCCTCATTCAATGCAATTGCCTCATAGTCATCTACTTTTCTTTTCTTGGAGAGAATCTCCTTCAAGAATTTAGCATATAAAGGCATTTGGGACAAAGCATCAAGAAAAGAAACATTCACATTCAACTTTTTCAGCATACCAAGGAACTTTCCAAATTGAACATCAATTCTAGACTTAATAAGCCTAGAAGGGAATGGAATAGGGGGCACATAAACTCTCGATGGTGAAGATGGTGGAGATTGAGGGATTTCAGGACTACCTTCATCGATGGTCTCTCTCTCTCGGTCTTTCTCCTCCTCACCCTCTTTCTCAGCATCCTTCTTACTCGAATTCCCCTCATGCTTAGCATTTGGCATCTCGAGTCCCTCAATCTGTGTCCCACTCCTCAAAACTATAGCATTGCAATGCTCCTTAGGGTTAGGCATGGGTGGTCTAGGAGGGGTGGTGGAAGTACTAGATTGAATAGCAATCTGGTTCTCAAGCATTTGGTTGTGGGTGGATAGAAGGTCAACCTAAGTGGCTAGGGCCTTAATCATCTCATCTAGTCTTTATTGATTCTCGAGTTGCTTTTGTTGGGCCCGGAGCATGGTTTCCATCATAGCCTCTAGGTCGGGGTTTTGAGGGGCTTGGTAGGGTTGAGCAAGAGGTATTTGTCCTTGTGGGCGACCCATATGGTTTCGGTAAGAGAGATTAGAGTGGTTTCTCAAGCCAGAGTTGTATGTGTTGGAGTAAGGGTCAAAAGGAAGTCTCTGGGTAGGGTTTCCAACATAATTGGCTTGGTCAGGCTGGGCACTACTGCCTACCCCATTAGGACAATAAGGGTCGCATGCTTAAAAGAATTGCAAGAAGCACATTGAGGGGAAGGGGAAACATTCACATACATTCTTTCCATTTTCTCATTAATGGCATCAAGGTTTGCAGATAACAATGTAATAGCATCGACAGAATACTTACCTCCTGTTTTCATGGAACGGGGTTTCGACCACTGGTGACTGTTCAACGCCATCTGATCTATCAGCTCGTGCAACTCCTCCACCGTCTTACTCATGATGTTCCCTCCGGCAGCTGCAAGGATTGTCGCTCTCAACTGATTGTCCAACCCATTGTAGAATGCCTGAATGGGGACCTACGGCTCAAATCCGTGCTGGGGGCATTGGCGAAGCAATTCCTTGAATCTCTCTCATGCATCATATAAGTTCTCGTCCGGCTCTTGGGAGAAAGTGGAGATCTGGTTCCGGAGGCTCGTCAGCTTGCTTGGCAGGAAATATTTAGCCAAAAATGCGCTCGCCAACTGATCGAAGGTACTAATGGAGTTCAGGCGGATGGGAATCCAGCCACTCTCATGCTCGATCCTCCAAGGAAAAGGGAAATAATCTCAGTTTGATTACATCCGGCGAGGCCCCATTGGCTTTGAAGGTATCACATATTTGGCGGAAGACGCACAAATGTTGGTTAGGATCCTCGCTTGGGAGACCATGGAAGGGCGTAGCTCATACTAGGTTGATGAGAGAATTCTTGAGCTCAAAGTTGTTCCCCACACTAGGCAGGTTGATAGACCTTGGTGGCCTCTGGCCATGTGTTTCTTGGTCCGTTTGCTCCCAAATTCATGCCGCGGTTCGGTCATGATATGTGGAGACCCGTTGTGACTTTATTCTTGCCTGAAATGCTCCTAAAATTGGCGCTTAGCTCCCAAATCTGCAAGTTCTCATCAAAAACGCCAACACCGAGCGTAATAGAGAAGTAGGGGGTATGTATATACATAATCGACTCAAAACATCCCTAATATACTACCAAAACACTCTATTAACTTAGTCACAATGAGCACTTATCACCAAACCTGCGTCCTTTCCTATGGAGTATAATCATAAGCTTGCTCTTGCTCAAGGAAAGGTTTCGCAAGATCCAACCTCATGTAGAAGACTTGTAGGAAGATTGATCTATTTGGCTAGAACCAGGCTAGACCTCACATATTTAGTTCATATCCTTTCTCAGTTCATGTATAATCCAAAGGAAGAACATATAGAAGCAACAAAGAGAGTGGTTCGCTATATTAAAGGTTCATCTGGACAAACATGTAGAAGCAAAAAGGAAACTATTGTATCTCGGTCGCCCGCAGAAGCCTATTGTGACTTAGATTGGGGAGTTTGCCCAATTGCAAGAAGATCTCTCACAGGGTACTTCATTACTTTAGGAGGAGCTCCTATGTCGTGGAAGACCAAAAGGAAACTACTATATCTTGGTCGCCCGCAGAAGCGGAATATTGATCAATGGCAGTTGTTACTTGTGAGCTTATTTAGATAAAATCTTTCTTGACTACCTTAGGTTTTTCACCCACACAACCCATGAAATTATTTTGGGACAATCAAGCAGCCCTCCATATTGATACTAATCCAGTCTATCATGAGTGAACTAAACAAATAGAGATTGATTGTTCTTTTGTATAGGAGAAAGTTGAAGACGAACAACTTCTTCTATTCAAGATAAACATTAAACAGCAACTTGTAGAAATTTTCACTAAAGCTCTTGGTAGAGACCAGTTTCAGTATTTAGTGTCCAAGTTCAGCATTGTCAACCCTCATGCTCTAACTTGAGAGGGAGTATTAGAGTCCTTTTGTGTTTACACTAGGAGTCCTTTTCTAATTGTAATAGGAATCTAAGTCCTTGAATGTGTTTTACTAGGAGTCTTCCTTTTAGTGTATTAACGCACACCGCCAATGTATAAATAGGATCTTTTTCACATTTTTTCAATGACAATAAATCAGAGAGTAATTTATCTTCTCCAATATCTCTTTCTTCTAATTATTTTTCTTTCACCCTTTACCAAAGAAACCTTATGATTAAATGGGGGGTAGTGTGGATGAGTTGTCAAAATAAAGTGCTCAAAAGAGGAAATTGATGTTGGCCAAATGAAGATTGTCACCAAATGTTGTAGGTGGCAACATGTAAGCCCAAATTTTTTTGCTCACAAATTGAGATCGGATGTAATTAACTATTATATATCTACTTAATGAGCTTCAGTTTGTTGGTGTAAATGACAAGGGCTAATATAGTTTTCGAACTAAACTATTTGAAACCTTGCTATATTTATATAACCTAAACCCGCTTAGTATGTCAAGTTTGGTGTCGTTTTGGGGTTATGTATAGTCACAATATGGTGTTTTTAGGGATTCAAAGTCTCTCATGGCCAACTTTGGACTTAAGGTCTCTAAAGACCAACATAAGGTCCGAGGTCTATAAAAAACGATTTGAAGCTTGAGGTCTCTAAAGGCCGACCGAATCAAAATCAAGTGAATCTCAAGGCTTACTGGGTTGTAGCAACCATAGTTCGTGTCCATAATGGTACAAAGACCCATACTTTTGACTCATCGTGGTTGTTTGCAAGAAAAAATGCATACCTAAGGCACCCCTTTTTCTATGCTATCATGGATGTTAAATATGCAAATGCTTGAGTGTTTAACGTGAACCTAAAGGTTAGGAGCACGGTCGTATTAGTCCGAGGAGTCAGGGTTCAAACTTAAGAATCTAACTAGAGCACTCACCAACTAGGTGTGGGAGTCGATGTTTGTGGTGATTGGACTAATATCCTAAGGTCAAAAAGGAAAAGCATAATAGAAAGGTAAAGGCTCGGGGATAGTACTGGGCCTCCCAACGAAGGACTAAACACGTAAACTATGGTTTTAGGGGAAATTCATATTCGATAATCAAGAATAAGGATTGTGTGCATATCAAGCTAGCACCGGCTTCCTCCATCAGGGCGTAAAGCCGATATTCGCTTCCTATGCGCGAGCTAGCATCGATCCCCCCCCCCCCCCGGCCAGGGTGATGAATCGATGTTGTACTTTCCAAAGTCTATCATCACTCTGGTGCATGATAGGCTTTGGTAGTATGAAAATCAATCCTAAGTAATATATTCCAATTTCCACTCGCCAGAGCAAGGAACCAAATCGATTAAGCCACCCTAGAGTTCCAAAAGTGGTGGTTAAAAGGATCCATAGCCTCCCGGCCCCCGGTATCCTTCACCCATTGCATGGAAATATAGGGCGGAACACTAATCATCTCACTAATCACCCTAATCCCACTAATCCAGACTTAATCCTCCATTAGGGGCCCTAATTACCCCCTAAACTAAGGTGATTATTCACACGTGGTAAATACTAATAAAACTCCAACAATCAAACTAATACTTGACATGAATCCAGAAAAGCAATGAAGAAAATAAGGAACAATTCTGATCAATCTAATCAAAAGCATAAATAACACAAATCAAGACAAGGAGTAAACCAATTGAAAGCATAAAATAAAGGAGGAAAAGGAACTTATTGAGAGTTGGGAATAGATTCAAGGTTTCAATGTAGAAAAAACAAGAGTGAAAGATCCAATTACAAACATAAACCCTAATCTAATTACAAGGAGTTAAACCTAATCTAAGCAACTAAAGAAAAGTGAATTGAAATCAAGAACTTACTAGAATCAAAGAACGCAGCAGAATCCGAGAATAGATTGCAAACGAAGAACTTGAATTGAATTCTTGAATGTTTGACAAAACAATTAATATTAATCTCTACTAAAACAAAGGAATTTAGAAGCTAAACCTAAAACTCAATTGAAAGCTAAGCTAAAACTAAAGAAACTAAAAATTCAAAGACGTCTAATAAAACTGAAAAGGAGCTATTTATACAAGTGTTACAAAGCCGGCCCAAACATGTCGTTTAAGCCCACTAATTGCCGCAGATTAGGGGGGTCACGGCCATGACCCTGGAGAAATCCAGGAATCCTTCGTGTTCTCTCGCAAACCTCACGGGCGTGACCTTGGGGGTCACGACCATGAGGTACCTCCTGAAAGTTCTTGCTTGTAGGAGGTCACGGTCGTGTAGTGGAGGGTCACGGCCGTGTACAGCTTTCTGGAAATAATGTTTCGAGGGAGGTCACGACCGTGTACAGGCAAGTCATAGCCGAGATGTGCTTTTTGGAAATTCCTGGGTTCAGGGCGTCATGGTCGTGTGGTAGTAGGTCACGGTGGTGACCCCTCTTCTTTCTTCAGGCCTTCTTCAATCCTGTTGATACCAAGGTTTATAGGGGTCACGACCGTAAGGTGGGTGGTCACGGCTGTGACCCTACTTCTGACAGTGTTTTTCCTTGGTTTCTTCCTCTAACACCGAGATCGAGACTTGGTTCTCTTTCTCCAAGGCCAGGTTTCCTCAGGAAGATCCGGCTCCTTTGCTTTTAGGCCCTAATTGGCCTCGTTTAACGCACTTTTGCTCCACAAGCATCTAAAGCTCCAAAGAACTGCAAAAGAAAGAAAAAGAAGTAAAAATGGGCTATGTAAAAGAAAAAAATGGTGACAAGTGCATGAAGGAAACAAAATTAGTACACCAGTTAAGCACAATGGATGTAAAATGATCACGTAAAAGCAAATCAATAAAACGCTAGAACCATTATACATGGAAATTTTCTGACAAAAGTTATTATAAAAAATTGGTGCAAACATAATTCATATGTTTACCGTAAAGATTTTAAAAGGGCACATTCAATTCAAGAACTACGTTCACTTAATCCCATTAAAGATGTGTAGAAAATCTGACGTTAAATTTTTGCAAGTTCACTCACAAGTCCAAAATCCCCAAATAAATATCCCAAGTCAAACTTGATTTAGAACAACATTGACTTGATCCCATTAAGGGTACGTAGGAAACCCAATTAAATATTCCGGATCCAGTCACAAATCCAAAAATTTTTAAATTATATTTTTGGGTTGATATTTAAGTCTTTTTATTTTTTGTGAGAGAAAAATAATATATATGGCCAGGTTATGTGTACCGAGCCGAATGACCTAAGCTCCACAAAAAAATGCCTACCAAAATTTTCAAGTTCTCTAAACGGACCAAATTTGAGCCGAGTAGAAATACCCAAGCTTACAAAAAATGTCCGCTCTCACAAGAAAATCAAACTATCCATTTTTGACCTAGGTTGCGTATTATATGTAACCTAAATAATAAACATGTCAAACTCCTCAAAGATACAAGTTGTCCTCTCAAATATCCTAGTCAACCAAATGGACCTAAACCAAGCCTAATACAAACGTCCAAGCTTGCGAATTTCCCCTCGGTCTCAAAAGGCCAATGTTCAAGATTATATTACCTGTAACAACAGAATGGCTTCCTGTAACCAAGACAAGGCAACTTCGTCACAGGTTTTCTTGTAAAACCTTCAAGTTCGCTAAACTGGCCAAACTCAAGTCAGACGAAAAGCTCAAACTCACAAGAAGTCAAATTTCAAGATTTTATAACTTGTGGGTACATAATATGATATTTTGTAATTTAAACGGCTTAAATCCAAGGTAGGTCTTTCAGTCAATTTTAAGTTTGTCAGACGTACTAAACACGTGCCAGATAAAAAGTCCAATATCCCAAATATCCCCCCCCCTCCCCCATTTGCTAGAAATACCAAATTCCAAGTTTTTACAACCTATGGTTATGAAATTCATGTAACAAAAAATGGGTCAACTCTAATACCAGTTTCCATGTTGTACTTCAAGTTCGTTAAATGGACCAAACATGAGCTAAACATAAAGTCCAAGCTCACGAATTTTCCACGCTGTACTAAAGCTTCAATTTCAAGTCTATATGACTTTTTATTACATAATACATTTTTCTTGTAACTTGAACGGGCTGAATTCAAGTCTCACGAAATTATCCTTTCTAAATCTTAAGTGCATCAAGTGGACTAATTCCGAGCCAAACACAAATCTTAGCTCACAAAATTCTCCCCTCTCCTAAAAAGTCAAATTCCAAATTTATATTAGCTTATGGTTATATAACTTATCATTTTGTAACCAAAATAGGTCAAATTCAAACCCTGCAAAATCATACCTTCCAAATCCCGAGTCCTTCAAATGGACTAAATTTAATCCAAATAAAAAATGGCAAGCTCATAAATGTTCCTCTGAATTTTTATTCGAGCTATAGACTCAAAAAAGGTCTAGAACTACATCTATTTGATCTCAATAAGAGTACGTTGAAAGTGCATAAAACAAATATGGTCTATGGGTGTAATCCACAAGTCAAATTAAATCATCCAACCCCATGAAGAACTAAGTCATAAAGTAATAAAAATAAATAAATATTTGAAATTACTTGACTAAGTACTGTCTTGTACGATTTGATATTCAAGTTATTGGTTTTGTCTTTGGGTTATGTCTTATATCTTAGCTAGTTAAGGTATGCACTGGACATGTCGATCGACTTGTATGCATGCTATTATATCTTCTGTGGGCCGAATTATGTGACTCTTTGTTGCCCATGCCATTGGGCTAGTAGTCCTCTTTGTTGCCCATGTCATTCGGCTAGTAGTGGCCTTAACCCTAATTTCTATATAGCAATTTTGATTGTCAAGTTTGATAGTCATTGTGATGTCCTGCAGTAATTGTTTAATATTAGTGTGTTTTTAAGTTTTAAGCAAGGTAAAGTGTTTGTGAAAATCCAACCATGTTTGTTATTGAATTATTTGTTAACTTTGACCTAGCATATATTTTACTCGCATGCCTAATCCAACCAAGGAGGTGTTATGCTATTTACTGGACTTTGAAGTTCATCCCTTCATCTTCCTTGTTTTCCAAGTTACGGTTCTTGACTTATTACTAGTGTTCGGATTCTTTATAGTATCAGAGTTTAGTAGTAAAGCGTAGTGTGCCATACGGTTATGTGGAATAAGGTTTCTGTTATTGTTTTAATTGCCATATGAGTTTGGGAAAATATTTCAATATCCTGTATTGTAATACTTGTTGTGTAATCAAGTATCCTTTATAGTTTAATAATTCAATCAAGTACTCCTTTTTAAGCTAACTCTATTTTCGTATCTTGGGTTCATTTATGTCTTTTGAACCTTACATGCTCGTAGGACCTAGTCCTACAGGTATGTGGCGTTTGTCATTCCTTGGGTTCGGAGCGTGATGGTGATAGCAACAATATCATCTCACTGTCTCTTTCCCCGTGGTTGAGAAAAAGACATTGTAGTGCTGGAAGTGAGTCAACTATTTTCTACAGTTCTTGGTGGTTCGATTGAATAAAAGAGTTTACATGTAATGGTTAGCTGACCTATATAGTGGCCAAGTCCCAAAAGGCCAGGCCAAATCTAGTTTGACAATATGTTGTCAGAACCGAACCGGTCACCGAATTGGTGGACTCGATGGTTCAACTGGTCGAACCAGTTTGACCGAGTTAGATCGGTTGACTCGATTCACGTTTGAATCGTCAAAACCAGCATGAACCAGCTATGAGTTAAAAAAATTCATATACTTCAAATTAATCAAACAATCAAAATAATTAAACCGACATGAACCGGTCAAAACCCGTAATGAACCGTCAAAAACAGAAATTTTGTAAATTAAACTACCAAAATTCTAGTATGACCATGAACCAGCTCTCCGAGTCAATCAGTTCACCTGGTTTTGGCTTTTTTTAAATGGTTGAACCAGCTCTCTAAGTCAAACTCAAAACCAAACCAGTCAACTAACTGGTTTACGGTTGAACTGGTGAGGTCGGCCGGTCCGATCGATTTTGACAATACAGGTTTGACATTGTTGTTGATAACTGCCTAAAACCCTACTAGGCTACTAACGATTGGCAAAAATTGTTTTCTGCTTTTTATTTAAGCTCAGAGGTTTTTTTTTTGTTTTTTTTTTTTGGTGCATACGCTCTCAGAGAATTAACAGATTCAAATGTCAGCTTTCTATTTAAGTCTCAGAGAATTAACACACTCAAATGTCAATACATCCATAAGATCGTAGTTTGGATAGGTAAGAGAAGACTTACTTTTTCAACGGGTATTACAATAGATTATAAGAGCACCTTCAATGGCGAGAACGGAAGTGAGGTGGCAGTGACATATTGCCGGCGAGGTTGAGGATGGGTGTGCAGCGTCGAGGCTGGGACGGAGGTGTTCTCAGGGCTGAGCTCGCGAGGCGAGGAAATTGTTGAGTACTCGCAGCTTTTTTGCTTTTTTATTTTGAGTGAATTTAACAAACGACGTCGTTTTGTTAAATAATGGTGCCAACAACTGGGGCTTGTGTGAGATGGGCTAGCTGCCTGAGATTCAGTTTGACACGTGGAACGGTTGCATTGTATTCCATTTGGAAATATTGTCAAAACGGTCAAATAAAATTTGTTTGGAAACATTGTATTCCTTTTTCTTTGAAACATTGTATTCTATTTTTTTTAAAAGGAGTAAATATGGTAGAATAAGATTTGTTAGATGTTTTTGGAAATATTTTTAAATTCTGAATTTGAATATAATTCTGATTTAATTAATTTAATTATTTCAATGTATAAATAGTTGCTTCAACCTATATTCTCCTCATCTCAATTGTGCAATTTTTCTCTCAAAAAAAAATCTCTTTGAAGAGCCTTGGGGAGGCAATTCCAACAAACATGTAATTATTTATATTAATTTATTGACTAACTTAACATTGATTATTTTTTAATTAAGTTTTTGATAAAAATAATTACATAAAATAAATCAAACAGCTAAATTATATTATTAATAGTGGGGCCTGCATCTTTTTTTAATTATTTTATCCAGACTTAAACTCACCATTGGAAATAACTCTCCCAACGGGCCCTATAGCTTCCACCTCATCAAATGAGTTTAACTCACGCACACCATTAGAGACGCTCTTAGACCAAATGCATCACTAAACAAATACTCCCTTTCCATAGAATAATAAGTAGGGAATGATTTCACTGTAACCATTCTTTTTGAAGAGAATTTTTAATGCAGACATGTTTTAATGTGGAACTCCTGGTGTTGGATTTGGAGAATTAGCTCACCGTATGAAGCACAAGCAAAAATTACAAGAAAATAGATACACTAAATCATTAGACTCGCACCAAACAAAACCACAAAGTTAAACCAGCATATCTCAACGATTTCAAAAACAATATCTAAAGTTCTATACTATCTATAAACCCTAACAACATTGTAACACATCTATCCAACTAAACAAAAATTGGATGGACTACATATATTTCTCAGCTGACCTTAACTACCCTTTTACATGTAAAGAGCCATTTCCTTTAGCATTGTCTGTCCCGTGAAATTTCCGGCCAGCCTCAACTGCTTCTCTGTCAAATTAAAGCAGTTGCACCATGTCAGTATGCATGAACATAACAGAGACCTGCTATAGGTAGCTATTCAGATTTCATACTGGTTATTCTACTGGTTTTCTTTTGGCACAACCTTAACTAACTTTGTACTAACTTTAGGTTTGACGAAAAATGAAAACCAAATATAAAAGAGGAAGACATGACAACTACCTAAAAGCATCAACAAGCTCCTTATTTTCAGGTGCAAGCAAAACACCTTCATAAAATGCATTGGCTGCTTCTTCAAACTTCTGCAAAAACAGAAGGGAAAAGAATCAACCAAAAACATTATATATCATGTAATGTAATTAACAGATTTTGAGATACAAAAAGCAGGAAAGGGCATGCCTGTAAAAGACGGAGTGCAGCACCCTCACGGTAGCAAGCCTTATGCCAGTTTGGTCTGAGTGATCTGCAAGTCTTGGCATCAGCCAAGGCTTGTTCAGCTTGACCCAGACGAATCCAACACAAACTTCTATTTGAGAACAATGTTGCATCGGTAGGATCAAGATCAATAGCCTATCGAAATAACCAATTAATTTGAGTCAAACCCTTGTGCTTGAATTGAATATCAAGGAGGTCATACAATAAAGTGAAACTTTCTGTATGATTGTTGATGAATGGCCTCCTAGATAAAATCCAAGTAAACTTTGACAAAGTAAATCAATTATGTGTACTCTTGGAAAAGTTTACCTGTGTGTATGCGTCTATAGCAGATGCAAACTCCTTTCTCTTGAAAGCCTCATCCCCCCGTGCCTTTGCTTCTGCAGCTTTTGCCTTCGCCTCAGGACTCACCTACAAGTAGTTGAAACTGACATCAATACCTAAGATACAGTTCACATGCACATAATAATTGGACAGCAGACATTGAACTAAGCATAAGACTAAAATTGAACTACTATTCCACCAATAGCGACATGCTTCTCAAAGGAGAGCCAGTAAACATCAAAAACACATACATGCTAATAGCTCAGATGGACAACAAATGCAACAGATATACAGACACCGGCACAGCATGGAAAAAACAACTACCATGTTACCAATAACAAACAAGGGATCCAGCATTTAATCATTTACGGTGCTACACTGAGTACTACGGTGGAACAATAGTGGGTGTGATCACAAAAATGCGATTTGCGTCTCTTAATTTTCCTTCAGTACACATATATAATCAAGTATGCTCTTCCATAATGGAACCATAAGGTTCAAGAATCCCCAAATTGAGATCCAAATGCCAAAATATGATGGTACTGACATGAAAATTTAAGGTTAACATTCAAGAGAAAGAGGCACATTTAGCACCACTAGCAATAACAAAGCAGGAAAATGTAACAGAGATTTGTACCTCTGGCAAATCTTGTTTTGCTTCCTGTTCCACGTTAACTCCCTCCATTCTTTTGGCCAGCTCCTGCAAGATATGCACCTGATTAGAGAAACATGACAGGAAGCAGCCACAAGAGTAAAAATGCAAATAGCAATGGAGTACCTGTTGTTTCTGGGTTTCAGATTGCATATATCCAAGAATTCCGTCAACAGTCCAGTTGGGAATAGATTCAATGGGGGTAGTCAAGGGATACAGGATCTCAACAATACCCCTGTTGCCCCTAGCAGCAGCAGCTTGCATTGGCTTCTGACCATCCTGAATTAGGATAGCAGTAAAAAAATAATAATAATAATAATAATAAATGAATAAAAAATTCACTGAGTCTAATAAGCCCACGTAATGTGCACTCAGCACTCCAGATCCCTTGTAGATGGCTACCCAATGAAATCGAGTTAATTAAAAAAACACAAATACATCACCATCAAGCGACAAAATCAATTAGATGCAAGCTGTAGAGCACACTTGTCTTGATCAGACCTTAGTGAGCTCTAATAGAGTGGTACTTACTATCATAAGATGAAGGGTCTGTTCTCTAAAAGGGTCAGGTAATGTTGGGTAAGTATAGGCAAAATTTGAAAAGTTGAGTGTTGTAAATATGGGTAAAAAGGGATAAATATTGGACTGGGTTGGGTGATAGGGTATTTAGCCCCCTAAAGAAAGCAGCAAAGTCCAACTTCATACAGTCCAAGCTCACATCAGCTTGTTACATTCTAGTATTCACGACAAACACAAATGCCCTGAAGCCAAACTATGACTTATTGCGCTTCACGATGCAAATCCAAAGAAGCGATGTTGTCCTTAACTTATGTGATTCCAAAATTTTGATTCAGATTTAGGATGATCAAGAAGAGAAAATCTACTTGTTTATGAGGAACGAATAACACAACATTTTCAGAGATAAAGCGAGGTAGCAATAGAAAGAAATGTCATAGACGCAAGGTCAAACAGACAATCAAAGGCTTACATGTACCATGAACTTACCTCATCTGTGGCATTTGGATCTGCTCCAGCTTTTAACAAGCAATTAATAATATCTACATTGCCCATGTCAGCAGCTATGTGCAATGGAGTAGCACCACCTGCAGATATATTTACCTTTGCCCTTGCCTGCACAACATAAAAGGACATCAATAAAGACTTAATGGAACACATTACAAGTAAACCAACATTCAATCGGTTCCAAATCCAGAACATAAAAGCCCCAGCTAAGTGGGATATGGAGGATTAGATACATTAGCACCATCCATGCACTACAGAGAGGTAGGTTCCAACTTTCCTTAGGCCCTATAGATTAAATATCCTAGACATACAGACAACCTAGAGAAGAAAGCGCAGGGCAGTTTAGAGAGGCATTTTGCCCTAGTAATCTCTATCCTTGCATGCCCAAAGAAATAGCTTTCAGCTATATCAAATGGATATAAAAAGGAAGGGAGACCCCACACAATGAACCTGTAAAGCAATGGAATAATAAAAAAGAGTAAAATTATCAAAAGGATGCAATCTGACCTCAATTAATTGCTCCAAGCATGCCAGTGAACAAGCTGCCACAGCTGATAATAATGGAGTTATACCATCATCAGTTTCTATATTAGGCTGCACACAAAGATGAAATTCAAGAGACTCAGACCTCGCTCAAGTACAATCAATATCTGTAGCAATACCAACACTCTTCACGGGATGCATGAAGCAGCAAAAGGAAAAAAAAAAAAGTATGTTAGAGAGCTGTGTCATAACAGACAGTACGAACTGTAAGAACAAATAAGCACAGAAATAGATAAATAAATAAAGCAGCATAGTGTATCATGTATACATACCATGATATCAATATGGTAAGTCATTTTGTTACGATAACAAGGGCCCAAGGAATCCCAACAAACAGAAAGATAATTGTTCTCTAAGATCATAGCAAGGTACTAAGAACATTGGTTGCAGCCCAACACCTCTACCTAGTAACATAGGTGGGATCAAAGCATTGCCAATCCAAGATGGTTGTAAGATCTTATGACATACTTTTTCTTTTCACATATCTAGCACTTCCGCAGGTATCAAAGTTGGGTCTGTAACAACTTAATTTTCCACATCAAAACAAAATAATATTATTACATTGTAGACGCCAGTCGAGCAGTGCCTACAAAGGGTTAGGTAGGATGCTAGGTGAGTAATTCCTATAGAAAAAGGATTCTCCCGCAGAGATATGATTCACTAAATTCAATTTAACAATCGAAGTCTGACGCCCTTAAGTGTATCCTGGGAGTTCAAGTACCAAAATATGGCTTACATGATGGGGAAACAAGATATTTTAAAAGATAACTAAATGATATTAAAAGATTGGAACGATACTATAAGATGTCTTCCTCAATAAAAATTCCTAAATTTCCTACCAGAATATCCTTTTTCATAATATTTAGCTGCATCATACTCCCCCTTAGTAAGAACTCAACCCTGGCGAGTTGTCTTGAAGGTAACACTCCACAAGCATAGGATTTTGCCGACACAGCTCATTTGCGGAAAAATCCAAGTGCCATCGGAACGTGGGCAACTTGACCATTGCACCAAGAAACTACAAAATCCACCATGAGAAGATGACACAAACTCATCATCGACAAAAGCTTCAATAGAGAGAGTCAACTGCGAATGAGGGGAAACCATCGCCACTTGTGTACTTGCAAAAACCAACAAAAGGGAGATAAGGAGGCTCAAAGATACCTCAATGAAGAGTTACATCTTCTACATAGAAAATAGGACTAATACCCTAGTCAGAAGGCAAGTTCAAGCATGATAGGTGGGTCAAATACATCAGTGGGTGTTCTTTTTTTCCTGAAGCACAAATCAAGTCTTGAAAACACCATAGGCGACGCTCTTAGTCGTATAGGTTCCCTACACAGCACACCATGCACGTAGACTTTCGAGGCTTTGACAGAATAGAAGATGCTTACTCCTCTTGCCCCGACTTCACCATCTTCACAAACACCAAAGGCGATCTTTATAGAAACCATCTGGAATTTCTTAGAGGGTATAAGTAGTCCATCCGAAAGACATCCTTTCGAGATTTCTTGGTTTGAGAGATGCATGCATGGGGTGTAACGGGTTATTTAGGTAACAATAGGACTGTTTCACTTGTGGAGGATTGTTTTTATCGGCCTATTCTACAGTTGGATGTTTTGCGGATTGTGTCCCAATGTAGTACATGTCTGTTGGCTAAGACTAAGCGGTAGAACACTTGACTTTATACCCCCTTCTTATTTCGCATGCCCCTTGGAAAGATATTATCATGGATTTTGTATGAAGTCCTCCTAGAACATCTTGTGTCATGATTTTGTTATAGTTGCGGTCGATAGTTGTCTAAGATGGCACATTTTATAGCATACCTAAGGCCGATGATGCATCCCATGTGACTAAGTTAGCCATGGTCTTCCCAAATCAACTGTCTCATAGGTATGTTAAGTTTGTCAACTGTTTTTGGAAGAGGGGAAGGTGTGTGGTGCTACATTGAGGTTTTATGCCGCCTGCCACCGTCAAGCTAAGGTTATCAACCATAGGCTAGGCAACCTTCCTAGATGTGTTGCGGGGAAAAAATTGGGCTCGTGTGATCTGTTCTTACCTCTTGTTGAGTTTTCCTACAACAGTGTTGTTAATAATTGCAACCACTACTACTAGTAAGTACCCTTTTGAGATTGTCCATGGTTGTTCCCCACCCTCCTACTAACCTAGTTACTCTTCTACCCAATGCTAAGTCTCACAGTCTATGAACACATTTCCACATCATATTCATGAATTACATGATGAGATACCTGCTAAAATTGTAGCAATTAATGACAACTACAAGCTATGAGCTGATTTGCTATTGCTAGGCTACTATTTTGAAGTTGGTGACTTTGTTATGGCCCATATTCGACCTAAACGCCTCCGTAGTACTACCGACAAAAAACTATGTCCCCGGACTGTGGGACCCTTCTAGCTTACTTCCCATATACTAGAATTGCCCTCTAATTTGGGTAATAGTCCTATTTTTTATGTAGAAGATCTAACTCTTCACCCAAGTACCTTTAAACCTGCTCATCTCCCTATCGGTGGTTCTGCAGGTACATAGGAGTTGAACGTCACACCCCCCCCTCCCCCCGGGGTCTTGTAGTCGACTCCCTCTATTGAAATTTTGCTCAATGATGACTTTGTGTCATCTTGTCATGGTGGATCTCATTGCTTCTTTGTGTAATGATCAAGTGAATCCACGTTCTAATACCAGTTCGATTACCAAAGTTGTGCATCATCAGCTTAAGCATGCACTTCTGAAGTGGTATCTTCAAGTCAACTCGCCAAATTCGAGTTCTTTTCTAGAGGGTGAGTATAATGCACACATATTACCATTGAAGCCATAAGAAATTTTGGAAGTTAGGAATTTAATGAAGATCACATCTTTTGGTATCGTTTCCTATCTTTTAATATCATTTAATTATCTTTTAATATTTTGTTTCCTTGACATGTGAGCCATATTTCACCATTTAACTTTGGGAATATGCTTAAGAGAGTCAAACTTTCATTACTAAATTGAATTGACTTAAGATCATTTGAGAGTTTTTCTGTAACTTTTGAGGCATAGAAGCATAGGAATCGTCCACCACAGAACATTATACATATGTCCAGGGGAAACCAAAATCCAAATAGCAGCAACACACATTAAGTACCATATTTTTTGACATCTAGCTTATAGACAAAGGCCAAGAACATCTATAGGATCAGTCTCCACCTGCTTATAAAGTATTGCCAATGATTACTAGTATACTTACATTCGCATTATGCTCCAAAAGAACCTTTACAGCATCTTTTTGAGCATGCCCTGCGGCCCAAACCAAAGGCGTTCCGGATTCACTTTGTGAATCAACAGCAACACCTCTGGAAAGCAATAGTTTCATCAATTCAATATCTCCTGCAAGCAAAATAGCTTTTATACTCAGCAATGAAAAAAAAGGTAGTCTTGAGACGTCAAACAGTAAAAAACAGGTGAGACGTTTCTCAAAAGAACCAAAAGTAATGCCCTCCATCACACACTGTTCAACTAATATCAGTTTTACAATATCTGAGGTACAAATTTTCAGCGAAAAAGAAACACTTTTAAACACCTACATTAAAGCTCTCACGATATAAGGATAGGTTATATATCTTATAGTTGTAAATTGGAGAAATATAACCTAGTCAGACATAAAGGTAGAAATTCACACACTTAAAGTGCCAAAATACCTATTCCAGCAGCATGATGCAAAGCTGTGGCCCCTAGATCACTAGGAACTGCAGGATTAGCCCCATGTTCGAGAAGATACTTAGCAGTTGCAGTATGGCCTTGCCTGGCCGCATGAATCAGAGGAGTCTCACCTATAACACAACAAGAGGTTAGCACCAATTCCACATAGCTCAGCCCAACTTTTACCATCAAAATTGGAAAGTAGGATAAAAATAGGATCGGTAACTACAATGTAGTGAGTTTTTAATATTTTACCATAACCGTTACATATGCAAACCAATATGCATCTGACAGATTTATAACAGCAAAATAGACAGGCAGATTAAAGTCTAATGTTTGGTATCACCAAACACCGGCAAGAATGTATCAAAATTGGGTTCTAGAAATCACAAGTTGCTTTGATGTGATACCTGAAAAGAGACAAAAGGAAGCAGCAAAGTATAGAATAAGAAATCACAATGCAGGGAAAAAGATACCTAGAGCCATCGATTCACTACAAATCACAAGTTCAAGTTACGCATGGACTGAAATTCACTACATGAAAATCCTCTATTCCAAACTGAAAGCATTCTGCTCTGTAGGGAATAGCAAGCATGCCATGATTCCTGATTTAACAAATTTGAACTATGCCCCCACCAATCACGCATTCTAGGATTTCAGATTCAATGCTAACCTTCATTCAATACGTTCCCAAAGGACAATCATCGAGTAACTTTGGAGCATAAAGGTCTATAAAGTCAACAATTTCAAGGAAAGAATAAGCACAAATTTTTACCCTCTGCATCTTTAACGTTGACATCGAGCTTCAATTCCTCCACCAAATACTGGCAAACTCCAGTCTTGCCTTCCCTAGCAGCAAAATGAAGCGCGGTTCTATCATTTGCATCCTTAACCTCCTCCACTGTCTTCTTCAGTCCTTTTCCATCATCCAGCTGCGTTGCAAGTTCTACCACAAACCAAGAAAAATTAGAAACAAATTAAAAGTTCATACTAACAATCAATCAGTGTCATTGGCTTAAAAAAAAAAACCAAGTAAACAGAACAAAGTTGAGAACTTTACTCTTGAAAAGATCAAGGCTTCCAGTTCGAGCGGCGTTTAGGAAGTTCTGTACTTGTTGCCTCACTGTGAATTGGGAAAAAACAAAAAGAAAAAGGAAGTAAGCAGCTTTGTTTAGCATTGAATACACACAAACGCACACAGATAATGAAAGGGAGAGAAAAAGAGAACCTGCGAGAGCAGCAGAAGCGTCGGAAGCCATTGACGGAGAAGAAGGAACCCTAAGAAGTAGCAGATGAACTGATGAAGATAGTCCGACTGTCCGACAGAGTAGAGAAGAAGCTGGAAGAAAGAGTTGTAAGTTTCCAGCCTTTTCAAGTAACGGCGACGTTGGAGTCCTGGAGAAAACACTCACTTCTCTCAATAGGGTCAAACCACTCGAGTGCTTCAATTAAAATGTTATTAAGCCCAAAAAAAAAAAAAAATGCTGCCCAACTTTTTTTAATTAATTCATTGTCACTTAATTTAACAAAATTATTAAAAATTTCTTTTTGACCTGTTATCTCTATATCTTTATAAAAAGTGAGTGAAACATGACTGTAAGGGTTTCCCGCTAATAAGTGCATTTATCACCTAGAATTTTAGGGAGTTTTGATAGCAGATTAGGGATGATTTTGATTAAAAATGATGATTTATATTCCAATTTCCATATTACACTTGTTGTTTTTGATGTAAATTTGTAGGATTTGAGGCCCAAAACACCAAGATTCCCTCAATTTTTGGTGAAGGCAAATGCACCACAGACCTCCTCCAAGTACACAACTGAACCGCCAAAAAAGTTTCACGAAAATTGGGCCGAGGAAAAGTCGGACAGCACCTACTCCGGGCTTCCTAGAGAGGTCTCTCCGGTCCGGAATGAGTTGCGAAATCCCCTTCGCGTTCTATTTTTGGCCGACCTTGCGGGGCAAGAAAGGAGGCAGTTTCTCTGGGTTTTTATAACCTGAAAAAAGGTAGTTTCTAGGATCATTCATCAGCTCCTAACATTCCATACTGCATCTCCCTTTCCTCCACATCAAATTAAGAAAAAACGAAAGGCGAAGGTCGAACCGAAATTTCAACGGAATTTCTATCGGAATCGAAAGACTTGGTGGAATTCTCCTTGAAGATTGCTTCATCCTTTTCATCTCCTTTTCGTTTTGAGGTTTGAATACCATGTTTAGATATTTCATTGTGTTTTCATAGTTTTCTAGGGATTTGCAATACCGAAATAATGTTATTTGATTAGAATTTTCATAGTTTGTGCTTGAATTCTTATTTTGAATCAATAGAAAGTTGTATTCTTCATGTTCATAAGTATTATTTAAGCGCTTGAATACATGTGATTTGATATTAGCCTAAGAAGTATTAAAAGTGAATTAGAATAATCTGACTACCAACTTTTCTATCTAATTTTGTGAAATTTGAGAAAAGACTAGCAAATTAGGGAATTACTTTCATAATTGGATAATTGGAGACCTTCAACTTTTTTATTTTTTTGGTGTTAAAGGCGGGAAACACCCCGATTTATTCAAAGTAAAACTTCAGGCTTACATAATAAAAATACCCCTAGCTCTCATGCTATCAACATGGAGTTGGTACATAACATCTCTTGGTGGGTCTACGAGAACCCGAACCTCTATGTCTGGAGACCTTCAACTTTGATTAACTTGAAAAGCATACGAAAGTTGTTAATTAGATTAATTGAAGTAATTCTACAGTATTAAACATCGAAAGAGCGGTAGAATTCTAATAATTATCGATTCTTGATTCGATTGAAAAAATAATTGCACAAATTAGGTTTTGATAATCGAATTCATTGTTAGGAATGCATACCCCTAGAAGTTTTTCCTCATTTGATTAAACCCTAGATTATTTCCTAATTTTATTAATTTTAATTAGTTTTCTAAAACCTTCGAAATCCAAAACCCTATTAACTTAGCAATCAAGTAGAGGGCTAGTTCATTGCATTGCTAGACTGAGTCCTTGTGGGAACGATCTTGACGTGCTACATCGTACCTGTGCGCTTGCAACCCTGTCACCCGCCCCCATTAAGGATTTCTGTTAAATATCGCGCACTCTTCCACTTTTAAGAGTTTGAACACCTCCTTCAACAATTGCAAACATATTTGCAAAGTGGTAATCAACTAACTCTTGCAAGTTCAAGATTTGTTTGTCCCTAAAAATCTGGAAACTTCCCCATGTCTCCCAAATAATTAGAATACTACCTTCACTCGATAGTATATAATAGTTCAAAACGAAAAAAACGTCCCTAAAATCCGTCTCACCATAACACTAAGAATAGACCTATTATAATAAAGATAGCGATCATTTATCCGGTAATCATCATACATTTGCATCAATAACTATAGAGGGACTTTCAGAAGCTAATGACTATCAAATTGGTCAATGTCTCATGGTTGTGTAACTGCTCCCTAGCACCATGGGGGCTATCACTCCATGGTTACTCATGGGTTGAAGTTGTTGATAACTTTTATATATATATATATATTTTTAGGAAACTTTGGATTTGTTTTTTTAATTTTGATGAATCATCTCCAATGGGAGTGAATTTTTAGAAAATTTGTTCTAGGACCTCCACTGTTGACAAGTTACTCAACCAGATCTAACATAGGGTAAGGGTGTCTGTAGACACCGGATTTTGTACCGGGACAAGTGTACAAATCAATCATAACAAGAAGAGAGGCTAGCATAAAGGAAAATCCAATGGGCCTTCCTCAATCAAAAGCTACCGGGTCAAAAAGCCTTCATTTTCCACCATTTCTACATACATATGCCCACCATTTCAAATCCCATTTTTTCCACAAGTCTCGTCGGCCCCATTTCTTTTGATGAGATAAAGTACACACCATAAGCTTTTCAACGCCTTTTGAATTGCCTCAATCGGAGCCCGGATGAAAGAGTTATGGTCGTTCGAAGTTGTACTTGGCCAGTTTTAAAACCCAGGCGGCTTTTAACATTTTCCAGGCCCAGCAATCTGGCCCAGCAAGCGCGCCCCAGCCCAGGGAGCTCAAAACCCGCCTAGGTTTTGAGGAGAGTAGCATACGTCGTCGTTTTGTTCCACGTCATCGATCCGTGTGCTGATAATATCAAAACCCGCCTAGGTTTTGAGGTAGTTGGCGCCAAAATCTGCATGCATGCAATTGATCCCTTGATCTTTGCCCCACGTGTTTGACTTCCCCTTAACCACCCAAAACCCGCCTAGGTTTTGGTCTCTGATGGCTTGATTCGTGGGATATAATCCCTCCATTTCCCTCCAAATCCTTCACCTCTTCACCTATAAATATCCCCTCCATTCCACCTTCATCTCATCAACTATTATCAACTTTCATCATCGACAACTCTCACCAACTATCATCATCAAATACTCTTACTCTACTCTCATTCATCATCTGTCATTCCCATACTATACTCCCATTCTCTCAAAATTTCATCATCCATATCCATTTCTAATCCCCTCATAATCACATTCATCACATTCACATAACCATCCATACATCACCATTTCAAGCCATCCACGATACCTCATTCAAGCTTCAAGACAAAGGCAACTCAAGGGATCAAAGTCATCATCGCTACATCTTAAGCAAGGTTCGATTCTTTATTTACATTATTGTAATTAGTCATGTAATCCCTTCTTTAAATCCCTGCTTGTACATATTTTGTAAAATGAAAACCGCATTGTTTTATATTGCATGATTCGAATAATAATTCCGCGAAATTAATCAAACTTCTCCCCGCTCTCTTTCTTTTCAATGTTGATTTTAGTAGAGTCTGTTTTATAACAAGCGGATTCAAGAGTTCTTATAATTCTCGAATTCGTAACCTTACCCCCGAATCTAGAAATCGGGTTCGTAGACCGGAGTCTTTTCTTATTTTACGGTTTGTCGATTTCCTTAAATCGACTGGCGACTCTTTTACGTTTTATAAATCCGTTTAACTATTTAAAATGTTCGTTTATGCATGAAATAATTTAAGTAAATAACATAGGAAGTGCCCTATTCGGCAAAAAGGTACACTCCCAAACTATAGTCGAATACTTTCATCTCCTGACAATTTGGAATATGGCCCGGTGATACGAGTGCGGGCGCTCGTATTATGTCTCCTTGGAGAATTCTGCTTCTATCACAGTGGCAAAAGAACGGGGCCGGCAAGCCTCATTCAAATTGTCGAAGACATGGCCGGGGCTCTAATCCGGTGCCGTTGATGCTAGCGGAGACCATGATGGGCTTGGACGACCCGAATCCAGAACATGAACTTCGCGGGAGCCCCCTACTACTTCAGGTATTTCTTCTTCTCCTCTCCTTTTCCTCATTTTTTTCACTCCTCTACTGACTGTAAAACCCGCAGGGGTTTTACCATTTTTTCCCGTTAGTTTCGGAGATTATTATGCAATAACAACCCTTGCTAACTTTATGGACAGATATGGCTGATTGAGCATTTGGGCCTCATCGAGGAGCCTCGAGCGTCTTTGGCGTTGGCAAACTACTGTCAAAGGAAGAGGAGGTACACCGATCATCGCTCAATAATGGAATGGATCGTTTTCTTGAAGGAACCTCGCGGTATCTGTTAAGTCGTTTTTATACAGAGTTTTTAGGGCTCAAAACATGTCAATTTCATGCTTTTTATATCCGAAATCCTGTATTTTTATGTCAATTTCTGTGATTTATACACTTGTTCACGAGATTGGTGTGTTTTGCAGGAATTAGTGAAATTATATCAAAAAGCATGAAAAGTTAAAGGAAAAATGGGAAAAATCAAAGAAAATAAAAAAAGAGTTGAAGAAGAAGAAAGGAAAGAAAAGGAAGCGGCCCAAATCAGCCACGGCCCAGCCCAGCCTGGAACGGAGCAACAAGGTGCGACCAGCGTTCTCAAAACACGGCCAGCGCCTTGTCCAGAGACTTCAGAAACCGAGACATAGCAAAACGCTACTGGTGCTTTTTGGGCGCTGCTAGCGCCAAGACACGGAGAAATCTCAACTTTGTACTAAACGCTGCCATCGTTTTGTGCCCTAATCAGGTACTATATAAAGGGTTCAAGTCTGCCGTTTTTAGAAAGTCGAAATTTATCAGTTTTAGTGTAGCTTTTACACGAAAGTTTAGAGAGCTTTTTAGGGTAGATTTTAGATAGTTTCTTTCCAGTTAATTCACAAACATTGTTATTAGTTTAGATGATTGCTTGTGATCGAAGAACACGAAAGAGATCGATTCGGGTGACATGAAGAGATCGATTCCGCAAATTCAAACACAGTTATTTCTATTTTTCTTTCATGTTTTCTTGTTATTATTTAGTTTGTTTACTTTCTGTAATATGAGTAGCTTATTTCCTTTCTTTGGTGGATAAACTCGATGTCTCTGTGTTAAATTTGAATACAGTCTCGGTGTTAGCTTATCCTTTCATTCGTTTAATCTGCGTATATTGTATGTCATGGTAAAATCTGGCTAACCGCCTTTTACTTGGTATTTGATTCTTGACGACATGACGAAAGTTTGAGTCTTGAATTGGAAAAGCGTAGATTGAATGGGTTTAGAAAATATTTAGAAATAATGATTCTTGCCTAGGGTCAATTTGTAATAAGTTCTTTATCTTTGATTGGATTAAATAGTTAGAAATAATGTTTAGTTTAATCACTGTAGCTCACTTCGGATCGAAAGATCGATGTGATAAGACCTAGAAAGATTATAGACTCCGAATTATCTTGTTACCTGCACCGGGATTGTTGATAATTTGACTAATTGACTAGAGTGGACTCCCCTGAATGCCTTAAATTAATTGGTTAAAACCCTAAAAATTCCTGCTTTCTTAATTTAGTTTAGAAAACTTTACCACAACCTTTGGATCGACCTAGCATTCTTTGTAGCGAACTAGTTCAGTGCGTGGTTGAACGCAAATCCCTGAGAGAGAACGATATTTATTACTATACAAACCCATACACTTGCGGTACACAGACACCATATACTTTTAGGTCTGTCAATCACATGGTGGATCGAATGGTCGCACATCTCCGAGTATGTGACTTGTGATTCACGCAACGCTTATATGTGCATCGTTGGCTTAACGCACATGACCTATTATTTCCCAGAGCGGGTGCGAAGGCAAATGGGTCGCGAACAAATCATTCCTGAACTGTTATGTGAAGCCCCCGACTAGTTGAGGCTTAGTGGTTGGTGATAGAGTCATGGCTAAAATATTGGGAGAGAAGACCAACTCTTAGGCCTCCATCGAAGGCACACGTATCACATTTTGCTGATGTCGGCTACCATGGATGGCTGATTGCGGCCGTCGAGTCTCGCCATGCCGGAGAGGCGAGAAAGGAACAGGCAAATGTGAAGGAAAGATAAGGTCCTCGTTCATCGATAAAGGACCGCCTCGGTGCAAAAGTCACGGCGAAAGACCGACTTGGTCCGAGAGCGGAGACACAAAAATCCAGTAGGCGAGCATATAGGCCTAAAAACAAAGAGGAAAGCCCAAGCGAACCTAGAAACATAGAGACCGACCACGAGACCATTGGCGAAACGGATAAGGTGAAACAAGATTAGAAGACGGATAATAGAATGGCGGAGCTGAAGCTGCTTTGCCCAAATAATCTTTTATTTAATTTTACCTTTTGAATTTTCTTATTTACAAGTAGTGTACTTGCATTATTATTAATAAAAGAAGGAATATTGTTCACAATTATTGTGTTCTTGCAAACTTTATTTTCTTCTTTTCATGAGCACTTATTGAATATACACCAAGTTTCTGAAAATTTGTTATCCAGTTGCTTGGTTATATTAAGCATAATATCGCTTGAGCTGGTCTGAATTCGTTGTCTGAATCACATCTTCCCCATCCATAGTGGCTAAACGAGCTGCTCCTCCGGGTAAGATGTCCTTAATCAGATAAGAACCCTTCCAATTGGGTGCAAATTTTCCCCTTGGGTCTTGTATAGGTGCCCTCATTTCCTTAAGCACCAAATCGCCTACTTGAAGTGAGTGACTTTTCACTTTCTTGTTAAAAGCTCGAGTGATCCTCTTTTTGGTACACTTGCACATTGTGTAATGCCCTTAATCGCCTTTCATCCATCAACATCAACTCCTCGAACCTTGCTCACGCCAATTCTGTTTCCGGCAATTGACTTTCTGCCACTATTCATAGCGAAGGGATCGCTAATTCAATTGGCAAGACTGCTTCCATCCCATACACTAACGAATATGGTGTGGCATCTGTGGCAGTTCGTATAGAGGTTCAGTATCCTCATAAGGCAAATGCCAATTTGTCAGGCCAATCTTTGTAAGTAACAACCATCTTCTTGATTATTCCTGCCATTGTTTTATTGGCTGCTTCTACAGCTCCATTAGTTTGAGGTCGATAGTGTGAAGACCGGTGATGCTGAATATTAAGTGGCGAGTAAAGTCTCCACTTCTTTCCGAAAATGACTCTCATTGTCACTAATAATCTCATGAGGCACTCCATATCGACATATGATGGTTTGGAGGATAAACTTGGCCACTTGTTTGGATGTGAGCTTGGCGTAAGAGGCTGCCTCCACCCACTTAGTGAAGTAATCAATGGCAACCAAGATGTACTCATGTCCTCCCGTTCCTACTGGGTGTATCTTGCCAATGATGTCGATACCCCATACTGAAAATGGTCATGGAGATGTTAAAGTAGTCAAATACGAGGGAGGTTGATATTACAAATTGGCATACTCCTGGCATTTGTGACACCTTCGAACGAACTCCAAGCAGTCTGCCTCCATGGTGGACCAAAAGTAACCAGCCCTTTGAATCTTCTTTACTAGCATGCGCCCATTCATGTGAGGCCCACACTCTCCTCCATGCACAGTAGCCATAACCTCCATTGCACTTTTAGCATCTTTACGGAACAAATTAATGCATGTAGGCAATTTCTTGTACAAGCGATCTTGGATCAAGCAGTATTGTGCTGCTAAAGATCTGATTGCCCGTTGTCCTCGAACATCTAGCTCAGCTGGATATTTTCCTTTTCGAAGAAAATTATATTTGTCATGAAACCACTCCTCAGTTTCCTCTTCTTGTGTCTCCATATTACAGACATATGTTGGTTCGGACTGCCGCCCTACTATCACAGGTAGCTGGAGCGTTCCTGATGGGATCGATATCATCTAAGATAGCTTGGCTACAGCATCGGCTAATTCATTGTGATCCCTAGAAAGGTACTGGAAGCTAATTTGTTCAAATCGATCAGCAAGTCCCAAGAGTTTCTGCTGGTATGCCATAAGGCATTCATTCCGAACTTTCCACATATTCTTAGCCTGATTGATGATGAGGCTAGAATCTCCAAAGACCTTTATATGGCGTATACCTAAGGTCAAAGCAGCTTGTAAACCCTTGTTGCATGCAGCATATTCTGCAGCGTTGTTAGTAGCACCAAAATCCAGCTTTACAGATACAGGGACGTGTACCCCTTCTGGAGAGATTAACAGAACTCCTACTCCGGAACCCATTTGATTAGAGCCTCCGTCGAAATACATTTCCCATATAATCTCATCAGTGAAGAATACATCTTCGTCGGGGAATTCCTAGTGAGTGCTTGGAGGTTCCTGTGATGGTGAAGCAGTCAGGAAATCTGAAATAGCCCGCCCTTTGATGGACTTCTGAGGTAAGTATTGAAGATTGAATTCTGAAAGCATGACCACCCATCGAGCAATGCGGTTGTTGATAGTAGGTTGCTCCATGATGAACTTGATGGGATTACTCCCAGCTATGACATATACAGTATGTGAAAGTATGTAACGTCTCAGCTTTTGGCGGCCCATACCAATGCAAGAGCCATCTTCTCTATATCAGCGTATCGAATCTCATAGTCTAGAAACTTCTTGTTCAAGTAGTAGATGGCGCACTCCTGTCCTTTTACCTTTTGAGCCAGCATAGCCCCATTACAGAGCTAGTCACTATAAGGTAAAGGAGTAGAGGCTCATCCTGTACTGGCGGCATGAGTACTGGAGGATGTTGCAAATACTCCTTGATTTTATCAAAAGCTGCTTGACATTGATCATCTCATTCTATTTTACTTCCTTCTTCAACTTCTTGAACAAAGGTTCACACGTCATGGTGAGCTTTGAAATGAATCTACTGATATACTGGACTCGCCCTAGGAAACCCCTTATCTCCATTTCTGTCCTGAGCGATTGCAAATCTTGGATGGCTTTTATCTTTAAAGGATCAACTTCAATGCCTCGTTGGCTAACCACATAGCTTAGCAGCTTCCCAGAGGTAACACCAAAGGTGCACTTTGCTGGATTAAGTCGCATCTTATACTTGCGAAGTCGTAGGAAGAACTTGTAGAGATTGGGTATGTGCTCTTCCCTTGTTTTGGTCTTAACAATCATGTCATCTATATAGACCTTTACTTCTCTGTGCATTATGTCATGAAGTAGAGTGTTGGCAGTCCTTTGATATGTAGCACCAACATTTTTGAGACCGAAAGGCATGACCACATAACAGTACGTTCCCCATGATGTGGTAAACGAGGTTTTCTCCATATCCTCTTCTGCCATCTTGATTTAATTATACCCGACATATCCATCCATGAAGGACAAAAGCTCATGTCCGCAAGTGTTGTCTACCAACACATCAATGTGAGGTAATGGGAAACTATCCTTGGGACAAGCTTTATTGAGGTCTCAGAAATCCACACACGTGCACTTTCCCGTCTTTCTTAGGCACTGGGACGATGTTAGCAATCCATTCAGGTTATTGAATTGCTTTGATAAATTTAGCATTGAGTTGCTTGATAACTTCTTCCTCGATCTTCTTAGCCCATTCCGGTTTGATCCTCCGAGCCTTTTGTCGAACCGGCTTTGCATTAGGGAGCAAGGGTATGGTGTGCCCCGTAATTCCACGTCAATCCCAGGCATGTCCTCGTAGGACTATGCAAATACATCCACAAAATCCCTGAGAAGCTCCGTGAATGCTACCCATTCTTCTGCTGTAAGCGAACTACCTAACTTCAACTCCCGAGGTTTCTCTTCGGTGCCCACATTTATGGTGATGGTGTCTTCCAACACTGCCATTTTGTGCTCATGTTCATTAGAGAATTCTTTTAAAGGTTCATTAAATTCAAGATTATTATTGGCGCAACAGTTCAGGGAAGAGGGGAAAGAAGAATCAGAGTAAGCAGAAATGTTCATCTTATTAAATGCAAAAAGGAATACATCGCCAGCAGACTCAAGACCAAACTCATCAGACTCTAGACTCTTAGGACCTGACTCTATGCCCTTAGGAACAGACTCTCCTACAGATAAAGCAAAGCTATTCTCCTCAACATCAACCCACGAGACCGCCTTAGCTCCTCCATCTTCGGTGATCATAGAGCTTGGGTCAAAGCTTGGGTTGGATAATGCAGCAATAACAGCGTTGGTCTCAGATTTCTCTTGGACAACTTCTTGTCCAAACATCATGCCAAAGATGTTGCTCCCAGCAAGATGAGTCCATTCTAGAGGTGGATGCTTGTCCCGAGTGGGAACGAAGACAGTAGCCAGATTAATGGAGCAGTCATTGAAGATTTCTAACTCAGCAACTTGAACTCCTTTGTTCTTTAGGTAGAACGGTGCAGGGAACCCATAGTAAGGGAAGTCATCACTTCCCTAACAAACTGCCCATTCAAAGTGAGTGGATAAGGCTTTGTTTGGAATAAAGTAGGGGGACTTTCCATCTTTTTCTGTTCAGCTATGGCCATTTTTGCAAATACGACCTCCTTCTTAATTGGCTTATACCCTAAGCCAAATCTTCCCCTCTACTTAAATGTCTAGATTACTGGAGGAATCCTGTTTTTCAGGTTCTTTCCTAATGTCATTCCACGAAAATAACCTTGTTTCTTGAGAATAACATGCACTTTGGGGTTTGGGTAGGGATTGAAGTCAAAAGGAGCTCCGTCCTTGCTCAATACCGCCACGATTTCGAAGTTGTGGAGCTCTCCATCCATCGAGTTATGCTACACTTCAAGGGTTTATTGTTTTGGAGTAAAGACAGCATTGATGGGTTCTCCCGAGATGGTGATTACTCGGCCTTGAACCATCATTTTGTATAAGGTAGATGCTATGGCATTACACTCATGAAGCCATGGCCTCCCTAGGAGCAAATTGTAGGAAGCCGGGATGTCGAGCACTACCAACTCTACATTCCGAGTGATATTGCCAGTAGTGATAGGCAATATTATGGATCCAACCGACCTTCGAGGGGAATTGTCGTAAGCCCTAAGTTATACGCCATTTTGAGCCAAATGTTGTTGTTGAACTCCCAACTTTTGTGTTGTCCTCCAAGGACACACATTTACAACTGAACCATTATCCACCAAAACCAGTGGGATAGTCTTGTTGGAGCATTGTACTGTAAGGTACATAGCTTTGTTATGGGATGCCCCTCCTTGAGGTAAATCCTCAATCCCGAAAGTAATTACCTCTTGATGGGTGGTCACATGAGCAACTAAGGACTCAGGAGTCATCGTAGGAGGTACTGTTAGTGCCGTAAGGGCATCCAACATCTTCTGTCTATGGGCTTGGGATGCGCAAATGAGCTGCCAAATGGTGACCTCGGCTTTGGTCTTCTTAAGTTGAGCGAGAAGAGGATCTTCTGGAGGAACCTGATTGTCATTACCTACCATCGGTGTAGGGTTAGGAACAAACACTGGGGTCGTGGTGTTTATGTTATTGTGGCGGCCAGACCGAGTAAGAAATGCCACATCGTCCGATATTGGTTCGCCTGCCTCAATCCATTCTTTCTCGGAGTGCTCCTGCTCGTCATCGTCGTCATTGTCCCAAATGCCAGGTATGAATAGACCTTCATGGTATTCAAGTATTTTTGGGACAGGTTGACCCACTTCAACAATCAAAGAGGAAGGGTCAAATCTTGAATCTCCACAAAAGATAGCGTTTGCATGCTCGGGCATAGGGTAATTTTGACTGTTAGGATTTTTAGCAGCTTTCGACATCGGGAGTGTCCCATCCCTTATCATGTCTTCTATCTTGTTCTTGAGAGTCCAACATTTCTCAGTATCATGTCCTCGGCAACGATGATAGCGACAAAATTGGTTGGCGTCCCAATTTTTACCTTTAATTGCCGGTTCTTCTTTTGGTAAAGGCAAAACCAAAAAGCCCTTCTTGACCAACCGTTCAAGAGCCTGAGAATAAGGCACATCTAGTGGTGTATAGGTCTCGTACTTCGGTACATAAGGCCCCTTGCGCTGGATAGAGTTAGTCTCAACAATTTTAGGAGGGTGGCTAGCTGCACTAGTTGCCCTCCTGTTAGAGCTAGACCCTTTCCAACCAGGCGAAGCGGTCTTATCATTGTGCGTTGCTTCCAGTTGAACACAAATGTCTTTCAAGTAGTCGAAATCCTTGATGACTGATACCCCAGTTGCTTGGATAAGATGTTTTAAGCCCTTGCTTGAAAGTAGACAGCTATAGGCGGAGAGGAAGGACTCATTGATGTTGGACAACTTGGTATGCCACCATTCAAAATAATCTAAAAAGGATTCGTTGTCCCGCTACTTCATGGTGGTCAAGTCGTCCACCGTAGCTTGTTTCTTTTGGATACTACTGTAATGGTTAATGAAGCTTTAAATAACTCATTCCAGTCGGCCTTGACTTGGGGTGATAGAGCATGGTACCACACTTTGACTTCACTATCTAAAGTGGATGGGAAGACTGTGGAGTACAGACTGACATCGATCCAATTCAGCGATGCTAATCTCATGAACTCTTCAATACGATGAGTGGGATTCTCAGAGGGTTTGAACTTGATGTTTGGTACCTCAACCTTGTCAGCTATCTTCAGAATTGGTTGAATAGGTAATGATACTTCCATGTACTTGTTAGCAAAGGCCGGTACAATGCTCATTGATTTGGTGAGGCTTTCCAGTTTCTGCTCAAGGGCCTTAACAGCGGGGTCCCTTATAGGTTTTGATACTTCTGGAGTATTAGCCTTTGTTTTGGATGTCTCTATCCCACCAGAATCTGATGATGTCTCAATGAGCTCAAGTTTCGAGTCATATCCATGAACCTCTTCGTCATCCTCTTCAGTATTCAGCCCCAATTTGGTATTGATCTTGGTGATGGCCTGCAGCATACCATTCATCACTTGCTGTTGTTCATTCAGTCTTTTCCTCATTTTCTTCTCCTGTTCTAAAGTGCTGGCGAATACTAGACCTTGCATTTTGGTGTAGAGCTCATCCAAATGTTTCGTGATGTTGGCTTCGGTGCTATGAACCGGGACCTCTTGGAATTGTTCTCCAGCCATGATGCAATCACTAGTTGCAGATGGATCGTAGTGAGGGTTTGGAATCAAACAGCCGATGTGCGTATCTCGGATGCGGGCTCGAAGTCGTTCACCAGTGATGCCTGCATGGAAATTCAAAGTTAGGACACTCAATGACATACTCCGACACATACTACCCAATGGATGCATGTCTTAAGAGACCAATATGATCCTAGTGGACTCGACACCTATATGCTGACACAAAGGACTCACCCACTTTTTGGGAGTGCATGACCTAACTTTATATGAACCTATTAACAGAACATTATAAAGGGCCGAAAAAAGTCAAATATAGCGAGTGGATCATGAGTTGGAGGGTATAAGTCAGTGTTTCTCAATTCTGATGGGCCCAATCTACAGGCTGACTGTTTTAAGGAGAATCCGTAATTTAGCCCAACAATTTAAGACAACTCAAGCCATATTGACTATCATGTGGACTAGTATAATGCTTGACACAACTGACAACCCACTTTTTTTTTTTTTAACTCAAGGAAAATGGACATTGTAAAGGACTGGATAAAGCCAACAATAATGGATTATAATTAATTAATGAGCTTAATTGACAAATCCAATATGGTTGGGCCTAACAACGGGCCGACCATAAATGTGATAGATTTATTAATTAAATCGATAAATTAATTTACTCAAATTTAGTGACTATTATGCAGTCTAAAACGCTATCCATTAACTTTGTTGGACTTTTAATAATTTTTTGGACTTCTGTTAAGAGAATTTTGTAAAGGGCCATATAATATCATCAAAGGTGAGTCAATCTTTATTTATTAATTAATATAAGCAACTTTCAAACATAAATGGGCCCTTCCACTTGGGCTAACCATAACGCCTTTAAGTTAATTACATTAATTAATAAACAATCCTTTTCTCAACCCAACGAATTTTATATGGACTAAAACGAAACCTCCAAACTAGGGTCGACTCTTTACAAAAAGAAAAGGGGAAGGGGTACACATAACACATAGCATGCAACATGAAGGGTACCCTAAACCAAGGTTCTATATTCATGGATTATTATGGTTGGGTTAACATGGCCTACCGCACGTTCTCGCCTCAGTTCACCTTACCCTTAAAATTGTGGGTAAGGAGTGTGAGGTGTTGCTCAACGAATTTCAAGGAAGCCCTTTGAGTGTAACATGGGGAGAAGAGAGACCAAATGCTTGGCGATGTAGGGTGCATCACACAAGTAGTGGCCGCCCGCTCTCGGGGGAGAATCCTAGTTATTACCTAAACCGTCGCCTTTGTGCTAACATATCAAAAGACCCGATTAGTGGCCCGGAATGCAAGGGATGCCTAAAAAGAATAATAAAATCGTGAAATAAATCAACTTCTCCCTTTTACAATTTCAAATCAATTCGATTTGTTCAAGTTTTACCTTCTTTTTAAGTTTAAGTCCCTAGTGGAGTCGCCAATCTGTAGGACCCAGAAAATTCTCGTTCGGGGAATCGTTTTCGGATGCGCTACTTAGTGATCGGGAGTCGACTAAGGTTGCTTAGTCCTTAAATAAGGATATTTTTATTTTATGAAATTCGTTTTCGGGGTGATGAAACTTTATTTATTTACAAATTCAATTTTTTATTATTTAAATACCTAATCTTGGCCCAAAAGGAAGCAAACGGGCCGCCAACAGTCCCTGGATTGGGCCGTCTGTTTCCTTGGGCCAGAGAAAGGGGGTTGGAACTGATAAAACCCGCGGGGGTTTGATTGGTTCCTGGCCCACTTTCTCTCGGTTTTGACCTAGGATGGGTGAGAAGAAGATGTCAAACCATTTCTTAATTATTTTGGTGCAAATTCATGTATTTTAAATAATTAAACGGGTTATAAAGGAATTAAAGAGTCGCCAGCCGATTTAAGGAAATCGACACACCATAAAACAAAATAACTCCGGTCTATGAAACCCGATTCTAAGTTCGGGGGTAAGGTTACGAATTCGAGAATTATAAGAACTCTCGGACTTGCCTGTTAGAAAACAGACTCTACTAAAACCGATATTGAAATGAAAAAGAGCGGGGAGAAGTTTTAATTAACTTCACGAAATTATATTCCGAATCATGCAGATGTAAAAAGGAAAGTTTTACATAACAAAGTACATGTAAGCGATAAACGAAAATAATTACATGATTGAAATAAAAGATGATTGAACTTTGCTTAAGATGTTGGTATGATGATGGATGGACCGGACTTATCTTGATGAAACCTTGAGGAGGCACTTGGATGAAATGAAGAATTGGGTATGGTGGGATAGGACTTGGATATGGATGAAGTGAATGGATAATGGTAGTGTATGAGTGATTAGTGAAGTGAGTTTAAGAGAGTATGGACATAGGTAGGAGAATATTTTGAGAGAGTTTTGGTAGTATAATGATGATAGTTGGTGAAATGAGAGGAATTATGAGGGGGGTATTTATAGGTGGATGAATGAGGTTTAGGAAGGGAAATTGGGGGGGGGGGGGGGAGGGGGACACATCCCCATGATCATGCCATGCAATCCATGCAATCATAAACCCCCCGCGGGTTTTAGGCAGTCAATGCAAGTCAACCCACGTTGGCTAAAATCATGGATTTTGTATAAAAATGATTTTGGCACCAACTTCTGGAGAGAAAACCCCCGCGGATTTTAAAAACATCGTGCACGGATCGCTGATGTGACCGGCTTGAGACGACGCGCTTCAGCCCGAGCATAAAACCCCCGGGGGTTTTAATATTCGTCTGGGCCGGAGGCGCTTTTGGGCCTGCTTGTCCTGGGCTGCCTCTGATTTATTAAAACCCCTGCGGGTTTTATCGTGGTTATGCGCCCTGTTTTGCTTTGTTAGGCTTGTTTTGCCAACGCCATGGGCCCAATGTCCCATTTGGGTGTCCGGTCCAATTGACTTGCTGAATTTTGACGGATCGGGATTGTTTCGGTGCAAATCCTGGTGTCTACAAGACCATTTGAAGTAAGGCGTCATTCTCGCCTGAGATCAGCGCACGATACGCAACAGTCCATCAACAAACAAGTAGAGCATTATTCTTGCTCGAGAGGCGCAAGCCGCCTACAATCGCGATGCAGGATTCCGTTTCCAAGCATCACCTCAGGCTTTGCATTTCAAAGTTATAATCTCAGGCTTTGCATTCCAAACTCATATCCTCAGGCTTTGCATCTCGAAGTCATATCTCAATCGGTGTCCATCATTCTACTTTGATTTTCATCATGTCTTAGACTCAATCAAAGTAGGGGCTATCTGTAGACACCGGATTTTGTCACAAATTATATAGCATATCTATATAATTTAAAAAAGATCAAATAAGGAAGAAGAGGCCGGAAGACAAAAGCTAAAGTAGGTACACTCTACACGTACGAATGTGCTTTAATGTTGCATGCAAGCTCACATGCAAACCTCTACGTAAAATATAAAGCCATGCAAGCGATGCAAGATCAAGCTCAAGAGGTCACAAGTTCAATTCCTCACAACAACATCATGTAATCATCTTAAAATTACAAATAAAAGGAGCTACCGTCCAAGTGTGAACCAACATTTCCCAAGGAAGAATACATTCATCCCTCACCGTCCTTGGATGCATGGATGAGAGAAGAATCCTCCCCCACGTGCTGGTGGCTGGTCGGCCTTGACCACCAACCACACGAGGTCAATTGACCTCGTGCCACCGTCCACCCTCATAGACTCCCCCTACTGCTTAGTGTTTTGTGCCTTGACTTCCTTGGACGAGAGGTGAGATGAATATGATTGTATGCATGAATCCGTACTACCTTTCTATCCTATAAATATCCTACTCCTCTCAAAGCTAAACGCACTCATTCACCAACTCATACACACACCATCTCATTCTCATTCTCCCTCTCTTATACTCATTATTCTCTCTATTCTTTCCACATATCTTCTAATCCATTCTTATATTTCTAATCTCCATTCTTATACTACTCTTATACCACTTCTCTACTTATCTTATCATCACTCATATCCCTCCATCATCTTTATTTCTTACCATTCCCTATCCCTCTAAGCTCATCCTATCCCAAACACCACAAAAAACCCTGAGCCTAAACACATTAAAACCACAAAAAAAACCCCTTCTCTATCTTCTTTTCTATCACTTTACCTTATCATTCTTGTGGCGTGTTTTTGGCACTTTTGAGGGGTATTATCCAAGGGTATCAAGAGGAGCATCTTCAAGGCAAGGCCTCTTCTTCAAAGAAAGCACAATGTAAGCTTTAAGTTTCTTATATTTTCTTGTAAATAATGTGTAAATGTTGTACTTTTATAATTTATGTTGCATGTTCAATGAAGTAATTCTATAAAGTTCTTATTTATTCTTTTTCCAAACTTTCTAAAAGCATACTTAAAACTGTTAGTAGAGTCTTTCCTTTTGTGAGAGACGAACTCCTAAAGTTCCTACTTTTTGAGTGCGTAGCCTTACCCCCGAATTCATTCTTAGGTTTCGCAGGCGGAGTCTTTCTTTATTTGCTCTTTGGTTTGTCTTGACTTTTCCCTTAAAAAGTCGGGTGGTGACTCCCATTTCGAACTAAAAGTACATCGGGTTGCATAAACTGTGGTAAAACATGATTTTACAACGCGCCGATGCAACTTTAAGGCTTTTCTTTATATATTTCTAAATAATGCTTGCATAAATTACTTTCTTCCGAGCCTAACATTTAAATGAGCAAATTGGATTAAATTTGGAAGAGTTTGGAACAAGTGGATGTTCACTCTTAAAGGTTTAATCTCAATGACTCATAAAATGCACAAGTAAAGGGAAAGTGATTTTACAAATGCTATTCCTGAAATGTATAATTAAAATTCCTTGAAGGGTCTTTTTTAAAGGTTCAAACCCCAGAAAAATCACCGAATCACACCCCAATCCACGTGGACGTTCAGAAGCCCGAACGGCAAGGAAAAATGTCCCCAGGTAGCCCTAAGAATTAAGTCAATCCTGAAATCTACCTCCCGTTTTGGGGGAAGTTTGGGTATTTCTTCAGGAAAGACCTTGGAGAATTCCTTCACTACTAAAATCTGAGATATGGATTCTCCAGCCTCTCCTTCAAAAACCACAAGTAACCTCACATTTCTCGTCTACACACCCAAAACTTGGTGCTAAGTTGAGACTATTTCCCTATGCATATACATGTTTCTGTTGGGGTCGACTAGGCTAACCCTATACTTATGACAATCGATCTATTCATGCGTGGTGTTGGTGGAGCCAGTCGATAACCAAGATAAAGTCTTATTCCGCCAATTCGAATTCGACCAGGTTTATTGGAAATTCCTTCTTTTTCATCTTCAGGGGGTACCCTAAGTAAGCCCGTCGACAATGTACAGGATGACCGTAGGCATTCCCACCGTGAGCTCCACCTCTTTCTTGTAGGGCACAACCCCTATCCGAGAGATAGCGCCGAATGTAATGAACAAAATGGGAGGCACCAGTGTCAAATAGTGCAAAAACTACAGTAGGTTCTACCTTTAATTGATTAGTAATAACCATACTCGCATCCACGATAATAGTGTTCGTTGTCACATAGAGTCGTCTTGGCTTCCTGGGGGTCCTTCTAGAGTTCAGAGCTACCTCATTTCCTAAAGATGATTTACCTAGTGTGAACATTCTGACACGTAATATCCCTCTTCTCCACATCCAAAACACTTATTCATTCCCATTCTAAATTCCCAACGCCTTAAGGGTATTTTCATACCTTGTGAGAGGCTTAGTTGGTGAGAGATTCTACCATGGTTGAATGTTTTATAAAAAAAAATGAAATCAATTAATCAATATTTGTGATGCATCTATTGTTGCATTTGATCTAAGGGTTCTTTATTGATCTAACAACAAACTTTATATTTATAAATAAATAATATTAATATGAAATGGAGAACCTATACCTATAAAGGCAAAGATAATAGGAATTAGTTGTTTACAAATTTAGTTTGGGTTGAAGTACAATTTTTTATTAAAAAAAATTAATGAAGGCGTGATATCTCTTTTGATGTAAAGTGAAGAACCTTGCTAGGGCTTAACATGCCATGAATCCTCTTGAAAGAGAGGTGCCTTCGGGAACGTAGACAGAGGTGGTGCATGTGGTGCCAATAGTTACTACCTTCCAGGAAAGGATAACAATGGAATACACTATTGTGGTAGCCGAAACGACAGATTCTCCCGCTACTTTACATTTTCTTTCCGAGATCTTGGTTTTATAGGAGCAAGTCAGAAAGATTACCATCCGATTTTATTCTTTCTCAATAGCCATGAGATAATCATCTTAGGGTGGTCCTTGTGTCGTCGGATTCCCCTATTACACTTGTAGTCTCTGAAGGATGAGAACCCACTATGTTATATATGAGTTAATAATTATTATTTATTTTGCTCTACTTTCCTAAATGACAATAGGTATGGTATGTCAAATGAATCCCTTCTGTTTCGTTTATGATTGGAAATTGAATGAATAAATAGAGAAAATAACTTCCTAACGAGTCCATTTCCTTTTTAATTTGGAAGACGGGCCTTACGTTCGGCTCATATCCTATATTTGGATAGAGGAATAGGGAAGAAAGTGCCTGGATCGATGAAAAATCTCCTCAAAATAAGCTTTTTGATAAGTGATTCACCGATCACTAGAATACGAATAACAGAAACTCTGTTAGGGTCATTTCTGTACATTCAATGTACTTTACGGATAGGGAAATACATATAGTTTAACATACTAAAATAAGAAATTGAAAGATTTTGTTGAAATTGTTCATTTTCCCTCTGCCCTTCCATCCCTTGGATAGATAGAGAAAAGAGGGTAGGACTTTTGGTTTTCAAGTTGTCAAAGAGTTAAACAGGTTTAGATCAATCGGAACTGAATGATTATGAATTATTTCTAGTTAATAGAAAATTAAATTAACTTAGAATGGTAAAGTCGGTAAGAAGATAAAAGCTCAAATGTTTTGCTATTTTTATTCGTTTTATTCGACCAAATTTATAATTACCTTTGACTCTATCTTTATAAAAACCAAAATTAATATATATTCATCATAGGATTTGTTCCAATAGGTAATCCAATTTGTTTAGACATAAATTTATGTAAAATTTATCCTTTTTAATGAGATTCTACTATAATTGATTTTTTTCTCACTTATCATAGCTAAAAAGTGCATGTGCCATTGACTAAAGTAATTTGTTCCAATAGTTAACGATATCTAGTGAGTGTAGCTAGACACTGGATTTTGTGTCGGGAAGAGCGCACTAAAGCAGAACTGAGGAAAGTAAGAAAAAGACTAGAATTGATCAAAAGCCACCGGGCTTTTATGGAGCAAAAGTCACTGCACGCAAATAAAAGCCATCGTGCCCATCACCATCCTTCATACCAGGCCTAAAGCAATGCGGAGGCCCAAAATAGGCTTCAAAAGTTGTCTGGCCTTCGCTGGCCCATAGCTGGCCCGCCCGTGTTGCCACATCAACGATCCGTGTGATGGAACACACAAAAGTCGTATGGTCCTGCTGTTGCCACATCAGCAGTTTATGCCTTCGCTCAGTCAAAATTTCGCGGTACCCGTTTTAGCGTCGTTGACTTATGTAGTGTCAAAAAGCTACACGTCGTTTAATGTGGATTTGGGGATTGAAATGTTGATCATGTCTTGATCCTTCCATCCAAGCTTCTCCTCTCCTCATCTATAAACACCCCTCTCCGTTCCACCATTCAGGGCATCCAAAAATCGTCCAAGAAATCCCCCTCTCATCTCTCACCATTCTCACACAAAAAAGCTTCGGTATTATCGTCATCGAATGAATTCTGACGTATTGACTTCGGTTTTCTCCCATATCACCTAAATCACTTGCATGCTTTGTGATTCATGCAAGTTAGATTATTCATTTTTCATCATGTAATCTTATAAGTCCTTTGTGTTATTCTTGTACATTCTTTTGTAAATAATCATCACATTCGCATGACATGATTATAATATCGTGAAAATTTTCTAAACTTCTCCTTACTCTTTTTCATTCCAAGATCGATTTTAGTAGACTCTATTTTCAAAGCAGGCGAGTCTGAGAATTCTTTAACTCTTGGACTCGTAACCTTACTGCCGGAATTGGAATTCGGGTTCACAGGCCGGAGTTTTATCGTTTCCTTGGTTCGTTGATTTCCTTAAATCAACTGGCGACTCATTTTCTATTTTAACTTGCAAAACTCATTTTTCATGGCCTTCCTTTCTGTTTGATAGACTAAATTGATGTTCCTCCTGTGACCAACACCACATATCCAATCGAAGAGGAAATGGGGAAGAAGCCTTCTTCCGGGCCACTTCCCCAAGCAGTGGGTCTAGTGGACCACTGGCTTGGCCTAAGCAAGGTCGTCTAGCTTATTGGGTCAGTCCAGTGGCCTTGATTCTTTCAATAACCTTTTTTTTTTTGAAATAACCTTAGTTGTCTCCCAATCTTACCTCACTAGCACTACACGAAAAGTCGTCAATTTTTCGGGGTCCTACAATGAGACATAAATCTTGTAAACGGATGTGATTTTTTTTATTGATAAATTAATAATATGGAACTTTCAAATACTATAATTAAAAAGAATTCAACTATGGTAGAACGTTCTTTAGTTGATATGTAGACTGATATAAATATTATTTCATAACTTTTTTATAGGATAAAATATGGGTTTTAACTGAGCCATTTCAATAAATTTGTAATTAAGACAATATATATTATAATTTTATATTAATAAAAAATAAATAATTAAGATAAATTTAACACATATACTAATGAAATTTATTTTAGTCATGTTGATTTCAACAAATTTTTCCTTTTTATAGGATAGAATTTAGGTTTTAAATGATCCAATTATTATGCTCCTTTAGTTTCGCTTACGAACGGTGGCTAGGTCCAATGATTTCAACACCTCAACGTATTTCTTGCCCTACTTTTCCGAAAAATTAGGTATCTTTTCAAGGAAGTGCAACATTTATGAATGTAACTCTATTTTTAATAATGTTTTCACCTTTTTATAGTAATTTTCTTCTATATTGAAAATTTTGTTCTTGTTGGTTACATTTGGAAAATTGAAACATAATCAAAGAAGTCTCTTTGTTTTTGTCCCTCCCCGGCCGCGGCAGCACTTGCTGCTGCCACGGCCCATATTTATTAACGTTCTATCAATTGTTAGCTGTTAATTAGTTATTAACAGCTATATCTAGATGAACTCAAAGTCAAGGGGAGGGATGAATGGCGGCGTAGGACCATCAACATCACGGAGTGCTCCACCACCACCACCATATCCATCTCCAAAGAGGACGTCCATGTCACATAAATGTTGGGAGTCAGAGGAGCTAGAACGTTTGGTCCATGCGCCGCCATTCTCGAGGACAAAAAAGAGGTTGTCAAAGCAGCTATCCATGATAGAGACCAAGAGGGAGCTGAAATGGGAGAAACGTCGCCGATAGATATTAAGACAAGAGAGGAGGAGGAATGGGATGTCAATTTCATATTCAGAGGATTTGACTGATGAAGACTTTTATGAGCTGAAAGGATCAATTGAGTTAGGGTTTGGATTCAACGAAGAAGCTGGACAAAAACTTTGCAATACTTTACCAGCATTGGACCTCTACTTTGCTATTAATCGGCAAGCATCAATGAGCCCTGTGTCGTCCCCCCTTAGTCATGCATCGCCTGCTTCTATGGGGGAACGATCCTTCTCTTTTGATAGTCCCAAAAGTGAAGACTCATGGAAAATTTGTTCTCCAGGTATATATTACCTACTTTCTCATTCTTCTTCTCATTCAAAATCATGTTCAATACTGCATGTCGATCGGGTCATTTGTCGATTCTTTAATCACTTAACAACCAACGTAATAATTGTATCATTATCTTAGATATTTGGCGATAAAACCACCTATAGTTTTGTTTTTATAATCATCTTTCTTATTATATTTAACCATCTTGAATTGTCCATCTTATTTTTAGAACTATATCATTGTGGATTGTTTTTAACTTCTTACGTGATTTAGATGAAAGTTAGGCTTGTGGCTTGGCTCACAAAGGCACATGAGCCCTTATGAGTTTTAACGAGTACATACTTTATTGATTACTACTTATTTTATTAACTTACAAACTGATCAAATAAAGTGTAATTCTTAAATAAAAAAATAGCAAAAAGAAATGACATTTATAAGAAAATCAAATAATGATATAAGATTGAAAATTAAGTGAGTCGAAAGAACAATTACAAGAGAAAAATAAACTAATTTTATAGCGATAGTGAAAATAATTTATGATTGTGGATTTACAATACATAAAAAAATTATATGTCAAAAGTATAAATTCCGGTTTATGTGAATGAAGTAATTTAATTTTTGAAATTGTAATATCAAACATAACATATATTGCCTAATTTTTCATACTTATGAGGCTTACGAGATTCACGAGCCGAGCTCCCTTGGTCTCGACTTAGCTTAGTTATGTAATGACTTGAGCCTAAGCCGGCTCGAGCTTATTTCAACCCTAATTTATCGAGCTTGCCGCCTACCTATGATAAATATGGCCTATCAGATATGAACCCTACAATGTCCACTCAAGAAAAATAGTTTTTATTTCTACTAAGAATTGAATATTGATGGGAGTGTCTAAAATAGGGTTAGTTACCAACTTAGCAATTATGACTTTTGGTCTTCAAGTGTGTGTGTGTGTGTCTATATATATATATATATATATATATATGAATAAACTAAGTCACTAAGCACTATTTCTTTTAGAAGGTTGGATTAGGCAACTTAAATAAGTTTTTGATATGTATGAAACTTTGGTAAGTATGAATAAATGTAAAAATGTCGGTTGGGTAAATTTAGTAAATTTAAAAAAACGCGAAATACATTTAAATGATAGAAAATTGTGAAATTGTATCTTGCCCAAACCTAACCATTGAAAGGAATAGTCTTGTTAATGATATTTTACATATGTTATGTCCGTAATCTACATTGTTGGACAAATGGTTTACACTTTTAGCTTATATTGTATTGGATCAAAGTAAAATGTCATTTTAAATTTTCTTTGTTTATTTTCATAAAGTGGTCAGTAGTAAACGATTTTTAAAGTTTTGGATTAGCTAATTTCAATTTCTCTGAATTGTTTAGCTTAGGGTAAAACTGTTAGATCACACCCTCATCTCGCAACACCCATTTTTCCAACAAAATTTATAGGATATTGAAATACACCCCCCCTTTTTTACAAGGGTAAATTGAATCCACCTTACTAAGCCCCTATCTCAAGGCTCGCTTGGTAAAACTTAGTGGTCAAGGGAAAGGGAAACCCAAACATACAATATGGTTGATTACCTTGCAGAATTTCAAAAAACAAATCTCAAACAGTGAGATTTGATTTCACCACCTCTAATATAGAAGGCATATTTTTTCGATAGTTGGTAGCCAAAAGGCTAAAGAGTTTTACAAATCACAGCAACCGCAAAAACAGTCAGCAACAACCTCCAAGAAATTACAAACAAACACTACTAACATAAAAATACAAAAGGACGACCACACCCACTACTGCCAAGATTGAGACAACTCAAAACACGCTGCTAAAAGATCAAAATATCAGTTTGGTGAATCATCGGGGAATCGCACACCGATATCATTGCCAATAATCCCAGCTAAACGATCTATCTTAGCATCGATGTCATCAAGACTGTCAGCTTCCAAACTATTCGCTTGTCTGGCCATCCTAATTTTCTGACCATCCTTACGACCCCGAACAGCACTTGAAGTTGCTTCTCTGACACGCTGCCACTTAGCTTTCATTAACGCGTTCTGCTTTCTCTTACCCCTGGCTTTGCCCTTCGAAGCCTCAAGGATGGAATCCTCAAGGTCAGCAAGTAAGTCACGCTCGACCACATCATCAACAGATTCAACCATGATGCTGAGAGTGCGGTCACTGTCAGAGTCAGCTCCCTGATCTTTATCCACCACCTGATCGGTTTTGGGCCCACTCAAAAGAGCATCCTTATAATTCAACCTGCTTGCATGTATGTTGCTTTCCAAAACAACATTAATAGGATCTGTAATAGTTTTGCTAGAAACATCCCCAGATCCATCACAATTAGAAGCTTCAAGAGAGTCGGGCACGATCGTATCAGCATTCTCAAAATTAGTCCCACAGGGGGACGAGATGTGCACATCATCCCTTTTCTTGGGAATCCACTTATGAATATATTTGAAATTTGCATGAGGTTTACCAGCTTGGTTTTTATTAAATTTGGCCCAGGAGACAAAAAACCTCCTATGATCGACAATTTTAAGGTTCATTTCGTTAATGGCTTTTCTCCCCTCATCCTTATTTCCATACCGCACAAAGCCAAATTTTTTACCATTTTTGCCAACTTTTGCAGGAATATAAACATCAATAACACCACCAAACTTGCTAAGTAAACTTTTGAGCCTCATGTAGTCCATATTGATAGGGAGATTATCAATAAAAAGGGAATACACATGCTTATACTTAACAGGCCCCTTGGACACCATAGTGTCAAACTTGATAGGTATATCATTGACAACAACACCATCACTACCATGCAAATGATTTTGAATTGGAGATTTAGGTAACAACCCTTCATGAAACTCCCCCAACTCTTTTAACACGGCAATAATCTCACAGGCTCTTTAGCCTTTTGGCTACTAACTATCGAAAAAAATATAGAAGGCGTATTTGATATATCGAATTCAGACTTGAATGTAGGTTAGCTCATAGACTTTCCCTCCTCTCCATGTTATATAATCTTTATTTTCACTAAACGCTTGGTAACCAAGTTTATTATTTACCCCATTTTTTAAGTACCCTACCAAGGTTAAAACCCCAAATCATTTCACAAAGAATTGCTTTTGTCTTAAGTTTATGGTGATGATTATTTTACAATAACTTGCCATAATATTATCTCGGATTATTGGACAATAATAATACAAATTTTTGGGGCTATTAGACAATAATAATATTAACAATTGAATTGGACACTAGCAGTAGCAATTATACACCTATTTTCCAATAATAGTACGGAACTGAGTTGGTATGTGTTTGACTGACGAAAAGACGATGTCGCCTAATTGTCTAAATTGGAGGCTAGAGCAAGTGGAAAAAAGGTTGGCTGTCACATTTTTTTTTGCCAACTAAGCAGTGTTACCTAACACTCAGCTAAAAAACAATTAAAGTTTTCTTTTTTACATTATTGTTTAGCTAAGTTAGTTAATGTTACTTAGTTGGCCTAAAAATGTGGTTGTTAATGTTTTTTCAACTTGCTCTAACCTCTAGCTCAGACAATTAGGCGATGCATTATCTTTCTACTAAGTCAAACACTTACGCCTGTAAATTTCATGGGTATCTTGAGGTAAAGTAAATGATGAATTTTGGTAATATTTGGTAATTTTTGGTAACTTATGGTAACTTTGGGTAAATTTATATGGGTAAATTTGTGTTTTTGAAATAAAAGGAAAAAAATGAAAAAAACCTACTTTACACGTATCATGTGATTTTCGATAATTTTGGTAACTTTCGGTAAATTTTGGTAACTTTTGGTAATTTTCGGTAACTTTCGGTAACTTATGGTAATTATTTACTTACCTCAATCAACCCATGAAATTTACAGGGCCGATGTATTATTGCTGGAAAATAAGTTCATAATTGGTACTACTAATACCCAACGAAATAGTTGATATTATTATTGGCTAACATCTTCAAAGTTGATATTATTTCTATCCAAATAATCCTATTATCTCACACAAAACTTACTATTCTTCGTTGGGTGTGGGAAATGTACAGGAGAAAGTCCACAACAAGTGAAGACCAAGTTGCGGCATTGGGCACAAGCGGTTGCTTGTTCTGTCATGCAATGCACTTTGTAGCTGGATCACTAACCTGTATATAATGATCATGTTAATTTCCACCAACTAAACCATTCACAATTTTCGATAGATCTCTGAAAACTGTTGTAAATTGTAAGAGTTTAACTCAAACATTCATAGATTGAATTATATTTTCCAAATTCATACATGACAATGTGGTGGAAACCACCTGCCTTTATATATATTATTACAAAATGGTATTAGACGAAATCATTGTAAAAATAGGAAAAGCGAGTATTTGGATCAAGATGCTCAAAGAATAAAACAACATATTATTATACGACAATTTATATTGGTAATTTGCATGTTATTATTTAATATAACTATACCTCACATAGTGATATTAATTTGTTTTCTAATAAAAAAAAATCAATTTATATTGAAAATAGGATGTAATTTTGACGAGATCTTCTCGATGGAGAAAAACAATGTAGTGGAACAGTCAGAGACTAGATAAGCATGGATAGTTTTAGACAAGCATTATTGGGTTCTAATATTAGGGATTCAGGACATTAAGGACAATGGTATACATGGTAAAGGGGCAAAGAGGTGAATAGATATATTTTTTTTTGGGGGGGGGGGGGGTGGTTGGACTAAGATTAGTAGCAAATCAGATGTCATATATGTTAGGAAATTATTTATAAAGTGAGACAAATATATACTTGACTATAATTCATGAGTCATCTTAATAGTTATAACATCAATATAATACAACTCATACAATATCTATTGGACGTAAAATTATACAATCAATGTGTATCATATTACAAAGAGAGTCATATATATATATATATATATATATATATATATATATATATATATATATATCGTGTAAAAATAATAAACAACATAAAAGTACATATAAAATAGGGTAGAGTTTAGAGATAGCCTGATTTGTGTGGAGCGTGCACGAAGCACTGTCTTAAGAGAGGAAACGCCCCCACTACACTGGTAATAATATCAAGTCCGGTGTGTCAGTATGTTCCGGATTCTTTTTCAATCATTCTTCAAATTTTTCTTGAATAATGGAATTTATAGGATAAGGTAGTTTATCATAAAACATAGCCAAAAATTCGTAGGGTTATAGCCAATTTTATAATAAAAGAAACTAAACTCATTAATATAATGCTGTAGATACCTCATATCTAGAATTTCTATACTAACAAGTTTTCGTTGATATTCTCTTATCTTTTCTTCCATTTCTAGATTAACACCAATAACTCCATAGAAATTTCTTTGCACAGGGCTTTAAACATTTCAGTAGGATTTTCTACTGCTCGCAGTATAGCTTTAGCCTCTTCAGAACTAGAATCATACCAATCTGCCACTATTCTTGAAAAACTGTGTTCTAAATAATTTAGAAAGTTTTCAGATGTCCAATTGACATTTAGATTGAGAACACTACTCATACCCCTCTTCCAATGTTCAAATATTTCTTCCCTATTACGGACTCCATCTAGATTTAACATGTACCCAGTTTGATTTATTGGAGTAAGACTTACTTCATGAAGAGGTTGATATAAGGTTTTCAAGGAAAATGGCTTAGTTCGTCCAACCGTATTATTTCTTGGTTGGAAATATCTATTATTACTACGGCTAGATTCACCAAAATTTTGAGGTAATGGTATTACATGGACTTGGTTTGTTTCAAGTTCTTCCCCAACTTCATTTTCCTCAGATATTTTTCTTAATCTCTCTTTAATCTCGTCTAGAGGTATAGCCTCCATATCTTCTAATTTGATTAAGTTCATTTGTTGGTAGGTTTCTTCTTCAATTAGCACTTAATCTCATTATTAACCTCCTCTTCTAACAATATCTGTTTTTCGGAAATAACAGTCATAATATTATTAAGAGTTGCTCCTTCTTGTTCTATTTCGAATAACCCATGGAGTTCCTTTAAACTAAGAGTTTGAAGTTCCTTCGTCATCTCTTTCTTGATTATTAGGAGATTCTTCTTCTTCTCTTTTAGTAGTCTCAACAAATTTTGGTGCGTTTTTCTTAAGAGAATGCAAAGGAAAAGGAACTTTGTTTTGTTGATTTTGGAAATGATATTTATTTTTATAAGTAGTATTGGTATTACTTAAACTTTTATACTCAAGCACTCGATGTCTTGAATCGTTTAACAAACTTATATGAGAAATATGAGCAAACTTTTTTAAAGCTCTTACTTCACTTCTAAGTGCTTCTAAATCCTTTTTAAGGTCTAAAATTAAATCAAAGATGGAATTTAACTGAGCTCCTACCCCACTTGTCTGATCTGCATAATGGACGATATGAACAAAATCAGGATAAGGACAATTGGGTGAGATCATTAATTACTAACTAATATGTTTTTTAAATTCACTAATTATAATTAGTGAAGTTTGACACGTGGTTCTGATACCAAATGGAAAAGGACCAAAAATAGAGCAGAAATATATAGTAAACGAAATTATTAAATATACTAAAATATAGTTTTTAACCTCTAAGGACCAAAAACAAAACTAAAAACCAAGTAGAGACTAAAATGCAAATATGAAAAGTTCAATTGTCACCCATAAATTATTACCTCATAATATAGGGTTCTGATAGTTATTTTTTAAAATACAAAACTCTTATAATTATTACACTAAAATATAGGGTCTTGATTATCTTTAATTCATGAATTATACTACAATTTCTACTATTGTATTTCAAGATGTGATGAGTCATTTTAATTTATTATAAATTGTAGTATAATTTTTCTAACAAAACAAACACAAAAAGAAAAATGTAACCATAAAAAGATCCTGACACGGAAATATTTGGTTCCAATGAGAGAGCAATATGAAGTATAAGAGAGGTTCGAAGTGTAATGCAGAAGATGTAACCTTTTACTTAAAATTGGTTGAATTAGGGAGAATAATAATCTTAAATGGTATATTGGCATAGGCGGCACAAGATTAAAGTTTGATGAAGAAAATGGAATAACGAGGAGGAGGTCATTTTATAATGTGGGTCCATTATTCGGATCTTTGACAGAGACTTGAGTCTTCTTTTTCGGTTTTTCCCTCTAATTCTCTCACACACACTCTCTCTCTCTCTCTCTCTCTCTCTCTCTCTCTCTCTTACAGTCTTACTTCTGTTATGCTCTCTGTGCTGCCGCTCACCCTTTGCTGAGCTGCTTTGTCTTTGTCTTGGCTCGCTCTTTTGAGGTTTTTATGCCCATTTTTCTTAGATTTTTTTAATTAAAAGAGACACTTTGTTTGCTTTTGCTCTAGCCCAATTAAGAGAGAAAGTGGTTTGACACACCACTCACAGATTAGGGACAAAGTTAGAGAGAGAAAGTAAGGGAGGCAGGGAGGGAGGGGTGGGTGGGTTTATGAGGGGGAGAGGCTTCAGTTTCACTCCTCTGGAATTCAAATCCAAAATGGGGTGATTCTCTCTATCAGAGGGGACCTGGGGAGAGGGTTTTAGCTGTTATATCTTTCTCTCTGCTTATTCCATGCGAAAAAAACTTGTCCATTTCCTGCCTTGCTCCTTAAAATTTTCTCTCTGTTTCACTTTCTTCTCTCAAACTTAAAATGCAAGGAGTTTCTGATTTTTATCATGAAAACCCATCTGGGTGTGTTTTTGTTCTATGAAGGATTTTGATTTCTGTGGGTTTAGGGGAAAAAAATTGAAGCAAGTTTTGATTCTGATTCACAGACCCATCTGGGTGTGTTGTTTTCTGACATGGGTACTTGTCATTCTCTCATCATTTCTTGCTTCGTGATTTGTTCCCATCTGCGCGTTAAGTTTTAGAGTCATTCTCTGTTGAAAGGAAGAAGAAAACAAAAGTTTAGCTTGATTTGGTTTAGGAGAAATGGAGATTGAAATAGCAAACAAAGTTGCTGTGGAGTGTAGCCATAGGGTTCTCTCTCTCATTTGCAAAAAACATGAGTCTGAGACCACAAACCTAGTGACGCAAACTGGGGATGCTGTTTGCAAGTTCAGGAGAGTAGTCAATCTACTGGAGAAAAGGTGCGGTCATGCTAGAATGAGAAAATTGAGGAAGTTGCCACCACCTTTGCCCCAAAAAATTCTCTTAGAAACCCCTCATTCCAACCCAGAATCTTATTCACCCAAGCCACTCCAATTACTCCCCTCCGGTTTTCTCAGACACCCAGTTTCAGAAATCGACCAAAAAGCCCAGAGTGCTGCCCAGTCCCACAAGTTGTTTGTTGAAAAGCCAGGCATTGACGTTAGTCTTTCAGTTAAACCTCCTGGGCAGATGGGTCCTACCCAGCAAATGCCATCTCAGGAGCTCCAATTCTACCAGCAGCAGCAGATGATGCAGAGACTGCAATTCCAGCAGCAAATCAAGTACCACCACCAGGCTGAGATGATGAATCCCTCCAGGAATTTGAAGTTTGATGGATCAAGTTGTACCGGCCAAACCCTATCATCCAACAGGTCTTTTATGTCTTCTCTCAGCATGGATGGTAGCGTCACCAATCTAAGTGGGAGTTCATTCCAACTCATTGGTCTGCCTCAGTCGTCCGACCCCAATTCACAGCATCTTAGAAGGAGATGCCTTGTTAAGGCTGAAGATGGGAGCGTCAAATGTGGGAGCACTACCAAATGCCATTGCTCTAAGAAGAGGTCTTGAGTTCCACCCTCTTCTTTCTTTATCAATTTCTGGGTCTTGTTCCCTGTTTTCTTGCTGTAAAATTGATTGGGTTGCGTCTCATTTTCAGGAAACTGAGGATTAAGAGGTCCATCAAGGTTCCCGCCATAAGTAACAAGGTTGCAGACATCCCCCCAGATGAATTCTCATGGAGAAAGTACGGACAGAAGCCAATTAAGGGGTCACCTCATCCCAGGTAAACATTTTTTTTTTCTTTTCTCATCTGTTTGGTCTCAAAAAGCAATTCTCTAGTGCAAGTAATTGCTGTTTTTATGATATGCACATTAGAATGATTTCCAATTCTTGGTGCTGTGTTCCATAAATTTGATTGTTTAAGCGACGGAGGGTTGCCATAAATGTTGGTTGATTGTAGGGGATACTACAAGTGCAGTAGCATGAGAGGGTGTCCAGCGAGGAAGCATGTGGAGAGGTGCCTGGAGGATCCTTCAATGCTGATTGTAACGTACGAGGGTGAGCACAACCATGCGAAGTTGGTACAATCTCATTCTGCTCAAACCTGAACGTGTAACTGTGGGCGGGCGTAATTAATCATTGGTAGATACAGTGCACACCCAAGAAGCTGCTGGTTTGTGCAAATGCAAGGGTCTTGTAAATATCATTAAGATGTTTTAAAACTTGTGAACTTATCTAGGAGCCAGTTGCTATGATAGGCTTGTTTGTTTAAAGCTTCTTAAAAGCCTTTATGGTTGGTTAGGTTTGAATCGAGCTACAGACCACAGGAAATGGCTATACTGCAACATGGTTAGATATTCAAAATCCTAGTGACCCTTTGTTCATCCTTTTGCTCAATGTGATGTGTTTTTGTTGCATGCCTTTGTTATCTTTATGGATGCTGGCGTTCATGATCGGGGAAAAGGCCACTTTGACTGTCTAGATTACATAGTGAATACTGATGTATTTTTTGACGAAACTTTCTAACCCTTTTATTGATTAGATCTTTTGTTAGCTCAAGCTGAATCAATCAAACCCAAACCCAAACCCAACCCAAAAGCTTACACCAGGTTGCCCAAGACTCCTTATCGTAGCACTGCCTCACTCATTTAATTCAAACTTAATCATCCATCATTCTTTCATTTTCTGAAACATGTCCCTTACCCACCCACGAAAGGAACAAGCAAAGTTGAGATTTCCACTTAGTAACAATAATAGTCGAAGAATAAAATGAGGCAGGGAACAGAAACAAGTGTATTCATTCGTACGTGTTATTATTGGTTATTCCAAATATGCGTGGAATGATTAGAAGCACTTTGTGAGCTGCACAAAGAATTTGGATTTCCTTATCATCATCCAGTATTTCATGGAGTTTGAAAACGAGAAGGAAGTTGGAAGTTGTTTATCTAGTTTCTACTGTTACTAATAAATAAGTGGAAGGTTGATATCAGCAAAGAATTAACATGTCTCATCCCAGAATTTTGACACGAAATGGATGCTTTTTTTTTTTTTTTACTCTCTCACGACCACTGCCGCCACTACCTCTACTCCACTCACCTCCTATTGCTTCATTTATTCCTTTCACTTGACACTCCATCTTGCTTATTCTCCATAAGTGAATTCAAACACCCCCTCCCCCCCTTTTCTCCCTTCCTCCCACCAGCCCTTGTCTAGATATGGTTGCTTGTCCTTTTCAATTTATTACTGTTAAAAATCAAGAATAATCTAGAAGAATCTTGAAGATAAGCCTTAGAAAAGTCTCTAGAAAATCCTAGATAATTAAGGAGCATGCTCTAGATTTTTCCTTTCTAGATTTTTCCTACCACCACTTCCTTTCTAAAGTATAAATATAGGTGGTGGGGCTTTCATTTGCATCAATCAACAACAAGAGTTGTAAGCAATTCTCCCTCCATCAATAAGAAAAGTTTCTCCTTAATACAATCCTTCCTCCATTTCTACAAAACACTTTTATCTTCAAACACTCAAAAACCTAACAGTGGTATTAGAGCCACATTAATCCAAGTCCTCCTATCAAACCACATCTTTCAAAAATTAATCATCAACCTTCAAGCCATATCCCAACTCTCAAATAATTCATCCATCAAATCCAACTCCACAAAAATTAAACATGGCCTCCCTTCAAACCCCAACCACAACTTTCAACTATCTCCCAAATTTGAGGCCACCCATATTTGATGGGGAGAATTATCAAATGTGGAGTATTCAAATGAAAACATTCTTCATGGCGCAAGGTTTATGGGATGTGGTAGAAAAGGGATATGATAAACCACCTAAGAAGGAGGAGAAGGATGCAAAAGAAAAGAAGAAGGATGGAGAAGAAAAGTCAGATGAAGAGGAAAAATCATCATGGGATGAAAGTAAGGAGGAACAATATCAAGAGAATTACAAGAGGGATATAACGGCCCTTCATCACATCTATCAAGCAATCACTCCAACAATCTTCCCTCGGATTATGGTTGCGACAACGACCAAGGAGGCTTGGACAATCTTGAAAGAAGCATACCATGGCACTGACAAGGTAATATCCATTAAACTTCAAACTTTGTGGAAGGATTCCGATACCTTATTGATGAAGGAGGATGAAACAATTCAAGCATACTTCGATCGTGTCACTAGCATAGTAAACAAAATTAGAATATATGGTGACATGATCGAAGATAATAAGGTGATACAAAAGGTACTAAGGAGCCTTCCACCAAAGTTTGATCATATAGTGGCTGCAATAGAAGAATCTAAAGATTTATCTACGCTCACCCTCACCGAGTTAGTAGGGTCTCTCCAAGCACATGAGGAGAGAATGCGTAGATTCACACATCAGCCACTAGAGCAGGCTTTTCAAGCCAAATTAAAATTCTCCAACCATGAGAATAAAAAGGAGAATAGTCATGGTAGAAATTTCCAACAAAGGAAGACACCACCCAATAACCGTGGCAGGGGGAGAGGAAATTACAAGAATCAAGGAAGTTATGGAGATCAAAGATCAAGCCCATACTGCAAGATATGCAAGATGACGAATCATGGTACAAATGATTGTCGGTTCAAATGCAAGAAATGTACATGGCACATACATCATGTACGAGATTGTAGGAACCGACAACGGGATGAGGCCAACTTCATGGAGAAAGGCGACCCAAGCGAAAACGTATTCTACTCATGTCTGAACGCCACACAAGAAGCACAAGACTCATGGTACGTGGATAGCGGTTGTTCCAACCATATGACGGGAAATCGAGATTCCTTCGTGGAGCTGAATGAAGACATAAAATCCAACATCACGCTTGGTGACGGGAGAACACGTGAAGCCGCCGGCAAGGGAACAATCGTAGTAAAGGCAAAAAACGGCACGACCAAGTATATTCAAGACGTCCTATACGTACCAGGGCTAGCTCATAATCTCCTAAGTGTGGGCCAACTCCTTCAAAAAGGCTATTAGGTGAACTTTGATGACGATAGATGCATCATAATTGACAAGAAGATGCACCAAGTGATAACATCTATCGCAATGGAGCCCAACAGGATTTTCCCCTTATCAATGCCAACGAAGCAGAAGGTGGCTCTCAGCTTCATCACGGATGCCACAACTTTATGGCATCAAAGGTATGGCCATCTAAACCTTGACAGTCTTAAAGTCTTGAAGCAAAAAAACATGGTTATTGGTTTGCCAACAATAGAAAACAAAAGGAATATATGTGAGGGCTGCATAATGGGAAAAATGCATAGATTACCATTCACTAAAACCACGTGGAAAGCTAAAGCCCCCCTACAGTTGGTCCATGCCGATAATTGGGGTCCAGCACGTAATCCTAGCCTGGGAGGCAAAAGATACTCCTTATTGTTCGTGGATGACTACACTCGCATGATGTGGGTGTATTTCCTCGAACAAAAGTCAGAAGCATTCTCATATTTCCAACAATTCAAGGCCCTCACGGAAAAACAAAGTGGGCACAATATCAAAACATTGATGACTGACCGTGGTAGAGAATTCCATCAGAATGAGTTCGATGATTACTGTCGAAAACATGGCATCAAAAGGGAGCTCACAGTAAGACGCACTCCACAACAAAATGGAGTTGCAGAGAGGAAGAATAGAACAATAATTGAGATGGCCCGCAGCATGTTGCAAAGCAAAAATGTTCCGAAGAACTTTTGGGCGGAAGCAGTAAACACAACAGTCTACATTCTCAACCGGTCTACCACAAAGGCAGTTCCAAACAGAACACCATATGAAGCATGGTTCAGGGGAAAGCCAAAGGTGGATCATCTCAAAGTATTCGGTTGTATAGCATATTCACATATTCCAAAAGAGAATCGAGAAAAGTTGGATGGCAAAGGAGAGAAGTGCATCTTCATTGGCTATAGCGCAAAGTCGAAAGGATACCGCCTCTATAATCCAGAAACAAAGAAGGTGATTATTTCAAGAGATGTCATATTTGATGAAGCATCCCAATGGAGATGGTCGGAAGACGCATACCAAGAGTCAGCACATGAAGACTATCACATTCAAGAAATCAGAGAAGGAAGACCCAGTGACAACAGTCCATCTTCAACTCCATCTCCTCATGGAGCTAGCGCACCACCTCCTACTATGGAGTCAAGCGACTCTCCACAGCCAACTCGGAGGTCTCAACGAGAAAGACGTCCACCTGCTTATCTACAAGATTACGAGTGTGGCCAAGTAATTACAGCATTCTTCGCCAGCGAGCCAGCGACATTTCAAGAAGCATCACAAGATGAGAAATGGATCGAGGCTATGAACCAGGAAATCAAAATGATCGAGAAGAATGACACATGGCAGTTAGTGGAGAAGCCTCAAGATAAAGAAGTTATTGGGCTCAAGTGGGTCTACAAGATCAAATATAATGAGGATGGCTCAATCTACAAGTACAAGGCTCGATTGGTTGCCAAAGGGTACTCACAGCAACCGGGAATCGAACTTCAACGAAACATTTGCTCCAGTAGTACGCATGGAGACAATAAGAACTGTGCTTGCCATTGCATCACAACTAAAACTACAAGTATTTCAGCTTGATGTCAAGTCAGCATTTCTAAATGGCGAGCTTGAAGAAGAAGTATATGTGGAGCGCACAACTCATTCCAAGAAAAACAAAAAACATGAAGTTTGGTGTCCCAGAATGTAAAAGTCGCCTTGAGAAAATCCCAGTTGATCTTCACTTGTTTCAAGCTTAGGATGAGGGATAAATTGTAAAAAGTAAGGAGGCGTTTTTCAGATTTCGATAAGGAATTCATCCAAAGGCCGAGTTTCTTTTCGAAGGCCATGATTAGAGAAAAGAAAACACAAGAGCAAGAAGGCAGAGTGAGACAAAATCGAATGATCCCGAGCCTTGCTTAAATAGTACTTCAATGTGAAGGGATGGCATGGATACATTGCCCCTACCTGAAGTCCGATCGGACTAGAGGTGAAGAATGACAACCAATAGCGTGTGGTCGGCGAGGACACGGTGTCTGCCACCGTGTCATGGCCGACCGACCTTCAGCAAAAGGGGAGGAATCTCCCTAAAAGTTGGTGTCGTGTGAAACGAGCGAAGAATGTAGACACGGTCTTAGGATCCCACAGGCGTGTTAGGTGTAAAAAAATGTGCATGCGATTGTAATGTTATGTAATTTTATTGTGATTGTATTATTGTTTTCTTTTTACCTTAGCGAACTTGTTATGTTTTTAATTTGATTCCTTGTAAATAGTATGAGGTTGACCGATAAATAAAAAAACTGGGGGATGGCATGCATTTTAGAGTCAAAAACACGTGCATAAACAAAGTCTGTTTGCTTGCATTTTCCTCGTACATTTGTTTATTTCTCGTACGTTTGCTACTAAAAAAAGAAAAAAAAAGAACGGAATGAAAAGAGAGGCCTTGCTAGCAATGCCTAAAGAACTACTGAGGAGAGCCGCCAAACAAGCTTCTTAAAGTTGCGTCTGCAAAGGAATTTGGCTGTGAATCATCCTGAGTACCAGAAGGACCGGGCAAGAACTAACTAGAAGCACATCATGATGTATTTTGGCCCACGCCAAATACATCCTAAGATGCCCAAAACAATTTCAAAGAAACAAGGCAAGCTATGAAGCAAAACATGAGCATAGAGGCCCATAGGCCCATACATATTGTGTGCTCCTTATGGCAAGAGGATGTCCAAACATCCTAGGGTCTACAACAACACGCCAATCAAGCCCAAGCAGAGGCCCAAGTCACGTCCATGAGGGTCAATTTCGTCAATTGTGCTCTTTTTGGATGTATTTTATTTTTATAGCTTTTATTATTTTGGTGTAATTTAATTAACTAGGAGTAGATAAATCTAGAACATTCTAAACTGTTCTAGAATGTTCTAGAAAGTCAAAGTAGGCGTGTGATAGGAAGAGTAGGCGCCAAATTGGTTGTTATCCTGGATAAGGTTGGCTTATTTTGTAACTAGTCCATATTGGATTAGGAAAGCCTAAACCTATTAGGATAAGGTTGTTGTAACCAACTCCCCTTTGGATAAGGAGTCCTAATCCAATCCAAGAGGAAGTTGGAGTAGTTAGGCGTGTACTACTAGGATTTCTTGGCTTGCACGCCAAGTAGGAGTAATCCTAGTCTAATTAGTATGGCTTGCACGCCAAGTAAGGAGTCCTAGGGGAGTTAGGACTCTCCTAGTATAAATAGCCTAGTTTGCAATCTTTAGAAATCAATCAGTTGAGAAATATGAATTGAGCTTTAAGCTTACCCTCTTGAGTGTTAGGATTAACCCTCTCCCTTCTTCTATTGTATCTTGGTGTGGTAACCAAGTGGTTTAGGAAGAACTTGATCCTAGGTTGCGGTCTAGATCAAGAAACCCTAGGTTGTCCTTCTTGTGGATTCAAGTAGGAAATCTAGTTCTATCCCATTATCTTTCTATTTCTTAGAAAGATAATATCTACCCTCACCTCACCACCTCCCTCTAACGCCACTCTCTACCACCACAACTCCCCTTCAATCGTCCACCCTCCTCCCTCCTCACAAAATAGCTCAACCAACTCCCTCTCTCTCCATAACAAACTCATAACAACTTTCTCTCTCCTCCAACAACCCCTCATCCCTCTTCCTCCCACCTTTCCTCACGTCAACTCTCCTCTCTCTCTCCCCTCTTTCACGTCAATCCCTCCCTTCTCATCATCCAAGAATCAACCCCCTTTTCCCATTCAAGATTCAACCCTTCTTGAATCTTGAAACCACAAAAGCCCTCACGGCAAAATCCCTTCCCTATTCTCACCCATCTCACGTGAACCACCCCATCCTTAGACTCAAATTCACGTGTGGTACCCCACTCTTAGATCGTTTGCACGTCTCTCCTATGATGTGTAATTGATCAACCATTCTCCTGATCCCATTATACATCATAATTTTGGTATCAGAGCTCTAGGTTGTTTTGAGTGCAAACCAACACACATGACCTTTTCCAACCCAATCCCCAAACCTGCTATTCCAATAGTTAAACCTGCTAGTCCAATAGCTTAACCTGCTATTCCAATAGCTTAACCTGCTATTCCACAAGCCTTACTTGCAATCCAAACACATAACCTTCAAACCTTCAGTACCAACCTGCAATCCTAAACTCCACAAACAGCCTAAACACATTACTCCTTCTTACCCAACGTCACTCTGGACGTTCCAAAACCCCTACCATGGCATCTGGAAGCAACAGTTCTGAAAATAAAGATCCTACTGAGCAGTGGAAGCAAGAGAAAGCAGAATTGGAAGGAAGAATCGCTTATCTTTCTGATCAGTTGAAGCGATACATGAATCTGCAATTCAGGACACCACGGGAAGAAGAAGTCATCCCCGATCTAGCGGCCGAGCACTCTGCTAGCTCAACTCGGAGGTCACGTCAGTCTAGGCGTGCACCAAGAGAAGAAAGGCTCGACTTCAAGGTCGACATTCCTGAATTCGGCAGTAATCTTGATCCTGAAATCTTCCTTGACTGGATTCAAACTGTCGAACGAGTATTAGACTTGAAAGATATTGCCGATGATAAGAAAGTCAAATATATTGCTCTTAAACTGCGGAAGCATGCTAGTATTTGGTGGACTAACCTACAGAAAAAGCGACAACATGCCGGGAAAGAAAAGATCCGCTCTTGGGAAAAGATGAAAAAGAAACTTAACTCGAAGTTTCTTCCTGCAAGCTACTTCAAAGACAACTATCTTCGTTTGCAGCAACTGGCCCAAGGATCTAAATCTGTTGAAGAGTTTACCAAAGAATTCGAACACCTACTCTGGAGGTGTAACTTGAAAGAAGATGAACCTCAAACCCTTGTGAGGTATCTTGCTGGCTTAAACGAAAACATAAGGTATGTGGTGGAACTTCAACCTTATGAAACTCTTGATGAAGTGAGTACTTTGGCTAACAAAGTGGAACAACAAAAGAAAAGAAGAGGCAAGGAGGCACCAAACAGGAACCCTAGTTCCCAAAGAACTCCCTACACGCCTCAAACATACACCCAACAAAAGAGCCAAAACCAATACCATCCGTCTGCCAGAAAAACGCCTCACCCTACGCCCCAAACTGTGACAAAACCACCACAGGTCACGCCAATGGATAGGAAGCGGTGTTTCAGGTGTCAAGGGCTCGGTCATATTGCTTCTGAGTGCCCTAATAAGAGAGCCATCACTCTTGTGGAATTCCAAAACGCTCTCTTTGAACCTGAACCAACGGATGTCGAAGAAGAACCCCACGCCATTCACAACGAATCTGAAGAAGAGGTCGTGAAAGAACCAGATCAGGGCGAGATGCTGGTTATGAGGAGAGTACTGAATAGCTCTCCAGTTCCTGAAGATCTGCAGCAACGGGAAGCTATTCTTCCACTCCCATTGTACGGTGCAAGGGAAAGTTTGTTCTTTGATCGTCGATGGTGGAAGCTGTACTAACGCAGTTTCGACAACTATGGTAAACAAGCTACAACTCCCTACAAGCCCTCACCCTTCACCCTACACTGTTCAATGGCTCAACCAGGGTAAAGGACTGAAAGTGAACCTATGCTGTTTGGTAAGCTTTTCAATTGGAAAGTCTTATCAAGATTCAATATGGTGCGATGTACTACCTATGGATGCTTGTCATATTCTGCTTGGGAGACCATGGCTATTTGACAGGGACATCACGCACAACGGAAGAGCAAACACCTATTCGCTTATGGTGAATAACAAGAAGGTGACCTTAGCTCCTCTGAAAGCATCCAAGCTCAAAGAAGGTGACCCAAAACTCATCTCTTTCATGGTCACTGGACGCCCTGAGTTTAGTGAGTCCAAGAAGGTCACTCCAGGGTATACTAGTCACGGCAGCACGACAAAAGAGCTCCCTTTGGTCGTTCATCACGAGAGCTCATTGGCTAAGACTACATCAAACTCCAGTCAACGTGAGGTCCAGTCTGTGGAATATCACGTGAACCCTACTGCTGCTCAAAGGGTTCGAAATTCAACTGTCTGTCACGCCAAGGGTATAATTGAGAAAGAAATTGTTCATCCAAGTGCCCTAGCAATCACAAGGAAGAAGAAAAGTAACTTGGTTCAGACTCAGTTAGGGATTACTGCTGCTCAAATCCCAAGAAGTCACCTTGTATGGTTAGTCACACCCTGTGATCTAATCTATGTCTTTTCAGTTATTATGAGATTTATGAACCAGGTTCTGAAGTCCTGCATAAGCAAGTGTGTCTTGGACACCTTTATGTATAGCAAGAGTGAGAACGATCAAAACGTCCACATCATCACATCTCACGTGGAAGCTATTGCAAGCGATGACACAACCTTGGTTCATGTGAAGGTCCTGATTCACATGAAGTTCCAAATTGAGGCCACTATAGTTCTTGAACTTGACCCTCCAAGATTGAGGACAAACTTCTCCCAACAAGGGGGGAATGATGTATTTTGGCCCACGCCAAATACATCCCAAGAGGCCCAAAACAATTTCAAAGAAACAAGGCAAGCTATGAAGGAAAACATGAGCATAGAGGCCCATAGGCCCATACATATTGTGTGCTCCTTATGGCAAGAGGATGTCCAAACATCCTAGGGTCTACAACAACACGCCAATCAAGCCCAAGCAGAGGCCCAAGTCACGTCCATGAGGGTCAATTTCGTCAATTGTGCTCTTTTTGGATGTATTTTATTTTTATAGCTTTTATTATTTTGGTGTAATTTAATTAACTAGGAGTAGATAAATCTAGAACATTCTAAACTGTTCTAGAATGTTCTAGAAAGTCAAAGTAGGCGTGTGATAGGAAGAGTAGGCGCCAAATTGGTTGTTATCCTGGATAAGGTTGGCTTATTTTGTAACTAGTCCATATTGGATTAGGAAAGCCTAAACCTATTAGGATAAGGTTGTTGTAACCAACTCCCCTTTGGATAAGGAGTCCTAATCCAATCCAAGAGGAAGTTGGAGTAGTTAGGCGTGTACTACTAGGATTTCTTGGCTTGCACGCCAAGTAGGAGTAATCCTAGTCTAATTAGTATGGCTTGCACGCCAAGTAAGGAGTCCTAGGGGAGTTAGGACTCTCCTAGTATAAATAGCCTAGTTTGCAATCTTTAGAAATCAATCAGTTGAGAAATATGAATTGAGCTTTAAGCTTACCCCCTTGAGTGTTAGGATTAGCCCTCTCCCTTCTTCTATTGTATCTTGGTGTGGTAACCAAGTGGTTTAGGAAGAACTTGATCCTAGGTTGCGGTCTAGATCAAGAAACCCTAGGTTGTCCTTCTTGTGGATTCAAGTAGGAAATCTAGTTCTATCCCATTATCTTTCTATTTCTTAGAAAGATAATATCTACCCTCACCTCACCACCTCCCTCCAACGCCACTCTCTACCACCACAACTCCCCTTCAATCGTCCACCCTCCTCCCTCCTCACAAAATAGCTCAACCAACTCCCTCTCTCTCCATAACAAACTCATAACAACTTTCTCTCTCCTCCAACAACCTCTCATCCCTCTTCCTCTTTCCTTTCCTCACGTCAACTCTCCTCTCTCTCTCCCCTCTTTCACGTCAATCCCTCCCTTCTCATCATCCAAGAATCAACCCCCTTTTCCCATTCAAGATTCAACCCTTCTTGAATCTTGAAACCACAAAAGCCCTCACGGCAAAATCCCTTCCCTATTCTCACCCATCTCACGTGAACCACCCCATCCTTAGACTCAAATTCACGTGTGGTACCCCACTCTTAGATCGTTTGCACGTCTCTCCTATGATGTGTAATTGATCAACCATTCTCTTGATCCCATTATACATCAATCATATCCGTGATTATAGCCTGGGGGCTGGCTATAAGGAATGATGGAATGAGCATGATACTGAGGTGCCCACGGGCTAGGAACTCTTTCCATTGAACCACGGAATCCACTATATTCCGAGCAATCCTCTATCATAAATTCAGGAATGCCAGGAGACCTGTGTCTACCTCCCAAAGAAATAGCATAGGGAGCACGATGTTCGCCCATCAGATCTCGATCCCTACGTCTGGATTGTCCTGCCCCTGGATCTCCGCAGTAAGCTCTCCTACTAGTTTCTCCTGCTGAAGAATGATGAGGATGACGCCTTGACGAGCTTCTAGAATGTGGCAAGCTCACATGAGAGTGGGCTTTATTATCTTCATCATCAACGGCCGGCATAGGACCTCGGTACTGGCCGTTCACAAAGCTCTGATCAATGAATTCTCGAGCTGTTATGCCTTCCCTCAACAGAACTCGGATATGGGCATATACTTGCTGCATAAGAAAGAGGTCAATGAGAATCAATGCGACGTGAGAAAGATCAGCCAAGTATGTGACTTACTGGGTTAGAATCAAAATGTTGCAGCACTTCATGGTCGTTTGGCACAAGTGGAATGAAACCAAACAGCATGCCCTCGTCTTCAGCCTACTCAGGCTCCTCCACATGTTGGTCTAGGAGAGGATCATAGTATCCTCCCAACTACAGAAAGATGACTTATAAACGAAGAAAGCAAAGAAGCATCACCGTATAAACAAGAAGAATCCATACCCGAGCAAAAGCTATATGCTGAGCGGTCGCTTCCTCCAGGTTGTCCATGGGGACAACAAGATTAACGGCAGGCTCCTCGGCCAACAGTCGAGTCATGTCATCCTGCGTCAAAGCCTGCATGTTAAAGATAAGCTCGAGAGGGTCTACAGGCACCCTGGAAGGCCATTCTCCTGTATGCTGAGAGAAGAAGCGCTCTCCCAAGTAGAAACCAAGGCCCAAGGGACCTTCCAATAGCAAGCGACGCTCGCTCAATTCACGCGCCAAATGAATGTCATAATGGAGGCCTTCTAAAAGATAGTCGTCCTGTGGGGACTGGACGATATCCTCCTGTAAAGGTCATTATAAGCTCAAGTACGGAAAGACGAAGCCAAGAAAAGGAGTGAGTCATACCGGTCGAAGATTGTCAACGATCCTACTGAGACCATTCAAGTCTTTGAAGTGATACTTCAGACGATGATAGTCCAATGACGCTGCCGATCGAATAGCAGCAGGGATCCTCAAATTAATGTTATTGGTTCCTCCAACCATAGGGAGAAAATACGCTAAGACCCACACCTGCACACCAGGAAAGATCTTAGTAGAATCAAAAGCAATGAATTTTGCACATCACAAAAATTCCTAGGAAATATCTTGGAGCATACCTCCAAAACCCTCCAAAGGCTGCTACCCAAGTTCAGCAATTTTGATTCCGTAGTCCTCGGTCGTCGCTACCAGTAGGACGACATGTGACCCGCATTCCTCTCACCAAGTGAGCATAGGCAGCAGCTGCCCATTTGAAATTTCTCAGCTCACCATAATCCAGGAGGTGATGCATCCAAGAAGGAGTAATCGTGTCCACGATTTGCAAAGATAGTTGCATTAATAAAATGCACAAGAACGAGAAACCGACGCTGAAGAAGAGGGAGGTTCTCAAAACCCTCACTCTTCAAAACAATCACCAAATGAGTGTATCTCAAGGTACCATTTCGCCATGCCAAATGCAAGAGCAGGCTGCAAGAGTTCATAAACACGAGGATCAGGATCCTTCTGAAATTCCAATAGCTGGCCACCCCAGCTGAGGCTAGTGATCATCACGAAATCAACATGAGTAAGCATCATTTCAATAACAGGGAGGTGGAACGAGTTTGTCGTATCCCAAAAACGTTCCACTATAGCCCGCCTAAACGTCCTCCAGCTGCGTGTTTTCCAGGCGTTCAAACAAGCCAGGAAAGGGCCAAAACCCACACCCTCGACGGTGGTTGAATAGAATCTTCCTACTTTCGCATGATGGGATAAAGCCACTACGCTTTGCATGCTCCCGCATGTCTTAAAAGAATCATCTTATGGCAAAAGGCAGCAAAGAAGGGCCTAAATGTTCATTCTAGAATACCATGTGCTTCAAGCAAAATTTAGAGTATTAACCTACTTTAAATCCAACTTAAAGTACTAACGCAAGTAATAGCATGCAAAATATCTTTGAAAGATAAAACATGTTATGAGAAAGTGTGTACCGAAACATGGGAACGGAAAAACCATGCATGTTCAACCTGGCGAAATAGAAGCTGCGCTAGAGTGAACTCTCTGCTAGGATATTCCCTTTGCACTGTCCTCGCATAAGGACGCTCCTGGATTGTTGGCTGAGTAGCACGTCTGCGTCCTCTTCTTAGAAAATTCATCTTTTCGCGATGAAAATCAAAACACCCAAAAGAATTTCTAGAGAGAGAATAAGAAAGAGAAGCAAGTGAAGCTTGAATGAAAGTAGTGAAGAATGCCGAGGCTAGAGCTTCTTTTTATAGCCAAAATAGCTCGGTCCACACTACCACGTGGCAATTCTTCATTGGCCAAAGCTATAGGCTGATCAGCCTTGGGGCTATCTGCAACTATTGTGATCAAATTTATTTCCTGAATGGCCTACAAAAGCTAAAGTGTACGAAAAGATTCCCCTCTTTTTCCTAGAGTCCGGCCGACCTAGGGAAAGAAGGAGTTGTATCTTGTTCTTCATGCTTGTTTCCAAGAGTCCAAGCTTGCATATTTTCAAAGAGGAGCACGGATATGTGTGCACAATAAGGAAGAGTTGGTCTTCACGAGACTGAAGCATCAAGTCCCCAAAACAAGAGCATTTTCCAACGATTATGCTGACAAAAATTGAGATAAATTATCTGGACCAAAAAATTAAATTTCATAAAAACTGACAAAACAAATTTACATTTTTGCAGGAAAATAAGAGTCATCGACATCGGGATCGATGAAATCTCAGGAATAAGAGCCACCGGCATCGTGTCCGATGAAGTCTCAAAATCTGAGCCATCGGCATCGCGCCCGATGAAGTCTCAATATCCGAGCCACTGGCATCGCGCCCGGTGAAGTCTCAACCCCCAGGGCCATCGGCATCACGCCCGGTGAAGTTCCTCGGTATTGAATTGCCACCATCAACAGCAAACCTCTAAGAGAAATCGACATCGCGATCGATGAAGTCTTCCCACCAAGTAAGGCGTCATTCTCGCCTGAGATCACCGATCGACGCAAGTTTGCCAACCGCGACACAGGACCCAGCTTCCAAGTGTCATCCCACGTCTTCAAGTAGGATGCCTTCAGCACCCGAGACCACTTCGAGTAGGACGTCACCAGACGCCCGAGACCACTTCGAGTAGGGTGTCATTCTCACCCAAGATCATCTACAAAGAGGTGCATGCCGCCTACAACCACGACACAGGACCTAAGTTCCAAGTGTCACCCCAGTCTTTGCACTCCAAAGTCATATCTTTAATCGGTATCCATAATTCTACTTTGATTTTCGTCCCATCTCGGACTCAATCAAAGTGGGGGCTATCTGTAGACACCGGATTTTGGCACATAAAATATATAGCATATCTATATAAAAAGAAACCAAAAGATAAAGAAGAAGCCGGAAAATAAAAGCCTATGTATGTGCACCTCACACGTACGAGCTCGCTTTAAAGTTGCATGCATGATCACATGCACATTTTTAACGTAAAAGATCAAGCCATGCAAATTTCATGTCAAGAGGTCGCAGGATCGAAACCTCACAAGAGCACTTCAAAAGTACTTTACAAAGCTCAAATGCAATGCCATTGTCGTCCAGTGTGAATTAGCACTTCCTGAGGCAGATGTATTCACATGCCACCGTCCATAGGTGCATGGACGAAAGCAAATACATTCCCTCCTCCACCTCAAGGCCGGTCGGCCTTGATCACCGACCACACGTGGTCAATTAACTACGAGCCACCGTCCACTCTCCTACACTCCCCCTACTGCCTAGTATTTTGTGTTGTTGACTGCCGAGGACCAAGGTGGATGTATGTGATGTATGTGCATGTATCTCCTACTCACACCCTCTCCTATAAATACTATCTCCCTCAAAGCCAAATGACACCACTAAAACCACTCCTTTCCTCACTTCTCTTCACTTAATTCATTCTATTTCTTTCTACTCATCTCACTCTCATTCTACCCCCACAAACTTCCTTTATCATCATTCTTATACTACTCTCATACTATCCTTATACCATCACTCTTATTTTATCACCTTAATCTTCATCTTCCTATCCCCCTAAAATCCTAAACACCACAAAAACCATATCCTAAACACATCAAAAAACCTACAAAAAGTTCCCTCTTTCCACCTTTTTTTCTACCACCTTTCCTATCATCCATTTGGTTCATTTTTGGCATTTTGAGGAGAATCATCCAAGGGTATTAAGAGGAGCATCTTCAAGGAACTACAAAAGGCTAGGCAAGGTCTCTTCATCGATTAGCATAATGTAAGCTTTAAAGTTCTTCATTTTCTTGTAAATAAAGCGTACATGTTGTACTTTCTTTCATTTTTATTTTTGCATGTTCAATGAAGTAATTCTATAAAGTTCTTGTTTATCTCCCTTCCAAACTTTATCAAAAGCACACTTAAAACTTTAGTAGAGTCTTTCCTTTTGTGAGAGGCGAACTCAAAAGGTTCCTACCTTTCGAGTTCGTAGCCTTACCCCCGGATCCATTCTTGGGTTTTGCAAGCGGAATCTTTCTTGTTTTTTTTTCTTTTTGGTTTTGTCTTGGATTTTCCCTTAAAAAGTCGGGTGGCGACTCCCATTTCGAACCAAAGCACATCTGTTGTATAAACTATGGTAAAACATGGTTTTACAACGTGCCGATGCAACTTTAAGGTTTTCTTTGTATATTTCTAAATAACATTTGCATAAATCATTTTCTTCCGAGCCTAACATTTAAATGAGCAAATTGGGTTAAATTTAGAAGAGTTTGGAACAAGTGGATGTTCACTCTTAAAAGTTTAATTCAAGGACTCATGAAATGCACAAAGTAAAGGGAAAGTGATTTTACAAACTATTATTTCTGAAATGTATGATTTATCCCTTGAAACGTTTTCAAAGGTTCAATCCCCAGCATAAATCACCGAATCACACCCCAATCCGCATGGACGTTCGGAAGCCCGAACGACGAGGAAAAATGTCCACACTGCTGTAGAACGAAGGGGTTTTTTTTTATTATTTACGGACAGTAGGCATGAGTTTTGGGATAAACTTACGCCCAATTCTCAGGCCAACTGCCATCTTCAGTCAACATCACATGCAGATCTCGATGGCCATTAATTGTGTAAAATGGCGTAAGTTTTTGGATGGAAACTCACGCCTGTTTCAATGTGGCGTGAGTTTTCGTCCGAAAACTTGCGCCTTTTTATACAACAAATAAAAAAAATATTATGTAGCGTAAGTTTACATTTAAACTGACTTCACTTATTTGATATTAAAGCCAGTTATATTTGTTGCAATTGCGGGGGAGAGACAAAACCAATATGGCGTCAGTTACAGTTTAACTTACGCCATTTTTTTACAAAAATATCATTTTTCCTTTCTTTTTTATGTCTACTAACAAATGTTGGCGTGAGATTCCTAAACCTACGCCATTTTTCTTACGCTAAACGCTACAATTTCTAGTAGTGAAAATCTTATAAAATCATATAACATTGTAAAGTCTAGAAAACTTGCAATTTTCAATAGATATAGTATCTTTTGGAACACTTAATTTTTGAAAAATTGAGTAACTTGTATGTAAAATTCCCTAAAGCCAAAATTTGTTTAGGTAATTAAGATAAAATTTGGAATTTTGTTATATTTTGTCAATCATGCAAACTGGTTAGGAAACTTTGTTTAGTATTTGTTTCCTTGTGTGTGCTATATTGCAATAAGATATGCCTTCATAATTTGTTATTTAAGCATGTGTTATATTTGATATAATTATCACAATGTTTCTTGTTTGCATGTGCTTCTAGTATGGCCATAGATAGTCGGTTTTACCGGTATGCGCACCAGGTTGGATGAAATAAGGTCTGCGTGCCGTTATTGAATTATTTAAATTTAAATTTAAGTTGAGTTTATTTTAATTCATTTAAAACCTCTTCGGAGATGTCCACTTTGTAAATTTGTTGTACTTGGAGACATTGAGTTAATTGGGAGCCCAACAACAATGGAGGTATTGATCCGAATGGGAGTCATGTCCAAGGAAGTTATAAAATCCAAGAAGGAGTTCTTGAAGACTGTCAAGGCTTAGTTAAATTAGTTTGATTAAATCTAGGTGACCATACTAGGGGTTTTATTTTATGCTTTAATTTGTTACAGCATGTTGTTTTATTATGCTTTTTATACTTTTCGAAAGACTTCACCTAGAATTGCATGCTTAGGTTAATAAAACTTACTCTCAAAATTGAATTGAATTATTGTTAAACCTAACGAAACATCACTAAGATGAAAAATAATATCGCCAAAGTGAATTATTTTGTCTTTCACTGATAAGTAGGGTGGGAGTTAGGTCATTCAAATTAGCTATCAAAATAGTTTTGGACTAAGAGCAAAGAAGAGAAATATTGTATTCGAAACAAATTTCTTGCCAAGAGTCATTTTGAATGATCGATCATGAGATGATCTACCAAAGGCAACATGAGCTCGAGTATTGTTGGGCCAAAGTCCACTTGATCCCATGTGTCTTGTGGGTCTTAGTTAAAATTAAAATACTAAGTGAGAGTTGATAGAATGTTTTGATTTGAAATTAAAATAATTTAATTTGTTTTGATGAAGAATAACTAAAATTGAACATTTTATGTCTTGTCAGAATCAAGATGTCTAACGCAAACACCAACAACAAAACTGTTAACCTCCGTTCTCTTTTGGACAAAGAGAAACTCACTGGGACCAATTTTCTTGATTGGCACCGAAACCTGAGAATTTTCGTCAAGGCGGAGCAAAGAGAATATGTTCTAGAGAAAGTCTTAAAGAACAGGCGTAAGGAAAATGCAACTCAAGCTAAAAAAGACAAATGGCAACGTCATTTTGATGAAGATATCCAAGTCAGCTGCATCATGTTGGCCACTATGACTCCTGAGCTTCAAAGACAATTTGAGAATAAGAAGGAACATGAGATTATCACTCAACTGAAGAGCATGTTTCAAGAACATGCTTGAATTGAGAGGTATGAAATCAATGATTGAATTGTTCGTACTCAACTTGAGATTGGCAAGCCCATTGGGCCCCATGTTGACATGGCCGCAAGCGCACGGTGTAGGTAGTAGCACGTCAAGGTCGATCCCACAGGGACTCAATCAACAGCACGGAAAACTAATCTCTATCACGATTGCTAAGCTAATCAGATTTGGATTTTGGAAAAGCTTTAACAATTAATTAAACTAATAAAGCAGGAAAAACCAATCACAAATTCTATCAAGAGAGAAAGATTTCTAGGGAGATGCAATCCTAACAACGAGTTCGATTACTAAAAACCTAGCCTGCACAATCATACATTCAAGAATGAATCAAGAATCAACAACCTCTGAATTCTATCGCCCTTTCGATGCTAAATAGAATTATTCTAAACAACCTAATCAACAACTTTCGTCTACTTTTTAGATTAATCAGAATAGAAGGCCTTAAAAAGTCAGATTATCTAATGATTTCCTAGTTTACTACTCCTTTTTCAACTTTCGTAAGCCTAGGTAGACAGGTTGGTAGTCAGATTACCCTAATTCACCTTTCAGTACTTCTTAGGTTAATCTCAAACTCATGAATATTCGAGCGCTCAGAGAACACACATGAACATGGAAAACACAACCTTCTATTGATTCTAATCAAGAATTCATGTACGACCTACTAATATTAAATCAAACTACATTGTTTCGGGTCGCAAAACCCTAGAATTCAAAGAAACTACTCACTCATATTCAAGAAAAGCACGACACAAGTTCCAAACATCATGATTAATTCTCAAAACAAAGAAAGAAATCGAAAAGTGAAATAAATACAAGGAATTACAACCGTCGAGCCTTTCGATCTCGGGGTGGAGTCTTCCTCGCAAGTAATGTAATTTCTTTCCGAATCTCGAACTTTGCTCCTCTTCCAATTGATCTTGATTGAAGATGTGAGGAGTAGATGGGAGGTTTAGGGCTTTCTCTATTTTTCTCCTTGAAGGGTGGATAGTAGAATCTCCTTAATGATCCATGGGTGAACGAATAAAAATGAAAAATAAAACTGCTGCCCCTTCCTTGCGACGCGCGCCCACGCTTGAGCCACGCCTAGCTACGCACGCCACGGACTGTGGCAGTCACCACGGCTTGCCCATGGTTCGCACTGCCTCGGCAAACAAAAGAATGAATGGATTAGGGTCTTTCTCCTCTTCTCTCTTCTTTGATTGGACCGGCTCAAGGATGGCCCAAGAATAACTTCAATTTCTTCCACTCTTCTCCTTTTATAATGGGCCGCGTCAAATGAAGGGTTGACCGAATGAATTGATTTGGCCTCCACTTCTTTCCTTTTTGATTGGGTAATGGGCCACATGAATTAATTCGCCCACCTTTCTCTTCTTTCACTTTACTGGGCCGACTAAATTGGATGGTGGGTGAATGAATTAAATCAATTCCCCCACTTCTCTTGTTGGCGATTGGACCCTAAGTGAATGAGTTGTTGGGTGAAATACAATGAAGTCCAAGGCCCTCACTTTCCTCCCTTGTATTTGATTGGGCGGTTGGTTGAAGGAATTAAATGATTGTTGGCCTTCACTTCTTCATTGGGCCGATTGGAGGCTGAGAAAGTGGATTGAATTCACTTGCTCTCCACCTCCCTCTTTCGTGATTGGACTGATCAGGGCTGGTCCAATGGGGTACCTTCAAGGCCCAATAAAATGCTGTTTCTACTTTCTTTTACTTACCTATACAGCCAGCAACAGGATAGTGGCAGCCACCACGGTCAGACCGTGGTGTGCACTGCCCGGTCACTCTGTGATCTTTTCCATCCCAAATTTGTATCACGGTCTGAGTTTGTCATGTAGAGGCCCATGGTATATTCATTCTTGCTACAATGTTGAGAGAAAGTTGGTGTTTGGCCTCAAAACCTACAAATTCACACCAAAAACAATAACACCAAGTGTAATAGGGAAATTGGAATAAAAATCAAGGTTCACACATAAAACTCTCCCTAATTCACTATTGAAAATCCACGAAAATATAGTCATGAAACGCAGTTATCAAATCCCCCCATGCTCACTCCTTGCTTGGCCCCAAGTAAGTACAAGACTCAAAACTAGATGAAAGGACTTGAAAAGAAAAAGACACCTACTCACACCTCCTTTAATTAAAAAAAAAAAGCATATGAGAAAGCCAAAACAAGCATACACAAAGAGACTCCCTAGCGAGACTAAGAATCAAATTGAAACAAAAATTGTTGTTCGAAATAGAATCACAAGCCAGGAAGCAACACAACTGGTCTATCACAACTCAAATGCAATCAAAATTCATTCACATGTTTGGCGAACTAGTTGGGATCGGTAGGGCCTCACTTTAGGGTATGTGAATCACTCCCCTCATGTGTTTGCAAAATATATAATGGTTCGCTCAAAACCTTCAACCAATGTAAACAACCTACCATAAGCTTGACAAGACTCTCGATTCTCTACCGCTATAGACAATATGCACAAATGTTAATCATGAGGACTTTTCAAGGGTTGTAATGGGGCTTAGGTGTAAGGTAAGGAGGGAATTCATTTGGGTAATGTGGAGCTAAGAGCCAAGGACCTAAAGAGCAACATTCCCAATACATATAGCACAACACCTCTTACATCACACCGCAATGAAGCATAAATACCTTCCCCATCGAAGCAAAATAAAGGAATAGTCAATATAAGCAAGAAAACCACTATGCTATTCACATTATTCCTCAAAACTTCTCTCTTTTTCTTCTTTTTTTTTGTTTTTATACTTTTCATTCCTCTTTTTTTTTTCTTTTTTGTGGTGAATATCATAAATATATAAAAATAGGATCATTTCCTTTCAACCCAATTTCAACCTCAAATGAAAAGAGGGGATAAATAATGATTATGAGCAATGCTTCCCTCATCAAGTAAACCAACCAACGAAGTCACCAACAAATAGACTACAAAACTGTCCCCAACTGAATTGTTGCTCCACTAACTTGGCTAAAGGATAAGGGATTTAGAACAGGCCAAGGGTGCGCGATATAGATGAAGCAAATCAAGACAGGAAAAATTGCGCAAGGGCTAGCAAAAAGAAGTCAAGATATCGGGTGGCTTTTGGCCATATGGCTTCAAAATGGGCCTCAATCATATTAACACTATGCACAAGTCAAATGCAGTTTGAAAGAGAGTCAAATCAAGTTCTAGAGATGCAAACATGGTAAGGCTATACTCAAAAGAATATGAGACTATAAAAATGATAGTATTTTAGGCTCAAGAAGTCTCACGGGTTAACCTACCACAATCACTACAACTAGTTCATTTGATGTACCAAACATAGGAACTTCACTATCATACACTTGAATCATTCAAGACTAAATGAATTACAAACAAGACAAGCAACCTAAGTCAAACAAACAACCAAGTTTCTTTCATCTTCCACATCAAACTAGAAAAATCTCATGAGTACACACTTGCAATGACAATCCAAACATACACCATAAAGTACTCAACAAAGGAGGGTTTTCGCAATCAAAACAAAATAAAACCTAATAAAGCAATTAAATGCTTGGGTTGCCTACCAAGAAGCGTTAATTTAACGTCTTTAGCTAGACGAAATTCACCTCAGTCCGGAGAATGCTCCACATCATAGTCAAACTCTTTTGGAACGCCATCGATGTGTTCCTCGGATCTCAAGTCGAACCCACCAAAGAAGGGTCGAATCGATTTCCTTCCTCGGCGGAAGCCATCCGAGTCAAACCTGCAAAACTTTCTCAACACAACCTCATTAGTAGCAGGCTCGCCTTGGTGATGTTAGGCTCGGGTTCAATAACTTGTACCCAATCCGTCGCATCACCAAGTACATGGCTTTCAGGGAAAACATCAACAGACTCATCACTCCCAATCACATCAACACCACAGCAAGAAGAAACATCATGAGGCATATATTCTCGAAACAGATCAAATTCAACCTCATGTTCCCCAAACTTAAAGCTCATTTTCCCCTTTTTCACATCTATTACGCACCCAACAGTGGCAAGGAAAGGTCTTCCCAAAATAATTTGGGTACAGGTATCCTCGGCCATATCAAGAATCACAAAATCTACAGGCACATAATAGTCTCCTACCTTAAGAGGAAAGTCCTCTAAAATACCCATTGGGTACTTAACAGAACGATCAGCCATCTGCAGTGACATGGCAGTAGGTCTCAGCTCACCTAAGTTCAGTCTCTTATAAAGGGAATAAGGCATCAAGCTCACACTTGAGCCCACATCACATAAGGCACGGTCGATGTTCATGGTTCCTAGGCCACAAGAAATAGTGAAACTCCCGGGGTCCTTAAGCTTTGGAGTGAGCTTATTCAAGACCACAGAACTACACTCCTCATTCAATGCTAATGTCTCACAATCATCTATTTTTCTTTTCTTGGAGAGAATCTCCTTCAAGAATTTAGCATACAAAGGCATTTGGGACAAAGCATCAAGAAAAGAAACATTCACATTTAACTTTTTAAGCACACCAAGGAATTTCCCAAATTGAACATCGGTCTTAGACTTAGCAAGCCTAGAAGGGAATGGAATAGGGGGCACATAAACTCTAGGTGGTGGTGATGGTGATGGTTGAGGGATTTCAGCACTACCCTCATCGATGGTCTCTTTCTCATGGTCTTTCTCTTGCTCACTCTCTTTCTCAGCATTCCTCTCAATCAAATTCCCCCCATGCTTGGCATTTGGCATCTCGAGTCCCTTAAGCTGTGTCCCACTCCTCAAGACTATAGCATTGCAATGCTCCTTAGAGTTAGGTATGGGTGGTCTAGGAGGGGTGGTGGAAGTACCAGACTAAATAGCTATCTGGTTCTCAAGTATTTAGTTGTGGGTGGATAAAAGGTCAACCTTAGTGGCTAAATCTTTAATCACCTCATCTTGTCTTTGTTGATGCTCGAATTGCTTTTGTTGGGACAAGAGCATGGCTTTCATCATGACTTCTAAGTATGGATTTTGAGAGGCTTGGTAAGGTTGAGTGGATGGTCTTTGTCCTTGTGGGTGACCCAATTGGTTCCGGTAAGAAGGATTAGAATGGGGTCTCAAATCGGAGTTGTATGTGTTGGAGTAGGGGTCAAAGAGGGATCTATGGGTAGGATTACCAACAAAGTTGGCTTGGTCAGGTTGGCTACTACTACTACCAACCCATTAGGACAATAAAGGGTAGCATGGTCAAAACAGTAACATGAAGCACACTGGGGAGGAGGGGAAGCATTCACATGCATTCTTTCCATCTTTTCATTTATAGCATCAAGTTTCGCAGAAAGCAATGTGATAGCATCAACAAAATACTTACCTCCCGTCCTCGTGGAACGGGGTCGTGACCATTGGTGACTGTTTGATGCCATTTGCTCAATTAGCTCATGAAGCTCCTCCACCGTCTTGTTCATAATGTTCCCTCCAGCTGCTGCAAGGATTGACGCTCTCAACTGGTCATCTACCCCATTGTAGAAAGCTTGGATGGGAACCCATGGCTTGAATCCATGCTGGGGGCATTGGCGACGCAACTCCTTGAATCTCTCCCATGCATCATATAATGTCTCATCCGGCTCTTGGGAGAAAGTGGAAATATGATTCGGAAGACTCGTCAGCTTGCTCGGCGGGAAGTACTTAGTAAGAAATGCGCTCGCTAGCTGATCGAAAGTAGTGATGGAGTTCGCCGGAAGGGAATCCAGCCATTCCCATGCTCGATCCTCCAAGGAAAATGGGAATAGTCTCAGCTTGATCGCGTCCGACGAGGCTCCACTGGCTTTGAAGGTATCACATATTTGGCGGAAAACGCGCAAATGTCGGTTAGGATCCTCGCTTTGGAGACCGTGGAAGGGCGTAGCACGTACTAGGCTGATGAGAGAATTCTTCAGCTCAAAATCGTTCCCCACTTCAGGTAATTTGATGGCGGTGGGTGGGTTTGTGACGTTCAGAGTCACATATTGGGCCAGTGTCTTCCGTCGTTCTTCTCCGGACATCTTAGATTGTTGCAAGGGTGTCTCTTTTCTAGCTTCTTCTAGCCTTTGCCTCTTCCTCCGGTGGAAAGTCCTCTCTATTTCTGGATCGAACTCGAACTCCGAAATCAGCCGCATACACCAAAAGTTCCTAGCAAAACAAAATCAAGAACACCAACGCAGTGAAACAAGAAAATCAAGAAAAATAAAAAGAAAAAAATAGCTTAGTCAACCTAAGAGGGTTCGTTTACCGACTGCTAGGGACAGAGTCCTCGGCAACGGCGCCAAAAAGCTTGACAGGGCCGCAAGCGCACGGTGTACGTAGTAGCACGTCAAGGTCGATCCCACAGGGACTCAATCAACAGCACGGAAAACTAATCTCTATCACGATTGCTAAGCTAATCAGATTTGGATTTTGGAAAAGCTTTAACAATTAATTAAACTAATAAAGCAGGAAAAACCAATCACAAATTCTATCAAGAGAGAAAGATTTCTAGGGAGGTGCAATCCTAACAACGAGTTCGATTACTAAAAACCTAGCCTGCACAATCATACATTCAAGAATGAATCAAGAATCAACAACCTCTGAATTCTATCGCCCTTTCGATGCTAAATAGAATTATTCTAAACAACCTAATCAACAACTTTCGTCTACTTTTTAGATTAATCAGAATAGAAGGCCTTAAAAAGTCAGATTATCTAATGATTTCCTAGTTTACTACTCCTTTTTCAACTTTCGTAAGCCTAGGTAGACAGGTTGGTAGTCAGATTACCCTAATTCACCTTTCAGTACTTCTTAGGTTAATCTCAAACTCATGAATATTCGAGCGCTCAGAGAACACACATGAACATGGAAAACACAACCTTCTATTGATTCTAATTAAGAATTCATGTACGGACTAATAATATTAAATCAAACTACATTGTTTCGGGTCGCAAAACCCTAGAATTCAAAGAAACTACTCATTCATATTCAAGAAAAGCACGACACAAGTTCCAAACATCATGATTAATTCTCAAAACAAAGAAAGAAATCGAAAAGAGAAATAGATACAAGGAATTACAACCGTCGAGCCTTTCGATCTCGGGGTGGAGTCTTCCTCGCAAGTAATGTAATTCCTTCCCGAATCTCGAACTTTGCTCCTCTTCCAATTGATCTTGATTGAAGATGTGAGGAGTAGATGGGAGGTTTAGGGCTTTCTCTATTTTTCTCCTTGAAGGATGGATAGTAGAATCTCCTTAATGATCGATGGGTGAATGAATAAAAATGAAAAATAAAACTGTTGCCCCTTCCTTGCGACGCGCGCCCACGCTTGAGCCACGCCTAGATACGCACGCCACGGACTGTGGCAGTCACCACGGCTTGCCCATGGTTCGCACTGCCTCGACAAACAAAAGAATGAATGGATTAGGGTCTTTCTCCTCTTCTCACTTCTTTGATTAGACCGGCTCAAGGATGGCCCAAGAATCACTTCAATTTCTTCCACTCTTCTCCTTTTGTAATGGGCCGCGTCAAATGAAGTGTTGACCGAATGAATTGATTTGGCCTCCACTTCTTTCCTTTTTGATTGGGTAATGGGCCACATGAATTAATTCCCCCACCTTTCTCTTCTTTCACTTTACTGGGCCGACTAAATTGGATGGTGGGTGAATGAATTAAATCAATTCCCCCACTTCTCTTGTTGGCGATTGGACCCTAAGTGAATGAGTTGTTGGGTGAAATACAATGAAGTCCAAGGCCCTCACTTTCCTCCCTTGTATTTGATTGGGCCGGTTGGTTGAAGGAATTAAATGATTGTTGGCCTTCACTTCTTCATTGGGCCGATTGGAGGCTGAGAAAGTGGATTGAATTCACTTGCTCTCCACCTCCCTCTTTCGTGATTGGACCGATCAGGGCTGGTCCAATGGGGTGACTTCAAGGCCCAATAAAATGTTGTTGCTACTTTCTGTTACTCACCTATACAGCCAGCAACAGGATAGTGGAAGCCACCACAGCCAGACCGTGGTGTGCACTGCCCGGTCACTCTGTGGTATTTTCCATCCCAAATTTGTATCACGGTCTGAGTTTGTCATGTAGAGGCCCGTGGTATATTCACTCTTGCTACAATGTTGAGAGAAAGTTGGTGTTTGGCCTCAAAACCTACAAATTCACACCAAAAACAATAACACCAAGTGTAATAGGGAAATTGGAATAAAAATCAAGGTTCACACATAAAACTCTCCCTAATTCACTATTGAAAATCCACGAAAATATAGTCATGAAACGCAGTTATCATATGTACTGAAGATGATTGGTCTCTTCGAGTCTATGGAGAGATTAGGGTTCCCCGACACCCCAAAATCAGCTACTGGCATTCTTCTAAGATCTCTGCATAAAGGGTTCAGCACCTTCAAGCTGAACTACAACATGCTGGTGTAGACACCAGAATTTGTACCGGCATAATCCCGACTCATCAAAATCAGCAAATCACTTGGGCCAAATGATAGATGGGTCATTGGGCCCAAAAGGTCAAGAGCTTGAGCCCAAGAAGTCAAAACAGGTCGGCTACATTCGTCAAAACCCCCCTGGATTTTAATTTTCAAAGGACAAGCCCGCATAGAAGCAGGCCCAAAAGCGTGCCCCGGCCCAGAGAGCTCAAAACCCGCCTAGGTTTTGAGAAGAATAGCAGATGTCGTTGTTTTGTACCATGTCAGCGATCCGCGTGATAGTCAAATTAAAACCCGCCTAGGTTTTAATTGTTCTGGCGCCAAAATCTGCATGCATGCAATCCCATGATCATAGCCCCACATGGTTGACTTCCCCTTGACTTCTCAAAACTCGCCTAGGTTTTGATTCTCGGAGGGCATGATTTGTGGGGTATGTTCCCCTTGGTTTTCCTCCAAATCTCTCACTCCCTCACCTATAAATACCCCCTCTATTTCACCCTCATTTCATCAACTATCATCAACTATTCTCATCATTTACTACCATTACTCTACCCTTATATCATCACCCTTACTCTACCAAATTTCCATCAAACTCTCTCTATACTTCATCTCTAATCCCTTCATAATCACACTCATCACATCCATATTATCACCCATATATCACATTTCTAAACCACTCACATTATTTCATCCAAACCGAGGCCAAGTCAAGGGATCAAGTCCATTGCATCTGCCACCTTAAAGCGAGGTTCGATTTCGTTATTTATATTATTGTATTTCATTATGTAATTCATTCTTTAATTCCCTTACTTGTACATATTTTTATAAAAAAGTAAACATCATGTTTTAATCTTGAATGAATGGAATGATAATGTTGTGAAATTAATCAAACTTCTCCCCGCTCTCTTTCTTTTCAATGTCGATTTTAGTAGAGTTTGTTTTATAACAGGCGAATTCGAGAGTTCTTATAACTCTCGAATCCGTAACCTTACCCCCGAATCTAGAAATCAGGTTCGTAGATCGGAGTCTTTCATTTCTTATTTTATGGTTTGTCGATTTCCTTAAATCGACTGGTGACTCTTTCGCATTTTATAAATTCGTTTAATTATTTAAAATGTTCGGTTTTTGTACAAAAATAACTTTAAAAAGTATTTAATTGATATCCTTTATCCATTTAAGGCTAGGCCCGATAGAAAGGGACTAGAAATTGATAAAACCCAGGCGGGTTTTATCAATTTCAACCCACTTTCTCTCTGGGCCGAGAAGGAAAAGGACCTAGCCCAGAATCCAGGCGGGTTTTAATGATTTCTGGCAGCCCACTTTTTCCTTCCCGAGCCTGAATTTATTATTTTGGATCGGGTTGAATTATTATTAAGTTATTTTATGCAATTCCGAATAATTTAAATAATAAAAAACAGATTTGTAAATAAATAAAGTTTCATCATCCCGAATATGAATTTCGAAAATAAAAATATCCTTATTTAGGGATTAAGTAACCTTACTAGGCTCCCGATCGTTTAAGTAGCGCATCACGGGAAAAGCGGTCGCTCTTTTCCAGGGTACCTACAGATTGGCGACTGTACAGCGGTTTGTTAGACCTCGGTATTGTCGTTCTCTCTCAGGGAGCTGGCGGCCATGGTCAAAGAATCTAGGTCAACGGTCGGGATGAGATTGCCAAGGTAAGGATATTGGTTTGAAAGGATCACAACGCAAGAAACAAAGCTAAGGTCGGTCAAGGAATGGAAAATGGGCTTCGGAGGCTTTTCGGGATGCAAACGGGGATGAGGAAATGGGTTTTGCAACAAGAGAGTAATGAGAAGGGGAAATCAAATGGTAACTCCGTTAGAAAATACCTACCGGGCTTCCTCTTTCAAGGATAGTCCGGATTAACTTCCCCAAAGTCCATCGATAGACCCGGGGGAGTTCAAGGAACGGAATTTCCTAGTTAGTTTCTATTCGCTTTCGCGAACTAGAATACTAACTATCCTAATTCCTACCTTCCAACAAGCGTTGGATGTATTCGGGATGCTTTCGCACCCAAATACATCCCACTTGAGGGAAGGATAGGATTAGGAAGTTGATTTCCTAACTAATTACTCACTAAAATTGCTAACCCAAACCTAATCACCCACTCACACCCTTAATTACCCCCTAACCCATAGGGTTTCTAGAAAATCTTATCATAACACTGACTATGCTAACAACATCCAATCCAACCCTAAACATTATTTCTAACATCAAACAACCATTAACAAGCAAGAACAATGAAATAGCAAGCAAAGAATTCAAGAACAAGCAAAGTAATTAGCAAAGTAATTAATAAAGGAGTTAAGGGAAGAGAAAACTTATCAAAGTGCTGTAGATGAACAAAGGAAAGCAATAAAAGATGACCCAACAATCTTTCAATTGTTTGAATCTCCAAATCTTCAATAACAAACACAAATCTCCAAAACCCTAGATTAATCTCTCACTAATCTCCCTCTAAAAACCACTAATTACAAGCTGAAAATAATGTCTAAGTCTAACCCTAGATTGATACCAAAAAATCGTTCACAAGGGATATATATACAAGTGAAAATCATTGGCCAAAACGCAACACTTCAAGCCGAAAACACGCGCAGGACATAGGGAGACCGTGGTCACGGTCTAGGAGACCGTGGCCACGGTCATGTTCTGTCCAACGAAATAGGTCGGGCGATGTCGAGCTTCGAGAGATCGTGGGTACAGTCTGGGAGACCGTGGGCACGGTCTCACTCGGGATCAGGAGGTCGCGGGCGCGACCCATACGGTAGCGGGCGCTACCTTTGTCAGATGACAATCCCTGCTGACTTTGAGCACAGGTAGCGGGTGCTACCTCTCTGGTGGCGGGCGCTACCCCCTATGGTGGCGGGGGCTACCCTACTCTTTTCGTCCCTTTGTTTCTTCCTTCTTTCCGAAACATGTAACGCTCGATCCGAGGGTCGTAGCATGCGTTACTTCACTAATTGGCACCAAAGGTTGGGAGTGTGGTCCCGGGTCGACTCCGCCTCGGTTTCCGGTCCGGCTTGGCTCGGGAAATCACCAAAAATGCTATAAAAAGGCCCGTTTTGCTACGTTTTCGGCCAAAGCTCCAAAATCTACAAAAATAACCAAAACGCATTAAAAACTAATGAAATTAAACCATGAAACGAGTTAAAGCCTAAGGATTTAGGCGGTATTTAGACACAAAACTGGGTCTAAACACCCCCCCATACTTAAACTTTTGCTCGTCCCGAGCAAAACAAAACAAGACAAATAAGAAAACTAAACATCAACTCCTCTGTCGTGGGAGGAAACGAGTGCATTTAGCGTATGCACCAAGCCCTTTGAACCCCCCGGCAGCCCGGGTGGACGAGATGGACTCGTGAGGGTTTGTAGCGGCTATACCCACAAAAGCCAAAGAAAAAGGAGAGAGGGAAAGTGAAAAAAAAACCGAAGAAAACAAAGGAAAAGAAAAAAAACGAAAGCTTCGCTTCAAAAGATCTCGAAACTTAAATCAGGAAAACGTTGTTAAACCTCCAAAAGGAACTGTTATGAGCGTCTCACAAACACCTATCTTAAGCAAAAGTCAGTCTTTGAGATTTTCGATGTCCTACACCTAATGTCAAGCAAAACCCCATGTGCGTGAGTGCTAGTGGGTTCCAACCGAATCCAAAAGACTCCAAGGACTCATGCCCGAGCTCAAAAACAACGGAACGAATAAGAGAAGTGTTGCCCTTCCTCGCATTTGGTCGCCCTTGGCTTGGTGAGGGCCGTAGGTGATGCAAGGAGAGGCCCCACGCTTTATTAATGCTCAAACTTTTCTTTTTGGGGGTGGGTAATCCCAAAAAATTGCTTTTTCTTTTTCTCTCTCTTTTTTTTTCTTTTTATAGGTCGGTATTAGCCTTACTTTCGGGAATTGGACGGCCCAAATATGGGGTTTACCCTCCCAACACGGTCTTTTCCATTCGCCTCTCCGTCGCAAAGCGATATAGGAGGAGGGTTAAGGGGTATCCAATGCCGTACCACGAATACCGGGCCCGTGTAGGTTGGCTAAGTGTATTGTGGTTGATGTCATTCAGCGACACGCTCCACTTAATCCGGTTATTGTAGCTTTTCTTTCTTTTTCTTTCTTTTTGACTTTGCAATTGCTAAAAAGGGAAACAAAACAAGCTCGGACACAAACCCCAAGAATCTCTCGACTTCAACCAGAACGTGAAAGGAATCGGGGGTTTCGCTAGGCACTCAATGAAGGACATCTAAAGTAATAAGTCCTGACTAGTACGTCGAAAACGCTCAGACCAGTTTCTTTTAAAGAAGTTTAAGAACGGCTTCTCAATTTCGACAACAAGATCCAAGAAACAAAGCAAAACAAAGCGAAGACAAAACTGAAAGAAAAACTTTTAAGGCTTTCACTCCCTTTTTTCTCCTTTTTCACACGAAAATTTTTCAAATTTTAAGCAAAAACTAAGAAAACAAAGATCAAAACTACTAGGTGATCTACCCTTGCAACAGAATATCTCTCCCCCCCCCCCCCAACACTTAAAACGCCACAATGTCCTCATTGTGGGAAGGTGTCACAAGAAAAGGGTAGACAGCCTACAAAGACAAACAACCTAAAACAACTAGCAAGCAAATGGTGGCGACCCGAGCCCACACAGCTCCAACAGCAATATAATCCCAACACAAACACTCAAAGGGGCTCGCCACCCAAAACAAAAATCAAGCATGCAACAAGGATCAATATATACATTCAAAGAGTGCGGAAAGAGGTTACCTCGGGGTCTTCAAATAAATAGCGAACCAATCCGCGATCCAGGAAAACATCACACTCGGGTTAGGAATAAACAAGAAAAACATAATAAGTGTGAGTGTTCGCATGCATAAAGAAAAAAATGAACAAAAACAAAAACAAGACACTAGCTAAAGAACAAAAGAAAAGAAAAACTATTCACAGTATTTACATTGACACTAGCTAGCCTCAACCCCGAATCTCACTAGTTTGAGGCGGGAATTGAGGGTGAATCAACTCTCATAACCGGCCTAACCAATGATGAAGCAATGAAAACAAAATAAGTCAAACCATGGGGGCAACGAACTCAACAAAACCAACTAACCGACACACCTCCCAACTTTTCCATAAAGCACCCCCCCACACTTATCTAACACTAACAGTGTAAATAAAATCAATGAAGAGAGTAAAGTGGGAGTGGGGGCACTTACAGATTATTGCTCGGATCCTCCCGGGGGAGGATATGGATAATATGGAAAGTAGGTGGGGTAGTGCTGGTTTATGTACTCTGGTGGTGCCGGGGGATGGTTTGGTATGGAGTAGTGATAATACCCCCAGTCACGCCAATACTGGTTTTGTTGCTGAGAGTACTCCTCGTGCCTTTGAAGATGTGCATGCATATTGTTGAGCGTAGACTGCTGGGCACGTAGAAACTCTTGTTAGGACTCTAGCAGATTATGTTGACCTTGGAGTAGCGTTCGTTGTTCTCGAATGTCAACCCTCATTTGATCAAATTGAGAGTTGAGATGCTCAAGCAAAGCATCCCATGGATGATTTCTACTTCCACTAGCTTTGCCATGGCCGGGATCCTCCTCTTCTTCTTCCTCATTTACTTCTTCTTCTTCTTCTTCCTCTTCATTGTCCTCCTCTTCACCACTAGACACATTTGGACCACCCACCTTGCGATCACTAGGAACCTGACCACAAGACCAGTTGCGTTCCTTAGTGATATCCAACGAATGTTCAGCATAGTCCGGGTCCAAGAGAATCTCTGTTTTGTTGTCATGCCCATGGCAATAGATCGTGGCAGTTGGGTGATTGGCGAGGATATTCATTTTCTGCAACCGGACCTTGTAGATAGGATCCGGATGATAGCGTGGAGTCCACTTCTTCAAATATTTCCCGAAACCCTCTTGAACTAGGAAGTGGCAGATGATGTGCCCCATTCCAATAGTAGTAGGTCGGGGTTCCATGCTAATCTCCCGAAGGCAATGTAAAATGCAAGATCCGGTGTTTACCTTTTTACCCCTCACTGCATTGTAGATCACAAAGAGGTCATCTTTCCGAACCTTGGGGTGTCCATCATCTCTCCCAAACACTGAACTAGTCACGATTCTATTGAAGATTCGAACAACTGGATTGCAAAAATCACGCCCCTTAGAGTTGCGGGAGCAATGATAGCGTGGTTGTCCATTTCTCCTGCCATGATTCATCCTCCTCCAACAGGTCAAGTCCTTCATTGCCTGCTGCTCATCAAAATTCGCACATCGCTCATAAAATCTCCCATCCTCGGGCAACCCCAACTTTCGGCAAAAACGCTTCAAGGTGCACTTCTTATCTTTGTTGGCGACCCGGTATTCAAAATGTGCATCTTTCTTGCCATCATCGTAAACCTTCAAGGAGTTTAAAAACTCGAGGATGGGCTGGTCCACAATCGATTCATCGATCATGATGAATACCTCCCAACCAAGAACACGAATGAGATAATCGAAGCTTGGCTTGCAATGGATGGCTTCGATGGTTGCCGCATCATAAATATCCGGTGCACATATTTTCCGTGCTTGGAGCGCTTCGTACCGTTGTCTATACTCTTCATCTCGAAAAGTCACATCCGCATCAGGTTCACACCGAATTAGTGTGGCCGGTTGCGCTTTGTAATCGCTGCGAGAATAGGATGGTTAGTTTGCGATGAAGAAGCTTCCTCGTCTCGTGAACGCTTGCTCCTTCCACTCATAATGAGCTAAAAGCAAGACGTGCCAAGAACCTCGCAAATATAGTGCCTAAACTCCAAGGTAAACCAAAAACAATCGATACAAGCAACAAACTCGTGAGTTTGAAAATATTATGGACAAGTTACACAAGGGATTACCTCAGATCGGAGCACTTTGAACTTGTATTCACCAAGGAGAAACGATTCTTGCTTGACAAAATGAACAATACACACAACACACAAATAGAATGCAAGAATAGCACAAAGACAACTTACTAACTCAACTCACAATGCAAGTGTGTGTGAAAATCGATTGTCTTTTAGTGCAACTAGCATACTTGTGCTTTGACAAATGAATTTCGACAGTTAATTGCACTAACCACTATTGAATTAACATAGCATGTACAAAACGAATTCCAAAACAGCACACTAAAACAGTTTACTGTGTGAATGTGTGTGTTGACAAGAACTCATAGTGTAACAAGAGTATGTGTGTGCTTTCGACGGATGAAAAACAGCAACTTAATCATACAGACACTAAGCAAGAACCAACATTCGAATTCAACACACCCAATCTTAGCAAATAGCAAGGCAGAACGTGTGTAAAAATTGGCAAAATTGAACCCAACTATGCAAAGCATGGAAAACAAACCAATGCAGATGAGAAGGGAAGGAAATTCGCACAATTTACACAAGAAATACCTCACTTAGCTGTGTATACCAAACACTTGAACAATGGCGCACGAATTGGGACTGGATCTGGGCAGAATTTCAAACCCTAGCAGCAGAAATTCGCAGCAGAGGAGGGGAATTAGGGTTTGGAAATCGGAAATGGGGGAAGAGAGGGGATCGAATTGATGAATGAGAGGGATGAAATGGGTGTAAGTGAGAGGATTTCGTAGGTTCAGGGCTTGAAGAGAGAAAGGGGGTCGAGTGAATGAGAAAAGAAATGAGGGAAGTGAGAAGAGTCGGGATTTTAGGGCCGAAATTAATTTCTTGTGATGCAGTCGTGCGTAGCGCGACGAGTGCTAAGCGATCTTTGGCGTCTTTGCTTTCATATTGGAAGCGATCATGACGATTACTATGTCGCGGGCGCTACATGTACAGTAACGGGCGCGACATCCTCGGTGTGCGTCGTGCGTCGCAGCTGCGGTCTTCCTTCACCGTAGCTGCGGTGAGCTCCTGGACATGCGCTGCTGTGGCTGTTGTTGCTGTGTAGCGGGTGCTACACATCAGGTAGCGCCTGCTACCTTACCCTGCTGTTGCACTATAAATTCCTCCAAGACAACTCCAACAAAAACCAACTCCTAAAAACTTCCACACTTCAACACTCATTTTTCATGCTTCCTCACATTCAATGTAAGATTTTCCAACTCTCAAACTCCCTCCACACTCACATTCCTTTCAAAACTTCCCTCACTCACACTACTTCTTTCACTCCCACTTCAATTTTCTTATTTTTCCCATCCGACTTTTTATATTTTTCACATCAATTTTCTTTTTTTTTTTTTCAAAACTTTTCTTTTGAACTTAGAACTAATACCTCAATTACAAAGAAAGAAATAAAGAAAAATAAAAAAGACAAGAAAAATTAGAAAAACCTAAAGAAAACTATAAGGAAAATTTAAAGAGAAGAAAAAGAATAAAATTAGAAAAATTGCAAAAACTAAAAAGAATGAGAATGGAACTTCAAAAATTATGGGGTGCCTCCTATAGAGCGCTAGTTTTAGGTCCCTAGCTCGACCTAAATACCCGTTTGATTCTAGAGAGACGTGGTGCACATGAGAGGTACATATTCAATTTCTTCCACTATGATCGCTTCTTCTTCCTTCCTTTCCAACTCCTACCATCTTTGGACAACCTCAAGTCAAATCGTCCTTCCGGTCGTTTGGTTAACCATGAGCGGGGAGGAGGTGATGATGTCTTCGATTTCTTCCAATGTCGCTTCCTCCTCCTTTTCCAACACCTCCTCATCACCTCCGCAAATAGAACAAGGGTCTCCTCCGGTGGTTTGATTTGGTGATGGGGATGAAGAAGTAACTCAGGTTCTTCTTCAAATGGTTCTCCAAGTTTCAGACACATGGAAACAATCTTCTCAATCTCTATGTCCTCAATATAAACTTCATCTAATGAGATCTCCCTCATTAATGGAACAATCCTGAGAGAATCATCACGAGATGTATCTTCAATAACCTCGGATTCGGGACATGAGGTCTTGGAATGGTCGCTTTCATTCCCATTGTTGGGTTCCACTTCAAGAATATAAACTTCCTCTTTATGCTCATGAACAACTGTGGTTATTGAATTGACTTCAACACAAAGTGGCATGAGAGAAGGTTTCTCAATCGGAACGTCATGCCTTAGATCTATATGCTCTACATCCTTCAAGTGTTGTATCAACCATTCGGGGAGTGGAATTTGCATTTGGTGTGGATCAAATTGCTCTTTGGAGCATTCACAGATATTTCCTCCCAAAATCTCTTCTCTTAGTTGTTCTTCCTTCTTTTCCTCATCCAACACCCTCTCTTCCTCAACCTTAGCTTCCTCAACCACATTCGTCTTTACCTCATTCTCTACTTTTTCCTCCAAAACACTATCCTCTACCCAAGAAAACTCATCAACCTCTTCCCCACTCCCTAGATCGACAAAATTTACTTGTACCATTGGAGTCGGTGAAGGTTGAGTGGCTTGAGAAATTTGGGGTGGTACCATGTCCTGTTGAGTTGAATGGGAGGATTCTTCTTGGACAAATGAGTGGTGGTCATAAGGTTGAGAAATGGGGCTGAATGTAGGATTGATAAATGTGGTATAGTCATAAGCATGCTCTCCAAAAGAATGGGAGAAAAGTGGGTTGAAATATGATGGATAGATAGTGTTCACACGCTCTACTTGATTAAACTCCCCACATTGATGCTCGGGATGTGGACCCAAACACAACTCACGAGTATGCATATTAAGAACAGAAGTAGATGTAAGGGTTTGCACACCTTGGGCCACTCTCAAATGCTTAGAGGTCTCCTCATTTTCCTTCTCGTTTTGCAATTGGTAAACTGAAGCCAAAAGGAGTGTAATAATAGGATCATGCTCTAAAGATAAATCTCCTCTACTAGATTTGCAACCTCCAAAATCAGGAGCATATTGAACGAGCTCATGAAGGAATTTGTCGGCCTCCTCCGCAGTTTTCTTCAAAAACATCCCTCCGGATGCAATATCGATTGATTCTTTGAGAAAATCAAAGAGTCCACGATAAAAGTGCTGAAGTGGCATCCAGTTGGGTAGGTTGTGGTGCGGGCACTGACGTTGGAGACTTTTGAATCTTCCCCATGCTTCAAAAAGAGTCTCTCCGGGTTCTTGCTTGAAGCTCATAATAACTTGCCGGAGTTTACATGTTTTATCAGCCGGGAAGAATCTTTGAAGAAAATCTCTCTTGAGAGCCTCCCATGAAGAATAAAATCCAGGTGGGCATATATCAAGCCACATCTCAGCTTTCCCTTTCAAAGTTAGAGGAAAGAACTTTAACTTTAGATACTCCGAAGATATCCCAGGTATATGTATGAAACTAATGCGCTTCTCGAATCTCTCCATGTGAGTAATAGGATTCTCGGAAATATCTCCATGGAACGGGTTGCTTTCAAAAGCTTCAAGAAGACACGGCTTGAACTCAAATACCACGTCGGGTGGTAATGGTGGTAAGATGATCGGGTTGCCTCACGTACCCGAAGATGGAAAGGCATATGATAGAAGGGTACGGGGTGAATCAGCTTGGACTTCACCCATTGGACTCGAGGCCTCCTACGATGCTTGATAGAATATTAGGGCGTACCTACATGAACCAACAAGAACCAATAGAAGCATCAAATTCATTAGGATTAGCACAAACTAATTTCTAGCGTGAAAGCAATCTCAAATGACCAAAAATCAAGAAACTAAAACTAGGGGCGCTGGCTCCCCGGCAACGACGCCATTTTGTGTACAGCGGTTTGTTAGACCTCGGTATTGTCGTTCTCTCTCAGGGAGCTGGCGGCCTTGGTCAAAGAATCTAGGTCAACGGTCGGGATGAGATTGCTAAGGTAAGGATATTGGTTTGAAAGATCACAACGCAAGAAACAAAGCTAAGGTCGGTCAAGGAATGGAAAATGGGCTTCGGAGGCTTTTCGGGATGCAAACGGGGATGAGGAAATGGGTTTTGCAACAAGAGAGTAATGAGAAGGGGAAATCAAATGGTAACTCCGTTAGAAAATACCCACCGGGCTTCCTCTTTCAAGGATAGTCCGGATTAACTTCCCCAAAGTCCATCGACAGACCCGGGGGAGTTCAAGGAACGGAATTTCTTAGTTAGTTTCTATTCGCTTTCGCGAACTAGAATACTAACTATCCTAATTCCTACCTTCCAACAAGCGTTGGATGTATTCGCACCCAAATACATCCCACTTGAGGGAAGGATAGGATTAGGAAGTTGATTTCCTAACTAATTACTCACTAAAATTGCTAACCAAACCTAATCACCCACTCACACCCTTAATTACCCCCTAACCCATAGGGTTTCTAGCACTAATCATAACACTAACTATGCTAACAACATCCAATCCAACCCTAAACATTATTTCTAACATCAAACAACCTTAACAGCAAGAACAATGAAATAGCAAGCAAAGAATTCAAGAACAAGCAAAGTAATTAATAAAGGAGTTAAGGGAAGAGAAAACTTATCAAAGTGCTGTAGATGAACAAAGGAAATCAATAAAAGATGACCCAACAATCTTTCAATTGTTTGAATCTCCAAATCTTCAATAACAAACACAAATCTCTAAAACCCTAGATTAATCTCTCACTAATCTCCCTCTAAAAACCACTAATTACAAGCTGAAAATAATGTCTAAGTCTAACCCTAGATTGATACCAAGAAATCGTTCACAAGGGATATATATACAAGTGAAAATCATTGGCCAAAACGCAGCACTTCAAGCCGAAAACACGCGCAGGACATAGGGAGACCGTGGTCACGGTCTAGGAGACCGTGGCCACGGTCATGTTCTGTCCAGCGAAAAAGGTCGGGCGATTTCGAGCTTCGAGAGACCGTGGGTACGGTCTGGGAGACCGTGGGACGGTCTCACTCGGGATCAGGAGGTCGCGGGCGCGACCCATACGGTAGCGGGCGCTACCTTCCTCAGATGACAATCCCTGCTGACTTTGAGCACAGGTAGCGGGTGCTACCTCTCTGGTGGCGGGTGCTACCCCCTATGGTATAAAACGGCCCGTTTTGCTATAAAACTGCTATAAAACGGTCCGGTTTCCGGTCCGGCTTGGCTCGGGAAATCACCAAAAATGCTATAAAACGGCCCGTTTTGCTACGTTTTCGGCCAAAGCTCCAAAATCTAGAAAAATAACCAAAACGCATTAAAAACTTATGTAATTAAACCATGAAACGAGTTAAAGCCTAAGGATTTAGGCGGTATTTAGACACATAATTGGGTCTAAACAGCGACTCCACTAGGGACTTAAACTTAAAAAGAGGGTAAATCTTGAAAAAAACCGAATTGATTTGAAAGTGTAAAAGGGAGAAGTTAATTTATTTCGCAATTTTATTATTCTTTTGTTAGGCATCATTTGCATACCGGGCTACTAATCAGGTCTTTTGACACGTTAGCACAAAGGGGACGGTTTAAGTAATAGCTAGGATGATCCCCGAGAGCGGGAGGCCACTACTATAGGGATGCACTCCACATCACTAAGCATTTGGTCGCTCCTCTCCCCATGTTACACTCGCAGGGCTTCCTTGAAGTTCTTTGAGCAATACCTCACACATCTTACCTAAGGGTATGGTGCACCGGGGTGAAAACATGCGGTAGACCATGTACCCCAACTATAGAAATCCATGAATTTAGAGCCTTGGTTTAGGGTATCCCTTCATGCGTATGATATGTGCTATATGTACCCCTTCCCCTTTTCTTTTCTCTTTGTAAAGAGTTGACCTTAGTTTGGAGGTTTTGTTCTAGTCCATATAAAATTTATTGGGTTGAGAAAATGATTATTTATTAATTGATATAATTAACTCAAAAGCATTATGGTTAGCACAAGTGAAAGGGCTCGTTTATGTTTGAAAGTTGATTATCTTAATTAATAAATAAAAATTGACTCACCTTTGATGATATTATATGGCCTTTTATGAAATTCTCTTAACAAAGGTCCAAAAATTAATTAAAAGTCCAACAAAGTTGATGGATAGCGCTTTAGATTGCATAATAGTCACTAGGCTTGAGTAAATTAATTTATCGATTTAATTGATAAATCCATCACATATATGGTCGGCCCGTTGTTAGGCCCAACCATATTGGATATGTCAGTTAAGCGCATGAATTAATTATGACTCGCTTATTGTTGACTTTATCCAGTCCTTTACAATATCCATTTTCCTTGAGTATTAAAAAAAAAAGAGAATGTAAAAAAAAAGGGGGGGAGGGTTGTCAGTCTTGTTGAACATTATTCTAGACCGCATAATAGCCAATATGGTTTGAGCTGTCTGATTTGTTGGGCCAAATTACGGATTCTCCTTAAAACGGTCGGCATATGGATGGGGCCCATCCGAATTGAGAAACACTGACTGAAGCCTGTCAACCCATGATCCGCTCTCCATATCTGACTTTATTCGGCCTTTATAATGTTCTATTTTTAGGTCCATATAGAGTTAGGTCATGCACTCTCAAAAAGTGAGTGAGTCCTTTGTGTCAGCATATATGTGTCGAGTTGGTTAGGATCATATAGGTCACATAGGTCATGCATGCATCGTGTAGAACGTGTCGGAGTATGTCATCGAGTGTCCTAACTTTGAATTTCCATGGAGGCATCATTGGTGATCAACTCCAAGCCCACATTCGAGATCCACGAACCGGTCGTTTGATTCCAAATCCTTACTACGATCCATCTGCAACTAGTAGCTGCATCATGTCTGGAGAGCGATTCCAAGAGATCCCGGTCCAGAGCACTGAAGCTAACATCACGAAGCATTTGGATGATCTTTACACCAATATGCAAGGTCTGGTATTCGCCAATACCTTAGAACAGGAGCAGAAGATGAGTAAGAGACTGAATGAACAGCAACAAGTGATAGATGGTATGCTGCAAGCCATCACTAAGATTAATACCAAGTTGGGGCTGAATGTTGAAGAAGACGATGAAGAGATGCATGGATATGAATCCGAACCTGAAATCATTAAGACATCCTCATATTCTGGAGGAATAGGGATATCCAAGACAAAGGTTGGTACCCCTGAGGCATCTAAACCCACGAAGGACCCTGCTGTTAACTCGATCAGGCCGCTATAACAACAGGAACACCACCACCCCAGTGGCTGTTTCTAACCCTACGCCAATGGTTAGTGATGACACTCAGACTCTTCCTGAAGATCCTCTTCTCACACAACTTAAGAAGACCAGAGCTGAAGTTACTATATGGCAGTTGATATGCACGTCGCAAGCTCATAGACAAAGAATGTTGGATGCTCTTACTGCATTAATAGTACCTCCCACGACGACTCCTGAATCTCTAGTTGCTCATGTGGCTACCCATCAAGAGGCCATCACCTTTGGAATTGAAGATCTGCCTCAGGGAGGGACATCCCACAACAAAGCATTGTACCTTACACTGCAATGTTCCAATAAGACCATCCCGCTGGTTTTGGTGGACAATGGCTCAGCCGTAAATGCGTGCCCCTGGAGGATGGCACAGAAATTGGGAGTCCAACAACAACATCTGACCCAGAATGGCGTACAACTCAGAGCCTATGACAATTCACCTCGAAGATCAGTTGGGTCCATAATATTTCCCATCACTACAGGCAATATCACTCGGAATGTGGAGTTCGTAGTGCTAGATATTCCAGCCTCCTTCAATCTGCTACTAGGGAGACCATGGCTTCACGAATGCAATGTTATAGCATCTACCTTACATCAGAAGGTAAAAGTGGTGGTTCAAGACCAAGTTATCACCATCTTGGGAGAATCCGTCAATGTTGTCTTTACTCCCAAGCAAACAACCCTTGAAGTGGAACACAGTTCCATGGATGAAGAACTTCACAACTTTGAACTTGTGGCGACTTTGAGCCAGGATGAAGCTTCCTTTGACTTCGATCCCTACTCAAATCCCAAAGTGCACGCTATACTTAAGAGACAAGACCATTTCCCTGGGATGTCGCTGGGAATGAACCCGAAAAACAAGATTCCTCCTGTGTTCAAGACATTTAAACAGAAAGGAAGGTTCGGCTTAGGATACAAGCCAACTGAGAAGGAAGTTAGGCTCGCCAAAATAGCCATAGTTGAGCAGAAGAGGGTGGACAATCCTCCTACCTTGTTCAAAATGAAGCCCTATCCACTCACTCTGAATGGGCAGTTTGTTAGGGAAGGTGATGACTTCCCTTACTATGGGTTCCCTGAACCATTCTACCTGAAGAACAAGGGAATTCAAGTTGCTGGGTTAGATTTCAATGACTGCACCATTAATATGGCTACTATTTTTGTCCCCGCTCGGGATAAACAGCCACCATTGGAATGGACTCATCTTGTTGGGAGCAACATATTTGGCATGTTGTTCGGACAAGAAGTTGTCAAAGAAAAGTCTAAAGCTAACGTTGTTCTTGGTGCATTATTCAACCCAAGCTTTGATCCGAGCTTTATGATCACCGAAGACGGGAGGAGTCAAGGCTGTCTCGTGGATTTTGCTGAGGAGAATAGCTTTGTTTTATCTGTAGGAGAGTCTGTTCCTAAGGGCATAGAGTCAGGTCCTAAAGGTCTAGAGTCGAGTGAGTCTGGTCTTGAGTCTGCTGGCGATGTATTCTTTTCTACATTCAATAAGATGAACCTTTCTGCTTACTCTAATTCTTCTTTCCCCTTTTCCCTGAACTGTTGTGCCAATAATAATCTGGAAATGAATGAACCCTTAAAAGATTTTCTGATTAACATGAGCATAAAATGGCGGTGTTGGAAGACACCATCACCATAAATGTGGGCACGGAAGAACAACCTCGGGAGTTGAAGTTAGGTAGTTCGCTCATAGCAGAAGAACGGGTAGCATTCGCGGAGCTCCTCAGGGAATTTGTGGATGTATTCGCATGGTCCTACGAGGACATACCAGGGATTGACAGGGAGATTGCGGAGCACACTATACCTTTGCTCCCTAATGCAAATCCGGTTCGACAAAAGGCTAGGAGGATCAAGCCTGAATGGGCTAAGAAGATTGAAGAGGAGGTGATCAAGCAGCTTAATGCTAAGTTTATCAAAGCAGTCCAATACCCTGAATGGATTGCTAATATCGTTCCAGTGCCCAAGAAGGATGGAAAAGTGCGCATGTGTGTAGACTTCCGATACCTTAACAAAGCCAGTCTCAGGATAGTTTTTCGTTACCTCACATTGATGTATTGGTGGATAACACTTGCGGACATGAGCTCTTATCCTTTATGGACGGGTACGCTGGGTACAATCAAATAAAAATGGTAGAAGAAGATATGGAGAAGACCTCCTTCATAACACCATGGGGGACGTACTGCTGTGTAGTCATGCCTTTCAGTCTTAAAAATGTCGGCGCAACAAGTCAAAGGACAGCCAACACCCTACTTCCTGACATGATGCACATAGAAGTAGAGGTTTATGTGGATGACATGATTGTTAAATCCCAGACAAGGGATGAGGATATTCCTAACCTCCGCAAGTTCGTTCTGTGACTTCGCAAATGCAAGATGTGGCTCAATCCAGCAAAGTGCACCTTCAGTGTTACCTCTGGGAAGCTGCTAGGCTTTGTGGTTAGCCAACGGGGCATTGAAGTTGACCCTTCAAAGATAAAGGCTATCCAACAGTTGCAACCGCCCAGGACAGAAAAAGAGATAAGAGGCTTCCTAGGACGAGTCCAGTATATCAGCAGGTTCATCACGAAACTCACCATGACCTGTGAACCTTTTGTTTAAGAAACTGAAGAAAGGAAGTAAAGTAGAATGGGACGATCAATGTCAAGCTGCCTTTGATAAAATCAAGGAGTATTTGCTACATCCTTCAGTCCTCATGCCGCCAATACCAGATGAGCCTCTACTCCTTTACCTTACAGTGACCAGCTCCGCAATGGGGGCTATGCTGGCTCAAAAGGTAAAAGGTCAAGAGAGCGCCATCTACTACTTGAGCAAGAAGATCCTAGACTATGAAAGTCGACACCCAGACATAGAGAAAATGGCTCTCGCATTAGTATGGGCCACCAAGAAGTTAAGGCATTACATGCTTTCACATACCGTATATGTCATAGCTGAGAATAATCCCATAAAATTCATCATGGAGCAACCAACCATCAAAAACCTCATCGCCCGATGGGTAGTCATGCTTTCAGAGTTCAATCTTCAATACTTACCCCAGAAATCCATCAAAGGGCGAGTTGTTTCAGATTTCTTGGCTGCTTCACCATCACAGGAACCTCCAAGCACTCATTTGGAATTCTCAGACGAAGATGTATTCTTCACTGATGAAATTACATGTATGAGGTATTTTGACGGAGCTTCTAACCAAATGGGTTGTGGAGTGGGAGTCATATTAATATCTCCAGAAGGGGCACACGTCCTTGTATCTATAAAGTTGGATTTTGATGCTACTAACAATGCTGCAGAATATGAAGCATGCATCAAGGGTCTATAAGCTGCCTTGGCTTTAGGCATCTGCCATATAAAGGTCTTTGGAGATTCTAGCCTCATCATCAATCAGGCTAAGAACGCGTGGAAGGTTCGAAGTGAGTGCCTCTTGGCTTATCAGCAGAAGCTCTTAGGACTTGCTGACCAGTTTGAGAAAATTAGCTTGCAATACCTTTCTAAGGATCACAATGAATTGGCTGACGCTCTGGCTAAGTTATCTTCGATGATATCAATCTCATCAGGCGCGCTCCACCTACTAATAATAGCAGAGCGGCAATCTGAGCCAACATATGTTTGCGCCATGGAGACTTAAGAAGAAGAAACCGAGGAATGGTTTCTTGACATATACAATTTTCTTCGAAAGGGAGAATATTCAGCTGAGTTGGATGCTCGAGGACAACGAGCGACCAGGTCTCTAGCAGCACAATACTGCTTGATCCAAGATCGTCTGTACAAGAAGTCACCTACAAGCATCAATTTGTTGTGTATCGATGCTAAAAGTGCGAAGGAAGTGGAGCGGTTCCCGATGCGCGGTGGATTGGATAATAAACTTAGCTTGAGTGGTTCTTAAAGAGAAGAAGAGAGAAGACCTCTTGAGCATCCATAATCAATAGAATAGAGAGAGAATGAAGCAACTCTCAAACACCCATGCTTGAATCATCACCATAATAACCAAGAACTTGCATAACAATCAAAATCAACCAACATAAAGCTTGCACACCAAAGGGATTGGATATGATTTTGGATAAAGGAGAATCTACCACCAAAACCTAACACCCCACCATGACCATCATAAAGGAATCATCCACCAAATGATCAATAAAGGAATGACTTACTAACACCACCATTAACAATGGATAAAGTAAGAACAAGATTTTTGAGAGAAAAGGGAGCAAACCCTAACAATGCATAAGCATATTCTTAATCATCAAAAGCTGCCTAAAATAGTGCAAGGGGAGGGGAATTTATACTAATGGGGAATTAAAACATTAAACACAACGTTTTAACACAAACATCACGCGCAAAACAGTTTCGTCACGGGCGTGACGCCTGTTGGTCACGGGCGTGACGACCTTGACAAGCAGGGTCACGGGCGTGACCATTGGTTGCCGCGGGCATGACGGAGCTTCCGGAATAAAAAATGAAACTGCCATGAGTCGTCACGGGCGTGACGCCTGTTGGTCACGAGCGTGACGATCTGGGCAGTTTTTCTGCCGACTTCAAACGCGCATAACTTCTTCATCCAAACTCTGTTTTAGGCCCGTAAGATATCGATGGAAAGCTCTTGGTGTGTACTTTATGCTCCCAAAATTTGAGACCCATCGAAGTTAAATTGAAGGAGTTATGACCCAAAGAGTGAAGGCGTGTCCATTCCGACAACCCACGTTGACCCGTTTGCGCTTATTCTTGCCGAAGGACTTCGAACCCTTTTAAAGGCCCAAAGTAGGTCCTGATGAGGACCCATAGCTCCACTCCCATGGTCCGGGATCCCATTTGAAGTGGATACCACACCCGGTGATGATCTGAATATGACTCCAAGGCCCCAGGTCCACCTTGAAATAGACTCCACACCCGATATTGGAGTTGTTTCGTTCGGGTTCTGGGGAGGGGGCGTGAGTAGACTTGGAAACCATGGATCTCGAGGCTCGGGCCTCATCCTGATACACTTCATATTCCCCTTCTTGAAAAAGAGTTGCCCTCAACTCTTGGGAGTTAAAATGAAGGCTCGCTCCAAGGCTCGGCCAGCCGTTGCATGAACCCTCCAATAAACCAATCATGATCACGCTTTGAACTCCACCCTTCTTGAACAAATAGGAATTATTGAAGAGGTTTGGAGGTGAAGGACAAAGGATGGAAGTAGGTTCATTTTGTGGAGTTAGGGAACGCTCAACCACACTAAGCTTGCCACTCGGTAAAGACAAAGCTATGGATCGCTTGCCCTCGCCAAGAGCACACTCATCCCGTGCTTCGCTCGATAGGAGGTTCCTCAACTCACTTCCCAACCCAGGTTTGATTTGATGTGGGGTTAGGGATTCAAGAGATCAAATCCAAAAGAACGATCTTCATTCGACAAACACTCCCACAAGCATTGCATACCAAATTTCAAATAACACTCATTCAGCCACGAAAGCTCAAACAACCAATGACGACACAACGACCAACTTACGAGCAATATTCAAGACACATACGAAGAGCTCATAAATGTTGGTTGAACTAGAATCAAGGCATCATCAAACCCAAATTTACCACTAGACACCAATTGAACACCAAGATTCTTAGCACGCCACTCAAAACAAAGAGAATTCTCGATCTTCGACACCAAATAAGCATCATCGAACAACCAATTCCTCTCAAATATCATGCACGACCTACCCAAAGATTCTACACCACAACGACCATCTTTTAAGCATGTTTTAATAAATTTCAAGGAAGAGTCTTCAGTTACCTCGTTCTTCCCATGGAGAATAGTCTGAGTGTCCATGGGTGGAAGGAAATGGGAGTCGTCTCCATTGATGTTCAATTCCTCGATTGGTGGCAATGATAAAACCAAAGGAGCTTCCTCTTGGGGTTCTTCAACAAGGATGACGAGAAGGGCAAGATCGATGTTCTCATCCTCCCCTTGGCATAGAACTTCACCAAGCTCACCATGTACACCAAGAAGCTCATAAGGTTTCTCTTCAACGGCCGCATGGACATTAACTCCATCCGTCGAACTTTCGCTTTTCTCAGCCTTCTCAAATTTTTTAAGTGGGGAAGGAAGGTTTCGCTCATCAACTTCCTCCATCATTTCACTTGTTTGCTCCTCCACACCAAATGATTCTTCAATCCAAGCTTTAACCATGACCATTGTCGGACATTGCAAAGCATCGTGTCCCACACGTCTATATTTGGCACACTTTTGGAATTGACCTTGACGTTCTTGGGCGAGAGTGTCAATCTGCGCCATAATGGCACTAAGGGTGCGATCAATGGTGGAGAATCGATCCTCATGGGCGGAGCTTCGATTCTCAATAGCCTGAACTCGAGAACTTCGGTGTCGCTTATTCCTTTCGATCAGACCTATTGTCACCATCCATATCGAAGGAAGGGTGAAGGACGGATTGTGTTTGGGTTGTTTTTGTGGAGTTTGGGGGTTTTCTTGTAGTTGGCTTGTGTTTGGCTAAGGGTTCTTTGTTTTTCTCACTTGGTCATTTTATCGAACACCTTGTGTGCACAAATTTCCAACTCTTCCTCAAAGCTCCAATATGCACCAAAATCAACAAACACAATAGCAATAACAACTTCTCCAACACACTTGGAGGCACAAGGGATGGGGAACACCAATATTTCAATTAAATCCAACAAAAACCAACAATAGAAATCACTACTTGCAAGAACAAAAATGAAAACTCAAGCTAGAACAAACCGTAGCTCTGATACCAACTGGAGCGGTTCCCGATGTGCGGTGGATTGAATAATAAACTTAGCTTGAGTGGTTCTTGAAGAGAAGAAGAGAGAAGACCTCTTGAGCATCCATAATCAATAGAATAGAGAGAGAATGAAGCAACTCTCAAACACCCATTCTTGAATCATCACCATAATAACCAAGAACTTGCATAACAATCAAAATCAACCAACATAAAGCTTACACACCAAAGGGATTGGATATGATTTTGGATAAAGGAGAATCTACCACCAAAACCTAACACCCCACCATGACCATCATAAAGGAATCATCCACCAAATGATCAATAAAGGAATGACTTACTAACACCACCATTAACAATGGATAAAGTAAGAACAAGATTTTTGAGAGAAAAGGGAGCAAACCCTAACAATGCATAAGCATATTCTTAATCATCAAAAGCTGCCTAAAATAGTGCAAGGGGAGGGGTATTTATACTAATGGGGAATTAAAACATTAAACACAACGTATGAACACAAACATCACGCGCAAAACAGTTTTGTCACGGGCGTGACGACCTGGACGAGCAGGGTCACGGGCGTGACGACCTGGACGAGCAGGGTCACAGGCGTGACCATTGATTGCCGCGGGCGTGACGGAGCTTCCGGAATAAAAAATGAAACTGCCGTGAGTCATCACGAGCGTGACGCCTGTTGGTCACGGGCGTGACCATCTGGGCAGTTTTTTTGCCGACTTCAAACGCGCATAACTTCTTCATCCAGACTCTGTTTTAGGCCCGTAAGCTATCGACGGAAAGCTCTTGGTGTGTACTTTAAGCTCCCAAAATTTGACACCCATCTAAGTTAATTGAAGGAGTTATGACACAAAGAGTGAAGGCGTGTCCATTCCGACAACCCACGTTGACCCGTTTGCGCTTATTCTTGCCGAAGGACTTCGAACCCTTTTTAAGGCTCGAAATAGGTCCTAATGAGGACCCGTAGCTCCACTCCCATGGTCTGGGATCCCATTTGAAGTGGATAACACACCCGGTGATTATCCGAATACGACTCCAAGGCCCCATGTCCACCTTGAAATGGACTCCACACCCGATATTGAAGTTGTTTCGTTCGGGTTCTTGGGAGGGGGCGCGAGTAGACTTGGAAACCATGGATCTCGAGGCTCGGGCCTCATCCCGATATACTTCAGGAAGTTATGGCTACTGTGCATGGAGGAGAGTGTGGGCCTCACATGAATGGGCGCATGCTAGTAAAAAAGATTCAAAGGGCTGGTTACTATTGGTCTACTGTAGAGGCAGATTGCTTGGATTTCGTTCGAAGATGCCACAAATGTCAGGAGTATGCAAATCTGCAGCATCAACCTCCTTCATATCTGACTACGCTAACATCTCCGTGGCCTTTCTCGGTGTGGGGTATCGACATCATTGGCAAGATACACCCAACCGGAACAGGAGGACATGAATACTTTTTGGTCGCCATTGATTACTTCACTAAGTGGGTAGAAGCAGCCTCTTTTGCCAAACTTACATCCAAACAAGGCCAAATTCATCCATCAGAACATCATATACCGATATGGAGTGTTTCACGAGATCATCAGTGATAACGGGAGTCATTTTCGGAAAGAAGTGGAGGCTCTGCTCACCACTTACAAAATTCAGCATCATCAGTCTTCACCTTATCGACCTCAAGCTAATGGAGCTGTGGAAGCGGCCAATAAAACGGTGGCAGGAATCATCAAGAAAATGGTGGTCACTTACAAAGATTGGCCCGAAAAATTAGCATTCGTCTTATGGGGATACCGAACCTCTATACGAACTGCCACAGGAGCAACACCATATTCATTAGTGTATGGGATGGAAGCAGTCCTGCCGAATGAATTAGCAATCCCTTCATTACGAATGGTGGCAGAAAGCCAATTGCTGGAAGCAGAATGGGCCAAGGCAAGGTTCGAGGAGTTAATGTTGATGGATGAAAGGCGGTTAAGGGCATTGCATAATGTGCAAGTGTACCAAAGTAGGATCACTCGTGCATTTAATAAGAAGGTGAAAAGTCGTTCACTTCAAGAAGGTGATATGGTGCTTAAGGAGATGAGGGCACCTATACAAGACCCAAGGAGAAAATTTGCACCTATATGGAAGGATTCTTATATGATTAAGGAAATTTTACCACGAGGAGCAGCTCGGCTGGCTACTATGGATGGAGAAGATTTGATTCAGCCCACAAATGTGGATCAACTCAAGCGATATTATGTTTAATATAGCCAAGCAACTGGAAAACCAATTTTCAGACACTTGGTGAATATTCAATATATACTCATAAAAAGAAGAAAAAAATAAAGTTTGCAAAGAGCACAATAATTATAAACAATACTTCTTCTTTTATTAATGATTAATATGCAAGTACACTGCTTGTAAATAAGAAAATTAAAAAGGCGTAATTAAATAAAAGTTTATTCTGGCAAAGCAGTTCAGTTCCTTCACTTTCATCCATCTTCTAATCTTTCTTCATTTTTTCTACTTCGCTAGTGGGCTCACGGCCAATCTGCATGTCTCTAGGACCGTTTGGGTTCATCTCTTTGTCCTTAGGTTTGTAGGCCTGCCTATGTGGTTTCCGCGTCTCCCCCGTCGGACCAAGCCGGTCTTTTGCTGTGACTTTTGCACCGAGATGGTCCTTTAGTGATGAATGAGGACCCAATCTTTCCTTCACAGATGTCCTCTCTCTTCTCGCCTCTCTGGCACGGCGAGATTCGACGGCCGCGATCAACCACCCGTGATAGTCAGCGTCGGCGAACTGTGATACATGTACCTTTGGTGGAGCCTTAAGGGTCGGTCTTCGTTCCCAATACTTCAGCCAAGACTCTATCACCGAGCCACAAAGCTTCAATTGCTCGGGGGCTTCACACAGCAGCTTGGGGATGTTTTGTTTGCAGCCCCTCTGCCACCGCACCCGCTCCGGGAAGTAGAAAGTCATATGTGTCAAACCAGCGATGCACACATAGGCGTTGCGGGAATCGCTAGTGACAAGGCCGCAAGCGCACGGTGTACGTAGTAGCACGTCAAGGTCGATCCCACAGGGACTCAATTAGCAGCTCAATAAACTAATCTCTATCACGATTGCTAAGCTAATCAGGTTTTCAGTTTTTTGGATTTTGAAAAGTGTCACAACTATTAAAACTCATAAAGCAGGGAAAAACAATCAAAGATTCTTATCAAGAGAGAAAGACTTCTAGGGAAATGCTAACCCTAACAACAAGTTCGATTACTAAAACCTAGCCTGCACAATCATACATTCAAGAATGAATCAAGAATCAACAACCTCTAAATTCTATCGCCCTTTCGATGCTAAATAGAATTATTCTAAAAAAACCTAATCAACAACTTTTGTCTGTCTTTTAGATTAATCAGAATAGAAGGCCTTAAAAAGTCAGGTTATCTAATGATTCCCTAGTTTACTACTCCTTTTTCAACCTTCGTAAGCCGAGGTAGACAGGTTGGTAGTCAGATTACCCTAATTCACCTTTCAGTACTTCTTAGGTTAATCTCAAACTCCTGAATATTCGAGCGCTCAGAGAACACACATGAACATGGAAAACACAACCTTCTATTGATTCTAATCAAGAATTCATGTACGGACTAATAATATTAAATCAAACTACATTGTTCCGAGTTGCAAAACCCTAGAATTCAAAAGAACTACTCACTCATTGTCAAGAAAAGCACGACACAAGTTCCAAACATCATAATTAATTCTCAAAACAAAGAAAGAATCGAAAAAAAATATAATTACGAAAAATACAACCGTCGGGTCTTTCGATCCCGGGGTGGTGTCTTCCTCGCAAGCGATGGTAATTTCTTCCAGAATCTTGATCTTCAATCTTCTTGAATTAATCTTAATTTTTGGTCTTGATTAATGGGGAGGAGTAAATGGGACTCTTGGGTCTTTTTCTCTTTTTTCGAAAGGTGAATGGTTCAATCCCCGAATGAAGGGTTGGTGGTGTATGATCTTCCACCGGACGAATGAATGCCCCCCAAAATATAACCGTCGCTGCTCTTTTACTTGCGCATCACGCCCAACCAACGCACAACCAAGCGCCACGGACTGTGGGAAATGCCCCGGGCAGCCCTTGGCAGCCGCTGCCTATATTTCCCTTTCTTCTTTCCTTCCTTTGTTCTGCTGGGCGAATAACAACGAATGATATCAATTTTCCCTCACTTTCTTGCTTGGTTATTGGACCGCATGAAGGAATGAGTGGGCCGCATGAAGGGTTGCCCACGTGAAAGTGAATGGCCGAATGAAGATGGCCCAATGCCATGAATTGATCAACTCCCACTTCTCTTTCTTATGATTGGGCGGGATGAGTGGTGAATGAATTGAAATTGGCTGCTGAATTCATTTCAATGATGCTCCACTTCCCCTATTTTTTGATTGGGCCGTTAAATGGTTGAATGAATGGGTTGAAACAATCAAGCCAATGGCCTCCACTCATCTTCTTTGTCACTGGGCCGATTGATGTGGTTGAAGGAATGAAAATAATTTGCCCTCCTTCATGATTGGGCCGCTTGAGAGATGGGTTGAAGGAATCAAACGAATTACCTCCACTTTTTGTCTTTGTAATTGGGCTGCATGAATGATGGCCCAAATACAATTCGATTTCTTCCAAAATTTGCATCACTTCTATTCTCTGTGATTGGGCCGAATCAATTCAAGGCTGGCCCAAAAATTGCTGCAGCCATGGACCGTGGCCACCACCACGGGCAAACCGTGGTGGGTGTTGCCCGGTCCTTCTTTGCTCCGTTTCGATCCAAATTCGTACCAAAGTTCAGGATTCAGTAGGGGAGGTCCGTAGTGCATCGATTCTTACCAAAGGTTGAGGAATTGTTGGTGTTTAGGCCTCAAAACCTACAAATTTACATCACAAACAACAACACCAAGTGTAGTAAGGAAATTGGTATAAAAATCAAAATTCACACTCAAAACTACCCCTAATTCACTATTGAAAACCCTAAAAACATAGTCATGAAATGCAGTTATCAAATCCGCCCATGCTTAATCCTTGCTTGTCCCCAAGCAAGTACAAGACTCAAAACAAGATGAAAAGACTTGAAAAGGAAAAATCTACTCACACCCCCTCTAATAAAAAGGGCATATTTGAAAGCCAAAACAAGCGTACACAAAGAGACTCCCTAGCGAGATTAAGAATCAAATTGAAACAAAAATTGTTGTTCGAAATAGAATCACAAGCCAGGAAGCAACACAACTAGTCTATCACAACTCAAATGCAATCAAAATTCATTCACATGTTTAGCGAACTAGTTGGGATCAGTAGGGCCTCACTTTAGGGTATGTGAATCACTCCCCTCATGTGTTTGTAAGAGATATAACGGTTCACTCAAAAACCTTTAACCAATGTAAACAACCTACCATAAGCTTGACAAGACTCTCGATTCTCTACCGCTATAGACAATATGCACAAATGTTAATCATGAGGACTTTTCGAAGGTTGTAACGGGGCTTAGGTGTAGGGTAAGGAGGGAAATCATTTAGGAAATGTGAAGCTAAAAGCCAAGAACCTAAAGAGCAACATTCCCATAACATAAAACTCAACACCTCTTACTTCACACCGCAATGAAGCATAAATATCTTCCCCGTCGAAGCAAAATAACGGAAGAGTCAATATAAACAAGAAAACCACCATGCTATTCACCTTATTCCTCAAAACTTCTCTCTTTTTCTTCTTTTTTTTTTGTTTTTATACTTTTCATTCCTCTTTTTTTTTCCTTTTTTGTGGTGAATAGCATAAATATATAAAAATAGGATCATTTCCTTTCAACCCAATTTCAACCTCAAATGAAAAGAGGGGATAAATAATGATTATGAGCAATGCTTCCCTCATCAAGTAAACCAACCAACGAAGTCACCAACAAATAGACTACAAAACTGTCCCCAACTGAATTGTTACTCCACTAACTTGGCTAAAGGATAAGGGATTTAGAACAAGCCAAGGGTGCGCGATATAGATGAAGCAAATCAAGACAGGAAAAATTGCGCAAGGGCTAGCAAAAAGAAGTCAAGATGTCAGGTGGCTTTTGGCTATATGGCTTCAAAATGGGCCTCAATGATATTAACACAATGCACAAGTCAAATACAGTTTCGAAGAGAGTCAAATTAAGTTCTAGAGATGTAAACATGGTAAGGTCACACTCAAAAGAAAATGAGACTATAAAAATGATAGTCTTTTAGGCTCAAGAAGTCTCACGGGTTAACCTAGCACAATCGCTACAACTAGTTCATTTGATGTACCAGACACAAGAATTTCATTGTCATGCACAAGAGTCATTCAAGACTAGATGAATCACAAACAAGACAAGCAACCTAAATCAAACAAGCAACCAAGTTTCTTTTATCATCTACATCAAGCCAAAAATTCCCAAGAATACGCTTACAATGACAATCCAAACACACCTTAAAGAACTCAACCTAGGAGGGTTTTCACAATAAAAACAAAATAAAACCTAATAAAGCAATTAAATGCTTGGGTTGCCTCCCAAGAAGCGCTAGTTTAACGTCTTTAGCTAGACGAAACTCACCTCAGTCCGGAGAATGCTCCACATCATAGTCAAACTCTTTTGGAACACCATCAGCATGTGTTCCCTCAGCATCTCGAAGTCGAACCCACCAGCAAGGGTCGAACTGATTTCCTTCCTCAGCGTTGGAAGCCATCCTGGAGTCAAACCTGCAAAACTTTCTCAACACAACCTCATTAGTAGCATAAGGCCTGTCCTTGGTGATGTTAGGCTCGAGTTCGATAACTTGTACCCAATCCGTCGCATCACCAAGTACATGGCTTTCAGGAAAAACATCAACAGACTCATCACTCCCAATCTCATCAACACCACAGCAAGAAGAAACATCATGAGGCATATATTCTCGAAACAGATCAAATTCAACCTCATGTTCCCCAAACTTAAAGCTCATTTTCCCCTTTTTCACATCTATTACGCACCCAACAGTGGCAAGGAAAGGTCTTCCCAAAATAATTTGGGTACGGGTATCCTCGGCCATATCAAGAATCACAAAATCTACAGGCACATAATAGTCTCCTACCTTAAGAGGAAAGTCCTCTAAAATACCCATTGGGTACTTAACAGAACGATCAGCCATTTGCAGTGACATGGCAGTAGGTCTCAGCTCACCTAAGTTCAGTCTCTTATAAAGGGAATAAGGCATCAAACTCACACTTGAGCCCACATCACATAAGGCACGATCGATGTTCATGGTTCCTAGGCCACAAGAAATAGTGAAACTCCCGGGGTCCTTAAGCTTTGGAGTGAGCTTATTCAAGACCACAGAACTACTCCTCATTCAATGCTAATGTCTCACAATCATCTATTTTTCTTTTCTTGGAGAGAATTTCCTTCAAGAATTTAGCATACAAAGGCATTTGGGACAAAGCATCAAGAAAAGGAACATTCACATTTAACTTTTTAAGCACACCAAGGAATTTCCCAAATTGAACATCGGTCTTAGACTTAGCAAGCCTAGAAGGGAATGGAATAGGGGGCACATAAACTCTAGGTGGTGGTGATGGTGGTGGTTGAGGGATTTCAGCGCTACCCTCGTCGATGGTCTCTCTCTCATGGTCTTTCTCCGCCTCACTCTCTTTCTCGGTACTCCTCTCACCCAAATCCCCCCCATGCTTGGCATTTGGCCTCTCGGGTCCCTTAAGATGTGTCCCACTCCTTAAAACTATAGCATTGCAATGCTCTTTAGGGTTAGGTATGGGTGGTCCAGGAGGGGTGGTGGAAGTACTAGACTGAATAGCTATCTGGTTCTCAAGTATTTGGTTGTGGGTGGATAAAAGGTCAACCTTAGTGGCTAAAGCTTTAATCACCTCATCTTGTCTTTGTTGATGCTCGAGTTGCTTTTGTTGCGACAAGAGCATGGCTTTCATCATGACCTCTAAGTCAGGATTTTGAGAGGCTTGGTAAGGTTGAGTGGGAGGTCTTTGTCCTTGTGGGTGACCCAATTGGTTCTGGTAAGAAGGATTAGAATGGGGTCTCAAACCGGAGTTGTATGTGTTGGAGTAGGGGTCAAAGAGGGATCTTTGGGTAGGATTACCAACAAAGTTGGCTTGGTCAGGTTGCGCACTACTACCCACCCCATTAGGACAATGTAGAGTCGCATGCTCAAAAGAATAACAAGAAGTACATTGGGGAGGAGGGGAAGCATTCACATGCATTCTTTCCATCTTTTCATTAATAGCATCAAGTTTAGCAGAAATCAATGTGATAGCATCAACAGAATACTTACCTCCCGTTCTCGTGGAACGGGGTCGTGACCATTGGTGACTGTTCAATGCCATCTCATCAATCAGCTTGTACAACTCCTCCACCGTCTTGCTCATAATGTTTCCTCCGGCTGCAGCAAGGATTGTCGCTCTCATATTGTCATCCACCCCATTGTAGAAGGACTGAATGGGGACCCACGGCTCGAATCCGTGCTGGGGGCATTGGCGAAACAGCTCCTTGAATCTCTCCCATGCATCATATAAATACTCGTCCGGCTCTTGGGAGAAAGTGGAAATCTGATTCCGAAGACTTGTCAGCTTGCTCGGCGGGAAGTACTTAGTAAGAAATGCGCTCGCCAGCTGATCGAAAGTAGTGATGGAGTTTGCCGGAAGGGAATCCAGCCACTCCCATGCTCGATCCTCTCAGGAAAATGGGAATAGTCTCAGCTTGATCGCATCCGACGAGGCTCCATTGGCTTTGAAGGTATCACATATTTGGCGAAAAACGCGCAAATGTCGGTTAGGATCCTCGCTTGGGAGACCGTGGAAGGGCGTAGCACGTACTAGGCTAATGAGAGAATTCTTCAGCTCAAAATCGTTCCCCACTTCAGGTAATTTGATGGAGGTGGGTGGGTTTGTGACGTTCAGAGTCACATATTGGGCCAGTGTCTTCGGTCGTTCTTCTCCGGACATCTTGGATTGTTGCGAGGGTGTCTCTTTTCTAGCTTCTTCTAGCCTTTGCCTCTTCCTCCGGTGGAAAGTCCTCTCTATTTCTGGATCGAACTCGAACTCCGGAATCAGCCGCATACACCAAAAGATCCTTGCAAAACAAAAACAAGAACACCAACACAGTGAAACAAGAAAATCAAGAAAATCAAGAAAATCAAAGAAAAAAGAAAAAAATAGCTTAGTCAACCTAAGAGGGTTCGTTTACCGACTGCTAGGGACAGAGTCCCCGGCAACGGCGCCAAAAACTTGACAAAGCCGCAAGCGCACGGTGTACGTAGTAGCACGTCAAGGTCGATCCCACAGGGACTCAATTAGTAGCTCAATAAACTAATCTCTATCACGATTGCTAAGCTAATCAGGTTTTCAGTTTTTTGGATTTTGAAAGGTGTCACAACTAATAAAACTCATAAAGCAGGGAAAAACAATCAACGATTCTTATCAAGAGAGAAAGACTTCTAGGGAAATGCTAACCCTAACAACAAGTTCGATTACTAAAACCTAGCCTGCACAATCATACATTCAAGAATGAATCAAGAATCAACAACCTCTGAATTCTATCGCCCTTTCGATGCTAAATAGAATTATTCTAAAAAAACCTAATCAACAACTTTTGTCTGTCTTTTAGATTAATCAGAATAGAAGGCCTTAAAAAGTCAGGTTATCTAATGATTCCCTAGTTTACTACTCCTTTTTCAACTTTGGTAAGCCTAGGTAGACAGGTTGGTAGTCAGATTACCCTAATTCACCTTTCAGTACTTCTTAGGTTAATCTCAAACTCATGAATATTCGAGCGCTCAGAGAACACACATGAACATGGAAAACACAACCTTCTATTGATTCTAATCAAGAATTCATGTACGGACTAATAATATTAAATCAAACTACATTGTTCCGAGTTGCAAAACCCTAGAATTCAAAAGAACTACTCACTCATTGTCAAGAAAAGCACGACACAAGTTCCAAACATCATAATTAATTCTCAAAACAAAGAAAGAATCGAAAAGAAATATAATTACGAAAAATACAACCGTCGAGTCTTTCGATCCCGGGGTGGTGTCTTCCTCGCAAGCGATGGTAATTTCTTCCAGAATCTTGATCTTCAATCTTCTTGAATTAATCTTAATTTTTGGTCTTGATTAATGGGGAGGAGTAGATGGGACTCTTGGGTCTTTTTCTCTTTTTTCGAAAGGTGAATGGTTCAATCCCCGAATGAATGGTTGGTGGTGTATGATCTTCCACCGGACGAATGAATGCCCCCCAAAATATAACCTTCGCTGCTCTTTTACTTGCGCATCACGCCCTGCCAACGCACAACCAAGCGCCACGGACCGTGGGAAATGCCCCGGGCAGCCCTTGGCAGCCGCTGCCTATATTTCCCTTTCTTCTTTCCTTCCTTTGTTCTGCTGGGCGAATAACAATGAATGATATCAATTTTCCCTCACTTTCTTGCTTGGTTATTGGACCGCATGAAGGAATGAGTGGGCCGCATGAAGGGTTGCCCACGTGAAAGTGAATGGCCGAATGAAGATTGCCCAATGCGATGAATTGATCAACTCCCACTTCTCTTTCTTATGATTGGGCGGGATAAGTGGTGAATGAATTGAAATTGGCTGCTGAATTCATTTCAATGATGCTCCACTTCCCCTATTTTTTGATTGGGTCGTTAAATGGTTGAATGAATGGGTTGAAAAAATCAAGCCAATGGCCTCCACTCATCTTCTTTGTCACTGGGCCGATTGATGTGGTTGAAGGAATGAAAATAATTTGCCCTCCTTCATGATTGGGCCGCTTGAGAGATGGGTTGAAGGAATCAAACGAATTGCCTCCACTTTCTGTCTTTGTAATTGGGCTACATGAATGATGACCCAAATACAATTCGATTTCTTCCAAAATTTGCTTCACTTCTATTCTCTGTGATTGGGCCGAATCAATTCAAGGCTGGCCCAAAAATTGCTGCAGCCATGGACCGTGGCCACCACCACGGGCAAACCGTGGTGGGTGCTGCCTGGTCCTTCTTTGCTCCGTTTCGATCCAAATTCGTACCAAAGTTCGGGATTCAGTAGGGGAGGTCCGTAGTGCATCGATTCTTACCAGAGGTTGAGGAATTGTTGGTGTTTAGGCCTCAAAACCTACAAATTTACATCACAAACAACAACACCAAGTGTAGTAGGGAAATTGGTATAAAAATCAAAATTCACACTCAAAACTACCCCTAATTCACTATTGAAAACTCTAAAAACATAGTCATGAAACGCAGTTATCAGCTAGTCACATATTCGGGAATGTGCCACCACTCGATCCACCAAATGATCTCGCGAGACTCCTTTAGAAAGGAGGTCCATTCCGTTACCGATTGACGGTCGGTATACTTGCGCTTCCTTTGACAATAACTCGCAAGTGCCGAGGAAGTTCGAGGCTCCTCGATGAGGCTCAAATGCTCCATCAGCCATATCTGCCCACAAAAGTTGGCACGGGTTACAATTGCATACCAATTATTCCCAAACTAACGAAAAAAAGAGCCTAAAACCCGCCTAGGTTTTATGGGCAGTAGGCAAGCACACAAAATGAGAAGAAAGGAAAGGAGGGAGAAAAATGTACCTGAAGAAGTAAGGGGCTCCCACGAAGTTCATGTTCCGGATTCGGATCATCCAAACCCATCATAGTCTCCGCTAGCATCAACGGCACTGGGTTGTAGCGTCGGGCCATGTCTTCAACAATCTGGATTAGGCCCGCCGGCCCGGTTCTTCGACCACCATTGTAGAAGCAGAGTTCTCCGAGAAGACATAATACGAGTGCTCGCACTCGTATCACTGGACCATATTCCAATGTGTCAGGAGATTGAATGTATTCGACGATAGTTTGGAAATGTACCTTATCGCCGAAGAGTGCACTTTCTATGACTCGGGATGGAAGGCATAGCAGCTCCTTGTATTGTTTAACATCGTCGGTAGATGTTGGAGGTGACGTCGGACATGCGAAGTGATTCGTCCCGAGAATAGAAGACCACTCCTCGGGAAGCGGGCATAACTCCTTCAATGTGAAGCAGAAAACATGCATCTTCGGATCCCAAAAAGTCTTCGCCGCACGGAAGAAGTCATGGTTGACTCTCACTTGCCGGAGGCTCAGCAAGCTTATCAGATTATATCTCCCGAGCTCTTTCTTCTCTTCTTTGGACAAGGTGCTTATCTAAGTAGCAAGCTTCTTCTCAAAAGCCATGAGAATTGGGAGGATTTTTGTGTTTTTTGGAGAGTATTTGATGAAGACTTAAAAGTGAATATGATGAGTTATTGATCATATGCATAGGATGAGGTATTTATACACCTTCATCCATGATCAAAATGGAGCAAATCGATCAACAAGTGATCATATAGCCATTGCCATCACATCCCTTGATTCGAGCCTCCTCCCAACGTCTAGCAAAAAAAAAACAAAGTTAAAACCCGCCTAGGTTTTAACTTCGGAAGCCCAGCGCTTGACCGCTCTTCATTGCTTAAACCGCGCTGGATTTTAAAGCGCCTGTGCCCAAATCTTCCAAATCCTTAGCACTTCTTTGTTTTCATGTGGGCCTCTTCTTTTGCGGATTAAACTGGCCCATTCGTGTATTTTTGATATCTCGGGTTTTGTTATCGACCCAATGACGCTTGGTCCTGAAATTTTCGCTCGAGTTAACTCCGACACTTAGGTTTTTGGTTCTTTTTTATTTTCTTTTCTTTTTGGAGAAGCGGGATTAATTGGGTTTAATCCCGTCATGTATAAAATCATTCAAAATTACATTAATAAAGCGTCAAAGTTGTGCATTCACCAAGTCTTGCGTAAAAAAAAGTACAAAGAGTCTCGCATAAAAAAAATACAAAGAGTCCTGCATTGCATTGCATGAATGTTATCACCACAGGGAGCCCGAATAGCCGCTGTCTTCTGCCAAGTTGCCACCCGCGTTTGAAGCTCCAGCGTTGGAAGTACCAGCCGTGCCAAAATAGGTGTCCCAGGAGTAGTAATCAGGACCAGGAGCAGTCTGCACGGGAGGTGATGGCCCGGTCAGGGGCACTTCCGAAGGATGTACGCTCGACGGTGAAGACACAGAGTGCTCCTGTGAAGTAGCCAACCAGGAATGATCAAGAACCTGCCACTCAACAGACGGAGTAGGCCATACAGGACTAGTTCCATAGCCAGGGGTTGGCTAACCGGAAGAAGCAAATCCTCCCAGCCAAGAGTGTTGAGGCGCAGACCACTCTTGAGAACCCATGGGCCATGACGGACCCATCCCAGGAGTTGGGACATGCCACCCTGCAGAACCAGAACCAAAAGAGGAAGCATCATAGGGTGCAGGACGTGAAGTAGCGTCATCCGCTAGGGCCTGACTGCCAGGATACCCTACGGATGCACCTGAGTCACGGTCCCTCACCACTATCTCCCAACCACAGCAAGCAGAGCGCACTGAAGTTGGAGTATGACGAGAATGAGAGGGCCGGTAGGTGGCGCTCGACTCTAAAGCGTCCTCCATCCAATATGGATGGGGCTGAGTATTGCCACCATACCCAGTACTGTGATATGACCCCCCTGACCAAGTGGCTCCTCTAGGGACATCTGAGCCATGTCCTCTTCCATACTCAGAGTACGACGATCTCTACTACCAGATTTGCTATAATGAGATCCAGTCGAGTGTTGACCCTCGACTAGAACGCCTTTGCCGCGACCCTTTGGTACAGCTGCTAGAGGAGGACGGGAAGATCCACCGACTTCTTCCCGAGATCGACCTCGAGTAGAATATTCCCCTATCGAAGAACGGCGTGGGGCCTCCATGCGAGGAGCACCTGCAGTAGAACGTCGAGGAGGTTTCCTGGGAACAGACTCCACATCAGCTTCCATATCGGCTCTTCTGGCGTTATCACCTCGATATCTACCCGAGCCGGTGAATGCCCGATCGACATGCTTCCTCATGGTGCTCCACTCTTTAGCCAGTTGTCGGAGGAAAGCCCATCTCGGCTGAAAGATAGCAACACCATGGTTATCCGTGAGTTGTAGTTGCGATAAAAGAAAACAACATAAAATGATGAATTACCAGTTTACGGTCGAATGCCTGAAGTATGGAACACTCGCTGTTGTTCTCCACGTCCAAGAAGCCGCCGATCTTTCTCCTCTGCGGTGGAATCTCCACCTCAGCAGCTTTGGCATAAGGCCCCAGCTGTAGATTTTCTGGTCAGGAATCAGCCAAGACATAATAAGGACAAAGGAGGAAGATACATACCACTCGAGGAGCCAAACGGCTAAGATAACGCTGGAACTCTTCATTAAATTGCTCATGCGGAAGGTCATGTATAAAGTTGTCAAAATCCTAGCCTCGAACCAGATCTCTCAGAACACCCGGGTCAACTCGCCATGGCTCAAACATGTGTGCCGGAGGGTCCAAGCTTGGTTCCAAGACTGAACAATGAGGTCAAAGGGAACCGCTTCCATGCCAGGAACAAAGTTGCGCCAAGAAGATCACTCATGGGGCCTACCGCCGCATGAGGAAGAGGTGGATTCCTATGACTCCGGGGTTGCATCTTTTAAAACCCGAGATTACCTCAAAGAATAAGATTTTCTTTATAGAGAGAGAAGAAGGAGCTTGAGAGATGTAAAGGAAGTGGGGATGTGAATGAAATGAAGGAAATGCATTGAATTTATAGAAAGGCTGGGTGAACGTGAACCGTTCATTTTTAGGACCCGCCTCGAGATGCCAAATGCGTTTCATTGGCCGGAAATCCAAAGGACATCCTCTTGCCCCCCAAAACATAGACACGGTGACGTGGTATAATCCAACCCACACACGAAATGGGTCCCATCTTGATTCCTTTCACGAGAAGAAGAAAAAAAAAGAAAAAAGAGCAACAAAACCCGCCTAGGTTTTGTTTTGGCTATGGCCCAGAAGGCGCGACCCAATTTTCCCGCGTCAGCCCAAGGGAAGACATCAAAACCCGCCTAGGTTTTGTGTCGCCTGCAGTCCAAATACGCGGCCCAACACCTCACAGCCGGAGCCCATCATTCAAGCTCTACGGCCCGAAGCCCACGTAAAGATATGAACTTTTTTTACATTTCAATAAAACTAATACTTGATTTTCTTATGACTCTCAGGTCGCCGATATAGGGACCGTCATCATCAAGCTGTCGCATAAAAAGTCGCCAGCTCACAGGTCGCCGACAAAGGGACCACCACCATCCAGCTACCGCACAAAAGGTCGTTGTCATCATCATCACCCAGGGCCATCGGCAGAGTTTCGATGCAATCCCAATCCTGAGCCACCGGCATCGTGCCCAATGAAGTCTCAATCTCCGAGCCATCGGCATCGTGCTCGATGAAGTCTCGACCCCCAAGGCCATCAACATCGCGTCTGGTGAAGTCCTTCGACATCGAAAATGCCAATAATCATCAACACCGACACCGGGAAAGACTTGAGCCGACACCGGGAAAGACTGAAACCGACACTGGAAAAGACTGGAACCGACACCGGGAAAGACTAGAACCGACACCGGGAAAGACTGGAACCAACACCGGGAAAGACTAGTACCGACACCGGGAAAGACAGACTGGAACCGACACCGGGAAAGACTGGAAAACTCCATGAACCATCGCCATCATGTCCGATAATAAGTAAGGCGTCATTCTCGCCTCAGATCAACAACGACTCATCAACAGTCAGGTAAAGCATCATTGTTGCTCGAGATCATCCTCAAAGAGACGCATGTCGCCCGCAACTGCGATGCAGGACTCAGCTTCCAAACATCACTTCAAGCTTCGCAATCCAAAGTCATATCCTCCAACCACTTTGACCTTCGTCCTATTCAGACTTGATCAAAGTGGGGGCTCTCTGTAGACACCGGAATTTGTACTGGCATAATCCCGACTCATCAAAATCAGCAAATCACTTAGGCCAAATGACAAATAGGTCATTGGGCCCAAAAGGTCAAGAGCTTGAGCCCAAGAAGTCAAAACAGGCCGGCTACATTCGTCAAACGACCCCTGGGTTTTAATTTTCAGAGGATAAGCCTGCACAGAAGCAGGCCCAAAAGCGCGCACCGGCCTGTATTGTATGTAGATGACAATACTTTCTAATTTTGTGCTAGAGTCTTGCGCAAGATAGTCTTTCTGGTATTGTATGTAGATGACATACTTCTCATTGGAAACGATATTCCCATGCTAGAGTCTTGCAGGACTTCGCTTAGGAAGAATTTCCAAATGAAGGATCTCGGTGAGGCCCAGTATATCCTTGGACTAAAGATCTATAGAGATAGATCAAGACGTTTGATTACGTTGAATCAAACTACTTATATAGATAAGGTGTTAAATCGGTTTTACATGCAGAACTCCAAGAAGGGATTCATTCCCATGGTACATGGCACATCACTTGGTAAAACAGACTTTCCTCAGACATCTGAATACCAAGAAAAGATGAAAAACATACCTTATGCCTCGGCTGTAGGATCTATTATGTATGTTATGAGATGTACAAGGCTAGATATAGCTTTTACCTTGGGTATGTACAGCAGGTTTCAAGCCAACCCTGGTCAGAAACACTGGATTACTATGAAAAACATACTTAAGTATCTGAATAGAACTAAGGAATTGTCTTTGGTCTGTGGAGGTGACAAGCAACTAAGTGTAACAGGTTACACTGATGCTAGCTTTATGACGGACAAGGATGACTACAGTAGACAATATGGATACGTCTTTTATCTGAATGGTGGAGCGGTGAGCTGGAAGAGTTCTAAACAAGACAATGCCGCTGATTGTACTATGGAGGCAGAATACATCGCAACATCTGATGCTGCAAAGGAGGCAATATGGGTGAAGAAGTCCATCGAGGAGCTTGAAGTTGTGCCTAGTATTGCGGAAGGCGTGGACCTTTACTGTGACAACAATGGGGCCATTGCTCAGGCAAAGGAACCTAAAGCACACAGCAAAGCTTAGTATGTGTCCAAGAAATATCACATCAAGATGGTGATATCAATGTGTGTAAGGTTCATACGGATGAGAACGTCGCTAATCCGTTTACTAAACCCTTGTCACCGGCGAAGTATGAGAGTCTCACTTATGCAATAGGAATTCACACACTAGATAGTGTTCTTGAGTTACAGTTTGAACATGTAATGGTTCATGGATTGTAATAGTTGATTATTCATCATTTATAAATAAAATTCAAGCTTTACATCAATTGTGGTTTAGAATTATGTAAAGGACCAAAAGGGTTGGCGAATTCAAATGAGAAAGTGGATGAGGTCTAATTTGTGAACCCCCATTAAGTGAACTTGATAACGCTAATCCAGGTCGACAATCAACCTAGTTCCTAATTGTATTATCGCACAGGAAATGATAATATCATAACAATTAGCATGTAGGGTTGAGGTGATGATCAAGTTTCGTGGTCATGGTGGTGTAAAGACATCATATATCAATCACATGGGTAATGTTGAGAATAACTACCGAACTGACCCGTAGTGGGAGCTCTTTAAGTTGTGAATATCATAAGAGCTCTCGCTACTCAAGGATAATTCCTAAATCTTGAGAGTTCATTACATAAACTACATGGTCTTTTGCGGCTTTAGAGCGCGTCCAACACCTTTCTTAACAGGAGGCTATAGAGGCGGTGTTTGGGTTACACCTAGATCATGTGAGAATGTGTAGTTGAACAAGATGGCATTGTCCTCCCTATTAGGGACATTTGTCTCATTGGCCACTTGATGAGCTTAGACTGAAAATGCTTGGCGGAGCTCAGATGAATCAATAGATGATCATCTGCCTTTTCAAAGTCTAACTTAGAGATCGAGGAACTTTCGGGTTTTACATAAAGATGACTTTAGCTTACCTTATCCGAACATGAGATAGTAAGTGACAAGGGAATTCAAGGAATCGAACACTTGTGGGAGATTGTTGGGAGTGTCCCGACAATGTTCGATATACTTAAAGATTAAGCCAAAATAATATAGTGATTAAATATCTTGCTAGAGACCTCTATATTTGGTAATTGAATATGTTTAATTACAACTATATTATTTGGTTCTACTAGGTCACACAAGTCAGTGCTCCGGAACAATGTATGTAGCCTAAAATAATATCGTATTATATTTAAGAGTGTTGGGAGTTTATTTCTTAGAGAAATCAACTCAACACGGAACATGTTGGGGCCAACACGGACCGTGTTGATTCCGATCAACTTAAAACGCGTTCTGGATGTCAACACGAACCGTGTTGGACCCCAGACGGCATTTTTTACGTAAGTCTATTATTAGGGTTTCAATTAACCCTTTTCCCCAAGCCACCCAACACTAAAGGGAGTCTCTTTGAGAGTTTTATTCATCGAACTGTCTGATACTTCTAGAGAGACTCCAGGGTGATTTCCTGAGATATTCTTTTTGAAGTTTACAGTTATTGTTTCCTGAAACAACCCACAAAATACCATAAACACATACATTTTAGATTGAGGTTAGTCTCGATCGCGTCGATTTAGCAATTGAGTTCCTAGAGTGCTGCGTGGACATACAGTAGAGGATTTCTCCATTGGAATCTCAAAGGTCAACCTCTTCATCAGCCGGATCAACGAGCAAGTATAATACTAAGCTTTTGCCGTTGTACTCTTTCCTGGGTGATTAATTGTTTTGTAATTGTTATGAATATTCTGCCAATCAATTTGTATCTATTTAAGAAATAGATCGCCTAAAACCCAACACGAGGTTCCTAATGGTGGTGATTCAATGGATTCTGACTGAACCATCTCAGACCTACTTAGTGTTAGCCTGAACATTTATAGTGGCACCATAAGTGTCGTGCGAGTGAACCTTATGATAGTGAGGGAACTGACTCTATGTTGGTTCACTCTGAACCTAATTCCGTTGTGGCTCTTGAGGATTCCTTCTTGGAAGGTCCAAAGTGCATGCTAGAAGAAAGAAAAGAGGGAGGATTTTGATTAAATCTAAATGGTATCTTGTTAGCCAAGCAGCGTGCAAGGTCAGCTCTACAAGGTCTAGACGACATTTCAGAGGGAAGGAAAAGAGTTCTGGCTCGATGGCGGTTTTCTCGGAGATTCCTCAAGATAGTTTGGAGGAGCAGGCTCGGAGAGTGGCCAAGCTTTGTTGTGGTTCTGGCTTCATTCGTGACGATCTCGAGACCGTGGTGGATATTTTTAAAAGGAAATGACAACGTGAGAAGAAAGATGTAAAGAACTAATTTGTTTTGCCATTTTAGTTGTTTTTGCTATAATGTTGCTTGTTTTGAGAGCTGTTGTCTTGTTGTTACTTGCTATTTTCCGAACGCAATTTTGGATTTTTCTTATCTTTTCCAGCTTTCAAAAATTAAAAAAAGTATATATATACTCCAGTAGAATGATTCATTTACTAGGTGGAGGAGGTGATTAAGCATCCTATTGTTTGACACAAAACACAATAAGCCTTAGAAGGATCATTGCATGGATAAATGGTACAGTGTTAGAGATTTAATCAATGAGAAAGTGTAATTAAGGTGGCCTTTGATATCTAAATTCCTAAGTTTTTTTATTTGACAACAGTTTTTTTTTTTTTTTGTGGAAAATTGAGTACAGCTCACATCCTCACATGTTTGACTACTGGATCTGACTTCTACTCTCCTCAACTTGCTTCAGCCCAAAGATCAGGCCCAAATGCTCCCTCCCTCCCTCCCTCCTCAATTATCATCTCTTCTGCAACTGCCTTGTGCATATTTACCTCCTTCCTCCCCTTGCCACCATTCTCACTTGTCTCACACACACTCTCTCTGTCTCTCCCTCTCCCTCTCCCTCCCCTCTCCAAATCTGTTCTCAGGTCTCATCCCCCCAGAATCCAGATCAAATCCTTGAGTAGCCAGATCAAGCTGCTGAAATCCAACAAAATTAAGCTGCATTGAATCCAATACAAATGAGAATTCGAAGATCTGCAGGATCCTCTGTTTTCCCATCCCCAGTTGTTTGCCCATCTCCATCCCCATCCCCATCATCCTGCTCTTCATCTTCTTCATGCTTTTCATCTTCATCAACATCGACACACTCCACAATCTCCGCCCACTCTCTGTCATCATCAACATCTTCATCCTCCTCCTCCTCTTTCTCTCTCGCTCCCGCACACAACCCCCGATGCCAAGGCCTTGATCTCCTCGTCAAAGCTGTCTACCACGTCGCCGGATCCGTCGTCGGCGTTCCTTACATTCAGAAACGCGTCATCCGTCGCCGTAAACCTGCCGTCAAATTCAGCAATCTTGTAATCAGGGATGACAGACAACTGCTAAATGACGACCAAGGGGAAGTCTTCGATGGGAATTCTGATGAGCTCAAGAAGCAAAGGAGGAGGTTGAAGGCCCCATCCCCCAAGATTGCCAATCGCAGAAGGAGACGATCCAGGGTTTAGGATAAGATCTGGTTAGTGATCTGGTTTTTTTTTTTCCCGCATCTGGGCTTCTCGTTACATCGATCATCTTGATTTGAGTTCGGGTTAACTTTGTTTGTTATCCCTTTTTTGGTGGCGCCGACTGGATTAGGGGCCAAGGTTGAGGATTCAAGATTAGATCAGATATGGGAAATATGGTAATTGTTAGATGTAATATCATTAAGAATTAAGATCCTATTCTTTGATGATAATTCAATGTAACTGTATGATTTTTCAGATTTCTATGATAGAATAGAGTTAAAAGAAAAATATGAAGATAGCTTGATTTTGGAATTCTTATAGCAGCATCAACTTTGATGCTCCCAGTACTAAATCTATAGGTAACAACTTATATTCAATTGTGGTTCTTTTTATTAGTTGAAGGTTTGGTTTGTGGTGTCATAGGGGTGATCTAGCAAACCTGGATAGCAAAATCCTTCAAATCTTGTTGCATGCAGAAGCCAGATTAATCTCTCTATGAATTTTTGGTTCTATTTGATGCGAATATCTCGATGAGCTTTTGTCCAGAGATGTTTCTGCGAAGAGCAGGAAGAACTACGAAGATGATCAATTTTGGTCGGAATTAATTACTATGGTAGGCCACTGATTTACCTATCTCCTTCTAGTTGCAAGATTGTGAATTTATGCTTGTATGGCATCGACTTCTGGATTCTGAATTATAAGATTACAACCTCATTGAGGTAAATGTGGATCCCGTGCTGAATTGAAATGAAATGTGGTTACTTTGTATTATGCTATCCCTTTTGCGCGATAACTTCTTATGTTGGAGTGACTTCTTTTATTGCTTTTAATCTGAAATTTAACATCGAAACAAGGAAGTTGAGGCCTACATCTGGGACTCTGATGAGCTTTTTGCCTATTTGTAGGTATATTAATCTTAGTTTGGTGAACTACTCAAAGTAAGACATCAAAATGATGAGCTCTTGTACCATTTCCCCTCTCCCAGAGTCCTTTCATTTCATGGCCTAACTGTAGAAATTTGGTTTGAGTGTCAAGGTTGCCAAAGCATTTATGTTGACAATCCAATTCCAAGTATATAGACAATCTTTTCCTTTTTTTGGGTGTCAAAAGAGTACACACAAAGTTGGTGAGGAAAGAATACAACTATATGAAGTGAGCTTTCTAACATGGCCAAAACCCTAAGAATTTTACCATTTTGAATTCTGGTTTAGACAATCACGCACTTTTGTGGTTAATAACTATCTTAAAATTTGTAATTTTTTAATAATATTTTTTCTTTAGTGATTATGCATATTTATCAACTATAAAAGTATGACACTTATTAATTAGGCCAATAAATATAAATGATAGTCTAATTAAATCAATCGCAGTACAAAATGCACATTTTAGATGTATTTTTATATGTATGAAAAAATATAAATAATAACTATTTTTATATAATTAATAAATTATAATAACCCCAGAGTAATAAAACATATATTTATAATAATTCATATATATTTATATTTAATTTTTTAAATGATTTAGATGAAATTCAAGATGGTTAACCATCTTAAATACTCATCATTTGCTTCTGGGTTATCCTGAAATTAATAAGTTACAGTATTACTCCCTCTGTTTTTTTTTATCTTTCATTTACGGTTTTCAGCGCCAATTTTTAAACAATAATTTCTAATATAAAACTTTTATAGAAAAATATAATATTATACTTTTTAATAGTATTTTTTATTACGAATTTAATGATATTAATTTTGTATGATGAATCATTATAAAAATTAAGATATTAACAGTCAAAGTTTTTGCTACAATTCCCTAAGCGACAGATAAAACAAAATGGAGGTAGTATTTGATAGGCTCACATGTTAGTGTACTTTGGTGCTTTCTGCTACAGCTGTTGCACAACCAAACTCTTTTTTTTGGGAAAAAAAGCCTGCCCTTTCTTTCTGTCCCAAATCCCTAATACATGCCCCTTTTGCTCAAAACAATCAGAACTATGTCTCAACTTTTGGCCTAATTCTACTGATTTGTTATCCAAGATGCAGGAATAGAAGTTGCGTCTCACCTCATGTATAGTTGTCTTATACAAGAATTTGCAATTCTACATGCCCTAACATCCTGTTCTAAAGATTCGAGAAGAACTGTGTTTCCGATTGTACGGGCAATTCACAACATGTGAAGGTTTGAATATCAGATATTGCGACAATAGCAGAATTGCAGCATGTTAAATGTTGCTAGGATCTTAACTCATAACTGAATACTCAACATATGGGGTGGGCAGCACAACAATTCAGCAAAGAGAGAGCAAGGAATTTTTTATTATTTTGATGAATTAGTGTTCTGGGTAGCAAAAATACTCAACCTTGAACAAGCCGAGCATGTGGAGCTAGCACTCGCTCCCTAGTTTCACAATGGAAGACCAAGTGTGTCCACTGTGCCAAGTCCCCTTGAACCCAACACTGATGAGTGATGAGGCATTAGCCCTAACTAAGTATGCAGCTGGTCTTGTAACTGTGTGCTAGGGGCTAGGCCTTTTTGTTGAGGCCAAGTTGGGTTTTAGACCTACTGACTTAAGGACAACATTGTAGTTTAAGTGGGTGTATTATTCACCCAAGCGATGACCGATGTAGTAAATATATAGTAGAATTTTAAGCAAGTCTATGAAGTTTTAATTTATGAGAAATATTCATTTTAATTTAATTTTCTTTATGTTTTTTGTTCTATATGTTTAAGGAGAAGAGGAATGGTTTCATACTTAGTGCATCCATATTTGTATATCTAGTAAAAAAAATTAAAATCAATATTTCTCAGAAATTGAAACTTCATAGTCTTTTTGAAATTTTAGGGTCCATTTGTTTCATGGGTCATCTCCAAGGTTCAATAATCCTTTTGGAAGTTATCATAAGCGTGTTCATGTTAAAGGTTATTGACTCTAAGGGATGGCCCAAGAAGCAAATTGACTATGAAAGATTAGGAGGACAATGAGCGCTCAAATTGTAAAATATGAGGGGATCGAAATGACTGAGGTGGCATGAATCTTTTTTAATTTTTAAAAAAAAAATTTCTAGTCACTTGACCGAGTTGTCCTGGAAACTTTGCGTCAAAAAAAATGTCATGGTTTATTCAAGTTTTAATCATGGTTTGTCACTGAGTAAAACCATGAATTACTAAAGTTGCAATCATGGTTGTAGGAGGCAAAAATTTGTCGACCAATTAAAAAATGACACGTAGAAAATAAATTAAATTTATTCAACTAATTATTATCCGCCACGTGTTAAATTAACTATAGCGGTCCATTTAATCGAAATTTTAAATGGAAATGCATTCTGACCAATAATATCATAACACGTGTCAAAGGTGATACAAAAAATATTAATTATCTCTTTATTTAAAGTTAAAGGAATAATTAACTAACTTGGGCCCAAGCCCAAAACCCAACTCAAACCCTAGGGGTTAGGCCTCAAGAGCCTATAAATAAGGGTCCTCCCCCTTCATTTTTAACCCCTGGAGATTCAGCAATCACCATCCAGAGGCTCCATGAGATTAAACTACCAGCGGCCTCCAGCTCGAGTCTCCAAGTCTTCAACACGTCTCGATCAAGAACAACAACATTGTTCTTCACCAAGACACCCAGTAGTCTACACTCTACAGTCTACCCCCTGGCATTCGACATTCTACACTCCAAAGGCTTCAGAAGATCGAACTACAAGCGACCTCCAGCTACTAAGCACCAAGGACGAACGCCTGCTAGTTCAACAACTTCTGTTTTTCACATCAAAGACTGCAGTCATCTTCTTCGTTTGGTTCATCGATCGAGACCAAGCACTCAAGCCCTCGCATCCAAGAACTTGAAGAACTGCAACCAATAATCAACCTGCAAACGGTTAACCTTCGAGCAGCCTCCAATTACCAAGCACTAAGGAGATCAACGCTCAAGAACTGCTATAGAGTTCTTCAGCTACACCTACATTCGAGATCGAGATCAACCGTTCGCGCCCTCGGCTCACCCAAGTTTCAGGAGATCGAATCAGAGGACTACTTTATTGTATTTAATACAGAGATTGTACCCGCATACATTCAAATATTAATACAAATTAATTTGTTTCTCAATTTGTCTTTATTTATTTTAGTCTCGAAATTTGTGGGACCTCTCTGCCTCTCATCTTCTTCTCCAAGAAATCAAGTTCAACCTTCGACTCAAGCGACGCGATGACACCTTAGAAAGTTGTCTCTCGACTCTCAACAAGGAGGATGACTCAAGCTTCATCCCAGGGGTCAACAACTACATGTGTCACATCAAGCGGAGTAACAACTCAAAAGATTGCAACTGTCGTCGCTGCTATTTCTACAGCGCTAGAAAACCCAACGGTGAATGCACCAACTCAATTACTGAAGAATCCAACTATCGGCTCTATCACACTGCGGGCAACTCAACGGGCTCCTCGCTCTTGGAATCCAACTACGATTACCTTCGGCTCAAAGCAGACTATACCTTGCGGATTCTTCCAATTTGAGGGCTTTGAAGACCACAACTACTCCAGTGAAGATTCTTCTGAAATCTCTGAAGAAGAATCTATCTTCTCGCAAGCAGAGATTGAATCTACTCATACCTTCGTCATGGCGGTGATGACAATTGGAGTTGTTAACATGGAAGAAAATATCGCCAAGCTATAGACTACATTGAGAATGTTTGATAAGGAAATCAAGACAAAGACAAAAGAATCAACGAGTAAAGTAAGTAGATCGCAAAGTTGATAAAGAAAATTGAAAAGCTCCCGAATAAGAGCCTAAACTGTTCACAAAAAAAAAAAGGTCAACAAATTTTGAAGACTTTCCTGGATAAAAAATTCAAGACTTTCAAGTAATCCAAAGCATGACTCACAAGTCAAAAATTCAAGGCTTCCAAGCCATCCGAAAAAAAAGGCTCACAAGTCAAAATTCAAGACTTTCAAGTCATCCACAAAAAAAAGGCTCACAAGTAAGAAATTCAAGACTTTCGAGTTATCCACAAAAAAAAAATCACAAGTCAAAAATTCAAGACTTCCAAGTCATCCACAAAAAAAAGGCTTACAAGTAAGAAATTCAAGACTTTCGAGTCATCCACAAAAAAAAAATCACAAGTCAAAAATTCAAGAATTCCAATTCGTCCACATCAAGACTTACAAGTCAAAAATTCAAGACTTCCAAGTCATCCACAAAAAAAGACTCACTAGTCAAAATTCAAGACTTTCAGGTCATCCACAAAATTAAACACTGCCAAGTCAAAATCCAACACTTCCAAGTCATCAACACCAAAGACTTACAAGTCTAAATCCCAAACTTTCAAGAAAAAGACTCTCAAGTCACCAAATTTAAATACTCCCAAGTCAAAATCCAAGACTTCCAAGTCATCACCACGAAAGACTCGTAAAAGTCCAAACCCAAGGCTTTCAAGTCACCACAGTTAAAGACTCCCAAGTCGAAGTTCAAAACTTTAAAGTCAAAGACCCACAAGTCATCCAAATTTAAATCAACACAACGAAAGGCTCACAAGTCATCCAAATTCAAATCAACAAAATGAAAGACTCAAAAGTCAAGAAAAAAAGACCATGACTTCCAAGTTAGCAATCTTCAAGATTCGCAGGTCAGCAAAAATTCAAGACTTTCAAATCAACAAATTTCAAAACTCTCAAGTCACCAAGTCCCTTGACTTCCAAGTCAACGCCAAGGCAAAAACATCCAAGTCAGTCAAACTCCCGTATCAACAAGTCTCCTGACTCCCAAGTCGACAAAATGAAAGACTCACAAGTCAACCAAATTCAAATTAACAAAATGAAAAGGCTCACAAGTCAAGATCACGACTTCCAAGTCAATAAAATTTGAGATTCCCATGTCAACAATGCATACGACTCTTATGTCAGCAAATCCAAAGACTTTCAAGTCAACAAATTTCAAACTCTTAAATCATCAAACCAACCGACTTCCAAGTCAAATAAATTGATAACTTTCAAGTCAGCCAAATTCAAGACTACCAAGTCGTCAAAATCAAATGTTAAGGTGAAGAAAAAGAATTACTCCTAGGTCACCATAGAAAAGACTCCCAAGTCACCCAAGATAAAAGATCAATGAGTTCACAACTCCCAAGTCAAATGAATGACTCATACGCTAGCAAAATTCAATGACTCACAAGTCAACATGATGGAGGACTCCCAAGTCAAGAGAGTTAAAGACTCATAAGTCAACAAGATGAAAGACTCCCAAGTTAAGATAGATAAAGACTTATAAATTAATAAGAGAGACTCTTAAGTCAGTAAAGTTCATAGCTCACTCGTGCAAGACTCCAAAGTAGACAAGGTTAAAGACTTCTATGTTATCACAACAAAGACTCTCAAGTCAAAAGTGCAAAGAAAAAAATGGATTGACTTCCAAGTCATCAAAATTGTTGGCTTTCAAGCCGCACTCTAGCTTGCCAAGATCTTCATGTTAGTGGTTTGCTTCAAGTCAGCACCATCAATAGGATACTCAAGCTGGTTGACAACATCATTCAAGCATGCAATGTGGGGGCATCCTAGTCGTGTTGGTTGAATTCTGCTCCAAAATGACGTCCTCGTCCTTCAAATCAGCGCCCAGCTGAAATTTAGGCACAATAGTATGCCCGCTAAACACAAATTATATTCGAGACTCTGCCGCTGCAAACACTAAAAATTCATGTTCGCGACCGACTCTCAAAGGGGGCATCTGTAGGAGGCAAAAAATTTTCGACCAATTAAAAAATGACACGTGGAAAATAAATTAAATTTATTCGGCCAATTATTATCCGCCACGTGTTAAATTAATTACGGCGGTCCATTTAATCGAAATTTTAAATGGAAATGCATTCTGGCCAATAATATCATAACACGTGTCAAAGGTGAAGCAAAAAATATTAATTATCTCTTTATTTAAAGTTAAAGGAATAATTAAATAACTTGGGCCCAAGCCCAAAACCCAACTCAAACCCTAGGAGTTAGGCCTTCAGAGCCTATAAATAAGGGTCCTCCCCCTTCATTTTTAACCCTTGGAGATTCAGCAGTTAGCATCCAGAGGCTTTAGGAGATCAAACTACCAGCGACCTCCAGCTCGAGTCTCCAAGTCTTCAACACGTCTCGATCAAGAACAACATAGTTCTTCACCAAGAAACTCAGTAGTCTACACTCTGCAGTCTACCCCCTGGCATTCGACATTCTACACTCCAGAGGCTTCAGAAGATCGAACTACAAGCGACCTCCAACTACTAAGCACCAAGGACGAACGCCTGCTAGTTCAACAACTTCTGTTTTTCACATCAAAGACTGCAGTCATCTTCTTCGTCCATTTCATCGATCGAGACCAAGCACTCAAGCCCTCGCATCCAAGAACTTGAAGAATTGCAACCAATAATCAACCTGCAAACAGTCAACCTTCGAGCAGCCTCCAACTACCAAGCACTAAGGAGATCATCACTCAAGAACCGTTATAGAGTTCTTCAGCTACACCTACATTCGAGATCGAGATCAAGCGTTCGTGCCCCCGGCTCACCCAAGTTTCAGGTGATCGAATCAGAGGACTACTTTATTGTATTTAATATAGAGATTGTACCCGCATACATTCAAATATTAATACAAATTAATTTGTTCTCAATTTCCTGTCTTTATTTCTTTTAGACTCGAAATTTGTGTTTACAATGGTTTAACGTCACTGAATGCACTCATGAATTATTCAGCCACGACATATTTCAACAATGGCGGTGTTCACCTTTGTATCCATTTTCAGTTGCTCTCCCATAAACTCATCAATAAATCAAACAAAGAAAGAAACTCTATTACTATTTTTAATAAATCAAACAAAGAAAACATACTATCCATGGATTTCTCTCTTTCCACCTTCAAACTCCATTTTTCTATTCTTGATTCTCTCCTTCTTTAATTCTCAGTGGTTGAAAATAGGAATAGAGTTTGTTTTCTTTGATTTATTGATGGGAGGGCAATGACTGAAAATGGATACGAAAGGGAGCACCACCATTTTCGAAACTCTGTCGTGATTGAATAATTCATGGGTGCACTCAGTGTTAAACTATGGTTACAACTTTAATAATCCATGGTTTTATTAAATGGTAAACCATGATTATAACTTGAATAAACCATGGCAATTTTTTTGACGTAAAGCTTCCAGGGCAGCTTGGGCAAGTGACTGGAAAAAATAATAAATTAAAAAAAGTCATGTCACCTTAGCTTTTTTTATTCTCATATATTTTACAATTTGGAACTTCATTGTCCTTCTAATCATTTATGGTCAATTTTCTTCTTGGGTCATTCCTTATATCAATAACCTTAATGTTAATGGTTATATTGTATTGTTTAGTTTGTTAGTTGGAAAGTGGACTTATTGGCTCATGGGAGAACCGAAGAAGTGATTTCCTTAGGGTCCATTTGGACCTAGGAAAATAGGGTGCAAAAAAAAATCTCGTGGAAAAAAAAAAATTAGAGGGAAATTTTTTTTTGGGTAAAGTAAATTTCTTTTCGTTGTTTGGTTTAAGTAAAATTTTGAAGGAAAAAAATTGATTTTCCATTCAATTTTCTTTTCCTTGTTTGGTTTGAGGAAAAATGCATGGAAAAATAAAATTTGCATGGAAAATTGTAACTGTCAAGTTTCATTGTTCTAGATCATATGATGTGATTTTGGAGAAGACATGAGAGAAGAGAGAAAAGAGAAGAGAGAAGAGAGAGAGAGAGAGAGAGAGAGAGAGAGAGAGAGAAGAGAAGAGGGAGAGAGAGAAAAAAAATCCAGAGAGTCGCGAGAGATGAATGAGAGAAAGGTTGACTTTTAGATCCAAATTTTTCTCTCAACTTTCCTTTCATTTTTTACGGGGAAAATTTTTTGTTCTTTGTTTCCCCAAATTTTCTATATAGTTTTCTAACTATTTTTTTCCATTCATTTTTCTTCAATCCAAACAAAGAAAAAGTTCTCACTTTCCAAAAAAAAATTTCATGCTATTTTTCTAAGTCCAAACAGACCCTTAGTGATTGAACTAATTGATTTCAGCCTCCGTTATTTGGGCCTATATTCTCTATCATGTAAAATCTAATAAAAATCTTTTTAAATTTGGGTTATTGACCATGAAGAATGCCCGAACAAGCATTTTGACCATTAGGACCGTGAAGACAAGGGAGTCCTTATTTGTTGGAAATTGTAGGGGCCTGTTAAGTTGACGTGGCTGCATACATGGACAAGTTGGGTTTTTATTTTTTATTTTTTTTTTGTTATTCTGTTTGTTTGCTGCCCGTAGATGTTGTTGCTGCTTAAAAAACAACTCTAATCTGACTAAAGGATGGGGTTCAGATGGGGTTCAATGTGAAGAGGAAGAGGGGTGAAGAAGAAGAAGAAGAAGAAGAAGAAGAAGAAGAAGAAGAAGAAGAAGAAGAAAGGAGAAGAAGATGGTGATGGGGGTTTTTGGTTTCTTTGCAATATTTTTGCTTTTTACAGTAAAAAATCAACAATTTGTATAATTTTTGTTTTAGGGAGTGAGGTACTCATTTTGTCTATTGTTTCGGAACTTGGACATTTGGTCTTTGGGTTTGATTTTGTCTTCACTTTCCCATTTTCAAATGTTTGGGGAGTGTGTTGTGCTATTTGGCACTTGCCTTCGAATGAATAATGGATTAATTTCACAAATCTCTTCTTCTTCTTCTTCTTCTTCTTCTTCTTCTTCTTCTTCTTCTTCTTTTACACCCTTCCTCCTCTTCACATTGAACCCCATTTGAACCCTATCCTTTAGTCAAATTGGAGTTGTTTTATGGGCAGCAACAACATCTACGGGCAGCAAACAAACAGAATAACAAAAAAAAAAAAAAATTAAAAACCCAGCTTGTCCATGTATGCAGCCACCTCAACTTAACAGGCCCCTACAATTTACCACAAATAAGGACTCCTCTGTCCTCACAAGACCTAAGGGTCAAAATGCTTGTTGGGTCGTCCTGCATGATCAATAACCCTTTAAATTTAGGGTTAATGACCAAGAAGGACGACCCAGGAAGCAAATTTCCAGTTAAGTCTTGGCTGGACAATAAAGTCCAGATTTATCAATAAGAGTGAGGCCCACATTGCTGACTCATCCAATTCCATCCTCTTTCTCACACCCCTATTCCATCCTCTTTTTCTCACTCTACAAAAACAGGGGAAGGCAGGCCCCTGCCGCTCTCTGCCCTCACTGCCACCGCCGCTCTCCTCCGCCTCCGCCTCAGCCTCAGCCTTCACCGCCACCGCCTCTCTACAAAAAAGTTGAAACGCAGCGTATGGGAGAAAGACTAAAAGTTGGAGATTGTTGACTATTGAGAAAAAGGAGTGGTGGAGCCGACAACAAAGGAAGACATAGACATACAGACAGAGATAGAGATGAGGCGGACGACGAAATCGAAGCCGCAAAGGTGCGTTCGCCGGCGAAATCAAACTGAGGGGAACTCATCGACCAAGGTAGATCTCCCCGATGGAATAAACCCCCATGGAAGTCGAAGGTTCTTCCATCGATTCTGATTTCATTTTCATCTTCATCATTTTGGTAAAACAGTTGTTGTAGAATAATGCTAATCCCAAACCGCAATTAACGAAACCAAATGATTCGGCTGAATATTTGGTAGATGAGTGGGGTTACATGTCTGAAACAGAGACCATAATGCTAATCCGAAATCACAATTTACCCACTTCATACTTGAAACTAGTACAACACTCATACTACTACAAGGAAACAAGTGTGAAAATCTAAGTGAAAATTGAAGAAACAAGTACTCCAATCATTGTTGGTTGATATGAGGTTGAGCCTCCCATGGCCAAGCCAGCTAACCATGACACATCAGTTAGCACAGCCGTTGTCGTCGTGAGATGCGGTGGCAGTGGGGCTGAGGCTGAGGCGGAGGAAAGTGGCGGTGACAGTGGCGGTGAGGGCTGAGAGTGGCAGGGGCTTGCCTTCCCCTGTTTTTGTAGAGTGAGAAAGAGGATGGAATTGGGGTGTGAGAAAGAGGATGGAATTGGGTGAGTCAGCAATGTGGGCCCCACTCTTATTGATAGATCTGGACTTTATTGTCCAGCCAAGACTTAACTGGAAATTCGCTTCCTGGGCCATCCTTCTTGATCATTAACCCTTAAATTTAAAACAAATATGACCCATATGCTAGAAAAATGATACCAATACAATTAAAAATCAGCCCAACTTATTGTTAATTTGTACCCTATATCCTTTCATATTAAAATTTAGGAATGCTAACTTACTATTCAAATTGGAATGAAATATTATTTAAATAACAGTTTTGTAAATTTATCACAATTTTGATTTTTGAGTCTTATTTTACATTTACTTATTTTAGTTGCTTTTAAAATTAGGAATGTCACTTCCTTAAATAGTAAATACCATAAATGTACGTTTATTATTCCAATTTCAATTTGGTTAAACTTTAAGGGTTACATTGTAGGCTTTTTATTCCTTTGCGCTGCTGTAGAAAAAAAAAATCCTTTAATAATAATAATAATAATAATAATAATATATAATTAATGCTAAAAACTAGGAATGTCACTTTACTATTCACATTTGAATGAAACACTATTTAAATGGCAATTTTGTAAATTTATCCAACTTTGAACATTATTTTATAATTATTTATTTTAGTTTGTTGTTCAAATTAGTAATGTCACTTCCTTAAATATTAAAAACCATGAATGCACAGTTACTACTTCAATTGTATTTTGATAATTTTGTTAAATTTTAAGGTTACATTCTAAGCTTTTTATTCCTTCGAGTTGTAGCAAAAAGAATCTTTTATTAATAAGGATTTTTGGACGCTAATATATTGAACTTTTAGGGTATTGGACAATAATACACTGAACTTTGACCTTGAACAATAATACACTGTACTTTATGGGGTGTTGGGCAGTAATACACCCAGAAAGATTCCGACGGTGGCTGACTTGGTGGTGATCCTACGTGGCAGGCAGACCACGTAGGATTGCCACCAAGTCAGCCACCAACGGAGTTGCTATAAGTGCATTATTGTCCAACACCCCCAAAAGTATATTGTATTATTGTCCAAGGTCAAAGTTCAGTGTATTATTATCCAATACCCCAAAAGTTAAATATATTAGCGTCCAAAAACCCTATTAATAATAAATAATAATATTATTAAAAACTTGGAAGGTCACTTTACTATTCAAATTGGAATGAAATACTATTCAAATGACAATTTTATAAATTTATCCAACTTTGATTTTTTTCTAAACTTGCTTATTTTAGTTTGCTTTTAAAATTAGGAATGTCACTTCCTTAAATACTAAAAACCATAAATGCATATTTACTATTCTGACTGCATTTTGGTAATTTTGTTAGACTATAAGGGTTACATTCTACGCTTTTCATTCTTTTGCGTCGTAGAAAAATGAATCCTTTATAATAATAATTCCTTTAACATTAAAAAACTCAAATGCAAAGTTACTGTTCAAATAGGAAGGATCACTGTTTCAATTGCATTCTTGTAAATATGGCAAACTTTGAGACCTAATTCTAAGCTTCTTGGTCAAAAAACCCTATCAGAAGCAGCTAACCCAGTCTTAGAGAAAGACATCGCAGAATAAGGGCCTTGAAGCAGCAAACCCAATCTGGCAGTCTCTCTCCCTTCACACCGCCCTTCTCTGTCTTCCACTCTCTTTCTCTGCCGCCGGTAAAGGTTTGTAGCCTCATGCGACAACTCTCACCACTTCACTCTCTTTTACCCTTCGAAATTGATATCAGTCAACATTGGTCAGTCTCCATCTCAATCGATTTGTCGCTTTTTTCATTCCTGTTCACGATTTCGTTCTTTATTTGTAGTAAATTTCTGTAAACGACAACTGCGGGGCTTCAAGTGAAGTTCTCCATTTACTTCCCTAGGCTCGAGAATGATTAGGGTTTTCTATACAATCGATTTTAACGAAAACCATGGTTATGGCTTTAGTTGCTGGGTGTTAGTAAATTTCTATGCCATTGATTTCGTTCCCTGTGTAAAGTAAATTTCTGGGGGCAACGCTCTGAATATGATGAACCTCGGTGTTCCCCTCAATCCAACAAAAAAACCCCACATACATATAATCCTGCAACTTTTGCATATTTCAACTTGCTAGAAATTTCAACTTTTCATCAACGATTATTGGGTAGAAATGAAAGAGATGTGGTGAAAACTGAAAAGTGATGAAGAAAATGAAAGGAAAGCTCTGGTTCCTTTGCAATTAATTGATCTTCTATGTATACTGGAAAGAAGTGGCTATATGTAATAGTTTGAAGTTGATTTCTGCTACCAATTGACTATTATAGCTGACTTGTAAATTTTTTCCCTGTTCATGGTTAGATACATGAGCTAAACATATGTGTTTTGACACTGAGGCCTCTACCACTTCTAAACCATATCTATTTTGAAGCTAAGGCCTGTTGAAAATCTGACATTTCTATCACTATTAATCATATTCGGACTGCAAACAATAGAGTGTTGTGTATGAATAATAATGTTCCACTATACATGTACATTTTAACTATCCATGGTTACAAACATTGATATTTATTGCTTTCTAGGTAATGTTAAAACTCATTGTCTCAATCTCAACCTATTTTTCTCTTTTTCTCATTCACTGATTAGCCATAAATGTTGGGATGTAATTCTTACAAATGATGTGAAGGCTCTGCAATTGTTCATGCATTTGTAATAGTATTAGTGACATGTACATTTTAACTATCCATGGTTACAAATGATATTCTGATACTGCGATTTTCTTTCAACAGGTGTGGAAACTGAGCTCGTGTGACCTATGTGAGATTGCCCACAATTCAGTGCTTCAATCGGGTTTCTCTCATGCATTCAAGGTATATGGCGTATTTTCAACATTGTTATGGTTTTGGACTTGCTTAATATCTGTTGTCTATTTTGATGGATTTTTTTATCATCTACTGAACTCTGGATGTGGGAATCACAAGTTCGCAACATTTCTCCGTTGATCTCAAATTTTGCATGGTGCCACTTGACAATATCTAAGGCTAATTGAATTGAGTAAAATATGCTCTGCAGCTGCACTGGATTGGACATCGATACTACAAAAGGGGGCCAGAAGGAAATGACATTCACAAAACAAATGTTCCTCACATCCAGGTTGAGTTCCGTCACATGGTATGTGCTTGTTTGTACGCACTACTTCTCGTTCCTTATGTCACTCTTGTTGTACTTTAAAAGTTGTCCAACTTGGCATAAATGGTTTGTCTGAGATTTAAAAATTAGGATGGGAACTAACGCGAGTAGTAAAAGAAAAAGACTTCAAATGATTTTATTGCACCTTATCTCATTTTAAGCCTATTGGCCCGAACACCTGCATGAACCTCTGTGCACATTTCTGATTGTTTAAGCAGATATGGAAGGAGGAAATGCAACAAGTGTACTTAGGAAAAACTAAAATCCCAGAGGAAGTGGAGAAGTGATGATGCTTGTTCGTATCCCAGAGGAAATCCCACATGTGAAATGGGAAGCAATTCTTACAAATGATCTCTTAAAAACGATCAGAGCCTTGTTGGGAAGCAATTCTCACATAGATCCGAACTCCTATATATTTGGTGCATTGTAGAATGGAGTCTAATTGTGGCAAGGCTCTGCAATTGAAGTCACTAATAGTAAGCTTCTACCTAAAGGTCTCATGACTTTCTACAAGGTCTCCCTCCCTCACTTTATTCCTACATTCAATGTTCTTCCTCCATCATTTACTAATAGTTATTATTTTCAAAAAGCCTAAATGTTTTGCTAAATATTGTATTTGGAATATGTCCTGATTGCAATGAATATTGAAGTGACCAAAGCTTAGCTAGAGTATACCTTACAACTCCATTCATCACATAGGGTTACCTTTGTAGCAGGTTAATATTCTATGCTGACGAATTTTTACCAGCGCTAATACATTATTATATTTTTTGAATAATATTTTTTATTATGATCATGATGGCATCAATTTTATATTATGAATTATTATATAAAATAAGATATGAACAATTAAAAATTTCAACACAAAAATATTTGTGATAGTTAAATAAAAATAGAGGAATTAATTGTATTGTATTGGTAATTAAAAAAATAGCTTATTGAGTGATTAAGAAAGGAATAAAGTCATAATTATATGTAATGTATGTGTACGACAACTAACTTCCTAATTTGGAATGACAAGAAAAATAAAATTAATAATTTTATGATGAATAAAAAGAAGTTATAAGCGATAACTGAATTCCAAAAGGGAAGAGCAATATCTTTTTTCCTCTAAAAAAAATGCATGTATATATTTAAAAGTCAAAACCCTACAATTAATGAGATGAGAGTTAAAGTTATTCTCCTACTCTTATATGTAGATGTAGATGTAGTTTTCTTTATTTAAAAATGTTTTTAAATAAAATTATAGGTACTTTGATGACTATAATGTAATTTTACTCCCCAATTTATAATTATCATTAAGATGAAAATAGATTTTTACATTTGTATTATCTACGTAATTTATTATTATATAGGAGTATAATGTAATTTTACTCCCTCAATTTTTTATTATCAATTCTTTTTATATAATTGATATGTGTTATCATTTTTTTTAATTTTATTTTAAAAGTTTTATTTTGATTTGTTAGTATTAAAACAATATTTAATGGATGCATGGGGGTAGGGGAAGGTCATGCGTGGGATTAAGGGAGAGGGATGGTTTGGGAAAAAAAAAATTAGGAAGGAAGTTAATGTCTTTATTTTTCATGAAAAGAAAAAAGAAAATGATAAATATTGCTAGAATTAAGGAGAGAAGAGTCCAAATGATTCTCCTACTATTATAGGTAGATATATATATTTTTTTTGGGACGAATGGGTCCGGAGACTAAATTAATACCGTTAGATTTCAAATTTGGAATGGAAAATTGTAAAGGTGGAACGGAATTAGTATTACAACAAACAAATTACATTTATCCCCTATCAAATGTGGAAAAAAGAAGATTTTACCCTCCAAATATAAAAAAATTCATTTTATCCTACCTGAGCTTTAACGCCTTAATAAATATCAACCATTTCCGGCAAGAAAGTATTTTGGGACAAAATTGCCCCTGCTGTTTATTGTGGTTTGGCAAAAATGTCCCTACTTTAAATTAAAGAGCCGAAAGGACTAAAATTCACTTTGAAAAACCCAATCCCAGGTTATTTGGTCGCCAGTACCACAATAAATGACAATTGATAAGTTGCACGACCGACATAAATGAATATATACGGTGGCACAAGGCAGTCGCCGGAAGCACGACCGGAGCCTCCGTTGTCCGACGAGTCAGCCAACGTCTTCCGTTTTTCGTTTCTGTCGGATTTCTCCCAATTGATAAGTTTCTTCATGAAATTACTTCGTGTTTGCAAATCAAATAGGCTCAAAGATGCTTGATTGGTCATTTGGTCTTATGGTTGGCTGATTTTTTTTGGGTTGTCTTCATTTTTATTTTAGATCTCATCAATTATGCATCTGGGTCTATATTTGATTTCAATTAGTTCAATGTGGAAATCTGGGATGCTATGAGATTAATGGGTTCCTTCTAATTTTTTTGTTTGATCCAACTACCTAGACGGGACTGCCAAAATCACCACATGCAACACTTGTATAACCAGATCTTAAGTGGTCACAAACTTCAAAGACTAATTTATGTCCATCTATTTGAGTTTTTTTTTTTTAGAGGGGAGAACTTTTATTTAGGACAACAATTTTTTGAATTGAATTCCATAAATTAAACAATCAGATCAGCAGACATAATCAGAATGGGGTTGCTCAATGAGGTGACTCATTTTCAAATCTTCTGCAACAATGGAAGGAAACAATACCTGCAAAGGAGTAAAAAAGGAGGAAGAAGACGAAAGAAGAAGGGCAGGGGATTAGATTAAATATTTTTAAATGTTAAGGGGGATTTATTTAAATGAGGGATCATTGGGAAATTCATACAAAAAATTTCCCAACTTACTCTGAAAAGGTATAATTAAATTTTTAATGCAATGGTTAGCTAGGATAACCTATATAATATTAATAGTAAAGCTTGTGGGTCCCGCAGAATGGAGAAAGGAGATTAATTGTAGAAATTCCGACCAATCAGAAAATAGATAACTATTAAATTAATTTTTGTTTTGTGCAAATCTATATAATATATATTAGGGAAATTGGATTCTAATAATACGAACTTTTGGCCATATAAGACTCAATAATATGAACTTTCGGTTATGTTCTGAATAATACCAACTTTGACCTCCTGTTGCCCCCAGTAACATGCCACTGAGTTAGGGTTATGTTGACTCGTCGGAAAGTCTAGTTGGCGATTGCGGCACATGCCTTTGCTGTTTGACATTGCTAGGTCAGCATTTCACTTTAAAAAAAATGTCACCTCAGATTATTTTTTCCCTCCAGACAATTCTTTCTCTCTCATTCTGATTTTATTTCATTAACTACCATTTTTTTCACAAAATTAACTCTCGTCACTTTTCCTTCATCACCCTCCTTCATCTTCATCGTAGCTCTTCACAGCCCAGATCTGGATTTGAAAGTTTTTTTGCTCATCTTCTGCGAATCTCTGTCCTCTAATTTCGAATTTCGAACTGATGAAGTCAGTAGGAGGTTCGAGTGGGGCGTCCTCTGGGTGGACTGCGAACCATGGACGGGTAAATTTTGAACATGGGATACCTGCTGTGCGTAAGATTTGTCGAAGGGGAGAAAATGCTGGGTTAGGCTTCTATGGATGTCCAATGTGGAAGGTAAACCCTAAAATGTGTAGTTTTTGCTAGAGATTTTCGTATATGAGGGAAGGGGGTTGAAATTAGGGTTTTTTTCGACTTTTGGTTTGGGGTTGGGTTTTTCAGAATATGAACTAACTGTTGGTTCTTGTTTCAGTCGAAGCACCTTGACTGTGGATTCTTCAAATGGGAAAAGTATTTGGTCGGTGAAGTTGAAAATGGAATAGTTCAAGGTTTGGTGGAGCAGAACAAGATGTTGAAGGAGAGGATTGAACAATTGATGTGTGAAATTGGAACTGTGGCACAGTTGAAGGAGGAGAATTTGGGGTTGAAGAAGAAACTTACAAAGGAGAAAGAGAAGAGAATGAAGGCTCGAGAAGAAATTGTCATGCTGAAGAAGAAGGCCTTTAACAGGTCTGCCATGGAGGTTTTAGGGTTAGTTTTTGAGATTTTACTGGCTGTTCCAGTTTCAAAGAGGATGTAAGAATTGGGTGGGTATAAAGTCAGGATCTGAATTTGAACTTTGTGGGGTAGTTTAGTGTGGGTAGTGTTGATTTTTGTGGATGTAATCATTTGGGTGGGTAGGTGTTGTAATTTGGTGAACAATGTATTGCAAATTGAATGAATGGATCTGTTGTATTAATTGTCATATGTGTGTTGCAAAATTGAGTTGGTTGCTGTAGTTGTCAGTAACTGAGTTGCTGTAGTTGACAATTTGTAATAGAAACAGTGTGTACATCACATCAGAGGGGAAAAAGTTCATGTTACTCAGTCACTTAAAGACAATTGGTCATATTATTGAAACTGACAAAGTTGAAAGTTGATATTATCCAGGCATTGAATAATATAAATTCATATTATTAGTGGTTCCAATTGTCGAAGTTCATGTTATTGAGACTTGCAATATTAAAACTTCATATTATTGAAACAGTCGTTATAAAAATTCATGTTAAGATTACAGACATAAACAAATGACAGAGTAAAGAAGAAACATCTGATTAGATTGACTGAATATCATCATCCAAAGTACAACAAAATATACCATGAGTTTAAAACACAAAAAGGCATCAATCAGTGCCAAAGATACAACTTGATCAACTTAATTACAGCAATATAGAGTTTTGGGGTCTGCTGCTACAAAAATGTCAAAATGGAAGCATCTCTTGAGCATTGAAAACATAAGCTTCTTCCAGGCAAAAAAGTAGGCGGTGGCATGGAGAATATTTAGGATGTTGATGCCCCACTTTGTTGACCATTCCCTTCACTTTGTGGTCCCCCACCAACAACATCACCAACCACCTAACAAATGGAAAAGTGGGGAAACATGTTTAATTTATAAACCCTAAAAATTAAAAAAATAAAAACAAAACATAAGTGTGTTGAGTAGTAATAAAAACTTACCCCTCTCCCACTGCTACAATTGAACCAATCTGAAATGTTCCCCATCATTCCTCTTCCTCTACCTCTGCCTTCAGCCCCTCCTCTACCTTGAACCCTTCCCCTACCAGTTTCAGATCCAGATCTGCCACCAGAAGAAACCCCTCTCCCACCAGATTCAGAACCCCTATAAGACCCCCTTCTTGGAACATACCCCGTGTCATCTTCAGTTTGAAACATCCTCCCAACTCCAATCACATGTTGTTGCCCTTTGCCTTTGCCTCTGCCCCTTCCTCTCCCTCTTCCCCTTCCTTGTGCAGCTCCCCTCCCAGTGCCATCACCTCTGGCAGTTGATGGTTGCTGAGCCGTCTGTGGGACCTTGAGGCCGCAATGATAGATTCTGTGGCCTTCCCCTTCCTCTCTTTTCTGGAGGTGGGATGTTTGGATCTTGGGTGTATCAGGGGTCATCTTTGTTAGGACACTTCCTTTTATTGTGACCTTGAGCATTGCAAAGTGAACAAACCATCACCCTTCCATGCCTTGTGAGCTTCCCTGGTCTTTTAGGGTCTTCAGTTGGGCCTCTTCTTCTGTTCCTCTTTGGCCTACCTGGTCCAATTTGCACTGGTGGTGGATCTAGAGGTAGCTGCACTTCTGGCCAGTGTCTCTCCCCCTCAACAGGTGGGATTCCAATATGATAAGCATCCAGATACTTAGCCTTCTTGTAGCAAGGGTCAACATAATCATTAGGATTATGTTTCAACCACACAGTACATGCTATGGCATGACAACAAGGTATGTGTACAGCGGTTTGTAAGACCTCGGTTTTGTCGTTCTCTCTCAGGGAGCGGGCGGCCTTGGTCATAGAAACTAAGTCAATGGTCGGGATGAGATTTCTAAGGTAAGGATATCAGGTTGAAGAGATCACAACGCAAGAAATAAAGCTAAGGTCGGTCAAGGAATGGAAAATGGGTTTCGAAGGCTTTTCGGAATGCAAACGGGGATGAGGAAATGGGTTTTGCAACAAGAGAGTAACGAGAAGGGGAAATCAAATGGTAACTCCGTTAGAAAATACCCACCGGGCTTCCTCTTTCAAGGATAGTCCGGATTAACTTCCCCAAAGTCCATCGACAGACTCGGGGGAGTTCAAGGAACGGAATTTCCTAGTTAGTTTCTATTCGCTTTCGCGAACTAGAATACTAGCTATCCTAATTCCTACCTTCCAACAAGCGGTGGATGTATTCGGGATGCTTTTGCACCCAAATACATCCCACTTGAGGGAAGGATAGGATTAGGAAGTTGATTTCTCAACTAATTGCTCACTAATATTGCTAACCCAAACCTAATCACCCATTCACACCCTTAATTACCCCCTAACCCATAGGGTTTCTAGCCACTAATCATGATAAAAACTAAGCTAACAACATCCAACCCAAACCTAAACATGATTTCTAACATCAAACAACCATAAACAAGCAAGAACAATGAAATAGCAAGCAAAGCAATCAAGAACAAGCAAAGTAATTAGCAAAGTAATTAATAAAGGCGTTAAGGGAAGAGAAAACTTATCAAAGTGCTGTAGATGAATAAAGGAAAGCAATAAAAAGATGATCCAATAATCTTTCAATTGTTTGGATACCCAAATCTTCAATAATAAACACAAATCTCCAAAACCCTAGATTAATCTCTCACTAATCTCCCTCTAAAAACCACTAATTACAAGCTGAAAATAATATCTAAGTCTAACCCCAGATAGATCCCCTAAGAAAACGTGAAAGAGATATATATATATGCAAGTGAAAATTGGTTGGCAAAACGCAGCACTTCAGGCCGAAAACACGCGCAGAACATAGGGGGACCGTGGTCACGGTCTAGGAGACCGTGGCCACGGTCATGTATTATCGGCCCGAAAAAGGTCGGGCGATTTCGAGCTTCGAGAGACCGTGGGTACGGTCTGGGAGACCGTGGGCACGGTCTCACTCGGGATCAGGAGGTCGCGGGCGCGACCCATATGGTAGCGGGCGCTACCGTCTTCAGCTGACGATTCAAGGTCGACTTTGAGCACAACAGCAGGGGGGTAGCGGGCGCTACACCAAGGGTAGCGGGCGCTACCATAGTGGTAGCGGGTGCTACGCCAAGGGTAGCGGGCGCTACCTTCCTCAGATGACAATCCATGGCTGACTTTGAGCACAGGTAGCGGGTGCTACCTCTCTGGTGGCAGGCGCTACCCCCTATGGTAGCGGGTGCTACGCTCAGAGTGGCGGGGGCTACCCTACTCTTTTCGTCCCTTTGTTTCTTCCTTCTTTCCAAGGCATGTAACACCCATTTCGAGGGTCGTAGCGGGTGTTACCTCACTAATTGGCACCAAAGGTTGGGAGTGTGGTCCCGGGTTGACTCCGCCTCGGTTTCCGGTCCGGCTCGGCTCGTGAAATCACCAAGAATGCTATAAAAAGGCCCGTTTTGCTACGTTTTCGGTGAAAGCTCCAAAATCTACAAAATAACCAAAAAAACGCATTAAAAACTATGAAATTAAACCACGAAACGAGTTAAAAGCCTAAGGATTTAGGCGGTATTTAGACACAGAATTGGGTCTAAACAGTATGCCAATCAGATCCCATTCTCTACAAGTGCAACTTCTTTTGACCATGTCAACCTTACACTTGTCCATATTCAAGTTCACTTCAAAGTGGTTGTTCAATGCTGGGTGAACATATGCACTCCTTGCTCTAAGCTTAGCTTTCTCTAATTTAGTCCTAATCCTGGGGCAGATATCATACTCAGAATCCTCCATGATTTTCTTCTTATTTACAACCCTCTCCATAAGTGATGCTCTTATCTCCTCCAGCATGTAGATGCAGTGTTTAGCTTTAGCTTGGACAATGTAAGCGTTGAAAGTTTCTGCCATGTTGTTACATACAACATCACACTTGCTATCTGTCTTGAAGAAAGCCCTACAAAATTGGCTAGGATTCTCAGCAAGGAAATCAGCAGCTGCCTGTTGGTCCTCTTCCTTAAGAGCTTCAACTGCATACTTGTAGTCTGCTTCATTGTATGCCTTCACACAGTTCCAAAACAGTAACTTCAATTCTTCACCCTTATGATTTTTCTTCCAGTTGGCATACTTGTGCCTGGCACAACGCCTATGCTCAACATTAGGGAACACCTTTGGAACTGCATACATATAGACTGCAAACCATGACATTTGTTTCAGTCAGTATATAGCTAGAAATGAAGTAAATATTATTCAAACTACCAAAAAGTTAAGTTCGTATTATTGAAAGTGACGTTTTAAAAAGTTCATATTATTGTAAATGACATAAGTGAAAGTTTATATTTTTCTGCACTACTATCATATATTAAAATTCATATTATTCATACTGACAAAAACAAACTTCATATTAATCATAATGACAAAAAAGACAAAAAGTTGAATATTTGAATGACAGAAACTAACCCTGTGCTCATCAGAAATGACCACCCAACCAGAGCCATCAGATCCACCTAGGCTAGCTTGCAAGTTCAACAGGAACCATTCCCAACTGTCATTGTTCTCCCCTTCTGTTATAGCCCACGCTATGGGAAACATTTGATTGTTTCCATCCATTCCTATGGCAGCCAACAGACACCCACCAAGGAATGTTTTCAGGAAGCACCATCGATGCAAATAATAGGTTTGCATCCCTTCAAAAACCCTTCCTTCATCCCATGAAAACAGATGAATAACCTATGGAACTCAGGAACATCACTTTCACTATCTGGGTTAGTACATAACTTTATTGTGTTGTTTGGTGCAGCAGCCTTGAGTACTTCCAAATAACTCCCAATCTTGCAGTAGTGGGACTTCATTGAACCATGCAACATCTTGTGAGCTCTTTTTTCACATCATAACAGAACCACCTTGCAATGTCCAACCCAAAGTCCTGCATGACTTGGGCTTTCAATTCTTTTGAAGGCCAATGAGGCCTTTCCTTAAACCTTGCAAGATAGTGTTGTGCTACCCACGGGGCTTTCAACTGACAGTTCTTTGTTATGCTCCTAGTGCAAGCATGGTGGTTATTAGCAGATCTCACCACAAAAGTCTTCATCCTCTTATCCCATGAAGCATATACCTTGAAATTGCAGCTAGGTTGGCACACAGCCCCATACTTCCCAACCTTGCTATCGGACACACCAATTTTGACACTATAACCTCCATACAAACCATACCTTACTACTGCTTCTTTGAATCTTTTTGCTGTCCCAAAAGTCATACCAACTTGCCACTCAAAATTCTTGAATTCAATCTGTTCATCAACCTTACATCTCTTGGTCCTTTTCCTCAGCATCCTTGGAACATCCTCTCCACTTTCTCCATATGTCTCCATCTCAGCCTCAGAGTCATCATAGTCACTAACACAGTCATGAGGATGTTCCATTGTGTCTATCCCTACACTTCCATCATTTTTCAACACCTCCTCGCTCTTTTTCTTCTTATACTCAGCCTCCTTCTCCTTGGCAGTCCTATATTTATCGTCTGAGGTATCAACTTCTTCATTTACTGAGTTTTCACCCTCAACATCATCATCACTTAATTCTTCATCATCATCCCCACCCCCATCATCATCATCCATATCCAATCTCCTTCTTGTCTTCCTACCACCTAATTTAATGTCATTGACAGTCACATCATCATCATCTGATTCATCAAGATCCTTTCTTCCCAACACCCAAGTCTCATCTTCAGGATCACTACTGGAATCATCATAGAAGACAACCTTCTCCTTGCCTTTATCAACCTTTTGTGAAGCCCTTCTACCAACTGGAATGTCATTCACAGGGTCCTCAACATTCTGTCCCAAATCATGGTCATCAGCAAAGCCATCATCATGGGTAGAGGGTTCAATGACTGGCTCAGCAACTTCAGAATGTTGGAAGGATGTTTGACTGATAGGGTCATCATCAACATGGTCAGGCTGGTTAGAAGGTTCAATGATAGGGTCCTCAACAATGTGGTCAGGCTTATTGGAAGAAGGTTCAATGATAGGGTCCTCAACAATGTGGTCAGGCTTATTGGAGGGTTGAATGATTGGGTCATCAACTTGGGATTGTTGGGTGGTTGTTACATTGAAAGGGTCATCCACTTGGGATTGTTGGGTGGTTGGTTCATTGAAAGGGTCATCCACTTGGGAAGATGGTTGGGTGTTGGGTTGCATCTCAGTGTCATCTACTTGGGAATATGCCTTGGTGGTGGGTTGCTGACAGGGTCGCAAGCGCACGGTGTACGTAGTAGCACGTCAAGGTCGATCCCATAGGGACTCAATTAGCAGCACAGAAAACTAATCTCTATCTCGATTGCTAAGCTAATCAGGTTTTGGTTTTGGAAGACTTTAAAAAAAATAATTAAAACTAATAAAGCAGGAAAAAGAAAATCAATCAAAAATTATATCAAGAGAGAAAGACTTCTAGGGAGATGCTAACCTAACAACGAGTTCGATTACTAAAACCTAGCCTGCACGATCATACATTCAAGAATGAATCAAGAATCGATAACCTCTTAATTCTATCGCCCTTTCGATGCTAAATAGAATTATTCTAAACAACCTAATCAACAACTTTCGTCTGCCTTTTAGGTTAAACATAATTGAAGGTCTTAAAAGTCAGGTTATCTAATGATTCCCTAGTTTACTACTCCTTTTTCAACTTTCATAAGCCTAGGTAGACAGGTTGGTAGTCGATTACCTAATTCACCTTTCAAGATTCTCGAGTTAATCTCAAACTTACAAATATTCAAGGCCTTAAGAATACTCATAAACATGGAAAACACAACCTTCTATTGATTCTAATCAAGAATTCATGCACAAACTAATAACAAACAATCAAACTACATTGTTTTGGGTTGCAAAACCCTAGAATTCAAGAAATCTACTCGCTCATATTCAATGAAAACACAAAACAAGTTCCAAACATCATAATCGAATCTCAAAACTAAGAAGGAAATCAAAAAGAAAGAATAGAATTGCGAAGAGTACAACCCGTCGAGCCTTTCGATCCCGGGGTAGAACCTTCTCCGCGAACATCGCTCCTTTCCTTTGCGAATCTTGATCTTGGTTTCTCCTGAATCGATTCGGTCTTGAATCTAGATGGTAGGGAAGAGGAGTAGAATGGAAGTATTAAGGCTCTCTTTTCTCTTCTTGACGGCCAAAGAACGAAGGAAAACTGATAGATAATGAATGAATCTCGAAAAATCGTCGCTTCCTCCCTTTTCTACTCGTGAAAATAACCGACCTGCATAGGCAGTTCGCCTCGGTCCGTGCAGTCCGTACAGTCCGTATACCACGGACCGTGGTGATCACCACGGGCTTCCCGAGGTTGCCACTGTCCCGCTTCTTTCTTCTTTCCTTCGCCAAAATGAGCTGGGCAAGTCCACCACGGACCGTGGCCACCACCACTGCCGCCAAGGTTGTCTTGCCGCTATTCCTTTCCGTCCCAAATTTGTATCACGGTTTGGGTTTGACATGTAGAGGTCCGTGGTATATTCATTCTTGCCTGAAGTTGAGAGAAAGTTGGTGTTTTGGCCTCAAAACCTAAAAATTCACATCAAAAAGAACAACACCAAGTGTAGTAGGGAAATTGGAATAAAAATCAAGGTTCACATATAAAATTATCCCTATTCACTATTGAAAACCCCCAAAAACATAGTCATGAAACGCAGTTATCAAATCCCCCCATGCTTACTCCTTGCTTATCCCCAAGCAAGTACAAGACTCAAAACAAGATGAAAAGACTTGAAAAGGAAAAGAAATCTACTCACACCTCCTCTAATAAAAAGGGCATACTAGAAAGCCAAAACAAGCATACACAAAGAGACTCCCTAGCGAGATTAAGAATCAAATTGAAACAAAAATTGTTGTTCGAAATAGAATCACCAGCCAGGAAGCAACACAACTAGTCTATCACAACTCAAATGTAATCAAAATTCATTCACATGTTTGGCGAACTAGTTGGGATCGGTAGGACCTCACTTTAGGGTATGTAAATCACTCCCCTCGTGTGTTTTAAATAGATATGACGGTTCACTCAAAACCTTCAACCAATGTAAACAACCTGCCATAAGCTTGACAAGACTCTCAATTCCCTACCGCTATAAACAATATGCATAAATGTTAATCATGAGGACTTTTCAAGGGTTATAATGGGGCTTAGGTGTAGGGTAAGGAGGGAATTCATTTGGGTAATGTGGAGCTAAGAGCCAAGGTTATAAAGAGCAACATTCCCATAACATAAAACTCAACACCTCTTACTTCACACCGCAATGAAGCATAAATATCTTCCCCATCGAAGCAAAATAACGGAAGAGTCAATATAAACAAGAAAACCACCATGCTATTCACCTTATTCCTTAAAACTTCTCTTTTTTTTGTACTTTTCATTCTTTTTTTTTTTTTACTTTGTGGTGAATAGCATAGATAAATATAGAAATGACTCATTTCCCATCGAACCAATTTCAACCTCAAATGAAAAGAGGGGATAAATAACGATTATGAACAATGTTTCCCTCATCAAGTAAACCAACCAACGAAGTCACCAACAATTAGACTACAAAACTGCCCCCCCAACTGAATTGTTGCTCCACTAACTTGGCTAAAAGGTGAGGAATTAAAAACAGGCCAAGGGCACGCAATAGGGTAAAGAACAAGACAGGAAAAATGGTTAGTAAAGGGCTAGCAAAAAGGGGTCATATTGTTAGGTGACTTTTTTGGCTATGTGGCTTCAAAATGGGCTTCAATCATATTAACATAATGCACAAGTCAAATGCAGTTTCAAAGAGAATCAAGTCAAGTTCTACAGATGCAAACATGGTAAGGTCACACTCAAAAGGAAACGAGACTATAAAAATGATAGTCTTTTAGGCTCAAGAAGTCTCACGGGTTAACTTACCACAATCACAAGCAACTAGTTCCTTTGATGTACCAAACATAAGAACTTTACTATCATACACATGAATTGATCAAGACTAGATGAATTACAAACAAGACAAGCAACCTAAGTCAAACAAACAACAAAGTCTCTTTCATCATCCACATCAAGCCAAAAATCCCATGAGTATACACTTGCAATGATAATCCAAACACACACCTCTTAAAGGCGAAAGACTATCCTAATTTTTTTTCTTTTTTTTAGCAAGAAAGCAAGAAAACTACTCCTATATGCAACCTAGATGCAAATTCAATGCCTAACAAACATAAAAATAAACTAACAAATATGCAACTATAAACGTCAGTCTCACTCTAGCACATGATTTTAAGACAATCAACCCAAACCCCCCCATGCTTGGACAAAGCAGCGTCCGTAATGCATTTCGAGTAAGGGTAACATGCACAAGAAGGAAACGACATAATGCATCACACTCTAAAAAAAATGAAGAAAATTAAAGGAACGAAATAAATCCTAATAAAGCAATTAAACGCTTGGGTTGCCTCCCAAGAAGCGCTAGTTTAACGTCTTAAGCTAGACGAAACTTACCTCAGATGCAGTCAAAGCCCTTAGAAGCTTGTCAAATTCCGCAGCATGCGGTTCACAAGCCTGCGTATAAGAGAGCAACAAAATACTCATGGCAAAGAAAGTTAGTTGCACTCTCTCAAATAAGTCAAAAGTACTAGAAAAATCAAAAGAATCAAAATAAGTTGTCCACATGATTTTTCTAGCTAAGTCCTCTAGGCATTCACAATATGGATCAAGATAGGGATGGAACCCTTCTAAAGTGCCTAAGGACAAGTCAAGAACATTGTTGGTCCCCTCAATCACAGTCACATCACAAGAGTTAACCACACATTCCACATCAGCATGAACATCAATGGTCTTTTCACAAGGAATGGGCTCCTCAAGGTTCTTAGGGGCAAAGGAAGGTGGTGAACAAGGTGTAGAAACATGGAGTATATCAACAGATTCCTCGCTTGAAGGACCCAATCCACCCACAAACCCCTCACAAGACTCCTCATCAATAGCATCAATTAACTCATGACAAACATCATCATCATACCTAGCATCAAACCCATGGGAATCACTCACCTCGAACCCCGTCGACTGAGAAAAAGGTAAGGATGCATTATGAAAAGCAAAGACACCATCAGTAGTGTCTCTAGGTAAGCTAGGATGAGAAGGAGCAACAGTTGGCAAAGATGACTTAGAAGGGTCAACTATTTCATCTATTTTTTCTAGACAAGCTTCAACCTTATCTTGTTGCTCTTGCATTGCCCTCATCAAAAAATCAAGTTTGGCTAAAACAGGGCATGCAGATTCATCATGGTCAAAAGAATTACACAAACGACAATGAGGCAAACAATGGGGTTGAGTACATAATCTAGCATGAGATGCACAAAGATTGGGGAAAGAGGATGCACCATAATAATTTTCAAAATCACGAGTATCACGTGCAAGCCACTCAAGCAAACTCCAAGCTTCATCAACAGTTTGAGTATCATAGAAACCAAAATACTCTAATAGAGTACGTGTCTCACTATTCACCCCCAAAGCAACAATGTCAAGAACATCTGATTTCCCAGGCACAATACCACATGGAACAGGACATGCAAGTAATCTCTCAAAATAGTGCCAAATTAATTCCTGCTCAAATTGGGGAAAATCAAGAATTGCCATTTTTTTTTGTATTTTTTTTGAAAGAAAGAAAAAAAAAATCAAAGATAAAAAGAAAAGAAAAAGAAAGAAAAAGAAAACAGGCTAGTCAACCTAAGAGAATTCGTTTCTGATCGCTAGGGACGAGTCCGACAGCAGTGCCAAAAACTTAGCGGGCATGGCGCACGGTGTACGTAGTAGCACGTCAAGGTCGATCCCACAGGGACTCAATTAGCAGCACAGAAAACTAATCTCTATCTCGATTGCTAAGCTAATCAGGTTTTGGTTTTGGAAGACTTTAAAAAAAATAATTAAAACTAATAAAGCAGGAAAAAGAAAATCAATCAAAAATTATATCAAGAGAGAAAGACTTCTAGGGAGATGCTAACCTAACAACGAGTTCGATTACTAAAACCTAGCCTGCACAATCATACATTCAAGAATGAATCAAGAATCGATTTCGATGCTAAATAGAATTATTCTAAACAACCTAATCAACAACTTTCGTCTGCCTTTTAGGTTAAACATAATTGAAGGTCTTAAAAGTCAGGTTATCTAATGATTCCCTAGTTTACTACTCCTTTTTCAACTTTCATAAGCCTAGGTAGACAGGTTGGTAGTCAGATTACCCTAATTCACCTTTCAGTACTTCTCAGGTTAATCTCAAACTTACAAATATTCAAGTCCTTAAGAATACTCATAAACATGGAAAACACAACCTTCTATTGATTCTAATCAAGAATTCATGCACAAACTAATAACAAACAATCAAACTACATTGTTTTGGGTTGCAAAACCCTAGAATTCAAGAAATCTACTCGCTCATATTCAATGAAAACACAAAATAAGTTCCAAACATCATAATCGAATCTCAAAACTAAGAAGGAAATCAAAAAGAAAGAATAGAATTGCGAAGAATACAACCCGTCGAGCCTTTCGATCCCGGGGTAGAACCTTCTCCGCGAACATCGCTCCTTTCCTTTGCGAATCTTGATCTTGGTTTCTCCTGAATCGATTCGGTCTTGAATCTAGATGGTAGGGAAGAGGAGTAGAATGGAAGTATTAAGGCTCTCTTTTCTCTTCTTGACGGCCAAAGAACGAAGGAAAACTGATAGATAATGAATGAATCTCGAAAAATCGTCGCTTCCTCCCTTTTCTACTCGTGAAAATAACCGACCTGCATAGGCAGTTCGCCTCGATCGTCTGATCCGTCTGATCAGTATACCACGGACCGTGGTGATCACCACGGGCTGCCCGAGGTTGCCACTGTCCCGCTTCTTTCTTCTTTCCTTCACCAAAATGAGTGCAAGTCCACTTGGACCGTGGCCACCACCACTGCCCAAGGTTATACGCGGCTATTCCTTGCTCCTTTCCGTCCCAAATTTGTATTACGGTTTGGGTTTGACATGTAGAGGTCCGTGGTATATTCATTCTTGCCAGAAGTTGAGAGAAAGTTGGTGTTTTGGCCTCAAAACCTAAAAATTCACATCAAAAACAACAACACCAAGTGTAGTAGGGAAATTGGAACAAAAATCAAGGTTCACACACAAAATTATCCCTAATTCACTATTGAAAGCCCCCAAAAACATAGTCATGAAACGCAGTTATCAGTTGCTCAACAAAGGAATCATCCACATTGGCAGTGTTGTTTTTGGACTTCACCATCCTAAATGGGGATTTGGGAATCACAGATTTCACTCTCTTTCCCCCACGAAGGCTTAGGCTAGTAGGCAACTGTGATTTTTTGGGAGTCTTTGATGCCCCTCTTTTAAACCTCTTCCCTAATTTTCCAGAAGGTGTGACGGGGGGGTCCCAAATACCCAGCTATTATATCATCTAATATAGCCTCATCCACTGTGTGCACAACATACAAAGTTATCTCCCCATATGTCATTGCACAATTTAATATATCAATGCTCTCAAAGTGTGTGAAACACCTCCTCAATGAGGACTTCAGGTCCAACCCAGGTATGGAATAGTCCACATTCTCTACATTAGTGTACGCTTCATCCTTAACAAGCCCTACTATCTCCAAATAACAGAGTTTATCCACATCATATGCCCCATATCTCACCATGTCACCCTCATATCTATATTTTGGGTCTTCCACAAACTTACCCCCGTAGTAAATGGTCAAATTCACCAAATCAAAAGACATTGTTCTGCATGTCACAAAAAAACAAGAGTAAATACCATTTTGTTCAAATTTAAACCCCCAAAAACGTATTGTGAAGGAACCCTAACTTTAAAGTATAAAATTTCCACCCAGATTCCCTCCACAGTAACCCTAATCTTTAAAAAACAAAATTTTTCTGCAAAAAACAGAGAATCTTTTACCCTATCAAAGTTAGGGTTTTGTCGACATTTTCATCATTGCAAGGAAGAAAAACTAACATCTGCCTCTGTTGCACAGTGTCGATCGAAATGATGGCCACCCACGACATCACTTGATGCCGATTGTTGTAGATTTGCAAGCAAATTTTCACTAAACCCTTCCCCAAACCCAGTTCACTTCGTCGCAGGTTAGAGAGAGAGTAAAGGATGAAGATGATGAATGTTATAGTAGGAGTTGAGGGGACTTTTTTTCAAAACAAAAAATTACAAAAAAACCTAACGTACAGTTGAAGTGGGAATTGTCTGGAGGGAAAAAATAATCTGAGGTGGCATTTTTTCTAAGTGAAATGATGACCTAGCAATGTCAAACAGCAAGGGCACATGCCGCAACCGCCAACTAGACTTTCCGACGAGTCAACATAACCCTAACTCGGTGGCATGTTACTGGAGGCAACAGGGGGTCAAAGTTGGTATTATTCAGAACCTAACCGAAAGTTCATATTATTAAGTCTTATATGGCCAAAAGTTCGTATTATTATAATCCAATTTCCCGAGAAAGAATTGTCTGGAGGGAAAAAATAATCTGAGGTGGCATTTTTTCTAAGTGAAATGATGACCTAGCAATGTCAAACAGCAAGGGCACGTGCCGCAACCGCAAACTAGACTTTCCGACGAGTCAACATAACCCTAACTCGGTGGCATGTTACTGGGGGCAACAAGGGGTCAAAGGTTGTATTATTCAAAACCTAACCGAAAGTTCATATTATTAAGTCTTATATGGCCAAAAGTTCATATTATTAGAATCCAATTTTCCTATATATTAATAATAAAGTTTGTGGGTCCCACAGAATGGAGAAAGAAGATTAATTGTAGAGATTCCGATCAATCAGAAAGTAGATTAATATTAAATTAAATTTTGTTTTGTGTAAATATCATTAATTATTTTTATATTATCTAATAATAATAAAAATAATAATAATAATAATCTATATATTATAATAGAAATTATTGTGGGTCCCACGAAATAAAGCCACGAGAGCGTTTCACGGAGTCTAGACCAATCACAGCGTAGTAAATTGTATTTTATTTTCAATTTCTTTCCATATTTTATTTACAATTAAAGAAATTAAAAAATATGTCCTTTATCCACGTCTATTTGACAGCAGTTACATTCAAAACGAGTCATACTAAGTCTCAAACAGTAGTGTTCAATTTTAATTTAAATTGTATTTTATTGTCTATTTCTTTGTAGATTTTATTTACAATTAAAGAAATTAAAAAATCTATATAATATTAATAGTAAAGTTTGTAGACCTCGCAGAATGGAAAAAGGAGATTGATTGTAGAGATTCAGACCAATCAGAAAGCAGATAAATACTAAATTAAATTATTTTGGTGCAAATATTAGTAATTATTTTGGTGTTATCTATAATAATAATAATAATAATAATAATAACAATAATAATAATAATAATAATAATAATAATAATAATAATAATAATAAGGGATATTCCAAATGGTAGGCACAAACTATAGCCTATTCAAATGGTGAACCTCTTTTTAAAATATTCCAGATGGTAGACTTAAAAATAAAAATATTCCAAACTGTAAGCATATGAGTAAACACCGTTAGCAATTTCCACAAAAAAAAAAAAGGTTTTGGTTTGAAACTTAAACAGTCAAACCCTGTAATTGATGGCGGTGGCTTGATGGCTCATGAAAGTCTCCTTCCTCTGTCCACTCTCATTCTCATCCCGTCACCACCCCCGCTTCCGCTTCTCCGAAATGAAACGCATAGACCTCGACACTTTAACTATCTTTAGGCTCCATAGATTTGGAAGTTCAACCTTGATCAAGTTTCCACCATCCCTATGTAGGTCTCCTTCAGCAACACTAAATACACACTCCAACACTAGGCATTCTTCAATTTCAAGCCAACCGAGTTTTGGGATCCTTGGGCAACAGAAATGGGAAGTCCAATATTCTTCAACTTGTCACATCTCGGATCGAGAAGCCATCCGTGCTATTCGCCTCCGATCGGGAAAAAGGGTGCTGATGAACTTCACCATATTGAAATTTATACCCAATTTACAACCCCAGTTTTTGACAATTCACACCCTAAAATTTTAAACCCTAAAAAATTCACATGCTCATAGCTGTGCCAGGGAGGTCGACTGCAGCCGAGCGACCACCGCCGGCGAGATTCTGATGGGGGGAGGCCACCGCCACTGCCACCAAGCCACCGCAGGGACAACTGTTAGAATTCTGATAGGAGGAGGCAACCGCAGGGACGTCGACTGCAGCAACTGGGTTTGAGTTTCAAACCAAAACCATTTTTTTTCTTTTGAAATTGTTAACGACTGTTTACTTATAAGCTTACGGTTTGGAATATTTTTGTTATTAAGTCTACCATTTAAAATATTTTAAAAAGGGGTTCACCATTTGGAATAGGCCATAATTGGTGCCTACCATTTGGAATTTCCCTAATAATAATATATCTATATATCTCAATATCAATATAATATTAATAGTAAACTTTGTGGGTCCCACATAATGGAGAAAAAATACTAAATTAAATTATTTTGGTGCAAATATCAGTAATTATTTAAGTGTTATCCATAATAATGATGATGATGATGATGATGATAATAATCTATATACTTATAATGACAATCTATGTGGGGCCCAGCAAATACTGCAACGAGAGCGTTTCAAGGAGTTTCAGCCAATCATAATTAAGAAAAATATAATTTTTAGAATTTTTTTTAATAATTTCAGAAAACCATAATAATAATCGATGAAAATCAAAACTTAGGTTGCATTGGACTCTGACCCCATTTTCAATAATTTTTTATTTTATTTTGAACCGGATTTTATTTGAAACCTTGGCTGCTTTGGACTCTGACCCCATTTACAACTGTTACATAACTGTTTTGGATTTAATTTTATTTTAGAATTTAAAAAAAAACTTTTACGATTCCCATATGGCTTTGGAGTTTGATCAAGTTTACAATTGTTAAAATATCCGGCGCAACTGCAGCTAGGTTACGTTCATTACTTTTTTCAAAACATATAAATACAATACTTTCACATACCAGCCAGAATCACAATTGATCTTCGCCGTATTCGTCTCAATTGATTATTGACATTCCCAATTCATACTCTCATTAAGGTAAGTTTCAAGTCATTATTATATAGATATTCAAACTTATTGGGTTCTACATTGATTACATTCATTGTAATTGATATATTCAGAAACTACTTTGAATTCTGCAGATTCAATTCACATCACCATTCTTGATATAATCTATATACTAGTGTTTGTACCCGTGCGATGCACGGGTTTAATTTGTTTTATTGGTTGGTTTAGTATTGACTTTGGTAGCGGTGGAGGCAATATTGTGTAAAAAGTTTCCCTTATTCTTTCTTGTCATGCACATGTTCAAAATATTCAACAAACTAAAATTGTTCTATAATAAATCTTTCCATAATATATGTCATATAAAATTGCAAACAATTACAATATAGTATCTTTCTTGTAATTGTCATTCCTATTTTGTTGCATTATTCTTGTTGTCCATTGTTGTTGCTCCCCTCATAAATATTGTTGTCTTTCCTGCAGATGAGAGAACATTACCTTTTGTCTTGAATAGGAATTACGCTGGTGCAGTATTGCAGAACTTGCAGATAGTTCAACAATGATTATGCGTTCTCCTGAAAGTCAAATTGTAATATGAAGTAAAATTGTAATCTGAAAAGTTAAATGTTGTGAAATTAGTAGTATCTATAACTATTTATACCGTTAATTGTAAAGTATTTACCTTAAGTGTGATTAGTAGGAACTGTAATTAAAATATGTCCAAAGTGTGAGTAATATATAATTTGAGGTTTTAGCAGTCACAAAAGAGGTGAATGAATTTTGAAATTTAATATTAATAATTATTAATAATGATTTAGCCGTTTTTAAATTTTGAAATGGCAAAGTAATTAATATTAAATATTTAGTAATTATTAATATTGATTTATGCGTTTTGGCTTTTGAAATGTCGAAGTAATTATCAGCTTTGATTTATGTGTTTTGGCTTTTGAAATGTTGAAGTAATTATCAGTTTTGTTTGTTGCGGGAATTAAAATATGGCAGTTTCTATGTTTATGTAGTGATATTGGACTGTAGCTCTGACAGTGTAATGGTGTGGGCACTGTTCTCTTAGAAAGGCTGTTTTTTTTTTTTTTTTTGCAAATAAGATAGAAAGGTTGTTCTCTTCGAAAGGTGTTTTTTTTGTAACTGACAACATTTATGGTTCTGTAATGTGGATAATAAAGTGGAAATTGGGTACAGGTGATTTAAATTAGTGGAATTTTTTAATAAAATATGAAATATGTGTGGCTTTCTATGATTGACACGTGTCATTTGCTCATTATCTTTGTTTTGTTTTAATAGTATTAATAGATAATAGATTATAATAAAAATCATTGTGGGTCCAACTAAATAGAGCCACAGGAGTGACTGTAGGGAAATTGATCGATCACAACATAGAAAATTATATATTTTTTTCTATTTTCTATTTGTTTTTAATTTTCATTCGGATTTTATTTTAAAATTAAAAAACAGAAAAGATCACTAATCCTTAACTCCTTTGGACTCTAAATTAAATTATTTTGGTGCAAATAATATTAATTATTTTGGTGTTGCCAAGAATAATAATAATAATAATAATAATAATCTATATATTATAATAGAATTCATTGTGGGTCCCACGAAATAGAGCCACGGGAGTGACTGTAGGGGAATTGGCCAATCACAACGTATAAAATTATTATTTGTTTCTATTTTCAATTTTTTTTATTTTCAATCCGGATTTTATTTTAAAATTAAAAAAAAAAACAGAAAGTATCACTAATCCTTAACTGCTTCGGATTCTGACTTAAATTATGTTGGTGCAAATAACAGTAATTATTTTGGTGTTGCCTATAATAATAATAATTTATAATAATAATAATAATAATAATAACAATAACAATAACAATAATAATAATAATAATAATAATCTATATAATATTAATAGTAAAGTTTTTGGGTCTCGCTGAATAGAGAAAGAAGATTAATTGTAGGGATTTCAACCAATCAGAAGATAGATAAATACTGAATTCAATTATTTTGGTCCAAATATCAGTAATTATTTTGGAATAATAATAATAATAATAATAATAAATTATTATTATTATTATTATTATTATTATTATATGGTACACCATGTAATACCTACTTATGTCTACCAAAGTGTTAAAATTTTCTTAATAAATTTATCAATAATTATTATAAAATTCAATGTAAATTTGTCAATGTTATTTTAAAATTCATCGATATTTTTACTTAAACTCCTGACCTACGTCCACCATATATTTCGTTTTTTTTCTTCAAATCAAATACTGCTTCCTATTCTATCTCTATCACTTTTTTTTCTCTCTCTCTCTCTCTGAACTCCACCCTAATTTCAATCTTGCTTCCCTTTCTCTATCTCTGTCTTTCTCTCTCTCAAGCTAAGAGCAGTATGCATATAATTCTCTCTGATTTTAGCAAATTACTATTCGAGATTTGACACTTTCAGGGTTTTTTGAATGTCGGCGCTTCCGAAACTTATCCACAAACCAATTAAGAGCAGTAGCATATAGAACTGTATATATAACATTGCAACCAAATTTCTGTATACAGGAGAGATATTGCTTGCCTTTGTTTTTATTTTCTTGCTGGAGGAATTTTCAGGCTTGGAGAATATACCTTAGATATTGATGCTACCTAATATTTGTTGCTCTTTGTTTCATCAGATTGAATAATTGTGTACCCGTAAAATATTTGTTCGTTGTGATTATTCTTTGAACTGTTTAACATACAATTACAGCAAGACGATGCATATCTCTCAAATTATATTCCATTTAGTCTTTAGGGTTGGGTTGATTGATTGATATTTTTCCAATAATTTGTGAGGTTTTATGTGATGCATTGTTATACAAGGTGTTGGTCACCTATATAGTCATACAAAGATATGCCTGTGTAAGAGTGAAATGTCGTTTTGCCATCATATCTAAATCTTAATTCTTTTGTCTTAGTTTATATTTGGACAAGTTACGTTGTAAATAATATTTCTATTAATGATATGTTAATATGAATCCGAACAGATTCTCCTGGTTTACTTTGTAAATAATATTTCTATTAATGATATGTTAATGTGTATGGACAGTTACTTATGTGATGCATTGTTAATGATTGTTACATTCGACCACTCCATTTCTTGCTCGGGCAAGATTTTGGAGTATGGATTTTTATCATTCCAAGTCACTTCTTTTTTTTTTTTTACTTAGATTGAGAATGTTTAGTAATATATTTATTCTTTTAAAACAAAAATAACATATTTATTTTATTTATTTTATACTATTTAAAATTTTAAATATCTCGTACATCGCACGGGTTAAGGACTAGTAAATATAAATATTGGAGTTCAGGCAGGATAAAAACAATTTCTCATACTTGGGGGTAAATCCTCTTTATCCAATAAATGATGGGGGGCTAAATATAATTTGTTCGTATTACGACAGCTAAGGGCAGATTTTTGTGAGAAATTAATATGGGTTCTCAAACATTTTCTCAAAAGAAATATGGGTTCTCAAACATAAACTCAATTTCATTTAAATCTTAAAACTTCATCTCACTCTTGAGTTTCATTCCTGACGAGTTCTTAACTGCTCATGCCATCAAATTTTTTATTTTTTGTCAGAAATACCACTCTACTTATTTTTTTACTAGCTGTACCATTATATGTAAATACTTCTGTCAAAAGTACCACTCCTTCCAAAATGACCTACTATCTACTAAAAACGTTATATAAGCTTGTAGAGAGAGAGAGGAGAGAGAGAGAGATGGCTCCTACACCACTAAAATTCCATCTCAAATTAGCAAAATTAAATTACCTGAAAGATGGAATCTCAAAATCTACAATACCCACTGAAATTCGGGTTGGTTTCTAATTTTTACTGACAATGGTAAGGATGGGGAGAGAGAGAATGGAGACTGAGAGCTTGAGAGGGAGAAAGAGGGACATGAGAAACTAGTGTCAAAAATTTGGGTTCAGATAAATTTGAGTCGGACAAATTTGGTCAATGTCAAATTCGGACTAGAAATTCATATATGGTTTTTGTTTTATTTCAGGTAGGACAATTTGCGTGAAGCTAAAACCGGGTTCGGACAATAGAAAAAAGAAAAGTTTTATGTCTGAATATTCGGTCAATATCAAAATTCGTACGAAAAATTTATGTCCAGACCTAATTTTTCTCGAATCGAAAATTCTTGAGTCAGACAAAATTTTACCAGAAACTAAGCATGAGTTTTAGAATGACAGACGAATACTGAATGTGAAAGGGATTTTTCAAAATTTAATTTTTTTAAATTAGGTGTTTTGCTGGTAATTGGGGGTAAAACCAGTTTATTTTTGGAATGGATGGTATAATTGACAAATATTTTCACTTCTAATGGTAGGGTTGATAAGAAAAAAAGTTGAATGGTATTTTTGAAAAAAAGTAAGAAATTGGATGTTACTGCTAGTTAATTACTCCAGGCCTCCATTCCTGACTCTCCATCTCAAGACTGCTAATTTCTCCTTCTTCTCTCACCTGGCCTCAGCCGATTCTGCCTCCCTCCCTCGCTTGATTCGGGCGTTTGCCGCCAGCCTAGGCGACATCTGCAGCGGGCCTCTGCCCTCCTTCCTCTCCTTCCTCTGGTAATTCAAACCCTAACTTTTAGTTGTATGTTTTCTTTCTTTCCTTCAATTATCTGTTAATAAAAAGGAATTTATGGCTGAATATGATTACTAAAACCCAACTTTCAGATTTTTTTTGGGCTGTATTTCTGATTACTGTGATGAATTTAAGGTTAATTAGTCAATTTTGGGTTGCATTCTTGAGGAATTTGGGGGTGGATGACGCAATACCTTGAGATATGTTGAAAAGATTGAGGTCATTAGAGACACATAGTAGTTGCATGTTGGATTATAGTCAAATCACTTTCATAATTGATAAGGGTTAGTGGATTATGATGCATGTGGGAATTTTTATGATGATATTATGCAAGAAATTGTTATAGATTTTGCTTTGATTAGTGGGAATAGGCCAGAACCTACATTCTTTGAGATGCATGTATTAATAATAAGGGTTATTTAAAGCACTGCTGCATGTAAAGGTAATAGGTAAGTGGAGTGAGATATGGGTTGAGTAAAGGGTACTCTGTTAATTGATGATGAGATAAAAGTCCCCAAAAGTCTTTGTCAATTCAAAAAAAGGGAGTGGTATCAAGTTATGGCATATGCAAAGAAATACAGTGGATGGGTGGAGTAGATAGGCTAGGTAAGTTAGACAGTTATTTGGAAAGTTAGCAATCTGGAAATTTCCGGGCTCAAACCCAACATATTTTGACAGAAGTTTTGGGTCTGAAGATAGTCCTAGGCGATAGTGTTCACCTGGTTTTGGAGTTTCGAAATTTCGTCTTGTATATCTCAAGGTATGAGCATTTGGACTTAGGTCTCAATTGGTGCACAAAAGTTAAGTGGGTGGTTTTCCAAAGTTCCTCCGTGTCTAGGTTCAACAGAAAAGTTGTCGGCCATAGGTTGAGTTGTCCATAATCGAACTGCTCGTGTTCATTCAATCTTTACATACCAAGTTATGATCTGCGGAAACCCCGTAAAAATCATAGGTTATTTAAAATCTTTCCATGGAGAAATTTCCCCTCTTTCCTTAGGTTGAAGAGCACTCCAAAAAGGGAAAAAAGAGAGTAATTCAAACTTCTTGTTTGTATCTATTTTATTTTGCAAGAGTTCTCACGGTCGTTGCTCCTCCTCGTTCGAGCCTCCCAAGTCCTCAAGTCACTACTTGTATTAGTTCGTTGTAAGGTACGCATATTGCCTGAACTCTTCTCAAATTCTTTCATTTGAAGTTTTAGTAAAATTTTTTTTTATGTTATTTAATTTCAAAAGGTCAATGTCTCACATTCTTTTCTTTTTAATGTGGCTCCGCCCAAATTATTGGGTTCCAAAGTGCACTACTCACTTCATAACCTGGCAGTGTCAACCGGTTACCTCTGTCCGGACCTCCCGATCGGTCCGGGTATGCGCATATGAAGGATTTAGTCCTATGATCGCGTGTAGGGAACCACTTTCATTATGAATTTATACTTTATTGCTAATTGTGAGCTCAGCTATTTATTTATTTACCCATTCTATTTAGTAAGTGTTATTTATCTGTTTCTTCTTTGCCGTTGTTTGCAAATCGATTTGAAATGCGCAAAATAAAGTGATCTGCTAAGCCTATTTGACTGTTCAGGGGTAGGTGTACTGAGTTTTTCGACTCATTTGCATAGTTTGTTTTGTGTTTTGTTTTAGGTTGGGGTTTCTAAAGTGGCTAAACCCAGTTCCATCAACAAGTCAAGTTAGGCAAGAAGGTGAGCTATCTGTTTTGGATGGGGGGTAAAGTACATGGTTGTGGTTGGTATCTCTTTCTTTTGGGACGACTGGGTTATTAAGAGCTTGATGTTGAATTTCTGGATCTGGTGCTGCTTTCTTTATAGGATTGGTTTACTACTTACTATCAGGAGTATGGAGTCTTTGGACAAGAACACGATCTATTGGCAGTTTAGTGGAAATGGGAAAGTTGAAGAAATCTATCAGGGGATTGCTTTGCTTCCTGTCTTTTGGCATGTATGGCTTAAGGGGAATGATGATGCGGAGTTTTTCATCTGTGAGGGGTTGGCTTCGTTTTCTTTCTTGTAGATTTAAGCCATTGGTTTTACTTTTTTCAGATTTTTTATTCTTAATGAATTGTTTTCTGATGTATTCATAAGCCTAACAACATGATTAGGGATTTCTTGTTCATGCTTTGATATTGGATGGACATCTTGATATATATTTTTATTCCTAGACAAAATGATGATCATTATTTTATGTAGATCAGCGCAATGGCTTGGTTAAACTGTTGAGATCAGTATCGACATTTCAGATCATTTGCCACCTTCACTATATGGGTTCAAGATTGAGCAGAAAAAAAGTTGACATTGAGCATCTATTCCGGTATTGCTTCAGTGCACAAACTGTTAAAAAGGTCCATGCTCATCTTGTGGTATCTGGAACAGTGCAAAGTGTGTATGTTAGCACTCGGCTCCTTAACCTTTATGCCCATCATCGGGACTTGTATTTTGCTCGTAAAATCTTTGATAGTATCCCTTCCAAAGATTCTTACACTTGGAATTCAATGATAGCTGCATATGTCCGCACTGGCTATTCTAGAGAGGCCTTAAGTTGCTTTTGTGAATTGACATCATCTTCTCAGGTTCCACCTGATAATTACACATTCCCTCCTGTCTTAAAGGTTTGTGAGAACCTGGTTGATGGAAAGAAAATTCATTGTTTGGTTCTCAAACTTGGTTTTGTGTGGGATGTTTTTGTGGCTGCTTCCTTGATTCACATGTATTCCAAGTTTGGTTTTGCAACTGATGCACGAGGCTTGTTTGAGAGTATGCCTTTCCGAGATTCAGCTTCTTGGAATGCAATGATATCTGGATATTGTCTAAATGGAAATCTCTCCGAAGCATTAGATTTTGTTGGAAAAATGAGATTGGGGGCCATAAATCTGGACTCAGTAACTATAGCTAGTGTTCTTCCTGTTTTTGCTCAGGTTGGTGACCTCTTGGGTGGAGTTTTGATCCATTTATATGCAATAAAGCATGGTTTAGAGCGTGATGTGTTTGTCTCCAATGCTTTGATTAATATGTATGCAAAATTTGGCCATCTACAGCTTGCAAAAAGTATTTTTGATACTATAATCGCTAAGGACTTGGTTTCATGGAACACAATCATTACTGCATACGAGCAGAATGATAAGCCAGTATGTGCTATTGAACATTTCAGGGAAATGCAATGCCATGGATTTCAGCCTGATGTATTGACACTAATGAGTCTTGCCTCAAGTGTTGCTCAACTTGGGGATCATCAAAACAGCAGATTGCTCCACGGATTTATCATAAGGAGGCCTCATCTCATGGAGAGTATCGTAATGGGTAACGCTGTACTGGACATGTATGCAAAATTAGGACAGTTAGATTATGCTCAAAGGGTTTTTGAAGATATGCCTGCAAAAGATATTATTTCTTGGAACACCTTAATCGGGGGTTACTCACAAAATGGCTTGGCATGTGAGGCTATAGATGCATTCTGTAAGTTGGAATCCTGTGTGGAATACATTCCCAACCAAGGGACTTGGGTAAGCGTGCTCCCAGCTTATTCCCATCTGGGGGCCCTACAACAAGGTATGAAACTTCATGGGCACATCATTAAGACGCCTTGTCACTTGGATAGTTTTGTGGGTACCTGCCTTGTTGATATGTATGGCAAATGTGGAAGATTAGATACTGCATTGTCGTTATTCTATGAGATTCCAAGGACAAGCCCTGTTCCTTGGAATGCCATTATATCCTGCCATGGGATCCATGGACATGGCAACATGTCCCTCAAGCTCTTTCAAGAAATGCAGCAGGAAGGAGTGGATCCAGATCATATAACTTTTCTATCATTGCTGTCTGCTTGTAGCCATTCAGGACTTGTAGATGAAGGTCAATGGTGCTTTCATGTGATGCAGGAAGAGTATGGAATCAGTCCTAGTTTGAAGCACTATGGCTGCATGGTGGACTTGTTTGGCAGAGCTGGGTTGTTAGAGAGGGCTTATGAGTTCATCAAAGGTATGGCATTGTGGCCAGATGCTTCTATTTGGGGTGCTCTTCTTGCTGCTTGTCGAATTCATGGTCATATTAAACTGGCTAAAATTGCTTCTGATGAATTGTTTGCTGTTGATTCACAGCATGTTGGGTACTACGTTTTACTTTCAAATATTTATGCAAATGCTGGGAAATGGGAGAGGGTCAATGAGGTGAGGTCAATAGCTTCAAGTAGGGGATTGAAAAAGACTCCTGGGTGGAGTTCAACTGAAGTGAACAACAAGGTTGATGTATTCTACTCTGGTAACAAGTCTCATCCATTATGTGATGAAATCTACAGGGAGTTAATAATTCAAACTGAAGCAGCTAAGAGCCATGGCTATACTCCAGACTTTAGCTTTGTGCTTCAGGATGTTGAAGAGGATGAGAAGGAGCTAATTCTTTCAAGTCATAGTGAGAGATTGGCTATTGTGTTCGGTCTAATTAGCACCCCTCCCAAAACCACTCTAAGAATTTTTAAAAATTTGAGGGTTTGTGGAGATTGCCACAGTTGGACCAAGTATATTTCGAAGATTACACAGAGAGATATTATTGTCAGAGATTCTAACCGTTTTCATCACTTCAAGGAAGGGAACTGTTCCTGTGGGGATTATTGGTGACAATGGATGTGTGATATGCTCTGTAGCAATTCCCATTGGCCACTCGAAGTTTCAGTTTAACCTAATTTTCTATGGTCAATTTGCTTCAGTGAAATAATCTTCAGATGTGTCTAATGCAGAGGTCCATTATGCTTATCCTGGCTAGCTGGCTGGTATTACAGCTAGTCAGATTGGTTTCTTGATGTTATGTCAAGCTATGTAATGTCCCCTGCATCCTGTGATCTTATCATTTCAAGGTTTTGGCTCTTTGGATGCAAAGACAGGAGGAAGATTTAGCCCTTCATGACTTTCAGGCACATTTTTATGTACTAGGCTGCCTGTGTTACAATGACCACATCAAAAAGTCCCTTTAACTCTGCACAATTAGAAGTACCTGGGTTGTTCATCAGCATCCCACTCCCCAATTTTGATATTCTTCTTCCAGGCTCTTTCTCCTCTTCCAGGTTTCTACTCAACCTAAAATCCCCCTCCCTTGTAACTAACCCCAAAACTTCCAGGATCCCACTCTACAATTCTGAGAAATTTTCAATCCTCCGCCTACCTTTCTTCGTCGTTTGCCATGCCTTTGATGAATGATCCATTGATGGATTCGGTCACTAGGAACATCAGACGTCTCTATTCAATGTGGGATGTGGTTCAGAAAACGAATGCAGGCACAGAGCAAAGTTAGTGATTTTCTTCGTATTTTCTCAATTCTCTCATTTTAATTCCTCTTCTCTGGGGATTTAATCATTCCTTGTTTTGAACTTTTCTTACATCTACATGCTAATTGAGCTGAATATGACGTATATCTATAGGCTGTCAACTATGATTTGGATTTATGTTTGAAATATCCAACTGCATTGTAGTTCTTGTCCAATCTGCAAAAGCTTGTATTATTATGGGTATTGTCTGTATTGGTACTATTCTTTTCTTTTCTTTTATTTTGTTATTTTAATTTTTAAAAGGCTCAGTTGTGAGGGAAGTTGAAAAGCAGAATATAAGTTCCTTATTGATCCATGCTATTGTATGTCCATGTCCAAGAGTTATATGCGATAGTCGTGCCATGACCTCATGACTTTCTCTTTCCTTATCTCCTTGCAAAATGCCAACTTCTCTTTCGGGTATGAAAGTGATTTCTATGGGAAATTCTCGAGCTACTAGTTTGGTGGAAATAGAAGATGAAAGAATTGCTTGTTACCTACTACATTGAAAGAAGCAAGAAGGTAAAAAACCATGTTGTCCAAGCTAAACTCCCTCTTTGTATCTTCTATTTACTAATTTGTGTTTTTATCTGTTGAACTTGATGCTATTGGCTACTAAAAATATATCAACTTTACACTTTGTAAGTGAACCCCTTGTTTTTTATTAAAAAAAAGTTGATCTCTTTCTTTATATCTATATGAGCAAATGTGGTTCAAAAGGAGTGGTCAAAAGTCAAAACTTTGTTGCACTGCCTTTTGCCATGATACTATCGCTTTGATCTTTGACCTGCCCATCCATGGAGGAATGCAATAGGTGTATTCTGTTAGTCAAATTCTTTCACCTGCCCATAGACGGGGAACAAATCTCTTAGTTAAATTCTGTCATGTGGGGTGCAACCTATGTAGTATATGGAGGTGTATTATTATTGATTGTGTCAAATTAAGTGGATTATCAATAATAGGAAAATTGTTCAAGTTATGAATTTTTAGTGGTTGAACTTGGAAACTGAATAGCAAGGCAAAAGAAGGGATAATGTTTGGTATTTCATCAGTATGCATGTTCACTTCCTTACGACTTGATTCAGAGTGATATTGCATTTCATACTTGTGATTTGTCTTCCATATGCACCTGGTAAAATTTACATTGATTTTTCACACAGGTAGTGTTAGCTTCAATTTGCGTCATTGACATTTGATGTTGCCATGTACGAACTATGACATTGGCTTCGGTCTGTTTGGTTCAAGGTAAAATCACTTTTTTGGAAAATGGGTTTTCTAGTAAAATGGTTTTCCTGCAAAATGAATTTTCAGTTGATATTTTCACATGTTTGGTACAAAAGAAATGAATTTTCTGTATAAGTTTTTAAAGTTTGTGGATAATGTGTGCGCAAGAGATTAAACTCGGTGCACAAGAGAGAGTAACATGGGTGTGTAAGAGAGGGAGGGAGGAGTTATAATGGGTGGGCGGGTGTGTAAGAGAGGGAGAGTTAGAGAGAGATAGAGAGAGGGAGAAAGAAGGGGGGGGGGGGATTAAGTGGGTGCGTAAGATAGAGGGGAGAGAGAAGTTAATTGTGTGCGGCGGGGGGATTAGCTTGTGCACAAGAGCGGGTGTGTGACAAACAAGTATCGAGAGGAACTGAGGGAAAATCCAACTATCCTGGGTTGGGCTCAGGAAATTCTTTGTGAAGTGGGGAAATCATTTTCCCTTGAAATAATTTTTTCACAATTTTTTACACCAAACAAGGGAAAATGGGAAAATGATTTTAATGTCTAATTGATCCAAATAAATCTTTGATGTTTGGCCTTTATGGCTTCCTATATATGTTCATCGGTTGAATGGCAAGCATTTCTTTTGTTATTTTAAGTTGCACACTTCATATGGCTTGGGTTTTTTTTTTTTATTATTCAAAGTCCAAATCGAGTTCAAGATCGCCACAGATGCATACAACTTCAAAGAAACAGCTAGGCATCCAAAGAAAAAAAAATATGAAAGAACACCAAAACACCAATAAGGCAAAAATAAAAAAAAAAACAGCTCAGCAAGATTAAACTTTTGTTTTTGCTTTCCTTTCTCTTCGCCATTTCTCTATAAGCAGCTAGGCCTGGTGTTTAATTATAGGAGTTCTCTTAGCTTACCTTTCCTTAGCATATGCATTTTGCTTTCCTTAGCTCTGGATAGTTGGTGAATTTAAATGTTTGGTTTGTATTCAGTTTTAAATGCTTATGTTGGTTTCAACTACCAGTTATTCAGCTGGGTTTGGTCAGTGGTAGTGTGGTAGCACTGATTTCTTCTGGAATAGTTTGTACTATGGTGTGAAGATGTTCTATCATATTGTTTTGCACAAATTTTTTGTTATGAATCCAGTGAAATATAGGTGTCATAGTATGGTGGAGATTTTGGAAACTTGAAATTTATTTTGCTTGATGGCTCCGTGTTGGTGATGTTTTTCACGAAAAGACATCCGTCTCACTCTGAAAACTCTATGCTGTACAACTGAATGTTCAAATGACAAAGTTTCAATGGTTATGTGCACTTCATGCTGATTTGGGTGGGCTCTTACAAGATTGGTCATTAATATTGAACGGCAATTCAAAAGCCTTGCTGTGTTGTACTTGATTTGTAAGAGTGTAGTTTTTGATAAACCACAATCTTTAGGAACAAAACTTGTAACATAAAGAAACTTTGTACTTAGAGGAAACATACAGCTGCAAGAGAATCAACTGTTACATATTAATACATCCTACAATAAGGATGTGTAAATGACTAAAGGGGGTTCTTCATCTTCACGTTTCATTGTTTCAAAGCACACCAAATCCAAGTTGAGAAGATTTTTATAACATGATGCAGTTTACAGTTTACAGTTTACACGACCCGGCTATTGCTTTTACACTTGAAAAAAACCTGTGAGAAAGACATGGCATTAATCCCAAGTACCATCGTCTCAATAACAAGTGATAATGTCGTGTTCAGAATCTAAAACCATCAAGGTGATGATCATCAGCTAGTGCAATTATCAATAAAATGCCATAACCACAAAATGAGCCAAAACCATGGGGTTCACCCCACAATGATACTGAGCCTGGAATCATATTGATCCTATAGAGTTCACAACACTATGATACTTCGTCCTACACAATCAATGCAGTTCAAGTGTTCAACGGTCAAGCTCCGCGAGAAATGGTACTGGTGAATAGAAGTGCGAGCAATACCGTGTCATAAGAAGTGCCATTGGACGCTACTAACAGTAATATAGATGTTGATATCCCTGCTTCAAGGAAACATAGAATTGGTAAGATTGTGTTAATGGTGCATAACAAACCTTTCAGGAATTTCATGTTTTGAAAGACACAATAGCTATTGCTGAATGGGCTTGCTTCCTTCAGAATAATTCTACCACAGCACATTTATCCTCTATGTTTGTATGAGCACTTCCAACACCTATTGTCAACATTTCACCAAAATATGACAAGCATTAGTATCAACAGAGAACATATGTTCCAGTGATGTCTATGAAGTGTAATTTCACAAAGAGGATACCCTTAACCCTTACCTGTTTTCCAGGCTCCAATCCAGGGAACTGGCCAATGTCATGTCCCTGTATCTGTTGGAATTCATTATGCAATCCAACAGCAAATTCTTCTGACTGGGCTCCACCATTTTGTAGATAGTCTGCAATCTGCAGTTCCAATTACCGAAATTGCAAATTATTTACTGCTGCAAACTATCATAAGATGGAAAAATAACATTCATGCATGAAACATAAAGGTATCAATCATCTGAATGTCAGACAAACACCACAAAGTCCCATGGTTCTCACATTTAAGAAACTGGACTGAAATGGCTAATGATGGCACCACTGCAAGGACAGGAAGGTGCCTTTTCTGGTAGTTGTTGGGAGTTAAGGGCAAAGCCTACCCCTTTACAAACGATACCAAGGGAATTTTTATTCTACACCTCCTAAAAGTGGGATCAAATGCAAATGCACTAAGGTGATCCCTAATCCCTTATAAATCAATTGATAAATGACAGACGAAAAGCAAATTAAAGCTCCTCAAGTTAACCCCTTCCAAAACATTAAATAAAAAGTTACTGTTTCATTATTTTGTTTTCCCAGAGGCAATTTATATTTAACATTGAATTAAGTGCACTGTATTTGAGCTTACATGATTAGCCATTGCCATCCCACTGAGAGCAGCTGCCTCTAAACTTGAGCCTAGCAGCCAATCCCCACATATACCTGCTCTTCCCTGTGGATCAAAGATGCAAGGGACACCTGGAGTATTGGTTGGAAGAGCTGCTCCCCTGTATACATTAACAACAACAGTATCTTAAAGTGCCAGTTAATATAAACTCTTCTTCATTCTTATGTGGGGGGGTGTCTGTGAAGCTTGTCCTTTCAGGTACATGACTTATATAGCAGTAATTTCTTTTCCCATTTTGTCAATAGCTTGGACACCAGAGTTACAGTATACTCTGCAGGTCATTACTAACCACCTGACACTCTCATAATGCAGATGTGTTTCATTCAGTGGCATTATATGCTGTAAGCTTTAATCAGTCACAGACACCATGTCCTTACCACAACTGCACTCTGGAGTAGATAGGCTTCTTAAGGGAACCTTTTGACAGCCCTAATGCAGACTCTACTCCCTCCAGCATCATTGTGGTCACCTTTTCTGCTGTCGGACGAGGAATGTTTTCCTGTAACCATACTACACTTAGAAACAGCATTGGAACATGAACACAAATGACATAATAAAACAACTAATAAGTAAAAAACAATGTCACACAAACAGCAGGAATTTGACACAGCTGTGTAAGCTACAAGTTATGCACTCTGATAAGAGTGAGGAACACTTGATCCGCATCGTCAGAGATCAGACACAAGATATTCCTGAAAATTATTGCGAGCCTTGGACTAATTACATGCACACCCACTCACTTGCTTAGACCACAGGGAGGGGAGACGAATAGAAGCAATTAGCTTATGGAAAACCTCATCAGTGTCCTTAATTAGCTAATCTCTCAGCTGTCAACTATGAAACAAAAATGGAAGTTTCAGAACATAGACTTGGAACATACTTTATTACATTTCCAGACAAGGTCAAGTTAATCCAAATGTATAGGCAGCACACCTGTGGGACTTTGTTTCGCTTGCCAAAAGGGGCTGTGCTGAAGAAGGTCCAGCATTGCGGACCGCTTTGGGTAGACAACAGTTTTGCAGAGTTGTTTGCCATCCATGACAAAGCATCAATTCCTTTCACAAAAGCTCCCTCAAATGGAAATGCCAAAGGAAGAGGATCTTCAAATGCCGCAAGAAGAGCCCATATAGAACTTAGTTCTAGCCTCTGCATATTGATGTGAAGCAACTTAAAGGACACTATAAACTTGATAGCTTGGACAATACTCAGAAAAATGGAGCAATTGTGAACAAATCCAGCCAGAAATATGGATTTCACAGAAAACACGCAATTTTGTCTCCATCCAATTGTTTTCGAATAGGTTCATTCACCTTCAACGGTTTAAAATATCACAACGAATCAATTAAAAAAGATCAGCTAATTCCAATTAGGAATTCATTGTGTCCTTTAGGAACAACCCTTCAATTTGCGAATTTTTTTTTCATAACTCATAATCAAATGTTGGTAACTAATTATGTACAAATTGACAGTTTAAAACAAACCTTTCAAGCACTGAAATTTCAATATTATTTAATATACCTTCATTTGCCTTGCAATCAGAGGCAAGCCTGATGACGCGAGTAAACGATTTGCACATTTTCCTACAGAGAATCAGGAAAGTGACACAATCTCGTCAATCATATTACATAAAGAGATAGTAAACATGTGTAGGACACATGGTATGACCCTACAATAAATAAGTGGCTTTCCATCTTTTGTTGCATGAATTTTTAAAAATTTGAAGCAAGCATTTTGGTGAGAAATTTTGTTTCACTTTCAGTCCACAGAAGAATGTGTTTCAGTGAATTTCCCTACTTTCCATAGGATGACATCAAGCATTAATGTTTCGAAGTAACGGACATTTTCCACCTTAGACTCACAAGTGTGGTATTTTAGAAGGACTTCTTTCCATAGCAATAATCACATCTCCATTTTCAAATCAGCCTAGAAAGTAACCTTCACCATTTTATTGTGATTCTGGTTTCTTTTTAAAGGAGTATCTGCAATAGTAAAGTTGAAATAGCCGAATAATGTCAATGGCTAGAATTGAGGATGAACACAGCATATATAAAGTTTTAAATGCCCCTTGAAGAAAAGGTCAGTATAAAATCACTGACAAACACAATTCTTCCCTTCCAGACTACTCCTTTTCTCTTGTCTACGATTCCTTGCATATGACTAGATTTCCTTCTCCTCTATGCCAGTCCTTTTGTACTTCCCTAGGGTAGTGCGCTCAAGGACCCCAAGAACATTGCACATTCCAAAGTTGTACATAATCCCAAATTAAACGGCATAATAATTTACAGTCTCCAGCTTCATATGAATTCAATAGCTATGTTACTCAGACATGGTCATACCCATATCCAAGAGTGGATAGTCCGACACTGGTGTCCTATTGGCTAGGGCACCATTATTTTATTTTTTGGTACATTTTGGTATAAAATGGAGTTTTCAATGCTCAAACCCATGTCCAAAAGTCCAGTGTCTGACATGGGTACTTGGGACAAAATGAAAATTTCAAGAAACATACTCCAATAGAACAGTGCCAATTAGTGCCAACATCCAAAAAATTAGGGATTTCTTCAAATGTTAATTTGCTGACAGATGTATCGCTTTCCCTTCAACCCTGCTTTAGGGAGCATCCACAAGAAATAAATATGATGTTACCCGCTCAATCATTGAAGGAGCCCTTCCAAGCTATGCATAAATATGGAGGAGACTCCCCCCCCCCCCCAAAAAAAAAAAGGAAAAAAGAAACCCAACTCAATATCTGTGGATGTCTTATTTATACCAGGATACCGTGAAGGTCACCCAAAACAATACTGCACCAACAAAAGGATAAAACCCATTAGCCTAGGTACTTGAAATTCTATCCAAATTCTACACTTAGTAACTTAAGCATGGCTGTCAAACTGCAACTTCCATGTCATTTCTAGTACCCACACTAGTGGCTATTGGCTAAACACTTGTTGATTGGGTGACCAATACCATTGGAGGTTTTTGCCTACATGGCTAGCTAACCTCAAGAACCGTTCCTTTTGATATGTCCATCGATTCTTCAGTAACAATTATGAAAACTTCAGATTAGTCCAAGTATAAAATTTTAGTATTTTTCCCCTCAGCCAACAACTTTTCTATACACTAGACAGTAATAAGAAAGAGAGGCACAAAGTACCATTATGTGCAATAACAATAATATCAAACTGTCCACGGGGCTTCCCATTCTCACTCAGATGCCACATCCCATTGAATGGTTCAAGGGTACTGATCCAGCAGGGCCTAACAACTTTAACCAAATGTGTCTGCAGAAATATAAAATACTAGGCTTACGGAGCAGTTGCATAAACAAAATAAACCTTCAATGAAGCAAATATGATGGGGATTTTCTTTGGTAGAAGAAGAACAGTCACCTCTGACAATATTGAGTCAGCTAAAGCCCGCATTCCCTTGGCAGCTATATATTGTGGTGGCAAGTCAGGCAGTGGAGCAAACTGGCCACCAGGTTCAAGCTCCCCAACTGTACCCTGCCATTGCTTTACCAGCCCCTTCTCAATCCATCCATTCACCAGATTACCAAACTCTGGCTCACTAACTGTGAAGAACTGAGCAGCATGGTCGAAAATAAATCCTTGAGGTTCAACACATCTTGTTCCCATCCTCCCTCCCAAACCATGCATCCCCTACAATAGCAAAGACAAAGAAAATAAGGTCAGTACTTAATAGCACTACTATCTGGGGAAAAAGGAATGAAGCAAAAGAAAACCAGGAAAACTCTTTTTGTTGGTCATCTGAATATCATCTGTCAATGATCGCCACCTTTCTTCTGGTTTATTTCAAGGTGAAATCAGTGTTATTCATTGCTCAATACGTTTTCCTAATTCCCAACCATAGGAGCTTTGTTTACACTTTGTGAATTGTGACTAGATAATTCAACAGAGATTGCAAATAGAAATGTTGCACCCCACCTTTCAATTAACTAAAAAGCAATTGGATTGCCCAAGGCAAGAATTTAACCCACAAAAGAAACATTAGTGCCAGAAAATTTAACCCACAAAAAGATTTAACCCCGCCTTTCTTCTTTTGGAAGGAGCCCCTATCGATAACAGATTAAAACAAAATACAACTTTTAGCAGGAAACTATATTGGCTTTGGCAGCAAATTTCAGTAAATTCTTCGTTTTGCACCTCAATTCCCAAATAGTTATATCCTAATTCCTAGCCCACTAACCAACTGTTCAAATTTAGATAAAATCCAGAAGTAAAGCTGACATGAGGAGAGAGAAAACTAACCAACCGTGTCGAAAACGGTGGAGCGAATCCCTCTTTTTTCCAAGTAGAGAGCACATAAAAGGCCCGACATTCCTCCACCAATTATCGCGACTTCTGGGTCGTCAGATACCGGAGCTGTAAACACCACCTGTTCTTGGGTGAATGATTTCTTAAGAATTGATCTCCTAGAGGTTCCATACGACGATTTTCTAGGGTTTCTACGAGTCTGTCTGTTCTGTGCTTGCATTGTAATGTGGCCAATTCGAGGATTTTGACTCGCGGAAGATTGGGAATGGAAAATTAGGGTTAGGGTTTTAGGGGTTTTGAGAGGTTGAGAAATGAAAGGAGACAGAAATTGGGCGATAGAGCTCATTGTGTGGGTTCAAAATCGAAGGCTTTGTTCTCCACCTCTGATTTCTTTCTTCCTTCCTCCCTATCTAAATTTGCATCTTATGTTATCAGCGCCATTTGCAGTTTTGACCGTTGCTAATCCTATTTACTATCAAATTAAAAAAAAGGGCAAATTTCAAATAATAGATACTCCCTCCGTCCCATATTAATTGACACTTTAACTAACTTATTTTGTTCTAAAATAATTGTCACTTTCCCATTCCCAATATCTAATTCAATTATTTTACATTATTTATTAGAGAGAGAAAAGCCAAATATAATTTAAGTTTGGTAGTTATTATAGTTATATATTGATATGTGTGAAAACTTCAATTCCGTCAATTAATTTGGGACGGAGGGAGTACTAATTATTGCTTATTTCAAGTTGTCAACCTCTTTTTAACAAAAAAATATTGACTCATCCCGCGGGACTACACTTTATCCCACTAATCCCGCTATACGTCAGCAGCGGACATCATCTCTTCAATTTTTTATGCCGGAAATTGGCTACCCTTTGCGTCGTCCTTTGCTTCGTCCTTTGGTCTTTGCGAGGTCGTCCCTTGGACAGGTCAAATCCACGCAACGTAGTCTATAATCCACTCCACTTTGCCCAAAATCTCTTTTATATTTCAATTTATTGACGATTTCGCATTCGATTTGAAGGACAATAGTGTTAGCTGATTTCAAATTTAAAGAACAATATTATATTTTTTTGAGTTTTTGATGGATTGCAACAACAAAATCACATATTCAACTGAAAGGAATATTGATTAGGGGATGATGATGATAAACATGATTTACAAAATAATGGTGTAGTTGATGGCGGTGAGGTGTTGATGATTTAGGGAATGATGATGCTAATCTTGTTTTTGCTGAAGATGAATTGGTGGATAGTGATGCTGTATGTAACGAAAGCACTCCCTCTCCAATTTCTGGATTAATTTCAGGTATGCATGCAAGAAATCCTTTGAAGTGCCCTAAACTCTTTTGTAGGACACTAAAACGTCTGTTTGAGCGAAATGAGATTCCAAAGGGGGGTTACGGGCATGATACAGAACGCAACAACTGTGACCTGCCTCAAGTCAAAGAGGCTCACCAGGGGTCATGACCGCGATGCTGTGAGTCATGGGCGTGACTTGGCTTGGGAGAAATAGCCCAACCACTAACGATGTTCATGGGCATGACACTGATTGTCACGACAGTGACCTAGAGCTACCCGACTGACCATCCTTCTTCCTTCCTTCCTAGCCTTCCAAAGAGATATTCGAGTCTTGGGAGATGAAAATAAACCCGAAGTAGCTCTAGGGATTATTTGCGTTGATGCTACTTCTACTTGTAGCCCCTAAGGAACCTCGAGGGTAGCCCTAGAGCCCACGAAAGGGAGGGGTGACCCATGATTAAAGGCTCGAACATACTTGGAGAGTAACTAGTATGTCTTGTGTCCAGGCCTTGATCGAATGAGCTTTCGTGCGCTTGAGAAATCGACCACGTCGAGCACGAGCGTCCGGGTGGGGCTCGGATCATAAGATTTACAAACTGTAGAGGGGATCCAATCAAGGAGCTAACTTATTATTATAAAAATTAAAAAAAGATATAGATTCCTTACATTACAATAAAGGATGCAAGTATACATGTACAATTACTTGGATTCTAAACATAACAGACTGAGGAGAGAACAAAAAAAAAAAAAAAAAAGATACAGCAAAACACTTGCCTACTTCTTTCAAGTTGTTCTAAAGTGCACAAACTTATCAAAGCTAATTGAGATGAACTCCGTGCCGAACAATTAACTAAAACCCTAATAATTGTCTGTTTCCTCTTGCCCATAACAATAAAATTTCGTGCCTTAAACAATAATAATTTTCAAAATAATGTTAGGTTACATGATATCAGATCTCATCTCCAGCCCAATTGGTCTTCCATTTGGGCCCAGTAGGGCCATCTTCCCCTAACAACTCCTTAGGCAAACTCCCAATCACCTTGCGAAAAGCGGATCTGAATATTCTAGGCAACGTTTTAGCAACCTGATTAATCTCATTGTCAATGTCATAGCTAATCTTAGGACCCCATTTTCTTGCATAATTCAACCATGGCGGCTCAACCACCATATTGGATCCTAAGTAGTCTGCTGAGATAACATTGTAACTCTTTCCAATGTCTAGCATTGTACTCCCTTTAGCTGCATCATTTCTAATCCCGGCAAAGTCACCACCCTGTAGTACGAGCCCTGGATGAGGGTAAGAAGCATGGCTATGTAGAGCGGAATACACTACTACTTTGTTACCCTCTTCAAACTCTAAGTTAGATGCTTCAACCCATTGCCCTCCACTATGTTGTGAGAAATACACCTGTTTTAGCTTTCCATCAAAATTACTAACCCTCAAAGTTACATGTTCCCAATCTCCGACGTGCTCTCCTAGCTTCCCTAAGGGGATTGTGAGTGTTGCTACTTTTGCCCTTGATGCTCCATTGAAAGGGTAAAACAGCCATATGGCTAAGTCAGTGTATGTCCCTCCAAGCATTGGTTTAATGTGGATGTATGCGGTGGTTGATCCAAGATCGCCTTTCTTGAGCTTGTCACTGGCTTGCTTGTCAGCTGGGAGGCCTAGCCAATATGAGTCATCATTTGAGCCACCTTGAGGCAGGTTCGACCCAGTTGAGTTGATTGGAACTGGATGTGATTCATCATCTTTCTTGTACAGAAGAGCCCCATTGATGAAGAACCAATCAACTGATGATGGGAGGAACTCTTCATTTGGATGAAGGTATATCTTAGGGGAGTATGTTTGGATTATTGTATGGATTTGATCCATATTTGGCATAGAAGCCAAGCTGCTTTTCACATTCACCAGACTAGCTCGTAGAGGCACACAATCTGAAGTTCCACCACTGTTTTGAACCATAAATGTGCTTATGCTCAGTGTTGATCCCTGTTTAATCAATCAATATGTGGTGGACATGTAATTACATAGTATAAATATATATTGAAGGGAATTAAATTAAAAGGGTCATATAATTAATTACCTGATCAATTGTTGAATTTGGTGTTGCTTTGTAAATGTTAAGAGCATTACTGGCAGCATCCTTGTTGTGTCCCCAAATCCACTCATCTGGCTCAGAAGTAGTTGTCAGATCAGACCTGACACACCGAACTTTGTGGAGGGGAGGCTTAATAGAAGAGGTAGTGACAACAAGGCCCGTAGCATTATACCCATTTGGTGGGACTGGAGCCCAAATGTAGACGGGGGAGTCCTGTTTGAAACCTGAAGAAGAAGAATGGATACTCCAAACAAGGGTGTAGTCAGTTGGTTGAGCCAAGGCTGGGTTCCGACTATCACTTGCATCTTTTGCAACCAGAACAGACCCCAAAACAGCTTGGTTGTTGGGTTGGGCATAGTGTCCTAACATACAGAACCCTTCTGGTATCCCAATTGGCTCGTACAAGGTCGCCCCTGCGTTGTCTGGGCCTCCTTCATATGTACTCCACACCTTGTTGAATGTTGACACTTGTGCTACTATTAACCCTCCAACATCCATTCTTCCTGTCCCAAACCCACCTCCTTCCCATAAAAAACCAAATTAACAAAAATTATAAGAATGAGTACCACAAACACATAAAAAAAAATTACATAAACGCATGCAGACACATGCACTACACAACACAGAGTGTTAATTACCTGGAGACCAAGCGTGCATAGTATCAAGAGTTGGTAAAAGCAAACACAAGACAAACAGCGAGACAGGAAAATAGGTTGCCATTATTGACAATGAATGACCCAAGTTCACTGGGAAAAAACCCATATGTGTTGCTAATGGGAGCTTACAAATTCAACGGGGTTTGGTTGGTTTAGGTTCTCCTAGATATACTCCAACAAAACCTTTCTCTACATCTATCTTTAGTTTACTCTTCCTTTTGGATCTTTTTTCTATACTACTGCTATTTAATAGTAGGAAAAACTTATAGTGGTTGTCAACCATGACAACCACCACAATGAAAACGATATTTACTCATACATGTGTCAACTTTTATCTTCGCCATTTATTTTTTTTATTTAGTACAACATTATAAAATATATTTTCTTAATTAAAATAATTTTTCTGAAATTTTTTAAAATTTAAATATTTTAAATCTAAATTTTTGCCTAGTAAATAAGCATATTTTGAAAAATATTTATTTTAATTTATTTTAAATAAACTAAAATTTTAAAAAATATATTTTACAATTTATATTAAATAAGAAAGCTAATGGTCAAGGTAAAACTTGACACATGTGCGAATAAGATTTATTTTACTTACGGTGATTGTCATAGTTGACAACTACTATAAGTGCATCCATACTAAACTTCAACACAATGCCCATACATTTCATAAAAAAATGTTCGCAAAACGACATTACAATGATCATAAACTGTTATAAAGATAAAACATGCTAACAGAGACAATGCCAAAAGTAACTTAGAAAACCATTATCATATAACAATGCTTATAAAACACTACTTTAATATAAAACACTACTTTAATATTTATAAAACTCTTGAGAGATAAAAATATGGTTATAAAATAGAAAGGAACTATTAAAATAAAATTTTAGAAAGACAAGATATGGTAGCAATAAAAATTGAAAATACCAAATTTGAAGACTTGTTCATAACTTGGTGAAAATGCTCATACACCTCTTTAAACATTTAAAACACAAAAAGAAAAAGTAAAAATAAAATGGAATGCAAAATGAACTATTAAAATAAAATTAAAATTATTGGCCGTTTTAAATGTCTTTATGAATTACCCACCTTCTTGTTTGTTTTGTAGTAATTCAAATTGGGAATAGGATTGAGAATAAACACACTGACTAAAATACCCTTTTATTGATTTATAAATGTTTTAATAAATTGAAATGGATGAAAGGGTCATAAGTGACACACATTTACTTCTAGAAAATCAATTATCATATGAAAAAAATTTAAAAAAAAATTAAGTTCATAAAGATTTTAATAAAAATTAATTAAACATCAAATATGAATTAAAAATTTAAAACAAGTATATAAACGTTAAAAGTATGGATGATTCAATAAATCAACATGATATACCAATTGTTGACGGTTGCCATAAGATTCAATAACTCAACTGGGTTTACTAATATATTAATTATAATAAATATTTAATTAATAGAAGAAAAAGGCGTAAACCCTACTGCATTAGTAATATCTCAACCGAAGGATACGTAATGTAATTAATATAAGCAAAAGTAATACCATGTTTACGTGACGGTACCGGCAATATTGACAATAAACGTGAGTTTTTATTTAATATAAGAAAAAAAAAATGAATAAATGTGAGTTTTTATTTTTTTAAATAGGGGTAGTTTTGGTATTTAATAGTGACTAACGAATTTCCAGGGTCTATTACCACACCCCATGGTAATAGATTGTTGGGAATAGACCCCTTCTATTCCCATTCCCATTCCCTTCTTTTTTTTTAATTACTATCAAACAAATATGATAATTCTACTCCCATCTCTTTATTCCCATTCCCAACCCCCTATTCCCTTCTACCAAACGGCCCGCAAAAGTAAGAATGAGGACTGACATATACATGGCCAATTTTGCTGGACTAGGCAGTAGGCACGCAATTTTTCTTAAAGGGAAAAAAGAGCTGTTACTTTTTAAAATGTTAATGTAATACGATTTACAAACTGACACATTTTGATTAGCCATTTATTATTTTTTTTATGACTTCTCTCCATTGCCAAACAAGAAAGTTTACAAAATTGGCAATTACTTTACCGCAGATTTTATGGTGCATTTGTGGCGTTTTTTTCCCTCCCTAAGCTACATATATACTCCTTTCGTTTCATATATTAATTTTTATTTTTAGAAATCTTACAGTCAAAATTCAAAAATTTTGACCATAAATTTCTCAACATATACAATGAGTTGCTATGTAAAATTATCACTATTAAATTCGTAACGAAAAATACTATCATAAAAATATAATATTATAATTATTAATAATATATCATGTAAGAAATTATCAATAAAAGAATAACATTAAATACCATTGAAATCAAAATTACACCGATTAATATGGAACCGAGGAAGTAGTCGATTTGTTAGAGTATAAAACCATCAGTGGGCCTACAACTATTAGCTTAATCTATTGGTTGAGATGGTTCCACGTGGTATCAGAGCTAAATCTGAGTAAGAAGCCTCAGGTTATTCTCAACACCTCTTATATTTATTTGCGTAAGATAAAAAGGGTCTTTACAACATCTACGTGAGGAGTGTATGTTAGAGTATAAAACCATTATTTTTTGGAACTATAACTATCAATTTAACCTTTTAATCGAGATTATTTCACAAGAATAGTTTAAAAAATTGTCAACTTTTATCTGTCCAATTGTCAAATAAAAGTGCGACAAATATGCTCCAGAAAGTTGCCAAAGGTTTGGTGTATGAGTGTATGGCCTAATTGCCTTGCCTCAAGGAGTACACGAAAGATGATTGCCCACCCGTAATTATTATTGCAATTGCGACAAGAACCACATTTTCTCCACGTTGATTCTTATCTCGAACAAATTGTTAAGTGCAACAATAATAATTATAATTGTAGGCTCAAAGATCAAATTAGTTGGATTATTAGCTGTGACACAACCCATTAAAAAACACTAAATCATATTCACAGGGTGGCAGCATGCTATTTCCTCCCACCTTACTATTTGTCAGTTTAATTTAAATTCCACCCAACCCAACGCATTTGGGAGGTAAATAACATGGCCTCCCTCATCACCCCACATAATTAAGTGTAATTGCGTATTAGTAGATTTTTAATTGAATTTTTAATCATCAGCTCATACTCCAATCCTCCAATCCAATTTTATCTATAATTATTAAATACTTCATGATGTATTATATTTTTCTTTAATGGATAGTTTCATAAGTAATATTTATTTAAAAAATTACAATATTATATTATAATATTATTTTTTTATTATGAATTTAATGATAATACATTCGTATAATATATATATTATATTTATCTATATATATATATATATATATATATATATATATATATATATATATGCTAAGAAGTTGATAATAATAAAATGAGGAAAATGGGTACATATTAGAGGGAACTTTACATACATCCTATTTCAGGTTTATCACAGTTATAAATCCAATCCTCACATTTCTAAGTTAATATTTACCCATCCTAAATTTTTGAACCAGTTTTATTTAGTTACTTTTATAGTAAATTTAGTAGTTTTGTTGGTGAATGTATGATTGATATGTGATGAAATTTATTTGTTAAAATTATCGTCACTTAAGCAAACAAATTTCATCACAAATCACACCTTCACCGAAAAAGTTGCTACATTTAGTGATCGAAAAACTAGCTATATGAAATTGGTTCAAAAGCTCAAGGTTGAATTTATAAATATCAATAAACTTAAAGGGGTAAGGTATATGCAAATTTTCCTCTATTAGAGTCTTTGTAAATAAGGGTCTTTCAAAATTATTTTTTAGACCATCAGCTATAACTTAAAGTTGAAGCTTAGTTAATTGTTACGTATACATAATCATTCATCTTTTTTCGTTTTTCTTCTTCATTTTTTTAGCTGCGAGGACAAGAAATCTAGGGGGAAAAAATCTAAATGTAAGTTTGACACGTCAAAACTTGATGAATATTGAGGCCGTGTTATTTTATGCGGTTGGCAAACTGTGGTGTCATATCCTATCGCAATTTGCCACAATCCACCGCATTTTACCGCAAATCATTATTTTTCTCTCTCCTCACTTTTTTCCTCTACTTTTTACATTCTCTCTCCTTACCTACCCCACATATTAATAATCTACCACAATTCCACCACACTCCACCACAACTCCACCACAATTCCACCACACTACACCCCACCACACCATTCCGCAAAATACCGCATAAAAGAAGACGGCCTGAATGCGATGGTCGACATATATATAATTAGCATAGTGATTGAGAAATTAACCTAAATGAACTTAATTAAAGCAGAATTAATAAATGTGTATTGCGGCACATACTATTGATTCAGATCTAGACATTGATAAGGAAGGTAAAATTAAAAGAAATAATACAAGAAAAAGAAGAAGAAATTAAGATGGAGAGGTTACCTGGTGGCCAAGAAGGCAATGGAGAAGGAAGCTTGAATGTGGTTTCATGGGGGCTTTGACGATCTGGAGGATTATGATTGTGTTTAGGGAGAAAAGGGAGTCTGAGACGTGGAGGAATATGAATATGTAGTTTGAAACAAATGATGCCATCAACTGCTGCAAGTAACACTGACAACAACAGCAATATTATGGTGGAATACATAGCCATTGTCAATGGAGTTGGCTAATTACCCTTTTGGTTGCTTCTCTTACCTAATGGATGTGGACCAAATTCACTACTTCTTTTTCCATTGTGGTTCACCTACATACATGTGATTTATGTGTCCACTCAGTGGCTAACCTAGGCACTTACTATTTATACTTTTCATCCCCCATCTCCATTTGAATGCCACTACTCCCACAAAATGTTTTAAAAAATAAATACTGGGCCGATTTATTCTGACTCAGGTGCCTCCACTTCACAAAAGACAAAAGCACTACGTCAAAAACAAAAAGAGTGGTATTTATCAATTGCTAATTAAATCTTTTTGGATGTTACTCTACTTTCCTTTAAATCTAGTCTTTTTCAATGAATGTACAATATGTTTTGTAGAACATTAATTTTAGAGAATTGGTAATAATAGTTTATGGGGTTATAACAAGAAAAATGGTTTCTCTCTAAAGCCATTAACATCGTTTTTGAGCTCTTTCTTAATCTCAGACGAGCATCAATGGAGGATCTAGCTGTGAATCACAGTCGAGCATCAATCACGGTCACTTCACTCTCCAAAAAATTGCTAGGAGGTGCCACACATTTCTAAAAATTGACTGGTAGGGGACCACATTTTTTAATGCACTCAAAGGGACGATGTTTTCAAAATAATGGCCACCATGTGATTTTCCAGCCACTTTTCGCCGGAAATGACGAAAAGATTTTAAAGCCCTTGAGGTGTTAGGTGAAAAGACAAGATTACCCTTATGTTTCCCCGCTTAAACTCTGCAATTTGGCACGGGTGTTCTTCAATTACAACTACTCACTGTAACTCTCATCACCTCAACCACATCCTTTCTCACTTCTCACATTGCTGATTGCACACTATACCCAAACTTCAAGCTTTTGCTGTTCACATTTAGAGAATCCTCACATTCATCGAGCCACCACATAAATTTTCCACAACACATGCTCGGGCATTTTCCATACGCATGACAAAGTTTTAGAAAATCCAAACCCAACATAAACAAATTATAGAAGAAGGAATTCAATTGGGGTACGAAACCCTAATTTTCAAAACCCCCCACCCAAATTTTCCAATTCCCATGCACATAACAATCATGAAACCCCATAAACGATGTCAATGACACACCAGCCACAAACGATGAAGAAGGAAGAACAAGAAGTTTGATTATGGCTTAGGGTTTACCTCTCATCTTCCTTGCCATTGCACAATGAAGCTCTTCACTCAACGAATTTCTCTTCTACTGGTTGAAGAAGATTGGGTTGTTGGGGAGGTGAAGAGTTCTATTATGTAAATAGGTAAAATGGAGGAAAACAGGGTCAAATTCGACATCCTACATAACAAATTCAAAAATTTGTTAACTATCACCAACTGCAATCGTCTTCCGGCGGAAAGTAGCTGGAAAATCACATGGTGGTCATTTGTTTGAAAACATCACCCCCTTTGAGTGCATTAAAAAAATGTTGTTCCCTGCCGGTCAGTTTTTATATGGAAAATGATAAAAATCTTGTGCAAGACACATATTATGTGTCTTATCACTATAGAAAATCTATATATTTGTAAATTAAATTGGAAAAAAGTTACATGATTGACTTCTATAATTATAATAATATATATAAATTGAATAAAATCACACATTTATCGATATTTTTTAAAATTTACAAAAAGATGTCTAAAATATGCCCAACGGATGGGGTTCATTCGTTAGGGTGTCAATTTTAATTATTGGCGTAGCCAACATATTCCAAGCTTCTTATAATTGATAATTAATAGTATTTGTCAAAAAAATTGGGGGTTAAAAATGATAATAAGTATTGATTTCATAAGGGAGAAAACATTTAAATAGTGTCGTGAGGCAAGACACTTGTCATTACCCTATTTATATATGTGTGGCGCCTTGCAGCAATACTTTTTCTTCACTCTCTCTTATTCTCTTTTCTATGTCCATTGCATAGTCAGTCCGTGGATTGAATTTCTGATTATCTGGTGTGTCCTGCCCTAAGGTTGTCCATCGTAATGTCATAGCCTCTCCAAGTCATTCACTAGATAAATCAATTGTAGTTTTAATCATTCAATTTTATGACAGCTTGCTATGCTCTTTGATTTTCCTCTCAAACCTCACCCTAAGGCAAAAACTCTAACTCCACCACTGCTTGTTGTAATTTCTGATTTTTTTTTTCCTTCATTTGAGTTTATCGTAACTCATTATTTGATTATTTAATGTTTGTTCTAATTTCTTCTTTGAAAATTTTTGCAACTTGCTTCAATTTCCAGCCAGCTGGTGGTGCATGAAAATTGTTGGATTTTACTTCAATTCAGAACATGGAGGTTCATAGAGTTGGAATTCATGGAGTCGGAGCTAGAGGTATATGTATCTACCTGTTGAGTTGTCCCACATCGGCCTTTAACACCCATATTGTGGTGTTTATAATGACTTGTATGCCTCAACCTCTGAAGTTAGCTTTTGGGGTTGAATTGGGCTCAAGTCCATTATTTCACATGGTATCAGAGCCAGGGGTCATTGATGTTGGGGCCGCGCCCGCAATTGTTTGCGCCTCGTGGTGAAGGGGCGTGTTGAGTTGTCCCACATTGGCCTTTGACACCCATATTGTGGTGTTTATAATGATTTGTATGTCTCAACCTCTGAAGATTACAGTAATTTATCCTTTGTCATGCAAGCACAATTAATCACCCTGGTAGGGGGTATAGGGTTGGCTAAACATCGCTTCCTAATTTCAATACCCTAATGGTATAATTATTTTACAACACAACTTCATTTCTGCGTAGCCCTTCGATCGGCAGTGAAGGAAGAAGAAACAATACCCTACCTAAACTATAGAGTATTTACAGCAAACTAATATCTTATTGGAACACTGGAATGATAATTTGTTTTTTAGAGCTCCATATAAATGTCTCATTGTACTTCACTACAATTAGATAAAACCAGCTACATTTTCATTATACAAGCAGATTAAATTTTGGAAAAATTGTAAATAGCCACTTAATACAAAAAACTTCTCCCTCTATGAACCTTCATCTTCTGAATTGGGAAAACCATGCTATGCTTTAAGTATCTTGCTTGATTAATTGCTTGTTTAGCATGATTCGTATCGGCTTACTCTGTGTTTCTGGAGTGATTAGGAAGCATTTGTAGGGAGATAGTGCAATAAGATCCCGCAATTTATTCTTTTTCATGTATATATATATATCATATATTTGTTCAATTAATTGCTGTTTGCATTTGTTATTTCTGTGTTCCATGTAGGATTTTAGCAAATAAATAGCCTGCACCTAGATCTAAAGAAAGGAAGGCATGGTATACTGTGGAACTAGGGAAAAAGGGTCCAATCCCTCTGAATAGAGGCTAAAGCTCTATCAGTTCAATTCGCTTTTTTGAGGTTTGTCGTTGGACCCTTGATTAACTTGTCACCAAGTTTTGTGTTTTATCTCAATTTTCTTGGCTAATTTGGAGATTAGAGATTCATTTTCAAATGAACAATGAAGTAGCTTTGCTATTTTACTTGCTAACATCCCCCTCTTGGTACACAGGATTCCATATATGATAGTTTGCATCATGCCAAAACCCAAAAAAGCAACTGTTTGAATATAATCACTGTCAATGTTCATTATATATGTGTGTGCATGGGGTAGGGGGAACATGGATGGCTAGGATTTGAAAATGACAAGACTAGTAAAATGACACTGTAGAAGGTGAAACTTCTTGCTGAAGAAGACTTAATTCAGGTATAACTTCTAAACAAATTCTTTTTTGACCTTTTTGGTGATCATGGAAGAAAAGAACCCGCAAATGGTTGCTGTTGCTACTACTCAATGAGGCATTCTAGCACCAAAATATACCTTATTGATGTTGTTGTTACTCATTCTTGATTGGTATTGGAATGTAGTTGTGTGCAATTGCTATTTGGATTAAGAAAAAAGAGTAAGAGCGAGTTTGAATTGCCGCTGTTGACTCGCATAGGGTCTGAACTAGACGACCTTTTTATACTGATTTTTCCCTAGGTTTTGGAGCATAAAATGGCTATTGATTACATTAGATCCAAAACTTGAAGAGATGGTGGGAGTATAAGAGTTGATGTGGTTGCAAACACACACAACATTTATGCCCAGTTTTCACATTTTTTTAAAAAAAACTTTGCTGCTGTTTTCTACTCCATTGGAGGGTTGATCATGGTGCATTTCTCACCTCTTTGGGTCCTCTACTGCTGGGGGTACGTTGATTACATTTATGCTGGTTTCATTCTGTCTAGTGTTAGTCTACAAGGGAAAGTCCGAATATGTTGTCTTTGGGAGATAATCAATGCCAATGCTCTCACTTGATGGCATTGCACGAGAAAGTCCTCCAATTATGAATGTGATAATCTCAACTCATTGCCAGAATGACCATGGCCTTTCTACTGCCAACGCAGTGTAGTATGTCACTTGATGACATTACTATCTTTTATTTGTTTCAGTAGCAAAATTTTTTCTTCTATTGTTTTTTTTTTAAAGAAAAGGCTTCATACCCCTTTTTTGTTAATCTAAATTTAGGGGGCATATGAAGGTGCTTGGCAGTTGGAGGTGGCAACCAATAAGATCACTGCAAGAGCTCGAAATCTTCTGGAAGAAGTATGTCTTTCTCATTTAAATTGTAAGAATTTGAGTTATTTAGGCTAAGGTACAAGATCCCATGATGGATACATGCCCAGGTGTTGAACATGGCGTTCTATGCAAATTTTATATGTTCTTAGTATAAATTAAAGGCTCGGACTTTGTTATTTATGTCAAATCCCAACCTCTTAGTATAAATCATTGAAAAGTTAGAGGCAGGAAGAGACTCTGTCAATCTTATGAGAGATCTGTTGAAGCAAAACACCCCTGATGATCAAGGATGCCATAAGGCCCTTGATGATCACTCTATGGTGGCCTTGACTGCACTTGATTCTGCTCTCTATATGCTCCACACCTCTAACCATTTGAGCTTCCAGGATGACCAATATGGAATTTCCATCTCTCAGGACTCTGCTGCTCAGACTCCCAAAAAGGATCGAAGAGGTTGCTACAAAAGAAGGTATAACATAGTTTCAAATTCTACATGTATGCCCTAAGGTACAGTGTATTCCAAAAGTAAAATGTCTTGGTTGGCCTTACTATATCATGGAATAAATATAGCTGGTAATCGTGGTGCTAGTGGTATTGATGGTTTACTGAGCACAACTATTGGTTTTTCTGTTGGAAGCAAGAAAAGAGTAAATATTTTAGTTGTTTTGTTCTCTCTGTTTTATGTTTACTCAACTTTTGTGATCTCATTAGTAGGTTAGTTGTTATGCTCATGTGATAACTATCTACTAAACATATAAGTTTTGGAAGAGTTTTTTTTGACTAAGACCTTATTTTAGGTGATGGGAAACTACTGTTTAACAATCAGTGGTAGTTGCTTAGCTTCCACAAATACTCCACGACTTCCTCCTTTTTAACTTGTACTCTTCTTGTTTCTTTGAGAGTTGTTTTGATAGTAGTTCTATGATGATAGTGTAATATTTTGCACTATTGTTATAAATCAATCATGACTCGTAGATTATGTTTTAAATTTGGTTTGAAATCTCATGTAAATTTCGCATTTGTAAAATTGGTGAAATTTGGAAATGATTTGAAATATATTAGATTGCTCAAATATTGTAAGAAACTCTAGTGCTTTGGGCAACAAAAATATTTGTTGCCTTTGAGAGGAATATGTATAGGCTACTAGATTAACTTAAAGTTTCAATGGTCTTTGGCAACAAAAAAAAAAAAAAAAAAAGGCGGTTGCCCAAATTCACCAAGGGAACAAAAACACTTCGTTGCCACAAAAGGTACTTTGTGCTACAAATCTCACAAATTTGTTGCCCCGACTTTAGGCTTTGCAGATATTGCAACAAACTCATGACAAAAATTTTTTGTTGCCCAAAGTTAACGGGCTACCAAAAATGGTTTAGGGTAACAAACTTTTTTGTTGCCCAAGAGGAGTTTTCTTGTTGGGGGCAATTAGCTATTTTGACCATGTCAAATAAGCCAATTCAATATTTGGCAAACAACTTTTTCAATTAGATGTTTGACTTCAAAAAGTTCTTTAATTTTTTTTTTCAAAAAGTTAATTGTATGAACATTTTGTATAGCTTTTAGCTATTTGACATTATAAAATTATATTGTCGGCCTCATGCGATTACAAAAATTACATCATTTGTTATCTAATAATTATTATTTTAATAATATTCTATTAATGCTTTTAGTAATTTTTAATAAAAATTATATCAAGTAAAATTATTATCTTTTTTACTTGGATATGTGTCATGTTTTATTGGCTGTTATATCTATCCAATAATTTATTAACCATAAACAATATTAAAAGTTGTCCCTTACAATCACTATTGTTTTGCCAAAAAATAAATTAACTGTAACATTGTTAGAGAAAAAAACTGATGATTAATTTTAATATTTTCATGAAGTTAATAAATTGTTCATCTTATTAACTATATATTGTCATACAAGTAATGAATAATTTTATTTAATAAATTTTAAGTAGTATTAAAAGAAAAATAAAGTTGATATTGAATAATAAATTACTATGAAATATAAAGTAAATATATTCAATATTTATAAATTTTGATCCATTTTTAAACACTTGCAAAAATATATTGAAAATAATTACATTACTATGGGCATAAATGAAAATTCAACGCTTATATTTTCGCAAACATCGAATTGTGCTAAACATTTCCTAGAAAAACTAATCGCATCAGTTAAGTCAAACAACTAACACAAATAACTAACAACTCATTCAAACAATTAATAACTAACAACTAACAGCTGATTGACAAATGGATTGGATCATAAATAGGAACTATTAAGGATTACTTTTACATTATCTTGTAATTCAAATGTAATTATATTTCTTCCTTACATTCACAATATTGCCAAATTGAATCACCAAATATAGTAGACAGTATAAAATCTACCAATAATATAAAGAGTAATTTTCTATTTTAATTTTATTTCAATAAAAAAGGTCGAAATTTCCTACGTGACAATTGAAAATAAAAGTAACAAAAGGCGAGTTGATCATAAAGCATTGATTTGTCTCGCTCGTGAGCTAAGTTGGCCGACCACTATCTAACTAATGTATATGCTCTCACTATTCTATATGCTTGAAAATTTGTTTTAGGAAGTTCCCCCCCCCCCCCCAAAATGAGGCATTTATATTACTAACTTGTCCATGAGTACATAAGGTCCACTCTGGCATGGAAAATTGCTGAACTAGACTTGCTCTTCCCCCATTGGAATAACCTTGGCTATATGGTAAGCCACAAGGTTTCCGTCTCGCTTCACATGAGACCAACTACAACTATGGATATTCCTCAACAACAATCTCAAGTCTTCTAAAATGATATAAAACCCAGTAAGAAAGGTGCTAGAGCTTCTTAAGCATTGATAAACTACCAAGCTATCAGTTTCAAAGGCTATTGATTCAATTGCAAATCGGTGGGCTAGTTGTGCGACAAACACGCATGCCTTGGCTTCTACAATGAGTGGGGACCGAAATGCCTTACATCTCCTCGTTGCTGCTAAAACGATCTCACCAGTGACTCTTCTTGCAACCACACCTAGTGCAATCCAACCTTGTTTGCTTAGTGATGCATCCATATGTAATTTTATCACATCACCAGTAGGTGGGAACTAGGAGTAAGGGCTCTATACCTGCTGCAACTTCATGTTCTTGTCATTAACATTAGTAAGGCCGTCTCAGAAATATACCTTTGGTGGAAAGTGCTTTCGTAGGTAAAATCTTTGAACACCACCACCAAAAAGTTTCCGCCTTTGGGATGCACCGGAAGTCCTATAACTTGGGCAAGAAACATTCTTAGTCATCAAGATTGAACCCATCTCCTAAATGGTACACGAATTTAACTTTGAATAGACATCGATTGTCAAAGCACCAAGCTAGTGAGTCATTTGGGCATTTGACACTCAACGGTATTAACAGTATGAGCTTTTGATCCCGTTCATTAAACACCCTTTCAATCAGATTTGTTTTCCATGCGCTGCCATCATCAAACATAAAATCTCGCACCCACTGAAGTAATGGTTCTATGGGAGGGTTAGAAGTGACAAATTTCCCTTGCTCATCAATCACCCATTTGTCTTGCCTAGAACTGATGCTCTCCCCATTTCCAACCCTCTAATATAACCCCGTATTCATGAGAGACTTAGTAGCCCAGGTCCCTCTCCAATAGAAGTTAGGATCATACGACAGTGAGGCATCTATGAATGTTTTGCTCGGAAAATATTTTACTTCGAACACCTTATAGAAAATGGAGTTACTATTATGAAGAAGTTGCCAACCCTATTTTGCAAGAAGAGCATCGTTAAAAAGGTCAAGGCGTATGAAGCCTAAACCCCCTAGGCACTTCCACCTACAAAGTGAGTCCCATGACATCCAATGGATCAGATTTTACGATCATCTTCTTTTGCGCCACATTAGAATCTTGCACACATTCTCCGAATGTCTTCAGTGAGACAAATCAGGAGTTTGAATATGTAGCAATAGTTGGGGATTTTCACTTACTTAATTGGCATCCACTTGGGGGTCCCATCATTCTTCTTCTCAAGTCCCCTTAAAATTGCTTTTAGGACGATTTATCACACTCAAATTTGTTTTTCATCTATTCTAATTAATTGCATATTAATTTTTGATATTAATAGAATAATGTTAACAGTTGATTTGGAATTCCTTCATATGCTACAACACGTAAATAAATAGTTTTAATTTTATTGTTACTAGTCTTTATCCGGGAGATATTTAAATAGTATAATAAATAAAATAAATATTTTATTTTTGTTTAAAAAGATAAATCATAAATATGTTACTAAATATCCTCAATCCAAGTAAAAATAGAAGCCATTTTGAATGATAAAAAAATACAGTTATAATCTATGCATGAGATATTTTAATAGTGTTAAACACGTACAATGCACGAGTATATTAAAAAGTTGATATCTATATAATAAAAAAAGATAGTTATAATCTATGTAAAAATAAATGTAAAATACACCGAAAAAAAGCTAGGCATAAATAATATCATCATACATGAGTTAACACATAAATACACATACAAATTATAAATGAAAAAACATAAATAGTATCATCAAATAAACGATAACATATAATATATCGTTCGACGAAAATTTCATAGAAGTTGAATAACTATGTGAACGTGGGATGATTATGATGGATTATGCTTACGCCTACAAATTAAATTTATCATTTACTCAGTAATATAATTACATGAAATAAATTACATGAAACAAAAGTGTGTGGGCTTTTAGCACTTGACACATCTCCACCTCTTTCTTACTTCATGCCCCTGATTTGCTGTTTAATTGGTTCCACTTAACTCCTCCATCTTGTTGACTTTGCTACTTCAGCTTAGAAAACTATTGCACCATATCTGTACAATTTGTATATTTTTGAAGTATATTCCAGTATATAAGATTTTAGTTATGGCAATCTCTTAAATTCTTGTTTTCACTAGATCTGTCACCAGGAAGCTATGACAACAAAGTAAATAATGTTCTTGGTTGCTGCTCCACATTTTTGAGTTCCAACAATCTGGGCACATCAGCCACTCCATCTCCTTTAATTTGAATTCCCAACCAGCAACTAACCATATCCAGGACCTCCCTAATAGTTTTACAATCAACAAATAAATGATCAATTGGTTCATTCTTCTCCTCAAACAATAGGCAAAATACAATATCTTGTTTTCATAATATATCCAACCTAGTTCTGACAGGTACCCTGTGCAAAATAGTCATCCAACAGAATAGCAGATAAATGACTACCTTAGAACAACACACCTTTGACCACACAAATCAAACCCATGGTACAGGTTGCTGCTCACCCATCAACCAGTTATAACCCACCTTAGTAGAATATGTTAGTATCATCCATACATAGCCAAAGACCCGTAAACTACAAATGTTATAGCATGTAACTTCAGTTAATACCAACATCCCCATAAGGTGTCCAAGACTCCGAAATGAGATGTTTGAAATACCTTTCAGACACCCACTTGATCCTATATACAAATCTGTATCAATTGTAAAATTCTAAAATAATTTGACAACAATGTAGCATATATAACCTACAATTTCCAAATAATTGGCTTCGATCATTCACCGCCTCTTCTGATTCATTATTTCCAATAGAGACCCTAATCAATGAAATAGGCCAAATACTATATAAATAGATTGTATAATTGATTTGTATATTAAATATTAAAAATACTTGAAGAAGCTAAAATCTCACAATTAAAGTTCAATTTTTACGGGTAGAAATATTATAATCAAACAAAAACATTAATGTAAAATTTACATAAAAATGGGTAGTATGGGGAGGGAAATTTTGAAAACGGAGAAAGAAATGCAATTGAGGTTATAGTGAAACCTAAACTCCATGGTTTCCATGGGTTATTAGGATCAGTTGATGCACTAAAATAAAATTGGGAGTATGGAAAGGGCAATTTTGAGAAAGGAGAAAGAAATACAAAGGGGCTAGAGTGAAACCTTAAACTTCCTACTCCTTCATAGTTCACTGGGATCAATACATGCATTAGATATGTCTTCCCTGACATGCATACTAAAATGAGCACTCAATCATAATTGACTAAAAATGAGTACACAATCATAATCAAGCATAGGAAGTATCGTTCTCAGTATTTCTAAGCAGTATATGAGTATTTCTATCCCCAAAAATAGATGTTTTGATGTTTATATATTATGTTGAGGGGTAGAGTCCTAATTAGATTTGGGTCGGAGTTAGACTCCTAATTGGGTTGGGAAGTAGATTTCTAATTAGATAAGATAGAGTCTTAATCTGATTAGACTTCTTGTTTATTATTTTTTAAATCGATTTTTTTCATTATTATTTCATGGGCGGAAATTTTTTACTGTATTTTTAAATGGATTTTTTCTTTAATATGATTGGCCAATAACCCACTACAATCACTTTGCGTTGAGTATTTCAAATTTCGAATATATTACTTTTATATTATTATTATAGATGTTCTATACTAATTTTATTAATATGATCTATAATAAATAGTAGGATTTTATTTTCCTTAAAACTTTGTTAGAATCTTTCCCAAAATAAGATTTTGATTGCTTTTTTCTATTTAAACTTGTACTAATTTAATTTATCTTTTGAGAACATTGATGCATAAAGTGAGTAACAACCTATTGAATTTGATGTCTAAGTACATCGTAGCATTTTGCAATTTTATGGGTTCGAAGACTTACAAGCTGCCATACATTATTTGTTATATTTTTCACGTCATATTTTTTCATTCTTCACATGCCTCGATTGACTCCCCACACACCCACATATAAACAATTTTTTCTCTGCGACAAAGGTTTCTCCATCGACATGTAAACCTTATGCCCATTGTCACTCATACTCAATATATTCATTGTGAAGCTAGGTTCAATTTCACTGGTTTCTGATGTTATATCACTTTTATCTATGGGCGTAATAAATGCCAACAACGACAAGATCTTTGGGAGGGATTGAAAACTATCCACAATGGAGTAGATGGCCCTTGGTGTTTGGTTGGAGATTTCTATGCCATCCTCTATCCGTAAGATCGTATTCATGGTGCTCAAGTCACACTTTGGGAGGTAGAAGATTTCAAGAAGTGCATTCATCACTGCAATCTAACTAAGATAGAATGTCGAGGTGCTAATTTTTCATGGTCCAATCATAATTATTAAAATCCTGATATGAATCAACGATTCTACGAGTTTATGATCCAAAAGTCTTCCATCGATCCAACTCTTATTAGGATCTTAAAGTAGTTAGGATCTTACGATCCTAGTTTAACCTGAATCTTATGTGTTAGAATGGCAATACGATTCTACGATCCTACGATTCGATCCTCGATCCTACTTCAGTTAATAAGGTTTGCGCATATTATCATCTTTAAAATTTTTTCATAACAATATAATTTTTTTGTTTATGTTATGCACTGAATATACAATTTAATGTATTGCTTCATTACTCATGAAAACTTGTTAACCTATTATTGAACGTTTTTTGATATTTTCCTATTGTATTAAAATCTCACGATCCTCGATCTGATCTTGCAATTTCAATCCTAATTAGAATCTCGATTCTAACAACCTTGGGTCCAATGGTACAATTCAGTCCAAAATAGATCGGTTCTTTGTGAATGATGACTGGTTGACTAGCACCAAGGATACTCGCGCTTACTACTTGATACAATCTCTATCTGATCTCAAACCTATTTTCATACAGCTTGTGGATGGTCCCAAACCTAAAAGCAGAATTAGGAATTGTGAAATGTGGTCTAAAGATCCTACTTTCAAGCAACTTATATATCATGCTACCGAGAATCAACCAATAGGACACAAGATGTACATTTTGCATCACATTCTCAAGATCCTGAAAATTGGCCTCAAGCAACTTAACAAGGATAAGTATGCGGATGGTGAGACCCATCCGTTTTAAATGTTAATTATCCTTGTTTATCGGTTCATTTTAACTCACCTTTGATGATTTTATTCGGCCCTTCTCAATATTCTCTTACTCATAGTCCAAAGAAAATTGATTAATAATCAAACAAAATCAGTGTGTGTTGTTCTAGCCCGTGTAATAGTCTCAAGGTTAGAGAAAGTAAATTTATAAATTTGATAATTAAGTCTAACAAATCCATGGTCGGCCCGTTGTTAAGCCCATCCATGGCGGAATTAATAATTGAGTTTATAGTTCTATTTTAACTCGCCTTTTGATGGCTTTATTCGGTCCTTTACAACATCCACTTTCCTTGAGTTAAATAAATAAATGTGTTGGGTCAAAAAAAAAAGAAAAATGGCTCGTCAGTCTTGTTGAACATTATTCTAGTCCGCATAATAGCCAGTATAGTTTGAGTTGTCTAAATTGTTGGGCCAAGCCATGGATTCTTCTTGAAACGGTGGCCTGTGGATTGGGCCCATCCGAATTGAGAAACACTGACTTAAACCTATCAATTCATGATCCACTCACTATATTTGACTTTATCCGGCCCTTTATAATGCTCTTGTTGTAAAAAGTGTTGTGACACGCAATCTGTTGTTTCCTGGGTCAGTATATAGGTGTCTTACAATAGTCCAGTATAAGTATTTGTTTCAGAGTCTACATGTAACGCCCCGGAAATTCAATTATAGAAAGTCAAAGTCAAACTAACGTTAACAGACAAAACTTAGCGGAAGACTTCAAATTTAGTTTGGGCGTCACTGCCGTATCCCCGAAGGAATACAAGGCGAGAAAGGAAAACACAACTGTCTGCTAACGGTCACTACTAACAACTCAAAACAAACTTTAAGAATTCATAACGAAAACAATATAAAAGGTTCAAGGACTTCTAGATTCGTCGTCCTCACTTCTAACTCCCGTCCCCAGCATTTAGATCTTCACCTGAAATCAACACATTTCAGAAAATGAGGGGGAAATCTCAATAATGTCTACCCCTAACGTTTAAAACAGTTTAAGTTCATTTCAATTCATTTTGGGGAGAGGGATCGAATCGAACATTTTACAAACCTTTAACCCTTAACTGTTTTCCTCAACCCATCCAATCCATATTTTAATTTGCGGGCGGGATACCAAATCCCTTAAAGTAACATCGCCTACCAAAGGCATCAAGAACATCGCCTATCAAAGGCATAAACATCGCCTACCAAAGGCATCAAGAACATCGCCTACCAAAGGCATAAACATCGCCTACCAAAGGCATCAAGAACATCGCCTACCGAAGGCATAAACATCGTCTACCAAAGGCATCAAAATACTATCCTATATCAGGGAAGGAAGCCCTGATCTCCTGGTCCATAACCCTGCAGGTTGTTACACCTGCACAACAGGTTATCCCCCGAAACCCGCTTAACGTTTCCACTTGAATTATTTAACAGTATTCAAACTCAACTCACGACTCTCAAGTCAACCATCCCAAGTTATCAAAACCATTAACAAAACTTCGAATAAAAGACCATCCAATTTCTCAACTCAAATAAACCAAGATCACAAACGAAACAAAAAGATTATCAAAACAGATGGTCGTATTTCCACAAAGTCCCCTTTCGGGATGCAATTCTCAAAATAGATTATAAAACATCAAAACACATTTAAAGAGCATCCCGGTGGGAATTAGAGCATAGACAATTACCTGATATACTTCACAGCACAGCAAAAGAATAACACACTTGAGCTCACTAACGTCTCGCACTAACTCGGGCCTAGAATAAAAGTAATTATCTAATCAAAACGCGTCCTAACGAAGTTAGAATTATCTATTAACTACCTAACCCATCCCCTAGGAACACTTAGGTTCCTAACATTTACGAAATTACACTTAACACCTCCAAGAAAATACATAACAAGATCACACATAAATTTCACTCAACAATTCTTTATAAATAAAAGCAAACAGAGGACAGATTATAACATTCACATAAAACGAGTCACAACTCGACTTCCCGACATCCTACGGGTCTGGTTCTGGACTTTTCGGAAACCTCAGGATGTCTACTAAAACTTTTATGTTGATGGTTAAGCCCAACTCAGTCCCGAAGGATCTCAAAAACACCTGTCTTTCCCATTGGTCCAGATCTGACAGGTTCCGGTAAAACGGTTATAACTCGGGCTATACAATTCAAACGTTCGATCCGTAAAATTCCTATGGTTCCTAACATCTAAGGGAACCTCCAGTTCAAAGGGTTTGATCAAAAGGTAACTACACTAGCCGTGGCAACCCGATCTTTAGACACTAACAAAACTGTCCCGTTAACGGTTATCAATTAATTAATACTTTCGGTTCTAACTTCCACCATTCGGTCCCGGGGTCCTAATTTGGGCTCAAAACAGTAACTAGGGTCTAAGATATAAAGCCCAACCTAACTTAGGTCCAATAATTAAACTTGTAGAAGTAAACTTAATTTAGAAAACATGAAAGACCCTTTAATAACTTTAATAAAACCTAAGGTCATAAAAGAATAAAAATTACTTAACACATAAATTACTTGACCAAGATTTTAAAGATTAACGCATGGATTATTTACAAGTAAGTTATAACAAGGGAAAAAAATAATCAAGAATCAAGAATTAATAACAAGAATCGAATTCCTTTTTAGTAATTTAACCAACTCACTTATTTAATTAAGATTATACATGAAATTAACATGAATGAACCCTAAGAGAATTTAAAGAACATATGAATATTTAACTAACGATTCAAGAATTAATCTAGATAATTATACTTTAAAGATTCGTGCATACAATAATAATGTTATCTAAACCCTAACATGAATGAGTCCTAAAAATAAAAGAACATACAATATTTAACTTAAAGAAACAAGAAACCTAATTAATTTTCAAGAATTCAAGATTTTATTAACAAGATTTCAACTTCTAGTAGGTTAACTAATTTATTTAACAAACTCAACAAGATTTACTTTTAAAGAACAATAAAGAACATAACGATTTTTATAACTAAAATCCAAGAATTAACCTAGGTAAATAAATTTCCAAATTCGTATATACAATAATATTGTGGTCTAACGATTCATGTAAAGAAAATAAAGAACATTAAAGAACTACTTTTAAACCTAATAATCAACTATTACAACCTAAATCTAATTACAATTTACAACATAAAATTACACATAACAAATTATACATAACAAATAATCTACACAATATTACAACCAAGAAATTATTTACACATAATTTTTCCTAATTACAAAACTAACAAGACAATAATTATAAAAATAGAATATTAATTTTTCTGAAAATAAAAACAGAAAGGAAAAAGGAAAAAGAAAAAGGAAAAACAAAGAAAAAGAACACAGGTTATGGTTAGGGTTAGGGTTAGGGTTTTACGCAGAGATTAGGGCAGAGGGCGGTTCTGGCGTCGGCGTCGGCGGGCGGTGGTCGGAGGGGGGTGCGTCGGGGTCGCAGGTGGCAGGCGTCGGCCGTGGGCTCGTCGGAGGGGGGTGGTTGACGTCGATTTTCCGAGCAACAATCTCCAGTGACTCGAGCGGCTTTTCTTCGACTGGGAGAGGCTCCGGCGACGTTAGGGTGGCGGGCGGTCGCTGGTGGTCGAGCGGGCAATGACACCAAAGGTCGCGGCCGGCGATGAGAAGCGAAACAAGCGGAGTTAGCGCAAGGAGAAAAGAGAAGAAAGAAAGAGGGAAGCGCGGTTATTCTTGGCGAGGTGGCGGCGGTGGTGGCAGCGGTCTTTGGTGGCGTCGGTGGCGGCACGTCTGGTGGCGCGGCTGGTGGTGCGGCTGGGCAGGGGCGAGAGACAGGGGGATCGAGAGGAAGAAAGAGGGAAAAAGAGAGAGAAGAAAAGGGAGGAGGCTTGGTTGTGGTGGTTTCCGGCGATGGAAGCGGCGGCGCCGGCGGTGGTGGTCTGCAGTGGTGGTGGCTTGCGAGAGAAGCGAGGAGGAGAGCTAGGGTTTGAGGGAGGGATTATTAGGGTTTAGGGTTTGAGAGGGGAAAAAGGGGGTTTATATACTACCCACTTAATTAGGCCCAAAAACTAATCCTAATCCAACCCATTTAACAATTAAAAACTGATTTTTCTAAAAACCTAATAATTCTAATAATAGTAATAATAATATTAATACTAATAATCATATAATCACATAGCAAATAATATTCACGTAATTAATCACATAGTAATATTAACCAGCGGAATTTACTATTCTACCCTTGTTAGCCCCTCAACGGTCCTACGAGCTCAAGCGTTAGCATGAATAAACACATTACGAACAACAGTAAATAACGAAGTCAAACCTATTCTATTAACGACGTCACGGTCAACATCGTTGGATTTTTCGGGGTTTTACACTACATGTAAATGTCTTTCAGTCTTTAGAAAGTCTCTTACAAGGTCATTCATATGTGAGTCTTTTCTTAAGTCAACATGTGTGTTTTGTTTTTGAAAGTCTAAGCCCGGGTCATGGGTGAGACTTACGTCCAGGTCATAAGTGAGTATTTTCCTGGGTCAATGTATGTTTTCAAGTCCAGTGTAAACCCAGGTCATGAGTGAGTCTTTGTTTTAGAGTCAGGATATAAGTGTCTTGCATTCTTTAGAAAGCATCATATGAGGTCCAAGATGGGTATTTGTGTTAGTGTCTGCATGTAAGTGTCTTGCATTCTTTAGAAAGTATCATACAGATTCATAAGTCATGTAAACCCATGTCATGGGTAAGTCATTTTCCAGAGTCAACATATGAATGTCTTGCATTATAGAAGTCTCATATAGGGTCTAAGTCGTCCAAACCCATGCCATGGGTCAGTCGTTGAGTTGTTTCTCGAGTTAGCGTGTAAGTGTCTTTCATTCTTAGGAATTCTCGTATAAGGTCAAAGTCATGGGCAAGTCTGTGTCTAGAGTCATCATGTAAATATCTGTCTTTTTTTTAGAATTCTAGTGCAAACTCATGTCATGGGTGAGTCGTTAAGTCTTTTTCTTGAGTTAGCATATAAGTGTGTTGTCATTCGGAAAGTCTCATATAGGTTCATAGGTCATGAAAACCCATGTTATGGGTGCGTCTTTTCTCAAGTTGGCATATCATGTGAGTGTCTTTCTTTAGGAAAAGTTAGGATTTCCGGGTCAGCATATAGACATTTGCACTTTAGGAGGTCTCATATAGAATTTAGGATATGTAGACCCATGTCGTGGATCAGTCTTTTCCTTGAGTCAGCATATAGAGGTCGTGCATCCTAGGAAGTCTCATGTAGATCAGTTAGCATTTTCAAACCCATGTTCAGGGTGAGTTTCTCCCGAGTCAGCATATAGGCGTTCTTCATTTTAGGAAGTTCATATAGGTCTTTAGGTCATGCATGCATTAGGATGGTTTGTTTTCTTCTTTTGTCTAGTGTCAAGGTCAAGGCCTGAGCTAACCATAAAGGAAATATTGGGATGACGGGAAATTCTGCAACTACCATAGATCACGAGGGAACAACATAAAGAATTGTTAGACTTTGGATCACATGATCCATTCAGGGAAACTACCCCCATCGAAAGCAGCACAGTAGACCAGATATAACATGAATTCCCCATATGAGGACAAGGAGGGCACATCATCAAAGGAGCTCTAGAAGTAGCTACAGTCTTGATTGTCAACCATTTTATGCTCAGAGTCTGTTAGAGTTAGTTCTTCTTTCATTTCTTGAATTCAGTTGCTCTTGTTGCTATATGATCAAACAAAATTTCGTGCTTGTGTTTTTTATTTGAGTTGAAAAGTTCTCTCATATATCCATCATTCGTACAAACCAAGTCTGACAAATTCACCTTCTCTTATCCTTCCATCTTTGTCATATACCTCGTTCCCATCCTTTAGTTTTCTTGAATCCAGGGTTAGAGAGAAAAAAAGAGAAAAAAAAGAGTGATAGAGTGGTCGGTTTGAAAACCTCGTTGAGGTAAATTGGGCAAAAGGAGAGAATAAAAATTGATTGATAGAAGTCAGCCTGCATCTTTCCATCCAACAGGTTGAGCAAAAGGAGAGAATGTCATCAGGAAAGACCAAGTCCAATAGTCTCTCGAAAAGTGAACTCTCCTCATTGGAAATCTCGCAGCTTAACCATACGTGCCGAGGACAGGGGGGCTTTCGCCTCACCCTCATTTCATCACCCATATTACCCTCATCTTTTCATCCAATCCCGACTTACCACCTGCCACTCACATCTTTGACCTCTCCATCAAACCTCCACCCTTTTCAAACCCTTAACCCAATCCAAAAGGTGTGTTATGACCAAAGGAGAATACGAGTCAACCCATGAAGAAGGAGTTTGAAGGAAAAAAAAAAGAGAAAAAAGAGACCTTAGCCTTGACCAACCTGGTCATTCTCCTCATGACCAATCCATATCTACCCCAAAGCCAAAAGGTGTGTTGTGACTAATGTCATCAGAAAGGCGAACAGGAGTCAATCCCATGGAGAAGAAAGTCGAAAAAAAAGCAAAAAAAAAGAAAAGAAAAGTAAAAAAAAGGTGAAAAGTTAAAAAAAAAGAGCCAGAAAAATGGAGTTAAAAAAAAAGCAAAAAGAAAAAAAAGGAGAGGTTGAGAAGGAAATGAAACAAGAAAAAGGAAGAAAGAAAGAAGAAAAAAGGGGTTAGAGGAGAATAAGAAGTGAGAACGCGAAAATAAGAGTCATGCACATATCAGAAAATTTCATCTCAAACCTTCACCTCATCATCCATACACCTCAGCCTTCCATAACCTTCACAAACCTTTCGTCCATCCATAACCTGCATATGAACCCTCAAACCTTCATGACCATTTTTTTTGAACCATTAAGCCTTCCTCGAGGCACTATCCATCAAAGTTGTGCTTAAAGAACTACGACTGGCCTGATTCCACATCGGATACGTAGGAAAATCTCTTTGAGGCCTGGCCGCTACAAGGAGCATCCTTTGTCCTCAAAATGTTGGTCTTTGAGAGAAGAAAAAAAAACAAGAGAGGCTAGCTTTGAATCCCAGGCTAGGCCAAAGGAGAGTGAGAGAATAAGAGAGGCTAGCCTGAAAACCCGTCAGGGCAGGTTAGGCAAAAGGAGAGTAAACCCTGGATTTCATCATCTTCAGCCCTCCATCTTCCTTCCGTCAGACTTAGACATCATTCCATAACCATGTACCAACATTTTCCCAAGAGATGATGTCTATCCCATTTGACCATCTCCTCAAGACACGATCATTCTTGAGTGTCTCCCTATCTCATTCATCAATAAACTCTCATCTACCATCCCTTTCAACCTTTTCTCAAGAGATGATGTCTTACCCCATTTTACCATCTCTTCAGCCTTTCAAGACACGATCATTCTTGAGTGTCTCCCTATCTCATTCATCAATAAACTCTCATCTACCATCCCTTTCAACCTTTTCTCAGGAGATGATGTCTTACCCCATTTTACCATCTCTTCAGCCTTTCAAGACACGATCATTCTTGAGTGTCTCCCTATCTCATTCATCAATAAAGTCTCATCTACCATCCTTTTCTCTAAAGATGATGTCTATCCAATTTGACCATCTCTTCCCTCCTTCAAGACACGATCATTCTTAAGTGTCTCCACATCCCATTCACCATTGTCCACCGTCTCTTTCCCCAAATGTCTTCCAACCAACCTTTTTTAGCCTCTTTATCCCATGTTACCCTTTGAGGACTTTTCAGCTCAGTCATTAATGCAAGTATGAGGCTCTGTTCTTAATGCCCACTCTTAGCACACCTAAGTGTGGCTTACTTCTCAGTAAGAGCGAAAGCCGTTCACATAAGATCAACGGCTAACTGGCAACCACATGATCATGAACAATACTTAGAAACAAGCTACTCTAAACGGGGGGCTCGCGCTACCTTTGTGACATCGTTCGGAGATAGCTTCAAAGAGGGACACTTACTCCCTGTCCTACAAGGTCCTGCATCTCCATTCTCATAGACGTCCTAATAGTGGTCTCATCAAAAAAAAAAGAGGAAAAAAAAAGAAAAAAAAAGAAAGGAAAAGAAAAGAAAAGAGGGGCTAACTTGAAAACCCTCTGGGCAAGTTAGGCAAAAGGAGAGTTTGAGACTCACTACTAAAGACTATGCCTTCTCTTATTCCATGGTCCCATGCATCATCTCGTCAATCCACATCGAAACTGGGAGTTTGTAAATCTCCAATGTGCTCTCTAAGGCAGGACAATGTCATCAAGAGTCTACGCCAAACCGGGGGCTGGGTATACATCAGCATACATTTGCAAGCAATCAAGGTCATCTACATGATCATTCAAGAAACGCATCCTTCAGGCCTGTTGCCTCCATCTTTGTTCCCTGTCCCGTGGATCGAAACATTACTCATCCTAAATTTTCCTGAATTTCCCCACGAGTGGCCTTAATCCTTAGAAAGCATTGTCTTAGGGAGTCATGGTTTTAGGAAAGCATTGTCTTAGGAAAGCATCGTCCAAGAAAACCTTAGTCGGGGGGTTGTCTGCATGCATTGTGTGTACAGATGAATAAAACCATCATGTGAAGGCATAATAGGTTTGCATTGCATCTATAAGTCTTGTCAGAGCCTCATAGAGTCAGTGGTCGTACATCAAGTCAGTTTGTCATACATTAAGTCAGTCTGTTGTGCATTTTTTATGCATCAAGTCAGTCCGCCATGTATCAAGTCAGTCTGTCATGCATTGAGTCAGTCTGTCATGCATCAAATCAGTTTGTCATGCATTGAGTCAATCTGTTGTGTATTGAGTCAGTCTGTCATGCATTGAGTCAGTATGTTGTGTATCGAGTCAGTTTGTCGTACATAAAGTCGATAGTCATGCATGAATGCATGAGTGCATGAATGCTTGTGTCAAAAAAAAAAAATTGCATTGTTTGTGCAAGAGTTTAGTAGACTAGTTGCATGCATGCCCGTATATCTGAAAATAAAAAGAAGAAGAAGCAAGGAAGTGCTACATCGTTGCTCCATAACGCAACACTAAGGGTTGTTGAAGCCCAATCAGACCGATCGATATGGCTTCCAGTCACTGAGAGCAAGATTAGAGCAATCTCTAATCCAACTCTTGCTAGACAAGTTAGCATCCAGTCAAGTCATGCATCATCAGCCAAACACGAATGGCGCATGCTTGACATGAAGGACAAAATCTTCACGGATCAACGACCAGAGTTCCGGTGAAGTTCCTCAGCATCAAATTGCCATTATCCATAGCATTGGCGAGCTCGTATGATCGCGATAAGAGTCATCAACATCGGGAAAATCCGTTGGGCATCGTCATCAATCTGCCAGATAGGTAATTCTCTATATCTCTAACCATTGTTCAAAATGATCTGACATTCTGCTTCGGTTTCTGTGCAGGGAGTCATCACAGACGCCAGGTCGCCGCTAAAAGGCGTCATCATCATCCACCTTCCGGTCGCCACATAAAAGAGCACCGACAACATCAACCCACCGAGTCCAAAGTTGACGGCCCAAAGACTACGGCCCAAGGGTTTTCAACGCTCAGGTAAAAATCTGAACCCTCCTCACATTTCCGAAAAAACTAATACTTGGTTTTCTGTGATTTTCAGGTTGCCACATAAAAGAGCACCATCATCCGGTAGTCACATAAAAGAGCACCATCATCCGGTAGCCACATAAAAGAGCACCATCAGCGACAGTCGTCCCACGGTTGCCACCTAAAGGCGTCCAACGATGTCGTCAGCGACAGTCGTCCAGTTGCCACTTAAAGGCCTCCAACGATGTCGTCAGCAACAGTCGTCCAACGGGTTCCACATAAAGGTCTCTAACGATGTTAGCAACAACAGCCGTTCAAACGGATGCCACATAAAGGTCTCCAACGACATTCTCAGCATCAGTCGTCCAACGGTTGCCACCTAAAGTTACCGACGACCTCATCATCAGCGTCAGTCGTCCAACGGATTCCACTTAAAGGTCTCCAACGACATTCTCAGTATCAGTCGTCCAACGGTTGCCACCTAAAGGTTACCGACGACATCATCATCAGCATCAGTCGTCTGACGGTTGCCACCTAAAGGTTTCCGACGACATCATCATCGACATTTCCAATCGTCCAACGGTTGCCACCTAAAGGCCTCCGATGACATGAAAGCGACCATCTTCATTCAAGACGCCGTTGAAAGGCATCATCTTCGCAGAAGACCACCGACAGCATGCATCTCCAGGTCACAGATGCCACGCAGTCAACATCTCAGGCTACTTTGATCTTCGTCCTATTCGGACTCGATCAAAGTGAGGGCTCTCTATAGACACTGGATTTTGTACCGAGACAAGTGTACAAATCAGGAGCAATAAGAAAAGAGGCTAGAAGGAAAGCCAAGCCACTAGGCCTCCATCAATCAAAAGCTACCGGGCCAACCCATCACAAAAAGCCTTCATTTTCCACCCTTTCCACATACATATACCCACCATTTCGAAGCCCATTTTTTCCACAAGTCTCGTTGGCCTATTTATTTTGTTGAGAGTAAAGTGCACATCATAAGCTTTCCAACGCCTTTTGAATTGCTTCAATCGGAGTCCGGATGAAAGAGTTATGGCGTTCGAAGTTGCACTTAGCAATTTCAAAACACACGCGGGTTTTAACAATTCTCAGGCCCAGAAATCAGGCCCAGTAAGCAAATCTGGCCCAGAAGACTGCCAAAACCCACGCGGGTTTTAGATGTCAGAAGCGGCCCAGAAATAAGAACCAGCCCAAGGCGCGCCCCGGCCCAGTTGCTTCAAAACCCGCTGTAATAACCCGCCCTAAACCATAGCTATTACAGTATCTTAAACTTGTTTAATTAGTTTTAATTGATTATTTAATTAATTTGTACCGTGCAGTTAGCTAACGGTGACAGGTTTCGGCGGAATGGCGAAGCGGTCGATTCTGGTCAAACTTTTTACCGAGCTCGTTATATTTTATTTCGGACCTTAAATTACAATTATTTTAGGTTCTACAATTTTATTTTAAAGTCAGTTTATTTATAGATTAATTTCCGTATCGAAACGATTTTATTTTCGGGTTACCGATTTACCGTCTTTTTAAAACCGATTAAATTTATTATAGTTCCAAAGTATATATGTAATACCCATGTTATGTTTTATTAGTAATATTAGTATTTTTATAAGTGGAGTATTAGTGTTATAATTGCAACATTTATTAATGTTTTAATTAGGCTAATTAAAGGGAGTGATATATATGCAAGTGGGGGAGCTTAGGGGTCATTTTGTATTCAAAATTAGACAACTCTCTCACCTCACTCTCTCTCTCTCTCTTGCTGAGCCACGCCCAGCCCCCTCTGCCGCCATTCCCGCCGGCGCCGGCCAAAATCCGGCGAGATTCCGGCCACTTTTCCGGCACCACTTTGAAGCTCTCACTCCCCTCTTCATCCTAGTCCATTTTATTCATCTTTTCAAGTGGTATTTCTCAAGTTTATCTCTCCTCCATTGTTATGAATTTTGAAGCTTTTAATGTTATAGTTTTATCATGATGTTTTTATGCTAAATTACTACCTTCTTTCATGAATTTAGAGTACAAATTTGTTGTAGTTGATTTTAGTGAGTAAAGCTATGTTTTTGGTTCAAGTTCATGTGAAATGTGTTGAGGTTTATGTGAATTATTGAAGGGGATGATGTTCTATAGTCATGCATGTTGGATTGGAAGAGATATTTGAGTTAAACTTTCTGTTTTGTAGAGATAATAAACTATTCTTGAGTTGTTTGGATGAATTACATGAAGTTGTGAAGAAAAACCATGTTATTTGTGGTGTAGTTTAAGTACAAATGTATGTGAGTGGTTGCATGTGAATTATACAAGTATGGATGCTAATTTTAGAGGTAAAAATTCTGGAAAATAGTGAGGTTATGCATAGATTACATTGGGTGTATATTTGGTATAAAGTTTGGATGAAAACAAGCATGCTTGAAGGCTAAATTCTGTCCAGAACCTACTGCCCATTTTATGATTTTTATAGAGGATGCTAAAATTAGTTTCGAGCCCAGAATTTAGTGTAAAAAGGTAGTCTAAGATGTTAGTAAACACCGGGCTTTGGAATTTCGAGTTTTCGATTTGTATAACTCAAGTTAGAGCCAAAACCGTAACCGCAATTACACACGAATTTTGGGGTCAGTGTATTGTTGTGTGTTTTTCGACCAAATGAAGTTTGATTCTGGAAAAGTGTTCAACATAAGAGTTTTAGAGGACTTGACGGGCTTTCCGAAAACGTATGGTATGTCTTAAACCGATGTCGGGAGAGTAAGTTATAGGACCCGGAAACAGAGCTGAAAAACTGGAAATTCTGGGTAATTGCATAAGTACATTAAGGGGTTAAATGTGGTTATAAAGGTCTTATAAGTGGGTTTAAGAGTGGCTAGTCTAAGGACTATAGTATTTGTGATATACTTGTTAAGTGGGAACCTTAGAGCTCGATGTTGAAGGACCCCGAGACCTTGAAACTATTTTACCGTTTTACCGTTTTAATTTACCGAATCTTCGTAATTCTACTTAGAAGTTTTTTATTGTACTTCGAAGTTTTAAAGCTTCTTTTGTAATTTGAAAGTTTATATTTTACAAGTATTCCTTGATTCATAAAGCCCTCATAAGTTAAAGCATTTATCAAAGCCTCTTGATTTTATCTCAAACATTCGAAAAACCCCGTTATTATTATTGTCGGTAATTTACTGCTACTGTCCGGGGCTCTTTTCGAGCCTTTCTCATTCTTTTTAGCCTCTGGCCCGGCCATCAAACTTGTAGAGCATATTTTTCCCTTTCCAAAAGTACTCGCATAGCGAAATCCGAGTTCTATAGCCCGAGTTACGATCAAAATATCATTGTCTTTAAAACCTGAAATTCCTATACGTTTTATTGCCGAAACTTTATTGCGAGGTTCTACGCCCTCACCTTTTCATAGCACCTATTTTAATACCGAACTCTATTATTATAGCTCAAAGTCCTGCTTCGACCCAAGCCATTCCCTAGCCGAGATCGCGACCGGACGGCTCACTCGCCAGTGCACGCAAATTGTCCGCTTTTATGATCTAAGTCATATTCATGGTTCATTCGATTTATGCCATGTCAAGTTTTATGGTTTACAATGTCTTTATGTTTAACGTGGACCCGCATTCTATGCTTATATTTCTGATTATGTTTTTAGCACTCGATCGAGTGCCTTGACACAGCTTGATGTCGACTGCTTAGCAGTCAATCATTCCAAGTTTAGATCAACTTGGGCATACGCGTGTGTGAGGTGCTTGCACCGTTCGTAAGGGTTCCACCTACTTTATATCTTCATTGATTTATGTTTACGCATATGGTTACGTTCATGTCATGCAAGTACTATTTTGACCCCTTCCCCGTTTTCAAAATGAATTTAAATGCCGGCACCAAAACCGTTTTCGAACGGTTTACGTGCTGGAGGTTTGTGTACTGAGTGTTTCCCCCACTCACCTTTGCGTTGTTTTAATGTTTTGTTTTTAGGCGGTCCGAGCTCCCAGGATAAAGGCGAGGTTAAGCAGGAGTGAGTCGTCGGTACCTGGTAGTTCCCTAAAGGCGACCGATAGTTGGTAATCAAGGTTACTCAAGGGCACTAAAGACCACTTGGTTGTGGAAAGTCTATATGATATGTTTAATTAAAGGTTGTATAATGTAGTGGTACTTTCAGTTTAACAGTTGTGTTGTAGGGAGTTAAGTACGGTTTTATTGTGGTTTTGTGTTTTGCCTTGTCCCGAGTGGGGACGGCGGTAATGCCTCGACCTAAGGTGTTCCGCTGCGCTAATCACAGGTTTGGGATTCTAAAGTATAGTCCTAATCTTGTGATTAAGGTTGGGGCGTTACAGTTGTGGTATCAGAGCGGAGTTATAAGGAGGATTTAAGGGTATAGAAATTTTCAAGCAAGTGTGATATGCATTTGTGAAGTATGGACGCTAAGTATGGTGACATATGTGTCCCTTATAGGTGTATGAGTCCTTTGTGGATTGAGTTGGAATTATGTGAAATTGTTGGGATGGATGTTGAGCTTGAAGCTCTAGATGAGTATATGAAATGTAAGAGTTTCCTTGCGAGTTTGAAGATTATGTAAAATTTGGGATAGTCCAATTTATAGAAGTCTTTGCAAAATTTCTTCGGAAATTTGGAAGTTTATTAGCAAGTTTAAGAAAGCTTATCTACGAGTTGTTTTAATTTAAAGGTTTGTTATGAGCAAAGCATGTTATGTGTATAAGTGTCATTGTGGACGAAGCATGTTAAAGTAGTCCTTAAAGGAGATTTTAGTCATCCAAATAGGAATTTATAAGTCCAATTTCAAGAGGAAATGATGTAAAGCTCAAATGAGGGGCTAAAAGCCTTGCCAAGGTGTAGAGTGAAAGGATTAAAGATGTTTATATGATACAAATGTTTGGCATGATCCAAAGATAGTATGTAAGATCACAAGAATCATGAGATGGAACAAGAGTACCTTTTAAGGTAAGTAAGGTTCAAGTTAGTTGAGTCTCGGACCGCCTTAATTTTCATTCGTTTAATTCTCTCAACACGCTTTTCCAATGTCAAAGTTATTAAAACTTGTCATCGATGTCACATAGAACATAGGGCATAGATGGATCACAATCGTGACCCTTTTCTAACCTCTTCACGATGTTACGGAGCCCAAGACCAATGTCCAAGTCCGTCTCAAGGAGCTGCAAAACGCCTTTGATATCCTTGGCGCTGCGAATCCGCAATTTGAGCGTCGCAATGATGAGTGCCAAGTTTGGTGCTTATCGCCACCTTTCCTCACAAGAGTGTGTGGGATGCTGCAAGAAGCTACCCCGTCAGGAAGAATCGACCGATGCCCTGTGCTTCCGACTACGCTACATTGGCGCAAGAATCACACCGCATTGGAAGATGTTATCATTTGCTGTTTCGCTTAAGCGATCACGTGTGTGTGAGCTAGGGCTTTTCCTACACGAGACGTTATCGTTGCCCACTCCTCTAAACGCGAGTCTAACCCCTCCGTATGTTTCCCTCCCCACGACGTGGGTCATCACCGCTAGAGCACGAACCCGCGGAGGAAGAAAAATTCTGATATGGATCCCGACGAGCATAAAGTTAACCAAGAGCCTAAGAGCACTAATGATTAGAATTAAGAGGCCTCTCATCATGAGAATCTTCTTTGATTAACTCACGTACAGGGTTAACTAGAAGCTAATCGCGCTAAGTTACATGGCCAAGTGACCTTCGTGGTTAACCGAGCTCTTACGCCCAGAGTCATCTCTCGTAACTAGTTAATCTATGCTAAGTTTGTGGGACCTCCCCATGCCTTTGAGTAAAGGGACGCATTGGAAATAGTTTGGGGACTTTAGAATTTGTTTAGTGTTAAAATGTAATCCGGATATGGTTGTAAAAGGGGTACCCTAAAGACAAATGGAAGGGACATTCTCATATTCTAGGATGTTTACATTAGTATCGTATGTCGAAGGTTTCTAACTAGCAAGTGCTTGCGATAACCATTAAGGGCGATAAGTTTTACGTTGTTATTGGGTCGAGGGAAAATTAATTGGAGTTTCCCCTGTTATACAGACATGCTTATGGATTTTATAGCTAGGAGAGGCGAGGAAGGCCTTATGAGAATGCAATTGGCTACGAACTAAGGATACGTACAGAATAAGTTATAAAGTGATGATGACAAAAATTACGTTGAAAAGGATATGCTCCGTAGTGGTGTTGGAATATGTTTCAAGGATCGGGGAAATCAATTTGAAATACAAGGTCCTCAGTATAACCTGGGAATAGCTACGCGCCCAGGCACGTACTCACCCCGCCACTAGGATAAGAGAAGTTGTTTTGGAGGATAGTTATTAACGAACAACCATTGCGGGGAATCAAATTTCTTCTGTATAATTTTTATACTTCCAGTTCATCGCTCAAGTTTAACTTTTATACCCTGTTTTCATTGTGCATCCTCCTAATAAAGTTTACCCCCTCATTGCAATTTTAAAATCCAAGCTTCTCGTTTCCTATCCTTGTTTATTCTCACGAATCTTTATCAGATCCTATCATTGTTACCAGTCCAGTGTGTTAAAACATTCAATGACCTACTCTTGATGGCACATTGCCAATCCATGAACAAATTCGTCAGGACCATTACCTACTTTCGTCCATTGCTGACTCGTTATGTTTCCAAAGACAAAACCTTATTAGACTCATATGACCCTTCTTATTCGTTAAGATTCATTTGTTCCCAGGTGATGGTCACGTCTTATCATGAATTTGAACATTCTTTTCAAAGCTTAGTTGCCACAAACGCTGTCCTTTGTTTAAGATCAATAGCTTATGCTCTATTATTCCAGAGAGTTATCACAAAGTATTCATATATTCCAAACTTTAATTGTTTAATTTGGTAATCAGAAGATCGATCCCGATAGCTCTCTTCTCCAATTCAAGCTCATTTCGATGTACTTATGAATTTCCTCATTCACGAAATCATTGTAATCATCATCTTTGGCAAATATGCTATTACTTGTTGATCCCAATTTTCTTAATCGATATACATGCGTCGTTGGACTAAAGAATACCTTTATTCATCCACGCTGCTTTAAGGCTTTAAGTCTACCAGTGTAAACCTTTGCTTTGTTGCTATTCATTTTCAAAATTCATGTTCTTACCTCTTAATTGATGGCACCTCCCTATTATCATGTTTCCTCCGTGCCTGTTGGTGCCTTTCATAAGAAATAGATGCCTTGAAAGAAGTTAACAAAGGGAGAAAAGCAGAGTGGAGAAATGTTAGTTTGTATGGAATCAGATGATACCTGAGGTAAGATAGGAAAGGTAGAGAAATCGTCGTTTAAGAAAATATTAGGGACCTTTGGGTCAAGGCTTCTTACGATTAGATGTTCATGAGTTCAAGAGTATAGAACGCTTGAAGAAAGTTGGCTCTTCTTCCAAAGGACATAAAAGCCATATGGATATATCTGAGAAAGAAAAGGTTCTTGCCATATTTTTATGATGGGAAGAGAGTGCTCAGCTAATTAACAGGGATAAAAACCCAGTGTTTTGGGCCTTGTCTTAGGAAGTGATACCAAGAGAAATGAGTTCAAAGTTGTATGAATCACGATTAAGGTGCTTGTCATGATGATGATCAGAACCTTCGGATGAGATACGATATCATGGAAACATATGGAAAGAATGAAGACGGCATACCTATGTCGATTTAATGTAATGACAAAGTCTTATACGAGCATGGTAAAGAAGATTATACGTTGACTACCGAAAGTTGAGAACGAACGAGGACAAGTACCCCTCCCAAGAATCAATGGACTGTGCGACTAACCCCAAGGGCCAAGAGTGTCACTGAGATTGGTTAAGGATAAGATACCAACCACTCAGAGTTAGGACTGAGAATACTCCTAAAACTACCTTTAGAACAAAATGTGGGCGCTATGAGTTACGAAAACGCCTTTTGGACTTACGAATGTCCAACAGTATTTATGGATCGGATGAACTGAATGTTCAAACCTTATGTGGTTAAGTTGTAGTGGTATTTAACGATGATGTTTTGATATACTCGAGAGGCCGATAAGAATATGTGAATCAATCGAAAGTGGCGTTTCAATCATTAAGGGAGTAAGGACTGTATGTGAAAATTTTTCAAAATGTGAACTCTGGTTCAGAAAAATAGGATTTTGGGAACATATAGTGACCCATGAAGAGATCTGAGTGGACTTTGACAAAGTATGCGCCATTAAAAGTTTGGCAAAACCCACTGTGGTTACCAAGGTTCGAAGTTTCTTAGTTAAGGCCGAATACTATAGGAGATTGTTCCGAATTTTTCTAAAATAGCTCTTCCATAGACCAACCTCCTCAAGCGGTCAACACGGTTTAAATGGACCGGTGAATGCAAGGAAACCCTTCAAGTATTCAAGGACAAAACTAACAACCGCCCCAATGTTATCCCTTCCCGAGGAAGGAAAGGAGTATGTAATATATACTAATGCGATTCGTTAAGGGAGAGAATATGTGCTAATATGGAACGATAAGGTAGCAGTCTATATGTCACCGCAATTAAGTCAGGTACGAGGCTTACCCAATGCATGACCTAAAGCTCGCAACAACGGTATTGCGCTAAAATATGACGACCTTACCTTTATGGGGTCTCTAATGCCATCGCTATGGATCACAGGAGTCACAAATATATATGAACACCCAAGGAGAGTTGAATCTAAGGCAACAAAGGTGGTTGAACGCATTTAAGGATTATGACTTGGATCCCAACAGCACTCCAGCAAGACAATTTTGATAGCAACTGCTTCAAGCAAAAAGGCTTAGCAAAGAGAACCGTTTTGTTTTGTAATTCGTCCATGAATGCGATAAGATCTGAACAGGGAAAGAGCATTGTTCCTACAACCGTCCATCTTGGAGGGAACCAAGATAGAATGAATAAATGCCCCAGGACCCAAGAAGACTATGATAATCTAGCCACGAAAGGAATACTTGGATTTTAGGCCATGAAAGCAAAACCCTACGGTTTCAAAATAGTCTATGTATACTGGTAAAGGAAGCTTAAGGCTTAAGCTTTTGAAAGGAGGCCACAATTCGTTGTACTCGGTATACCCTGGAGGTACAAAAATATAGAGAGGTCTAAAAGAGCACCTTTGGTGACCTAACGTGAAGGGACGTATAGCCGGCTATGAGAATCAATGGTTGTCATGTCAAAGAGGGTCAAAGTAGAAAGTTAAAGAGCATCGAGTAAATCTAGACCCTTAGAAAGTCCCACGTGGGAGACTGAAGATGAAATGATGAAAAACTGCCCCCATCTCTTTTAAGATGCTTCTCACCGCAAAGGTTTTATCGAACAGCAAGTTTCGGGGACGAAACTTCTTTTAAGGGGGGGAGGATGTAATAACCCGCCCTAAACCATAGCTATTACAGTATCTTAAACTTGTTTAATTAGTTTTAATTGATTATTTAATTAATTTGTACCGTGCAGTTAGCTAACGGTGTGAGTTTCATGGAATGGCGAAGTGATCACCGGTCAAACTTTTTACCGAGCTCGTTATATTTTATTTCGGACCTTAAATTACAATTATTTTAGGTTCTACAATTTTATTTTAAAGTCAGTTTATTTATAGATTAATTTCCGTATCGAAACGATTTTATTTTCGGGTTACCGATTTACCGTCTTTTTAAAACCGATTAAATTTATTATAGTTCCAAAGTATATATGTAATACCCATGTTATGTTTTATTAGTAATATTAGTATTTTTATAAGTGGAGTATTAGTGTTATAATTGCAACATTTATTAATGTTTTAATTAGGCTAATTAAAGGGAGTGATATATATGCAAGTGGGGGAGCTTAGGGGTCATTTTGTATTCAAAATTAGACAACTCTCTCACCTCTCTCTCTCTCTCTCTTGCTGAGCCACGCCCAGCCCCCTCTGCCGCCATTCCCGCCGGCGCCGGCCAAAATCCGGCGAGATTCCGGCCACTTTTCCGGCACCACTTTGAAGCTCTCACTCCCCTCTTCATCCTAGTCCATTTTATTCATCTTTTCAAGTGGTATTTCTCAAGTTTATCTCTCCTCCATTGTTATGAATTTTGAAGCTTTTGATGTTATAGTTTTATCATGATGTTTTTATGCTAAATTACTACCTTCTTTCATGAATTTAGAGTACAAATTTGTTGTAGTTGATTTTAGTGAGTAAAGCTATGTTTTTGGTTCAAGTTCATGTGAAATGTGTTGAGGTTTATGTGAATTATTGAAGGGGATGATGTTCTATAGTCATGCATGTTGGATTGGAAGAGATATTTGAGTTAAACTTTCTGTTTTGTAGAGATAATAAACTATTCTTGAGTTGTTTGGATGAATTACATGAAGTTGTGAAGAAAAACCATGTTATTTGTGGTGTAGTTTAAGTACAAATGTATGTGAGTGGTTGCATGTGAATTATACAAGTATGGATGCTAATTTTAGAGGTAAAAATTCTGGAAAATAGTGAGGTTATGCATAGATTACATTGGGTGTATATTTGGTATAAAGTTTGGATGAAAACAAGCATGCTTGAAGGCTAAATTCTGTCCAGAACCTACTGCCCATTTTATGATTTTTATAGAGGATGCTAAAATTAGTTTCGAGCCCAGAATTTAGTGTAAAAAGGTAGTCTAAGATGTTAGTAAACACTGGCTTTGGAATTTCGAGTTTTCGATTTGTATAACTCAAGTTAGAGCCAAAACCGTAAAACCGCGCAATTACACACGAATTTTGGGGTCAGTGTATTGTTGTGTGTTTTTCGACCAAATGAAGTTTGATTCTGGAAAAGTGTTCAACATAAGAGTTTTAGAGGACTTGACGGGCTTTCCGAAAACGTATGGTATGTCTTAAACCGATGTCGGGAGAGTAAGTTATAGGACCCGGAAACAGAGCTGAAAAACTGGAAATTCTGGGTAATTGCATAAGTACATTAAGGGGTTAAATGTGGTTATAAAGGTCTTATAAGTGGGTTTAAGAGTGGCTAGTCTAAGAACTATAGTATTTGTGATATACTTGTTAAGTGGGAACCTTAGAGCTCGATGTTGAAGGACCCCGAGACCTTGAAACTATTTTACCGTTTTACCGTTTTAATTTACCGAATCTTCGTAATTCTACTTAGAAGTTTTTTATTGTACTTCGAAGTTTTAAAGCTTCTTTTGTAATTTGAAAGTTTATATTTTACAAGTATTCCTTGATTCATAAAGCCCTCATAAGTTAAAGCATTTATCAAAGCCTCTTGATTTTATCTCAAACATTCGAAAAACCTCGTTATTATTATTGTCGGTAATTTACTGCTACTGTCCGGGGCTCTTTTCGAGCCTTTCTCATTCTTTTTAGCCTCTGGCCCGGCCATCAAACTTGTAGAGCATATTTTTCCCTTTCCAAAAAGTACTCGCATAGCGAAATCCGAGTTCTATAGCCCGAGTTACGATCAAAATATCATTGTCTTTAAAACCTGAAATTCCTATACGTTTTATTGCCGAAACTTTATTGCGAGGTTCTACGCCCTCACCTTTTCATAGCACCTATTTTAATACCGAACTCTATTATTATAGCTCAAAGTCCTGCTTCGACCCAAGCCATTCCCTAGCCGAGATCGCGACCGGACGGCTCACTCGCTTCAGGTACGCAAATTGTCCAGCTTTTATGATCTAAGTCATATTCATGGTTCATTCGATTTATGCCATGTCAAGTTTTATGGTTTACAATGTCTTTATGTTTAACAGTGGACCCGCATTCTATGCTTATATTTACAGTTATGTTTTTAGCACTCCTGATCAGAGTGCCTTGACCTGGCCAGTGTCGACTGCTTAGCAGTCAATCATTCCAAGTTTAGATCAACTTGGGCATACGCGTGTGTGAGGTGCTTGCACCGATCGTAAGGGTTCCACCTACTTTATATCTTCATTGATTTATGTTTACGCATATGTTTATGTTCATGTCATGCAAGTACTATTTTGACCCCTTCCCCGTTTTCAAAATGAATTTAAATGCCGGCACCAAAACCGTTTTCGAACGGTTTACGTGCTGGAGGTTTACGTACTGAGTGTTTCCCCACTCACTTTTGCGATGTTTTAATGTTTTGTTTTTAGGCGGTCCGAGCTCCCAGGATAAAGGCGAGGTTAAGCAGGAGTGAGTCGTCGGTACCTGGTAGTTCCCTAAAGGCGACCGATAGTCGGTAATCAAGGTTACTCAAGGGCACTAAAGACCACTTGGTTGTGGAAAGTCTATATGATATGTTTAATTAAAGGTTGTATAATGTAGTGGTACTTTCAGTTTAACAGTTGTGTTGTAGGGAGTTAAGTACGGTTTTATTGTGGTTTTGTGTTTTGCCTTGTCCCGAGTGGGGACGGCGGTAATGCCTCGACCTAAGGTGTTCCGCTGCGCTAATCACAGGTTTGGGATTCTAAAGTATAGTCCTAATCTTGTGATTAAGGTTGGGGCGTTACACCCGCACGGGTTTTCTACCATCTGAATCGCGTCGTTTTGCCTCGTCCACGTCAGTGATCTGTGTGTGTGTATTTTAAAACCCGCACGGGTTTTATCTTCCAGAAGTTGGCGCTAATATCTTGATTATCCCCCTGATTTTAGCCCATGTGCCTTGACCATTCTGCCTTTGACTTGGATAACCCGCAGGGGTTTTGTGCTTGCATGGATGGAGGGCATGATCTAAGGGATGTGTCCCCTCCATTTCCCTCCTAATCCTCACATCCTTCACCTATAAATACCCCCTCCATTCCATTCATTTTCATCAACTAATACCATGATTCTATCCAAACTCTCTATCATCAAATTCCTCTACTATCCTCACTCTAATACCACCATTCTATCCATTCCACTCACTCTATCAAAATCATCACTCATATACTATCCTACTACCGTTTTCACATTCATCTTTCATCCACCAAGTCAAGGGAAGTCAAGGTTTCGATCGGCACATTCGGGCTCCTAAATCAAACAGGTTCGCTTTTATGATTCTGTTCATTATTATTATTTAATCATGTTATTCATACTTTATTTTACATTATATGTGCATATTTAGTAAACCAAAAAACTCATTCTTTATATTGCATGATTAAGAATATAAATTTGCGAAATTAATTAAACTTCTCCCAGCTCTTTTTTCATTTTAATATCGATTTTAGTAGAGTTTGTTTTCTAAACAGGCGAATTCGAGAATTGTTATAATTCTCGAATTCGTAACCTTACCTCCGGACTTAGAATCGGGTTTCGTAGACTGGAGTTTTTATTATTTTTAAGGTTTGTTGGTTTCCTTAAATCGAGTGACGACTCTTAATTCTTTTATAACCCGTTTAATTATTTTAAACATACGTATTTACACCAAAATACTTAAAAATGATTTGGTAATTTCCATATACTAATCCAAGGCTAAAACCGAGAGAAAATGGGCCAGAAATTGATAAAACCCTCATGGGTTTTATCAGTTTCAACCCATATTCTCCGGCCTGGAAAGAAAAATCCGATCCATGGACACTTAAAACAGCTGGTTTTAATACACATGGCGGCCTGTTTGCCTTCTGTTGGGCCTGGATCTGGTATTTGGGTCAAAACTGAATTATTTTTAAAGTATTTCGGTGTAATTTCGAGTGATTAAATAATAAAAAACGGAATTATAAAATAAATAAAGTTTCATCACCCCGAAAATAAATTTCGAAAATAAAAATATCCTTATTTAAGGATTAAGCAACCTTAGTCGGCTCCCGATCACTTAAGTAGTGCATCCGAAACAATTTCCCCGAACGGGAATTTTCCGGGTCCTACAGGTATCCTAAAGCAAGGCTCTACATTCATGGATTACTATGGTTGGGATTGGATGAGATACAACATTGTAATACCCCGATTATGTGGTTAAAGTGTGGCTTAAAAGGAATGAAATGACTACTTATATCATCAAGGTGCACCTTCTTTTATGGTAGCTCATCCATTGGGAACTCCTTAGTTAAGCGTGCTTGGCTGGGAGTAGTCTCAGGATAGGTGACCTCCTGGGAAGTTTTACTAGGCAGCGTGTGAGCGAGGACGAAGCACGCTGGAAAGACTCGTGGTGATTTGTGGGGCCAGTCAACGATCCTTGAAGCAGTTATCGGTAATGTCCGCGACCCGGGAGGGGGTCGGGGCATTACAAACATGTTCTCCCCTCGATGCACTTCACGCATATAAGGTTTGTGGGTAAAGTGTGTGAGGTGTTGCTCGTCAGATTTCAAGGAAGCCTCGGAGTATAACATGAGTGAGAGGAGAGACCAAATGGTTGGTGATATAGAGTGCATTACACAAGTAGTGGCCGCCCGCTCTCAGGGAAAAATCCTAGGTTAATCCATAACCATCGCCTTTGTGCTCCTGTGTCAAAAGTCCCGTGGAGTAGCCCGGTATGCAAAATGCCTAAAAGAATAATAAAATCGTGAAATAAATAAACTGTTTCCCTTTTACAATTTCAAATCAACTCGACTTTTTCAAGTTTTACCCTCTTTTTAAGTTTAAGTCCCCAGTGGAGTCGCCAATCTGTAGGACCGCCCCGGGAGGGAGGTTCCGACCTCTTGCCTAGAACGTGCTACTTGGTGATTAGGAGCCGACTAAGGTTGCTTAATCCTTAACTAAGGATATTTTTACTTTATGAAAATCATTTTCGAGTGGAGGATTTTATTTATTTAATAACCAATTTTTATCATTCACATGCTTGAAATTACATCAAATTAATTTATAAATAACTTTACATAAAATCCGATTCAAACCCGGGCCAAAGAGGAAGCACGTGGGCCAACATGGCCCAACAGAAAATTCCTAGAAAATTCAAAGGCCACGTGGCCTTTGATAGTTTCTATGGGATTTTCTCTTGGATGGGCTCCGAATTGATTCGAATATGGGCATATGTAAATTATTATAAATTCTTTTGACGTAATAAATATGCATGTTGGATAATAAAAGGAGATTATAAAGAAAGAGTCGCCAGCCGATTTAAGGAAACCGACAAACCAAAAATAATATAAGAACAACTCCGGTCTACGAACCCGAATTTCAAGTTTGCGGGCAAAGTTACGAAGTCGAGAATTAAAAAATTCTCGAATCCGCCTGTTTAAAAACAGACTCTACTAAAATCGAACTTGAAATGAAATTAAGCGGGGAGAATTTTAATGAATTTCACGATACTAATATTCCGAACATGCAAAATTAAAGTATGAAGGTTTTTACAAAACAAATAAAAAACACTTAGGAATGAATTACATAATGAAATGTAAAAAAAAAAAAAGTACAAACCTCACTTTAAGCCTTCCAAGATGGACCCTTTGTGATGATTGCCTCAAGATCGGCGCGGCATGGATGATGGAATGGAAGCTTGAGGATAAACGGTATGAGGATAGTATGGTAATGGTATTGAGGATTGAAAGAAAAATGATGATAGTATTTGCTGGAGATAATAGAGATGGTGGAAGATTAGCGAACTGAGAGAGAATGATTATTGATGAGAGTTGTTGATGATCATTGTTGGTGATGAGAGTGGAGAAATGGCAAGAGTAAGGGTGTAGGATGGTGATTATGAAGAGAATAGGGAGTGATGGAGAATATTTTTATGAGAGTTTTTGATGGGAAGAGTTGATGAAATGAGTGAGGATGAGGGTTGTATTTATAGGTGGATGGTGGATGGATGGAGATGGAACGAAGGGGACATGATTCCAAGGATCATGCCCCTTGGACAAATAGGAAGGCCTCTCGGCCATGCTCAAAATCAAAAGTCAACAAGTCAAGGGAGGTGATCATGGGATTGCATTTGAATGGAGGGAAAAGGATGGAGCCAAAATCCGGATTAAAAAGCAAGGCCGTCTGGCCGTCGATTTCTTTGCACACAGATCACCAGCGTGGCAATCGTTTCCTGGGCGATGGAAATGAGGAAGGCCACCTGACCTTCCTATTTCCATAGGCTGGGCGCCGTTTGTTCGGCCCGTCTGGAGACTTGTGGGAAATAGGAAGGCCGCATGTCCTTCCTATTTTCTACTGGGCCAGGCGTGTTTTTGGGTCTAATTTCTGGGCTGGAAATTGAGCAATGCCGCAGGGCCTTCTTATTTGGTTAAGCCAACTTCAAATGGCCATAATTCCTTTATCCGGACTCCGATTGAGGCGATCAAAAGGTGTTGGAAAGCTTATGGTGGGTACTTTACTCTCATCAAAAGAAATTGAGCCAATGAGACTTGTGAAAAAAAATGACATTCGAAATGGTGGCCACATGTATGTTTTAAGGGTGGAAAATGAAAGGTTTTTTTGTAGTGGTTGGCCCGGAAGTTTTTGATTGAGGAAGACCCATTGGCTTTGGTTTCATTCTAGCCTCTTTACTTATTATGCTTATTTTGTACACTTGTCCCGGTACAAAATCCGATGTCTACAGATACTCAAGTGTAAGGATTGTGTGCATACCAAGCTAGCACCAACTTCCCCCGCAGGGTGCGGGGGTAATTGTCGTATCTACAGGGAGTTGGGACTTCCGAACCTAAGAATCTAACGAGATCTTACCTCTAGGCTTGAGGTTCGATGTTTTGGTGATTTTATTCAAATTAAAATAAAACAATTTTATTAATAAAATGTAAAATGATATTTTTATATGAGATTCATAAATAAACAATTGTAGATCGATCTAAAACATAAATATGAAATCGAATTAAGAATCGATAATTATTAGAATTCTACCACTCTTTCGATGCTTAATAGAATTACTTCAAATAACCTAATTTACAACTTTCGTATCGACACGTGCCCTTGGGGGCCGAAGCCCCTACTGCAGGTCGGCAATCGGGCGGCGGGGACATGCATCACTTCTGGCCCGGACTGCGCCCTTCCCTTTGCGAACGACTTTGGCCCTTAAAAACATGCACCCGGAAGCCCGTTTCGAGCTGAGACGCATGCCAAAGCCCTTGAGGGACTTTGGGAGGATGTAAGTCTTGATTTCATTATAAGACTACCTAGGACACAGAGAGGTAAGGACTCTATCACTGTTGTTGTTGATAGATTCTCAAAAATGGCTATTTCCATTATGTTGTTTTTTGTTTTGGGTTAGTTTAGATTATGTGAGAATTCTAATAGTTAGGATTCCTATTCCGCCCCTAATCGGGGTGGCCCCGATTAGATCGAGCCCACCATCACCGAGTTCTAACTGTCCAAATACATCACATCCGTCCAGATGGAAGGTGAACCAAGGGTTGAGATTGAAGGAGGGAGGGTCTGTTCGAGTATAGAAGGAAATGATGCGTCTGCGAAAGAACTCGAATGGGATTCATCCTGAATGCTAGAAGGGCCGGGCAAGAACTGGCTGGAAGGCACGTCATGAGGGCCAGGGCCTGGGTAATCCTGACTATAGCCAGGGGGTGTCTATCTATTGGACATATAAATGGTTAGATAATAGGTACTCATTTATACGAGGATGGTTTGCGGTAGGCTGTAAACTATATATGCTTTTGTTGTTTGTCTCGGCCACTCAGTCACTCTCCTTCACACTCGTTTTCTTTCGTTCCACACTCACCCTCACTTTTTTTTCCTCTTCACTTTTGTCTCCAATTTTTCTATTTATGGGTTAATTTAGTAGGCAAAATGATAACCATCTTTGCTGCAAGATGGTTCTTAACGATCTTGCATATCACCTAAACCACTCATAAAATTAAATGTAAGTATATTTAAATCATTATAAAGGTATGTTTCATTACTTTGAGGGTTGGTTATAACCTATAAATAATATAAAAATATTTATTTGTTTATTTTTTTCATAAATATAAAACTATGCATAAAATGTATATTTTTTTACTATGATTGACAAAATTAGCTATTATTTCTATTTTTTTGACCTAGCAAATAAGTATTATACTCTTATAGTCGATAAATATACATAATTATGAGAGAAAATATTATTAAAAGTTAACAAAATGTGAAATATAGGTAATTCAAGATGGTTATTAACCGTCTTGAGGCCAGATGTGTATCATGGTCCATTTAGTAGTTGTACGTAATGCAACGTTATGATCTACCTCATGAGTAGCGTGTGAGATCCACCTCATCTTCACTAAATTGTAAGCATCATGGCACCAACTACCCCAGAAGAAACAAGAAAAAAAAATGGATTCTAATAATCACCTCTATAAGTAGTTGGACAATCTTCTAGTGAAATTAATACCATTTCAGATAGTTCTTAGACTGAAACTTTCACTCTTATTTCTACTGTCACTAAAAATGTAACTCAAAATGTTACTGTCACTGTCACTACCACTTGGAATAGGATTCCCAATACAGATTTGAGAATCAAGATAACTGGCAATACGATTATTAATATGATTATTCCAACTAGATTTAGTATCATACACGGAATGATCATTAGAGGTATCGCCATTCTTAGGTCTAGTGTTCAGATAACTTAGATCGAAAATTTTCGAAACAACACTTTGTATTTTACTCACAAAAGAACCACCTTTGTTCATCCGAAATATTTCATTTTCAATATTAAAATATATGGAATAACTGTTCCCCTTACTATCCTTTAATAAAATAGGATCATCAGGCCGACCGTCATGTGATTAGTTGATAATATTAGTTGAGAATTTTATGAAAGATTCCTATAAAAGGTTTCATTAAGGACTGATTTTTGTCGAGTAGACCTTGTTGTTTTGTTGTAAAAAATTTAAATTTAAGTTGTAGGGAGGGACTGATGTCACCACAAACAGAAACTAAAGCAAGTGTTGGATTTAAAGCAGGTGTTAAAGATTACAAAATTTCAAAGTACATCGTAAGTTTTAAATTTCGATAAATTGCATTTTTTATCATAATTGAGTGCATAATCTAAATATCAATAATTTTGACTTACATTGGTTCCCAAGCTTATGACAACACGTTTCTAGTTTTGTTGAATTTACAAACTTTATACCAATTGTTTTATATTTTTCTAATTTTTATGATTTACACCTTTTATTCCTCAAGAAATCATAATAATGGTTCTGATTCTAAAAAAATTCTACAATTTTTTATTCCTTAAAAAATTATAATAGTTCTTTGAATTTTGCAGAGCAAATCTAAAAGTTGTTTTAATAATTTCAATTCATAACCTTTCAAGAGACAGAAATGAAAAAGAATTAGAAAAATCTAAAAATTTAAAAAACCTTTGAAGGGAAAATATGATATTGAATTTGGTATCATAAAATACAATTTGTCAAAATTTGAAACGACTAGCGCAAATTTTCAAAGTTCGAATTATTGGTATTCAATTACGAAAAATAAAAATTATTAGAATCTAGTTTTCAAAAAAAAAAAAAGACCCCTTGCATGAAGGGACCAATCTATCTATGAACTGTCTAATATGAAGGTAATTTGGATAACTACAGTGAACACAAAAATTACGTACGATTAAGTAAATTACACAAACAATGGGAAAGAAAAACAAAGAATGAAATTTGTTTTTATGTATTTATTTCATTTGCAGTTGTACTACCTCTCATCTCCAAGCCAGTAATCCTTCATTTTGGGTCCCGTAGGGCCATGTTCCCCGAGGACCTCATTGGGCAAAGTTTTTACCGTGTTGAGAAGAGCATTTTTGCGTTTCCCTGTTAAGGATTTGGCCACCTTATCAATCTCAGTACCAAGGTCATAACGAATTTTGGGACCCCATTCCTTGGTATAGTTTAACCAATGTGGCTCAACAATCACACCGTCTCCCAAGTAGTCTCCAGAGACTATCCTGTAACTCTTACCTGTATCCCACATCTTGTCGCTCTTACTTGTATCGTTCCTTATCCCTACCAACCCCGTCCCCTGCATCTCCAGACCTGGCCGTAGGTAATTCCCATGCCCGTGTAAAGATGAGTATGCAACAAATTTATTACCATCTTGAAACTCCAGCTCATTGGCTTGAACCCATTTCCCTGAGCTATGTTGTGAGAAATACGCCTGTTTTAGCACTCCGTTAAAATTGCTGATTCTTAAAGTGATATGCTCCCAATCTCCCACATGCTCCCCTATCATACCCAAGGGGATGTTTAGTGCTCCAACCTTTGCCCTTGCTGGCCCGTTGAATGGGTAAAATAGCCACATTGCTATGTCTGTGTGTGTCCCTCCTAGCATGGGTTTGATTTGGATGTACGCAGTCGCTGATTCCAGGCTACCCTTCTTAAGGACCTCCTCAGCACCTTCCTTGTCTCTAGGGAGGTCTATCCAATATGAACCATCGTTTGAGCCCCCTTGTGGCAAGTTCGACCCACCTGGGTTGATCGAAACTGGGTTTGATTCGTCGTCTTTCTTGTATAGAAGCGCCCCATTGCTAAAGAACCAATCAACCGATGAAGGGAGGAACTCTTCGTTTGGGTGCATGAAAATCTTGGGGGAGTATGTTTGAATGAGTGTTTGGATTTGATCCAAGTTCGGCATACAAGACAAATTTGTAGTTGTATTTGTCAAGCAAGCTATCCGAGGCACATCATTTGGAGTACTTTCATTGTTGTTCTGAACCATAAATGTGCTAACACTAAGTGCCGGTGCCTGTCATTCATTCAAATTGTCATATATATGCTAAATCTGCATGTAATATTTGTGAATGTGTAAATGACTTCTTATTTTCAACTTATTTTTCAAAAGTGTAGTGTTGATAAGTTCAGTTTAGAATAAACTCTGAAGAGTAAGTTGATAAGTTTACATAGGATGAGTTTATCATAAGTTAAAAAGACTGAGCCTTTATATATATGTTAAAGGAGAAAAGGGTAATATTACCTCAATGCCTCTAGAAGTAGGCCTTGCTTTGTAAATATTGAAGTCGTTGGCTTTGACATCCTTCTTAGGACCCCAAATCCAGTCATCAGGCTCAGATGTAGCAGTGAGATCGGATCTAATGCATCGAACCTTGTGAAGAGGGGGTTTTTCAGATGTGGTGGTGACAACAAGACCTACAGCATTATAGCCATTTGGTGGAATTGGAGCCCAAATGTAGCCGGTTGGGGAGTCTTGTTTAACTTTGATTGATTGGCTAGTCCAAACAAGGGCATAGTCAGTAGGTTGCACCAGTGATGGGTTCGAGTCATTGGTTGCATCTTTTCCGACAACAACTGAGCCAAACAGAGCCCGATTGTTGGGTTGTGCATAGTATCCCAACATATAGAACCCTTCAGGTATCCCAGTTGGCTCAAAGAATGTTGCCCCTTTATTATCTGGCCCTCCTTTATATATGCTCCACATCTTATTGAAGGTTGTCACTTCTGCTACTATTAGCCCCCCAACATCTATTGTCTCTGTTGCGAATCCGCCACCTTTTTACATATGAAAATTACAAAATTATATCAATAAGTGCAAATAATTCCAGAGTATATTACAAAAAATTGTTGGGAGGTATCATACATTTTTAAAAACTAACTAGAAGGGGACAACATTGTATTAATGCACTCGAATGGCGCTAACTCTTCAAACAAATGGCTACACGGTGATTCTCAGGTAAGAAGTCGCCTGGATTTTGGAAAAGATGAAAATCCCTTCATTTGTTCGATGAAGGACAAAGCTACCCTTGTGTACTCTTTCGTCCCCCAATATGTTTAAAGATGGAAACAAACAGGGAGAGACAGAGGGTCAGGCCGATAGAGATAGGGAGGCACAGTGACGGCAAGGCGATGATAGGGTGGCTGGTTATTTAGACTAGGCAAAGGTCGGGAAACCACTGGCGGCGGTCGTGGCAACCGGGGTAGAGATGGGCGGCACAAAAGAAGGTGTGGAAAGGGTGACATGGTTTTGTGGCAATTCGGGTGCGGTTTCTGACTGAAAATAGATAATTATAACCCAAATTAATGAATTGCAGTTGTGGTGTGAATTTAGATTTTATTTTGATATAGGTATTGATAGAGACCGAGTGGGGTGACAATTTAATGAGAGAAGATCTAATATCAAGCAAGTAAGGAAAGAGGAGGAAGGGCGTTAGGGGCGATGTTTGGTTGTCGTAGGTTTGAGCGTCGGTGGTGGTTGAGTGTCGAAGTGGTTGTGGTGTTGGTGGTGGTTGGACTAATGGTAGTGGTGGTGGTCGGTCAGGTGGTAGTTGAATCAAGAGGAAGAAGAAGAAGAAGAAGAAGAAGAAGAAGAAGAAGAAGAAGAAGAAGAAGAAGAAGAAGAAGAAGAAGAAGAAGAAGGGTGTGTCAGTGGTTTTGATGGGTTGAGTTATATTGATATTTGGGGGAAGAGATATGAAGTGCAGAGAGGTGGTGTGATATTAGATAAAAGTGTAGGGGTATCTTTGTATATATACATTTTTGGAATACAGTGAGAACGGTGGGAAAGTCAACCCTCGGTCATTTAATTGAAAACATGGGAACTGTGCATTAAAAACAAGTGTCCCCCTTCCAATAAGTTTTCAAAAATGTATGTTACATTTCAATTTATTTAGAGTTTATCAACATCAAACAATCCTAATACAATCACAAATTCAATTCATTTTATCCTTTTTTTTCAATATTCTTATAAAAGTAATGGCATTTGTATTGGTTTTCTAGAGCAATCCTACAATTGTACGTGATATGTGACCACCTATATTTCTCTTCATCTTAGTTAATATCTTAACAGACGAAATTTTACTTCATTTGGTTGAACTTTATTATCTTTGTAAAACCTCGAAAATTTCAAAGGCGTTGACCATGACGTCGTTAATAATTTAAGTTGACTCCGTTAATTTTTGAAAATCTGTTTGTGACTATTTATGCTAACACTTGAGCTCGTAGGATCGTTGAGGGACTAATAAGGGTATATTGGGAATATCATGTGTAGTTATTATTATTAATTAGTAGTATTAATATTAATATTATTGTTATTATGTGATTATCATTATTATTATTATTATTATGTGATTACTATTAATATTATGTGAATAAGTGTTATTATCTTTTATTATATATTTATTATTCTGGGTGGCATTAATATTATTGTTAGTATTGTTACTAATATTACGTATTGTTATTAGTTAGTAGTACTAGTAAATAGTAATCTTATTGTTAGTAGAGTTGGTTAGGATTAGGATCTCATTCAGTTAAGAGATTTTAGAGTCAGATGAGAGTTAGATTAGAGTAATTAACATTAAATTAGGGTGAGGTTAGTAGTTAAGAGATCATGCTAAACCTAAGAGGGGCCAAACACATAACGTACTCCCTTTGTCCTCGCCTCTCTCTGCTCTCGTTTCCCTCTCTCCCGTGCCGCCACCAAGATGTCACCGGACTCTTCTCGACGTCGTCGGAGAACCCCCAGCACGTACCACCGTCGGCCTCCCCTCCTTCCTCTTCTCTTTCTTTCTTTCCCCGACACCGCTTGTGCTCCCTCTGTTCGGTTTCTTGCTTTGCCGCACCGCCATTAGCTGCTGCCGCCTAGCGCCACCACCGAGACCGCCACTAACCCTGCTCCGACGTCGGAAGTTGGCACACGGACTACCCAAGGTCACCACCCAGCCGCCCCGACTCGAAGTAGCCGTCATCTCTGTTCGCCACTGCTGTTACTCCCAACCGTCGTCGGACCACCACCGCCGGGAACGACGCCGGAGGCACTGCCCGAGACCACCAAGAACCACCGTCAACTCATCGGGAACCACCTTGCGTAACTCTCTTTCTAAATTCGAGTTCTTGATGTGTTATGTTCATGCTCCGTTTTGTGTCATTCATAACTTACGTAATGGTGTTGTTCTTGCTTGGTTTTTGTCCTTTTATTCACCTTGTTTTCTTGTATAATCATATGAACCTAGTGAGAAGTTAGGTTAGCATTATGTGGTGTTCTTAGTTTTGATTCTCATTGATGTTTATCATACTTCATACGTGCATGCATGGATAGGTGTAGGTTAGGAAGAGATTCTTTTGTAAGTAAATAATTATGGTTGTGATGGATGTTTTAGGTGTTATTATTATTATTATTATTATTATTATTATTATTATTATTATATTATTATTATTATTATTATTATTATATAAGTGATGTAGTATATTGTGTGTAAATCATGAGGTCGGGTGCATGAATTAGAGCTAGTTTACCTTGTTGAATCTGAATTACTTGGTTATAACTGAGTAATGATGTATTTGTGGTCTTAAGTATGGTGTATAATATTTTTGAAATATATTTTATGTTTCTCGTTCAAAATTGTGACGTATAGTTTATTTTGTGTTTCTTTAGTTAAAATATTAGTTTATATTTATCACTATGTAAAATTTTTAAAAAGTGTTTTCAAAATTTTTCCTACTGTTTTACAATTTTTTATAATGTATTATGTATATTAAAATTTCGAACATAATGTAATTACGTTACTATTATGTGACTATTACGTGTTTATATTATTATTGCGTTATTATTAAGTTCTTTACCTAGAAAGGTTTAAATTGTTGGTTATAAATGGTACCTTTTAGACCTTGGTTGAATTCGGGTGGAGGATTTACCTAAGCCACTGTTTTAGACCCAAATTAGGACCCCGGGATCGAATGATGAAAGTTAGAACCGAAATAACCAATCATATGGGAACTAGGTGCGAGATAGTTTTGATAGGGTCTAAAAAACGGATCACCATGAGAGATATAGTCGTCCTTTGATCAAACCCTTTGAACTGGAGGTACTCTTGGATGTTAGCTTTCATAAGAATTTTGCGGAACGGACTTTTGAGTTGTATAGCTCGAGTTATAGTCGTTTTACCAGAACCTGTCAGAACTGGACCAGTTGGAAGTTTTGGTACTTTTAGAGTCTTTCGAGGCTGATATGGGCTTAGTCGTCAACATAAGAGTTTTAGTAGACATCCCGAGGTTTCCGAAAAGTCCAAAACCAGATCCATAGGATGTCGGGAAGTCAAGTTTTGACCCTTTTTATGTGGATGCTGTAATATGTTTTGTCAATGTTATTTATTAATGAAAGTGTTGTTGAATGAAAACGTTGTTTTGACCTTGTTATGTGATTACTTGGAATGTTTAGGTGATTTAAGTATAGATCCATGATTGATAGGAACCTATAGTGTTCCTAGGGGAGGGTTAGTTAGAAGGTAGTTAATACTAACTTCGAAGGGCGCGTTTTGATTAGAATAATTATTCTATTTTAGACCCAAGCTAACTCCCGTCGTTAGTGAGCTCAAGTGTGTTCGTTTTGCTGTGAAGTGAAGCTAACCAGGTAATGTCTATGCTCTAATCCCCACCGGGATGCTCTTTAAATGTATTTTAATGTTTTCTAATCTGTTTTGAGAATTGCATCCCAAAAGGGGACTTTATGTGGAAATGTGACCATCTATTTTGAATAACTGTTTATAATTGTTCGTGCTTTGATTTTTTTTTTATGAGTTAAGAAATTGGATGGTCTTTTATTAGTGGTTTTATTATTGGTTTTGATAACCTGGGTTGGGTTTGACTTGAGAGCTGTGAGCTGAGATTTGCATAAGATACTAATAATTCAAGTGAAACAGTAAGCGGGTTTCGGGGCATAACCCGGAGTACAGGATTTGGAATCCTGTCGGGTTATAGACCAGGAGATCAGGGCTTCTTCCCTGATATAGGATAGTGGATATCTTTGATGCCTGTGGTAGGCGAACTCTTTTGATGCCTGTGGTAGGCGAATATCTTTGATGCCTGTGGTAGGCGAACTTTGATGCCAGTGGTAGGCGAATATCTTTGATGCCTGTGGTAGGCGAACTCTCTTGATGCCTGTGGTAGGCGATGTTACTCTAAGGGATGTGGTACCCCGCCCGCATAATAAAATATGGATTGGTTGGGTTGAGGAAAACAGTTAAGGGTTTAATGGTTTGTGAAATGGTTTGACTTGTTCCCTCTCCCTCAAATGAATTGAAATGAACTTAACTTGTTTTTAACGTTAGGGGTAGACATTATTGAGATTTCCCCCTCATTTTCGAAATGTTTTGTTTTCAGGTGAAGATCTATAAGCTGGGGACGGGAATTAGAAGTGAGGACGTCATGTTTAGAAGTCGTTGATTATTTTGCCTTTCTTTTTTGAGAAACTTGAAGTTAGTTTTGAGGTTTACTCCTAAGTATGAGTTGTTAGTTTGGTTTACCGTTGTAGTTTTCCTTCTCGCCTTGTATTCCTTCGGGGATACGGCAGTAACGCCCAATAAGAGTTTGAGTCTTCCGCTAAATTTTGTCTGTTAATGTTAGTTTGACTTTGACTTTTCTATAATTGAATTTCCGGGGCGTTACAATCTTATATAATACTAACTCAATAAGTGTTACAACATAGGGGTGCGAGGAACGCCAATGTCCAAAGAAGCGTCCACCCTCACCCACAAACTCCCTTCCCCCCCCCCCCCAGCCGCCGCCGCAAGGGCAAGATTCAAACTTTGAAAGAGAAGGAAAAGAGATGGAGTTTTTGGTCACTAACGCAAGGGCAGATTGCCATGATCTTATATATATTATATAGCTAGACCATTTTCAATATTGATATTGATGTTTAAGCAATGTTGTTACAAGATTGTTAAATGGGTTTCACTTACCATAAGACTCTCCTTTTCTTACATTACTCTCAAGTTACTCTCATTTTCTTATAAATTTAAAGATTAGATCCAAACATGTGAGCCTCACATCTAAGATACAAATTAAGGATATTTAACTTTCAGTAACAAATATTAACTTAAGTACACATCTTGCTCTAATTTAACCATTTAAGAAGGATTTGATAAAATTATTATCTCAATCCTCTTGTAATCGCCCTTTGTGAATGTTTTTCGTTCGTAGGAGTTTGTTGGAGAGATCTTTATCTTTTCCTTTTTTTTTGGATTTTTAGACATCAAAAATACAATCATTGGTGATAAAGACTGATAATAACACAAATGATTTTATTAGATGCTCGCAGTACCAATTATAAACTTATTTTCTAACATTTGTATGTCACCAAGTTGGTAGATGTATGATTCGGCGGAAAGTTGACGCGTCACCTAATTATTTATGCAGCAGGCCAAAGCAAGTGGAGGAAAAAAAAGACATTAACTGCTACATGTTTTCCAAGTAAACTGCATTGACGTTCCACCTTAGCTAAAAAATAATGTAAAAATAAAGCTTTATTTTTTTAGCTAAGTTTGCCCATGTTACTTGACCAAAAATATGGCATTGAACTTTTTTTTTTACCATGTGTTATGGCTTTCAACTTACACAATTATGCAATACATCATCTTTTCACCGAATAAAAAACTTATCAACTCGGTGTAATACTATGAATATTGGGAAATAAGTTCATAGTTTGTACAACGAATTTTCACAAAATGATTTATATTATCATCAACTAGTATCCCAAAGTTTACATTATTATCATTCAAAAATTCTTTTATTATTTATTTATTTATTTGCAATAATGATGCATAAATTCCTTGTCCAAAGAGGATATATAATAAGTAATAAAAAAATCAAAAGATAATAAGAAATCAACTGCAACCACCTCCACAAGCAAATAGAAACAAATTTCAATAATAATTGAGCTTGACTTGAGGAGTTAGATGCATCCTATTCAATTCCCCGACTGTGACTAATCTTTTTAGTTTGATATGTGAGCTTCACAAATACAGTGTCTGATTTACCTTGTAAGGCAAGTGACTGAGTGTAATATACATTTTACATCTTCTTATCGTCCACGGGGCACTAATTAAACGACAATGTGTCCCGAGTTATTTTAATTAATAACCATCTTCAATTATATATAATTAATATTTTCATGATTTTAAATAATATTTGATCTAGTAATTAATTACATATATTTATTAATTATAATTAATAGCATAGTCTTTATTGAATATATCAACAATTATAAATGATAACCAAATCATATTAATCACAATAGAACATGAAAATTGTATATATTGTTTATATTTATTAAAAAAGTATAAATATATAATTATTTTTATGCATGTTTACTAGTGGTAATAACTCCTAAAGTAATGAAAATATATGTTTATAATGATTTCAATATGCTTATAAATAAGTCTTAAATTGATTTAGGTGAAATTCAAAATAATTAACTAATAATCACGTAAATTCAAGATGCTTATCATTTCCTTATCATTTTCATTAAATTAGATAGGAGATTTTGGGGATCCAATGGGTTTTTTTTTTTTTTTGGGGGGGGGGGGGAGGGGGTTTAGGGGGCATATATTTTAAGGGGTAATTAAGTTGAAAATAGCTGGAACAGTCAAATTAAACATATCAAGTTTAATTTGGTTGATCACACAAAAACTTGACTTGAAGCTTGTTCTGCCAGGAAAAAGATATTGTTTTGTGTTTAATTGAGAGGAAAATGATTTTTGAGAAAATAGTTGTTCATGAGAAATTATTTTCTAAGGAAAGGGTTTTCCATGCCAAATTTTCCCTTGTTAGTGAATAATGAATATAGCATTTTGTTGTGAAAATAAGATTAGATAAGGTTACCTGGAGGCCAAGATGGCAAAGGAGAAGGAAAACTAAATGTGGAATCAATGGGTAGAAGCTTTTGCTTCCTGGACACAACCTTTAACCCAGCAGAACCCGAAGATATGGAACTGCAGTTTCCCATCCTTGTCGATCCACTGCAACAAATTAAACGCAGTACTCACACTGGTTCACAACTTAATTTTCCAGATCTCAAATTCAAAAACTCCACAATGCTTTTGTTTCTCATCAATCTTTAGGCTTTTTTTGGATTAGAATTGGGTTCAAACTGGCTAGGCTATTTTGCTGTGTGCCTCAGCTTTCACTTTGTTATTTATAACTCAAAGAAAAATCTCTAATATTTAACGGGTTTTTTGTATTTTGGACCCCGAACTTTAGGGGTATTTAGATTCTGAACCCTTGGTTTTCAACATTAATTTTTAGGCACTTAAGTTTGTAAATTTGAATAAAAAGGGCCCAAAGTTTGTGGACGGAAGAAAAAGGCCCCTGTCTCATTTTTTATTTTCCTCTCATGTTTGAATTTATCTCTCGATTGACGTCAAACTTTAGGACTATGGTTAAAACAAATATTAAAGCTATAATACACCTATTTATTCATGTCAGGGCTACTTAGACCGACAGAATTGAATAAAAGAGGTTTATTATATCTTTAATATCGATTTAACCTTAGTTTTGAAGTTTGATCGCGTCGGAGAAAATTCAAACGTGAAAAAAAAGAAAAAGCGGGGTTTCTTTTCACCTCACAAACTTTAAGTCCTTTTTTCAAATTTCTACAAACTTTAAGTCTAAAAGTTAAAGTTGAGAATGTAAAAATCTGTCAATGCTAATCATGTGAGGCTATTTTCTTTTAATTTTATACAAAAATCTGTCAACGTAGGATCCACCTAGCTTGGAAAAATTGGTTTTGTATTTATAATTGAAATCAAAGTTTATGGAAGTAGCTCATCTGTTTGTTGTTTGTCTCAATGTGGTCCAATATTATAGATAAGCTTATATAATGACACCATGTTGCATGTTCATTTAACTACTATTTTGTAAGCAACCCACGCCATTAAAATCACGTTTGGGTTTCACGTCGATCGGAAAAATGTGAAGCGAATAATTGGAGGACTGTATTGTACTATATTTTTTTTTTGAAGCGAAAATCACACAACTATATTAAGACTTATTCAAAAAATTACACATCTATATGTTCGCTAGATCGTAGACGAAATCCGGCGACCCCGAAACTCAAACACGGTTCCCATAAAATATAGGATGTGTATGAGCTAAGGCATGAGCAACTCTATTTCCCTCCCTTCTTACAAAAGATCAAGCAACAAAATCAAAAAATTTACAAATATAAAAAATATCAGCTATTATGAAACCTAGAAAGGAATTAGGAATGTTTGAATTTCTCAACTTGAAAATTAACGCCAGACAATCTCCTTCAACAACAATTCTTTTCAACCCAGCTTCTTTGGCACATTGCAGACCGAAGTAACAAGCCCAAGCCTCCTCACATTTGGGCCCAACTTATACTATATTTTATTAACACGCATTTGTATGTAAAACGCGTTCGAATAAACCAAAACCCACTTATACTCAACAGAATTTTTTAATAATAAAAACAAGTGATACAAGAGTAAAATGATAAACATTTTGATGCAAGATGGTTATTAAGCATCTTACATTTCATCTAAATCATTTATAAATTTAAATGTAAGTATATTTAAATCATTTTAAAGGTATGATTTATTACTTTGAGGGTTATTATAACCTATAAACAATATAAAAATATTATTGTTAGGAAAGTGTCCTAAAATCACCAAATCTCTTGATCTCACAATTATTTGTTTCCTAATTGTATTAGGATTTTATTTAGGTTTCCTTATTGTGTTGGGTTTCCTAATTGTATTAGATTCTAAATCTATTTGGAGTGGGAGTCAAGTTAGGTTATAGGGAGTTCTCCCTATAAATAGGGTGCATGTTTCTCCACCAAAAACACATCGGTAAACACAGAGAGCTAGAGAGAGAGAAAATATTGACAGAGAAAGGGGTCTCACCAATATTTTCCCCAGTGTATCCTGAGAGATTGTGAGTTGAGTGTTGAGAGATTGTTATTGTAACCTCCTTTGTGGATCGCATCATACCCTATGATAGTGATCAGGTTGTACTCCTCCTTTCTCATAGTGGATTATTTTCTGGTCGCGTCCAGTGTTTTTCTTGAGTTCTTGGTTTCCCGTAATTACAGTGTTTGATTTTAAGGCTTATTTTTCGTTCCTAAATTTTGTCGTAATATCCGTCATCTTGTTTTCGATTCTATTATTCGCTTCCGTTGTTACCTTGCTACTCACTTTTCTCTAACAAGTGGTATCAAAGCAAGGTGGAGATGGCTTCAATTATGAAGTGCGATATTGCAAAATTTGATGGAACGAGGAGTTTTACTATGTGGAGACTGCAGATGAAGGTGGTCCTGATTCAGCACGGGTTATGGGATGTGATTGAGTATCCCGACACGAAGACTGATGCGACAATGAGCGATGATGAATTCCAAAAACTCCAGAAGGATATCAAGGGGAATCTAACTCCAAGGGAGTGGAAGAAGCTTGAAGATAAGACTCTGGCAGGGATTCAGCTATGCTTGGCGGAGCACATTCAGAGAGAGGTGATGCATATCGAGAAACCTCGGGTGCTCTGGACCAAACTGGAGGAGCTGTACATGTCGAAGAGTCATGCAAACAAGTACCGAATGAAGGAGAAATTCTACAGGCTGAAGATGCCCCAAGGTACTTCTATTCAGGCACATCTTAGTGAATTTGATTCTATTATTACTGAATTGGAATCAATGGATATAAAGCACACTGATGAGGATAAGGCTTTTCATTTAATTCTGTCCCTACCTGCATCACAAAAACCATTTAAGGAAATCATGTTGTATGGGAATCGTGGTGACCTTAACCTTAGTGAAGTAAAGGCTAGTTTATTGTCTAAGGAGAAACTTGATACCGATGGTAATGACCAGGGTGGTGATGCTATGGTTGTAAGGGGTAGAAATACTGAACGTAAGGGAAACGGGTCTAGAGGGAGGTCTAAACACCGTTCAAAGTCTAGGAATCCTCACAAGAATAAGAAGTGTAACTATTGTAGTAAGATGGGGCATATAGAGAGAGACTGTTGGGCAAAACAAAGAGACCAGAAGCAGGAGAGTAAGGATAATCACACAAAACCTGGTACCTCAAACTGCGTAGAGTCCGAGTCAGATGGTGATGGGTTTGTAGTTACGGATGATCCCTTGGCTACCTCATTGAGTAGGATAGCTAGAGATGAGTGGGTTCTTGACACGGGGTGCACCTATCATATGTGTCCTCATATGGACTAGTTCGAGTCTTATGAGAGTGTTGACACCGGGGTCGTAGTAATGGGTAACGACACAGCCTGCAAGGTTGCAGGAATCGGTAGCATCAAAATCAAGACTCATGATGGCATCGTTAGAACTCTCAAGGAGGTTCGTCATATCCCTAACATGACTCAAAATTTAATTTCTTTGGGTACTCTTGAAGCTAACGGCTGCAGGTACAAAGGAGAAGATGGTGTTTTGAAAGTGTGCAGGGGTTCCATGGTTCTTATGAAGGGAATCAGGAAGGCGGTCTATACATCCTGCAGGGTCTCTGATGGCGAGGATCTGCGGCGATCCTAAATCTTGATGAGTCCGACAAAGACAAAAGCGTGGCACATGAGACTAGGCCACATGGGCGAGAAGAGAATGTCAATGTTGAGCGAAGGGATACCTTGAAGGCGCAAAGATCGGCAAGTTGGAGTTTTGCGATCATCACGTGTCTACGGAAAGCGAGAAGAGGGTTAGCTTTTCAAGGGCTAATCATACAACAGCAGGGATCCTTGATTATATTCATTCAGATTTATGGGGTCCTGCTAGAGTGCCATCACTGGGTGGCAAGCGCTACATGTTGACATTCGTGGATGACTTCTCGAGGAAGACATGGGTTTATTTCCAGCGGCACAAGAATGAGACATTTTCATATTTCAAGAAGTTCAAAGCTTTGGTGGAGAACTAGACAGGCAGGAAAATCAAGAAACTCAGGACTGACAATGGGTTGGAGTTTGTTGATTCTGAATTTACTGAATTCTGCGAGGAGCATGGGATTGCGAGGCATCGAACCTTGGTGGGTAAGCCTCAGCAAAATGGGTTAGCCGAGAGAATCAATAGGACACTCCTGGAGAAAGCCCGCTGCATGCTCTCGAATGCAGGGCTTTGAAAGAACAAATCGTTCTGGGCAGAGGTGATATCTACTGCCTGCTACCTGCTGAACAGATCACCTCATGCCTCTATCGAATACCAGATTCCAAAGGAAGTATGGACAGGTAATCCAGTTAATTATTCTAACTTGAGAATTTTTGGATGTCCTGTATATGTCCATGTGAATGATGGGAAGCTGTCTCCCAGGGCTGTTAAATGCATGTTTCTAGGTTCAGTCCGAGTCTAAGGGATATAGAATGTGGTGTCTGATTTGATGAAAGTTATTCATCTAGAGATGTAACATTTAATGAAAGCGCTATGTTATACGGAATGGAATCTCTGGTACTTGATGATGCAGAAATCGGGAGAAGGATGTAGGAAGAATAGTGTTCGAGGTGGAGCAGCTCGAGTGGAGCTGTTGGAACTGCAATCGAGCAAACTCGATGCTCTGAACCAACTCGAGTTGATGAGCACGAGATTGAGATGAATGTTCCTCGGTGGAGGAACAACCATGCGTGCTAGAGATCGTCCCGGGAGGGAGATCGGAGACCAGTGCGATATCTTGAATAAGATGATGCTATGATTGCTTATGCTGAGTGTTGCAGAGGAGACTCTGAAGGTCTTGAACCTTCTACCTATCGAGGCCATCTCTTGTCCGAATGCCTCAAATTGGATAGGAGCTATGCAAGAGGAGATGGAGAGTCTGCAGAAAAATCATACATGGGAGCTATGTGAGTTGCCTAAAGGCGACGAGCTCTTACTGAAGTGGGTGTACAAGAGAAAGGAAGGTATCCCGGTGTAGAAAGTGCAAGGTGGAAGGCCAGATTAGTGGTAAGGGGTTGCAACCAGAAAGAAGGAATCGACTACAACGAAGTATTCTTGCCAGTCGTGAGGCATACGTCGATCCGCACCTTGCTTGCCTTTGTTGCTCTATTTGATTTGGAGTTGGAGCAACTTGATGTCAAGACAGCTATCCTCCATGGCGAGTTGGAGGAGGAAATATATATGAGGCGAGAGGTTTCATCGTTCTGGTAAAGCGAGGCAGTATGCAGATTAAGGAAGCCCTTGTATGGACTTAAGCAGGCACCTAAGCGGTGGTACAAAGGTTTGATACCTTTATGGTAGGCAAGGGTACAAGAAGTCACTATGATAATTGTGTGTACTACTGCAATTTGAAGAAAGGTCATCCATTTATTTATTATTGAATGTGGATGACATGATTATTGCCTCCAGGGACATGTCACTAATAAAGAAGCTGAAATCTCAACTCAACCAGGAGTTTGAGATGAAAAGACCTCGGAGCGGCGAAGAAGATTTTGGGTATGGAGATCCAAAGGGATAGAAAGGCAGGGAAGCTGTTCCTGTCTCAGAAGAAATATCTGGAGAAGGTGTTGGACAGATTCAACATGAGAAAGCGTAAGCGCTTTCAACTCCTTTCATTGCACACTTCAAGTTATGCAGTGAGAAGCCATCTAAATCTGATTTGGAGGTAAGGAGGATGTCTAATATTCCCTATGCTAGTGTAGTTGGTAGTTTGATGTATGCTATGGTGTGTACTAGACCTGACCTGTCCCACGCAATTAGTGTAGTGAGTAGATACATGCAGAATCCAGAGAAGGAGCATTGGGAAGGAGTGAAGTGGATCCTTCGCTATGTGAAGGGTACTTTGGAGAAGGGCATCCTGTATGATAGAGGTAGTGCTGCAACGTCTGATGTTGCAGGGTATGTTGATGCTGATTATGGTGGAGATCTGGATAGGAGACGCTCAATTTCAGGGTATGTGTTCGTCATGTGTGGAGGAGCAATATCTTGGAAAGCTTCACTTCAATCCATAGCAGCCCTGTCTACTACAAAGGCTAAATATATTGCTGCAACGGAAGGAGTGAAGGAGGCCATCTGGTTGAGGGGATTGGTCATTGAGCTTGGAGTACCACAGGGCGAGACTGTGGTTTATTCAGACAGTCAGAGTGCTATACATCTAACTAAGAATGACACTTATCATTCGAAGGCCAAGCATATAAGCGTCAGGTATCACTTCATCAGAGATACAGTTACTGCAGGAGAGATCATGGTGAAGAAGGTTCATACTTCTGATAATCCTGCAGACATGTTAACCAAGCCTCTATCTATAGCTAAGTTTGAACATTGTTTGGACTTAGTTGGTGTTCTAAGCATGTGAGAGCCCTGCGGGGCCACGCCCTGCGGAGGGGCGTGTTGATGGCGACAGTCAAGATGTTTATCTGGACCGATGATTCGTTGATTTTAGTCCAAGGTGGAGTTTGTTAGGAAAGTGTCCTAAAATCACCAAATCTCTTGATCTCACAATTATTTGTTTCCTAATTGTATTAGGATTTTATTTAGGTTTCCTTATTGTGTTGGGTTTCCTAATTGTATTAGATTCTAAATCTATTTGGAGTGGGAGTCAAGTTAGGTTATAGGGAGTTCTCCCTATAAATAGAGTGCATGTTTCTCCACCAAAAACACATCGGTAAACACAGAGAGCTAGAGAGAGAGAAAATATTGAGAGATCTCACCAATATTTTCCTCAGTGTATCCTGAGAGATTGTGGGTTGAGTGTTGAAAGATTGTTATTGTAATCTCCTTTGTGGATCGCATCACACCCTGTGATAGTGATCAGGTTGTACTCCTCCTTTCTCATAGTGGATTATTTTTTGGCTGTCGCCGTCCGTGGGTTTTTCTCCGAGTTCTTCGGTTTCCCACGTAATTCTGGTGTTTGATTTTATCGCTTATTTTTCGTTCCTAAATTTTGTCGTAATATCCGTCATCTCGTTTTCGATTCTATTATTCGCTTCCGCTGTTACCTTGCTACTCACTTTTCTTTAACAATTATTTATTTATATTTTTTCATAAATTTAAAACTATACATAAAATGTGTATTTTCTATTATGATTGATGAAATTAGCTATTATTTATATTTTTGACCTAACTAATAAGTATTATACTCTTGTAGTTGATAAATATACATAATTATTAGAGAAAAATAATACACGCATTGTTGAGAGCATAACCTATCAAAGCGTATATATATAGCTACAATAGTTTAATGTCTAAGAATCTTCTTTTCTTTTTCTTTTGTTGGCAGTGCGGAGCCCGCTGATTGGGATTATCGCGTAGTAGACAATAAAATTGTTAGTAGCCCTGTAGAAGGTTGAAAACATGTGCATCTTTTTTACTATATTTCTAAAATGTTAATAGAATCTAAAAAATCCAATTACTCTATAATTTGTTCATATAAGAATAGGAATAAAAATAATTTTTGAAAAATCTAAAAATAGAGTTGTACCGTAAGGGACTCACTAAATTGACAACTATAGGCATAAGTTTGTATTATTTAGAAATTGGAATTCTATTAAGCAAAAAAACAAATATATAGAGAGAGAGAGATTTTGAATACTAAGCGACCATGACACAAAATGCACTTATATATTTAATCACCATAATCTAATTTCTCTATTTAATATTTATAATAAACTTCAGACTCTTATTTAATGTCTTTTTATGATAGCACAATTGTCTTATTAATTTATTAAAATGGTCAAACAATATTATATAAATTTAGACGCTACTACATTTTGATAATATTATATAAATTTTCTTATTAGCACAATTTTCTTATTAGTAATTATTACTAAATTGTTACATGCCTTTTTTCTTAATAATAAAATTTGTTAAATAAAATTTTGATAATATTATATGGTTAATTAAAGCTGAGTATTCTTCAATAAAAAGAGCTTAGTGTTTTTTAGTGTACAGTACATAAATCCAATAGCATTATTTGATAAAAAAAATGTAACATACATAATGTGGATTATTACTTTTGTTAAGCAAGGGAGGAAATGGTTAATGACAATTCATGATGTGTACACAAATTTTATTAAACTTCGTAATATAAGATTATTTCAGTTGGAAATAAAATTAAAATTTATAAATTAATAGTTAATATAAATAGAAGGAAATATTAATATCAATTTAAATTTGGTTAAAATTAATATCTCATAGAATTTTAGTAAAAAGTATCAAATGTTATTGAATGTAGACTAAGTTTTCCTCTTCTCTATAATGTAATGATGTACATAAAATGTAAAGAATTTGAAGAGAAAATGAGAGAATAAAGGATATTATTTCAACATACCATGAAATCTTCATCTTCCATCTATATTATTCGTTAACTTTTAATAGAAAAAGATAGTTAGAATACTAATTACGCGAAAAAAAAAACATTAACATAATATAGGACAACAATATATTTTAGAAATGTAAAATAGAAAATAAAACCGTTAGGTTATTTAAAGAGATATTTCTTATGATAAACCAATAAGTTATTATAAACACAATTATCTTACACTATACAACAACTCTTTATAGTTTCTCTCAAAGTGTCAATCAAAATTTTGTATCTGCACAAACCAATACTAAAATTATAAGAAAAATATGTTTAAAAATAAACAGATAAAAAATTTATGCAAAATTATGAGAAAAAATATGAACAAACACTATTTTTGGCAATACCTTGCTCAAAGGTTTTGAGAGTCGGGTTATAAATAGGTATATATAAGAATATATGTATGTAATGAGTCATATATAAAATGGGAAGCATAGCAAAATGAGTAATTGAAGGACATGTTACAAAATTAATATGAAAGAAATTAAAGACAATAATAATAAATGTGTTATGGAATAATTGTGTGTCATACTCTTACTTTTCTTAGTAATGAAGTTTTCTTAGCGATGAAGTATTCTTAGTGATGAAGAATCCTTGTATTATAAATACTTCCTCGATGCCAATGAAATATTCATTCCTTTCTTTCTCTCAATTCCTCTGTCTCTATTCTCTCTCAACTTCCTCTTATATTCTTATATTCATAACACGTTATCAGCACCAAGCTCTTTCATCCATATAATTTGAATCATCAAACCAAGATAGTTGGAAAATCATTATTGTTCTTTAATTTCATCTCAAGGTAAGTTTTGAATTATTGTTTGCCATTGTTTGCCTTGAATTCTTCTGCACCCCAAACTTTCTTTGATTCTATCCCGCCACCATCTGGAAATTAGATACCAACCGTCTTTAATTAATGCTCTGCACCAAAGCATGTTTTCACTTTTCACTCATTAATCTTTTCATTCATGGTTATAAATTGCTTCATTTATATGCATGATATTGGCTAATTAATATGAACAAGTGAATTAAAAATTGCTTCATTTATATGCATGATGTTTGCCATTGTTTGCCATGGATATGCTTTTATAATTAACACTAATCATGGATATGCTAATTACTCATGGCTAATTAGCATATCCATGATTAGTGTTAATTATAATTTCAACACTGTCATACGTTAAATTTGTCATATGGTACTTATTGTATAATTATTGAGAGTTTTATTTTCATTTATTTGTAAACTATAAATTTACTCTCCTATTGAAAATTTCGTCTAAATTCATTAGTGAAATATAGTTCATTCAATAATAAGCATTTTAGCTTATTTTACCAATGAACCTGAAGTTCATGCTAATGATAACAACTCATATACTTTTATTAGTGACCAGAAGTTTACTCAGATATTTACTATTTTTCTTCTTATCACATTGGTGAATCAGAAGTTCACCATTAAGTATTGTATAATTTTATTAGTGAACCAGAAGTTCACCTTACCCCTAATATTAGTTTGGTTTGTTTTTAGAAAAAAGGGGTTTGTATCAATATCCTATTCTTTTTCTAGCATATCTTTGTCCCTAACATGTTATTTGTATGCTCATTATAGTACCATGTTAGTTTGGTTTGTTTACATAAGTTTGTGTCAATAATATTAAGTAGATTTTATTAGTGAACTAGAAGTTCACTCTTACAATGAAAATTTTGCGTTTAATTTTATATGTGAACTAGAAGTTTACCTGAATGATAAGAAGCTTATCTAGTTATCTTATTTCATTAAGTGAACCAGAAGTTCACTCGTATATCAAAATTTTTATATTATCAGTAACCAGAAGTTACCATAATATTGATAATATTGTTTAATTTATTAGTAAACCGAAAGTTCAACCCAATAATAATAATTTATATTATTTCATTAGTGAACCTGAAGTTCATTCTAATGTTAAAAGATTTTATTTGATTTTCGAAGTTCACTCTGATATTGAAAAATGGATTACTTATCTCATTGGTGAACCAAAAACTAATCCTACCACTAATTTTAAATTTTATTTTCGTTGAGTACACGTATTAGTAGTGAACCAGAAGTTCATTCCAATCATTGAAGCTCTATATAATCTCGTCAGTAAATCAGAAGTTCGCTTTCCTACCAATTAGAGTTTAAAATTGTTACGTGGCATAAGGATTGTTGAAAGGCGATGATAGTATACTTGAGGTGATCAAGTTTATATCATTGATGACATATGGGATTATTAGAAACCCAAATGATTTTGTCCCATTCCCTGAAGTGAATGTGGTTGGATATAAACTCAAGAATCATGAGCAAAACAAAGGGCAGGCCAGTAGTCGTGATAGTCGACATAGTCGTGATCGTAGTCATGCTAATCTTTTAAAAAGAAGATATCTCTACCAGGAGTAGGAATACGAAATCAAAAAGCATGAATGATTTAAAGACGATAAATGTATTATTAACGAGAAAATGGAAATGGCACGTACCTGTTATACGTCATAATATCTTGTTGAACCTTATCAAGCTTAATCAAAATGCACAAGATATTATTTTATAAACTTTTGATAGTAAGTGATATTATTGTTTATGTTGTGCATGTTGTTTCAAGTCGCTACTTTTTAGATCTTCCTCTTGGCATTGTTCAAAGACTTTAATAATTGTTGTGTTTTAATTATTCTTCAGCCCCTTTGTTGATATGTACATAATTATGGATTAATATGAGTCCTCATGCGATGCTATTATTTTATGGATATTTATATGATTTGATATGTATACACCTTATTGAAAATGTGATTATTTATGTGATTATTTATTATGCTCATACACATGTTTTTAAAAGTAATCAATGATATTGATAACCATGATTAATGCATATTCACTATGGAGTATTTAACTTTCAAGAGTCATGTATGTGCTTCTGAAGTTTCTTTTTATAAGTGATTAAAGCACTTCCACTATATGCTTTATATGCATTAATGTTATATTTATCTTGAAGTGAATTTCATACATACTTACTTGATTGGAACATGAATAAATGTGGTGGTTGATACGTGTCCTACAGACATCAGAACAACACATATTTTTTTTTGTGATAATAAATTACTTCTTGTTCATTGATGAGCAAAGCAAATATTAGAATTACATATATGACAGTCTACTTTGATTAAAGGCTCCAGAAGAGCGCATATAATATTACTTGGTGTAACTAACTTTCCCATTGTGGACGTACTTCTCTCCACCAAGTTAGTGTCAAAGGTAACTTATTAATTAAGTTTCAAAGGTATTCGTGGGAATGAATACCTGCATGTTGAGACAACTAGTATTCATATATTATGAAAATTGCTTTGAGCAACATGTGTGTTGGAAAAGATATCATCCTTATTTGTTGGGTTATTCTACACAACTAACACAATTGAAGCACATACTTTAGTAAACTAGAAGTTTACTATATATTGATGAAGACTTTATTATAGTTGGAGCATCTTGGATCAATCCTCTCAAGAAGAACTCATATGGATATATTTTAAAGGGCCAGAAGATCCTTAACCAAATGAGTTCTAATTAGCTACTCGCTATCAAAGAAAATTAATTTTAACACCATCATAAGCAAAGATAGGATCGAATCCCTTCTTAGCTTCATGTGTACAAGTGATATTTGTGTTGGTCCTGTAGACCCATATGTAAACCATTTGAATATAGTATGACTTTACTTGATACATCAATGAGATAATCACTTGTATCTTTACTATCAACTTGCAACTTGACGCTTGCTAGATTGTTTGCTCAATTGATTTACGAGCACATTTCATATTATCAATCAAGAAGATTCATCTTGATGATGGTGGTGAAAGCTTTTGATAGTTTTTGTATGCCAATGGACATAGATGTTAAGCATCGTATGTCAAATGTTTATACGTAAAATGATCCTGCGAATCATTGATATATGAGCCGTTGAGTATTTTTGAAAGCAGAGCTTATTATAACTTTTCAGGGACATGTCATGTTACATGCACCAACATTGATCCAAATAAGGCCAAGAGGTTATCATGAATGTTTATTTCTCCCCTACAATGGTTCCTGGCCATGAACCAAATATCTCCCACCTATGGATTTGATCATGTGCGATATATGCTCCATGATAACGCACTAAGATGAGACCCCGAAGGAATTGGTAATATATGTTGGGTATGAATATCCATTCATACAATAGAACCACTCATTGGAGATACACTAATGGCACAATTTGTCGATTATGATGACACAATTTTCCCAACATTAGGGGGAGAAATCAAATTGTTGGACAAGGAAATAAATTGGAACGAATTATTATGATCCTCGTACAATGTAATGTGAACTGAAAGTTCAAAATATAATTCATCTACGAACTTGAGTGAATCTACTGCCAGTTATTCTAGTGACCCACAAAGAGTTATTAAATCCTATGTCCCAACTACTAATGCTCCTATAAGAAGTGATGTCCCAATAGGACAAATTGAATTATTAATGAGTCTAGACCACATATGAAATGTGGTAGACCAATCGGTTCCAAAGACAACAAAAATCCTCGAAAAAGAAAAGGAGCAAACAATTAATGATAACCGAAATGAGGAAATTTTGACTCCAGAAGAGTCCTCAATCATGACACATGTAGAAGTTACACCACAAGCTCAGGCACCTGAAATTATCGAAAATGATGAGATCTCAATTAATTATGTCATGAACTGAATAAGGTGGAACCGAAATGAAGTCGACGTCGATACCATATTTGATTATATAATATAGCGCTCACTATTGTGAATAATTATGAGGATCTTGAATTTAGGTCTGTTATGTATACGGACAAAGATGAGATTGGCCAAGTGGAAAGATGCATTTAAGAATTAGATTCGCTTGTAAAATCGAAAATATCAGGACCTGTTGTCCATACACCAAACTGGTGTAAAACTTGTGGGATACAGTTAAGTCTTTGTGTGAAAACAGAATGAGAAAAGGAGATTATGAGGCACAAGGAGCGACTTGTTGCATAAATCCTTTCGCAAAGACTTGGTATCGATCAACTATGAAGGAATATACTCCTATGTAGTCCATGTCACTACATTACAATACCTTAAATTTGGCGATATGAAAAGTTAAGTATGCATCTTATAAATATCGCTATAGCTTATGAAAATGTTGATAATGATGTTTATATAAAACTCCTGAAGGGTTCAAAGTGCTGGAAGCACAGATTAAAATTCTCGAGAATATTGTTATTTGGTTGATAGACATTTATGTGATTAAAGCAATATGGACGCATATTGCATAATCAAATGAAATGATTAAATGATCCGAATCCTAATTGTTTGTAAATTTTATTGATGGTTTGGACTCCCGAAGAGCCTCAAAAGTTGTGGATTGCTTTAAAAGCGTATTTGGAATGAAAGATTTTAGTAAAATCTGTTATTGCCTTGGTCTATAAGTTGCACATTTTGAGAATAATCTTACATGCATAAATTAATTTATGTAGCAAAGTGTTAAGATAATGTTGCATGAGCAAATCACTCTCTTTTAAGTACCCTAGTAATGGTACAAACATTTGATATGAAAACAACCCCCTTTCAATCCCATAAAAGATAATGAGAAATTTAGCGGTCCTGAAGTACCGTATTTGAGTCCTGAAGTACTATATTTGGGTCCTGAAGTACCGTATTCAAATGATATTGAAGCACTGTCATATCTTGCTAATCATACATGATCTAACCTATTTTGGTACCTCGAAGGTACTAGCGATTTAGATATTCATCATCCCCATCAGCCCAAAATTGGTTTGATTAGCTATGCTGATCTTGGATATTTACCTAAATCCTATGGTACTTGATCACATACTAGTTATGTGTATGTTGCAACAGATATTAAGCAAATTCGTTTCAGTTAGAATTAAGTTGGTTCATGTATCAAGCCATTTTCGACTGTAAAGTTTAAAAGTCAGTGATGAAGTTGAATTACATCAACTCAAAGACCTTCATTGATGTTCTCATAAGGGGGAGTAATACGCGCTGTACTCTTTTTCCCTTATCTGAGTTTTTGTCCCATTGGGTTTTCCTTAGAAAGGTTTTTAATGAGGCAGCATATATCTTGGCGTATCAAGAATTATGTACTCTTTTTCCTTCATTGGATTTTTTCCCATTGGGTTTTTCCTAGTAAGGTTTTAATGAGGCATATTCTTTGGCAATGGACATTCAAGGGGGAGTGTTATGGAATAATTGTGTGAATGTCCATACTCTTACTTTTCTTAGTAATGAAGTTTTCTTAGCGATGAAGTATTCTTAGTGATGAAGAATCTTTGTATTATAAATACTTCCTCGATGCCAATGAAATATTCATTCCTTTCTTTCTCTTAATTCCTCTGTCTCTATTCTCTCTCAACTTCCTCTTATATTCTTATATTCATAACAAAATGATATAATGAAGGGAGCAAAAGTACGTAACGGCTGCCGAATTGTAGTTAAAGGGTTTACCCTTTCATTGTTTGGATTTGAAATTTTTGGGAGCTAATTAGGTATTGTATTTATATAATTTTTAATACTATTTTACCACTTACCGAAAAGAATAATATTTTATTACTAAGATTTTTCCATTACACAGTAATTATTATCTTTTAAATGTGATTTATAATTTTATAGTAGCACTAACCAATGGAACTCACAATCCTTGCTTGTTATGTATTTATCATCATATTTTTTACAATAAAGAATAATGATCACTTTCTTAATTATTTTTTGTTACTTATTTACTTTATATGGAATATAGATGGTCCTTTTATTTATATTTATTTTACTATATTTTTATATTATTTAATACTATTTATTATCAGTTATAACTCATTCTATTAATTGTTAATCACTACCCATATAAAGTAATTTAAAAAAAATAAAAATATTAATTATAGTTTTCCAAAAATACCTCATAAAATTACACAAATTCCAACCTCACCCTTATATATATATATATAGGTATTGTATTTATTTAATTTTTAATACTATTTTACCACTTACCGAAAAGAATATTATTTTATTACTAAAATTTTTCCATTACACAGTAATTATTATCTTTTAAATGTGATTTATAATTTTATAATAGCACTAACCAATGCAACTCACAATCCTTGCTTGTTATGTATTTATCATCGTATTTTTTACGATAAAGAATAATGATCACTTTCTTAATTATTTTTTGTTACTTATTTACTTTATATGGAATATAGATGGTCCTTTTATTTATATTTATTTTACTATATTGTTATATTATTTAATACTATTTATTATTAGTTGTAACTCATTCTATTAATTGTTAATCACTACACATATAAAGTAATTTAAAAAAAATAAAAATATTAATTTTAGTTTTCCAAAAATACCCTCATAAAATTACACAAATTCCAACCTCACCCTTTGTACCCAGAAATATATATGATATATGATATTATTTAAAAGTTAACAAAATATGAAATATGGATAATTCAAGATGATTATTAACCATCTTCAGTCAAGATGTCTATCATTGTCCAATGCAAAACCACAACCCTGCTCCAATTATTAGAGCTTGAGCTTTGTAAAATATATATATATAAGGGTATGGTACTAAAGGTAAAATATTTCCCTAGTCTGGGATCCCGTAAAAATTTCTTTTGAGGAATGGGCCAGACCGGGTCATTGAGAGTCTTTTTTGTTTGCTACGGACTACTGTATCGAGCTCCTATGAGTTAATACCCCGGCTGCAGGGGGTCTTTCAGTGGAAACCTTCACCAACAATCGTACGACAGAGTCATTTGGCACCTCGATGTCGACTCATCACATCCTGGGGTTGAAGAAGGTCCCAAGGGTTCGGTTGTTCGCTGATTCAAGTGGTACGTCAGTTGGGTTTAGAACGTCGTGAGACAGTTCGGTGCGCCCCTTATGGAGAATGTAAGTTTCGCGCTTCGATTCCGAACCTTGCTTCTTGCTTTCGAGCCAAAGCCTATGTTTGCTTAGTAAGCTTGAGCGCATTACCTCAAAAAAACAAAGATTCTAATCTAATATAAGGCGCCTTATACTATCTATATATAGCTTGGACACGAACTCTCTTTTTTCTTCTCCCGCGGAACGTTTCATATCCAGTCTTCTTTCTTTGAGCAGGAAAACTTCTCCTCTCCGATCTCAAAACCTCAAGAGGACTATTGTGATCTTGGCTTTTGCCTTAGCGACTCTTCTTGGCTCTTAGTTGAATCCGAAAGCCCTCATCTCCTTCCAAAGCTAAAGAATAGGAGTTTTCTCACGCATGGGTAAGTCAGGGCCTAAGATCAGGCTGAAAGGCGTCTTATGTTATGCAAAGTTATGAAAAATCCTCGTTGCCTTGATCACTCCCGTCGTTATGGTTCTTGGAGAAATGGAACTATTTCAGTTTTACCTTTCGAAGGCACCTCCGGAAACATTTTTCAAATACAAAAGTTCCGTATTTTCCCACGAGTTAGTGAATTAAATTAAACAGGATTCCTTTTTTTTTTTAAGTTTAGCAGCGGGTCAATTTTCTGCAGATCTTCTTCTCCACACCAATCACGAGTTTTTCTCCATTCCTCTCGGGTCTAAAAAGGCAGGATCCTTGTTTGATCTTTCTTTTATGAATATCCTCTCTCTCCTCTTTTCTTGGGTACGCCATCAGATTTCAAAGTAGCACGATCTAATTCGAAAATTTCACCCAATTGAACCCGTATAGCATATTTTTTGACAGACCGAGAGGCACGAGAGGACAGATAGGCTAAATGAAAGAGAGGTTATCTCGACTGTCAAGAAAGCATTATCAGTACAGGAAGCAAAGAATGCCCAGATGACCTGATTGTACTAGCCTTATTCCATTCAAGGCACGGGTTGAATGGATAAGAGAAGGTAGAGTTCCTTTACAAACCATTCGCGCGAAAATTGATTATTACGCCTATACGGTTCGAACTATCCTATCCACCGATTATATGAATAACTATCAAGAACGAAGTAATCCTTTACTTTGTTTTATTTTAAACCTAACTTAAAAGAAGCAATAAAAGGAACGATGTTTCGGAGCCTTAATAATAATAAAGTCGTTATATATATATATATATATATATATATATATATATATATATATATATATATATATATATATTACTAAGCATATCTTTTTCTTTTAACATTAATAAAGATATACCAACATCAGTAGTACTTCCGTCTTTGTTAGATGAACTTTCCAATAGTTAATCTAATTAAATAAAAAAATTATTTGTACTATGTTGGGTAAAATATAAAAAAAAAAAGGGGAAGTACTTCATGATATGGTGAACTTATATATCCTGCGCACTATTAGTTCAAACCTTGAAGGTACCTAATTGGAACGAAAAATTGAAGATATAAGTTACCTACAATTAACCAAGTACATATGCAAAGATAAAAGAAAAGAATAATGAGATTTACATGAGTAATTGTATTAACTAAGGGCTAAACCCTTTTTTGTTGGACCCTTTTTTATAATGATAATGAAGCATGGTTTACCTCTCATCCCCATGCCAGTAGTCCTTCATTTTAGGGCCAGTAGGCCCTTGTTCCCCCAACACTTGACTAGGCAAACCTTTTATAATCTTAAGAAAAGCAGACTTAAGTTTCCCTGGTAAGAATTTGGCAACCTTATTAAGCTGATTAGCGATGTCATAGGTAATCTTGGGACCCCATTCCCTTGCATAGTTCAACCAGGGTGGCTCAACAATTAGACTGGGTCCCAAGTAATCCCCGGAGATGATAGTATAACCATTTCCAGTATCCCAGACTTGATCGCTCTTGCTTGTATCGTTCCTTATCCCAATGAAGTCAGTCCCCTGCAAGACGAGCCCTGGTAGAGGGTAATTTGCATGGCCATGCAAGGAGGAGTACCCTACAAATTTGTTCCCATCTTGGAATTCAAGGTTTTGGGAATTCACCCATACCCCACTACTATGTTGCGAGAAATAAGCCTTCCTTAAGATTCCATTGAAGTTGCTTACCCTCAAAGTTACATGCTCCCAATCTCCTACGTGCTCTCCAATCTTTCCTAGGGATATGTTTAATATTCCAACCTTAGCCTTTGCTCCACCATTGAAAGGGTAGAACAACCATATGGCTAGGTCCGTGTAAGTCCCTCCAAACATAGGCTTAAGGTGGACATAGGCATTAGCTGATCCTATGTCCCCTTTTTTTAACCCTTTCCCTAGCCGTCTTATCCACTGGGAGGTCTAGCCAGTACATCCCATCGTTTGAACCGCCTTGAGGCAGGTTAGACCCATTTGGATCAATTGGAACGGGGTTTGATTCATCGCCTTTTTTATACAGAAGGGCCTCGTTGGAGAAGAACCAATTGACTGATGAGGGGAGAAATTCTTCCTTGGGATGAAGGTATATTTTGGGGGAGTATGTTTGGATGATTGTGTGGATTTGATCCATATTAGGCATGTGACTGGTGCTTCCCTTTGTGTTGGTCGTCAAGCAAGCTATGTTACTTGTTCCTTTGCCATTTTCAGCAATGAACGTTCCAACATTTATAGCTGACTCCTGGTTTCATTCATACCAAAAAGTTATCAAAATAATGTACATATAAAATTAAACAAAGATGGAGTACGTGGAATCGTTAATTTAGCAACAAATTAAAGAGAAAGAAGTTTGTTACCTGATCCCCTCTTAACTTTGGCCTCGTTTCGTAAATGTTGAACTCATTGGAACTCCATATCAACTCATAAGGTTCAACTTGGGACGTAAGATGAGACCTAACACACATAACTTTTTCAAGGGGAGGCTTATTAGGAGTTGTTGTGACGATAAGTCCCACAGCATTATACCCGTTTGGAGGAATTGGAGCCCAAATGTAGCCAGGAGATCCATTTTTGATACTTGAAGATGTGGTGCTCCAAACAAGGTCATAGTCAATTGGTTGTGCTAGGACAGGATTTGAAGGTTTGGATAAATCATCTTTTCCAACAAGGACACACCCAAATAGGGCCTGATTGTTAGGTTGAGCATAGTGTCCCAGGATTGAGAAGCCATCAGGAACTCCAATTGGCTCAAAGAAGGATGCCCTCATGCCCCTAAATTATCTGGCCCTCCTTCATATGTACTCCATACCTTGTTCAAGCTTGTGATTTCAGCTACTATTAGCCCTCCCAGCTCAATTGTCCCAGTTGCAAATCCACTGCCTGTTACTTGATAAACACACATATGGTGAATAAAATTATTGTCTCAAAGGTTAGCTTAATTATTGGTAAGTTGCTATTGAAAAAAGGGCATTAGAGAGAGAGAGAGAGAGAGAGAGAGAGAGAGAGAGAGAGAGGTGTACCTGGAGGCCAACTTGGTAGAGGAGAGGGAAAACTAAAAGTGGAATCAATAGGCAAACTATTGTTAGCTTTATTCTTACCAACTCCTCTCACGCAACAAAGGCCAGAGACGGGAACACAATTGCTCATATTTATCAAATTGTAAATAAAATCAAATTATATGACTAGCTTATTGAAAACCTAAATGAACGTATCTTATCCTTACTGCAAAAGTCAATTCCGACATGCATGTAGATAACATATATATCCCAAAAATTGCAATATCAGCTGTGCTGGTTGTTTTTAGGCTATATAGGTGAGTTGGATGTTAGGAGTTAGGAGGTACTAGTACGATGACATAATACCCAAATGTAACGTGCAAGGAAATAATCCTTAACAAAAATATGCCATACGCACTTTACAATGAAATTCAAATACGAAACCTCTCTTTTAAACTAATATTTTGCTGTTGAATTTAATTTGGTGGTCGAGATTGGCTTTGAAGAATTAATCAAGGAATGTAATTGTACCTTAACTAATAAAGCATACGCTTGCTTTGCGTGTCATGCATGGATCTCCAAACTCAAAGGAGAAGGTACGCATGAAAAGCCTTTATTGTACATGCATTCGGGAATCTGGACAATTAATTGTCAAGTTTGCCAGAATATTCGGTACTCCCTCCTGGCTTTTTTGCTTTTTAGACCCCGAACTTTGGGGGTATTTATTTTCTGGACCCTCATATTTCAAAGTTTATATTTTAAACGCTATACTTTGTGAACCCAAGAAATGTGGCCCAAAGTTATGTTTTACTCCGGTGATGACCTAATTGTTGCCTAAACTTCCCGATTTGGCATTTTATCATTTTTTCCTTTTTTTAACTGTTGTTTTGAAATTGACCAGACTTTGACAGCTAAGGGTGTGTAAAATTCATGGGTAAAAAACAGTAGGGTAAAAGTTAAATTTTGTAAATTTTGGTAATTTTTTTGGCAAATTTATGTTCATATGGGGGTTGGAATTCGTGCAAGAAGAGGAAGAAGAAGTTGCGGCTGGAAAATTTTTGAAAGAAAAAAAAATTCGATAATGGCTTTGAAATATGGGGGTCCATATTATTGCCGGAGACAAAGTATAAAGTCCATATTGTTGCCGGAGACAAAGTATAGGGTCCAAAATATAAACTTTGAAATATGGGGGTCCAAAAAATAAATACCCCCAAAGTTCGGGGTCCAAAAAGCAAAAAACCCACTCCCTCCTTCCCAAATTAAGTGTCACTTGGGACACAATTTTAAAAATCAAAAAAACTTTTCATCTACATTAATTTAGTGCATTGGAAATGTGGAAATGTTGAAAAAAATGGTGAATAAAAAGGAAAAATGTGAATAAAAAAGAAAATTGAATGAAAAAGATGTGATTAATAAAGTTAATTTGATAAATTAGTAATTAGTGTGCTATTGGAAATATAAAGTGACAGATATTATGGGAAAAAAGAAAGTTAGTCAAAATGACAGATAATATGGGAAGGAGGGAGTAATACGTACGGTATTTACCATGCTTAATTAATTAAGTGAGGATCCTGTAGCTGGTCACATGTGACTGTGAGGCACATTGGCAACAGTACCAGGCCCGCCAAAAATTTATTCGACCCCGAAATCTAATTTCAACCAGCCCAAAAATTCTGAGTTTTGAACACAATTTCTCAACCTCAAATCAAAAAGTAACCAAACACGAAAAACGGGAAAATTAGCATATCCAACCCGAAATTGTCGGACCCATTCCTCAAATCTGTAAAAACTAATGCTTTTGTAGATTATCATACTATTTTATCATTTTATTTTGTACTAAATTATAGTTTTTATCCACCAAAATATATCATATTAGAGACGTTAATAGTCATTTGTCTTTATTATTCTTTATAATAGCGCGCGACAGATAACAATGTAAAAATAATTTGAATAATAAATGGGGCGGAGAGCGAGTAGCAAAAATCATTGAAAAATTTATTTATGTCCTACGTACAACTCTTAGTAGTATTAGGCGGCTATAAGTAGAACTACTCATAAAATTAGGATTTATAACCGTGCCAAATAGATGGAAGAATAATATTTTGATAAGAGTGCCTCACACCTTATACAAGAAGGATGCTAAAAAGACCTATTTATACAGCTAAAAGAGAGGAAAAACGGGAACCCTAACAACCTAAAACTAACTACCTAAAAACAAGAAAAAGAAACAAAAACAAAGAGAAATAAAAATAGAACAGCAGCTACAAAATAGCAGTTATATTTCCACACGTAGCAGTGATATTTCCACCCCCCCCCCCCCTCCCCTCAAGGTGGATTGGGAGGTGTCTCTAACAAGCCCAACCTTGAAGAGAGAAAATTGTGATGTTGTTCACTCAAAGCTTTTGTCATCAAATCAGCCAACTGTTGGTTGGAGGGGATATGAGCAGTTTGTATCAGACCTTCATGAATCTTGTCCCTAATGTAATGACAATCTATCCTAATGTGTTTGGTCTTCTCATGGAAAACTGGGTTTGTAGCTATATTCTGGGCAGCTTTGTTATCATAGTGAAGGGTGATTGGAGTCTTCAAAGGCACATTTAAATCTTGGAGGATCTGAACCACCCATTCTAACTCTGAGGTTATAGCAGACATGGCGCGATATTCAGCTTCGTCAGATGATTTTGAGACAGTCTTCTGTTTCTTTGTTTTCCAAGAGATTAGGGAAGGTCCTAAAAACACACAATAACCAGTCAAAGATCTTGCAGAAAATTGACAACTTCCCCAGTCTGAGTCTGTATAGGCTGAGACATGGAGAGAATTGTGTTTAGGATAAAAAAAGACCTTTATTTATACTTCCCTTAAGATATCTCAAAATATGCACAACAACATTGTAGTGTTGATCCGTTGGATTTTGTAAAAACTGGCTCAAGTGTTGTACTCCATAGCTTATATCAGGTCTGGTTAGGGCCAAGTATAACAATATGCCAATGATCCTTCTGTAGGGTGTTGGATCAGGAAGAAAGTTCCCAGTGTCAAGAGAAAGCCTTAGCCCTTTAGGTAGTGGGAATTTTGCAGGCTTGCAGGTAGTGAGACCTGCATCAGACAATATGTCAACAATATATTTCCTTTGATTCAAAAAAATACCTTCACTTGACCTTGAGATTTCTACTCCTAGGAAATATCTCGCCTTTCCCAGATCTTTGATGGTAAATGTGTCGTGCAGGGACCTTTTGAGGGCAGTGATGCCTTCCAGATCATCACTTGTTATCAGTAAATCATCAACGTAAACAAGAACATATGTATGCCCAATTTTAGTCAATCTGGAAAAAAGTGAGTAATCACTTTTTGATTGCTTGAAGCCCTGTCTGTTGAGGAATTTGGTTAACTCCAAATTCCACTGTCTTGAGGCCTGCTTTAGGCCATAGAGACTTCTAACTAGTTTACATACTTCTCCAGGTTTTGCTTTGTTGTAGCCTTGTGGAGGTAGCATGTAAACATCTTCTTCAATAAACCCATGTAAAAAGGCATTGTTTATGTCAAGTTGATGAAGGTCCCATTCCTTGGCAGCAGCAAGAGCTATGAATATCCTTACAGTTCCTAGTTTGACTACAGGAGAAAAAGTATGTTTGTAGTCTCTATCCTTGACCTGAAGAAAACCTCTAGTCACAAGGCGAGCTTTATATCTTTCAATGCTCCCATCAGCCCTAAACTTGGTTTTATATACCCATTTTGAGGTGAGGCGTTGTTTCCCTGTAGGTAATTTAGTCAGAACCCAGGTCCCATTGGCTTCTAAAGCTTGCAATTCTTCCTTCTTTGCTACAACCCATTCAGGCCGTTTTATTGCTTGTTCATAGGAGCTTGGTTCAAAAGAAGTGAGGACAGCTGTCAAGGAAGTAACATATTCTTGTGAAAAATGGGCAAAATCATCAGTTTGAAATAGAGGGTACAAGACTTGAGAATTAAGACTGTGTGACTTCGAGGAAGTGGGCCTGTTGCTTTGATCATAATCTGAGAGCCATCTTGGAGGATGCCTGGTCCTGGATGATCTCCTTAATTGTCTCCCTTCTTCTTCTTCCTCCTCAGTTTGTTGAATATCCACAGTATTCTCAGAATGCACATCACTTACTTCATAACTTTGATCCACATGTGTGTCATTCTGATCGTTGACCACATCTTGTGATGGGGTGAGGTCAATAGCCTCATTGATTTCAGCTTCTGCATCTTGATTTGTGTCAATGTACTGGGTGTTATCATTGCAAGCTATTTTGGTCTTTTCTGAATTGCTTAAAACATCAGAGAACACATCACTGTTAAAAGTATTTGGAGGTTCATCTTGCACATCAGAGAAATTTGTATCAATTTTAAAAGGAAAAATGTTTTCTTGAAAAAAAACATCACGGCTGTGGAAAACCTTATGGGATTCTAAGTCATACAACTTATATCCTTTATGACCAGTGGTGTAACCTAGTAAAATGCATTTAATAGCCCTAGGATCAAACTTATCTTTATGTTTCAAATTAGCAGCAAAGCATAGGCACCCTATAGTTCTAAGATTATGTATGTTTGGTTTGGTGCCAAAAAGAATCTCATGGGGACTTAGCCATTTCAAATTAGCCATGGGAAGCATGTTGATAATATGAGTGGCAGCCAAGACACACTCTCCCCAAAAATCTTTTGGCAAACCAGCATGGAACCTAGTGGCTCTCGCTGTGTCCAAAAGATGCCTATATATGATCCATCAATATTGGGAATCTTGTAAGGACCCCACAAATCAATATGCACCAACTGAAAACAGTGTGTTGTATGAATTGCACTTCTATTAAAAGGCAGCCTATGAGTTTTAGCAAGAACACAGCTTTCACAAAAAAAGTCAGAAGGAACTTGGCCTTTACAATCAGGTATATGAATCAGTTTTGACATAGATGTGTGCCCAAGTCTATTGTGTAAAGTATGAAAAAAAATACTATTGTTGGCAGACTGTTTTGGTCTTGTAACAGCAGCAGCAATCTTGAATAATCCAGCTGAGGGAGTAACTTGTGCAACAATTTCTTTAGTGGTAAGGTCTTGAAAAAGGCAAACATTAGGATAGAATGACAAACAAAGATTCAGGTCTCTCGTGAGTTTTAAGACAGAAAGTAAGTTATATTGAAAATCTGGAATGTAGAGGACATCTTGCAATTTTATTTTATCTGATATGACAACGGTCCCTGCTGTTGTGACAGTTTTTAAAGAACCATCTGACAAGGTAGGCTTCATTAGCTGATAAACATCAATTAATACAGAAAAGTCCTGTGATCAGTTGCACCAGTATCTAGAACCCATGAATGATAGATATTTTGGTTAGGGCAGGATAATGTCATGATATTACTTGCGAACTGGTTACTCTCAGCAAAATGAGCAACTGCACGATCTGTGGAAGTCTTTCCTTTTGTAAGTTTTGCCAGTTCTTGAGCAACAGCTAGGATAAAATTGTGATCTATCTTTTGTGTAGCTTCTTGAACCAGATTGTCATCAAGAGGTGTATCTTCTTCATTTCTTTGTACACTTGCAGCCATCCTAGATGGAGAGTTCTTCTTCTTAGATTCTCTTGGTCCAGTGTACCAATCCGGGTACCCCACTAGAAGGAAACATTGGTCCTCAGTGTGACCATTCTTTTCACAGTAGTTGCAAAACCTCTTGGATTTTGATTTCATGTCTTTGTTGGCCTTGTTTGAATTCTTTGCCAAGAAACCTTGTGAGTTAGCATCTATGCTTTCATTGGTTTGGCTCGATCTTGGAACATGAGCAGCAAAATCCTTTGGACCCCCCAAGCCATTTGTAATCTGCTTTTGCTTTTCAACCCTTTGAATCATATTGTAAGCTTTATTCACAGTAGGTAAAGGTTCAGACAAAAGTAACTGACCTCTAACAGTGTCATATTCATCGTTTAGATGCAAAAGAAACTGCATCAATTTCTTTTCTTGATCCATATCGATGGCATGCTTAATGGAAGGGCATGTCTTGACACAAGTGCAAGCAGGAACCTCTGATATGTCAGCTAGTTCATCCCACAATTTTTTCAACTAAGTATAGTACACAGCTACAGAATCTTGATTTTGATAAAGATTACTGATTTCCTTTTCAAGATGGAACTTCAATGGCCCGTTTGATTCACCAAATCTCTCTACTAAATCATCCCATAAATCCTTGGCAGATTTTACATACAAAAAAGCATCAGAGAGATCAGAGGTCATAGAATTCAGTAACCAGCTTACCACCATTGAATCACATTTGGACCACTGTGCAAGCTTGGATGAATCTTTAGTCGGTTTCTTGCATTCTCCATTTATGAAGCCTAGCTTGACCTTGGTTGTTAAGGCAATCTTCATTGCTTTGCACCATTTTTTAAAGTTTGTGCCATTGAGCTTTGTGCTTGTCAAAGGCATTCCTGGATGATCTGATGGATGCAAAAAGAGGGGGTCATTGTTATATTCTTCTTGGGTTTTTGAGGTGACTTCTGTTGTGCTTGAGGTGTCCATGTCAAAGAAGAAGATTGTGTGGATCGAAGATAATGAAGAGAATACTGGAAAAGAGCAAACACAGGCTCTGATACCATGTGCAAAATAGATGGAAGAATAATATTTTGATAAGAGTGCCTCACACCTTATACAAGAAGGATGCTAAAAAGACCTATTTATACAGCTAAAAGAGAGGAAAAAACGGGAACCCTAACAACCTAAAACTAACTACCTAAAAACAAGAAAAAGAAACAAGAAACAAGAAACAAAGAGAAATAAAAAATAGAACAGCAGCTACAAAATAGCAGTGATATTTCCACACTAGCAGTGATATTTCCACAACAACAGATATAGCAAGTGAGGTGTTGGTGGAATAGTTGGATGCAGTTCAACGAAATTATTCAAGTACTTGAAAGTGGTCTTCTATCTTGCGAACTCGCCACATAACAAATATCTACAGGTATTGCTGACCACTTTGAAATTAATAAATAAGTAATGATTTATTTATGATTGTGTCATTAGACATGAATTTGATGTTTCACTGTGAATTGATGATTGATTTGAAATTATTTTACGAATTTCATTTTAATATTAACGAAAATTTGTAGAAAAATATATCATGTATTTAGATAAAATCACAATAAGATATATAAGCATTTTTTTGCAATCCTAATCCACAAATTTTAATAAAAATTGAATGGAATGTTAGTGTCCTATTTTATTTTTTAAAAGATTGTAACCGAATAATATAATTTCTTAATATCTTATCTAACTATTGCATGAGTTATATTTTTTAAGGTTGATTGGTTAATTGATTTTGCAATAATGTAATCTGATATTCTAAACAAAATAGTCAAAATGATTAAAATCGGCGTATGATCGTTTATTGTCAATTGCAATTATTAACCGCTAAACTACAAATTCAATTCTAATAGATATTATTTCTCAAAATTCTATTTTTAATTTATTGTCTTAAGAATGTAACGAAATATTTGGTAGATATATTAATTAAATTGAAGTATTTATAGATAATTTTATATTTCTTAAGAAAAATGAACAAATCTTTGCTATGACCCTAAAAGCCCAATCCAAACCGCCAAAAACCGAAATATATTCGATCTGTATTTAGTCAAACCCCAAACACACTTGAATTATATTTGCCCAATTTCAAAATACACTTGACCCATATTTATCCAAAACTAAATTATACTTGACCCGTACTTAATTCGTCCTCTAAATCGAATTAACAGGTCTAGGAAATACAGCGGCTCACAATCTAGCGAAATTTGGCTAGGGGTCTAACCAACAAGCCCCACTCGACCTTGTAAATTGTACAAGATAAATACAAGATTTAATTATCTATTAAGTGATTGTTTTCTACCAACAAGCCCTACTCGGCCACGTTATAAATTGTATTAAGAAAAATTCTAATCTTATTGTCCTTTTCTCATCTTATAGGAGGAATGAAGTGTGCGACCAATAATTACAGGTAATAGTAATATTAAATTATCATCTAACCAGTATAACATTTTAAAAAGAACCAACAATGCTCTAAACCATTCAAGACATCAGTAATGACATACAAAGTCCCTTTATGCCTGATATACCAAATGATTGTACTCTCTATATAATAGTCGAGGCTGATATAGTAAGTATCGATTGGTTTTCCTTAGCTCCTGAAGGAATCACATTTTAGTAAGGATACTTGACTAAAGTAGGGATAGCAATGGGTCGGGTCTGAATCGGGTCCTGTTGGACCCGGACCTACCAAATTTTTTTAGACCCTAACCCGACCTAGGACCTGGTGGATCCCAAAAACTTGGACCTAGAACCAGATCCGGACCAGTCAGGTCCGTAGGTCCATAATGGGTCCAATACTTTTATGTATTTTTTTACTAGATTTATCAAATTTTCGAGTTAATTTTATACGACCATAATTGTATAATAATAACTATTTGATTTAGATACACATATTTTCAACACAATAAAAACATCCAATTCAATGTACGAGGCTATGAGCGAAGTTCAACATAAAAACATTACAAAAGTCATTAATATGTCAACTTTAAAAATACAATTATACAAATTGGAAAGCAAAAAAAAAAAAAAAACACACACACATAAAATTCTGATTATTGCATTATATAACTCTAAGAATATAAATACACTAGGATTTATATTATATATATATATATATATATATATATATATATATATATGTATGTATGTATGTATGTTGAAAGTAAAATTTTGACAAATTTTAAAAAATCTAAATTATGGCTACTAAAAATATGTTATTACGCTAAAATATATGATTTGTACATGTATATCATGTAATACATGTATTTTACATATAAGTGTATAACAAAATTTTAAAGTATATTGGTTATAATTTAATTTATAAAAATCAAATATAAAAAAAGAAGAATGAGTGGACGTGAATTATATTCAGGCTGAAGTTTGCATGTGATGAGCCTCATTAAGCATTGTTAATAAAATTATTAACTTTCATTAAAAAGAAAAGAGTTTAATAAATAAAAGAGGGAGAAAGAATGGATGTCACGTGTATAGGAGCATGCTAAGCTTGAGTAAGCTTGAGTAAGCTTGGGAAGCGAAGAAGATAGGGTAGAGCACTTACAACCAGGAGAAGACAGCAACACGGTATTCATCGATTCAAAACCGAACCGAACCGGGCCGAATCAAATAAACCGAAAACCGAATAAGGGATAAAGTCAAAACCGAATAAGGGTTTATTCGGTTTTGAACCGAATAGTGCACACTTTTTATGGTTTTTTCACCGGAACCGAATAAACCGAAAACCGAATAAGGCCTAAAGTCCAAACCGAAAACCGAACCGAATAAAAATTGGTTCGGTTTGGACCGGTTCAATTCGGTTCGGTTCTCGGTTGCACACCCCTAATCAAACCTGAGTTTCTCAAATGGTTGTTGTTCACCTTGGATTACCTTCATTTTTCTAAAAGCTTCAACCCTCCCATGGAACTAGGCCAACCACAAGTCTGAATGTTTCAGGGAACTTGTCATCAAATTCGGGGTCCTAAATACGGACTCATGTCAGACCCACCAACCGAACTCCGAGCCTGCCAAAACACAACCTATAGGAACTTCGGGTCTCTCATGACCTAAAAAAAGGATTCTTATGAATCCCGGGTTCTTTGTCATAAAGATTGGATCCTTACCGAAACTATCAAGCCATTAATTCTGCCTAATTAGACTTTAGACCCGTGCGTTGCACAGATGCAATTAAACTACATATTTTATAGAAAATTATTTAAATTATTTACTTTTTATATAAATAGGTTATCCATTTCTTGATTAATATTAGTTATTCTATTGAATATTTTATTTGCATTTGGAGAAAATGGATGTTATTAAAATTTATGGACTTGAAAACATTATTTGAATGTTATTATAAGTTAATTTCTACCTACATAAATTAAGTTAATTTAGCTATTTTGGATAGAAGAAGTTATATATATGAAATTTCAACTAATTTAGCTATTTTGGCAATTGGAAAGCAAATGGATGATAGCACATGGGATTCTTGCTTTTCTTGATTTTTGTCCTATTCCTTTGTTCATTATGTTTTGGCTGGTATGTAGTTTTGGATTTAGGTGCTTCATTTGGGTTTTGAGTTTTCTTTTTGTGATCGTTGAAATGTTATTCTCTGGGCTACGTAACTAGGTTGGCTTTGGTTGGTGGAAAGTGTTCTTTTGCACTTTTTTTTTTGGATGAATAATATTGGCTTAGAAGCCTCAATTATCAAAAAAAAAAGGAAATGAAAATATTAATTATTATAGTTTCATGTAACTATGTTTATCAGCCCACATGTTAGCATATTTAGTTTGGAATACATTCCTATATATTATTCCTTTTTTCTATATTTTAAACTTTAATTTATTTGTTGCAAAAAAACAAAACCACTTATTAATTATAGTTTTCCTTCTTTTAAAAATATTTGGTTATTCTTAGTAAGAAAAATATGTGTATGTATGTAAGCACCCATAAATAAAATACTATACTTATTTTAAAAGAAAGATATTAACAAATAAACTTACATGAAAATACTATGACAGACATTAATATATCAAATTAACATTTGCATAAAAAATCAGAGAAAAATGATACAACATCATGCAATTAAGACATACATATAATATATCATATTTCAAGAAGAGACCTTTAATTGCTAATAATTATAATTATTATAATAATAATAATAGAGAATATTATAAGTTACACATGCTAAATAATGAATAATACCACGATGAAGAATAATACATAGTGTAATCAATTAACAAATTTAAAGTTACCCATAACTAATCAAAGAAAATGATGTTGTTGGGACAAAACTAAAAAATATATATTATTAAAAACATTGTTTATATTATACGTATAATAAAATGAATGTATATATACTTTGTTTATATCATTGTTGGAGCTATTACAATTATAATCATAATCCCTTGAAAATTTAAGTGTTATCATCAATTAGGGTACCCTCATCAATTATCTTGAAGATACAATAATCATCATTGTCATCATCATCATCACTAAATAGTCAAATATTTACAATCTTTCTAACGTAATCGTATTAATTGCTTCTTTATATAAGTAATATATAAATAATAGCTAACGTTATTGTTATAGTCATATACCCTATTTATGTTTAACAACTTTTCAAATTTTAAAATTTCTTACTCTTATTTTATTATTTACAATTGACTTTGATCGTAGCTATAATGTGATAGATTTGTATCTGTCATGTACTATTACATATTTATGGTAAATGTTTATTTTTTATGTAACTTATTTTTAAAAGTAATAGTTATATTAATAGTAATAATAATAATACATAACAATAATAAAACTTCCTTTGTTTTCAATAACCGTTGTCTATGTTTAATTTTGATTTTAAACATTTCGAATGTTAATAATTTAATTTGTATTATAATTCATCGTATTAAATTTTTTTTTGATGGAACATCGTATTAAATATTAATCAATATCATTAGATACATAATAAAAATTTATTATTAAAAAGTATAATATTATATTTTTTATAAAATATCACGTGAAAATTTATTGATTAAAGATGAACCTCAAAAAGATTGAAAATTAGTTATAAAAAACAAAGAGAGGAACAACGACGGTGATGATGATGATGAATAGAAGTGACTATAATATTTTAGATACACCAAGTAAACTATTCTGTTATTTAAAATTTTTATAAAATATTTATAAAAGTGATAATAGTATTTTGGATATCCAACATAAAATTGCTTATTATTTTAAAAAGTTTGATGTTAAAAAAGGTTTTAATATATGTTCTGTTGATTAACAATTATCTTACATAGAAATGATAGAATTTAAATGGGCTTCTTACCTATATATATATTGTTATATTATATTCTTATAATTAGTTATTTTATTTTATATTATATATATATATATATATGATATCAGCCCTGGTAGGACTCATAAAAATTGGAAACTATGAGATTCTATGTTGGTTAGAGAATCGGATTTACAGGACTCTTTGAGTTTATGTAGGTTCATCCATCTCAAATTCAACTTCAGTTTATACCCACTTTGACAAAAGAGACAGAGACAAAAAAATTTGGATTCAGGCAAATCCTAAGTACACGGGGTTCATTATTAGAGTCCTTTTGTATTTATGCTAGGAGTCTTTTTCTAACTGCAGTAGAAATCTAAGTCCTTGAATATGTTTTACTAGGAGCCTCCTTTTTATCGTGTTAGAGTCCTTTTGTGTTTACGCTAGGAGTCTTTTTCTAATTGTAATAGGAATCTAAGCTTTTGGATGTGTTTTGCTATGAGTATTCTTTTTAGCATATTACTCGCTCACCGCCAATGAATAAATAGGATTTCTTTCACATCTTTTGAATGGCAATAAATTAGAGAGTAATTTATTTTCTCCAATATATTTTTCTTCTAATTATTTTTCTTTATGGTATCAGAGTCAGGTTAAAGGAGAGGTTGTGGCCGAAATCACGACAGGATTCAATGGACAATGAGAGACTGAGAAATAATTCCAGACCTCAGTGGTTGATTGACAGTGGCGCTTCTGCTCACATGACCGAAGATGCAACAATATTAAGAGATATTGAAAATATTCAATCTGTGGTAGTTGATTTACCCAATGCTGCGAAAACGGTTGCCGACAAGTAGGGAAAAATTTTTCTAATAGACAAATTACAGCTGCATCAAACACTTTTTGTTCCCTCTTTAAATTGCAACCTTATCTCTATTTATCGTTTAAGTAAGGATTTAAATTGCATAGTCACATTTGATGAAAATTATTGTATTGTGCAGGACCGCACATCTGGGATTCTAATTGGTATAGGCAAACGGTCTAACGGGGTCTACTTCTACAAGGACCATCAGAGAGGTACCAAAGCTAATGTTGTGCGTACTGGAAGACTATGGCATCAGAGATTGGGGCATCCTTCAAAGGAAATATTACATCTTCTTGATAAATCCTTACAATATGCCGGTTTAGCTATGGATAGTGATGATGCTTGTGAAATTTGTTTTATGGCAAAACAAACTAGGAACCCATTTGTTGTTAGTGAAAGTAAAGCTAAAGGCTTATTTGATATTATTCACATTGACATATGGGGTCCATATGGAGTTTCTGCCTCATGGGGTGCCCATTATTTTCTTACTATTGTGGATGATTTTAGTAAAAGTGTTTGGGTCTGTTTGATGAAAGGAAAGAGTGAAACTGCATAACACTTGAAAAATTTTATAATAATGGTGCAAAATCAATTCAGGAGAAGCATTAAGGTAATAAAAAGTGACAATGGTTTAGAGTTTAAGTCAAGAACCATGAGAGGATTTTATGGTGAAAGGGGGATTTTGCACCAAACTAGCTATGTAGAGACACCTTAGCAAAATGGTAGAGTTGAGAAAAAATATAGGCATATTTTAAATGTTGCTCGAGCCTTGCGTTTTCAAGCCAAACTACCAATAGATTTTTGGGGTGAATGTGTTAAAACAACGACCTATTTGATAAACTGAACACCAAGCAAGTTGTTGAAAGGGAAATCCCCATATGAGTTGATATTTGGCGTAAAACCCAACTATGATCACATTAAGGTGTTTGGATGCTTGTGTTATACTCAAACTAGAACAACCGACAAATTTTCCCCTCGTGGCCGCAAGTGTATTTTTGTCGAATACCCTCTTGAAAGAAAAGGTTGGACTTTATATGATCTTGAGAATCATGACTTCTTTACAAGTAGGGATGTGAAATTCTTCGAAGAAACTTTTCCTTTTAATGAGACACCAACTCAAGACCAAGACAAAAATCCAAGGGTGCTTATTTGGAGTGAAAACAATTTTTTTGAAGATGATGTAGGTAACCCACTAATATGCAAAAATGATTTGGCCCAATCAGAAAAACCAGCCAGCAAAATGGATCAGGATGGAAAAAATGTTGTTGATCCAGTGTTGGACTTACGGGGAGATGTACCACATGGGCTTACACCAGGAATTTCAGAAAGTTATGAACAACTTGATGGAGGTGGTTCTGTACTTATACTCGAATCTGGGTCCAGGCAAGAAGAAAATCAAGGAGTAGACGAGGTTGTTGACAACATGCAACCCTCTTCCTCACAACATCAACTGGGTTAAGTAGAAAATAATCTTATCCAAGGTCAACAACATCAGCTCATTGCCCTAGATACCAGGCGATCTGAACGGATCAAACGTCCAAGGACCAAACTGAATGATTACATTTGTTATAACCCCAATATTATAGACCCCGTCTCAACTGCTTCGCCTCACCAAAAGGTATCCCCAAGTACGCCCTATCATTTACATCATTATGTGAGTTATGTCAATTTTTCTCCTTCACATAAAAATTATTTGACAAGAATTATGAAGGTCGATGAACCTAGATTTTTCCATGAAGCCATCAAAGATAATAGGTGGCGAGATGCTATGACCGAAGAAGTACAAACTTTACACAAAACTGGTACTTGGGATGCTATGACTGAAGATAATAGGTGGCGAGATTTTTCCATGAAGCCATCAAAGATTTTTCCATGAAGCCTAGATAATAGTTTGCGAAGCTGACCTCTAAGCTCTATGAGTACGGATTTGTGAAATCCAATGTCAAGTATTCCTTATTCACGTATCAAAAATAATTTTAAGGCACTTCTTATTTATGTTGATGACATTATCTTGCTGCTAATAATGTTCAAGAATGCCAAAAGTTCAATATTTATTTGGATGAGTGCTTTAGCATAAGGACCTTGGTCCTCTAAAGTATTTCTTGGTTATTGAGGTAGCCTGAGGACAACGAGGTCTCTTTCTTTGTCAGCATAAGTACGCTTTGGAGATAGTGGATGAATGCGGTCTCCTAGGTGCCAAACCTGTGACTTTTCCTATGGAGCAGAATCATAAGCTTGCTCTTGCTCAAGGGAAGGCTCTACAAGATCCAACCTCATATACAAGACTTGTAGGAAGATTGATCTATTTTACTATAACCAGGCCAAACCTTACATATTCAGTTTATATCCTTTCTCAGTTCATGCAGAATCCAAAGGAAGAATATATGGAAGAAGCAAAGAGAGTGGTTCAATACATTAAAGGTTCACTTGGACAAGGAATACTTTTACCAAAGGAATCAAACATACAGCTAGTCGCCTATTGTAACTTAGATTGGAGAGTCTGTCCAACTACAAGAAGATCTCTCATAGGGTACTTCATTACTTTAGGAGGAGCCCCAATGTCGTGGAAGATCAAGAAGAAAACTAGTGTATCTCGGTCGTCCGCAAAAGTGGAATATAGCTCAATGGCGGTTGCTACTTGTGAGCTTATTTGGCTAAAATCTTTCTTGGTTGCCTTGGATTTTTTCACCCACACAGCCTATGAAATTATTTTGTGACAATCAAGCAGCCCTTCATATTGCTACTAATCCAGTCTATCATGAGCGAACTAAACATATAGAGTACGGGAGAAAGTTGAAGACGGACAACTACTTCTATTCAAGATAAACACTAAGCAGCAACCTGCAGACATCTTCATAAAAGCTCTTGGTAGAGACCAGTTTCAGTATTTGATGTCTAAGTTGGGCATTATCAACCCTCATGCTCTCACTTGAGGGGGAGTATTAGAGTCCTTTTGTGTTTATGCTAGGAGTCTTTTTCTAATTGCAATAGGAATCTAAGTCCTTGAATGTGTACATTTTACTAGGAGTCTCGCTTTTATCGTGTTAGAGTCCTTTTGTGTTTACGCTAGGATTCTTTTTCTAGTTGTAATAGGAATCTAAGTCTTTGGATGTGTTTTACTAGGAGTCTGCTTTTTAACGTGTTACTCGCTCACCGCCAATGTGTAAATAGGATTTCTTTCACATCTTTTGAATGACAAGAAATTAGAGAGTAATTTATTTTCTCCAATATATTTTTCTTCTAATTATTTTTCTTTATTCATTGCAATATTTGATATTGATAGGTCCGAGGCTCATGTGTTGTTTCAATATTGATGACATGCTGAACCACGTTGGTTTAGTTCAAGAGACCAAGTTGATCGCTTTGATGATTTTTTTTTTTTAAAAAAAAAAAAACTCCTTATGTGGTGACAGTAAGGCATTCATTCAAATGTCAAAGGAGCAACATATTCGCCTAAAAAACATGCCTAAAATAAATGATTGTCTACATGTATTTGTAGATAAAGTACATACGAATGCCCAAAAAAGGGTTGGATTTGTACATATCGAATGTGATTTAGAACTACGTTGACTTCATCCCATTAAGGGCACGACGGAAACCCAATCAAATATTTCGGGTTCAGTCATAAATCCAAAAGTTTTGGAATTATAATTTTGGCTGGACATTATTCAAGTCCTTTATTTTGTGAGGGACAAATAAAACATGGTCAGGTTACGTATGGCGAGCCAAAATGACCCAAGCTCCACAAAAATGTCAACCGACATTGTCAAATTTCCAAGTCCTCCATGCGAACCAAATTCGAGCCAGATGAAAATACTCAAACTCACAAAAATCCCTGCTATCACAAAAAATCCAAAATGTCTATTTTTGACCCTATATTACGTATTATATGTGACATAAACAGATAAACAAGTCGTTTGTTCAAAATTACAGTTTGTCCTGTTAAATAGCCAAGCCCATCAAATGGGCCAAAACCAAGCTAGCTAATTACTCGAACCTACGAGTTGTCACTCTATCTTAAAAGGACCAAGTTTCGAGTTAGTGCGACTTGTGATACATGGTGTCTTCTAGTAACCGAAACAAGCCAAATCCGTCACATATTTTCCCGTGAAATGCCAAGTCCACCAAATGAACTCAAACCGACTCTATTAAAACTTCAGAGCTCACAAATTCTCCCCCCGCTCTTAAAAGGACAAAATTTTGAGATTATATGACTTGTAACAACAAAACCTTTTCCTGTAACTAAGATAAGGCAACCCTGTTAATGTTTCCTGTCAAATTTCAAGTCTGCTAAATGGACTAAACACGAGTCGGACAAAAAGTCTAATCTCACAAATATTTTCCCCATTTGTTAAAATGGTCAAATTTCAAGTTTCTTGCAACTTGTGGTTAAGAAATGTTTTCCTGTAACCAAAACGAGTCAACTCCGATACAGGTTTTCCTGTCGTATTTTAAGTCCATTAAATGGACCAAACCTGAGTTAAATACAAAGTTTAAGCTCTCTTTTTTTCCCTCACTATCCTAAAAAGCCATATTTCAAGTCTATACAACTTTTGGTTATATAATATATTTTTTCATATAATCTGAACAACCCGAATTCAAGCTCCATATAATTATCCTTTCCGAATTTCAAGTCCATCAAATGGATTAACCTTGATCCAAACACAAATCTTAGCTCATAAAATTACCCCCTTTTTCCAAAAAGCCAAATTTTGAATTTATATAGCCTATGGTTACTTAATATAACAAGGGTAAATTGCTCTCTAGTGTTGGGACTAAGAAGTAGCTTACAATGATGTGTTTTTTCTTACCCCCTAGTGTTGCCATCAATCAAAACCCTTTGACCAAACATTTTATTTTTGATTAAAATTTGATAAAATAACGTATAGGCTTGTAGATTTAGAGATCCAAGAAAACATCAGTATTCTAAATTTTTTTCCTAGAAATTTCTCCCCTCCCCTCCCCTCCCTAGTTACTTCTCTCTCCTCCCCTGTTACTTCTCTCTCCTCCTCTCCCTTGTTTTCCTCATCTTCTTCTTAATTTAGATCCTTCCAACGCCTATAAGGCCAACAATAACGGAGACTATTGCAAGGCCGACGAATATCTCATAGATGCTGCTGCTAGGGGTATTCGATAGGCTGAAAAACCCAGATAAGCAAAATGTATTGAGAGTATGAGAAGAAGGCAGGCCATATTTCTGAGCATTCTCTTCCTCATCTTTAGTAGCAGTCAATCTCCTAATAGGTGGGCAACTGAGTCTTGGAACTGAAACCACATCCTTTATGCAATTCCCAGTACCCAAATCAGTGCCCTCCCTTCCCCTATTCTGGGCACTGCCTCCGACCTCTACTCTGGCGAATCTTGACAAATTCTTCAAAATCTTAAACAGATTCTTCCTAGGCATCCTTTAGATGTGCAATTGACTTCACTTGTTGACAACTACACTGATGCTTTTCTGGATATACATTCTGCTACAATGCAAGTTGATTTTTTGGTAAGTTTAGGGGCAATGGGAAAAGGTTGCTTGAATAATTAGAATTTATTTCCTCCTTTCACTATAAGTCCATAACATTTATACTGTAATTGACATTTTCTTATTTACTTTCTTTTTCTGTCTTGGTCCTCTTTAATTGTGTACATGCATCTCAATTCAATTTTAAAGGAAGGATTGAAGTAGCTGATTTTTTATTACCACATTGAGTAGTTCTGCATTAATTTTGCTGCTTTTGCAAATGAAAAGTTACGCCATTGGCAAATGAAAATTGAACCTGTGTACTTGGAATTGTTTTGTCATACATGGATACTTTTAATCCAAAAATTTGGGAAGATACAATATGATTTCTGGGCTAGAAACAGAGAATAAGAAATAAACATAAAGATAAAAATGGTCAACAAAACCTTTAATCTCTGTAGAAATCGGTCCACAATTACTGACATGGCAAATCTGTAGCAATTTCTGTGGTTGAAAATCTGTGTTCTTAGAGCTTTTGAATTGCTAATTTGATATTTCATACCTTTTAATATAAATAAAAATAAAATAAATCAAGACCCCTCAAAGTAAAAAAAAAAAAGATTAATGAGAAAAACCATGTTTAAATACTATTACAAAAAGAGAAACATTATAATTATTAAATATTGATTTCCAATCGTTACACCTATACAATAGGGTTGGGGTCTACTAAGAACTATCAAACTGTAAATATTTTTTGGCCAAATGGAGGTTTGATTGATGGCAACACCAAGGGGTAAGAAAAACACCTAGTTGTAAGAACTTCTTAAGCCCAACACCACAAAGCAATTTACCCATATAACATTTAATAACCAAAACATGCTACATTCAAACTCCACAAAAATTACCCATTCCAAATCCCAACTAAATTTAACCCAAATAAAAAAAAGTTCCAAGCTCATAACTTTTCTTTCGAATATTTATTCGAGATGTAGACTCAAAAGAGGTCAAGAACTACGTTGATTTGATCTCAATAAGAGTACGTAGGAAGCCCATAAAAATAAACGTGACTTATGGGTGCAATCGACAAGTCAAATTAAATCATCCAACCCCATGAAGGACTAAGTTGGAAAATGGTGCAAATGACGGAAAGGCCATAATCCTAACTTGGCCAAAATTTCGTAACAAACTCAAGCCCTGGTTTGGCTATTTATTTAGCCGAACAAATAATACAAATGGGTAAAAAATAATGGTTATTAATTTAACCTAAATCAAATCCAAATAAACATCAAAATTGTTAGGATCGAAAATCACTCAAGTAACCACAAACAATGAAAGATAAGAGCGGAAAAGAAATAAGAAATTTGACACCAGAGGTTTAACATGGAAAAGACCCAAAGCGGAAAAAAAAACCACGGAATCGATGCACTAGTAGTATGAGGATTACAATACAATAGTTGTGTTTCTCTCTATCTCACTTGATCCCAATTCTTATTGGGATACACTCTGGGATATTCTGGGATGCATCATAAGGAGAAACTGACCCCAATATATACTAGGGGTACAAGAGAAAACCTAGGTTACAATATGGCAGTAACCTAAAAATATGATCTACAGTAAAAAAATGAAACACTCGCAGAAAAGGAAACAATAGTGGAAGGAAATAAATTGGCGTTGGCACCGTCTCACAGAAATAGTCAGGCGCTGGTAAGGGGGGAAAACCCGCTGGCAGCGGGCGCCCGAAACCACCTACTGGAAGAGGCGCTGGCAACGGCCTCTAAACGCTGGTAGCGTCTTGCTCTGCGATGCGCTTGTTCGACTTCCTCAGGCGCTGGTAGTGTCGGACTCGGCGTTGGTGGCGCATCCCAGGCCTGTTGGCACCTCCCTTCTTCCTTCTCCCTTTCTTCCTCGTCTTCCCGTTTTGCTTCCTCCTTCTCCTCATTTGGTCTCGACACCCAACAATCTCCCACTTGGAGACCAAACCTCAACCATCCTCAACTTTCTTCACTAGTTCCCCTAGTGCATCGATTGACCTCTTTATCAGTCCGAGAGGCCTCCTGAGACCGCACCGGGCCTCAATTTCCCAACATCCACTGACTTATCCTTAATCTTTTATACCCACTTCTTTAAGACTTTCTTCCCTACAGACAACCTGACCGGCTCCCAGATTCTATTTTTCTCAAGTGACCAATTTCATCGACCATTGCGTGCTCCCACTTGAACCTAGCCTCCGCCTGCACAGCCTTTGTATAGGACTCTGGCTCACCAACATCTCTGTTAGCCCTTATGGATCTTCTCACAGTGGGTGGTGGAGTGTTCTCATCATCACTAGAGCGTTCACCTAGCTCCTGTGATCCAGGTCCTTTAGCAACCTTATCTGCAACCTGTGGAGCTTCCTGTGGTTCCTCTGTTTCCCTCCTAGGCACACCAATCCTAATAGAAACCTTGACTGCCTCAGCTCCCTCTAGCTTATTATCACCTGAGTCACTCCATACCTCCTCAGGTTCCTTGTCAGTTTTCGTGAAACTGACCCTCTTCTCATTCCTGCAATGCCATAAGCTAGCATTAGAAATCATGTTAGTGTTATCCCTGGTAGAGTACAAAGTACCGGACATCAATCCCTTCGCCACTACCATAGCACCCTTCACGATCTTCCATCTTCCATTCCCGAAGCCTGTAGTGTAGCCTATCTCATCGAGTTGATTCTCCGAAATTAAATTCCTCTGAATTCCAAGAATATACCTCACATCCTCCAACTTCCAAAGACCACCATTAGCAGTCTTAATTGTCACGTCTCCTTTACCTATTATTTCATAACACTTGTCATTGGCAAGATACACGTTGCCAAAATTCTCACTCCTGAAATTATGAAATAACTCCCTATCGAAGGAAACATGAAAGGATGCACCAGAGTCAACTATTCATGAATCTTCAGGACTAGACACACTCAAAATTAGGGCTTCAAGAAGTCCTTTCATAGAGTTGATAGAGTCCCGGTCATCATTACCCTTCCCCTTCCTATGTTTAGGGCAATCCCTCTTAAAATGATCTTTATCACTACAACCATAACACAGAACATAGCTCATGTCCCTAGGCTTGCCGCCCCTGGAATTATTCGAATTCTTATTGTCCTTCCTATCCCTGACACTTAAAGCACTTCCCGAAGATTCACCACTAGAATTCTTCCTACGAAGACCCTCATTAAGCAGCACAGACTTGACCTCATCAAATTTCATCTCATCTGTACTTTTAGCACTACTAACAGCAGTTACAAGAGTTTCTCAAGAATCAGACATAGAAGACTACAATATGCAAGCTTTGGCCTTGGCACCGTCTCGCAGAAATAGCCAGTCTTCTTTGGGAAAACTCACGCTGACGGGCCGAAACCACCTCTGGAAGAGGCGGCGGCGCCGGTAGCGTCTTGCTCTGCGATGCGCTTGTTCGACTTCCTCAGACGCTGGTAGTGTCGGACTCGACGCTGTTGGCACCTCCTCATCGCTGCTGGAGCATCCCTTTTTCCTTCTCCTTTTCTTCCTCGTTTTCCCGTTTTGCTTCCTCCTTCTCCTCTTTTGGTCTCTACACCCAACAAAAATTTTTAAAACGAACTACGGTCGGTTTGATCCCCTTTAAAAGGGTACGTAGGCAACTCACAATAAATAGTGAGTGCAACCTTAATTCCAAGTCAACTAAATTTCCCCCTAACCTACACATGAAGAATGTGTACGGGTAGTACCCTTCCTAGAAGGTGCCTATTCGGCCACTATCTGATGCAATTAAGTTACGGGTCGAACCAAAAGCTGATGTATAAGTTTATCTTGACTAAAATAAAACAAAAGAAGGAAAGACAATCAAACAAGGCGAGTCGGAATCAAAAAATGGTCTCCCAAAAGGAAACGTAATTAAGAAGGTTCATCCTCTTGAATGGGTTGTACTCATAGAAAATAATAAACCGATTATATACAAAAATATATCGGGAGATTGTGTGGGAAATTTATTTGATTTATTTATGTTATTAAATTTTTTGCTCAACAATGCCCTTCTTCCTTCTAAATGTTATATATTCATGGAGGCATTCATGTGAAAAAAGACTTGGAATGTACAATTACAAAAGGGCCCAAAGTTTTATAAATATTACTCTCAAGGTGAGGTTCTACATCAATAAGGGGGTGCGGAAAAAAGGGAAAAACACAACCTAAAAAAAGAAGAGAAAGAGTTGTGAAAAGTTGTAGGGTGCGCATGGCACGATCGTGCTCTATAGGGCACACGATCGTGCACCTCCATCTTATCTTATATTTGGTCTTGGTTCGATATATGCACGATCATGTAACCCAGATGGCACCATCGTCCTCTCCCACTTAGAGGGGGTGCACGATCGTGCCCCTAGGGTGCACAATCGTGCTCTTCTTGAATTACCCAAGAAGGCCAAACCCAAATGCACGATCGAGTGCCTCTGCTTTCTTGCTTCCATTATGATCTTCCGGGCCATCCCTCGCTTTAAGTGAATGACCATTATGCCCTTGGTGACCAAAAGGATCCAAAGCACCTCCAGGGTGACCATAGGTCAACCCGCTCTATTGAGGAAATACCCTAAATACCCTTGTGGCTGAATCTTGAATGTTTTGAGTCCAAAAGGAAGACAAGTGTGACTTCGATCCCTTATTTGGGTCGATTCAACCCCATGAGCCCTAGGAGGATTAAGAATGGTCCCGTCAAGGACCGTGGACCCCGCTTCTAAGTCTGAAATCCTCCTTGAAGTGGTTCGTGTACTCATTTTTGAACGGAAAAGACCTGTCCACGCCTTTGGGATCTCGAGCAGGGGAGTCACTCATTATTTGGATCCGATATGTCCCATCCCAGTACACTCCAGTATCTATCATGGTTCAAAATATTACATTTTTATGGTCATGGTTTTTCGTATAGTGCTATATTTTAGAAGAAATTGGAAGTCCACCAACGATTTATGGATAGTACGTTTTTGAATGTTTTGTAAGGTGCCAAAGCTTAAGTATATTAGGATTGATGTACTAGCTAGCTAGTCTTATAGTTTGGCTTCTATGCTCATCTTTTCCTTTGTTCCAATACGTACGTGTATAAAGAGTTTAGTGAGAATGAGAGGGGGGTTCCTTGACGTTAAAACAAGTAATCTATTTCTATTCATTAAGGGCCAAATTCCGGTAAGTGTTATTTGCTTGCAAGTCACTTGTTCGAGTATTGATCATCCCAGCAATGTATATGCAAATGTGTGGGAGTAAGTGTAAGCTTAGCCAGGTGGGTCCTCGTTATGCACCATTACGGATAATAATGATCAATTATTGATTAACAGTGTAATTAAAATAACTTGACTAACATATACTCAACAGTTGTCAAAGTTTGTCCAGGGTGGTCCTTAGGGTACATAGAGAGAGTAGTCAGTTCTCAACTTCTATGAATGCATGTTTTGTTATCCGTCGCATTCACAAATATTATGGGCAACACCAATATTAATTCCAAGTAAAAAAGGGCTTTGTCTGTCGACTTTCATTTCATAAAAAATTATAAGATAGACACGTTAGTACTTTATAAGGTGACGACGATCAAAGACACAATAAATAATGGAAAATATGCATCCTGAAAAAATTCATTATAGTGCAAAAATAATACACTAAGTAAAAGATACATCAAAGAATAGAAATAATACATTACATCTGGGTAAAAGATACATTGACATGATGAAAATAGTATAACACTTATGATGAAAAAGATACATTGTAACGTAGATATAATAATATATTAAGTAAAAAGCTTTATCGGTAAGAAAACAAAAAAAAAAGGATTTTGGATTCAAATAATATGTACTGGAGACTTTGTGATTTGGAATAATCCAAAGTAACTGTTTGGTTAATACCAGTCTATACTTTTATCTTATTTTCTCGTAGCATAATGTTAACATTTACTAGCAACGCAAAAATGACGTGGCCAATAGAAAAAGTGACTTTTGGCCAATGAGATTCTTACTTTTGCCCAACAATACGTAGTCCAGTGGCCACGTCATTTTTCCGTTGCCGTAAAATGCAATATTATGCTATGAGAAAATAAGATATAAATATACAATGTCATTTGGCTAAAATTCATTTTGGATTATTCCTAATCACAAAACCCTCAGTACGAATTATTTGGAGCCAAAAACCAAAAAAAAAAAAATGTCAAAAAATAGAAATAATATATTCCATGTTGGTAAAAGATATGTTTACTTCATGAAAAAATATAACAGCTATGAAGAAAAAAGATACATTGTAACATAGAAACAATACATTACATACCGGTAAAAGATACATTTACTTCATGAAGAAAATATAACACTTGTGATGAAAAATATGCATTGTAATGTATAATGCATTACGTAAAAGTATTGGAAATATGGGGTAACGCAAACACTTGCACAAGGTGAGGGATCACTGGGGTAGCTAGGAGTCGAGGGTTAACCTATCTCCCCTTAAGACTTATTCACTGGGCCGCGAATAGACTTAAGGGTAAACCCTAACCTCTTGTAAAAAAAGTACAAGATCTCTTAAGAATTTTCAAGAATATTGTTGCAGTTCAACATCTTAGGAGTGTGTTGAAGCTCTCTAGGAAAGATAGTTAGAAGTGATTGAGGTGGTGTGGATGAATGAAATTCAGCAACTATTTATAGGACTTGGAGCATTTAAACTTATTCAAACTTGACAATCAATATAACATGATTGTTGGGCGTTGTCTATGTGATATCAATCATCATTATGAGATTGATCTTGAGTGAAAAAAATGCCAAGAATAATCCATAATGATTCCCCAAGCATTTAATACTCGAGGCATAAATCAAGGGATTTCGAAAAAGAGCTCGACAGGGCTCCAACACGGTCCGTGTTGAGCCAACACGAACCGTGTTGGGCTCAACATGACCCATGCTGAACCAGCACGGTCCGTGTTGACCTAGGGAGTCTTTTTTTTACTCTCCGGACCCCAACACGACCCGTGTCATACTTGCACGGTCCGTGTTGGATCCATTTTACTGGTTAAGCTAGATTTTGACCTTCCCGGTCAATCCTAAGCTTATAACTTGTTCCCTTATGCTTCTTAACTCTTGAAATACTCCAATAATCCCCCGCCATTTCAAAAGTTTCACTTGAAATAGCTCAGGATCCCTCATTTGGGTAGGAATACCCCCGCCATACATGGCACCTCCTAGAGAACTTGAACATCCGAGAAATAAAGGAGTTAGTATGCATCATGAAAGTGTCTCTCGACTTGAACTTTCACTTAGTGAACATAATTACAATTAGTCTGAATGCAAAAGTAGACAAGTGTTGTACTTTTCATCCTTATTTGACTAATTGGATACATAACATACATACAAGTCAAACCTTACTTAAAAAATGAAACAATTTATAAAACCAGCCATGTGTCCATTACCCTCTGCGATGACAATCAAACCCAGCCCTAGGCTATCCGAAGCGGCCCACTTCACGTCCCCGCATAAACAGGCTTTTACGCCCCCGTAATAGAGCTCCCATCTTATAGATTTAAAATCCTGTTAATGAGTCATAGACTCAAACCTCCTTATCATTACGGTCCTTGAGCATCACTTGTCCTTTGGGATGAAACACTTGAAGTTGATGCTACATTTGTTCCACAACGTTGTCGACCATTGAACTCAAGACTTGACCACATATGTCAAGTGTGAGTTGTGGCTCCGTTGTTGACAATTTATGAGTGAGTTTTACCATGATACTTTTGAGCGCCCTCTTTATCTAAGATCACTAGATATATACATATCTTTCCATGACCTTACTTATCTTGATCATATGTTAAACTTAACATTTCTTCCCTTTATCATAGTTGTGATTACACCACCACACTATAGGGTTAGGTAAGAAATATTTTATCCCTTGTCATAATACGACTAAACCACCGCATTATAAGCTTTGGTAAAATTTGAATATTCAGTTCATATTGAACTTACAAACCAAATGCTTTAGTAGGCGGCAAGCCTTTGAACTATGCATTCTTTTGTAATGCTTACAAAATATCATGGACTCAAAACCTTGATTATAACATTATCCAAATAACATGGATAATCCTCATAATGTTTATAAAGACGTTTTAATAACATTACTATAACCTTGTCCAATAAGTTGGACTACTTGTATAGTTACTTGAAAGAAATGTTTACAATATCAAAATTTCTTTTGATTTTCCGCATTCTTTTCCTCATCACTATGTCTTTATCAAAGCACCTTGGATTACATAGTTATAACTTTACCTTAGAACAACCTTATAAAACAAATTAACATTTGATTTTCCATGTCCTTTGCATAACTATTTCCAAATAACTTTTTGGATTTCATGGTCATAACCTATCGTCTTAGAACCTTGTAAATCAAACTAACATTTGATTTTCTTGTTCTTTGTATAACTATTTCCAAACAACTTTGGATTCCACAGTTACATTTGTACAAATCAAAATGACATTTGATTTTCCATGAAATAAGTCTCTTCCATCATAAGCTTGGAGAACCACTTAAATTTCATGGAAATTAGAATTCCATCTTGTGTGTAACTTGAACCATTACACTTTTAACCGTTTGCTACAAACTTGACACCATATGTAATGAAATTATTACATATCTTAATATTGGTTAGGTGAGAATGAACCTCCATGATCTTAAATGATCATCTTATAGTTATAAGACCTCTTCTCATATGATGAAACAATATTCTAATTGGGGTCATATCTTCTTATACATGATTAGATCCACTTTTTAAATATTAAACCGTGGAACTCCTAACCATTCGTCTTGTATGCCAAACTTACTCATAATCTTAATCCATAAACTACTTAAAGATGGATCAATCAAATATACATAAAATCCATATACATTTTCCTCTGTAGCAAACTTGATTAAATCATGGATATCAAACATGCAAACTTAATTTGTAGATTGATAGTTAATGAAGTCAATGACCATCCAATTTTATAACACATGAACTTAGGTAAACATCATGCGCTCAAAATATATGATCATGCACATAGTCCAATTTGCATACATTATGCAACTTATCTTATAGTAGATACATGCTAGTTACATTCATACATAATGAATACTTATAATCTCATAAAATCGCGGTAAAACCAAGTACATGTATCCAACTTAAACACATGAATACATTGAGTCATGATTATCCTTACATCTTATATAATCATATACTTGATAAGCTTTAACCATATGCCTCAATATGTAAGCCACATATATTAGCATACAAACCATACAAAGTATGAACATTGTCATAAATATTTACTTATATTATGAATTACAAAGTAAACACTTAATAACAAAATCATCTTGGTAATAGCAAGATCATTGAACATGAGAAGCTTGTACTTATGAATAAAATTGTGTCTATATTACTTATGACACACTCATAGCGCCATTATTCTTATAATAATCACATAAAATATCATTATTTCTTATTAGGCTATGCTAAACTTATTAAAACATTATTTTGCGTGAAAAACTTAATTACTACCATGACAAACAAGAAATATACATTTCTACTTGTACTCATATGAACAAACTACCTTATTCATATTTTAATAATTGGAAAACATGTCATGGCCAACTTATTCACGTGATACAATCATATGAATTAACTTGATCTCATACTTTAAGCAAAGTTAACACAAGTACTTAATCAACATCATATGATTACTTTTGAACTTGTCATGCTCCAAACATAAAAATAAAAAAAAAAATTATATAACATGATTGATGGATAATTTGACATGCATACCAGCATACTTGAAACTTAGATCAACCAAGACATTTTATCAAGGCAAACTTGCATAAGTGCTAACCAAAATATACAATGACGTATATATTTAAATAACTTATAATCATACATGAGTACGGATACTTATCAAGACCTTATAAACACATGATTGTCAAAACTTTAAACACACTTGTATCTTTAGCGGAGAATAACACTAGTCATGTACATAAACTTAAACATGAGAATCATATAGATTGACATACATACTTGTACATGTACATATATGAATACTTAAAAAACATTTATACTTGTCATTTCATCAATTAACAACAAATTGATTGATAATGCCAAGTATTCAAATATAAATAATTAATCATGATAAACGTAACCAAACAATTATCATGTTTTATATTCAACAAGACAATTTATATATGAAAAACACATGTATGTCCTTACCGTAGGATAACTCCTTCAAGACATGTGGGAGCATATAAGGCGTAATAGCCTTATCTCTTCATGCAACAGTGGGTGCATTCTATACAAACATTGTAAGGGACGCAAGCTTCGGCCCTTTCCTGGCTTGCTTGAGGGCATGGAAAATTCGCAGCAAGAGAATTTTTGGTCGGGCTATCGTGGAACGCTTTTGGGATACGACTAATTCGTTCCACCTCCCTATTGGTGAGATGATGCTCACTCTTGTCGACTTCATGATGATCACTGGCCTGAGCTGGGGTGGCCAGTTGCTAGATTTCCAGAGGACTGTGGACCCTCGCGTTCATGCGCTTTTGCAACCTGCCACTGCATTGGCGGGGTGAAATTGTGTTCTATGGTATTCACACCTGGTGGTTGCCATAAAAAGTGAAGGTTTCGAAGACCTTCCCCTTCCTCAGTGTCAGTTTCTTGTGCTGGTGCATTTTATCAATGCAACCATCTTTGTGAATCGTAAGGACACAATTACTCTCTCCTAGACGCATCACCTCCTGGATTATGGCGAGGTGAGGACTTTTAACTGGACAGTCGCTGCTTATGCTCATGTGGTAAGAGGGATGCGGATCGCCTGTCGGCCTACTGGTTGTGATACAGTGGGGCACCCGAGAACAACAAAATCCAAGCTGCTTAACCTGGGGAGCGGTCTCTAGCGAGTCTTGTAGGTATGCTCCGAGACCTTATTTTTAGAAATTTATGGCATGCAAATTCCTTTCTTGACTTTACTAAAAAAACATTCCCTGATGCACAGGTGTGGGTTTTATAGCATATTTTCTTCCTACAGTCGGCGGAACTAATAACGCTGATTTGCGTGTCCCGGCCGCCCGGCGATGGGCAGAATCATCAAGTTACAGTCGGCCGGAATATCATTTCAAGGGCTTGAATGGCCTTAGGAGGATTATCGACAATCTCAGACAGGTATGACTTGCTTCTCTCGTCACCCCCTTTCCTTCTTACTTTCGAGCCTATCATGATAACGATCCTTTCAGGAGCACATCGTCCGGTTTCCATGGAATGAATATAGTTCGGAGGGTCTCCTTTTTGACATTCGCTTCGCGAGGGAAGCGAGCGAGCGTCGCTTGCTGCTAGAGGGTCCTTCTGGCCTCGTTTTCTACTTGGGAGAGTGCTTCTTTTTCTAGCACAATGGAGAATGGCCTCTAAAGGTGCTCGTGGATCCTCCTGAGATTATCTTCGATAAGCAGGCTTTGGCAGAGGATGAGATGACTCGACTGGTAGCCAAGGAACCTTCTGTCAACTTCATTATGCCTATAGACAACTTGGAAGAAGTGGCCCTCCAGCACAGGGGACGCCTGGCTTCCGCTCAGGTACAATTTCTTTTGTTCATACATCAATGTCGTGGGCTTTCAGTGTTTAACAACTTCTCTTTTTGTAGCTGGGAAGATATTACGATCTCTCCTAGGCCAGCATGTAGAGGAGCCTGAACAAGCGGAGGGTGAAGACATGATATTCGAATTCATCCCGCTTGTTCCTAATGATCATGAAGTCTTGCAGTACTTCGACTCCAATCCGGTAAAACGTACATTTGCCTTGTTCCTTACACTTTGTATGGATTCTTATTGATTTCCCTTTTGTAGCAAGCGTATCCCCACATCCGTGTTTTGTTGAGGGAAGGTATCACGGCTCAAGAATTCATCGACCAGAACTTTGTGAACGGCCAGTACCAGGGTCCTATGCCAGCCGCTGCTGAAGATGATGCTGGTGAAGCTCATTCTCGCGTGAGTTTACCACGTTCTGGAAGCACATTGCGGCGTCCTCCTTGTCATTCTTATGTAGGGGAGACTAGTAGGAGAGCCTATCGTGGAGATCCAGGGGAGGGTTCATCCAGACGAAGAGATCAAGACTTGATAGGTGAGCCTCGAGATCCCCATGTTAGTTGCTCGAGATTCTCAGGAGATAGACGAAGGTCTCTTGGTATTCCAGAATTCATGGAGGAAGATTGTTCGGAATCTAGTGGATTCCAAGGTTCAGTTGATAGAGTGCCTAGTCCATGGGCGCCTCAGTATCATGCTCAATCCATTGTTCCTTACAGCCAGCCAGCCAGCCCCTTGGCTACAGTCAAGACTATCCGGGTCCTAGTTATCATGACGTGCCTTCCAGCCAATTCCTACCCGGTTCTTCTGGTACTCAGGATGAATCGCAGCCAAGTTCTTTTGCAGATGCAGCTTTCAGGAGCTTATTTGGTAGTGGCAGCTCCGGCGGAAACTACTAGGCATTGCGGCTAGGCTTCCCTTTTCCCGTTTTTTCTTTTCTTTAGGCATGCAATGCTAATGAAATTCCATGTAACATAAAAAAAAAATACGCAATCAAGGAAAATGCAACCAAGCAGACTCTTCTTTTTATGGACGTGATTCTAACTCCCTAAAAATGCAACATGCAAGCCTCCAGTTTTTATTCATACAGGTCAACCTCTAATTGTTTACAAAAAGGATATAACGTACAAAAGAAATAAATTAATACAATACTTCCAATAACCTAAAAAAAAAAAAAGAAATTTACAATTTGTACAAAAGACAAATACTATACAAAAGATGTAGGAACTGATAAACCGTGTCCCTTCCTATGGATGCATGTACGTAGGTGTATGAACAAAACGAGTTCATTCCCCCTGCCTGAAGCCGATCGGCCTACACATGGTGGCAACCACCATGGTTCATCCGAATACGTGTTGTTGGATACTGTGTACAGCCCCTGTAGTCCGATCAGACTTCACACGGAGCAGCTGTGTTTGCACAATCCCAAGGCCTTCTCAAACGGTATATAAACATGCCTTGCTAGCCATTGGATTTCATCTCATTCAGTCTCGTGTCAGCCCTTTTCTCTTACTCCAATCATGGCTTTTGAAAGAAAACTCAACTCCTGGATGAACTCCCTTACCAAACCCGAGAAACGACTTCTCACCTATTATAATTTGTCTTTGATTCTGAGCCTAAAAAAAGTGAAGATTGATTGGGTCTTCCTCAAAGTGGCCCTTACGTTTTGGGATTCTAAGCTCCACGTCTTCCGTTTCTCCTGGAATGAGATGTGTACCCTTCCCGAAGAGTGGGCCTGCATGTTCGGTTTTGATCTCTACGCCTGCCTACAACTCCTCCTCTTGCTCACAACTATCGCGAGAAATTCGAGGAACTGACGGACTTCAATCATCGGGTGTTAGGACACATCTTGACCTTCATGCTTTGGTGGAGTTCTTTCAATCACTTGAGGCGCTTAGACTCAATCCGGCTTTACGAGTGCGAGGTTTGGTTTTCTGTATCTTAGCCGAATTTTATTTTTATGACGGGGGTTCGGGTTTTGCTCCTCTTTCTCTTATCCACATCGTAGATCAAATGTCTCGGGGTTATAACCCCGCCCCTATGATGTTCGCGAAAACTCTTCTTGGCCTTCATTCATGGACCACCAAGCAGACCTTCCAGGGAGTATCAACATTTTCTTCTTTCTTTGTATCATTTTTTTCTTATATTTTTTCTGATTTTGCATGGGTGGTACGAACGATCCATGTGGAATCACTTGTCGATTTTGTTTTTTTCTCTCTCGGTTGTATTTCTCTTCTTCTTTTTTGCAACCAAGATTCTCACTTCCTTCTCTTCCCTTGTAGATGTGGCTCATAGAGTACCTGAACATGATATTTTCTCCCATCACTTCCTTGGATTTAGCCAACTTTTGCCAACGCAAAAGAAAATTCGACACTCGCCGCAATTTTGATGAGTGGATAATCTTCCTAAAGAACCACAAGGAAATCCGACGGTGGGTTCAATGGTGGAAGGTGTTGTGTTTCTCCAACCATTCTCGCAAGGCGGCTCACATCACTCTGCTTAGCCTGGCGGAGCTTACCTACTATTTCCCTAATCGAATGATGCGGTAAATGGGACATTCTCAAGACATTCCTCTTCTTCCATGCGAGACCCCCGACCTTACTCATCTCCGAGGGTCGGTGGTCGAGTCTTGGCTTAGATACTAGAAGAAACGAGCAGGAGTGGAGGTTCCTTCCCCAAACCTTATCTCTACTACCTCGACGGATGGATACCGAAGTTGGCTCACTACTACCGTTGGTGCTAACCATTGGCGTGAAAGACAATCACGCTCACCTCCTCGAGACACTCCAAAATTAAAGAGTATCATCACCGCTAAAGACCCCGGGTCTGGTTCTAAACAAGAAACTCACCCTAGGAAGGAGAAACAAGAAAGTCCTGATGAATGAGCACTAATGGGCCTAAAAGACTCCGACTCAACTAGGACCAGACTTAGAGTACTAAATAAGTAGGATGGAAAGAAAGAAATGGAAGAAATGTGTGTGCTGTGTATTTTTGTTATTTGATGTTTTTCCTTTAGAAAATTAATAAAACAAAATGTATTAAAAAGATGTACTCCTTTTTTATTGATATAAGAAGTAAGATATTATATTATGTTTTACAAGAATCAATACAAGCCATGATCTTCTTCTTGACCTTCGAAGGCGTGCCTTCAATAGCAGCACTATTATTCTCTCCTATTACCTAACTTGTCCCGAGGGATTTTCAAGCTAGTCTTTCATTTTTTTCTTTTTTCTTTTTTTTTCTCTTCTTTCTCTTTTTTTTCTCTCCTTCTGCCTGACTTGCCTCAAAGAGGTTTTCAAGTCAGCCACTCTATAGTTTTTCACTCTTTTTTTAAGTTCTTTTTTTTTCTTTTTCTTTTTTCTTTTTTCTTTTCTCTCATAAGCAAGTGGCCTATTGGCATTTCGGTTGCTTGCTTTTGTAAGATAGTGCATATCTAAGTAGCTAAGGATAAGAGGCTTAAACATAATATCTTTTCAGTTGATCCAAGTTCACGGGCTGAATAAGCTCCTCTCCTTCGAGCGTGGCTAAACGAGCACACTACAACAAATATACTAATTCTTGACACAATTTTAAGCATTTCTACACAGCTTTGATTGACATAAAACTTAGTCTAGACACATACCACATACGTCAGAAAAAGGGATGTCACAATTTTGTCTATGACACATATGGCTGTCAAGAAGAACCTAACCATTGTTGACATCTCCTTGCGTCAACAAAGCTGTGAACTTGTTCAAAGACAACTATCAACAAAGCAGTAAACTTCAAGATAGCTTTGAGGTTTTGACCGTCTAGTTTCTAGTTCCTAGGTAATTGGTTTAGCTGTACCTAATTTATTAATTTCTTCGATTCTCTTTTTCCATTTATTTTAATTTTATAGAAAAAGGGAATATAATAACTAAAATTGAAAAATATATTCTTATTAAATGACAAAATTTATATATACACAGATGAGTAAAAAAAATCCATCTACATGATTTCCTTGTTATAATATACTAAAAACTAAGTTTCTTTCCACTGCTTGTGCAAGTCTTTCCTTCATCTTCTACCTGTGTGCTCACTGATTCTGTTCTTCAATCATCAAAGATTTGGTCCAGTATCAAAAGTTAGTAATTAACCCAAAAGAACAAATTTCAACTAAAATCGCAAAAAAAAAACACTAACATGTGAACGCCCAAAATACCCATATTTTTTATTGGACTATAACTTACAAAACCACCATATGAAAAAAACACAAAAATCATGCAAAATCAAACCCCACAAGATCAATTAAGACCGTAGAAATTAATAATCTAAGCTCAACCCACTTGGATTCGGATCCAGATAATCAAAATCAAGATGTGATCTACCCAAAAAACACCCAAAACCAAATTCTTTTCTCGAAATACATTACCTTGGGATTAAGATCGGGTTGGCCATTGAACTTCTAATCACAAAAGTATGGAAAAAAGTATGGAAGCTTCGAGTTGGTCTACAAAGACCTCCTCTCGATGTTCTACTGTAGCAGTGAAAAAGCTTAGCCAGATGCATTCCAGAGGCTCGGAACATTCCGGTCTGAGATTAGGTTGCAAGAGTGAATGAGATGAGATGGAGAAGGAAGGTGAAGGCTGTAAGAGTGAATGAGAGATAAGGAGCATTCTGATCTGGGATGGGGTTTCATTGAGAGAAAGAGAGGGACGGAGAGAGAGGGGGACAGCGAATGCAACAAGCTAATGCTAAACTAGGGTTATCAAATTAGTTGCTTTTTTACTTTTTTCAATTTACTTTCTATTTTATTTTTTTTATTTTTTGCAAAAAAACCTAGCTATCACGTGATATCCAAAGTTACTTTTAGTTTTTTTTTTTGTCTTCTTGTAGCCTTTTAGGCACAAGTGAGTGTCACAAGAATACTTGACGAAAATTGTTGTCTACAATAATATTTGTTAATAAAAATTTATGACGGTCATCAATTGTGTAAAAAAAATTGTGTTTAGAATTGGGGTTTTTGTTGTAGTGGCGACACCTCCTGGAGTGATAGAAATAATGACATATGGTCCCTTCCAGTTCGGGGCAAACATGCCTCAAGGATCTTGGCGTGCTGCCCTCATCTCTTGTAATACTGGGTCTTCTTCTTCTAAATCTCGATCATTGACCCTCTTATTGAATGCTCGGGAGATTCGACTCTAATAGAGTTGAATATTATGCAAAGTGCGGAGTCGTCGCTCATCCAGCAGAACCAATTCTTCATATCTGGCTCGGCCCCATTCAGCCTCAGGGATTTGACTTTCAGCGATGATTCTCAAGGATAGAGCAGCAAGTTCTACAAGCAAGACTACCTCCATCCCGTACACCAAAGAGTATACTGTAGCCCCGGTTGCATTCGAATTGAAGTACGATATCCCCACAGTGCGAAGGAAAGCTTATTAGGCCAATCCTTGTGGGTGACAGCCATCTTCTTGATAATGTTCACCAGAGTTTTGTTTACAGCCTCTACTGCTCCATTGGTTTGTGGCTGATAGGGAGAAGCATGGTGATGTCGGATCTGATACTTGGCTAGGAGAGCTGCAAACTCCCCCATGAAATGGCTCCCATTGTCGCTGATCACCTCATGCGGCACCCCGTATCTACAAATGATGTTCCTCGGCATGAACTTGGCCACATGCTTCGAAGTGATCTTTGAATATGAGGCAGCTTCTACCCATTTAGTGAAATACTCCACAGCCACCAACACGTATTCATGCCCGCCAGTGCCTTGGGGCGAAATCTTTCCAATAATGTCAATACCCCATATTAAAAATGGCCATAGTGAAGCCAAAGTGGTTAAGTAACAGGATGATTGATGCTTGAGATCAGCATATTCTTGACACTTCGGGCACTTTCTCACAAATTGGAGACAATCCAACTCCATAATTGACCAGAAATACCCTGCCCTTTGGATCTTTATCACCACCATTCTCCCGTTCATGTGCGCTCCACACTCTCCTCCATGAGTGGACTTCATTAACTCATTAGCTTCCTCCTCATCAACACATAGGAGGTTTATCCCTGTAGCAGTCTTCTTATACAGACGGTCTTAAATAATGCAATATTGAGAGGCTACCAGTCGGATAGCCCTCCTAGCTCGACGCTCAGTATTTGGCGGATATGCACCATCTTTCAAAAAGGTATAAATGTCGAAGAACCAAGCATTAGCGTTGACAGAACTGACCATTAATTGACGATGCGCGGGATGAATTTTCCTCTCCACCGCTACTCCTAAAGTTTGCTCCTTTTCTGGCATAGCTACCATAGATGAAAGCTTGGCCAATGTATCAGCCAGCTCATTGTGACTTGTGGCAGATACTTGAACTCAACATGCTTGAACTTCCCGGCCATATTGGACAGATGCTGTTGATATAGTGTCAAGGATTGGCTCTTCACCTTCCACACACTAGTAATTTGGTTAACAATCAGACTAGAATCTCCGAACACCCGTAACCTCTCAATCCCCATCTCTAGGGCTGTATGCATGCCTAAAATGCAGGCTTCATACTCAGCCGTGTTATTGGTTGCGTCAAATTCAAGCTTGACTGCTAAAGGAAAATGTAAATCCTCAGGAGAAATCAGCAGAGCTCCGGCTCCGCATCCTATATGGTTAGCCGCAACATCAAAGTATAGTTTCAAGGTTTCCTCTTCAACTTGGAATATTTGTTCGTCACTGAATTCCAAGCCCCCAGTGTTAGGATCTCCTGTGGGGAATTCAGCCAAAAAATCAAAGACTGCCCGACCCTATATAGACTTTTGATGTCGGAAGTGTCGGTCGAACTCAGATAACATGACCACCAATCGAGCAATCCTGCTATTGATGGTAGGTTGTTCCATGATGTACTGGACCGGGTTGCATGCTGCGATCACATGCACAGTGTGTGAGAGCATATAATGGCGAAGCTTCTTAGTAGACCATACCAATGCTAAGGCCATCTTCTCGATATCGGAATAGCGGGACTCACATCTAAGGAACTTTTTGCTAATGTAATATATGGCACGGTCTAGACCATCGATTTCTTGTGCTATCATAGCACCCATAGCGCTTGGCCTGATAGTGAGATAGAGTAGCAATGGTTTCCCCGGTACAGGTGGGACTAGCACCGGTGGATTGGTCAAGTCAGCCTTAACCTTTTCGAATGCCACCTGACATTGGTCATCTCATTCGACCTTCGCTCCCTTCTTTAACTTCTTGAATAGTGGCTCACAAGTCATCGTGAGCTTGGAAATGAACCTGCTCAAATATTGTACCCGCCCTAGGAAACCACGCATCTCCTTTTCCGTTCGAGGCGGAGGCATGTCCTGAATAGCTTTGATCTTGGATGGATCAGCTTCTATTCCCCGCTGGCTGACAATATAACCCAACAACTTTCCAGAAGTTACTCCGAATGCGCACTTTTGCGGATTCAACCTCATGTTGTACTTGCGGAGCCTAAGGAAGTACTTGCGCAAGTTTGGAATGTGATCTTCACGCTTCTTTGACTTGTCAATCATGTCATCGACATACAATTCTACTTTTGTGTGTATCATATCATGGAGTAGGGTAGTGGCAGGTGCGTTGGTAAGTAGCACCAGCATTCTTTAACTCAAAAGGCATGACCGTATAACAGAAAGTCCTCCATGGAGTAATGAAAGATGTTTTCTCCATGTCTTCTTCAGCCATTTAATCTGGTTATAACCAGCATACCCATCCAAGAATGATAGCAGCTCGTGACCACAAGTTTGATCAACCAGGACATCAATATGTGGCAAACAAAAGCAATCCTTTGGGCTAGCTTTGTTTAGATCTCGAAAATCAACGCACATCCGCACCTTCCAATCCTTCTTCGGTACGGGGACAATATTAGCCACCCATTCCGGGAATTCCACCGTTTTAATGAACTTGGCTCCTAACTGTTTCTAGACCTCATTATGAATTTTGTCCGACCACTCATTCTTGATTCGGCGTGGTCGCTGCTGTACAGGCTTTGCATCTTGATAAAGGGGAATAGCATGCTCGGAGATCTCTCTATCGATCCCGGGCATATCCTCGTAAGACCAAGCAAAGACATCGACAAACTCCTTTAAAAGCGCAGTGAACTCCTGTTGCTCCTTCAGGGTTAATGATTTGCCAATTTTAAATCCCCGGGGAGTTTCAAGCGTCCCCACATCGATGGTGATGGTTTCTTCAACTGGCGCCATATGATTCTCATGATTGTTCATGACTTGTGTTAATTCATTAAAGTCTTTTAAAGGTTCAACATCAAATTCATAATTATTAGCACAGCAGTTAGGGAGAAGGGAAGAAAAGCAGAGATACTTAGAAATGTTCACTTCATTGAATTTAGAACTGGATACAAACTTATCAGACTCGAGGCTAATCCCAGCTGACTCTGACTCAACTACAGACCCACTAGTGCTCGATTCAGACTGGACCTTACAAGGTTCTCCTAACACTAGGGTACATTTATTGTTGATAGCATCAACCCAGGTTACTTCGCGGTAACCTCCATTAGCAGAAATCATGGTGCTTGGATCAAATTCAGGATTGGACAACACAGCAACCACCAAGTCAACCTCTTTTTATTCTTTTACCGCTTCTTGACCAAATACCAAGTCGAACATACTCCCTCCAGCAAAATGGGTCCATTTGATAGGTGATTGCTCATCAAGCTTAGGCTTGACAACTTCATTCACTGAGATATCACAGTCGTTAAAGATCTCCAACCCGAGAACACGAACACCGTTGACATATCGAGGTTCCGGGAATCCGTACCAAGGAAAGTCATCTCCCTGCCTTATAAATTGTCCGTTCAAAGTCAGCGGGTACGGCTTAGTCTTCATCAGCGTAGGAGAGTCAAAATGGTTTCTTTGTCGGGCCAATGCGACCTTGGCAAGATGGACCTCCTGATTGGTTGGCTTATACTCTAAGCCAAAACGACGGGAGTGTGTGGAGATAGAGAATCTCGGTGTAGCCCTATCTGGCCTCCTCCCTAAAGACATCCCAGGGAAGTACCCCTGATTCCACATGATGGCATGGATCTTCGGGTTAGAATAAGGAGCGAAGTCAAAGGGTGCTTCATCCCTTATAGCAACAATCATCTCGAAATCGTGAAGGTCTACATCAGTTGAAGTATGCTCAACTTCTAGTATAGGTTGTTTGGGCTCGAAGATTCCAGAAACAGCCTCTCCCGAAAGGGTAATCACCTTATCATGTACGACCATTTTCACCTTTTGATGCGGCGTTGATGCCACAGCGTTGCAGTTATGTAGCCATGGGCGTCCTAACAACATATTAAAAGTAGTCGGAATGTCCAGAACCATAAATTCCATATTGTGAGAGATATGGTCAAAGGTGATAGGTAGGGTCACCATGCCTAGTGACTTTCGAGGGGTATTGTCATATGCACGAAGTAACACAACATCCTGAACCAATTTATCCTTTTGGACCCCTAACTTGGCAGCAATACGCCAAGGACAAACATTCACAACAGAACCGTTATCCACTAAAATTAACGGGATCACTTTATTAGAACAAAGTGTGGTTAAGTACAAGGCTTTATTAAGTGATGGCGCCTTAGCTGGCGGTAACATGTGAGACCAAGGCTTCTGGAGTTGTAGAGGTAGGAATGATAGCATTCTGGAGAGCCCCCAGTACAAGCTCTCGGTGAGGTTTAAAGGCACACATCAATTGCCAAATCGACACATTCGCCACAGTCTTCTTCATTTACATGACAGGATCCTCAGGAGTAGCAAGTGCTTCTGTTCCTCACGGTGCTTGGATTTTGCGTAGGGATCACAGGTTCGGTTCTCGCCTGATTATGCCTCCCTGACCTAGTTAAGAATGTAGCACTATGTGGAGCCTCTTCTTCTTTTTCGGACCAGAAGTCATCACCGGGACCCTCTTTGTATATGTCCTCTTCATCACTAACCCATATGCCATTGACAGTAAATGCTGTCAAATCTTCAGGGAGGAGTGTGGGTGCTGCTTCATCGGTAATGCATTCAGATGGGTCAAAAGTACCCTCTCCCACAAAGATAGCATGATTTGGATGAGGATTGCTTTTGTTATTGGGTTTACTCGCGGCCTTGGGTAGCGGTAGTTCCCCAGAACAGATCATCTTTTCAAAATGGTTCTTGAGCGTCCAACACCGCTCGGTGTCATGGCCCTGGCACAGTGATATTTGCAGTAGGCATTACTATTCCATCCTAGTCCCTTAGTCTCAGGTTCAGGCTTAGGCGCTGGCAACTGGATCTTGTTGGATTTCAGCAACCGGTTCAAGGCTTCAGTATAGGTCATGTCCAACAGGGTATACGAATCGTACTGGAAATAGGTCGGCTTTGGAGGCGGGCCGTGATTCAAATTCTGGATAACGTTCGCCTCAGCTGCATTAGGAGCATTGATGGTCTTTCTCCCCATGTTGTTGCCCTTCCAACTTTGGAACGCAGCGGTCCTCTCCTTGCACGCCTCTAATTAAGGACACAACTTCTTCAAGTACTCGAAACTTTCAACCACATGGAAATCTAGTTGTTGTGCTAGACTTGGCTTCAAACCACGGACAAATGTGTCCAGCTGCATCTCCGTGGGGATGATACTAGTCACTTGGAACAGCTTAGCCTGCCATCTCTCATAATAGGCCAAAAATGGTTTATCATCTCCCTGGCGGATTGCCATGATATCTAACAAGGTCACTTTATCCTTTTGAATTTTGTTGTAATGCTCGATGAATGCCCTACACAGGGCGGTCCTATCTCCCCGTACCTCCAGAGGAAGAGTGTAGTACCAGTTCAACGCCTCATCATTCAGCGATGATGAGAATACTTGCTTGTAGTATTCAGTACTAATGCCCCCGAAGTGGCATCACTAGGTTGAACTCCTATACATGATGGGTTGGATTTTCAGATGGATAAAACTTCTTCAGGGGTATATTCATCTTCCCAGCTATGTTGGCATTAACCTCAGCAAGCGGTTCGAACTCGACGAACTGGTTAGTGAAGGCCGGCATTTGGCTTACAGCATTCTTGAACACGTTCAGCTGAGCCTTCATCTCCTGAATGACGGGGTCATCACGTAGCTTAGTCTTGACCGGGACAACCTGAGGGGTTACCGCTGATAGTGGTGGCTTGGGTGTCAGGTCATCTGGTATCTGAATGACCACTCCTGTGCTAGAACCTTCCCCTAGCTTCTCTTTACCCTTGTTCGTTGCAGGATTAGGGAGAATCTCCATGGCATTTTCATCATCATCAGTCATTCCCATATGCATGTTGATGCGTTGCATAGCTTCTAGGACCCCATTCAGGGTCTCCTGTTGTTGCTCTATGTGAGTGTTCTGCCTCTCGATGAGTTCCCGTTGTTGAGCGGTGTGCTCGTTGACTTTCTTCTCTTACTGTAAGGCAACAAAAGTAATTGAACCTTCAACTTGCTTGAACTTCTCTTCAAGAAGTTTGGCCAAGGTCTCATGAATTTGATTGTCTCCACTATTCTCCCTTGAAGACATGTCGAACCGCAGACGACGAGAAGCTTTGGGTCTAGGTGTTGACGGGATGAAGTTTGGGTTACGGATCAAGTGACCTAAAGTTCCGGGGATCCAAGCTAAGTTCGGATCTCCTATACTGACTAAGGAAAACAACAAACAGTTCAGGGATTGACCTTTTATTAATAACCCACCCTGTTGAATGCATGACCTAATTGACCTACATGGGACCTCCTAAGGTGCATGACCAATATGCTGACTTAACAAGATGACTCACCCGGGACACGAGTTTGCATGACTTTAACTCTATATGATCCTAAGGATAACTGATCATTATAAAGGTCTGAATAAAGCCAAACATAGCGAATCAGGACCGAGTATGGGAGTACAAGTCAGTCTTTCTCAATTCGGATGGGCCACATCCACAGGCCGACCGTTTTATGGACTACCTACTCAGACCAACTCGAGCCATGATGACCATTACGCGGACTAGAATAATGACCGACAGGATTGACAGTCTGACACTTTTCCATACATTATTTATTCCATTTGTTTAGAAAAGTGGATATCGTAAAGGACTGGATAAAACCAACAACAAGTGAGTTGTAATCAGGTTATGGACTTAATTGCCAAATCTAATATGATTGGGCCTAACCATGGGCCGGCCATAAGTATGATAGATTTGATAATTAATTCTATAAATTAATTTACTCAAGCCCGGTGATTATTATGCAGTCTAAGACTTTACCCACTAACTTTGCTTTGACTTTAATCAGGCTTATTGGACCTTCGTTAAGAAGATATCGTAAAGGGCCATATAGAATCATCAAAGACGGGTTGAGTTTACTTTATGAACCAAGAGAATTAACCTTTATAGATAAATGGGCCCGACCATTGGGTTAACCATGACTTTTGAGGTTAATTAACTTAGTTGGTAAACATGACTCTTCTCAACCCAATGACTACTATACGGACCAGAACAACACTCCTAAACTTGGGCTGACTCTTTACAACGAAATTAAACACATAGCACATAGCATACATATGAACAAAGGGTATCCTAAACCAAGGCTCTATGTACAAAAGGGTTTATTGGTTGGATAACGCTTAGCGGCTCATGTACTCGCCCCGGTGTATCCTTGTTGTAAAGGCAACTTGAATGTGTGGGGTGTTGCTCTTGGAGGCTCGAATGGAGACCTCGTAGAGTGATGCATGAGTGGATGTGGTGACTAATGCTCTCTCGGAGTAAAGGCACCAATTGAGTATAGCCGGCCCGACATCCCATGGGTCATTTTTAGTGGTTAAAAAGAAAAAACTTATACCGCTGATTTATGTGCTCCTACGACATATTACATGTCAAGGGAGTGCCCCGGTATATGCAATGCATTATGCCTTAAAAGAATGACATAACAATATAAAGTAAAAATTCATTTTCCTTCCAAAAATTTTAAAGCACACTAAACTTTTTTCAAGTTTTACCCACTTTAAGAAAAACTCCCCAGTGGAGTCGCCAAAAATCTTGTGGACATTTTCCCTCGCCATTCGGGCTTCCGAACATCCACGCAGATTAGGGTGTGATTTGGTGGTTTGTGCTGGGGTTTAACCTTTGAAAACTCTTTAAGGAATTAATCATACATTTCATGAATAATCTTTTGTAAAATCACTTTCCCTTTACTTATGCATTTCATGAGTCCTTGAATTAAACCTTTAAGAGTGAACATTCACTTGTTCCAAACTCTTCTAAATTTAACCCTTCTAAATTTAACCAACTTGCTCATTAAAATGTTAGACTCGGAAGAGGGCGATTTATGCAAATATTATCTAGAAATATACAAAGAACGCCTTAAAGTTGCATCGGTACATTGTAAAACCATGTTTTACCATAGTTTATGCAATCTCCGATGTGTTTTAGTTCGAAATGGGAGTGGCCACCCCACTTTTTAAAGAGAAAAGCCAAGAAAAATTAAAAACGAAAACAAGAAAGACTCCGCCTACGAAACCCAAGAATGGATCCGGGGGTAAGGCTACGAACTCAAAAAGTAAAAACGTTAAGAGTCCGCCTCTAATAAAAGGAAAGACTCTACTAAAAGTTTAAAATGTGTTTTTGATAAAGTTTGGAAGGAAGATGGATGGAAACTTTATATGATTATTTCATTGAAGATGCAACATGAATTTACAAGGAAGATAAAAGATACAAATACACACTTATTTACACGAAGAAAAGAACACTTAAAAGATTACATTATGACCTTCTTTAGGGGAAGCCTTGCCTGGCCTTTTGTTGCTTGAAAACTCCTCCTTGTGATGATGTTAAATGCCTCCTCTCAAAGTACCAAAATGCATCAAAGAGATGGTAAAAAGGGTGATAGAAAAAAGAATGAAAAGCGGATAGGAAAAATGCTCTTTTTGTGGTTTTCGATGTGATTAGGATAGGGTTTTTTGTGGAGTTTTGGGATGAATGGAATAGGATATGTGTTTAGGGTTTTAAGGAGATGGAAGAATGGAGATTACGTGATGATAAAGGTGATAGAAATGATAAGTATGATAGTAGAATAGGAGTAGAAGGATGGATATGGAAAATGAGAGTATAAGAAGATGTAGAAGAACTAGAGAGAATAGATGATGAAAAATAGAATGAGGGAAGGAGTGAGTGAAGAATGGCTGAGAGATTGGGTGGTGTGTTAATTGGTGACTTTAGCTTTGAGAGGAGTAGTATTTGTAGGAGGAGGAGGGAGTATAGAATACATGCATGCATACACATACATTCCCTTTCACGTAGCCATTGGTCAGCAGGCACAAAACATCAAGCAGTAGGGGGTTGTCCATGGGTGGACGGTAGCTCGTGGTTAATTAACCACGTATGGACGCCGCCTTCAAGGCCGACCGGCCTACAGGCGAGGGGGGACGTCCCTACTTCGTCCATGCACCCCTGGACGGTGGTGTGTGAACTCACCCACCTTGGGAAGTGGTGATTCACACTGGACAGAAATGGCAATTGCTATGAGGTTTTATGACAGGTTTTTGGAGTGTTTTTACGAGGGTTTGATCCTCTGACCTCTGGCACTTGTTCTTATGGCTTGCATGACTCTATTTTCTTATGTAAAAAATGTACATATAGCTAGGTAATCTCACATGTGATTGTTCATGTGGCTTTAGGTGAGTGAAATACATGTAAATGCATGTATTTATCGGTCTTTTTCCCTTTCTTTGCTTTTATTTTTTTATAGGTGTCCTATGTATTAATGTGTCAAAAACCCGGTGTCTACAAAAGGTTTTGTTAGAAAAAATCATCTCAAAACTCGATTGACTTAGCAATCAATTAGAGGGCTAGTTTGGTGTGTTGTTGAGCAAGACCCGGTGGAAACGACCTTGATACATGCTACATCTACACCCGTGTACTTGCGGCATATCAAGTTTTTGGCACCGTTGCCAGGGACTTTGTCCTTGATAGCTGTTCGGTCTCATTTTGAGCCGAATTAAGACTGTAAAATAAGTATTTTTGCTTGTGATTTCTTCACTTGATTGAAAAAAATAGTGTGATTTACAGATTTTTTGTGGAAATTCATAGAGAAGTGAAGAAAACCCAAGAAAAATGAAGAAAATGAGGAAAGAAATGAAGAAAATAATGGAAAATGTAGAAGAAGGATCAGGACCAGGACCCCCCACGGGGGCTAATTAGACGCCACTAGGGGGTACACCCCAGCGGCGTCCAAGAACCCCCCACCAGGGGTACTAAGCCCTTCACCCCACAGCGCTACTTCAAAATCCAAGTCCAACACCCCCCACCAGGGGGTAATTAGACGCCACAAGGGGGTACCCCTAGTAGCGTCCAAGAACCCCCCACCAGGAGGTACTATGTCACCAGCGCCTAAACTTCGGAAACCAAACACACGAACAGGAATCGCTACCAGCGTGCATCCAATCGCTCCCAGCGCCTCAGTCAAAAAGTCCATCCGGGAAGAAAGCATCAGGCGCTGGCAGCGCCTGATCAGACGCAGCCAGTGTATGATATTTTTGGGCTCCGCTTAATCACGCGTAGGGTTTTAAGATTTTCTTTCCTAATTTCTTCTATAAATACTTATTGATACTTCATTAAAAAATATCATATCGTATCTTACTTTTTAGTTTTTAGTTTAGATATTTAGTTTACTAAAAATTGAATTACAAGAACACTGGACAGAATGCCCTTAGTTTTCTTTTGTCTTCGATTGTAATTCAATTTTTCTAGATTAATGCAAGTGATCAATTTTTCAAGTTCTTGTTCTTGTTTTCTCTTTTCGATTCTTATCTTTCGTTTTCACTTAGCATAATCCACACCAAAAATCCGATTTTTAGTGAAGAGGAGGATTAAGGTTCCTCGAATTCTCTCTACAAGTGAGGATTCAAACAGACTTAGTAATCCAAATCACGCTTTTTCTTGTTTGTTCGGGAGAAGATTCGTGATTAAAGATTCAAGATTTCAAGATTCAAGATTAGAACAATGCATCGTAGGTATAATTTCTTTTCCTTACTTTCAGTAATTAATTCAGTTTTTACATTCATTGTTCTTGATTGCTTTTAATTGCTTTCTTAGGTAGAGATTTAAATTCTTGTTAGATTAGGTTCAATTCATCTTTACATTCATGTTTTCCTTAGTTTTTATTACTTTCGATTTCCCTATTAGTTTAGTTTAATTCTTATTTACTGCTTCCTACTATTTGAAAACCCTACCAGACCAATTTCCTGAAAACCTAACACACCATCCATGTGGATTCGACAACCCTACATAGGAAACCCCAATTTAACACAACCGAACAATGGCGCCGTTGCCGGGGATGGCGTTATTTGGTAGATTAGGTTATTGGTTTGTGTGTAAATAGTTTATTGCTTTCTTAGTTGTAATTTAATTTTGAAAAAAAAATGTGAACATAAAAATTGAAAAACAAAAAAATAAAAAATAAAAAAAATAAAAAGGGATTCGAGGAACCTTAATAATCCAAATCACGCTTTTTCTTGTTTGTTCGGGAGAAGATTCGTGATTAAACATTCAAGATTTCAAGATTTTAGATTAGAACAATGCATCGTAGGTATAGTTTCTTTTCCTTACTTTTAGTAATTAATTCAGTTTTTACATTCATTGTTCTTGATTACTTTTAATTGCTTTCTTAGGTAGAGATTTAAATTCTTGTTAGATTAGATTTGATTCATCTTTGCGTTCATGTTTTCCTTAGTTTTTATTGCTTTCGATTTCCCTATTAGTTTAGTTTAATTCTTATTTACTGCTTCCTGCTATTTGAAAACCCTACCAGACCAATTTCCTGAAAACCTAACACACCATCCATGTGGATTCGACAACCCTACTTAGGAGACCCCAATTTACCACAACCGAACAATGGCGTCGTTACCACAATCGAATGAAACTCTAAGGTTGATTAAGTTTTTATAGTTTTTCTCAAAAAGGAATCCCAAAATATGGCAATTCTCGATTTTCTCCAATTTGAGCATGAATTATTTTGGGGCTATATTGAGTGATTACTTGCTTGCCCTGTTCCATGTGGAAATGTGCCTGGGAAATTGGATATTCTTGATATTGTTGTTGAAGGGGTGAATGGTGAGACCCATACTCGTTTAGAGTATTTGGGGTTTTATACTACAAATGTTGATGAAGCTTGGACTTTGCTTGAATGGCTTTTGCACATAATACATTCTTTTAAAATTCTTATTGCCCATCTGGGTACCCTTACCCTAATCTTTATGCTTCTCATGCTAACTCCTATACTCAACCCCATTGTTTCCTCCATGTGGTTTATGTTGTTCTTTTTGGCCATGATGATTCTACATGCCCTAGTTATGCTAGACTTGAGTTTTTGATAAGGGCAGTACTAGAGCAACAAGCCAAAACACTTGACATGATGCAAAGGTTTGGCCCATTGCATAATTCTGACCATAGTTCTAGTTCTTTCAATTTGAATGTTGGATTATGTGATGATGGTGAGTCTACCATCCCTTTAGAGGCTAGTCTAGAGGAAATATTTGACCCGTCTAAGGCATCTTAGCCAACTATTGCTCCATCTTACCCTAGCGTACCTAGAGACACTATTGATGGTGCCTCTACACTTCATGATGCATCCACAAGAGAGACGCATTCTAATTTCACATCCTTTAGTCTCTTGTATCATAAGGTCCTTGGTCTGAACGTATAATCTTGTAATGGGACTTGTAATTAAGTGAGTTGGGAAACTCTCTTGGGCAGCTAAGTATTGTTAATGTTTAGTGAGTTGTAGGTCAAGGGTGTTGCCTTGATTGAGTAATAGATCAAGAAGGACGTGCCTTCTTGATTGAGTTTTTGTAAGCTTGCCTTGGAGGTACTCAAGCGAGCCGAGATTGAGGATCTAATTGTACTTCTTAAGTGAACAAGAAGTGAAGTGGTTCGAAAGCCTAAGTGAAGAGAATCTTAGGTCTAGTGACGTAGCTATATTTGGAAGGGTGAACATCAACTAAATTCATGTGTATTATCTTCTTTTATTTTCGCCATTTACAGTTAGTTTTTATACCTTATCCTTGGATATTCCAATTGCCAAGGACTTTCACTGACTTGTGTGTTAAGTTTTGTAGCCTTGACTTAATTTTACCCAACCACCTCAATCAACCCCCTTCAAGGGTTCTTTCAAGTGGTATTAGAGCAAGTCCATAGTCGAAGGCTTAACCGCCTTGTGGAAAAGACCTCATGAGATTGTTTAAACAAGTCAAGGACATCTAATCATCAAGGAGAATCACACAGTCAGTAGTAAGGACATTAGTCGGGTAAGAATTGAGCATAGTTATTATGTCCATCTTGCACAGATTGAAAGGTATGTCATCTATAAACCCTTCATGGACTTTACATATTCATGGTATGAATTGAGGGGGAGAAACCTCTCTTAGTTCTAATGAGTTCATTAAGTCATTACAGGACATGAGAGATGGTTCATACATTAAGGGGGAGCTTCTTACAGACTTTTTGATAAAAGTCAAAAAGGGGGAGAAATATCATGCTGCAATTGAACTTTGCCTCTCATCAAAAAGGGGGAGATTGTTAGAACCCCTCGAGGATCGTGGCAGACCCAGGCTCAAGGACCTTGGTAGACCCAGGTTCAAGAACCTTGGCGACTGGAACGGTTTTGAATGAAAGTCAAAATTTGAATATTATTGGCATATAATCAGGATATCTTACAGTGATATTTTCCTGATTATATCTACTAAATCCAATAATATGTTTACTAATTGTTGGCATATCTCTCTTGGAAGGAATCAAACCATTTAAAGAAGCCGTGATTGCTGCAATTCCAGCAAGTATCACGTGGCTCCTTTCTCTTCCAGTAAGAAATCGATTTTGTGAAGATTTCCAATGACATCTTGCCAATCGAAGGCTCTTTCCAAAGCCTTACAGAGTCCAACATGCACCTTGTTAGGATTCTCAAGGCGTAGTTAGCAGACAAACAATAATAAAGGGCGAAAAATAAATAAAAATTCGACACAAGGAATTAACGTGGAAAAACCCAAACCGGGAAAAAACCACGAACGATGCACTATCAGAGGATTACAACAGTGTTTCAGAGATTCCCAGACCTCCACAATCTCTCACAATCTCCCTAGAGTTACAACCTGAGAATTCAACACTTACATATGAGCCTCATACAACTCCCTTGGACACAGAGATTATAGGTCAATCTCTTGTGGTATAAGATGAAACACTCTCAATTGCAATTGTACCTACTAGGGAGAACCTAACCCCTATATATACTAGTAGTACAAGGGAGAAACTAGGTTACAAATTAACAGTAACCTAATTAAAATAGTCGTCGCACAACTTGGGCTTGAAACATGAGCCGGCCCAACATGGACGCTGGTGAGGGGAAGAAACACGCTGGCAGGGGGCGATCTCGGCGAAAGGCACTGGCGAGGTGTGACCACACGCTGGCGGGGGCGGAAAAACGCTAGTGGGGGTGCACCCCCTAGTGGCGTCAATCTCCCCCTGGTGGCGTCTCCCTCTTCCTCTCTTTTCTTTCTCCTCTTCTCCTATTTTGGTCTCCACTCCCAACAAATTGGTCTTCATACCCAACAATCTCCCACTTGAAGACCAATTGCAGACGCAGTCTTCTACCACTTCAACACCTTCTCAAATCCTCTAGTGCACCCATCTCGATCTTATTCAGCAAAGATCAATAAAGGTCCCAGTTGACCTCCCATCAACTCCTCTTTTTGCAACAGGATCCCATTTGAACTGATCACGCCCCTGCAACTTCAACATACGCATCATCGTCAACAACTTAGGGGAATTTTGGATTAGGATTTTACCTCGTGTTGAGCTTGTCGAATTCTCGTACAGGTTAGATGCATTCCTCGGCTGACCATCCGTTCCTATAGCCTCGACCGGAAACCTCCTCGTTTCTGGTACCCTTCTCTCATCAGAGAAGCTAACACTCCTTTGACGAGCATAAACAGGCCTGTTAGAATTATCAATGACAGAATATAGCTTCCCCTCTTTCCTGCCATTTGCAATTATCAAAGATCCTTTCGTTACCCTCTAATGACCATCTTCAAATCTCATCGTGAACCCCTCCTCATCCAGTTGACTCACAGATACAAGGTTCTTGTCAGACCCGGAATAAACCGAACATTCTTCAACCTCCAAGTTCCACCCTTGGAAGTTTTAATGTTCACATCACCTCTTCCTAGCACCTTTAGGTTGTGACCGTTTGCAAGCCTAACCCTGCCATACCTCCCACTCACAAAATTGCTAAAGGCCTCCCTGCTAGACGAAGAGTGAAACGAAGCACCCGAATCTATCACCCGGCAATGGCGCCATTATTCGGTTGTGGTTTTTGTGGATTTTAGGTAAGGGTTGCCGGTCCACGAGGATGGGTGTTTAGGCTTGATTTGGGAAATCGGTTTGTGTTTGGGATTTTCTCAATGCAGAAAGCAATAATTATGTAAATAAAGCAATAACTCTAACCTAGGCATGAATAATCAAGAAAGCAATAGAAGCATCAAATCAAATAAAGCATGAAATTAAGAAAGTAAATTAAAAACATGAATGAAGAACTAGAATGAGCAATGAAATTAGGGAGAAGAAATTATACCTTTGATGAACACAAACTTCTAACCTTCAATCTACACTTGGATTTCTCCGAACAAACAAGAAATCGTGAATTGGATTAGCAAGGATCCCCAAATTCTCACTAGAAGTAGAATTGGTAAACCTTGACCCTCCTCCTCACTAAAAGTGGATTTGTGGTGGCTAACCCTAGAAAGCTTTTGAAATTAAACATCAATGGCAATTGAAATGAGAGAGAGAGAGAGTGAAAGAGAGAGAGAGAGAGAGAGAGAGAGAGAGAGAGAGAGAGCTTGTAAAACTTCAATGAGAATGCTTGAAAGAAGAGTTGAATGCCAATTGCAAGAAAACTTGAAGAAAGCTTGAAGAACAATGGAGAAAACTTGAAGAACAATTAAAGAAAGCAATTAAATCTACTCTAATCCTACTCCTAAAACTTAAATAAAAGCTAAGCTAAAGATAAAGGGTAAGATCTAGAGTCTGAATTACAAATGGGTATTTATAGAAGGAGGAAAATACAACCCCTAAACCCTAGGAGAAATCGCACATCGCACGTCAGGTTTCCGCAGTTCTGCGTCAGCCGCGGGCAAGTCGTCCCAGGTCGCGGGCGAGTCACACCTCTGGCCGTCGACATCCATCGTTCATTTTGCAGCCGTCATGGGCGTTACTCAGTCAGTCGCGAGCGCGACCTAGTACTGACTCGGGCGAGTCAGCGCTTGACTCGAGCGAGTCGTCCGTCTGTCCGAGGCACATCCTTCTCCCAGCAACATGTCGCGGGCGCGACGGCTGGGATCGCGGGCGCAACCTCCAGTTGTTCCGTCCCTTGAGATGTCGTGTTGGCGCGGCAGTCAGCAGTCACGGGTCCAACCTCCTCTGGCTCGGGCGCGACCTTTATCTGCTCTTTTTCTCTATTTCACTCCGGTTCTCGACTCGGGTCTCGAGTTGACTTGGGTTGACTCGGGAAATCGCTCGGGATTCCCTAAAAACCCTCAATTAAACCCAAAACTCCTTCTAACTCTTTATTTTCCTACAAAACACAAAATTATCACATCTAATATAAAAGGGGCTAAAATAAACACAAACACCCTATAAAAGAGATAAAATCCGGCTTGGAACGAGACCGAACAACACTCCAACACAAGGGTTTGCTCGCCCCGAGCAAACCAAATACAAAGATAAGGACTAGTTATAATGTGCTGCATTTAATTCAAATTGGTTTAGTTAATACTTTTCATCTTTTAATATTATATATAGTTATATTTAATTATAAAAAATTATGTTGCATTAATTGCTATTATAATAATGTTAATGCAATATTGATATATCATACAATTTTTAAGGTTCTTCTATGAATGAAATTTTTTTAATGGATACTTCTAGGAATTACCTATATCTAAAAGTAAGTTTGCACACCAACACATACATTTTTGCACACTAACACATAAAACTTTGCATATTAACACACACCAACACATACACTTTTGCACATTAACACACACCAACACATATATTATTGCACACCAACACATTAACAAACACCAACACATACATTTTTGTATTTTGGACCCCGAACTTTAAATTACTTAGAGGTACCCTAACTTTTGAAGAAATAATTTTTTGGTACCCTAACTTTTCAAAACTAATTTTGGGGTACCCTAACTTTTAGGATTAGAAATTACTAGGTGATTTCCGGCGAAACTCCGATTGATTCAAATCATTTTCGTCTACAAAAACAAAGGGCATTTTCATCCACAAAAACACTTAATCAATTTCCCGCCTAAAACTCACCGTTGAATTCAAATAATTGGCCGAAAATTCACCTAATTATTTCTAATTCTAAAAGTTAGGGTACCCGAAAATTAGTTTTTAAAAGTTGGGGTACCAGAAAAACATTTCACCAAAAGTTAGGGTACCCCTAAGTAATTTTTTGGGTATTTATATTCTGAACCCTTGGTTTTCAACTTGAATTTTTTGGACCCTAAAGTTTGTCGAATGAAGAAAAAAGAACCCTAAAGTTTGTGAGTTAAAAAAAAAACCCTTGTCTCATTCTTTGTTTTCCTCCCATGTTTGAATTTGTCTCCCGTTTGACGTCAAACTTCAGGATTATGGTTAAAACTGATATTGAAGCTATAATACACCTCTCTTATTCATGTCAGGGCTACTTAGACCCCTGAGTACATGATTTAAGTAACTCCAATATGAATAAGAGAGGTTCATTATAACTTTAATATAAGTCTTAACCTTAGCTTTGAAGCTTGACGCTAATCGGGAGAGAAATTTAAATATGGAAAGAAAAAGAAAAACGGGAAACGAGCTTTTTTTCAACATCACAAACATTAGGGTCCTTTTTTCATTCTACAAACTTTAGGGTCCAAAAAATAGGGGTACAAAAGGCAAAAAACAAACAGCCCCACGACTATTTCAAAACTACATCAACGATACTCTTATATTTCCTACTGTTCTTTGCCTTAATCAGACATCTCGTACGCAGGACTTCTTTGATGTGTTCTATGATCAGGTTTTTCGTTCTTCGACCTTTCCCATGGAGCTTGTTGTTGCGTTCCTTCCACACATGGTAAATTAGAGCGCTAGTTGTTGTGCCCAGGAGGTCTTGCTTGATCTTTGGGAGGTCTGCCGCCAAGATCACGTCTGTCCAGACAGTAGTGGTTTGTATTTCACCGAGGTCCACCCCCAACCATCTTTCTATCTCTTTTCGAATAAGGGTGGTGATGGGATAGTCGAGCAGGATATGATCGTGTGTTTCAGTGTGCTCGTCACATAAAACACACTTATCCTCGCCGTCTGCCCGCCATTTTATTGTTTGTGCCCTGACAGATAATCTGCCTCTGAAGAAAAGCCAAGCAATGAAAGAGTGTCTTGGGGTTATGAGAGGTCCCCAAGGAATATTGTGCCATCTAGCTTCTCCTTTGTTGCCAAGAATCCATTTATACCCTTGCTGAACCGTGTATCTCCCCTCCTGGTCTGTTGCCCACTTCCAACGCTCCCCTGGCGAACTCCCCCATTTGAAGGTGATTTTGAGTTCGCATAGGGGCTTGAAGTAAGGACAGACATCGTAAGGGGGAGTATAATCCCACCAGCTAGTCCTTTTAATGTATTTCGTGTGTACCCATTTCACCCAAAGGACTTGTTTGTTATTTTGGATGTCCCAAACCAGTTTCGCGACGGAAGCTGCATTCCAAGCTTGGAGATTCCGTATTCCTGCACCCCCCAGGCTTTCGGCTGGCAGAGAGTATCCCACGAGATTGATGGGACCCTGTTGTAGGTGTAGCTTGCGCCCCAAAGGAAATTTCTGCAGTATCGGGTAATGGCGTCTATGACTGATTAAGGGAGGACAAAAATGCGAGCCTAGAAGCCGTAGACTCCCATGAGGACTGTGTTAATTAAAGTTATCCGTCCTGCTTATGAAATGTTCCTGGTAGACCAAGTCTTGAGTCGAAGAAGGATTTCGTCCACAAGCAGATTACAGCCATTTTTACTGAGATTGATGGCGGAGATTGGAATCCCCAAGTACTTGAAGGGAAGGCTACCTTGTTTGAAGCCCATTTCTTGTAGTAGAGCGGCCTAGTTCGGTTGCGTGACCCCTCCAAAGACTACTTCGGATTTGTTGAGATTTTCCTCGAGACCAGTGACTTCGAAGAAATGTTGGAAGGCCTTCATGATACATTGTATCGAGTCTCTGTTTGCGGAGGTGAACGGAATGAGATCATCAGCAAAGATGAGGTGTGAGAGTCTTAAGCTTCTGCAATTAGGGTGGAATTTGTACCCCGGCTGGGTAGTGTGGACTGCAAGAGGAGAGGGGACATTGGGTCCCCTTGTCTAAGGCCTCGCCCCCCCCCCCCCCCTTGAAGCTTTCCGAGACTGTCCAGATCATGTTAACCACGTAGGTGGGCGTGGTGATGCACACCATAATACAACGGATCATCCAGTCTGGGAAGTTGAGAGCTGTCAGGGCCTCCCGGATGAATTCCCAGTGGACAGAATCAAATGCTTTCTTAAGGTCTACTTTCATCATGCATCTAGGTGAGATGCTCCCTCTGTTATACCCCCTTGCAATTTCCTGGCAGAGGAGAACATTATGCAGGAGTTCTCGTCCAGGAACAAAGGCTCCTTGGCTCATGTCAATGAGGTCCGGGAGGACTTGCTTTATCCGCCAAGCGAGGACTTTGGTGAGGCACTTGTAGAAGGTATTGCAGCAAGCAATTGGGCGAAACTCCGTTGCCTTTGTAGGGTTACTGACCTTGGGATGCCTAATTGTGTTTCCTTATATAACTACTTTTATGTATCTTCATTAGTATGTAACTATGTATTCATATATACGATGCCAAATATGACTAATTATGTATATATATATATGAACTGAAAAGGTGTGTAATGTGAAAGTGCATGGAAATAGTCATTGTATGGTTAAATAGTAGTCATCCCAACGGTACGGTATTGGAAAAAAATACCAATAGCATTGTAAGACCTTCTAGTCATCGCAACAATAATAAAAAGTCATCGTAATGGTATATGAATATTGTATGATATTGAAATACACAATATGGCCAAAAATTGAATCAAGTCCTAACACCGACGATATAACATGCTTGACAAATGGGAACCGAAGTTCTTATTACATAGCCAATTTGGATTAAGTCCGAACACTAATTCATACTCTCCAAAAATCAATATCGACCCGAATGAGGAATTCCACCCCTCATATGTTGATTGGTTCGTCACCAATGGGGCCCTTCTATAGAAGAAAGAGGAAGAATCTAGCCCCATCCCTGTTGACCCAACTGGCTCGAACCTACCCCAAGGTGGTTCAGATGATGGCTTATACTGACTTTGCAATATGGCTATTTTGCCCTTTCAATGGATGTGCAAGAGCCAAGGTTGGACCAATTGTTGAACCTATCTCTTCTCTTGGGGTACTAAGGTCTCAGTTTCTTAAGGTATAAAGAGTTTGCCTAGAGGAGCCAAGGAGGTACTTGGGTCCCAGGATGAACAACAATTGATATGGGGATGAAAACTGACCCTAAGCCTACATCAGATGTTCCAAGTCCCATGTATCTTCACAAGGTGAAATATTCATAAATTTATGTAAATTACCCAAATACGTTCATCTAGAATCCCATTTGTTCCCTAGATATAACAAACAGATTAGATTCTCTTTTACTTCACAGATATCTTAAAAAAAAAATTAAAGTAGATCCTCAACTCGACAATCAGTCACAATCAAAGACCATTTTAGAATTGAGTATAGACTCATGAAAAAGCCAACAAATACCGAAACAACAACAATAGCAACTTTACTAACCGTGAATGTAATAGCAAAATGATATACATCTTGCCACGAGACAGTATACAATTAAACAAATTGAGCATTATCTATCTAATTGGGTAGGGGAAGAGCTTAATCATATAAAGACTACATAAAAAGAAAAATAATGGATAAACAATAATTGTGACTAATATTTTACCCATGAAATGAAACTGTATTATATAGTAGAAAATACACAGAGCTCCCCTCTGTTCAACCTTGATGATACTAAAAATAGCCAAAAGGATCTTCTGCTGCCAGCATCGAAGCTACATAGTCTATTGAATCATCAATCTTTACTGAGATGAAATCAGACACCATTTTGGAATTTAATCAGTATGCATTTGCATGTGAATATCATCAGAAAACTATCAATATAGATATTGGAAAGGTTCCAAAGACCCAAGGAAATTATAGATATAGTAATGCATTGCTGATGACTGACAAGTGACCAACAGCGTTTCATATGAATTAATAATGTAGCTGTTTCATACAAGTTAGATCACACCAAACATTCATCTCAGAATCAAACAAGGGAGTTAAAATACAGAGACTTGGGTTGACAATTTATAGGGTATATGATGATGATGATGATGATGATGATGATGATGATGATGATGATGATGATATGTACTAATATAAGTTACAGAAATATACAACTCACTCATATATGACAAGAGCAGCAAAGAGTCAGTCAGAAAGATCAAGATGAGAAAAAGCAAAGCAAAAGCTACTGCTAACACAAACAAGCTTGGAAACAATGACCCACTCAATGAGTGTAATGGGAGATCAGGAATGAACAGCAATGTCTGAGTTTGATCGACTGGAGATCTTAGGAGAAGTTTTAATAGGAGGCTGATCCTTGACTTGTCTTGACCGGTCTCTGGTTTTGGACAGACTACTACTGCCAATTACAAGATCCTTCTTCTTAGGAGCGCTAGTTGGAGTGGACAATTCCCTGTTGCTGCCTAGGCTATGCCTTGCTGCTCTACCAGTGCAAGCCTTTTCTTTATCCTCAGGACAGCGGTTAACTGCATCATTGCAGCTCTTTCGGCGTCCAAACTTGGGCGATACTGCACGAGTTGTTGGAAGCTACGAGAGTCCATTTTATCATTCAAGTCAGTTATCCCATCATATTCTGGGAGAAAGAGAATTCGAGACACACGCGCACACACAAGCACGTAGAAACAGGAATTCGGCACTCACAAGCACACTACTCACACGCGTCAAACAGGAGTAAACATCAGAATCAAAAGAGGGCATCTGACGCTCCCATCTCTTTTCCCCCTAATTGCTGAGAGACTCCCTATTCATTGGATCTAAAGATCATACCTACTAACCCATAATGAAAGACAATACCAAGGCACTTTCTTTTGGTCAACAATCCTACAGCAGAAAAAGTAGCCTGAAATTGATTTTAGGTAGAACTAACAAAATTGACCCAACCCAACTTGACCTGCCAAAAACAACCTGAATGACCCAATTGCCAGCTCTAGACTTTAGGCAAACAAAAGAATCAAAAACATTTAGAAAAGCCTAAAAATGACCGCATTCACTGGGATATAGGCCAAGGCATTCTAAGAGCTTGGCATTACTTAGATGGGATATAATGTTGCAAGAAATGTGCGCCCTTTCCATTATTGGGCTCCTGAAATGCAATACAGGGTGGTGCTTCAAATGAGGACTTTATGTCAATTCAGACACAGCCAAAACCAAAGGAGGAAACAAAAAAGGGAAAAAGTTGACACATGAAGAGAGAATCAAAAGGTGGGGGGCACATATGTCACATACGACAAGGGTGGATTAGATGCTTAAAGCATCGACATCACATACGAGTAGATGTAGCTAGTGTAGGCTAGACGGATTTTGAAAAGTTTACTGATAGAGAGGACAAACACAGGATCCATGCAGGTAAAGTCACCAAAGGAGTTGATGGCCCTTTTGTCAAGACATGGCACCAGTAACTGATAGAGTGATAGTGCCCCACAAACAAAGAACTGAACCCAGCTCATAATCAAAAGAAGGCCATCCAATTTTAGCCCACACCCTGACTTCACATATGGCCCTAACCAAACTGACCACAATTGGTTTACCCCTAAGGAAGCTTATAGGATGCACCGACAGTATTTCCCTGCTGAGACACAATTTAAATGATTACTGATTCTATTCCCAGCCACATGAAGTGTGCAAATAGGGAGGGGGGGGGGGGGGGAAGGATAAAACAGAGATGCAAATGGAAGAAAATGCTCAAGGGATAACAAGATGAATGTATGATATATATACCTTCTTGAGCTCCTTCTTTGGCGGAGGCTTCTCATAGTAAAAGTTGGGAACAGGATTAGCCCTGAACACCATGTTCTTTCTAAGCTGCTTAATCGCTGCTTCTTCCTCTTCCTAGATTTAGATTGGTAAACAAATAAAACCAGGTGTTGAAGATAGTTGTAATCTGAAAAGAGTTATTCAGTGGGTTAAGAAAAAAATACATCCATAGCAAGGTATATACCTTAGTCCTTGCTTCATACTCCTTTTTCTCTGCCTCTAATGCTTTACGTTTCTCCTCCAATTTTGCATAGTACTAAAATACGGAAACATCATGATATTAAACCTGAGCAATCCACCAACACTGAAGTCTAATCGCATCATCAGAGCTCGAAAGTTACCTCTTTCCGTTTCTGTAGCCTTTCGTTGATGCTGAATGTAGGAGCAACACCAACAGTTGTTCTGGATCTTGTTGTCCGTGCAGATGCTCCTGTGCTAGCTTAGGTTAAGGAATAGCTGCATGGTCAAAATGTTTCAACAAAGTATGCCTCTAAATATACCAAGCAAACTATTCAGATTCAGAATATTTAAAAGACACCTGATTACAGAATGAAACTTATTTCTACTTCACTACTTAACAGAAACAATCAATGTAAACTGCAATTCCCCTCAGCACTAATCTTCCCCGTTCTGGATCCATTACCCAACGGACCATAATCATCATTCTCTCACAAGATCATCGCGAAAATGGCCATCATTAGCCAGAAAATCAGTGCCTCAAGCAGTCATGTGAAAGCCTTTGCACTAAGTGAAGCTACAAATAAAGCGCAAGATGTTTGCAAGACTGAAGAGGAAAAAAAAAAACTTTGTGTCCAGCAATTGAAAGTGCCTATAAGAATTCTCAAAATCATGCTCTGTATTAACTTCTCGCTTGCAAAACAAATCAAAGATGGATTAGCATCAGGTAGATTGCTACCAACCTAGTGCTCATAATAGCAACATTAGGAGATAAAATGAAGTGGAACTTTTTAAGTTGAGGGTTGTCAAAGCAGTGACACTTAAGCAATCCGCATAACCAGGCAAGGATATCCGGATATTAGGGGGTGCTTTCCAGATAGACCGCACAAATGTCACAAGCAATGACAAATCAAAATATGGTAGAGTCAGTTAGATACAATTGTCATAGATGCTATCCTCACGTTTGCAGAATTTTCAGAGATTTCCATAATAACAATAATGGTCAAAAACAACGGTCTACAGGTCTCCCAGCTTTACTTCATGTTAGATCACCAAAAAGATTGGAGGGATGGATATGCTCAAGACATTTGGGATGTGAATATGATAGATACAAATGAAGATTAGCCCTTGAAAAGAAAAGCAGATGAAGGGTGAAACTATGTAAAGCAGAAAATAACTACCAAAGAAAGACAAAAGAGAAAAAATAACTTGCTCATCAATAAGGCCTTAAAAGCCTTATAAAGAAACAGATGATAAATAAATAAATAAATAATAAATAAATAAATAATGGCCAAGAGTCCAGTTAATAAGAATGTCCAACAGTAGAAAAGGATATGATGATGCCATGGACCAATTGTCTTCATCATCTAAAATCTTCCTAGCAATATAGGGGGTGCTTGGCTGTGAGGAAAACACGAGAAAACAACCATAGTGAGATCCTCCAAGGCACAAATTGAAGAAAGCTTCTTACTATAATACGACTGCAATTACTTTCCACGATTAAAATGCAAAGGGAATAGAACCAAATAAATAGGATAGAAACTGTAACGCCCCGACTCTTCCCGGGTCGCAGACATTATCGATAATGCTTCAAGGATTGCTGACTGGCTCCACAAATCACCACAAGTCTTTCCAACGTGCTTCGTCCTCGCTCACACGCTGCCTGGGAAAACTTCCCAAAAGATCACCCATCCTGAGACTACTCCCAGCCAAGCACGCTTAACTGAGAAGTCCCCAACGGATGAGTTACCATAAAAGAAGGTGCACCTTGGTGATATGAGTAGTCATTTCAATCCTTTTAAGCCACACTTTAACCACATATTTGGGGTGTTACAGAAACTTCAAGGCAGAAACTCCCCATCAGACTCCAGGAAATGTCAAATTTGGCTCTCTTTTGAGAAGCATGCTAATAGGAACCTCTTATCCCACTACGAGCCTATGAGGTACGAACACAACTCTAAAGTGCTCATTTGAAACACCTCCATCGCAAAGCGATGCCTAATATTCCAAATAATTCTCAGCAAAACTGAATGGGGAAACATCAAATGAGCAAGATATAAAAGTGAATTTCAAGGACAGAGATGCATTCAGTTACCTGTGATTGCTTGGAGGAGCTAGGAGACTTGATATTGGTTCCAGCAGGAGAAACAGGAGTCTCAACTGCTATAGGACTTTCATAAGCTTGCTTATCAACTGTTACATCAGAAGGCTTCTGAGGTGAACTCCTCACTCTTGTGCTCCCCACAGCTGTTGCAGCATGGTTAGACTTCTGACCTTCTGTTTTAGGTGATTTCCCAGCATCAAAATTGGTGCTTTTGATGGCCAAAACATCCTGCTCTTCACGGCTATTTTCAGCCCGTATGGCCTCAGCAGTGCACTCCTTCACCTCAAAGTCCTTCGCTTGGTTGTTTGCTTCTGGTGATTTAGAACTGACTTCACTATCCGTGTCAGTAGAAACTTTTGGCATAACCTTGGCATAAGGGGACTTATGCTCTACACCTACACCCGTTATCTCCCGTCCCATTGCACTGCATACATGTAATGTAGGTCAAAACAACACTTAAGTTTCTTCCTCCTCTAATAAGCATCCAGAAGTCATGGTTAGGATTTGCCTCAGATCCTTGTGCACCAATAAGCATGAAAATGTATCTGCTTGTGTTTACCATGTCTTGAAAACCATATAAAACATGCAAGTCACCATCTCCTCCTCAGCGCATCTACATCATCTTTTATTTTATGTTATAGGTCACAACATTATTTTATGCCTCATTCTTCTTTATCAACAAGTTATTCAATCAGATATGAAAACTACAACATATTAGCCAAGTCCACCTAATTATCTCGTTGATAATTTCCTTACAGGATAGCCATTTCCTAGACCCTTCTTTATTCTTCTTTGAGAAATGCAAGCAATAAAATAGGACCTTTCAACAGCAGTCGAATCCATCCAACAGCAAACACATTTTAATTTCTTTTTCTTTTCTAAAAGAAGAGGGAATTGTTCCAAAGTTCCTTCAGATTTTTACTAAGCCCAATTTGACTTCAAAGGACAAAACAGATTTTTACTAACCCAACAAATGGTTGCACTTGCACCTGGCTAAAGAAAACACAACGAAGTTTGAAGGGGAAAATTCTTTTTCCAAACTGCCTATGGATCAGATAATGTTGATATCCTTCCTTGTCATGTCCTCCAATAACAACCCCCCCCCCCCCCAAAACCCCTTTTTCTTAAAAAAAAAAAGGATCATTTCCCACACATAAGAAAAGAAAATACAAAAATTTCAAAATTAAAATTTATGAAGAGCCCAAATATGTGACTCACATTAGGAGGAAAGCGAGGGGAAGAAGGTGAAGAGGCCACCCTCATTATGCTGGAAGAAAAGCGGTTAGTGGGAAAACAGAAAAATCAAATATTTGACTATAACATGCAGAGAGAGATAGAGAGAGAGAAGCTAATGGTATGAACACGAATCTGAATAAATTCCATAACTCTTTCAACAAATTCTTCCAATTTGTTTCTTTTAAGTTCTCCCAACCAGAAAGCTTTTGGAAATGAAGGGCAATAATACCCAGAAAGACTACAAGCTTAGATTTTGATTCTTCTCCCTGTACTTTTCTCTCTCAAATAAGACAGAAAATGTTGATAAATTCCAAAAGTAATTTAAAATGAAGATTGAAGTTCATGGGCAAGTAAGAGGATTGGAGGAAACCTACCCGGAAACAAACCCAGAAAAACAAGATTAAAAATAGAAGCTAATCTCAGATCGAACAGCATTGCACTCAAAAACCCAGAACAAGCAAAAGACAAGAGGATGGGAAGCTTAGAAGAAAATGTAGGAGGGATCTAAGAAGATCTCTTACCTGAAGATTTATCTCTCTCTGTCTCTCTCTCTTTCTCTCTCTTGTTTCTCTCTCTTGAACCCAGCAAAATGGCCGCTTCTTTTCTGTGTAAATGGTATTGTATATTTTCAGCGAGATGGATATGGGGGGAGATAGAGAGAGAGAGAGAGAGAGAGAGAGAGAGAGAGAGAGAGAGGGAGGGAGGGAGGGAGGGAGGGGTGGAAGGAAGGGAGAGAAAGGGACAGACAGAGGAAGATGAGTCAGGCGAGAGAAAGAGAGAGAGAGAGAAAGAGAGGCTCAAAACCTGATTTAGTCCCCAAAAAAAACAGTTTATAGTTTGTTGAAACTTCGTGCCTAGCATTTTGACGCTGTTACCTAACCCCATCAATCAAGAATATTTGGTAAACAAAACAAGAATGAAATTGAATAAGAATGGATTCTAGTTTCTGTTTATTCTATTTGGAGAACGGTTTTTTGAAAGGAATTGCAATCCTTGCAAATTTCTTATCCCTCTCAAATAGGGGATTAGAAACCTCACAAATGTGGAAGGAATAAGTTATCCATTTTCTTTCACAACAACAACAAAATCAATAATAATAATCATAATAATAATAATAATAATCATTATTATTATTATTATGATTATAATAATTAATCATAATTATAATTAATAATAATTATTATTATTAATTATTATTATAATAATTATTACTAATAATTAATTATTAAATGTTATTAATTAATAATAATTTATAATAATTAGTAATTTAGTAATATGAAAATTAGTAATTAATAGTTAATAATTAGGGAAATTGGATTATAATAATACGAACTTTTGGCCATATAAGACTTAATAATACGAACTTTCGATTCAGTGATGAATAATACGAATTTTGACCCTCTGTTGCCCCCAATAACATGCCACCGAGTTAAGATTAACTTGACTCGGCGGCGGTCTGACGTGGCGGCGGAGGCACGTGCCTTGTTGTTTTGACTTTGCCACGTCATCCACGTTAACTTAAAAAAAATAATACGAACATTTATCTATGTTGCTCTAAATAATACGAACTTTTTTTTCTTTCTAAAAATCTCAAATCTAAGTTTTACTTCTTCTATCTTCTTCAATCCTCCTCCTCTCTCTCCTCTTCCATCGGAATCAAACCCAGAAAAAAAAATGGGATCTGGGTTTTCTGGGTTTCCCATGCTTTCTTCCCTCTCCTCCACTTCTCCAATCCAAATCGATCGTCGGAAACCACCTCTCCTCGCAGGATTCCGTCCGATTCAGGCGTCCTCTCTCCGTCTCCGCCGCTTGCGCCACCACGTCGGCGGAAACAACCTCGTCCTCTTTCTACGACGTGCTCGGAATCTCCGTCGGAGCTCCAACGACGTGCTCGGAATCTTCGTCGGTGGAAACAGCCCCGTCCTCTTCCTTGAGCTGGATACACTTCTACCCCCATTACTCTCAACCTCATCACCAAAACCTTCAGAAACAGTCCCAATTCCACCTTTTTGGGCATCAAATTTTGTATCTTTAGATTGGGTGGTGTTTGAGAAGAGATCTCGATAGAGAGAATCAGGAAGAAAGAGAGGAAATCTTCTGGGTAGTAAAAATGGTGGTGGGGTTGTTTCTTCTGGGATTGATTTCTAAGGATGTCCGCCATTAGAGGTTGAGGAAGAGCTTGGGAATATGGGGAGTAAAATGGGAAAGTTTAACCGCAACAATCACTGACACATCACACATTTGTTGTTTCTGAGTGTTGGGTGAACGATGGAGGATGAGAAATGCATAGAATTGAGAGTGGAGAAGCGGAGGAGAGGAGAGAGATTGGAGGGAAGAAAGCATGGGAAACCCACAAAATCCAGATCCCATTTTTTTTCTAGGTTTGATTCCGATGGAAGAGGAGAGAGAGGAGGAGGATTGAAGAAGATAGAAGAAGTAAAAATTAGATTTGAGATTTTTAGAAAGAAAAAAATTTGTATTATTCAGAGCAACATAGGTAAAAGTTCGTATTATTTTTTTAAGTCAACGTGGATGACGTGGCAAAGTCAAAACAACAAGGCATGTGCCTCCGCCGCAACGTCAGACCGTCGCCGAGTCAAATTAATCTTAACTCGGTGGCGTGTTATTGGGGGCAACAGGGGTCAAAGTTCGTATTATTCATCACTGAATCGAAAGTTCGTATTATTAAGTGTTATATGGCCAAAAGTTCGTATTATTAGAATCCAATTTCCTTAATAATTAATAATAAACATATATATTAATAAGTAATAAGTAATTATTATAATTAGTTAAAAATAATTGATAATTATTAATAATTAATACATAATTATAATTATTAATAACTAGTCCTTAACCCGTGCGATGCACGGGATATTTAAATTTTTAAATAGTATAAAATAAATAAAATAAATATGTTATTTTTGTTTTAAAAAAAAATATATTACCAAACATTCTCAATCCAAGTAAAAAAAAAAAAGAAGCGACTTGGAATGATAAAATCTCATACTCCGAAATCTTGCCCGAGTAGGAAATGGAGTGGTCGAATGTAACAATCTTACCCTACATCTTGCAATTTAAATAGACAAATTCCAATTAATCACCCATAATTTAGAAATTGTTCGTTGCCTATTATTTCATTGGAAAGAAGCATGTAACATTACTTTATTCATAAACAATATCGTATAAGTCGAAAATGAAAGGGCAACAACCTTTATTACCATGTCGTAAATGAAAGGGCAAAATTCACTGAACCCTATATACACCAATGTCAAATCTCCTACATAACCATATATGATCCATGCAAAATATTATCTATACACATATGATGCTTGAATGAATTCCTTAATGCATGTAGTGTGTTAGTAAAAAAATAGTCCGCTTAATTCTATGAACAATCTCCATTATACACAACTGACGTCCATCAAATTTTATTCTATTGCGAGCTTCCTAAATTCCAGCAATGTAGCCTTGATGTTTCACCTTTAGTGCCACTCGTACACTAGGAGAACCTACTCGAATTCACATTAACATATCATTAATAGAAATATTATTTACAGCCTAACTTGTCTAAATATAAACTAAGACAAAAAAAATTAAGATTTAGATATGATGGCAAAACGACATTTCACTCTTACACAGGCATACCTTTGTATGACTATATAGGTGACCAACACCTTGTATAACAATGCATCACATAAAACCCCACAAATTATTGAAAAAATATCAATCAATCAACCCAACCCTAAATACTAAATGGAATTTAATTTGAGAGATATGCATAGTCTTGCTGTAAGTGTATGTTAAACAGTTCAAAGAATAATCACAACAAAAAAATATTTTATGGGTACACAATTGTTCAATCTGATGAAACAAAGAACAACAAATATTAGGTAGCATCAATATCTAAGGTATATTCTCTAAGTCTGACATAAAAATTCCTCCAGCAAGAAAATAAAAACAAAGGCAAGCAATATCTCTCCTGTATACAGAAATTTGGTTGCAATGTTATATATACAGTTCTATATGCATACTGCTCTTAATTGGTTTGTGGATAGGCTTCGGAAGCGCCGACATTCAGAAAACCCTGAAAGTGTCAAATCTCGAGTAGTAATTTGCTAAAATAAGAGAGAATTATATGCATACTGCTCTTGGTTTGAGAGAGAGAAAGACAGAGATAGAGAAATGGAAGCAAGAATGAAATTAAGGTGGAGTTCAGAGAGAGAGAGAGAGAAAAAAGTGATAGAGATAGAATAGGAAGCAGTATTTGATTTGAAAAAAAAAACGAAATATATGGTGGAGTTGCTTAGGAAATATTACTTTTCGAAAACTAACCTGTTTGTATTTGCAGGTTTGCCGAGAATTCAATGGTTGCTTCAAATGTTAATATTGACAGATTGGAAGATAATGAAAGATGTTTCAATGTTTATATATTAGGTCGGGAGTTAGAGATCTAATTAGATTTGGGTGAGAGGTAGATTCCTAATTAGATTTGAGTGGGAGTTAGAGTCCTAATTGGGGTGGGAAGTAGACTTCTAATTAGATAAGGTAGACTCTTAATCTTATTAGACTTCTTGTTTATTATTGTTGTTAAATCGACTTTTTTTATTATTATTTCATGGGCGGAAATTTTTTAATATATTTTTAAGTCGATTTTTCTTTAATCTGATTGGCTGATAACCCCTACAATCACTCTGGGTTGAGTATTTCAAATTTCGAATATATTACTTTTATATTATTATAGATTATAGATAGATTATTATTATTATTACTATTATTATTACTAGTCCTTAACCCGTGCGATGCACGGGATATTTAAAATTTAAAATAGTATAAAATAAATAAAATAAATATGTTATTTTTGTTTAAAAAAATAAATATAGTCACATTACTATGAACTCCATAGAATTTGTGGTGCGTGAGAGACATGAGTATATTAGTTTTAGGTATCCGACCTTAAACCCGTGAATATAGAACCTTGGTTAGGTGTATTACCCATTTGTATGTGCATTCTTATTGTAATATGTGTAAATTATGTGCTACATGTTTTTTTTGTTTTTTTTAGAGTCAGTCTTGTGTTTCAATCTCCCCAAATACCGCTTTAGTTTGGTAATAGTCAAGCAAAAGTTAAAGAAGACCTAGAGGTCTCTCTTGGGCCCGAATCAAAGAGGTTTGATTAAGCCCGAGATCTTAGCTTGGTTTTGTCCAACCCTTGGTTTTATTTGGGCCTATAAAGCGTGTATCCGGTTGTTATTCGAATATGAGTTCATTAAGACTTTAATGTTGACTCAGTCTTATGGTGGCCCGATGGACCTTCTCTTTTTCCATGTACATAATTTCATATTAGGTTAGAGGTCTTCATATAAGCCCAATGTTGGGTGAGTCCATACCAAAAAATAAAAATTATTCATCATATAGGCATTGTTTGCGTTAGGTTGTCCCATATAGGTCGCTAGGTCTTTGCGTAGGTCAATGTCAAGGGTTAATTTTGAGGTTTATGGTTTCCATACAGGCAAAATAAGACCCAAACAGCAAAGAGTCAAGTCTTGGGCTAGAGTCGGATTTCAAAGTTTATCAAGTTTCTCACCAATCCTATTCACACCACCAAGCGCAGGCTTGTCTGTCGTCCTTGATACTGATTCTGACATTCCTTCTCAAACTTTCTTGACAACAAGCGATATTGTGTCCATCCCTTCCAACTTCACGGCTGAAGAAGAAGCTAGGGGCCAACCCATCACTAATGTAGACCTTTCTGATGTGGTGCGGGACATCCGTACTTTAATAGAAACACGATCCAACCAACAAGATCGTAGGATAGAAGGCGTCATCCAGGCCATTCAGACAATTAATGATAGATTGGGCATAGGGCAAGACCCCAAGGATGATGGTAGAAGTGTGCACACTGAAAAGACTGTACCTCGGGATGAGCAACTTGTGCCATTTCGGGATAACAAGGTCGATAACCTGCAGAACATACTGAAGCAAATCCCTCAATTCAGGGAATATTTCTTGGACATTGGCTTACCAACTGCTCCTCAGGCCAAGCTTCCTGACAAATTCTCTTTGCCCAAGAAGAAATTTATGGCCATGGAGAACCCCACTCATCATGTGCGTAGCTTCGCGCGCATGATGGCCTTAAAAGAAGTAGACCCTAGTCTGTATGCTCATGTCTTCCCTTGGACTTTGAGTGATGAGGTCTTGAAGTGGTACTACACACTTCCAGTAGATACCCAGGAGAATTGGGAGGCCACTTACAAAGCCTTCATCTAACAATATGCAGCTAGTAGTAAATCTGTAAAACCCCGAAAAATGCTATTGTGTTACCGTTAAATTTCCTAACGAGCGTTTTATTCCATTATTTTTTTATTTGTTTTCACACGGAGCTTTTAGGGCCGCGAGTGAGTTCGTTGGAATTTTTAGAGTCTTAAAAATATCAGTTAGAAATTTTTGGGACTTCGGGTGTAAAATCTTTTATCAGTTGTGCGATTTATTTTATCTGTTTATAAGGGTTTTTGCTGAGAAAATTTATGGTTAAGCATGTTGGGTTTTAAGAATATTTTCCTTTTAATTTTTGGGTGGGATTATGACATCACCAGGGGTGACATCACCCACAAATTTTATCAGATTTTGTTATGGGTAACCGAATATTGCAGCCCTTCCCCCCACTACCCATGCAAACCCTCCCTTGCCCAATCACAACCCCACACGTGTTTTCCCCATTCCTTTTCTATTCTCTCTCCCGTGTCTCTCTCTCTCTATTCTTTTCTCTCTCCTCTCCCCTCCTTCTTCTATAACTACTACTACTGCTGCTACTCACACGACAACCATCACCACCACTCACGCACCTCCTTTAACCACCTGCCACCCCCTCCCCTCTCCTTTCCGATCGCCACCCCACCTCACCGCTGCTGCCGCCGTGGAGAAACCACCACCAGAAACCCCACCCAAACCCTCTTCTTTTCTATGGTTTCTACCTAACTCGACCCCCACCGAACCCCGACGACGTCGCGCACCATCACCAACCACCACCGACGCCCCAGCTCTGGCCACCGCCCTCACGGCACCACGACCACCGACGCAGCTCCGGCCAACTCACCGCTGAACCGCCACTCGAGCAACCCCGAGCCCTCCCTCTTGTTCTCCCTTCTTCTTGTGCCCTAGTGCACCGAACCACTGCCACCACTTGCTGCCGCCACCTCCGACCACCTTGAGCTCAAGCGCCGACGACCCCGACGCCAGCAGACGACCGAGCATCCACCACCCCGGACCCACCTCTTCTAGCTTGGACCCATTGTTTGTGCTTCCTCTCTCTTTTTCTCTCTCTACAAATTATTATGGGTATAACTATATTAGGGTTAGTATAATCATATTATTACTTTATCTGTGTGTTAATAAACTTGTTTATATTGTTAATGATGGTTAAATACTTGTTAGTGTATTAAGTGTAATATTAGGGTGTGGTTAGTGTAGTTTTGACAAGTTAATATGGCTAAGTATAAATGTCTATATTAAACTTTGATGTTTATATGTTAATAATATTAACCATACATGATTATCAGTATAATAATGTCAAGTTAGATTTTATCAAATATCTTGTTATATTATATGATGTGATTATTACACAATTTAGTTTATTATACTTTATATCTCATGATATTAAGCTAATGTTGTTTCAATATTACTAATAATAATATTTTCTTAAAGTTTGATTCATTACATTACTCTCATGGTTATTTTGAAAGAGTAATATTACAAGTATTATTATCTTAAAGTATGTTAGTTGGTAATATTACAAAGTCAAGTTAATATTATTATTATTATTATTACTATTATTATTATTATTATAAGGTTTCATGTTACTATTATTAGTATTATAAAGTTTCGTATTATTATAATTATTATAAAGTTTCCGGAAAGTTTCATATTATTAGTATTAAATGTTTCACATTATTAGTATCAAAGTTTCATATGTCTTAGTATTTAAGTTCCATATATTTTGGTATTAAAGTTTTATAAAGTTTTCATGTTGTTATGTGGTAATATGAATATTATGTTCCAAAAACCCTATGTAATATTATTACTAAAGTATTAGTATCGAGTTATGATTTTAAAAGTGTTGTTCCGATTTAATTATTTTACCTTTAGAAAATGTGTGTTGTGATGTTCATATTTTTTCTTAATAGTTATGTTCAATACATGGTTAACTAACTTATAAGAAAAGGCTAAGGTTAGGGGTAGGGTAGGACTCGTGCATAACTAACTTTCGTAGAAGTCAAGTTTTAATTTTAGAAGTTTATATTCGAATTTTAGGTCCGAGCGAGACGACGCGATAGTTAGCTCCCTTGTGTAAGTGATTGCAGTAAAGAGAAGCTGTTCAGGTAATGTCTATGTCCTAATCCTCTTTGGGATGCTCTTTTATCTGTTTTGTGAGTTTAATTTGATTTATGAAGCTCGCATCCCGCACGGGGATTTTCTGTAAAGTTAGACTGTCTGATTTGGATGTCTGTGAGTTGTTTTTCTGAGTTGTATAAAACGTGGCAGTCTTTTAAACTCTGAGTTTTATTCTGACGGTTTTGTAAACTGGGTTGGGTTTTGTTTGAACTCTGACGTGTGATAATTCATAAGATACTAATAATCAAAGTGAAACCATAAGCGGGTTGCGGGTAACACCCCTTAGACCAGGATCTGTTCCTGCTGGGGAGTTATCAAGAGATCGGGGAGTCCCGATATTATTTCTGAGATTGTGCACACATCTGATTTTGTTTCGGATGCCATCCATTCGATTCGAGGATCCGAGATCCTGCTACGATTCTCGAGTTCGATATTCTAGAGATAGGCAAATCCCGCATAATAAAATTGATTGTTTTCTCGAGGAAATGATTACTCGCTTTACGGTTTCGATTTACGATTTACGATGTCCGATTACGAGTTTGAAAGTGTCAGTTAAGGTTTTCTGGAACGTTGTGTTTTTCTGAGTTGAAAGTTGATACTGTTGGTTTATAAGTTTTGTTATTTCTGAACTCTGGTTATTTTGGGTTGGGTTTCAAATGAGTTGTAAAAAGGTTTGACTTGTTCCCCTCCCCTAAAATGGTTTGAAATGAACTTTGAACTGTTTTGACTGTTAGGGGTAGACATTATTGAGGTTTCCCCCTCATGTTGTGAATGTTCTGTTTTCAGGTGAAGATCAGTTATGTGAAGGGGAAGGGCAATAGAAGTGAGGAAGTTGGAGTTGGATGTTTTGAGAATAAAGTTTAATTTATGTTTAGACTTGAAGTTTAGTAATGTTGAGTTTATGTTGTTCTAGATTTCGAAGTTCTTTTCGTTGTTAAATTAAAGTAAACAGTTATCGTTTGTTGTTAGTTTCCCTTTCTTGCCTTGTATCTCTTCGGAGGTACGGCAGTAACGCCCAAGTTAATAAAAAGAAAAAAAAAATGAGACTTCCGCTGTTAATGTTAGTCAACGTTTGATTTTGGCCGTTAAGTTTAGATCTGAAATTTCCGGGGCGTTACAGAATGGTATCAGAGCTCTGGGTTACGACCTGGTAGCTCCTAAGGTCTATTAGGTTTTTAGTTAGAGCTTAGGATGCTACGTTCGGAGTGATGAGTGTAGGATTGGGGAATGGGATGTGTGTCTCTTTCCTGGTTATCTTTTGTGTTATAAGTGCATGCTTGATCGTTTTTGACATTTGTTGGACGACATACAGCTGCCATTGCTATGAGCACCCGACTCTAGCCTCTCTGGATGATCTAAACCCTGAGGAGGAAAAGGAATATAGCCCCGAGGAGGGCTTGGAACCAGAAGAAGACCCCGACGAGGAGTCGGAGGTAGATTGAAGACCCGACCTATGAGGAGCACCTGCTATGGATTCTAGATTATGAAGAAAAGTAACTTCAAAGAAATATCGTCCCTCTAGTAAAACTGTGATGGAGAATCATGCCACAATTGAAACCATTTATGAAGCTGAGGAGGAGATTGGATTGAGGTATCCACACCTATACAATGCATAAGGCATGTTGAGTTTCGAGGACGAAACTCTTTTGAAGAAGGTAATGATGTAAAATCCTGAGTTTTTGATTAAGGTAACCGTGAGTTCCGTCTGAAGAATCGCTAAGTAAGAGTTTAAGTTTCGAGGACGAAACTTCTTTTAAGGGGGTAATGATGTAAAACCCCGAAAAATGCTATTGTGTTGCCGTTAAATTTCCTAACGAGCGTTTTATTCCGTTATTTTTTTATTTGTTTTCACACGGAGCTTTTAGGGCCGCGAGTGAGTTCGTTGGAATTTTTAGAGTCTTAAAAATATCAGTTAGAAATTTTTGGGACTTCGGGTGTAAAAGCTTTTATCAGTTGTGCGATTTATTTTATCTGTTTATTAGGGTTTTTGCTGAGAAAATTTATGGTTAAGCATGTTGGGTTTTAAGAATATTTTCCTTTTAATTTTTGGGTGGGATTATGACATCACCAGGGGTGACATCACCCACAAATTTTATCAGATTTTGTTATGGGTAACCGAATATTGCAGCCCTTCCCCCCACTACCCATGCAAACCCTCCCTTGCCCAATCACAACCCCACACGTGTTTTCCCCATTCCTTTTCTATTCTCTCTCCCGTGTCTCTCTCTCTCTCTCTCTCTCTCTCTCTCTCTATTCTTTTCTCTCTCCTCTCCCCTCCTTCTTCTATAATTACTACTACTGCTGCTACTCACACGACAACCATCACCACCACCCACGCACCTCCTTTAACCACCTGCCACCCCCTCCCCTCTCCTTTCCGATCGCCACCCCACCTCACCGCTGCTGCCAGGAGAAACCACCACCGAAACCCCACCCAAACCCTCTTCTTTTCTATGGTTGCTACCTAACTCGACCCCACCGAACCCCGACGACGTCGCGCACCATCACCAACCACCACCGACGCCTACCGCCACCGCCCTCACGGCACCACGACCACCGACGCAGCTCCGGCCACCGCACCGCTGAACCGCCACTCGAGCAACCCCGAGCCCTCCCTCTTGTTCTCCCTTCTTCTTGTGCCCTAGTGCACCGAACCACTGCCACCACTTGCTGCCGCCACCTCCGACCACCGGAGCTCAAGCGCCGACGATCCCGACGCCAGCAGACGACCGAGCTTCCACCACCCCGGACCCACCTCTTCTAGCTTGGACCCATTGTTTGTGCTTCCTCTCTCTTTTTCTCTCTCTACAAATTATTATGGGTATAACTATATTAGGGTTAGTATAATCATATTATTACTTTATCTGTGTGTTAATAAACTTGTTTATATTGTTAATGATGGTTAAATACTTGTTAGTATATTAAGTGTAACACTAGGGTGTGGTTAGTGTAGTTTTTACAAGTTAATATGGCTAAGTATAAATGTCTATATTAAACTTTGATGTTTATATGTTAATAATATTAACCATACATGATTATCAGTATAATAATGTCAAGTTAGATTTTATCAAATATCTTGTTATATTATATGGTGTGATTATTACACAGTTTAGTTTATTATACTTTATATCTCATGATATTAAGCTAATGTTGTTTCAATATTACTAATAATAATATTTTCTTAAAGTTTGATTCATTACATTACTCTCATGGTTATTTTGAAAGTGTAATATTACAAGTATTATTATCTTAAAGTATGTTAGTTGGTAATATTACAAAGTCATGTTAATATTATTATTATTATTACTATTATTATTATTATTATAAGGTTTCATGTTACTATTATTAGTATTATAAAGTTTCGTATTATTATGATTATTATAAAGTTTCCGGAAAGTTTCATATTATTAGTATTAAATGTTTCACATTATTAGTATCAAAGTTTCATATGTCTTAGTATTTAAGTTCCATATATTTTGGTATTAAAGTTTTATAAAGTTTTCATGTTGTTATGTGGTAATACGAATATTATGTTCGAAAAACCCTATGTAATATTATTACTAAAGTATTAGTATCGAGTTATGATTTTAAAAGTGTTGTTCCAATTTAATTATTTTACCTTTAGAAAATGTGTGTTGTGATGTTCATATTTTTTCTTAATAGTTATGTTCAATACATGGTTAACTAACTTATAAGAAAAGGCTAAGGTTTGGGGTAGGGTAGGACTCGTGCATAACTAACTTTCGTAGAAGTCAAGTTTTAATTTTAGAAGTTTATATTCGAATTTTAGGTCCGAGCGAGACGACGCGATAGTTAGGTCCCGTGTGTAAGTGATTGCAGTAAAGAGAAGCTGTTCAGGTAATGTCTATGTCCTAATCCTCTTTGGGATGCTCTTTTATCTGTTTTGTGAGTTTAATTTGATTTATGAAGCTCGCATCCCGCACGGGGATTTTCTCGTAGTTAGTATCGATTTGGATGTCTGTGAGTTGTTTTTCTGAGTTGTATAAAACGTGGCAGTCTTTTAAACTCTGAGTTTTATTCTGACGGTTTTGTAAACTGGGTTGGGTTTTGTTTGAACTCTGACGTGTGATAATTCATAAGATACTAATAATCAAAGTGAAACCATAAGCGGGTAACGACCCTTAGACCGTGATCTGCTCTCGCTGGGAGTTATCAAGAGATCGGAGTCGATATTATTTACGAGATTGTGCACACATCCGATTTTGTCTCTGGACCGCCATCCATTCTCGATTCGAGGATCCGAGATCCTGCTCGATTCTCGAGTTCGATATTCGGGATAGGCAAATCCGCCGCATAATAAAATTCGATTGTTTTCTCGAGGAAATGATTACTTTGTTTCGATTTCCGTTTCGTTTCGATTTACGATTTCTGATGTCTGATTCTGAGTTTGAAAGTGTCAGTTAAGGTTTTCTGGAACGTTGTGTTTTTCTGAGTTGAAAGTTGATACTGTTGGTTTATAAGTTTTGTTATTTCTGAACTCTGGTTATTTTTGGTTGGGTTTCAAATGAGTTGTAAAAAGGTTTGACTTGTTCCCCTCCCCTAAAATGGTTTGAAATGAACTTTTTGAACTTTTGATTAAGGGGTAGACATTATTGAGGTTTCCCCCTCATGTTGTGAATGTTTTGTTTTCAGGTGAAGATCAGTTATGTGAAGGGGAAGGGCAATAGAAGTGAGGAAGTTGGAGTTGGATGTTTTGAGAATAAAGTTTAATTTATGTTTAGACTTGAAGTTTAGTAATGTTGAGTTTATGTTGTTTCTAGATTTCGAAGTTCTTTTTGTTGTTAAATTAAAGTAAACAGTTATCGTTTGTTGTTAGTTTCCCTTTCTTGCCTTGTATCTCTTCGGAGGTACGGCAGTAACGCCCAAGTTAATAAAAAGAAAAAAAATGAGACTTCCGCTGTTAATGTTAGTCAACGTTTGATTTTGACCGTTAAATTTAGATCTGAAATTTCCGGGGCGTTACAGAATGGTATCAGAGCTCTGGGTTACGACCTGGTAGCTCCTAAGGTCTATTAGGTTTTTAGTTAGAGCTTAGGATGCTACGTTCGGAGTGATGAGTGTAGGATGGGGGAATGGGATGTGTGTCTCTTTCCTGGTTATCTTTTGTGTTATAAGTGCATGCTTGATCGTTTTTGACATTTGTTGGACGACATACAGCTGCTATTGCTATGAGCACCCGACTCTAGCCTCTCTGGATGATCTAAACCCTGAGGAGGAAAAGGAATATAGCCCCGAGGAGGGCTTGGAACCAGAAGAAGACCCCGACGAGGAGTCGGAGGTAGATGAAGACCCGACCTATGAGGAGCACCTGCTATGGATTCTAGATTATGAAGAAAAGTAACTTCAAAGAAATATCGTCCCTCTAGTAAAACTGTGATGGAGAATCATGCCACAATTGAAACCATTTATGAAGCTGAGGAGGAGATTGGATTGAGGTATCCACACCTATACAATGCATAAGGCATGTTGAGTTTCGAGGACGAAACTCTTTTGAAGAAGGTAATGATGTAAAATCCTGAGTTTTTGATTAAGGTAACCGTGAGTTCCGTCTGAAGAATCGCTAAGTAAGAGTTTAAGTTTCGAGGACGAAACTTCTTTTAAGGGGGTAATGATGTAAAACCCCGAAAAATGCTATTGTGTTGCCGTTAAATTTCCTAACGAGCGTTTTATTCCGTTATTTTTTTATTTGTTTTCACACGGAGCTTTTAGGGCCGCGAGTGAGTTCGTTGGAATTTTTAGAGTCTTAAAAATATCAGTTAGAAATTTTTGGGACTTCGGGTGTAAAATCTTTTATCAGTTGTGCGATTTATTTTATCTGTTTATAAGGGTTTTTGCTGAGAAATTTTATGGTTAAGCATGTTGGGTTTTAAGAATATTTTCCTTTTAATTTTTGGGTGGGATTATGACATCACCAGGGGTGACATCACCCACAAATTTTATCAGATTTTGTTATGGGTAACCGAATATTGCAGCCCTTCCCCCCACTACCCATGCAAACCCTCCCTTGCCCAATCACAACCCCACACGTGTTTTCCCCATTCCTTTTCTATTCTCTCTCCCGTGTCTCTCTCTCTCTCTCTATTCTTTTCTCTCTCCTCTCCCCTCCTTCTTCTATAACTACTACTACTGCTGCTACTCACACGACAACCATCACCACCACTTACGTACCTCCTTTAACCACCTGCCACCCCCTCCCCTCTCCTTTCCGATCGCCACCCCACCTCACCGCTGCTGCCGCCGTGGAGAAACCACCACCAGAAACCCCACCCAAACCCTCTTCTTTTCTATGGTTGCTACCTAACTCGACCCCCACCGAACCCCGACGACGTCGCGCACCATCACCAACCACCACCGACGCCCCACCGCCACCGCCCTCACGGCACCACGACCACCGACGCAGCCTCCGGCCACCGCACCGCTGAACCGCCACTCGAGCAACCCCGAGCCCTCCTCTTGTTCTCCCTTCTTCAGCCTCCTAGTGCACCGAACCATCGCCACCACTTGCCGCCACCTCCGACCACCGGAGCTCAAGCGCCGACGATCCCGACGCCAGCAGACGACCGAGCTTCCACCACCCCGGACCCACCTCTTCTAGCTTGGACCCATTGTTTGTGCTTCCTCTCTCTTTTTCTCTCTCTACAAATTATTATGGGTATAACTATATTAGGGTTAGTATAATCATATTATTACTTTATCTGTGTGTTAATAAACTTGTTTATATTGTTAATGATGGTTAAATACTTGTTAGTATATTAAGTGTAACACTAGGGTGTGGTTAGTGTAGTTTTTACAAGTTAATATGGCTAAGTATAAATGTCTATATTAAACTTTGATGTTTATATGTTAATAATATTAACCATACATGATTATCAGTATAATAATGTCAAGTTAGATTTTATCAAATATCTTGTTATATTATATGGTGTGATTATTACACAGTTTAGTTTATTATACTTTATATCTCATGATATTAAGCTAATGTTGTTTCAATATTACTAATAATAATATTTTCTTAAAGTTTGATTCATTACATTACTCTCATGGTTATTTTGAAAGTGTAATATTACAAGTATTATTATCTTAAAGTATGTTAGTTGGTAATATTACAAAGTCATGTTAATATTATTATTATTATTACTATTATTATTATTATTATTATTATTATTATTATTATAAGGCTTCATGTTACTATTATTAGTATTATAAAGTTTCGTATTATTATGATTATTATAAAGTTTCCGGAAAATTTCATATTATTAGTATTAAATGTTTCACATTATTAGTATCAAAGTTTCATATGTCTTAGTATTTAAGTTCCATATATTTTGGTATTAAAGTTTTATAAAGTTTTCATGTTGTTATGTGGTAATACGAATATTATGTTCCAAAAACCCTATGTAATATTATTACTAAAGTATTAGTATCGAGTTATGATTTTAAAAGTGTTGTTCCGATTTAATTATTTTACCTTTAGAAAATGTGTGTTGTGATGTTCATATTTTTTCTTAATAGTTATGTTCAATACATGGTTAACTAACTTATAAGAAAAGGCTAAGGTTGGGGGTAGGGTAGGACTCGTGCATAACTAACTTTCGTAGAAGTCAAGTTTTAATTTTAGAAGTTTATATTCGAATTCTAGGTCCGAGCGAGACGACGCGATAGTTAGGTCCCGTGTGTAAGTGATTGCAGTAAAGAGAAGCTGTTCAGGTAATGTCTATGTCCTAATCCTCTTTGGGATGCTCTTTTATCTGTTTTGTGAGTTTAATTTGATTTATGAAGCTCGCATCCCGCACGGAGATTTTCTGTAAAGTTAGACTGTCTGATTTGGATGTCTGTGAGTTGTTTTTCTGAGTTGTATAAAACGTGGCAGTCTTTTAAACTCTGAGTTTTATTCTGACGGTTTTGTAAACTGGGTTGGGTTTTGTTTGAACTCTGACGTGTGATAATTCATAAGATACTAATAATCAAAGTGAAACCATAAGCGGGTTGCGGGTAACGACCCTTAGACCAGGATCTGTTCCTGCTGGGGAGTTATCAAGAGATCGGGGAGTCCCGATATTATTTCTGAGATTGTGCACACATCTGATTTTGTTTCTGGGACTGGCCATCCATTCTGATTCTGAGGATCTGAGATCCTGTTCTGATTCTGAGTTCTGATATTCTGGGGATAGGCAAATCCCGCCCGCATAATAAAATTCTGATTGTTTTCTGAGGAAATGATTACTCTGTTTCTGATTTCTGGTTTCTGGTTTCTGATTTCTGATTTCTGATGTCTGATTCTGAGTTTGAAAGTGTCAGTTAAGGTTTTCTGGAACGTTGTGTTTTTCTGAGTTGAAAGTTGATACTGTTGGTTTATAAGTTTTGTTATTTCTGAACTCTGGTTATTTTGGGTTGGGTTTCAAATGAGTTGTAAAAAGGTTTGACTTGTTCCCCTCCCCTAAAATGGTTTGAAATGAACTTTGAACTGTTTTGACAGTTAGGGGTAGACATTATTGAGGTTTCCCCCTCATGTTGTGAATGTTTTGTTTTCAGGTGAAGATCAGTTATGTGAATGGGAAGGGCAATAGAAGTGAGGAAGTTGGAGTTGGATGTTTTGAGAATAAAGTTTAATTTATGTTTAGACTTGAAGTTTACTAATGTTGAGTTTATGTTGTTCTAGATTTCGAAGTTCTTTTCGTTGTTAAATTAAAGTAAACAGTTATCGTTTGTTGTTAGTTTCCCTTTCTTGCCTTGTATCTCTTCGGAGGTACGGCAGTAACGCCTAAGTTAATAAAAAGAAAAAAAAATGAGACTTCCACTGTTAATGTTAGTCAACGTTTGATTTTGACCGTTAAGTTTAGATCTGAAATTTCCGGGGCGTTACAGAATGGTATCAGAGCTCTGGGTTACGACCTGGTAGCTCCTAAGGTCTATTAGGTTTTTAGTTAGAGCTTAGGATGCTACGTTCGGAGTGATGAGTGTAGGATGGGGGAGTGGGATGTGTGTCTCTTTCCTGGTTATCTTTTGTGTTATAAGTGCATGCTTGATCGTTTTTGACATTTGTTGGACGACATACAGCTGCCATTGCTATGAGCACCCGACTCTAGCCTCTCTGGATGATCTAAACCCTGAGGAGGAAAAGGAATATAGCCCCGAGGAGGACTTGGAACCAGAAGAAGACCCCGACGAGGAGTCGGAGGTAGTGAGAAGACCCGACCTATGAGGAGCACCTGCTATGGATTCTAGATTATGAAGAAAAGTAACTTCAAAGAAATATCGTCCCTCTAGTAAAACTGTGATGGAGAATCATGCCACAATTGAAACCATTTATGAAGCTGAGGAGGAGATTGGATTGAGGTATCCACACCTATACAATGCATAAGGCATGTTGAGTTTCGAGGACGAAACTCTTTTGAAGAAGGTAATGATGTAAAATCCCGAGTTTTTGATTAAGGTAACCGTGAGTTCCGTCTGAAGAATCGCTAAGTAAGAGTTTAAGTTTCGAGGACGAAACTTCTTTTAAGGGGGTAATGATGTAAAACCTCGAAAATCGCTAAGTAAGAGTTTAAGATTTTGTGGTTTTAGGAACGATCGGTATTCAGTCATTAGGTGTGGGGATTACATGCATACTAAGCTGGAATTAATTTCCCTCGCTAGAGTAGTAAATCAATATTTGTTTCCTATGTATGAGTTAGTGTCAATATCCCTCGTCGGAGTGGTAAATCAATATTCACTTCCTATGCATAAGTTAGTGTCAATCTCCCTCGCCAGAGTGATAGAATGTCGCATACTTCCAAAGTCATGTCATCACTCCCGTGCATGACGATGCTTGGTAGTATGAGTAAGCAATCCTAAGTAATCAATTCTGAATCCCTCTCGCCAGAGTTAGGATTCGGAATCGATTAAATCACCCTAGAGTTCCGATTCAATGCCTAGAAGGATTCATAACTTCCCAGCACCCGTTATCCTCCAGTTGTCGAGTGGAAAACTAGGGTGGAACACCTAATTACCTCATTAATTGCCCTAATCCCATTAATCTATGTATGATCCCCCATTTGGGACCCTAGTTACCTACTAACCCTATAGGAACTACTCATACCTAATGAAGACTAAAACTAATTCAATGATCAAACCAACACTTAACAACATGAAACTAGTAAAGGAATGGAAAGAACCATCAACAACACTAATCAAATTAATCAAGAGCATAAATAAGATAATTGAGACAAGAAGTAAACCAATTAAAAGTGTGAAATAAAGGAGGAAGAGGAAAACTTACTGAGAATTAGGAATAGATTCAGAGCTTTAAAGGTGGAAGGAAGAATTAATAATGGAAGATTCGGTTACAAAGACAAAACCTAATCTAATTGCATAGAAATTAAACCTAATCTAAAAACTAATCTCAGGGCTAAGCCTTAAAGCTATTAACTAAAACTAGAGAATAAAAGCTTCCCCATAAAAGTCTCAAGGTTTACAATATATAGTTGGGACAAAGGTGGCAAAAACACAAGCGTTTTGGGCCGACAATAATTACGCAGATCAGGGGGGTCACAGGCGTGACCCCTGGAGAAGTTGGATTTCTTCGTTGAATTCCACAGACCTCACGGGCGTGATCAGTGGTGGTCACAACCGTGAGGTACCTCCTGGAGGGGAGGGGGCACCTCTGATAGGTCACGACCGTGAAAATGGTGGTCACGGCCGTGAGGTAATGTTCTCTGAAATCCAGGGTTCTGGGGTGTCACACCCGTGACCCCTCTTTTATCCTTTGCCTCTTTCCGTATCATCTTGATACCCAAGTAACCATAGGGGTCACGGTCATACGGTCAAGTGTCACGGTCGTGACTCCCTTGCTAAGGGTTTCCTTCTTGTTTCTCGTCTAGTGTCGGGATTGAGGCTCTGTTCATCTTCTCTAGGGCCGGGTTTCCTCGAGATATCCCGATTGTTCTGCATTTAGGCTCGAATTGGCCTCGTTGTGCACGCTTTTGCTCCACAAGCATCTAAGGGCTATGGAATCTACAAAAGAAAGAAAATAAAGTGAAAACACTAATAAACATACAAGGAACCGAGTCAAAACCTAAGGGAAAAGGGACGCAATTAGGCTCAAAACCGAGCCTAAACACTTCTACTGTGGGTCTCATCACAATTGTGCATACAACAACATCAGGGGATAAACGATTTAGTAATTAGAATAGTGAGTTTGTCGATGGACAATATATTTTATTTCTCCATTCCCCTTTTCCTTGACAGGCCGAGTTGTTAGGGAAGGTCCTTTATTCTTTTGTAATTAGACAAAATAATATAATGTCATGTTGGAATTATCAAACTAAATCAAAATATAAGCTTGACCCGATGCCTTCAACTTGAACCAGAGGGTTGTTGCTCATCCAGAGCTTCACGTACTCCATTATCAACTAGTGATAGACTTGAATAAACTCTTGTCAATGTATACATGTATTAATGCACTTGGGTATATGAACCAATCATCGCTACTAATTGAGACTATGTTAATTTGGTCCTTGATCTTAGCAATAGAAGAACCAGGTTCATTTTCCTTGCCCTTGGATGTAATGCTTCATTTTCCATAGATAGCAATATCTTTTAGTGTTCCCCGGTTTGTCACATTCCCAACAAAGTTGCTTGGGGCTTTTAATGACCCTTGCTACTTTTGTTCATGTGATCCTTTTTTCTTATTTTTGCTACTTATATTAGCTTACATCATATGGACATTATAGACTGTCTCTTTGGACTAATCTTATAGGCGTAATTCCTCATCAAGCCGAAGATGGTTAGCCAAACTTTCAAGAGACATAGCCTCTTTCCTTCGCATTAGGGCCATTTTGGTTTCATTCTATATAGGGGATGCTTATCCACGATAGAACATACAAATATAGGTTTATACATGTTTAGATTATATTGCTTAATGTTGCTAAGAATATGTTGAACCTCATGAAGTTGATACAATACTTTCATATTGTCATCCATCATAAATTTCATGAATTGATTAACAAGAAAATTCTTACGTACCTGGCGTATCCTCTAACACGTACTTGGATTAGAACATCTCCTAAAGCTTCTTGGACGTCTCCACATGTTAAAAACATTGAAGAACAAGTTTTTAATCCTGTTGAGAATGCACTGTCTACAAATTTAGTCCTCATTCTCCATCTTGAGCCTTTCCCTTGTCATTTTTTCATCTTCTGTTGGATTTTCGCATTCTCGTCCTTGGTTTTGCCACCTACCTTGGAAGCTTCTCTGGCTGATCGTGATACTTGAACTTGATTGAATTGACTTGGATGGGATGTCAACATTGAAGACATATGTAACTTTGAGAGTATTGAGCGAGAAATGCATCTTGCTTTGCGACTGCCTAAAGTCAATACCTGCCAACAGATCTAGCTTTTGAAAGTTGCCAATCATGTCACGAAGTGAGGCCATTCTAGTTCTTAAGATTGTTGGAATAAAGAGTGTTTATATTATATAGAAATAATTGAAATCTTACTTTGACAAGACCAAGGTCATGGATGAACACATTTTCCTTAAGAACTATTTACTATATGGTAAATGTTTAAAGAGATAAATTGAGCCTTGCCTAAACCCTAAGAGGGGACTTGTTTCATGTTCAATCGCAACATAGTGCCGATGTAATTGTTGTATCCATTGAGTGTAAGGGATTCCGAACCTAAGGATCTAACAAGCTCTCACCTCCAGGTTAATGTTCGAGGTTTCTAAGTTTGGTAAACACATTGACTAAAGAACAAAAGGAAAAAACCACAATAAAAAAGGAAAGAGCTCAGGGGTATGATCAGGCCTCCTAGCAAGAGAAAACGGATCAGTGAAGAGGTTTAGGAATGATTCATAGATAAGTTATTCAACACGGGAATTAGGTGAATGAATTAGCATCAAATCCCTCTCGCCAGAGTTAGGATTTGATGCTTACTCACTAGATTCCACCACTATTCCCATAGGGATGGTTTCTAGATAGCATGATGACCTAATTCTCCTAGTCAGACACTAATCACACGCTAATGTATATTAGTGTCCAATTAATCCATCCATAACCCTCCAATTCGATGTTGAGAGATACTCTATAATCTCTCAACACCAAGAGTATCGACATCTAATGGAGAGGTATAGGAAGAAGTGTTAAACAATTCGTCGAATCATTCAAAACCTCCCAACGTATACTAAACCCGGATTTCATAGTTTTAGGAATGATAGCTATCTGGTTATCAAGTGTGAGTATTGCATGGATAATTAAGCTAGTATCGATTTCCCTCTCTCGAGGGATAAATCGATGCATATTTCCCAAAGCTCGTCATTACTCTCGCATATGACAGACCTTGATAGTATTCGGACGCAATCCTGACTAATAGGCTCCAAAATCCCTCTCTCGAGTGGATTAGGAACTAATTACTCATACCTCTATCTCCACTTCGATGTTTGAAGGAGGGTTTCTAACCTTTTGGCACCAAGAGGCTCCAACAGTGAGTGGAAATAGAGGGAGGAACACTTAATTACCTCATTTATCACCCTAGTTCTACTAATCCAAGCCTAATACCCTATTAGGGGACCTCATTACCCCCTAACCCTATATGAACTTGCACCACATAATTAAGACTAACACTACTTCAATAATCAATTCAATGCTCAACATGATTCTAGCAAAACAATGGAGAATTTGCATAACAACACTAATCAAATTATTTAAAAGCATAAACAAGATAATCAAACAAGTAATTAACTAATTGAAAGATGAAATTTAAAGAGAAGAAGAAGAACTTACCGAAATTGATAGTTAAAGATGCTCCAAAGGAAATGGAAACAACAAAGATAAACTCTATTACAAAGATAAACCCTAATTCAATTGCAAAGGTAAACCCTAATTAAATCCTACCTAAAGCTCCCTAAAGCTAAAACCTATAACTAAAGACTAAAACTTAATTATGAAAAACTCCTATAGAAAAGTTGAGGTTCTCTATTTATACAATGGAGGAAAGGGGTCAAAACTAATTCGTTTTGGCCCTGAAAATAAGTCGGCGGAAATAGGGCGTCCCCACCGTGACGGGGCCTGTAATGGTCGTGAGGTACATTGTGTCTGAAACCCACAAATTCTCTCTTAGATGTATCATGGCCGTGAGGGCCTATGTCACGGCCGTGACACACCTTTTATTCTTGAGTTGCTCTCTATTTTGAACCCATATCTCTTCGTTGATGTGTCACGGTCGTGAGGGGGCCTGTCATGGCTGTGAATTTTGTGTCACGACTTTAAGGCATCTTCTGTTTGAAACCCAGATCATGTTTTGGCCATATCTCCTTCGTCCGATGTCCGGTTGACTTGATTCTTGACTTTTCGGAAAGCGCTAAGAGTCTACTTCCCATTGACATAAGCATCAAAGTAATTGCATATGTGTGGCAAAAATGGTGACCAAAAGAGTGGATATATATCAACTTTCACATAGTTTTTGCTATCGTACACATAGCTCATTCATCTCAACTCAGAATTAACCTTATAATATATCATCGAAAAGCTCTTTCAATGAGGAAGAAAGAAATGGATATGAAGTATGAATTTCATAGCACTAATCCTCATCACATGAACGTGACTCTCCTTCTGTCCGAGGTTGCTTGGCTTTCCTTCTCAATTAAGGTTGTGACCCATTGTATCACGGTAGTAAGGTCTCTTTTGTCTAGAGCGTTCGACCTTCTAGAGCCGGGTTTCCTCGGAATTCGCATTCGTGCCTCATCTACCCTTGAATTCATCCTGGTTTTGCCTCTTTTTACGCACTTTTCCTCCATTTGCATATTATTATCGAAGAAAGCTAAAAGAGAAGAAAAGTAATGTAAAAATACTATAATTATTCGTGGAACCGAGGAAAATGTCAATGAAAAAGGATGCATTTAGGCTCAAAATCGAGCCTAAATATTTCTCACTTGTTTCACTCAAGTATAATTGCAGTCTAGACAAGAGTGACATGTGTGATTAGATGAGATGATGATCAAATAGCTTGTAAATGACCTAAATTTAAAGAGAACATCTAACACCCACTTTAAGGTTAGTGAACCCACTTTAAGAGGATCCTAAACGAGGACCAAGACCTTGACCAAGTCAATTGGCATAATACTATATGAGAAATATGGTTGTTGGGGTCAAACATCACTTAGCAATTATTAATTAAGTAATATGCTTCCGAATCATATAACCTTTGGATAATAAGTGCGAATCGGGGGTGCCTAACACGGCCCCTGTAAGGGCCAACAGGACCCATGTTGGACATGTTCCTAATTTTATAATATTCTGGGCACCAACACAATCCGTGTTGGTCCTAGTTTGGTCTGTGTTGATCACAAGACTCTTATTAAGTCTTATTTCAATCCTTATACTTATCTTGCTTGATTCCACCATACTTATAATTCACTTATATTCTTATAATAATTTCAATACCTTGGACACTTAATACTTCTTGTGTCACATTTTTATTATCATAATTTTCATTTTAATTTGTTCCAAAACACGTTCCATCGTATTTGACTACCTAGTAATTAGAAAATTTAGATTATGTACGTCCATAGACAATTTCTCCGATGCATAATTGTTTTTGAAGACGACCCTTAATTATATTCAATTTTCAAGAATTACTTGTCATTTTTCTACAATAAATTGAGGATAACGAGTTGTATATATCCGGTGCATGCACGAAAAGATTGTCAAATATTAAACTATCGATAATTATGTGTGTTAAACCTTTTTGTGATATAATGTGTGTCAAACTTATAAAAATTAAAATATATATTTTCACACACATAAATGATATCATAAAAATTATTAATAAAATAATTTATTTTTCAATTTACTGAATCAAACATTATTATGAATATGAAATTAAAATCAAGAAAGATGTGTTACAATTTTGTCCTAAACACATAAAATAAAGACAATAGTAAAATTTTCTATTAGTCAATTTTGTGAGGGATTTCAGAGCTAATAACTAGAAGGTTATAGCGGAACTGCGGAAGCAAATAAGATAACAGAGATTATGACAAAATTTAGGACCAAAACTTAAGCGATAAAATGAACACAAGATATACGTGGAAAACCGAAGAACTCGAAGAAAACCCACAGACGGCGACGACCAGAAAATAATCCACTATGAGAAAAGGGAGGAGTACAACTCGATCACTATCACAGGGTGTGATACGATCAACAATGGAGATTACGGTAACAATCTCTCAAACTTTCAACTCACAATCTCTCTTGAGATAACAATGGGAAACTACTGGTGAAAATGTATCTCTCTCAATATTTTCTCTTTGATCTAATTGATGATCACCGATGGTTAAAGTAGAGAAAATTGTATCGTATTTATAGGACGACTAGGAGAATTAGAGTCAGATTAAAACTCAAACAATAACAAGTAGTATCTGACTTGAAGAGAACCAGAAGACCCACGAAGCTGAACAATAACCAACATGTACGTAATAGGTTTAATACAGGCGCGCCTAGTGCCTTAAGAGATGTAGGCATTGTCTCCTTCTGGGAGACGGGTGTGAGTAGCGCCAGGGTGACGCGAGCCGCGTCTCCCTCTTTACCAACCTCTATCTCTGGTGTGGGTTGCGCCTCTTCTGGTGCTCCCTGTAACTCTCTTCTTTCGCCTTTTGTATGAGGCGCACCTAGTGCCTCGCTCCCTTGTCGTTTTGGACCGTAATGAATCCAATAGGACACAAAAAACCCAACAGACTCCACGTTGGACCATGATCCGATTCATTGGTCCAAATGAACACCTCGACTGTCACCATCAACACACCCCTCCGCAGGGCGTTGCCCTGAAGGACTCTCAAAACGTATCAAATCTTATATACCGTTGCCTGGGTGCTTGTTTAAGTCCATATGTGTTGTTAGACTCATCAAGGTTTGAAATTTCCGTTGTAGTTCTTGTCACTGTAGACCACCTCAGGATGTATAGGTTGCCCTTCCTAATTCCCTTCATCAGAACCATGGAACCACGACACACTTTCAGGGCACCATCTTTTCCTTTTTACCTACAACCGTTAGCCTCAAGAGTACCCAAAGAAATAAAATTGCAGGTCATGTTAAGAATATGACGAACCTCTTTTAGGGTTCTAACTATACCATCATGGGTCCTAATCTTGATGCTACTAATCCCTGCAACCCTACAGGCTATGTCGTTACCCATGACCACAACACCAGTATCGACACTCTTATAGGATCAAACCAATCCTTATGAGGACACATGTGATAGGTGCACCCATTATCAAGAACTCATTCATCTCTAACTATCCTACTCGATGTGGTAGCCAAAGCATCATCCACAACAATAAGCTCATCTACATCTGACCTAGACTCAACACAGTTTGAGGTACCAGGTTTGGTGCGGTTATCCTTAAGCTGCACTACTTTTGGTCTCTATCCTTCGTCCAGAACTCACTCTCTATATGGCCCTTCTTACCACAGTAATTACACTTCTTATTTCTGTGAGAAATCCTAGACTTTGAACGATGTTTAGACTTCCCTCTAGACTAGTTTCCCTTGCGATCATTTCCCCTTTCCCCTTATAAACAAGGCCTCACTAGCCTGGTCATCACCCTCAGTATCAAATTTCTCCTTAGACAATAAACTAGCTTTTACTTCACTAAGGTTAAGGACACTATGGTTCCCATACAACCTTATCTCCTTAAATTGTTTGTGTGACACATGTTGGGACAAAATTAAATGTAAAGCCTTTAGAGTTTCTCCTTGTTGGCAAGACTCTTCGATATATACAGCTCTTCCAGTTTGGCCCATAGATTTCGAGGATCCTCAATATGCATAACCTCTCTCTGAATATGCTTTACTAAACACAGCTAAATCCCTTCTAGAGTCTTATCTTCCAACTTCTTCCATTCTCTTGCACTCAGGTTGCCTTGGTCTCTTTCTGGAGCTTTTTGAAGTTATCATCGCTCATTGGTGTATCAGTCTTCATGTCGGCATACTCGATCATATCCCATAACCCATGCTGAATCAGGACCGCCTTCATATGCAATCTCTACATAGTGAAACTCCTCATTCCATCAAATTTCAGAATCTCGCACTTCATGATTGAAGTCATCTCCACCTTGCTCTGATACCACTTGTGAGGGATTTCAGAGAAAATAACTGCAAGGTTATTGTGGAAGGAAACGAGATGATAGAGATTACGACAAAATTTAGAAAAGAAAATTAAGCGATAAAACGAACACCAAATATATGTGGGAAACCGAAGAGCTCGGAGGAAAACACACGGACAACGACAACTAGAAAATAATTCACTATGAGAAAAGGGAGGAGTACAACTCGATCACTATCATAGTGTGTGAACCGATCAATAAGGGATATCACAGTAACAATCTCTCAAACTCTCAATTCACAATCTCTCTCGGGATATAACAATTGAAAAATATTGGTGAAACTGTATCTCTCTAAATATTTTCTCTATGATTTAATTGATGATCGCCAATGGTTAAAGTGGAGAAAACTATATCCTATTTATTGAGTGGCTAGGAGAATTAAAGTCTGATTAAAACTCAAATAACAAGTAGTATTTGACTTAAAGAGAACCAGAAGACCCACGACATTGAACAATAACCTACGCGTATGTGACAGGTTTAACACAGGCGCGCCTAGTGCCTTAAGAGATACGGGCAGCGTCTCCATCTGGGAGATCGGGTAGCGCCAGGGTGATGCGAGCCGTGTCTTCCTCTTTTCCATCTTGTGTCTCTGGCGCGGGTCGTGCCTCTTCTGGCGTTACTTGCGCTCTCTTCTTTCACCCTTTATATGGAGCGCGCCTAGCGCCTCCTTTGGCGCGGGTCACCCCTCGCTCTCTTGACATTTTGGATTGTAACGAATCCAATGGGCTACAAAAACCCAACAAATTTGAATATAAGTGTTTGAATATACTTATTTTTGTCCAGTGCAATGCACAAATCTAAAAACTAGTAAGAAGTATAGTTATATCGAACTTCTTGACAAAGAAGATCTTTTCCGCATGGCAACTTACACCAATCCCTTAACCAATCTTTTGTAATTAGATTAGATTAACACTACCCGTCCTTCATGTATTTCTAGTGGTTTACATATACAAAGTTCGGAAAATAGAAATGATAACTAATTAGGGGTTTGTTCTTTTTTTTTTTTACTTATAATATATAATTTGTTGCTGATGAGTGCTGATGCATGCTAATCCTAACACTATAAAATATACTTATCTCTTTATAATAAAAATGGTGTATGATATCACATCCCAACACTACCATATATTTAACTTCTTCTAAAGGAAATAGTGTACGATATCACATCCCAAAATTTCAAAATACTCGTCTAACTCAAGGAAAGAAAGAAGATTTCAATTATCAAATCTCATCATTGCGAATAACAATTAAGAGAGCATTTGAATTTGAAGGTAAAATGGAATAGTGGATGAAAGGATGCCAAATTGAGTAAACAATGTCAAATTTATGTTATTGCTGCAACTTTTGCACTTCATAATTTTATTCGTCCTCAAGGGTAAGAGACAAGAATCTCTCCAAAACAACCACATGTTGAGGGAAATTTTGATCATAGCTTGTTCGACCAGACTAGTAAATGAACACTAAATCGAGTTTGGTGTGCGATAACAAATCAAATAGTTGAGGCAGAAGAAACCGATTTGGAAGTTGATTCAGACTTTGTTCCATGAATTGTTTTCTGTTGAAAAATGTTCCATTAGTATCTATTTTTGTGTAACTCCCTATGAATAAAATATGTAAGCAATATAGAAATTATAATTGCAATGATTACCTTTTTTTATCTAATTTATTCATTAAAAAATTAATCATTTAATTATTAAATGACACATCATTAATGTTAGATGTGCTCAATGTTGAATAGTGCTTATCAGTGTTCATTAGTGTAGAATATTAATGATAAGTATTTATCATAAGTTGAAAAGAACTGACCAAACCCTAGTTCAACATAGCCAGGACAAAAAGAAAAGGCTTAGGAATTAAGATATGTGCATCTGGAATGAACATTCCTTGTTTTCTTTTTGTTGACGACAGTCTACTTTCTTGTAAAGGGACTGAATCAGCCTGTAAAAACCTTAAGACCATTTTGGACAATTTCTGTGAATAGTATAGTCAATTGATTAACTTTCACAAGTCCACAATGATTTTTTCTTTAAAAGATGCAGCTAGGTACACTAATTGTGAAAAAAGGATCTTTAATACCACGACGAAAGAATCTTTGGGTAAATACCTTGGTTGTCCGTCATTAGCGGTACTAAGAAAATAGAGTTGTTTTCACCTATTTTAGAAAAGACTTCAAAGAAACTCTCTAGTTATAAAGCACATTTTGTATCTAAAATTGGGAGAACGAGTAAATAGAAAGTGTTTTATTTTGCCCAATAAATTATGTATCTAAAGCAAATTTGGTAAAGTAAACATAAAGTTGGGAGAACGAGTAAATTTCTGGTTGTCCGTCCACTAGTGGTACTAAGAATTAATTCTTATTCAAGCAAACTTGGAATCACTCCCAGCACAGCAATGTTTTCTTATGCCCAAATCTACTTGTGAAAGTGTTGAACGAGTAAATAGAAACTTTTCTAGAAGAATTCCTCCGAAAAAAGGAATGTCCATGATATCATGGGAAAAAGTCTGTAGACCAAAGGATAAAGAGGGGTTTGGCCTACGCAAGACGCATGTTGTCAATTTAGCTTTCCAATACAAATTAGTTTGGAAATTGATGCATGAAAAAGATAATCTTTGGGGCTCTTAAATGACAGCTAAGTACAACCACTCTGGTGAGTGCTTTATGAAAAGCCCAAAGTCCTCGAACTCTTGGGTTTGGAAGAATCTTTATAAAGCTTATAAGGTTTGCAAAAAAGGTTTCGATGGAAAATTGGCAATGGTGCCAAAGTGAACTTCTAGAATAATAATTGGTGTGATCAACTATCATTATCTTATTTAAATAATAAGTCCTATTCTCATGAAGAGAGTGAAATGACTATTCAAGAATTCATTTGTAATAAAGATTGAGATCAATATAAGCTCAGACAAGAGTACATAGAGTCACTTGTCCAAATGATTCTGGAGACCCATATTCCTGTTTTTGAGGAACAAGATGAAGTTTGTTGGGGCCTGACTGAAAATGGTGAGTTTTCAACCAAATCCGCGACATGGCTTTATCATGAGCTAGATTCCGAGCCTAAATGGGAAGGTCATTGGATTAGAAATTTGGATATCCAACTAAAGTTAAAAATATTTCTCTGGCTGATTTTTCATAATGGTCTCCCACTTAGAGGGACTTTAATGTATAGGGGTATCAACCTAGACCCCTCTTGTCCTATTGGTCTCCATGATTTGGAGACTGATTATCACTTATTATTTTAGTGTCATTTCACAAAAAAAAAGGTGTGGGATATTGCCAAATTCCATATCCTCTTATGTCACTTAGTCAACAGACAGTAACGGTAGCATTGTGCTACAAACTCTCAAAAATTCCCTCCCTCCTAACAAGGTTTTGAGAGTCTCCTACCTCATTTGGAGCATTAGGAAGGAGCGTAAGGATTACGTCTTTAACAACTTCGTCTTCAATGCCACGAGAGTCATAATTCGAGCCAAGAGAAGCTTTGCGGAATGACGAGCTATAAATAATTTTCTTACCAAGATTGGCACCTTTCTTAGTGTCTTCGATCTCCCTCTCATGCGCCATGTCGTGACAATATTGTCTATGTAGGGTGGAAACAACCTCGATATGGTTGGGTGAAATTGAACTTTGATGGCTCCCTAAACCATTAAGGTTCAACTTCAAGTTTTGTTATTAGTGATCTTAGCTGACTACGAAAAGTTGGCACCATGTCGGTTAATTCGCAATCTATTTTGTTGATAGAAGTTATGGCTATCCGTTTCGAGCTTCGACAACCTATCATGGAAGGTTTCTCAAGAATTCAAATCGAAGGAGATAACGTTATTCTCATCCATGTTATCAAAGGAGTCGTTCACACCCCTTGGCATATCGATATGATTGTTAGAGATATCAAAAATTTAATCAGATAGTTGGAAGACTCTACTATTTGACACATCTACCAAGAAACAAACTCAACGGCGGATTAGATGGCTAATCTTGATCATTCTTTAGACACTGTTGATCTTTGGTTATGTAGTCCTTCAGTTGCGTTTTCTTTTATTATTTGTGCATACAACTTAGGGAGATGCCTTGACAGAAAGATCTCCTGAGTTTTTTTTTTTTCATGTTTACTCTAGTTTTTTTTTTAAAAAAAAAAGTGTTGGAGCTCTTGTTGGGGCTACATCTTAGAGGTTTACCTCCCGTGATCATGACAAATTGAATACATGATATAAATATCAAACTACCTATAACAAATATGAACCATTGTTCTTTTGGTTGGAATTGTTAACTTCCAGCTCCTTTCAAGTTTTGCCAACTCATTACAACTCCTTCTAGCTTCTTCCAGTTTTGACTAGTTCATTCCAAGTACTTTCAACAGTTATTGGTTAATCCTACTTCTTTCATCATATACAATTTATTAAATTGTTATATAATTACTTTGTAATATTCTATATCTTTTAAATTTATGTGATTGTATCTGTTACTAGGAAATCAATTTTTGGTATAAATTGTAAAATGCGATTTACGATGTGAATATTTGGTATTTTAAAGTTATTTGATAATTTAACTTGTCCTTTATGTTCTATTATGTGATAAAAATATAAAAATTAAAATTTATTTCATAATATACATAATTAAATATTAGATGCTAAAAAAATAAAATAACAATCTTATAAGTTATAATGAGATAATTTAAGATATAATGCTTAGAGGGTTTATATGTGATAAAATAAAATCTTCTCATACAAAGAAAGTTTTTCTTTTCTTTTTTTTTTTTTAAAAAAAAGAATTGATTACTAACCAAAGAAGATGTAGAGCTATGTTATTTAATGAGCATATTAAACATGAGATGAAACAATTTAGTGATAAAATAATATATGATATAAGTCAATCCTATTTGGATGAGAACTTTTGAAACTTTGACCTTCATTACTATGTTTTTTTTTTTCTTCTGGCTACTTAGAAATATCAGAATTTTACTTTTATTTTTACTTTTACTTTTAATTTTAATTTTACTTTTAATTGTTTTACTTATACTTTTAGGGAATTTTGGACCCTAATATACTGAACTTTTGGGGTATTGGACAATAATGCACTGAACTTTGACCTTGGACAATAATGCACTAAATTTTGGGGGGTGTTGGACAATAATGCACTCGAGACAATTTCGACGGTGGCGAATTTGGTGACAATCTTACGTGAGAGACCGAGAAGACAAATATTTTTGGACCAATTCATCTCCTCCACCCACTACATAGGATTGTCACCAAGTTAGCCATTGCCAAAATCATACTAAGTGCATTATTGTTCAACACCCCCAATCTGATGTATTATTGTCAAATCAAAGTTCAGATCATTATCATCACCCCAAAAGTCAAGATATATTAAAGATCCAAAACCCTACTTTTAATTTCCCGGGCAGTTGTATTGTACCCCCCGGTGGAAGTTGAGCCAATGATGAGGCCTACCGGTTGATGTGGGTGTTGTCTCTCAGGTATGAACCTTCCACTTGATCCACCAATAATACTATCAACTTAAAACAGAAACAAAACTGCAACTTTATTGAAATTTTGAAAAGGGTTGGGGGCCGGAGGATAACCATTACCCAATCAAACCCAAGTTGGAGAGACACTTGCGACGAATGTGACAGAGTTTAAAGGGAGACAGTGGGCGGTGGCTCAGGCATTCAGCAAGCAGAGCGATAAATGGAAGTTACGAAATAAATCTGGATGAGGGGGAGAGAGAGAGAGAGAAAAAAAAAGTGGGATGGAGAGATTAGGGGAAGGATTATATAGGAATTGACGGGTGGAGTTACTTCCCAGAAGAAAAATAACTGCAAAGTTATTAATTAAGGGCTAAGATCTCACGTTCAAACAAATCAATGCTTGAAATTGTCTATTAAATATGATTTGTCAATTGGAGGCGGGAAAAAATGCTGCTAAACATCATTCACCTACTTATATATTTAAGATTTAAGATACCGATCTTGTTCTATATATTAGCGAGACCTAACAAAATTTTTATGTGCCAAAATTATAAAATTTGCGTCAACAAAAATGATAAACATCTTGACGTAAGATAGTTAAATACCATATTGCATTGTACCTACATCATTCATAAAGTTAATGTAAGTATATTTAAATCATTATAAAGGTATGTTTCATTACTTTAACGGTTATTTGTTAACCTTCAAATTGAAGTTTTAGGGTTTGTGGAAACAAATGAGAGAGAGCTGAAAGAAGAACGAGAAAGAAAGGAACCTCTGATTTCTCATTGAAAAAATGAAAGGAAGACAGGCTAATTATAGCCTGACAAAAAAGAAAAGAAACCAGGAAAAAATAAAACAAACAAAAAACAAGAAAAAGAAAAAACCTAGACAAAATAAAAAATAACATCCTAACACCCCCCTCAATTTGAAGGTTGGCTTACTCCTATGCTATCTAAGATGAATCTATGTCGAATCCCAGTAAGCGGCTTCGTAAAAATATCTGCAAACTGCAGTTCAGTAGGTACATAGCTCAAGGAAATCAATCCCTCCATTAACTTAGATCTGACAAAATGACAGTCTATTTCGATGTGCTTCGTGCGATTATGATAGACTGGATTTTTGGAAATGTAAATTGCAGCTTGATTGTCGCATTTCACTGGTATAGGAATGACATTTGTGATGGTAAGCTCGTGAAGGAGCCTAGTTAACCAAGCAAGTTCGGCTACAAGTCTTCGAATGCTCCTATATTCAGCTTCGGCAGATGACAAACTAATGGACTGCTGCTTTTTTTATTTCCAAGATATCAAAGTTTTTCCCAGAAAGATTACAAATCCACTGACTGACCTGCGAGTATGAACACAGGAGGCCCAATCAGAATCACAGTATGCCTTTAAATCACATTCTGAATCATTATTTAATAAGATTCCAAGTGAGGGACTTCCCTTTAAATATCTGATGACATGTATTGCTGCCTTATAGTGAGGTACCCTTGGAGCTTGCATGAATTGGCTGAGGTGTTGTACTGCAAAACTTATATCAGGCGTAGTATTGGTTATAAAATTCAGCTTACCAATTAGATGTCTGTACAAGGTGGGGTTGTCAAAAATTTTCCCTGAATCTGGTACCAACTTGATGTTGAGATCTAGAGGTGTGGTGACTATTGTAGCAGCTTCACACCCAAAATCTTTGATGAGCTCTTTTGCAAACTTTTGCTGGGTTAGAAGAAGACCCCTGGAAGATCTAAGAATTTCTATACCCAGAAAAAAATTTACATAACCCAAGTCTTTGATTTTGAAGGTATCATCAAGATAACCCTTGATTCTTTTCATTTCATCAATATCATTTCCAGTTAAGAGAATATCATCCACATATACTGCAAGAAAAGTAACTAAAGAACCATTCTTCCTCCAAAAAAGGGAATAATCATTTTCTGAATGGGAATACCCTTTTTTATATAAAGTCTCAGCTAGCTTGGCATACCATTGCCTTGAAGCTTGCTTAAGACAATAAAGGGATTTAGTTAACCTACACACAGCATTTGGAAGATCACTAGATAAACCAGGGGGAAGTTTCATATATATCTCCTCATTTAATTCTCCATGTAAAAAGGCATTATTAACATCAAGTTGACTCATAACCCATCCTTTCTTGACAGCAATTGTCATAAGAGTCCTAACCGTTGTCATTTTAATAACAGGAGAAAAAGTTTCATTAAAGTCTACCCCTTCTTTTTGTGTAAACCCTTGAACTACAAATCTTGCCTTAAATCTTTCTATAGTCCCATCTGCTCTATGCTTAATCTTATAGACCCACCTACACCCTATTGGCTTCTTTTTAGGGGGCAAGGACACAATATCCCAGGTATTATTACTAATAAGGGCTTGAAATTCTTTTTCCATCGCTTGCTGCCATCATGGATGTTCACAGGCCTGTTTATATGAGCTAGGTTCTGTGTAGTTTAAATTATCCAGTAAGGACTTACTGTCAGCATGTAGAGCATGAAAGTCATAGGTGGGTGGTTGAAGTGTTAAATTGGTTGCTGTTGCTAAACAACAAGTGCCATCCTCATCACTCCCTGCTAAAAGGACATAATCACTGAGATGTGCTGGTTTGTTGTGAGTTCTAGTAGATCTTCTAACATATGGTTCTGAGACAAGAGTTTGTTGTTGATTATTATGAGCATGAATTTCTGGTTGTTGTTGATTATTATGAGCAGGAATTTCTGGTTCTGTATCAGACTGGGTTATGTCCCAAAAATCAAGACTTGTGTCTGAGACTCTCTCTGTTAAATTGGGAAAAATCTGAGCTGGTTCATTCTTAGAGGCATAAGGAAAAGAGTCCTCATGAAACTTAATATCTCTAGATACAATAAACTCTTTCGTTTCTAAAGACATAACTTTGTAAGCGTTTTTTCCCATTGCATACCCAAGGAAAACACATGGGACAGCTCTAGGATTAAGTTTAGGCCTTCCTTGTTTTAAAGTAGATACATAGCATAGACAACCAAAAACCTTCAAATGTTTTAAGTCAGGTGGTTTTTCATACAACAACTCAAAAGGGGTTTTATTATTGATCACTGCACTAGGCATTCTATTGATAAGGTAAGTTGCTGTCATGAGGCAATCCCCCCAAAACTTTATAGGTAACCTAGACTGTAAAAGGAGTGATCGACTAACCTCAAGCAAGTGTTTGTGTTTGCGTTCAACTACCCCATTTTGTTGAGGTGTCTGAACACAGCTTGTTTGATGTAAGATCCCATGGTCTATAAAGAATTTTTTTAGCTGCATGACTTAATCCCAACTCAAGGGCATTGTCAGAACGAATAGTTTTAACAGTTGTATTAAACTGTGTTTTAACCATAAGAACAAAACTCCTAATCAAGGATAGGGCTTCATTTTTTGTAATCATGAGGTGTGTCCATGTACTTCTAGTAAAGTCATCAACTAAGGTAAGAAAATACCTATGGCCACTATATGTTTTGGTTGAATAGGGTCCCCACACATCCACATGAATTAACTCAAAAGATCGATTGGTAGCTATTTTGTTGTGACTAAATGGAAGCCTCTGTTGTTTAGCTTTGGGGCAAACATCACAATTATTAACAACATCATTGCAACCATTATTCCTAGTGCAACTGGAGAAATGCAATTGTCTTAGTTTCTTTAAAGAAAGATGTCCCATTCTCCTGTGCCATAGATAACAGGTTTTGCAAATTTCCCCACAAGAATTTCCAACAAGAAAGCCAGTACAAGTCACATTGTCACACACAGTACCTAATTATTTATTAGGGGCTACATTATCCCTTACATCTTCTTTCAAATTCTCTGCTAGATGCCCATCAAGAATGTATAGGCCATTTGAGAATTTACCAAGAACCAGAGGCCTCCTCAGAGAAGGGTCCTGCAATGTACAAATTTTAGGAGTAAAAACAACACTACAGCCTAGTTGTTCACTAAGTCTTTTCACAGAAATAAGGTTGAAATTGAAATTGGGAACAAACAACACATGGTAGAGAATTATATCATTACTCGACTTAAAGTCTCCATACTGTGTGACCTTAATTTTTTCTTTATTAGGGAGCACAATAGTAATAGGTTTATCCAAGAACCTTAAATTGCACAATTTATCTCTATCATGTATCATGTGGTCTGAAGCTCCAGAATCAATACTTCAAGTTGTATTAGCAACTACTGAAACAAAGCATGCATTATTAGAAAGGGGAGAAAGAATACCAGCCATGTAAGCAGAAGTTAATTCATCATGTGGGGAAGAACTTTCTTTTCCTGTTCCATTTTGGAGCTCTTTCAAGAAATGAAGCATCTGCTTAGTCTGACCATGATCTAGCCCAGGCAAGGTGAAGTCGGGTCTTTCAAGAATTGGGGACTGCACTTGAGAATTTGACTCTTCTTCATGTGCTGTATTGGCAAAACGCCCATTTTGCTCATTTCTTCCTTTACCTCTGAAAGATTGCCCACTTCCTTTGTCACCTTTACTTGGATACCCATGAAGCTTGTAGCATTTTTCAACAGGGTGACCGGGTTTTTTGCAGTAGGCACATATAATGGACTCTCTCTTCGATTCAGGTTTCTTTTTGCAATTTGGGGCAGGTGAAGTCACAGATTGAAAGGAAGCACTCTCTGAAGTAAAATTGGAAATATGCCTAACCTGCCGTTGCCTTTCTTCTTGTAATGCCATAGCATAGACTTGAGATATACTGGGAAAAGGAGTCATAATCAAGATGTTCCCTCGCAGTCCTCTGTAGCTCTCGTTCAATCCCATCAAGAATTGAATGACTCTTGATCTTCTGCGTACTTTAGCAAAGCTGTGTTGATATTAACATCGCATGTGCACTTTCCACAAGTACATCTTGGCAAACCTCCTACTTGCATAACTTCATCCCACACTTTCTTGCATTTGTTGAAGTATGCAGCGATGTCAAGACCTTCTTGAGCCAAGGCACCCACTGATTGCTATAACTGGAACTGTTTGGCCTTGTTAGACTGCCCATACCTCTCGGTAAGCTCCTTTCAAATAAGGCTAGGGGTTTCAGAGTAAAGGACACTATCTCTGATATCTTTACTCAGGGAATTAAGCAACCAAGATATTACCATATCTTGACATCTTTTCCAAAAAGGAAAAAGAGGGGAATCCTTCCCAGGCTGGGTGTACGAGCCATCCACGAAGGTCAACTTATTCTTGGCTGAAAGGGCGATCGTCACAGATCTTTTCCAATTTTCAAATTCATCTCCGTGGAAAGCTTCAGATACCAGGGATTGTCCCGGATGATCGGAAGGGTGTATATAGAGTGGATCTGAAGGATCAATAATGATCGACGCTTTGGAATCTGTTTTTGGTTCGCCCATTGTAGAGGAGAAGAGGAAGGACGAAGAACAGAGATGTAGGGAAGGAGAAGAGGCGAGAACGAGGCGCAGAGGTGTGATGCGGATCAGATCTGCTCTGATACCATGTTAACCTTCAAATTGAAGTTTTAGGGTTTGTGGAAATAAATGAGAGAGAGCTGAAAGAAGAACGAGAAAGAAAGAACCTCTGATTTCTCATTGAAAAAATGAAAGGAAGATAGACTATTTATAGCCTGACAAAAAAGAAAAGAAACCAGGAAAAAATAAAACAAACAAAAAACAAGAAAAAGAAAAAACCTAGACAAAATAAAAAAATAACATCCTAACATTATTAAATAAAAATAATTAATAATTAATATTTTTTCAATTCATAAATATAAAACTATGTACAAAATATGTATTTTCTACTATGATTGATAAAATTAGGCTATTGTTTATATTTTTTGACCGAGTTAATAAGTATTATACTTTTACACTTGATAAATATATATAATTATTAGAGAAAATATTATTAAAATTTACAAAAATGTGAAACATGGACAATTCAAGATGGTTTGGTTATTAACCATTTTGAGTCAAGATGTATATATATCATTTTCTATCAAGGTCAATTCAATTAATGGCGCCTTTGGTATGCAAGATAAATAGTAGTTAACATAGCTTGAATTTTTATCAATACATAATTTACCCACCAATTTCTGCCATATTCCTAATTTACTCATAAATTGGACCAGTCCTTAAGGACTTTTATTTTAGATTTGACGAATAGAGTTGGAAGTCAAAAGGAATTGTATGGGTGCTACTTTACTTCGAAAAGAAAAACAAGGATCATTTCATATATATGATATTGTGATATATGTACATCACAAACATCATCGGTACACTCTGTTCTTTGGATAAATTATTTTCAAGTTAGGATAGTTAGATTTGAATAAGTTATGATATTTTTTTAGGGAATTATGTTTTTAGAGTGGATGTTGTTTGAGAGATTTGTGTTAGATGGAGATAAGTTAGGATCAATTCGAATTAATCTGATAAAAAATCCGGGCCTAGTCTAAGCTACAAAGATGAATGAGGGTTTAGACAAGTGGGGATTTTGGCCAATGCATTATCCTGTCACCTGACAATTTGGAAGGCAATTAGAGAAGAATTATAGAGTGTGGCTGTTTCTTCTGTCTGGGGTTACGGTCACCCACGCCACAAATAAATTAAAAGATATTAGTTCCCATCACCTTTATTCGAAGAACAAATCAGAGTTAAAATAAAATTCATTAATAAGAATAATACCCATTGTATTTTATTGTTCTGCTCCATTGTCAAAGGTACGATTTAGGCCGTGTTCTTTTATGCGGTATTTTGTGGAATAGTGTGGTAGGGTGTGGTGGAATTGTGGTAGGTTATTAGTATGTGAGGTAGGTGAGGAGAGAAAATGTAAAAAGTAGAGGAGAAAAGCGAGGAGAGAGAAAGGTGAGGAGAGAGAAAAGTAATGATTTGCGGTAAAATGCAGTGGATTGTGGCAAATTATGGTAGACTGTGACACCGTAGTTTACCAACCGCAGAAAAGAACACGGAAGCATCACCACTACGTTGCGTAGGCTATTGAAAGAGAAGCATTTTTTTCCCCTTGATTTTTTATGATCCTACATTCTACCTATTGCTTCTTCTTTAACGACATTTTTACGATTATGTTTTGCCTTTTCCAAATAAAAAAGCAACTTTATGCATGCTCCATTCGTCCCTCTTGGTTCCTCTAAAAGTTCGAGCTACTTACCGATGAGTTCTCAGATTACATGGTATGGGTATCAGTTATAATATGATACAGGGTTATTTACTGCCCCTGACCCAAAATATTTGTCATTTTACCTAACTTTTTTATTTCAAAATATTTGCCTCATTTATAATCTCAACTATTATAATTCATTTTCTATCCCTAATTAATAGATTCATTTATCACTTTTTACAATTCCAACAACTATTATCTTCAATTAAATTCCCAATACACATAGGTTTTGTTGAGTTAGATAGATGGACAAATAAAATGGGACGGAGGTAGTACATTTTAGACCTTGAAGTATAGGAGTATTTATTTTCTGGACCCTTGGTTTTCATTGTTTATTTTTAAGACCCTAAAGTTTATGAGTTGAATAAAAAAAGACCTTAAAGTTTGTAGATTGAAAAAAAGGGAGTAAATTACCTTTACCCTACCTGAAATTTGTGGTAATAGTTTTTACACACCCGACATTTGTAAAATAATTTTTACCTTATCTGACATTAAGTGTTCATATATTTAAATCATATAAGATATTATATTCTATAATTGATTTTTGTTGGATTTTTTGGTGAATATTAAAAAGATAAATATGAATTGACTTTTTTACCCTTGATATAAATTCATATGAATTTCAATTAAATATGAATTGACATTTTTACCAAGCATCTGGTAGGAACTTTAGGAAAAATTTTCCCGGAGAAAATTTCCCATGTGAAAGATTCCCCTTGGAAAAATTTTCCTTAGTCCCCCAAAGGAAAAATTTCCCTAGAAAAATGGAAAAAGTGGTGGACCCACCGTGAAATTTTTCCCAAGGTCAACCCACACCGAAACATGGGGAAAATAAGTCAACTCGGGAAAATTGACCATTTCCCGGGGGTTATTGACCAACCAAACGCACCCATTAATTCATATGACATTTAAACCCCAACATTTTCTTTACTTTATTTCTTCAAAATCCCAACCCTTCCCCATTCTGAAAATGAAAAGGTTATTTAAGTCATTTCCTTCTTAATGTTGGGGGCAGCATGGTACATTCATATAGTCATATAAGGGCATTTTGACATTTTTCACATTTCCGATAAGAAGTAACCAGATTCTGTCACTAAAAATTATTTTCACTTAATGTCAGGTAAGGTAAAAATTATTTCACAAATGTCGGGTGTGTAAAAATTATTACTACAAATGTCATGTAGGGTAAATGTAATTTACTCAAAAAAAAGGCCCGTGTACTTTTTTTTCTTCTCATGTTTGAATTTATCTCCCGATTAGCGCCAAACTTCAAGAGTAAGGCTAAAACTAATATTAAAGTTGTAATACACCTCTCTTATTCATGCCGGAACTACTTAGACAGTTAGACCTTGGGTACTTCAGGGTCTAATTAGTTCCGATGGAATAAGAGAGGCGTATTATAGCTTCAAATCCTTCAATATGGAAAGAAAAAGAAAAACAGTACACGTGCCTTCTTTTCAGTCTACAAATTTTTAAGGTCATCTTTTATTCAACCCATAAATTTTAGGGTCCTAAAAATAAATAACAAAAACCAAGGGTCTAGAAAATAAATACCCCTATACTTCGGGGTCCAAAATGCAAAAAAAGCCAAATGATATATCAGATTTTTGAGATTGATTTTTAATACTAGCATACTCTATTCTCCTTTGTGAAAGTAAAATGTATTGAGAAAAAATGCATCTTATGAAATTTATTCATTGATAAAAATAAAAAAATTGCATCTTACGGAATTTATGTATAATGAACACTAAGCAAATGGTACATTCTATATGTTTAAACAATTTTTGCGTCCCCTCCATCCACTATTTCCATTTTAGATCCATTTTAATTTTACATCAAAATTCTACTATTCCCATTTTAGATCCATATTCTTATTTTACATCAAAATTCCTATAATTTTGTACACAAATGAAGAAAAACTAAAAAGCAATTAGTATCAACTAGTCTTAAACAAGTCCGATGTACGAGTTTATCAAGTGTGTATATATAACTGTAACATAAATGTACATATAATTATTAGAAAAGAGAAATAATATCATCAAACAAAAGTACACAACAAAAAATATAGGGTTTTTGGCTCAAAATAATATGAAGTCGGAGGTCATTGGTTGAAAATAATCCAAACTCACTTTTTGCTTTAAATAATCCTAACTTTTAACCTATTTACTCGGACTAAACCGAAATCAATTTCTGACATCGGAATACTGACTGGTCAACTTATGTAGACCCCAGTCAGCATAAATTCAAAACCAAAATCAATTAAAGAAACACGTGCTCAGGCTGCCTAGTTAGTATTCCGACGCCGGAAATCGATTTCGGTTTAGTCCGAGTGAATAGGTTAAAAGTTTGGATTATTTTCAGCCAAAAAGTGAGCTTAGATTATTTTCAGCCAATGACCTCTAACTTCGGATTATTTTGAGCCAGAAGCCAAAAAATATATTTGGGCAACAAATTTAAGTAGTTGGGGCAAAAAAAAAATTATTATTTCATTAACTTAAATTAGGGCAACTAAATAATTTTGTAGTTAAATACACTATATGTGACAACAAAACTTTTTTTGTTGTAATTGAAGATAGGGCAACAATTTAAAGAAAAATTGTTACCTAAGGCTACTAAGGCAACAAAAAAATTTTGTTGCTCACCACAACTACATTGTACTACCATTTTTACTAATTTGTAGCCCGGACTTTGTGCTTCGAGCATAAAACTACCAAATCGTGGCAATTTGTTCTTGTATCACCATGTTAAAGGGCAACAAAAATTGAATTAAGACAACAAACTTTTTTGTTACCCAAATTAAAGTAATTTTTCTTGTTGTGGTATGACATAATAAATTGTTCCAATAAATTTTTTTTAGAAATGGAGTAACAAAAGACCAGTGATGAATCGTCTTAGGTATTAGATGGAGATTCTGTGAAAAGAGTTGCAAGTTATTACTCAACAAATTATCTCAAAACTAACCTTGTAGGATTGAATGGATCACTTTTGGTATCATAGAACGTGGGTTCAACAACCCTAGAACTCATTCTTTTTTTAATCAAATCAACCTTTGAATCCAAACTGCCTATGAGCTTATGTATTCCATATTGCTTCAAAATCACCACAATAATACTAAAATTAACGGAATGTTATGGAATAATTGTGTGAATGCCCATACTCTTAATTTTCTTAGTAATGAAGTTTTCTTAGTGATAAAAGTATTCTTAGTGATCAAGAATCCTTGTATTATAAATACTTCTTCGATAACAATGAAATATTCATTCCTTTCTTTCTCTCAATTTCTTTGTCTCTATTTTCTCTCTACTTTTTCTTATATTCATAACATGTTATTAGCACCATACTCAATTTTCCAATCCATGGTACGTATTAAGTTTTGCTTTTCCTTTCCTTCGTTCTTTTCAAATTAGAAAGGAATTTCAATTGATAATTTTTACTTTGAGGCTTTGTCATCTGTAAAAGTTTGGACTTCAAAATACTCCATCCGTTCTTTTTTATCTGTCATTTACGGTTTTCAGTGCCAATTTTAAATCAATAATTTCTAATATACAATTTTTATAGAAAAATATAATATTATAATTTTTTAATAGTATTTTTTATTACGAATTTAATGATATCAATTTTGTATGATGAATCATTATACAAATTAAGATATTAACGGTCAAAGTTTTTGCCACAATTCCCTAAGCGATAAATAAAAAAAAACGGAGGTAGTAGCATATTTCATTAATAATGGTTGTCAACTCCAAATTGTTTTCTTTGTTTTCACTAAATATATAATTAATAGTGTGATACCAATCATGACTCCTTGTGAAACTTTGAATATCTTGTAACTAAGTCACCGCTTAATTCTAACTTTTCTTCTTGAGATAATTTTTTTCCCTCCATCTACCGTTTGGATAATTCTTGAAATTCATTTATATTTTAGCTATTGTGTGTTTATCAAGGATCATACATGTTGGTGAGGTGTAACTAAGATTTGTCAATCATCTTCTACCATGTTTTTCACTATCGTTAACTTCCCTCTCAAAATTCCTTTTCACTGGTTTTGATTCATGTTAAGTATCATGTTTATCTTTTTATTTTCAATTGGTTTACCACCAAATTCATATGATTATTTTTGTTTAAGATTTGATATGTATTAACTTATACTCTTATTTTTATATTATTGTTATAATTAAAGTTTATATCTTTTTTATTGGAGAACAAGAAGTTTATCCAAGTATTAAGAATTTATTTCATCTTATCGGTGACCAGAAGTTTACCTTAAACTTGATAATATTGTTTGATTTTATTAGTGACCAGATGTTCACTCTAGTTACGAATATTTCATTTAATCTGTGAACTGGAAGTTCATTGGGATGGTAAGAATTTTACCTTACTTCATTAAGTGAACCAGAAGTTCACTCGTGTGTCGAAAGTGTTATCTTATGAGTGAACTAGAAGTTCGCTATAATATTGATAATGTTATGTAATTTAATTAGTTAACGAGAAGGCCAACCCAATAATAATAATTTTTCTTATTTCATTAGTGAACCTGAAGTTCATTTAATATTAAGAATTTTATTTGATTTTGTGAGTGACGATAAGTTCACTATGATGTTGGAAAAAAGGGATTATTTATCTTATTGGTAAACCAGAAGTTTATCATACCACTAATATTGAATTTTATTTAAGTTGATTATACGTATTAGTAGTGAACCAGAAGTTTACTCCAATCATTGAAACTCTATATAATCTTGTTAGTGAACCAGAAGTTCGCCTTGCTGTCCATTAGTGCATAGAGTTGTTAATTGGCATAAGTATGTTGAAAGGCGACGATATTGTACTTGAGATTGATAAAGTTTATACTATCGGTCAAATTTAGCATTTTGTTATAAGTGTGGAGTTTAATGTTTAGATGAGAAATGTACATAATTTCATTAATAATGACCTATGAGATCATTAGGACCCCCAAATGATTTTGTCCCCACTACAACAAAAGTATAGATTCGTCACATATTTTTTGTAATGTACATAATGGGTGTTACAATTTTTTTTTATATTAAATAGGTGTGTTAATATTTGTGACGACAACCGCTGTTACCATGAACTAGAAATAAATAAACAAAACAAAAGATTACAATATTTACTAAATGCTTGATTTAATTAAATTATATTAAATAAAATTCAGATTGGCGCTATAATATTTTCTATTATTTGGGACGGCGCCATCTTTCCCCGCCCAATGCACATAGTAGAGATATTGGGGGAAAAAACAGAAAATTAAAAATTAAAGTTTTGGAAATAGAGGGTGAGTCATGCGCCACTAATACATATTTTGTTACAAAGAAAACTTCTCCACTCCCTCACTCTCTCCATCCTCCTCCGTCAATCTAATTAGGGCATCCATGGATTTAAGCAGTTAAAACATTGAGCCTCAATTGACAATCATAGTCTTCTTTGATAGTAGACTAATCTTCTATATCGTTGTTAAAGCCCCGATTTCCTTACCACCAAGAAGTTGGTGCAGAGGCGACTCACAATTCCAAAGCTTCAGGGTTTCAAAATTGTAAGTAATTTCTTAAATTAACGTTGATATATGGATCTCCTTTTCATGTCTATATTTGTCTTGTTCTTCTTTTTCATAATTGACTAAGATATAATTCTAATTTTTAGGGTTTTGGTTTTGGACAATTCAAGGGAAGCGACACAACAATTGGTGCTGAATCTTGGTAATTTTTCTTGTTTAATTGATGTTAGACGAAAACTAAAATCGATCAATTAGATCACCAAAAATCGAATGCATGTAATTTATAAAGCGTAAAAATTAAAGATCTAATAAGTGGACTCCACTGAGCGTCAATTTACCAGTATCCGTCAAAGCCTTCTGTTTATTTTGCATACAAATAGCTATCTTTTGTTTTGTTCCAATAACAAAAAATTAAATCTCGTTAGATGTGCTAATTTGTGTTTAATTTGTAGAACTATTGCCTAACTTATTCATCATTGCCAACCGCATGTAGTTGACTTAGATAATCAATTGTGAGAAACGTTTTAAGATGATTATGATACTGTATCTTGAGCCTAACTTCAACCATTAGTGGTTGGATTGGATATTATGGTTTTTTGGTTGTATAATAATAAATCTTGTGTGATAATCAATTATGAAGGATTTGATATCTCAGGTTCAGACTTTGCAAGTTGCAAATGGTATGTCCGGTGGACTACTTACTTCTCCAATCATGAATGTTTCAAATTTAGGAGGTCCTTATCTACCACAAGCACAAGTAAGTCAGTTATTTATTGTGATGGTAAATTTTCCTCACGAGCCATTGAACAAAATACTGATTTATTTTGTCTTTAAAATGCGTATCCAACCTTACTGTTCCTGCTTCATTTTTTGGTCATCTTTGGTATTCCTACATACTACAGTGGAGGGTGTGGGTTTGATGTTTCCTTAGTTTTTGGTAGTTCAAATGTTATTGTGAATTATATTTTTTTTAACACTTAACAAATTCATATTGGCTTCCTTGTTTATTGTCTGGAGAGGAAGTAGTGCTTGAACAAGATGGAACCATCTAAGTGTTCAGATATTTTCGCCGAAAATGGTCAACCATTTTACAACAAACTATCACAGGAAGAATTAGTGCTCTTGTACTATGTAATATTATGAAGACAAAAATTGTGATTTCATTTATTCTGTGTTGTATATGTACATATTCCAATTATTTGGATTTGATTATGCTCTCTAGGGACAGGTACTTATACTTTCTATTTTGATTATGCTCTTTAGGAACAAGTACCAGAGGGTGGAGCAGCAAATGTTGACGAAACCACTATTCCTTCTGCATATACTCCAAGCCCATAGGAGCATAATTTTTTTTTGGCTTATAAGATATGGCTTTGCAAGCTATGTATATATTTTGCTAACATATAGCTATTTTGGATATTATTATTGACTAGTAGTTTTGCACATATATTTGACTGTTTTGAGGAATTGTCTTTTGTATAGAAATAGTTTGTGGATAACAATTTAGCAATTGTTCAATTGACAGCTACTCTTACTTTATTTATTTACATATTATATGGATATTAATTGAATTAAATTTTAGTTTTTGTTTTATTATTATTGTACCATTATTGTACCTTTTTTAAATTATGTCCCATGTATTATTGCCAATCAGCCAACAAAAATTAAAAATAATAAATTTTAGCAAATTTGAGAAATGACTACCAAAGCATGTGTCACACATTTGTGACACAAAATCACTGATAAGAATAAATATTAAAAATTGGAAATTTAGAACTTGTCACATATTTGTGTTACAAAAGTAGTTGGTGACAGCAAATCATGTTACAAATATTATCAAACAACTTGTCACTAAAAGATGTGCGGAAATGTGGTGACTACATTTGCTGTCACAATAAATTTTGTGACATGTGCTTTTGTCACACCATTACATTACGTGACAATTATAATTTGTAACAGTAATATGTGTGCAGTTTTCTCCAAAATTGTGTGCCGAATGAATATTTTTGTTGTAGTGCCCATTCCCTGAAGTGAATGTGGTTGGATATAAACTCAAGAATCATGAGCAAAACAAAGGTCACGCCAGTAGCCGTGACAGTCGATATAGTCGTGATCGTAGTCATACTAATCTTTTAAAAGATGATGTCCCTACCAAGAGTAGGAATGCGAAATCGAAAAGCATGAATGATACAAAAGTGAGAAATATATTTTTAACAAAGAAATGGAAACGGCACGTACCTGTTGTACGTCATAATATCTTGTTAAACCTTATCAAGCGTAATAAAAAGCACAAGATATTATTTTATAAACTTTTAATAGTAAGCGATATTATTGTTTATGTTGTGCACATTGTTTCAAGTCGCTACTTCTTATATATCCCTCTTGGCATTATTCAAAACCTTTAGTAATTGTTATGTTTAATTATTCTTCAGCCCCTTTGTTGATATGTACATAATTATGGATTAATACGAGTTCTCATGTGATGATATTATTTTATGGATATTCATATGATTTGATATGTATGCACCTTATTGTAATATGCTCATGCAAAATGCGAGTAATATGCTCATGCAAAATGCGAGTAATATGCTCTCATCTGTCTAATGATATCAATCATTTATTGAAATTGGTTGATCATATTGAATGATTAAGTATTTTTCAGTATCATGAACTAGACTAGTTGTTTCGTAATGTTTAATCACAAAATGCATTATTATTGATTGACCAAATATGCATGAATTGTGTTTCCTAAGAATGATACAAATTACAGTGTGTATTGGATATTTGATTATGATACTATATGAGCATATGGATGGAATCTATCTTTGTGAGAATTTAATGATATTTATGTGATTATTCATTATGCTCATAGACATGTTTTAAATGTAATCAATGATCTCGATATCCATGATTAATGCATGTTCACTATGGAGTATTTAACTTTCAAGAGTCATGTATGTGCTTATGAAGTGGAGTTTCTTTTTATGAGTGATTAAAGCACTTCCACTATATGCTTTATATGCATTGATGTTATATTTATCTTAAAGTGAATTTCATGGATATTTACTTGATTGTAACCATGAATAAATGAGGGGATAGATACGTGTTCTGCAGACATCATGGAGAGGATCGTGACCTAGGGTCTAAATAAACATGTGGATGATGGAAATCCACCCACAGAATTCATAAACACAACAAACCAATTTTTTTGAGGTTTTTGGATTAAGGGAGAAAAAAAAATGAAATTAAAAGATATGAACAATTCTAGAGAGAGAAATCTCACCAAATTGAACTAAGATGTTCAATCTCTAGCACAAGGATCACTCACAAGCAAGAGTCTTGAATCACCCAAGAAATCTCACTAAGAGTGGAGGTAGAACACCCACTCACAAGGAAGAGAAATCACCAAGCAATTTCCACCTAAAGGATTAGCTTCATTGATTAGGGTTTGAAAACCCACAATTACAACACTCTCCAATTGAGAGGTTTTTTCTTGAGTCTAGCTCCTAATCATTCATCAACACAATCTATGTTGGAAATAAGCTAGGGGGGGTATATATAGGAAATGGGAAAAAATAACAAAACTCAACAGAAAAACGAAACAGCACACGCGTGTCACAGGTCTGACTCGGGCGTGAAGGTGGGTTACTCGGGCGCGAAGGTCTACTGGCCCGGCAACTCCAACACGCCATCTTCAATCGTCGAGGGCGCCCAGAACGATGACTCGAGCGAGTCACCAGATAACTCGGGCGTGACTGTCTTCTAGGCAGCTTTTCCCTGCCGACTTCAAACGCGCATAACTTCTTCATCCGAATTTCGTTTTGGGCCCGTAAGATATCGATGGAAAGCTCTCGGTATGTACTTTTTAAGCTGTTAAATTTTGAGACCCGTTGGAGTTGTAATAAAAGAGTTATGACCCAAATAGTGAAGGCACGCCATTTGAACGTCTTTGAATTCATTCACCGCTATGTGTTTATTCTTACCGATGGTTTCGAAGCCCCTTAGAAGGCTCGGGAATGGTCCGATAGAGACGAACCAAAAGTGAGCTGATCCCCATACAGTTCATACTCCCTTTCTTCGAAAAGAGTTGCCCTCAACTCTTGGGGGTTCAAAATTAACCGCATACCCGCGCAAACCCAAAGGTATGTACTCCAACAATCAAGTAGAGTGACGCTCTTCAAACTGTCCTTCTCAAAAAGGTAGAAATTCTGGCGGAAAGGAGGGGCCAAGTAAACATCATGAAGGACCCGAACACGTCTGACACCCATCAACTTGTTGAAAGCAACAAGGAATTCGTCACACAAGAGCTCGGAGTCAAGGCTAATGGAAACAACTTTTTCCTCGTTCAACCTCGATGTGGAAGTAATGGAACTCGGGTGAGTAGTCAAGGATGTGTCGTCAAGCAACTCAACTCCATGGTGAGGCTCGGGAGTGATTGAGTGCGAGTCAACATTTGGAAACTCTATGCGGAGCCTAATAGGAGTTGTAGGTAAGGGTGAGGGACAAGGGAGGGAGGTTGGAAATTTTTGTGGAGCTAAGGTTTGCTCAACCTCACTAGGGTCGCCTTTTCGCAAAAGTAAAGTCCGACGTGGCTTTCCTTTGCTCAAATCACTCTCATCCCGTGTTTCACTCTTTTGGAGGTCTCTCTTCTCACTTCCCACCCCGGCTTGTGGTATATCGGTTTCAAAAGGGGGTAAAGGAATGAGTTTGATTTTCCTTTCTCCCATTGACATGGTGTAGGTGTTCTTCCGGCCGTCACGGATAGCATGCCGATCAAATTGCCAAGGTCTACCAAGTAGTAAATGACAAGCATCCATGGGGACAACATCACAAAGAACACTATCCTCATAAGACCAAGCGGAGAAAGAAACCAAGACTTGTTGGGTTACCTCGAAGTCGCCGCCATCTTTTAGCCCTTGCAAGCTATACGGTTGAGGATGAGCCGAGACCTGCAATTGAAGTTTCTCAACCATGTAGGTAGAGGCCAAGTTGGTGCAAGTCCCACCGTCGATGATGACCTTAGCTGCCTTCTCGCTGATGGTGAACTGAGTTCGGAAGGTATTCTCCCGTTGAGAGTTATCCCGGGAATCCTTGGTCAAGATAAAGGATCGCCTAGGAGTCGAACTCTCCCCTTCTTGCGCGCGAATTCAACACTAGTGTTTGGAGCCTCCGGTGTGGCTACCTCACTTGCTTTGGAACTCTCAACCATCTTCGTGGGGTATTGGGCTTGGTAATGACCATAAACCCGACATGTGAAGCATTTTATACCCTTGAGCTTTCGGAGATATTCCGCACTTTCCTTATGAGCTCGGGAAGATGGTTTGGGTAGCTTGGAAGTTCGACTTCCCTTGGATGAAGTCTTACTCCAAGAGTGAGCACTTCCCTTCCTAGAAGGCCATGAGGTAACCTTCTCCTCCATTCTCCTAACTTGAGAACCACCATGACGATAATCATCAAAATACCTCGAATAACCACTATGGTGAGTTCTAGGAAACCGAGTTGAAATGTCACGATCCCTTTTCAATGACTCTATTTGTGTAGGGGTCGTAGCGCGGAGTAAGTTACCCATTTGACGTTGCACTTATAGAACCTTCTCTTCGGTTCGTTGAAGAGTATCCTCGAAGGTTGGTTTGGGTTTGGGTTTAGGGAAAAGAGGGATATCATGTTTGTCCGAAGCATAGTACTTGGAGGCCATTTGTGGAGCTTGGTTTTCTTGTGGGGTGTATAATTTGAGCGGTTGGAGTTTTGGGTTCTTTGTAGCTAGGAAATTTTGAGGGGGTTTTTGTGAGGCTAATTTGTGGGGAAAATGGGGTGAAATCGGTAAGGGGAATGCACCAAGAAGAACACACTCAGATGGGCACATAACCACTACCAACAATATCCACCAACAAAACAATCATTAACACAACCATCAACTCAAGAAAATCCAATCAATCACTTAATCGAACACCTTCTTGCACTTTTTCCAACTTCATCTCATTTGGACATTTCATCGAACACCTTCCATGCACCATTTTCCAACTTCACCTCAAAGCTCCCATATGCATCAAAATCAACAAACACAACACAATACAAGATTCTCCTACACACTTGGAGGCACAAGGGATGGGGAACACCGATATTTGCATACAACACACCAAGAACACCAAAAATCACCACCAAATATCAACAAGAACAATTCCGGGCACAAACAAGAAATCTCCAACAAACTATGAGTTCTATGCCTAGCTATGATACCAAATGGAGAGGATCGTGACCTAGGGTCTAAATAAACATGTGGATGATGGAAATCCACCCATAGAACTCATAAACACAACAAACCAATTTTTTTTGGGGTTTTTGGATTAAGGGAGAAAAAACATAAAATTAAAAGATATGAACAATTCTAGAGAGAGAAATCACACCAAATTGAACTAAGATGTTCAAGCTCTAGCACAAGGATCACCCACAAGCAAGAGTCTTGAATCACCCAAGAAATCTCACTAAGAGTGGAGGTAGAACACCCACTCACAAGGAGGAGAAATCACCAAGCAATTTCCACCCAAAGGATTAGCTTCATTGATTAGGGTTTGAAAACCCACAATTACAACCCTCTCCAATTGAGAAGATTTTTCTTGAGTCTAGCTCCTAATCATTCATCAACATAATCTATGTTGGAAATAAGCTAGGGGGTATATATAGGAAATGGGAAAAAATAACAAAACTCAGCAGAAAAACGAAACAGCACGCGCGTGTCGCAGGCCTGACTCGGGCGTGAAGGTGGGTTACTCGGGCGCGACAGTCTACTGGCCCGACAACTCCAACGCGCCATCGTCAATCGTCGTGGGCGCCCAGAATGATGACTCGAGTGAGTCACCAGATGACTCGGGTGTGACTGTCTTCTAGGCAACTTTTCCATGCCGACTTCCAACGCACATAACTTGTTCATCTGTACTCCGTTTTAGGCCCGTAAGATATCGATGGAAAGCTCTCGGTGTGTACTTTAAGCTCCAAAAATTTGTGACCCATCGGAATTATAATGATAGAGTTATGACCCAAATAGTGAAGGCACTCCATTTGAACGTCTTTGAATTCATTCACCGCCATGTGTTTATTCTTGCTTATGGTTCCGAAGCCCCTTAGAAGGCTCGGGAATGGTCCGATAGAGATGAACCAAAAGTGAACCGATCCCCATACGGTTCATATAAGGACAACATACATTTTTAGTGATAATAAATTACTTATTATCCATTGATGAGGGAATCAAATATTAGCATTATATATATGACACTCTACTTTGATTAAAGGCTCCAGAAGAACACATATAATACTATTTGGTGGAACCAACTTTCATATTGTGGACGTACTTTTCTCCACCAAGCTAGTCTCAAAGGAACTTATTAATTACGTTTCAAAGATATTCTTGGGAATGAATACCATGTTGAGAGAACTAGTATTGATATATTATGAAAATTGCTTTGAGCAACATGTGTGTTGAAAAAGATATCATCCTTATTTTATGAGTTATTCCATACAACTAATCCAATTGAAACACATACTCTAGTAAACCATAAGTTTACTATTGATGAAAGACTTTATCATAGTTGGAGCATCTTGGATCAATCCTCTTGAGAAGAACTCATATAGATATATTTTAAAGGGCCGGAAGATCCTTAATCAAATGAGTTCTAATTAATTAGCTGATCACTATCAAGGAAATTAATTATAACACCATCATTAGCAAAGATAGGAATCGAATCCCTTAGATTCTTGGGTTGTTTACGAGTGATATTTATATTGGTCCTGCAGACCCATATGTAAACCATTTGAATATAGTTTTGCTTTACTTGATGCATCAATGAGATAGCCACTGGTATGTTTACTATAAACTTGAAACTTGGCACTTGTAAGATTGTTTGATCAATTCATATACGAGCACATTTCGAATTATCAATCAAGAAGATTCATATTGATAATGATAGTGAAGACTTTTGATAGTTTTTGTATGTCAGTGGACATAGATGTTAAGCATCCTATGTCAAATGATCCTGCAGAATCATTAATATATGAGATGTTGAGTATATAATAAACATATTACTTTTGAGAGCAGAGCTTTCTACAGTTGTTCAGAGACATGTCATGTTGCATGCACCAACATTGATCCAAATAAGGCCAAGAGGTTATCATGAATGTTTATTCCTCCCCTACAAATGGTTTCTGGCCATAAACCAAATATATATATATATATATATATGTGTGTGTGTGTGTGTGTGTGTGTGTGTGTGTGTATGTGTTTGTGTCTGTGGTTTACATATATAAGTTGTCTTGTTGAATATAAAACATGATAATTGTTTATATATATATATATATATATATATATATATATATATATATATATATATATATATATATATATAGGATAATTGTATTCTAATAATCCCTACTTTCACCAATTTGACAATGGTGAACCGTACTTTCACTTTGTATTCTGGTGGTCCAAAAAAAAAAAAATTGGATTGTAGTGGTACCAAATCCACCTCCACATTCTTCTTATTTTTGTCATTCCTACACTATATTGTTTTTGTTTTTTTTGTTTCTGCCCCTAGAAAGTTAATGAATTGTAGTTTCTAAAACATTTTTAAATTATTTTTTTTGAGACTCCGAATAATTATTATGATTTTTTAAAAATAATAAAAGTGAAAAAATCGTAAAAAATAGTAAAAAAATGAAAAAATATTGGGAGAAACGCTGTAAATTCATTAAAAATCATTGTAAAGTGTTATACTAAGTTTTGAATCAAATGCAACACAAAATCTATAATTCTCTCGAAAATATTCCACTACAATCCAATTTTATTTTTTTTTGGACCACCAGAATACAAAGTGAAATTACGGTCCACCATCGTCCAATTGGTGAAAGTAGGGATTATTAGAATCCAATTTTCCTATATATATATATATATGTGTGTGTGTGTGTGTGGTTTACATATATAAGTTGTCTTGTTGAATATAAAGCATGATAATTGTTTTGTTAACTTTATCATGATTATTTGAGTATAAGGCATTATCAATTTGTTGTTAATTGATGAAATGATAATCATGTGTGTTTAAGTAGTCATATACGTACATGTGCAAGTATGTATGTCAATCTATATGATTCACATAATGTTTAAGTTTATGTACATGACTAGTGTTATTCTCTGCTAGGGATACAAGCATGCTCAAGTTAAGACAATGTTTATTCATGGAAGTTCATGTTTCATTAGTGTATATTATTTTGAGATATATACTCGTATTGTCTTGTTTATTTCATGTCTTGTTAAGCATACATAATATAAATAAGGTGCAAGTGTTCATGCCATGTATGAGTTTGACATGGAAATTTGTAAGTTGTATGAATATGGATTCATGATAATTTGCTTTAAGATGAATTCATGTGATTAATTCTTATTTATTTATGCAAAGAAGGTGTATATGAATACTTATATGGTTTCAAGTCTTTGCATGTTTCTTTCAAGTTCAAGTTGATTGTCAAATGTGAGTTTATGTTTATAAGTGCTTGACAAGTATTCATGATTATAAGTTGTTTAAATATATATGTCGTTGTATATTTTGATTAGCACTTATGCAAGTATGCCTTGTTAAAATGTTTTGATTGGTCTACGTTTCAAGTATGCTAGTATGCATGTCGATCGATCATGTTATAAGCATTCATTTATGTTTAAGGCATGACAAGTTCAAGAGTATTCATATGATGTTAATTAAGTAGTTGTGTTGACTTTACTTAAAGTATGAGATCAAGTTAATTCATATGATTACATTGCGTGAATAAGTTAGCCATGACATGTTTTCTTATTTTTAAGATATGAATAATGTATTTTGTTTATATGAGTACAAGTAGAAATGTAATTCTTGTTTGTCATGGTAGTAATTAAGTTTTTCACGCATAAGTGTTAGAATATCTTATGTAATTATTTGTTTCCTTTTGTAAAATATTATGTTTGTTATCTTTTCCTTGCTTGCCTAGATTAGAGTAGGGCTGGCAACATGTACGCATTACATATATTGCAATAACAGACAAGACTGTAATCGAGCCGCTTCACACAATTCTTCATGGTATCAGAGCGATTACAAGATTAAATTATAACTCTCGATTTCTATCAAATTTTTTATCAATCACCATGAGTGATGATGAGATTAACAAAGGAAGCGGCGAAAAGAAAAGCAACGAGATACCGCTAAAGGAATTTATCATTGATACAAATTCACCATACTTTCTCTACCCATCAGACAATCCCGGTTTAATCATCACTGCCATCAAGTTTAATGGGAAGAACTATGGCTTATGGGAGAAGGCAGTCACCACAGCTTTGATCGCGAAAAATAAGATAGCCTTCATAGATGGATCAATCACAAAACCAAATGTCAAACTGGGTACCTATTCAACCGAGCTCAATACTTGGATTATTGTCAATTCTATGGTGACTTCATGGATAATGAATGTCATTGATCCAAAGCTTCATGCTAGCATTGCCTACGCTGAATCGTCTCATGCAATCTGGGTTAACATTCAGAAGAGATATTCAGTGCCCAACCTGCCCCGAATTCATCAGTTGAAAGCCGAAATAGCATCTTGCAAACAAGGAAGTCTTGAAGTCATCGAGTTCTTTAATAAATTGATGGGGTTCTGGAATTAACTCGGGAATTATATGAAGTATTCCAAGTGTACATGTGGAGCAGCGAATGAGTTCATTAAACACATAGAGGAAGATAAGGTGCATCAATTTCTCACGGGTTCGGATGATGAGAGTTACTCTAATCTTCGATCTCAAATTTTGGCCCTCGATCCGCTACCGTCTTTGGACAAGATATTCAGTATGGTTCAACAAGAAGAAAACCACAAGAGAGTGATGCTCAATCGCGATAATCGGGACGATCGGTTGTCGCGTTTGCCGTATCATTGTACACGCCTAGGAACGCACAAGGAACCATACCCAGGCCAATCTACAAACACTGTGGGAAGGCAGGCCATGAAGAAACTAATTATTTTGATATAGTGGGTTATCCATCTGATTGGGGGGTGAGAGGTGGACATAGCAGAAGAGGGCGTGGTCAAGGAAATCGAGGTGGAAGAGCTGTAGCTAGCAGGAGGCGTGGAGCATCAGTTTGGAAGGAGCAAGCTCATGTTGCACAAATTTCAGAAGAAGGAGACAACGATCAAGGTGTAAAATCCACAACAAGTGACAACGCGATAACGGTACTCTCAAGGCTTACTGATGCTGAGGTACAGAGGCTCTTAAGCCTGGTTGAAGTTCCAAAATCAGGCACTAATCGTCTCTCGGGTAAGTATTCATGGCTCTTGGATAGTGGAGCTTCTTATCATATGACAATGTAGAATTGTTAAGAGGTATCAACCATATCTCACAACTGCTTGTTGAACTACCAAATGGAAAGTTTGAGTTATGTAGCAAAAAGGGGTCTGTAAAGCTGGATGACAAGCTCAACTTGCAAGATGTGCTTCTTGTGCCAAGTTTGAATTGTAATATAATTTCTATAGCACAGTTAATTGATGATTATGATTGTGAAGTAACTTTTGGTCCTACCTTGTGTAAAATACAGGACCTTACCTCGAAGACGCTGATTGGATTGGGTGAGCGTAGGAAGGGGGTCTACCTTTACAAGGAGCACCTAGCAAGGAAAGAACAAGTCAACAAGGTTATTTCTCATGAGTTGTGGCACCGTAGGATGGGACATCCGTCGAAACAGGCATTGTCAACTCTATTTACTAATGTGCCTAGAATTTCTACTACCTCTTGCGATGTATGTCTACGAGCAAAACAGACTCGATTGTCTTTTGGCTTGAGTGAGAATAAGGCAAAGTTGCCATTTGATTTGGTACATTTCGATATATGGGGTCATTATTCTATCAAATCTTTGTGTGGTGCAAGCTATTTTCTCACTATTTTGGATGATGCAACTAGATGTGTTTGGGTGTATCTAATGAAAGAAAAAGGGCAAGCCTCGCATATCTTGAAAATTTTTTGTGCTATGGTTGAAACTCAATTTGAATGTAAGGTGAAAATTATCAGAAGTGATAATGGAAGCGAGTTTACCTCTGGGCCAATGAGGAATTTTTATGGGGAACAAGGTATATTTCACCAAACTAGTTGTGTTGATACGCCCCAGCAAAACGACAGAGTAGAAAGAAGATATCGTCATACTCTCAATGTTGCTAGAGCCCTTCGTTTTGAAGCTCACCTTCCGATTGAATTTTGGGGTGAGTGTGTCTTGGCTACCACTTATTTAATCAATAGGACACCCACACCTCTTTTAAAAGAGAAAACCCCTTATGAGGTATTATTTAAGAGTAAGCCTTCCTTTGATCATATAAGGTTGTTTGATTGTTTATGTTATGCTTATAATGTTCAAAGGAAAAAGGATAAATTTGGAGCACGTGGTAGGAGATGTGTTTTTATTGGATATCCCTATGGCAAGAAGGGATGGAAAGTATACGACTTAGAGACGGGTGATATTTTCGTTAGTAGGGATGTTGTATTTGATGAAGAAAAATTTCCCTTTGAACATCATGAAATACAAGTTGTAGACAATGATGGAGCGCATAGTGAAGGATGGCCATTATTTAGGACCCTATGATGATCTTGAGGCATTGCAGCAGACATCCAAACAAATCTCCCAAAGAAAACATGTTAGGGACTTGGTCCAAGATGAAGTAGGCCAATCGGTCACTGTCGCTCAACAACCTTCTGCCCATACTGAATTTGCCTAGGTTGCACCTGTGCCATCCCAGAGTACAATTGTTGGTTCACATGAAGATGGTCCAGTTCAACTACCTAGTCTCGCGCAAGAAGAGGACCACAATCTAGCCGATGGAACAGAAAATCTAGGTACTTCTTTAGACAGGGGGAGCAGCCTGTGGATCGTCCTCTAGTTTGTGCACGTCTACGAAATCCTCCCAAGTACCTCCAAGATTATGCGTGCTATGTGGCTCGATCCAGTGACCCTCCTTCCAGCACTCGCCGAGTCCAAAAGGTGTCTTCAGGTAAACCGTATCCCATAGCTAATTACGTTACTTGCAATAAATTCTCTGATGCACATAGAAAATTCTTGGCTACGATTACTAAAGTTGTAGAGCCTAGATCCTTTCATGAAGTTGTTACGGATCCTAAATGGAGAGAGGCTATGACCAAGGAAATTGAAGCTTTAGAGACTAATGATACGTGGACTATTATGGATTTACCACCAGGAAGAAAGCCCATCAATTGTAAATGGGTGTATAAGGTGAAGTATCACTCAGATGGTACCATTGAACGCTATAAAGCTTGTCTAGTGATCCGAGGAGATAGACAGATTGTAGGTTTTGACTACACTGAGACATTTGCTCCTGTGGCTAAAATGGTAAGTGTACGGTGGTTTCTTTCTGCTCCTGTTACAAGAGGTTGGGAGTTGCACCAAATGGATGTAAATAATGCCTTTCTTCATGGCGATCTAGATGAAGAAGTCTACTTGACAGTGCCTCCTAGTTTCAGATCCGCACGACCAAATAAAGTATGTCGCCTCCAGAAGTCTCTTTATGGTTTGAGATAGGCGTCGCGACAATGGTTTGCAAAATTGTCCACGACACTACTTGACTATGTCTTTACTAGATCCTATGTAGATTATTCCTTGTTTACCTATCAGAAGGGTGGCAAATTTATGGCATTACTTGTGCATGTTGATGATTGGTCCTAACTAGAAATGACAATGAGCTTTGTTTGCAGATTAAATGGTATTTGAATTCATGTTTCAAAATCAAGGATTTGGGACAACTCAAGTACTTCTTGGGGATCGAAGTGGCTAGAAATGCCAAGGGACTCTTTCTATGTCAGCGTAAATATGCCCTTGAAATTAATGATGAGTGTGGACTTCTTGGAGCAAAAACTAGTTGAGTTTCCTATATAAACCAATCACAAGCTCAGTCTCGCTACTAGAGAATGTCTTCCCGATCGGACTCAGTACAGACGGTTGGTTGGAAGACTTATCTATTTAACTCTCACTCGTCCTGAGTTAAGCTACTCAGTCCACATCTTATCTCAATTCATGCAGTCTCCTCGTATTGAACACATGGAAGCGGCCAAGCGTGTTCTGCGCTACGTAAAAGGAAATCCAGGTCAAGGTTTATTATTACGTAGTGAGTCTGATCTCCATGTTGTTGGCTATTGTGATTCAGATTGGGGTACATGTCCCATCATAAGAAGGTCTCTTATAGGCTACTTTGTGACATTGGGTGGATCACCTATTTCTTGGAAGACAAAGAAACAAACTGTGGTTTCACGATCCTCTGCAGAGGCAGAGTATCACGCTATGGCCTCTGTTACTAGTGAGTTGGTATGGGTTAAGTCCTTCCTTGCTTCCATGGGGGTGTTTCTCACACGGCCTATGAAACTGTATTGTGATAACTAGACAGCTCTACACATTGCTAAGAATCCGGTTTTTCATGACCACACCAAACATATAGAGATTGATTGTCACTTTGTGAAGGAATGCTTGGTGTCTGGTGAGTTAGTCACTTCCTATCTCCCATCTCGATTACAAGTTGCAGATATTTTTACAAAGGCTCTCGGCAAGCAACAAGTTCTAACTTTACGGACTAAGTTGGGCATCGTTGATCCTCATGCTCAAACTTAAGGGGGAGTGTTAGAATATATTATGTAATTATTTGTTTCCTTTTGTAAAATATTCTGTTTGTTATCTTTTCCTTGCTTGCCAAGATTAGAGTAGGGCTGGCACCATGTACGCATTACATATATTGCAATAACAGACAAGGCTGTAATCGAGCCGCTTCACACAATTCTTCAATAAGAAGTTTTCAGTAAGCTTAGCATAGCCTAATAAGAAATAATGATGGTTTATGTGATTAATATAAGTATAAAGGGCTATGAGTGTGTCATAAGTAGCACAGACATAAATCTATTCATAAGTACAAGCTTCTCATATTCCATGCTCTTGTTATAACCAAGATGTTTTTGTTATTAAGAGTTTACTTTGTAATTCATGAGATAAGTAATTACTTATGAGAAGGTTCATACTTTATATGGTTTGTATGTCACTATATGTGGCTTGCATATTGAGGCATATGGTTAACGCTTGTTAAGTATATGATTATGTAAGATGTAAGGATAATCATAACTCAATGTATTCATGTGTTTAAGTTGAATACATGTACTTGGCTTTACCGCCATTTTATGAGATTATAAGTGTTCATCATGTGTGAATGTGAGTAGTAGTATCTACTATAAGATAAGTTGCATGATGTATGCATGTTGGACTATGCGCATGATCATATATTTTGAACACATGATGTTTACCTAAGTTCATGTGTTATAAAATTGGATGATTATTGGTTTCATTAACTAATAGTCTACAAATTAAGTTTAAATGTTTGATATGCAGGATTTGATCAAGTTTGCTACAAAGGAAAATGTACATGACTCTTATATACATTTGATTGATCCATTTTTAAGCGATTTAACTTTGTGAGTAGATTAGATCATGAGTAACATTGGATTATGGGATGAATGATATGAGCTCCACGATTTAAAGTTCAAGAAGTGGATCTAATCATATATAAAGAAATATGATCCTAATTAGAATGATGTTTCGTCATATGAGAAAAGGTCATATAACTATAAGATGATCATTCAAGATCATGGAGGTTCATCCTCACCTAGCCAAAATTAAGATATGTAATAGTTTTATTACATATGGTGTTCAAGTTTGTAACAAATGGCTAAAAGTGTAACAGTTTAAGTTACTCATAAGATGAAATTCTAATTTCCATGAGACTTAAGTGATTCTTCAAGTTTAAGTTGGAAGATGTTTCTTCTTCCATGGAAAATCAAAATTCATTTTGATTCGTACAAAAGTTATAACTATGAAATCCAAAGTTATTTGGATATAGTTATATAAAGAACATGAAAATCAAATGTTAGTTTGATTTACAAGGTTCCCAAGTGATAGGTTATAACTATGAAATCCAAAGTCATTTAGATATAGTTATGCAAAGGACATGGAAAATCAAATTATTTGTAAGGTTGTTCTAAGGTATAGGTGACTATGTAATCCAAGGTGCTTGGATAAAGACATAGTGATAAGGTAAAGAATGCGAAAAATCAAAAGAAATTTTGATCTTGTAAGCTTTTCTTTCAAGTTTGTTATACAAGTAGTCCAAAGTTTTGGACATGGTTATTGCTATTAAGATGTCTTTGTAAGGATTATCCATGCTATTTGGATAAGGATATAATCAAGGTAATGAGTTTGTGTAAGCATTACAAAAATAATACATAGTTCAAAGGCTTGCCCCTACTAAAGCATTCAGTTTGTAAGTTCAAATATGAACTCATATAAAGAGAATATTTAAATTTTATCAAAGTCTATAATGCGATGGTTGAGTCGTATTATGACAAGGGATAAAATATTTCTTACCTAACCCTATAGTGTGATGGTGAAATCACAACTATGATTAAGTGAAGAAATGTTAAGTTTGAGATATGATCATGATAAGTAAGGTCACGGAAAGATATGTGTATATCTAGTGATCTTAGGTAATAGAGGGCGCTCAAAAGTATCATGATCAAGTTCTTACAAGGTCACAAGATCATCTAATGATCCTTGATAAGGGGATGGGAGTAAACCCACTCATAAATTGTCAACAACGGAGCTCCAACTCACACTTGACATATATGGTCAAAGTCGTGAGTCCAATGGTCGACGACGTTGTAGGACAGTTGGAGCATCAATTCTATGATTCATCCAAGGTCAAGTGATGCTCAAGGACCTTAATGTTCAAGAGGTTTGGGTCTATGACTCATTAACAGACTTTGAATCTTTGAGATGGTGAGCTCAATTACGGGAGTTTAAAAGTCTGCCTATGCGAGGACGTGAAGTGGGCCGCTTCGGATAGCCTAGGGTTGGCTTGATTGTCCTTGCAGAGGGTATATGACACATGGCCGGTTTGAAATAGTGTCTTTATTTTTAAGCAAGGTTTTGGGTTGTATGTGTGTTATGTATCCAATTAGTCAAAGGAGGATGTAAAGTTCAAAGGCTTGTCTACTTATGTATCCAGACTAATTGAATTTATGTACACTAAGTGAAAATTCAAGTCGAAATACACTTTCATGACGCATAACAACTCCTTGATTTCTCAGGTGTTTAAGTTCTCTAGAAGGTGCCATGTATGGCGGGGGTATTTTTACCCAAGTGAGGGATCCCGAGCTATTTCAAGTGGAACTCTTGAAATGGCGGGGGATTGCTGGAGTATTTCAAGAGTTAAGAGGCTAAAAGTATAAGCCATAAGCGTAGGATTGACCGAAAGGTCAATATCAAGCTTAATAAGGAAAAGGTACCCAATACGGACCGTGTCAGGCGTGACACGAGTCGTGTTGGTGTTTACTGTCTAGAGAACACAAAAAGTTTGCACTGGGTCAACACGGACCGTGTTAATATAACACGGACTGTGTTGGGTTCAACACGGACCGTGTTGATCCAACACGGACTGGGTTGAAACCCATTCGGGATTGATTTTGAAATCCTATGATTTAAGCCTCGGGATTAATATGATTTGATCATGATTAGGGGTGATTATTGACTTGCAAATCGGTCAATACATCACCATTACGATTCAAAGACATATCCCAAGATTCTAGCTTCTTGATTATGGAAGTTTGAATGCCTTGTTTGACTCCAAGAAACTCTATAAAAGGAGGATGAATTCTTCATTCACCCACACACCTCAACACTTTTTCTATTCTATTCTAGAGAGCTTCAACACACTACTAAGGTGTTGAACTGCAACAACATTCTTGAGAGATCTTGTAACTTTACTTACAAGAAGTTAGGTTTTACCCTTGAGTCTTTTCACGGTCAAGTGAATAAGTCTTAAAGGGAGACGGGATCGCCCTCGACTCCTAGCCACCCAAATGATCCCCCATCATGTGTGTGACCGTGTTTCCCATATTTTCAACATAGACTTCGTAACCTTTCGGGGGAAAGGAATGCAAAAAATAAAAACAATATAGTGTAGGAATGAAAAAAATAAAAGAAATGTGGAGGTAGATTTGATACCACTATAATATAATTTTTATTTGTTTTGACCACTATAATACCAAAAAAAAAGGGATTATTGACATATAAAAGTTGAAAGAATAGATTATTAGAATCCAATTTTCCTTATATATATATTGGATTCTAATAATTCATACTTTAAGCTTTTGTATGCCAACAATCCATAATTTGTTTTTAGATTCTGGTGGTCCAAAAAGAAATTGTATTATGTTGGACACTAGGGAGTAGGGAGTATCTAAATATCATAGATTTTGACTTGCATTTAATTAAAAACTAAGCACAACACTTCCCTATGGTTTTTAATAAATTTACAACATTTGTCTCAAATTTTTTCGATTTTTTTTTTAAAAAATTCAGTTTTGTTCCGTTAAAAAATATAATAATTGCTTAGATTTCTCAAAAAATAATTTAAAAATTATACTTTATATCCTTTTACAATTTTTTTTAGTTGTATTCCGTTAAAAAAAATATAATAATTGCTTAGATTCTCAAAAAAATAATTTAAAATTATACTTTATAACCTTTCTGGGGGCAGAAATGTAAAAAATAAAAACAATATGGGGCAGGAATGAAAAAAATAAAAACAATATGTCGCAGGAATAAAAATAAATAAATAAAATGTGGAGGTAGATTTTGTACCACTAGAGTACAATTTTTTTTTTGGACCACCAGAATACAAAAATAAAGTAGGGATTATTATTTATTACCATACAAAAGTTGAAAGTATAGATTATATATATATATATATATATATATATATATATATATATATATATATATATAATAGATACACACATACATACATACATACATACATACATACATACATTTGTGTCTCTATGTGTATGTGTGTGTATTTTTTTTTTCAAAGGAGACCATACAACAAGAAAACAAACACCAGAAAACAACAAAACAAAATAACGAACACTAGAAATACACAAGACTAGATAACAGAACCAAGATCACGGATTGCCTGCTTAGCCATTCTATGTGTCGGGTGTATGTGTGTGTATATGTGTATGTCTGTGTGCATGTGTGTATAAACAAAAGTCGGTTTGAGAAATAAATGCCTGAGAGTGCGTTTGTTTAGTCAAAAATCCCGGGGAAATAGTCAATTTTTCCAAGTTGACTTATTTTCCCCATGTTTGGTTGTACATTGACCTCGGGAAAGTTTTTACAAGAGGCCTACCATTTACAAGGTTTCCCGAGGGAAAATTTCCCTTAGGGGGTTAAGGGAAATTTTTCCCGGGGAAATATTTCCAGTGGAAAACTTTCTAGGGAAACTTTTCCCCGGGAAAAATTTTCCTGGGAATCTTACCAAACGCACCTTGAATGATAAATTTTGGCAGGTTTGGCAATAACTAAGCAAGTGTCTGTTAAGAATGTCCCGACAATGTTCGATATACACGGAGATTAAACCAAATAATATAGTTGTAATTAAACATATTTAATTACTAACTATAGAGGTCTCTAGCAAGGCATATAATTACTATATCACTTTGGTTTAATCTCCGTGTATATCGAACATTGTCGGGACATTCCCAACAATCTCCCACTTGTCCCACAAGTGTTCGATTCCTTAAATTCCCTTGTCACTTACTGTCTCTTGTTCGAATAAGGTAAGCTGAAGTCATCCTTATGTAAGACTCGAACGTTCCTCGATCTCCGAGTTTAGACTTTGAAAAGAAGATGATCAACTTGGCAAAGAGTTTGAAATGTTCAAAGAGTTTTCAAATGTTTGAAATGTTCCTCGATCTACTTAACACGCCACAAGTTCAAATCCTTTGAAATGTTCAAAGAGTTTTCAAAGTGAAATACAAAAACCAACTTGGCAAGAAAATCAAAACCCTTCAATTAGGTTGAGGAGGTGAGTATTTGAGCCAAAGATTTCATTGACCATTCTAGAGAATGTGGAATTGTTTCACAACTCTCTCCTTTAGGAATACGACATCTCAATGGCGTATCTAAAAGAAAAATCACAACTTATTAGATATGGTGCGATCAATGATGGTTGAGTCAACATTGCCGATTACCTTTTGGGGATACACGCAGTTAACCATAGCTCTAATTACTGAATAAAGATTATCTGAAGCACTAAAGAAGACACCACATATGATTTGGAGAGGAAAAGTCCTTAAACTGTTTTCTGAAAGAAAGGGGTATCACTTCTACAAACTGTTGTAGACGATAGCGTTTGTGTCTCAAAATGCTTTCTTCTTAGAGAATATGTTATTCTCTAAAAGAAAGAGTGGGAGAGAATTTTGAACTTACCGAAGTTCAAGAGACACAAAACACTATAATCATCACCTAAAACTCCACTACTTGATCCTTGTTCAAGTTTTCCTATTGGTCGGGAAATTAAGAACGAGGTTGAGGCAGTAGAAGTGCCTCAAAACGTTGAGGAGGAGGTGCCATGAACGTTACTCCAAGCAAGGTCAGGTAAACAACTCCGTCATCCACAAAGATATCGATCTTCTATAGATGAGAGTAAGATGTTACTTTTAGAAAGTAATGACTCTACCTACATCAAAGAAGTTTTAGCAAAACAAGATTCCATAAAGTCTAAAATGGACTCCATGTATGCAACCAAGTTTAGAACTCGGTTGATTTGTCTGAAGGTGTGAGCCATCAAGCATAGGAGGGTTTTAAGGCAAAACATGGGTTCATTAAGACATCAAGATTGACTTCAAAATCAAATTTGGAAGGAAGGTGTGTACTTGACACAACTGAATGGTCCTTTGTTGGAGTACTTGTAAACTTCAAGAGACCATCTATGGTCTTAAGGAAGCTTCTAGGAGTTGGAATCATTGACCTTGTTGACCAGGATATCAAAAAGGTTTGACATATTGGAAAGTGCCAAAGATAATAGTGTGTTTACAAGAAGTTCAGTGGGAGCAATGCGTTTTCTGATATTGTATGTGATTGACATACTGCCTACTGAGAAGAATATTCCAATGTTGCTTCTACTGAGGTTGAATTGGAAATAATTTTCAAAGTGAAGGATTGGTGAGGCTAAGAATTTTCTTGGAGACAAGATCTATAATGATAGATTAAAGATTTTGATTGTTTGAATCAAAGTTGACTAGGTGTTGAATAGTTCAACCCACTTCGAGAGTGGATTAACTTCCATAAATCATGGCATATCCTTAGGGAATCTGGTTATCTCAAAACAATCAGAAGATCTAAAAAGGATGAGACATATAACTCATGCTTCAGGCGTGAGATTAATGTATGCCACGAAATGTTCAAAGCCCAACATAACATATACAATGTGTATGTATAAGCAAACTTAAGGATGTGTACTAAGTCTAAAGTGGTTGATAAAAGCTAAGTGTGAAGAGTTGCATTGATGCTACACTTATGACAGAGAAATATAATTATCGGAAAGGTCAGAGAAAATTATACGATCTGCTTGAGTGGTATTGAGGTGAGCTGGAAGAAGTTCCTAACATGACATGCGTTTAATTCTACAAAATAAGACAAGCATGACACGACTTTAGAAGTTGTGACAGAAACTGTTAGGATTGCGAAGTTCGTTTCAGAACTAGGTGATGTTTCTAGCCTTGCGAGAGAAATGGAGCCTTGTTGATAGGAGTCATCACTTAAGCAAAGGAACTGAAGCTCACTATGAATCCAAACATAAGTTCCGGAAATATCTCCCTGTATGAAAGGTCATTAGTGAGATGGTATATGTGCAAGGTCCATTGCAAGTATTATGTACTAAACCCCTGTTGTAGTTATAGCATGAAAGTCATTCATGGGCAATAGGTATTGAACACATTCCGGAATATTAACAAGTCAAACTTACATGAATTGTTCATGAATTATGACCTTGTTGATTCATCATTAAGAATAAGATTCCAAATTTACATTAATTGTGGGTTAGAATTATGTAAATGTCCAAAAAGGTTAGCGCATTCAACATGGGAAATTGGATGAGGTCCGATTTCTGAAACCCCATTAGTAAACTTGATAACGCTAGTCTTGGTCGACAGTCGACCTGGTTCCTAATTGTATTATCACGTAGGAACAGTGATAATATCAACACAATTAGCATGTAGGATTGAGGTGATGATCAAGTTTCGTGATCATAGTGATGTGATGACATCATAAATCAATCACATGGGTATTGTTGAGAACAACTACCGAACTGACCCGCAGTGGGAGCTCTTTAAGTTGGGAATTGTCATAGGAGCTCACCACTCAAAATTCCTGAATCCTGAGTTCAGTACACAGACTGCATTATCTGCTGTGATTTTGGAGCGCGTTAAACGCCTTTCGTAATAGTAGGCTATAAAGGCGGTGTCTGGGTTACAGTTGGATCATGTGAGAATGTGTGTCTGAGCAAGATGGCATTGTCCTCCCTATTAGGGACAATTGTCTTATTGGCCACTCGGTGAGATTGGACTGCAAATGCTTGGCCGAGCTCAGTTGAATCAATAGTTGATCATCTGCTTTTCAAAGTCTAAACTCGGAGATCGAGGAACGTTCGAGTCTTACATAAGGATGACTTCAGCTTACCTTATCCGAACATGAGACAGTAAGTGACAAGGGAATTTAAGGAATCAAACACTTGTGGGACAAGTGGGAGATTGTTGGGAATGTCCCGACAATGTTCGATATACACGGAGATTAAACCAAAGTGATATAGTAATTATATGTCTTGCTAGAGACCTCTATAATTAGTAATTAAATATGTTTAATTACAACTATATTATTTGGTCCTACTGGGTCACACAAGTCAGTGCCTTGGAACAATGTATGTAACCTAAGTAATATTGTATTACATTTAGAAAAGTTGGAAACTGATTTCTGTGAGAAATCAGCCCGACACAGACTGAAATTGGGCTCAACACAGACCGTGTTGACCCAACACGGTCCATGTGGAGACACCACGGTCCGTGGTGTCCATGGGCCGAATTAATGGACCTTCTGGAGTCCAATACGGACCGTGTTGGGCCTGAGAAGCGCGCCGTTGCGTTAAGTCGGCCCTTTAGGGTTTTGAATCCTCTCCCTAGGTTTTCTAAACACTATATAAAGGGATCTCTGAGAGAGATTATTCGACACCAACTGCTTGAGACTCTTACAGAGATACAAGAGTGATTTCCTGAGTTCCTCTCTCTTTTAGTTTTGCAGTTCTAGTTTCAAGAAACATTAATTGTTTCCGAAACAATCTCACATACATCTTAGATTGAGATTCGTCTCGATCGGGTCGATCTAGCAGTCGGGTTCCCGGAGTGCTGCGTGGACTTTCAGTAGAGGATTTCAACATTGGAATCTCGAAGGTCAACCTCTTCATCAGCCGGATTAGCGATTAGGTATAATTACTAAAGCCTCTGCAATTGTTATGATTAATTGTTTTATAATTGTTATGAATATTCCGCCAATTAATCTGTATCTGTTTAGGAAATAGATAACCTAAAACCTAACAGTTCCTACGCTGCATTATTTCATATACTAATAAATGTTATTTTCAAAAGAAGAAAAGAAAAACTATAATCAATGACATGTTTAGCTTAAAACTTTGTAATATTTTAAAATATTTTGTATTTGTATTCCGTCCCTTTTTAAGTGCCAACAAAACTAACTTTACAAAACCAATGTGTCTTAGAAATAGGGTGAAGAAAGTTATGTATGGACAAGTATACCCATCAATAAAGAAAGATAAGAATAAAGGAGAATTTAGGTAAATTAAAAATCTTATTCATTAATTAAGGGTAATATGGGTATTTTAATTATTAGAAATGCAAAATTGACAAATAAAAAAGGACAATATAGTTAGAAAAATTGACACTCATTAAGGGACGGAGAGATGATTTGATACAATTTGGAGACTTAAGATCTAGTGAACGACCCTTAATATTGTATTGTATATGATTTGAATAATTACAAAAAGAAAAAATAAACTATAGATATCATTTAAAAGCTAATGACAATTTCTAAAGTTATTATTTATAATATAATTTCAATAATATTGTCAAAATTGATGTTCGTATTATTGCAATGAATCAAGAATCAAGGAAAAAAATATATTAAAACCCATAATATATGCAGGGTTTTTACCTTGGAATAATAAAAAAAATCAAAATGTTCCATACGCTTTGTATTATTTCTAACAGATATGTGCTATTACTAAAGCATTTTAATTTTTTGATTAGTCAATGACATTGAGACAATTTCGCATTTGGTAATTAGAGTCAAACATCACATGACTTTTTGGATACGAAATGGTAGGGAATCAGTATTGTTGTGATCAATTTGAAGTTGTAATAATACATTAGTCAATGTTTCATTTTGCTGTCAAAAGCTACTGGTGCTGTTTTGGCTTGTTGTTTTGGTATATGGGTGCTTTTAAATATGTGACAATGCTGTTGAAGATGGTGATCACTTGTTCCTGCTGTGTTCCTTTACTTGGTTCATCTGGTCTGAGGTCATGCAGTGTTTGGGAAATATTGTGCAGCAACATGGGAACCTCAAAGACATGTTTGAATGCTGGATTCAAGTCAAGTTTCATAACAAAATCAGAACACACTCTTGGATTGCCTCATTCTTTGCCATTGTGTGGTCAATTTGGAACCATCGTAATGCAGTGATTTTTGATGAGACTGAGAGGAACAAGGAGTTGGTGCTGCTGAATGTAAAGTGGAGATTATATCTTTGGTCTACAGAGTGGAGAGTCAAGCATTCATACACTATTGAGCAATTGGCAGTGAACTTCCATCAGATCCCCTTCATCTTTCAGTAGACTATTCATGAGCACTTCTTCATTTCTGTGTGCTTCATGGGATACAAGCTGGGATTGTGTTGTATTTGCTGTAGCTGTTGGTTTTGATGGGTGGTGCTCTCTGTGAGCCTTCTGATAACTGCAAAACTTTGTAGTCTGTGTTGTTTTGCTTGAGCTTGTGCTTTTGGCACTTTTACTCTGTTGAATGAAAAGGGTCTAACGGCCGCTAATTATCAAAAAAAAATAAATAAAAGGGTCTGAAAGAACCCTAGAGGGGAGGGGGTGAATAGGGTTATTGAAGTTTCTGCAAAATAGCTTTACTGGTAAAGGATGTTAGTCTCTTAATCTTAGCAGATTAAGGTTCAAAGCAGATTAATAAGTAATTCTACAATAAAGGACATTGAGTTGAAAATAAATAACCTCCTTTATTCGTGCAGAATGTAATGCGATTCTAGTAACCTAAGGCAAACGTCCTTAGGCTTACAAAGAGTCAAGCGCCTTACGATGGACGCTTTTAAGTTTTCTGAAAAACACCCACCAATCTCAATATTGGTGTTAGCACCGATTGATCCCAAGTCCGTCTGGGAATCAATTACACAAGTATAAATCAAAACCTAAATCCGTTAAGGAAATGATTACACTCAAGTTGCTCAAACTTTAGTTTTCACACACAATGGAAACTTCTAGCAAAACGCAGAATCTCTCTTCTTGTTTTGAACACCCGATTTCTTCCGTGGAATCGTTAACTTCTTCCTTCCTTGTGGTCTTCTATTTATCTTGCCTTCAGTTGCATAGAGTCGTTTGAAGACAACTTCATCCGGATCCTTTCTTTCCTTGTCGTGTGATAACTTCCTTAATCATCAATTTCCTTCTTTGCGTTGATTCTGGAAATCTTCAATCAGATATTTCTTCCAAGTTCTTGATTAATTGTTTCCTGAAATAAGGAGGATACAATTAATTAATCTGGTTAGAAAAAGGATAGAAAAAGAATGTAATCTTTCCAGAATATATTCCTCAAACTTCCCTGATTGTTTTTGGCTCTCGTTTAGTCTTTCACTGCAAAACGTATTCCTTTATGAAGGTCATTGATGTTGATGATCTTTGTATTCATCCTTACAGATCTTTGCTATTGGTGAAGTGAATGTCCTTGATCCTGCATAGGCCAACGTCCTTGGCACAGAGGAGGATTCTACAATCTCCCCCTTTTTGAGTGAAAGACAAAACTCCATGGCAAAGATTAGGCAAAAACAATATACATCACACACAGAAGGATTTAACTAGTAGTCATGCATAGCAGCATATGATAGTTTGGTTACACACCCAAAAGATAGATCTAAGAGAGTAAAAAAAACAACATTCTTCTCCCTTTTTTTGGCTTTCACCAGAAAAGGAAACAAGAGGCATGTTTGGAAAAAAAAACAAGTTTTAGAAATTTGGAAAGAAAGTTTTCAGGGAAGGGGAACACTGGGAGTAACTGCATCAGGATCGGGGTTGGCTTCAGCGACAGGAGATGAGCAGGGGGTAGCCTGAATGCTCTGAGTTGGAGGTGGCATGGAGGAGACGACATTGATCAGAGAGGTTATGGCTTTTTGGAGATATGCATTCACAGTGTGGAGGCTTTGAATTTCTTTGTGAAGTGCATGAACCTCTTTGCGGACAGCATCCTGAACGTCCTTAGCAGCAGCAACAGAGGAGCTTTCCTGACAGCTTTGATCTCATCGGTGTGAAGCCATGTGCCATCATCCTGCTGTTGATAGCCCAGGCTCTTGAGAAGAGGAATGCCTATGGTGGTGATATTGACAGGCACTTGTTCTGAAGCAGGTAAGGGTACTTTGTGGGCTTGGAAGACTTTCGAGAGTAGGTTGCAGTAGGGTAGAGGACCAGACACGGAGGATGCGGCTCGGATGAGATGAGTAACGATAATCTCGCCTATCTCGGGGTGTCGATCATTCATGATGTTCAAAAGAAAGTAGGCACAAGCTTCGTTTAAGGTTTTTTTGTTTGTTCCTCTAGGCAGTATGGTTCGAACAACTGTGTAGTAGAGAAAACGAGCTTCGGAGGTTAAGGTCGTATATTGTGTGTTCTTGGTTTCTGAGGGTCGGCCATACAATTTGCGAAGCTCTTGCTTCGGGTCAGAGGGCAAGGGAAGAGGGGACTTAGCAATGCTGGGAGTGAGATGCAAGATTTTTTCAACATGGTTTGCAGAGAGGAAGATGTCAATACTTGAGAACTTCGAATCAAGAGAGGTTTTCCCTGGATTGACAACGAGGTTGGCGAAGAATTGATGGACAAGGTTGGGATAGACATTGTGGTCACAATCGAAGAATGACTGACAGCTGTAGACCCCGAAAAATTGATGACCTTTTTCGCGGCGCTACTTAAAAAATGATTGGGAGCCGACTAGGATTGCTTAACCTTAAATAAGGTTGAACTTTTAAGAATCTTTTTGCTGATAGATTAATTTGATTTATGCGTCATAATCCCGAGATTCACCTTTTTTTATAAAGAGAGAAAGAGATATAAAAGGAAAGGGAAAATGAGAAAACCCGTCTGGGTTCATTATTTGAACCAAACCGGGTTTTGCTACTGTCAGACCCAAGAACAAATATACTAAAGGAAAGAATGAACAGAAGGTGATAAACCCGTCTGGGTTCATGAACTGAACCGAGCCGGGTTATCTCTGGTGCTATCCATAGATTGGACCGAAGAAATAGCGAAGCAAAAGAATGAAAAGAAGGTAGTAAACCCGCCTGGGTTCATTGATTGAACCAAACCGGGTTATTCCTTGCGCTATCCACGAATTAGACCAAAGAAACAGTAAAAAAAGGAATGAGGAAGGGGTTTCAGAACCCGTCCGAGTTCACACCTTCATATCCTCATTTCATTCTATCATTTTCCTCGAAAGGATAAGAGCGCACCACAGAAATAAAAAAGAACTTACCAAAGTATGAATATAGAGTCGCCAGTTGAATTTTTAGGAAAAAAAACAACAAACCATTTTAATACAAACTCTGGTCTACGAATCCAAAGACGGATTCGGGGGTAAGGTTACGAATTTGACAATTAAAACCGTCAAATCCGCCTATTCAACCGAATAGACTCTACTAGAATTAAATTAAAGCAGAAAAAGTTAAAAGGGAGGAATTAGATATAAATTTCACAAATTCAACATTAATGTCATGCAAAATATTGAATTGAAAATACAAATTAATACATGAATTTGATAGGTTACATTACATGGTTTACATCAATGTGATAATTATTCTAACCTTTAATGAAGTAGCATGCAAAGGGAGAGAAGAGGTAGAGAGAATATGCTAGTGTCAATACTCTAGCATAATATCGTGTTCCTAATGGAGGGAGAATAAGTCTAATTTATAGTAGAATGTAGGTTAGATGGGGCGGTTAGGGTTTAATTTAGGTTAAACCGTGGTAACTCAGCCGGGTTTGGGCCGAGCTGAGTTGAGCTCTGGCCCACCAAACTCAGCCGGGTTTGGGCCGAGCTGAGCTGCGCTCTGGCCCATCAAACTCAGCCGGTTTGGTCCGTAATGTTGGGCCATTTTGCTTGTTTTCGGGCTAGAAAAGGAATGGGCGTGCATGCTACTAAATTACTCGGCTAGCTTATTTTTACAGATAACTAAAATTAATACCGGTACAAAATCCGGTGTCTACAGATAGCCCCCACTTTGATCGAGTTTGAGTAAAACGATGATCAAAGTAGTCTTGATGATCTTGGATATGAATCAGAAGCCTGTTCTGAAGCTGGTTGACCGAATTGATCCGTCTCATTTCGCCGTGAGGTAGATCAAGGTTATGCACTTCATTTCGCTGCGAAGTGCAAGACCTGTGTCTGTGTGGGTTGACCTGCTTAGTTTCTTCCGTAAAGCCGGTCGGAGTCGATCCGCTTCATTTCGCCGTGAGGCGGATCTAGGAGGCATGCTTCATTTCGCCGTGACGCATGCCAGGATGACGAGGTGATCCACTTCATTTCACCGTGACATGGATCGGGGTGAAGTGCTTCATTTCGCCGTGAAGCATATCGAGATGATGAGTTGATCCACTTCATTTCGCCGTGAGGTAGATCAAGGTCACGTACTTCATTTCGCCGTGGAGTGCGGGACTAGTGTCTGTGTGCTGAAAAAGGTGTCATCGCATTATGAGGGCCCGATGACGGCCGCTGAAGATGAGTTCGTCTTTTTGTAACCGCCTGACGATTGACGTATTTTGTGCATTGTTCTGCGAAAAGAAGAAAAAAAAGGAGGGTATCAGTTTATTTGAAAATCAGAGTGAGTCAGAAAATTTACCTTTCATTCGAGCTAAACTCGGAAGCGGGCTTGAGTTTGCCATTGCTTCATGGGTAATGGCCTGAAAACCAGTCTGGGTTTAGGCTCGAATTGCATTGGACCCGAATTGCGGCGATGAGTTTGGGCTCATTTCAGGCTGCGATGGTCCATCAAACCCGTCTGGGTTTAGGCTCGAATTGCATTGGACCCGAATTGCGGCGACGAGTTTGGGCTCATTTCAGGCTGCGATGGCCCATCAAACCCGTCTGGGTTTCGGCTCGAATTGCATTGGGCCCGAATTGCAGCGACGAGTTTGGGCTCATTTCAGGCTGCGATGGCCCATCAAACTCGTCTGGGATTTTGCTCCATAAGATTTTAGGATAAGCTTCATAGGATTTTAGGATAGATCTTCGGCCAATGCATGCTTTCCATGATCCTAATGCTGGGGCCCGCCGGTTGGCCACTTGTGTGGTGTGCATGCAACCACTCTTCTTATAAAAGGAGCATCTTCACACCCTTAATCCTACACTTCCCTCTTTTGAAACCTCATTTCCTTGCTCAAAATCCATTTATTCACTAGTTAGGAAATAATGGTTAGGAAAATTAGAGATCCGCCCGTTCAACCCCATGCGACTAACTGGGCACATGAAATGTCCTCCCGACGAGCATGGACTCCTAGGCCGGGTTGGGAACCGTCGATACTGGTGCCCGAACAGTGGAATCACGTATGGCACAAGCATTCACACGTCCGGGTAATGTCTTCTTCCTGACTTTGCTCTTAATCATAGCATAAAATTGCAAGTAGAAATGTTTAATTCTAGCTTGTTGATTTAGCTAAAAATAATGAGGTAATTTGTCGATTACCCGTATTATTCAAATCGGGCCTTAGAGAACCGAGGATGATAGGCCGATTTTTAGAATAGAGCGCATAGTAAACCCGTCTGGGTTGGGCTGCAACTGAATGAGGGGGAAAAGATATGCAAAACTCGGTCCGTTTGAGTTGGGCCGATAGAAAAGGAGTGGCCCAAACCCGTCTGGGTTGGGCTGGGAGAAGAAAAGTGAAAGCCTGAACGAAACCCGTCTGGGTTTGGACGACGCCCCCCCCCCCCCCTTTTTTTTTTTTTGTGGAACGTTAGTCAAACAGGCCCAAACCCGTCTGGGTTGGGCTTCAGGCCGAGAATGCAAAAAAAAGAGATCCAAACAGGCCCAAACCCGTCTGGGTTGGGCCGGAAGAAAAACAAAAGAAAAGATCCAAACAGGCCCAAACCCGCAGGTTGGTAGAAGAAAATCAAAAGAAAAGATCGAACAAGCCCAAACCCATCAGGTTGGGCTTGAACGAAAGAAAAGTCCCAAACCGTTCACGTTGGGCCGAGTGATTTCTTCTTATTCCGTTTTTTTGAGCCCCCAATTTAGTGGAAGTTCAATTTAGCTTTTGCTAAACTAGGGATCACTTGATAGTTGCTGTAGTGACTTGCTTCCTTTTTGAATTCTTCCATGGTGGATTCTCAGGAAGATTCCCTCAGAACCGGTGGCAATATGCGGAAACCGATCAAGGTGGTGGAGCATTTTGCGGAAGATAATTGGGCGCTTGCACTTTTAGAAGAGTCGGGATTCGACCTCTTTTGGAAATGTGTCAAGGCCTGGGAACCCAATACACCACGGGTGATGGGGCGTGCGCTTGCAGAGAGATTCTGGGACTCCACCAACACTTTCCACCTCCCTGTAGGAGAAATGGCCATATCCCCCGTCGACTTTGTGATGATTACCGGGCTACGCTGGGGTGGTCAAGATATCGAATTTGACCCTGTTGTACCGGATCAGGTGATGGAATTACTGGAACCTGTGCTTGAACGGCGCCGGTTTGGTCGGAAGATGAAGCTTTCTTATGGTTCCTTCGAGGATGTCATCACTTCTGTCGACTTCACTCATATGGATGAGTTTCAGCGTCGTTTCATTTTTTTGGCATATTTTATCTCTGCCATGATGTTTTCCAATCGAGGGGATGATGTTTATCTGACTTGGATGAAGAATCTCCTTGATCTAGAACAAGTCATTCATCGGAACTGGGCAAAGGCTGCATATGCTAACTTCATCCGTTGGCTTCGCATTGGTGTTCGGCCTGGCGCTGATGTGGACCCATTCTTTGCACCGGAGAGCCCACGGGAGATGAGCGGTCCGAGCATGTGGAAGGTGCTTGAGGTAATCTTCGAGACGCTTCTCTTCTATATGCATTTCTCCTTTTTAGGTTGTGAATCTTGGTATTGACGTATTTGCAGGTATGGGGGTATGAGTACATTAAGGGATTCGCTATTCCTACTCGACATGCCAAGACAGTGTCAGCCGCAGAACGGTGGCACAAAAACTACCTTGAGCACAAGAAGAAGCCATTTGGGAGTTTAGATGAGTTGCGCCGCATCTTGGATCACCTTGAAGAGGTTGAGTTCGCATATTTCATATAATCTCTCTTGCATTTCTTTGGTTCTTATGTTTCTTTTACTTGTGCAGGATGATGTCAATTGGGATACCTGGGTTGGCTTCAAGATTCCGCAAGACTTTATTCCCTCACGAAATACGGCGCATAGGGATAGTAGCCTGCGCTTGGTGATGGAGAGTCCGTCCGGTTGGATCTGGAGCCTTGGTGAGAGACTTACGAGGCAAACCCTAGGCCATGAAATGTGGATAATACCATCAGACCCTCCTGAGACCATGAATGATCCGCGAGCCTTGCATGCCGAGGCGTTTGCAGCAGCTAAGGGGGGTTCCTCGTACACTAATCATGCATCACTGGCATCGTCCACCCAATTCTGGGAGGAATGGGAACAATATCGGGACCGCCTGGCCTTTAGAAAGGTGAGGAAGAAGACCTCCATTTACTCTCTTCATGCTCTTTCTACTATCGCCTAATATGACCCTTTCTTTGCTTGTTGTAGTTGGGGCCCTATTGCGAGGATGACGAGAAGAGTCAGAGCAATTCTGGGGATACGGTTTGCGGCTACCCGAGGGCGACCAGTGAGGATATCAAACCGGAACTAGAGAAGATCCTGGGAAAGCTGGTGGGTGACCCCCCTTTTCTTTGCTTATTTGTAACTTGCTCAACCTTTGACCAATTTTCCTCATTTTGTGCTGTGGCGATGGAAACAAGCAAAAGGCTTCCTCAAACATTATTTCACACTCAAGTGGGCTCGTGAGAAAGACCTTGCGGGTTCTGTGGTTGGGGACGCAAACGTGGATGATGATGCACAGTCTCATCCTGTGGATCCTCCTCGCCATTCAGATGCACACGTGCCTCGTGGCCGGTCGGAGAAGATGGACCCTCCTCGACATTCTTCCTTCATGGCCGACGCGAGGCGATCTTATGGGGGCGAAGCTGCTCTCCGGAGGCACGGGGAGAAGAGTAGGCGGAGTATGGGCATGCCGTCTCGCGATGACCGTGGGAAAGGTATTTTACTCGAAGATAGTCATTCAACCAGTTCTCACTACGGAGACACGGGTTTTGGCCACGACTTTCGTGATGCAGCGGAGAACGGATATCCTCCATGTCTTTAGGTGAGCACGAACATCAGGTGAGGTCTCATGATCATGGGAGTTCTCGTCGGAGTCGCGGCTCTCGTCGTGGTGCCCCCAGTTTTGTGGTGGAGACAGGTTCCGAGTCTAGCGCTGTTGGTGGAGCTGTGTGCAGCGAGCAAGAAGGCATTTCGCTGCATTTGGGTACCCGTCCAGAATCTCATCATTCGGGGTCTATGCGTCAATCCTCTCATCCTTTGCCTCAGTACCCTTATGGAATGCCTGAGTACGTTCCTGTGTCTCCTGTACTGACTGTGGACTTAGGTTATGGCACTTCCCTTGCGGCGGTCGATCCTACCGTGGTGCTTTGCAGTGGCTCGGGTGCATCTGTGGGGTATAACCGTGCCCTCACAGATGACGCCTCGTCAGTGCTTCCGTCCCAACCCGTTGTACCCGTTACTCCTCCTCAAGGAGGTTTGGAGCTGCCTCGAACGTCTGAATGGGGAAGACAAACTCAGGAATGGCTGAAATGGTCCGTTCCAGAGCCCGTAGTAAGATCTTCTTGGCCTACTCCACAGGGGTGGCCTGGAGGTAATCAAGAGTGGCAGGTTCCAGAACACTCTTGGCTTAATGCAGGCGGTACCGAAGTGTTGCACCTATCTAGCTTAGGTGGCGATACAGAGGTGGTAGACTCCTCCTACTACCAGTGGGACACTTACTTTGGAGCTGGTGGAAGCGGGGCCCATGGGGCTAATAGCGCCAGTGGTGGTGGCGATACGGAGGTCTGGCATGATGAGGACTGAGAATGATGCACATGCAGGGTCTTTATGTAATGAACTTATGTAATGCTATGTATGACTCTTTATTATGCACTTAGGACAATGCAATGCAATGATGAAATAATGTTACTCATGTACACTTAATGCATGACGTACGTTTTTTTTTTTATGCACTAGTGCGAACTACTGATGTGATGCTTATGCAATGATGGTGCTGCGTAATGCACTTTTTTTTTTTCATGTACCCTTATGCATAATGTAACAATAATGTGCAATGCGATATGCAATCTACATGGTGGGATTACTCCCACTTCCCCAAACGAAAAAAAGACCAAAATAAAAATAAAAAAACGAGAATTAAATGCTACAAGTAAGTTCGAGCTACAGTTTCGGGGCCGGCGAAGACATATGACTATCTTGTGGACCCGCATTACGACCCAAAATAGAGTTGAAGTGGCTTCGTGATCGAATCCAAAAGCTGGCCCAAACCCGTCTGGATTTCAAGCCCAATAGGAGTTCCACCTACAGAAACTGGGTCGAGAAGTGGGGCGTCGAAGGCCCACAAACCCGTCTGGGTTACATCCTTAGCTTGGGGTGTAGGGCAAACAAACCCGTCTGGGTTACGCTATAAATACACGTCCCCCAATGTCTCCAACGCACACCATCACAAACCGTCTGAGCGCCGCTGTCCCTTCTTCACACCATAAACTCAGTATCAAACCCGTCTGGGTTTCGCGACCTAAACCCATATCAAAACCGTCCTTTCGACCTCATGGCTTTCGAAAAGAAGTTAGCTACTTGGATAAGTACCTTGTCCAAAGAGGAAAAGAGAGAATTGGGGAGGTATAAGCTGACGTCTCTGCTAAGTTTGAGGCAAGTGAAGATAGATTGGGATTTCCTGCATGCTGCTGAGACCTTCTGGGATAAGGAATTCCACGTGTTTAGATTCAACATGCGGGAATTGGTTCCGTTGCCTGAAGAATGGTCTTCTATCCTTAGGACCAATCATTATGCTCCATCAGTAGTGCCTCCATTGGCTACTGATGCGAGGAAGGAATACAAAGAGCTGTTATGCCTTCCCTCTAGGGTAATTGGGAGTGCGATAATAGGGGATAAGGTGCACTTTCAAACCATAGTGGAATACTTCCAAGCCCCTGAAACCTTAGAGTACGGGCCAGTAGTGCGTGTGAGGGCCCTGGTGCTATGCATGCTAGGAGAATTCAGCTTTTACCATGGCGGCAGAAGGACGGGTCCCGCGAATCTGATCCACGTGGTGGAGGATATGGCTCGTGGTTACAATCCTGTACCGGTGATTCTGGGAGAAACGTTGATGTGTCTAGATGACTCGGACCCGGAGCACGATTACCGAGGCAGTCCCTTGATTCTGCAGGTAAACCCGTCTGAGTTTTTTTTTTTTTTTTTTTACTGTAGAGCAAACCCGTGCAGGTTTGCAACCGATAATCTTCTTTGCGGCACAGGTTTGGTTAATGGAGCACCTCAGCCTGGTCGAAAAGGCGGAATCTGCGACAGCGCTGGCGAATTTCTATCAGCGCAAGAGGAAGTATCCTGGGCGTCGATCAAGAATCGATGGTCAAGCTGCTAAAGAAACCTGAAGAGATCGTGGTAAAGTGGTGGATTGAAAATTGGCACATTCCAGAGTACATCACTTGTGATCAAAGAAACCCCTATGTATGCGTTGCAAGCTTGACACACTTGACATTCTACTTCCCAGAGCGAGGCATGAGACAAATAGGGTTGAGGCAACGTATTCCTGACAAAACTCATGATGCCCCGAAGTTCATCTCCAGAAGAGCGTTGTAGAATCTTGGTTGAAATATTGGGAGAAACGGCCCACTATTCGTGCTCCCTCGAAAGCGCATGTGTCTGAAATGGCTGTTCCTGGTTATCAATGCTGGTTGACAGCCGTAGTGGAAACGAGGAGGGCCGGGGGAACTAGACGGAAGAAAGTTGCTGCAAAAGATAGGCTGGGCCCTAAGGTTGATGTGTTGCAGCACTTGGGTCCTAAAACTGATGTGAAAAACAGGCTTGGCCCGTCACTTCCCGGGGTTGTGATAAGAGAGCCTCGGGCCCCTATACCGAAAGACACTGATACATCTGTTGGAAAAGGAAAAGCCCCCACGGTTGCTCAGGAGAATGTGAAGAAAAGGTACCGTCCTAAGGACACTAAGGGAGGGACTAGTGGCACTAAAGAGACGGGGGTTGGACCAAAGTCTGCCGATGAGAAGAAAATGAAAGAGGCCTGAAGCTGCGTGCCAATTTATTTTCGATAATATTTTAGCTGAACCTTTGTTAGTTACAATTAGAGTAATTGCACTATTTATTCGAAAGACCAAGTATTGTAATGAATTTCTCCTTTATGAATAACAATAGTAGTCATTTCTGTTTACAACGAAGTCTTCTTTTTTTTTTTTTTGCACAATTCGTGAAACTGAAACCCAGTACGCGGCCCAAACCTGTTTGAGTTACGGCTTTCTCCAATCTGAGTCCCAAACTCGTCTGGGTTGCAGCCTGAATGCGGCCCATTATGAGGTCCAAACCCGTCTGGGTTGCAGCCTGAATGCGGCCCATGGTGAGGCCCAAACCCGTCTGGGTTGCAGCCTGAATGCGGCCCAATGTGAGGCCCAAACCCGTCTGGGTACGGCCAAGTGTCTAGAAATTGATATTCTAGTTGCTGGGCCGATTCGGTCGAGCCTTTTATGCATAAAACCTCTTCAACTGATCCAGGTTGGTGGGCCGTATTAATTCTTCTCCTTCTGTAGTGACTAAACGGGCCGCTCCCCCCGGCAGTATTTGTCTGATGACATAAGGCCCTTTCCAATTTGGCGCAAATTTACCCCTTGGATCTTGAATGGGTGCCCTCATTTCCTTAAGCACTAAATCTCCTTCTCGAAGAACCCGGTCCTTAACCTTCCTGTTGAAAGCCCTAGCTATGCGAGCCTGATACAAGTGCACGTTGTGTAAGGCTCTAAGCCTTCTCTCGTCAACAAGCGTCAACTCTTCATATCTGGCCCTAGCCCATTCAGCTTCTGGTAGTTGACTTTCAGCAAGTATGCGAAGTGATGGTATGGCGAGCTCAACTGGAAGTACTGCTTCCATTCCGTAGACTAAGGCAAAAGGACTTGCTCCTGTTCCTGTTCGAATTGAAGTTCTATATCCCCATAAGGCGAAAGGAAGCTTATCAGGCCAATCCTTGTATGTTACTGCCATTTTCTTAATGATTCCTGCGAGGGTTTTGTTGGTCGCCTCTACCGCCCCGTTAGTTTGGGGCCTGTAGGGCGAGGACTTGTGATGTTTGATCTTATATTTAGCCAACAATGCTTCAACCTCCTTCCTGAAATGGCTCCCATTATCACTGATAATCTCGTGTGGCACCCCGTATCTACAAATGATATTGTTCAGGATGAACTTAGCCACATGCTTCGAGGTGAGCTTTGCATAGGAGGCAGCCTCTACCCATTTGGTAAAGTAATCAACGACTACCAATACATACTCATGTCCTCCAGTGCCCGTGGGATGTATCTTCCCAATTATGTCTATTCCCCAGACTGAGAATGGCCAAGGGGATGTCAATGTGGTGAGATAGGAAGATGGCTGATGCCGTAAATTGGCGTATTCCTGACACTTGGCGCATTTCTTAATGAAGTTGAGACAGTTGGCCTCCATGGTGGACCAGAAATAGCCTGCCCTTTGAATCTTTTTCGCTAACATTCTGCCATTCATGTGTGGTCCACACTCTCCTCCATGTATGGAGGTCATTAACTCCTCTGCTGACTTGGCATCAACGCAAAGTAGGTTAATGCCTGTGGCGGTCTTTTTGTAAAGTCGATCGTGAATGATGCAGTACTGTGCTACCATCATTCTGATCGCTCTTTGTCCTTTAAAATCAGCCTCAGCCGGATAATCCCCTTTTTTCAAATACGTATAAATATCGAAGAACCATGCATTCGAGTCTACGATGAGCTCTTCTACGGAGTACACATAGGCGGGCTGGTCGCGCCGCTCCACTGTTATGGGAAATTTGTAAATTCCTATTGGAATAGCGATCATGGAGGAGAGTTTAGCTAAGGCGTCTGCCAACTCATTATTATCTCTGGGTAGGTATTTGAATTCAATGTGCTCAAATTGCGCCGCAAAGTCCAACAACCGGCGTTGATAAGCCATTAAAGATTCATTTCTGACTTTCCAGGCGTTCTTGGCTTGATTGATGATAAGGCTAGAGTCAGCAAACACCCTGATGTGCCTTACTCCTATAATTAATGCTACTTGTAATCCGATGATGCAAGCTTCATACTCGGCCGCATTGTTGGTCGCGTCGAATTCAAGTTTGACAGAAACATGATGATGCTCTCCTTCAGGTGATATTAAGAGCACCCCTGCGCCACATCCCATTTGGTTAGAAGCACCATCAAAATACATTTCCCACGTGATCTCATCAGTATGAAAGACTTCTTCGTCTGGGAATTCCAAGTTAGTGTTTGGAGGTTCCTGACAAGGAAAGTCTGCAAGGAAGTCCGAGATGGCTCTTCCCTTTATGGACTTTTGGGGCACGAACTTTAGGTTGAACTCTGATAACATAACTACCCATCGAGCTATGCGATTATTGATCGTGGGTTGCTCCATGATAAACCTGATTGGGTTGCACTCAGCGATCACATGCACTATGTGTGACAACATATAATGTCGAAGCTTCTTCGTTGCCCAAACCAACGCGAGAGCCATCTTTTCAATGTTGGTGTATCGATTCTCACAGTCACCGAATTTCTTGCTGAGGTAATAGATGGCGCTCTCCTTTCCCTTTACCTGTTGAGCCAACATAGCTCCCATCGCAGAGTTGGTTATTGTGAGGTAAAGGAGTAGAGGCTCATCTGGTACGGGCGGCATTAGTACAGGGGAATGGGTCAAGTATTCTTTGATTTTGTCAAAGGCTGCTTGACACTGATCATCCCATTCCACCTTTACTCCTTTCTTGAGCCTCTTGAATAGTGGTTCGCAAGTCATTGTGAGTTTGAAAATGAACCGACTGATGTATTGTACACGACCAAGGAAACCTCGAATTTCCTTCTCTGTCTTAGGCGGTTTCATCTCTTGAATTGCCTTGATTTTTGATGGGTCTACCTCGATCCCGCGCTGACTGACCACAAAACCTAGCAGTTTGCCTGATGTAACCCCAAATGCGCATTTTCGGGGATTGAGCCTCATGTTGTATTTCCTTAATCGAAGGAAGAACTTGCGAAGATTGGGGAGGTATCCTTCCCTGGTTTTGGACTTGACGATCATGTCATCCACGTATACCTCTACCTCCTTGTGCATCATGTCGTGGAGAAGGGTATTCGCGGTCTTGACACGTGGCCCTGCGTTTTTAGGCCGAAGGCATTCATCAGTATAACGACGCACCCATGGAGTGGTGAAGGATGTTTTTTCCATGTCCTCTTCTGCCATTTTGATTTGGTTATACCCTGCGTAACCGTCCATGAAGGACAACAGCTCATGGCCACAAGTGTTGTCTACCAGTACGTCGATATGTGGTAAAGGGAAGCTGTCTTTTGGACTGGCTTTGTTCAAATCTCGGAAGTCAACACATACCCTTACTCGCCCATCTTTCTTGGGAACGGGGACAATGTTTGCTACCCAATCGGGGTAGTGCACTGCTCGTATGAACTTGACCTTTAACTGTTCCATTACCTCATCTTCAATCTTCTTTGACCAATCTGGCTTGATTCTACGAGCCCTTTGTCGCACTGGCTTAGCGTCGGGATATAATGGAAGGGTATGTTCGGCGATGTCCCTGTCGATACCTGGCATGTCCTCATACGACCATGCGAACACATCTTTAAACTCCTTAAGAAGTTTTGTGAAATCCTGTTGCTCCTTGTCTGTTAGGGACTTACCTAATTTGAGCTCCCGGGGGCTATCTTCCGTCCCTACATTTATGCTTATGGTATCTTCAATGATCGCTACTTTTTCCTCAAATGCATCCATGGCTTCTGTTAATTCATTTTGGTCTTTTAAAGGTTCAGCATATTTATTATCAGTGTTGGCACAACAGTTCGAGTAGGCGGAAATGTTCATCTTATTAAATGCAGAAACGGATACATCAGCAGACTCTGGGTTAATCCCGACCGACTCAGAACTACTAGAACCTGACTCTATGACCTTTGGGACAGACTCTCCCACAGAAAGCGTAAATTTATTCTCTTCATCATCGATCCAGGTGATCTCACGATGGCCGCCGTCTTCTCCGATCAACAGACTGGATCAAAGCTTGGGTTGGAAAGTGCGGCGATGACTGGATCGACGACTTCTTCCTTGCGCGCCTCTTGCCCAAAGAGCATTCCAAAAATGCCGCCTCCGGCGAGATGGGTCCATTCCAAAGGTGGACGACTTCCCCTAGACGGGATGAATGTGGCGGTCGTGGTGACAGCACAGTCATTGAAAATTTCTAATCCCGCCACTAGGATACCGTGAGGTTTTAGGTAATGTGGTTCTGGGAAGCCGTAATAGGGGAAGTCATCACCCTCTCTTAAGAACTGTCCGTTAAGAGTGCGTGGATACGGTTTGACTTGGTATAGGGTTGGAGGGTTGTCCAATCTTTTCTGTTTAGCCATGGCTGGCTTCATCAGTTTCACTTCCTCCTCAGTTAGTTTGTAGCCTAGCCCGAACCTTCCTTTGTTCTTGAACACCTTGAAATTTGGCACCAATTTGTTCTTAGGATTTCGGGCGAGTGGCATCCCCGGAAAATGACCTTGCTTCCTCAATATAGCATGGATATTAGGGTTTGAGTAGGGATCGAAGTCAAAGTGAGTTTGATCCTGGCTCAAGGCCGCTACCATTTCAAAACTATGCAACTCCTCGTCAGCCGAGCTATGTTCAATCTCGAGTGTGGGTTTCTTGGGGTCAAAAACAGCACTGAGGGGTTTACTTGAGATCGTGACCACTTGGCCTTGAATGATCAATTTCACCTTCTGGTGCAAGGTGGAGGCGACAGCATTGCACTCATGTAACCAAGGCCTTCCCAACAGCATGTTGAAAGAAGCCGGGATGTCAAGAACGACGAACTCAACGTTCTTACTTATGTAGTCCATGGTGATGGGAAGCACAATTGATCCTAGCGACTTGCGAGGGGAGTTATCGTATGCGCGCAGCTGAACAGTATTTTGTGTCAAATGCTGTTTTTGAACTCCCAACTTTTGTGCGGTTCTCCATGGACAGACATTGACGGCCGAACCATTATCCACGAGAACAAGTGGTATGGTTTGAGTAGAGCACATGGCGGTGAGGTAAAGAGCTTTGTTGTGAGACCCTCCTTCCTCAGGTAAGTCTTCATCCCCGAAGGTGATGGTAGGCTTCCCGGAGATGATGTGAGAGATGATATCCTCAGGTGATGCTGAGGTAGGGACCATGAGTTTATTGAAGGCATCCAACAGTATTTACCTATGGTCTTGCGAGGCACACAAAAGTTGCCAAATCGTGACTTCAGCCTTGGTTTTCATCAGCTGTGTGAGGAAAGGATCTTCTGGTGGAGGTGTCGGGGTTCCCGTCGCTTCGGGATTAGGGGTCGCTGCTGACAAGGTAGCATTCTTGTTATAGTAGCGGCCGGACCGAGTAAGAACTGCAGCTTGAGGAGTTGTTACTTCTTCCACATCTTCTCCCTCGTCAGAAGAGTCGTACAACGGATGTCTATCGGTTTCATGGTCAGTGGACTCTTCACCTTCTTCTTCATTTTCGCTGTCCCAAATGCCGTTGATGATGAGTTCCTTTGTAAGCGGAGGAATAACCGGGATAGGTTGACCCACTTCGGTGATGAGAGTGGACGGATCAAAACGGTTCTTCTCCAAAAAGATGGCATTGGTGTGATTAGGCAACGGGTTCTCCTTGTTGTTGGGCCTTCGAGGCGGGTTTGGTGGAGGAATAACACCGTCCCGGATTAGCCCTTCGATCTTATTTTTCAAAGACCAGCATACTTCGGTGTCATGACCTTGACAGCGATGGAAATTGCAGTATTTGTTTCCATCCCACTTTGGAGGCTTAACATCAGGTTCAGACGTCGGCAAGGGCAATTGGATGATGCCCTTTTTCACAAGCCTTTCCAACGCCTTGGCGTAAGACATGTCCAGCGGGTGGTAAGAGTCATACTTCGGGGTGTATGGCCTCCGTTGGATGGAATTAGTCTCAACAGTTTTCTGAGAGGGGCTAGGCGCGCTAGTGGCCCTCCTGTTGGAGCTAGATCCTTTCCAACCAGAATGTTGTGTGTTTTTCTCATTGTTAACAGCTTCAATTTGCACACACAAGTCCTTCAAAGTTTCAAAGTCCTTGATGGATTGGAAGCCAAAATGCCGTGTGATGCGGGGATGAATACTTTGCTTGAAAGTGCTTAGTTGCATCCTAAAGGGGACAGACTCATCGATTTCGGATAGCATGGAGTGCCATCGCTCATAATAAGAGAGGAATGACTCGTCCTCCCTTTGTTTCATGGAAGTTAGGTCATCTACAGTGACCTCCTTTTGCTGCAGGCGACTAAAATGACTTATGAAGGCCTTGAATAACTCACCTGCATTGTTCTTGACTTGCGGGGGTAGATTTTGGTACCATACCTTGGCCTCACCTTCTAGAGTGGAAGGGAAGACTGTGGTGTAGAGACCTTCATCTACCTTATGGAGGGGAGCCAGCCTCATGAATTCCTCCAAGTGATGAGATGGGTTTTCAGAGGGCCTAAATTTTATGTTCGGTTCCTCAACCTTGTCCCTTACTCTCGATACATGGTGTTTGGGGATGGCCAAATCCATGCAAGCATCGGTGAAGGTCGGATCAGCTTTTATCATCCTTCTGGTGAGCATATCGACCTTCTCTTCAAGTTTTTTGACATAGGGGTCCTCCGAAGTTTTAGAGTTATTCGGTACAAGTTTGGACTTGACTTCACCAGATGATTTAGGTTTTGGGCCTCCGTTTTTGGATTTGGGGTGACCCTCTCCAGCCCCGTCATCAGCCTCAGCCTCAGACTCGGAGCCATAATAGTTTTCCTCTTCCTCAAGTTCGATGCCCAGCTTTTTGTTAATTTGCTTAATGGCTTCCAGCACGCCATTCATGGTCTGTTGATTTTCACTGAACTTCTTTTCTAGCTTCTCATTGGTTCTGTCCTCCTGGTCTGCCATGCAAATGGCAATCGCTTCTTCTGTACCGCATCGTCTGACCCGTGAGTTGCTTGTCACCAGAATTCTCCCCGAAAAGGTTGTTGGCGAGAGATCCTGACATGGTGGATTCACTGGATTCACTGGATTGGGCAGGCGGTCTGTAGTTGGGATTGCGAATGAGCCTGCCGGTTTGCGGGTCACGGATGCGGGCTTGGAGATGGTACGCTATCCTGCCTGCATGGAAACTGGTTAGTGCTCGAAAGAACCTTTATGCCACCCGTCCAATGTATGTATGACTTAATGGACCTATATGAACTTAGGACATGGACATGACGCCTACATGCTGACGTAAGGGTGACTCACCCACTTTTATGGGAGTGCATGTCCTAACTCTACATGGACCTAGCATGATGACTGACAGGACTGATATTCATTGGGTATCTGACTCAAGGAGCATCATATAGGATCAATAGTAAGTGGATTGGGCTGACTGCAGTATCGAACAGTTTGGCCCGATGTAGAAGGAGAAGAAAAACAGGCCCAAACCCGTCAGGGTTTGAACTGTAATTCCTCCCTTTCAAATGGGCATAGACAGGATTTCGCAGTGAGTCCAACTAGGCCAGGCACATCAAACCCGTCTGGGTTTGGGCCAGTCCGTCTCTCATCTGATCCTACGTGAGCTAGAATGACGTTCCACTCATGTTCGGGCTAGACACTTGGACTCAACTTTTACAGGATTAATTTACATGACATACAGATACGAGATGAGCCTAACCATGGCTTTAGATTCGGGGTTTACTAGGTTTAGGGAAATGAATAGGGTACCACATGTTCTTGCCCCGGTGCATTTTCCCTATATGGAGTTCATAGGAAAAAAATGTGTGGGGTGTTGCTCTTTGGGTTTCAAGGAAACCTTTGGAGTGTAACACGGGTGAGAGGAGAGATCAAATGCTTGGCGATGTAAGTGCATCCCACAAGTAGTGACCTTCCGCTCTCGGGATTGATTCCTAGTTTTAAAACCTAAACCAACGCTTTTGTGCTCCCCAACTGTAAAGGCCCAAGAGTAGCCTGGTATGCAATATGCCTAAAAAAAATGATAAAAAAATGTGAAATAAATTAATTCCTCATTTTTTTTAAAAAAAAAACTAAAATTTAATTCTTTCAAGTTTTACCCTCTTTTTAAGTTTAAGTCCCCAATGGAGTCGCCAATCTGTAGACCCCGAAAAATTGATGACCTTTTTCGCGGCGCTACTTAAAAAATGATTGGGAGCCGACTAGGATTGCTTAACCTTAAATAAGGTTGAACTTTTAAGAATCTTTTTGCTGATAGATTAATTTGATTTATGCGTCATAATCTCGAGATTCACCTTTTTTTATAAAGAGAGAAAGAGATATAAAAGGAAAGGGAAAATGAGAAAACCCGTCTGGGGTCATTATTTGAACTAAACCGGGTTTTGCTACTGTCAGACCCAAGAACAAATATACTAAAGGAAAGAATGAACAGAAGGTGATAAACCCGTCTGGGTCCATGAACTGAACCGAGTCGGGTTATCTCTGGTGCTATCCATAGATTGGACCGAAGAAATAGCGAAGCAAAAGAATGAAAAGAAGGTAGTAAACTCGCCTGGGTTCATTGATTGAACCAAACCGGGTTATTCCTTGCGCTATCCATGAATTAGACCAAAGAAACAGTAAAAAAGGGAATGAGGAAGGGGTTTCAGAACCCGTCCAAGTTCACACCTTCATATCCTCATTTCATTCTATCATTTTCCTCGAAAGGATAAGAGCGCACCACAGAAATAAAAAAGAACATACCAAAGTATGAATATAGAGTCGCCAGTTGAATTTTTAGGAAAAAAAACAACAAACCATTTTAATACAAACTCCTGTCTACGAATCCAAAGACGGATTCGGGGGTAAGGTTACGAATTTGACAATTAAAACCGTCAAATCCGCCTATTCAACCAAATAGACTCTACTAGAATTAAATTAAAGCAGAAAAAGTTAAAAGGGAGGAATTAGATATAAATTTCACAAATTCAACATTAATGTCATGCAAAATATTGAATTGAAAATACAAATTAATACATGAATTTGATAGGTTACATTACATGGTTTACATCAATGTGATAATTATTCTAACCTTTAATGAAGTAGCATGCAAAGGGAGAGAAGAGGTAGAGAGAATATGCTAGTGTCAATACTCTAGCATAATATCGTGTTCCTAATGGAGGGAGAATAAGTCTAATTTATAGTAGAATGTAGGTTAGATGGTGCGGTTAGGGTTTAATTTAGGTTAAACCGTGGTAACTCAGCCGGGTTTGGGCCGAGCTGAGTTGAGCTCTTGCCCACCAAACTCAGCCGGGTTTGGGCCGAGTGAAGCCAAGGCTCGCCCATCAAACTCAGCCGGTTTGGTCCGTAATGTTGGGCCATTTTGCTTGTTTTTGGGCTAGAAAAGGAATGGGCGTGCATGCTACTAAATTACTCGACTAGCTTATTTTTACAGATAACTAAAATTAATACCGGTACAAAATCCGGTGTCTACAACAGCCTATGTCTTTGAGGGTGGAGAATGAGGGAAAGGCTTCAATGAGAGGGTCCAAGTCTACGGTATCATAGCAAAGCATCAGATTATTTGGAGAAAAGCTACAGACGTTGTCGAGGCGAAAGTTGCAGTGAAGAACTGGTGGGAGGTGGGGGAACAGTAATGGCGTCAGATGAGGAGATGTGGGAGTTGGTTGAGTTAGGGGGGATCGGTGAGGATTTACTGGTGCGAGTACGCTTGGCAACCCTAGCGGAGGCTGCAGGTTTGATGGCTGGTCGCTTTCCCATGAGGAAGATGATAGTGATGGTGGGGAGTGTTTAATGGATTCGAAAGAGATGGGTGAGAGGATGAGTGCAAAGTGGTGGGGTCTTGAGAATTTAAAGAGAGTGAGTGAGTGGTTAAGGAGGGAGGTTGACGGGTTAAATGTGGAAGGGTCGAGAATCATGGGGAAGTGGAGAGGGAAAAGAGATGGGAATTGATGACGGAGATTTGATTTGCATACGTCAATCAGGGAAGAAAGAGAGACAAAAAGATTTTGAAATTTGAAGTTCGTATCTTTTTAAAGAGGGAAAAGATTTTTGTCAGTTTCGGACCACAAGATTTTCAATTTAGAAGGGAAATTATGGCTGAGGGTCCAAGGACCTTTACTTTTAAGAAAATCTTGATAAAAAAAAGTTTGAAAAAAAGGTTACACTGTGCAGTTATGAGGGAAACTGTCAGCATAGCCATTTGCTAGGTTTTAATCTGTCGAATGCTCAATATGGTTCAGAATAAGAATATTAGGAACCTGTATGAGCAATTGGTAGAGTTAGAGACATACCTGGAGGCGGAGGGCCTTAGCTCCCCCTGGAAAAGGGAATGCTAGCTCCCCCTCAACTGGTCTTCAAGTTGTAACATTCCCAACTCCCTTCTGTTAGTGATGAATTGTTCAGTAGGAAGGGCCTTGGTGAAAACATCTGCCAGTTGTTCATGGGTGGGAACAAAGTCCAATGTTATGTGGCCTTTGTCGACATGATCTCTTATGAAGTGATGTAGTACTTCAATGTGTTTGGTACGGGAGTGTTGAACCGAATTTTTTGTGATTTGAATGGCACTCTTGTTGTCACACTTGATGGGAATGTTTATGAGTTCGACTCTAAGGTCCTTCATGTGCTGTTTGATCCACAAGATTTGAGCACAGCAAGCTCCAGCGGCTATGTATTCAGCCTCGGCAGTGGAAAGGGCAACAACAGTTTGTTTCTTTGATTGCCAGGAGATTAGGGAATAGCCTAGCATTTGGCATCATCCAGATGTACTTTTGCGGTCTGTTCTTGATCCAGCAAAATCAGCATCTGTATAACCAATGAGGTTCTTGGAGTTGTGGCGGGGATACCATATACCAAGGTCCTTGGTACCTGCAAGATATCTCAATATTTTTTTGACCGCAATCAAGTGAGATTCTTTGGGAGCACTTTGAAACTAAGCACATAAACAAACACTGAACATTATGTCCGGACGACTAGCAGTTAAGTAAAGGAGAGATCCTATCATACCTCGATATAGTTTGTCAGGAATGGCCTTACCTGCTTGATCCTGATCAAGTTTTACTATGGAGGACGTTGGAGTGCTCTAGTGTTTGGCATTCTCTAGACCATATTTCTTCAAGAGTTCTTTGACATACTTTGACAAAAAAATATGCCTTTATTGTTTTGTTTGATTTGTAATCCTAGGAAGAAGCTAAGTTCTCCTACTAGACTCATCTCAAACTCCTTGCTCATAAGATCGGAGAAGTCCTTCACTAGATTTTCATTAGTAGCACCAAAAATAATATCATCTACATAAACTTGAATTATGGTAGAATCCTGACCTGAGACTTTGATAAATAATGTTTTGTCTATGAGGCCTCTTGTGAATCCATTTCTTAGGAGAAAAGAGCTTAATCTCTCATACCAAGCTCTAGGAGCTTACTTAAGCCCATAAAGGGCCTTCTGAAGCTTGTAGACATGAGTTTTTGGATCTTGTTGTTCGAATCCTGGAGGCTGCTCAACATAGACTTCTTCTTTTAGATGTCCATTTAGGAAGGCACTCTTAACATCCATTTGGTACAGTTTTATGTGAGTTGATGAAGCATAGGCAAGAAGTATCCGAATGGCCTCTAGTCTTGCAACTGGAGTAAAAGTTTCTTCATAGTCAATGTCTTCTTCTTGGTTGTACCCTTTAGCAACTAATCTGGCCTTGTTTCTTGTGACAATGCCATGTTCATTTAGTTTATTGTGGAAGACCTACTTTACACCGATGACTAGATGGTGTGTTGGTCTTGGGACAAGCTTCCAAACTGTATTACGCTCGAACTGATTTAGTTCTTCTTACATGGCAATAATCCAATTGTTGTCCTTTAGAGCTTCTTCATGTCCTCTAGGTTCAATCTGAGAAACAAATGCGTGAAAAACACAAAAGTTTCTAAGAGAGGATCGAGTTCTAATACTTGTTTCCAGACCTGAAAAGGAGATTATCAGCTGGATGAGCTGGTTTGAACCTGAAGGTCCTTGATGTTCCTCAGTACTTGGTTGTGCAGTTTCAGCATTTTGAGGAGTTTCTGCTGGTGAAGGTCCTTGTTCTTCATTAACTGTTTCCTCATGCTCTGAATCTGGTTGTGTGGCATCTTCTGGAGGAGATTCTTCATTTTGTTGAGGAGGACCTTGCTGGAATATGCGAAAGGTGTCCTCATCATCATCATCTTGATGGATTTTGAATTTGACGGAGGACCTTTCTGGTGGAGTGGTGGAAGATTCATCGAAGACAACATGAATGGATTCTTCCACCTTTTTGGATGCTTTGATGTAGACTTTGTAGGCCTTACTAGATAAGGAATATCCTACCAGGATTCCTTCTTCACTTCTTGGCTCAAACTTACTCAAGGCCCTTTTTCCATTGTGATGGACAAAGCATTTACATCCAATTGCCTTGAGGTGAGCTACATTTGGCATCTTGCCTTTGAATAACTCATAAGGTGTTTTCTTCATGAAGGACCTTATGGTGCATCTGTTGAGAATATAATTTGAGGCATTTATAATTTCAGCCCAAAGAAAGAGGGGTAGATCATTCTCACAGATAATTGTTCTGGCCATGTTTTCCAGAGTGCAGTTCTTCCTTTCAACTACACCGTTCTGTTGTGGTGTCCTTGGAGCAGAGAAATTGTGTGTGACACCTTCTTGATCACAGAATTTTCCAAACTGATCTTGATTGTCAAATTCCCTTCCATGATCTGTCCTTATAGACACTAGACTAAGTCCTGTAAGGACCTTGAGCTGTTTGTATAATTTCTCAAACTCGGGGTAAGCTTCTGTCTTATCCTTCAAAAATAAGACCCAGGTAAATCTTGAATAATCATCAACAATGACTAGTATGTGTGAACGTCCTCCTAGACTGTTGTAGGGAATTGGTCCACAAAGGTCCATATGCAGCAATTCTAAACATCTGGAGGTAGTTATTTGAGTTAGAGGTTTAAAGGAAGTTCGGGTCTGTTTACCTCTTGTGCAAGCATCACATACTTTGTCACAAATGAAATTCTGAGATGGTAGTCCTCTAACCAGGCCTAGATGTTTTAAGTTTTGAAGGGTTTTCATGTTCACATGTCCTAATCTACGATGCCATAACCATGTTTCATCTGATGCAACTCTAAGACATGTAAGGTCATTGGTCATTGGGTCACTGAGATCAATAACATACACATTGTTCATTCGATGACCTCTAAGAACTATATCTTGAGACTCTTTCTCTACAACGCATGAGTTCTTAAAGAACCAGAATTTGTAACCTCTATCACAGAACTGAGAAATACTTAAAAGATTATACTCTAAACCTTCTACAAAATATACGTCATTTATACAATTGATTGAGTCCTTACCGACCTTGTCGACTCCAAGGATCCTCCTTTGGCTTTTGTCTCCAAACGTTACCTTTCCACCCTTGTTGTCCTTGACTTCTCTGAATTTGGTTGGATTTCCAGTCATGTGTCTCAAGCATCCGCTGTCCAAATACCAGAGGTCGTTATGAGCCATGAGACATACCTGCACTGAAGGACATTATACCTTTCTTTGGGCCAGGCTTTTTAAGAGAGGATTCTTTGTTTTGAGGGTCATGTATTTTGTTTGGCTTTTTTGGAACCCATTTTGTTCTGGTCCTTAGTTTTGTATGTTTGTGGGTCTATGAAAACGTAAGGATTCTGGTTTGACTTTTGGTGAACCATGTTTATCTGTAGAGGTTTTCTTCTCAGAGTATAGGATAGAGTGAACTTGGTTTATTTCTTGATTGAGAATGGAGTTTAGCTCTTTTCTGTTTTGCATCATTTCCTCTCTCATGCTGACATTGTCAGTGGTGAGGTTTTTTATTATCTCATGTTGAGTTGCTGTGGTTTTGGAATTTGTTTCAACAATTCTAGTGAGGTAGTGAACTTTGTCAGTGAGGGTTGCAATGTAATCAAGCAGATAAAGCAGTCTTGGTTTCAAGTTATGTTCAGGACATTTAAGAAAAAAGTTAGTGAATACCTCTTCATTATCATCTCCTTGTGTTTCTATAAGGTCCTTTGCCATGAGACAAAGATTAGCAATTTCCTTAGTCTTACTTTCCCTTTCACTGCCGTCACTTTCACTCCATGTGGCAACCATAGCTTTACTGCTCAATCTCTTTCCTCTAAAGTCACTTTGTTCATTGACTTCTTCACGTAAGGACATTCTCTAACCAAGTGATCTGTTGCACCACAAGCAAAGCATTTGTATTCATTTTCATCCTTGGTTTGAGTTTTACCTTTGGGTGAAGATCTTTTGGAGGATGATTCTCTTAGATAGCCACAGAATCTGGGATTCCTTATGTATAGACGCTTGAATCCTTTAGCTAGCATAACTACGGTTTCTTCATCATCATCCTCCGAATCTTCTTCTAGTTCCTTGGTACTTTTGAGGGCAATGTCCTTGGTCTGGGTGCCTTCAGAATGACGAATCTCGTGTGCAAGGGGCTTCCCTATTAGCTCTTCAAGCTTCAAAGTCTCTAGATTTTGGGCTTCTTCAATAGCAGTTACTTTTGGTCCCCATTTGTGTTTGGATAGACACTGAAGGACCTTGTTCACTTGCTCTTCATCTGTATAAGTTTTCCCAAGAGACTTGAGGTGGTTGGTTATTCCACTGAATCTTTTGAACATTGACTCAATGGATTCATTCTCTTCCATCATGAAGCCTTCATACTTTTGAACAAGTATGTTGATCTTGGTCTTTTTCACTTGATTTGTTCCTTCATAGGTCGTGACCAAGTAGACCCATATCTGTTTTGTTGTACCAAAATTAGACACCCTTTCAAATTCGTTAGAATTAAGACTGCAGATTAAAAGATAATGTGCCTGAGTATTTTTCTTGGCTCTTTCTTTTTCCTCAAGTATATACTCAGATCTTGGTTTATCGCTTTTCGTCCCATTTTTGGCATTCTTTTGAGGAGTGGGATAATTTCCTTCCTTGACTATGTCCCAAATGTCCTCATCTTGATTTCTCAAGAAAATCTCCATTTGGCGTTTCCACAATCTGTAGTTGTCATCTGTCAGCAAAGGTTATATGTTTCATGAACGTCCTTGACTTAAGTCGCCCATGTTGTGATCTCCCATGATCTTTGCCACAGAGCGATTAGTCTCTGAATTTTCAGTGGACCAGGCTCTGATACCACTTGAAAGAACCCTAGAGGGGGGAGGGTGAATAGGGTTATTGAAGTTTCTGCAAAATAGCTTTATTGGTAAAGCACGTTAGTCTCTTAATCTTAGCAGATTAAGGTTCAAAGCAGATTAATAAGTAATTCTACAATAAAGGACACTGAGTTGAAAATAAATAACCTCCTTTATTCGTGCAGAATGTAATGCGATTGTAGTAACCTAAGGCAAAAGTCCTTACGCTTACAAAGAGCCAAGCGCCTTACGATGGACGCTTCTAAGTTTTCTGAAAAACACCCACCAATCTCAGTATTGGTGTTAGCACCGATTGATCCCAAGTTCGTCTGGGAATCAATTACACAAGTATAAATCGAAACCTAAATCCGTTAAGGAAATGATTACACTCAAGTTGCTCAAACTTTAGTTTTCACAGACAATGGAAAACTTCTAGCAAAACACATAATCTCTCTTCTTGTTTTGAACACCTGATTTCTTCCGTGGAATCGTTAACTTCTTCCTTCCTTGTGGTCTTCTATTTATCTTGCCTTCAGTTGCATAGAGTCATTTGAAGACAGCTTCATCCGGATCCTTTCTTTCCTTGTTGTGTGATAACTTCCTTAATCAGCAGTTTAATTCTTTGCGTTGATTCTGGAAATCTTCAATCAGATATTTCTTCTAAGTTCTTGATTAATTCTTTCCTGAAATAAGGAGGATACAATTAATTAATCTAGTTAGAAAAAGGATAGAAAAAGAATGTAATCTTTTCATAATATATTCCTCAAACTTCCCTGATTGTTTTTGGCTCTCGTTTAGTCTTTCACTGCAAAACGTATACCTTCATGAAGGTCATTGATGTTGATGATCTTTGTATTCATCCTAATAGATCTTTGCTGTTGGTGAAGTGAATGTCCTTGATCCTGCATAGCCCAACGTTCTTGGCACAGAGGAGGATTCTACAGGGTTTATTGATCGTTAATTATCAAAAAAAAAATTGAATTCTCCATTTTTTTTTGTTACAAGGGTCTTAAGAGTTTTTTGAGTTGGTATTGTCCAATTGAGTGTAATTCTAAATCATTCGCATGCCAATTTCTATTTTTTAGTGTTAAGTTCTACTAATCTTTCAGTAATTTTATTTGCTTCTAAACTATAAGAATTCATATGTTGCGTTTATCAGTTCAATTGTTATCAAACCATTATGTCTAGCATTACTTGGTTTATATATAGGAAAATTGGATTCTAATAGGGATTTCTGCATTTTGGACCCTGAAATTTAGTGTAATTTATTTTTTGAACCTTTAGTTTTATTATTTATTTTTTGGACCCTAAAGTTTATAAGTTGAATAAAAAATGACCTTAAAGTGTAGGTTAAAAAAAAAAGGGCTTGTGTACAGTTTTTCTTTTTCTTCCCATGTTTGAATTTATCTCCCGATTGGTGTCAAACTTCAGGACTAAGGTTAAAACTAGCATTAAAGCTATAATACACCTTTCTTATTCATGTCGGAACTAATTAGACCCTGAAGTAACCAGGATAAGTAGTTGTGACATGAATAAGAGAGGTGTATTACAACTTTAATATTAGTTTTAGCCTTACTCCTGAAGTTTGGCGCTAGTCGAGAGATAAATTCAAACATGGGAAGAAAAAGAAAAAAAAGTACACGGGTCTTTTTTTCATTCTACAAACTTTAAGGTCATTTTTTATTCACCCCATAAACATTAGGGTCCAAAAAATAAATAATAAAACTAAGTGTTCAAAAAATAAATTACCATATACTTCGGGGTCCAAAATGCAAACAACCAGATTCTAATAATCCATACTTTCACGAATTGGACAACAATAATCCCTACTATCACTTTGGATTCTGGTAGTCCAAAAATAAATAAAATTGTATTCTGGTGGGATGCCACCGCGTCAAATGATGGTGACTCGATGCATTGCTTACGTGTACAGGCGAAAGTGTGTTTGACCAAGATTTCGGACAACCCGTATATAATCAAATATGAAATGCGACTACCAAAATACAATAAGTATGTCAATAAAACTACTAGAATACAATGGCAATTTAAATGAGACAACTAGAATACAACTAAAATAATAATTTCTTGGTCAAACACACTCTCACCGGTACACGTCATCAAATCACTGAGTCACCACGTACCACTTGACTCGATAGCGTTCCACTAGATTACAATTTTATTTATTTTCGGACCACCGGAATACAAATTTATAATATGGATTATTGGTGTCCAATTCGTGAAAGTAAGGATTATTAGAATCCAATTTTCCTATTATATATATATATATATATATATATATATATATATATATATATATATATATATATATACTTCGGTGTAGATAGGGTGAAAACATAATTATTAAAATCCCGACCCGGATCATCGATTCTACGAGTTTACGATCCAAAAATCCTTCATCGATCCAACTCTTATTAAGATTTTTAAGTAGTTAGGATCGTAAGATCCTAGTTTACCCTGGATATTATGTTTTAGAATCACAATACAATTCTACAATCCTATGATTCGATCCACGATCCTATGAGAATTTAATAATGTATTATTATATTAATGATAATGTATTTACAATTCGATCCACGATCCTACGGGAATTTAATAATTAATGTATTACTCCCTCCGTTTCATATTAACTGTCATAATTTTGACTTTCACGGTCTCTAATATCATTTTTTGATTGATAATTTCTTACATAATATATTATTAGCAATTGCAATATTATACTTTTATGATAGTATTTTTCGTTACAAATCTAATAGTGGTAATTTTATATAGCTACTCATTGTATATATTCAGAAATTTATAATCAAAATTTTTAAAAGTTGACTACATAATATTTAAAAATGACAATTAATATAAAATAGAAGAAGTATATTAATGACAATGTATTTACTATTCTATCCACGATCCCATGAGAATTTACAGAGGTAGTATTGTATTAATGAGTGCCCGAATACTTCAATTGTCACAAAAAAGAAAAAGAGAAAGAGAAAGAACAGTCCCTACTCAACACGTGGTGAATAAACACTAAGAAAAGGGGGTCCTACTCCTGCTCCTAATCTCCCGCTTTTTCTCCCTTGTTTTTTAGTGCTCAAGGTTGCATTTATTAACCATAAAATTAATGAAAAAAATAAAACAAAAAATTTAAAAAGGAACAAAAATAGAAGGGCTCTTTGGGTTTACCTCAACAATAAATTAGCGGGTTGAAACTATCTTTCAGTTTTTTCAGCCACAAAAAAGAAGAGTGCTTTAACATATGGCATCTGCAATGGTGGCTGTCGCAACTCCGACATCAGCACCGGTTACATTGACATCGGAGAGTACTAACATCAATAACCAAAAGAGGAATAGAATTCAGGTTTCTAATACTAAGAAACCTCTATTCTTCTATGTTAATCTTGCCAAGGTTAACATTTATCCCGTCTTTTGATTCCTATGTTTTCCAATCGAGTTATAGGTTTCTATGTTGATCTTGCTAAGGTTAATTTAAGCTTAATGTTTGCTTAGTCATAATCTAGTGTGTTGATTAATGTTTGTGTAGAGATACATGCTACAACACAATGAAGTTGAACTTTCTGCATTGGGCATGGGTATGTTAAATTTCATGATTATCTATCTATATATGTACTTCTTTTGCATTCTTATTTTATTTTAAATATTTCGATCACCTAATAAAAATATTTTTGATGCAATAGCAATTACGACAGTTGTCACTGTTGCTGAGATTCTAAAGAACAACGGATTTGCATTGGAAAAAAGTAATATGCTCTCAATTCAACTTCCTTTTTCTTAGTTTCTTTCATCATTTATTGACATTTTGAATTAATTTAAAAATGAAAAATAGAGGTTTCTACGTCTACGATTGGCATGAAAGATGAAAATAAAGGCCGAATAGTTCAAAAGGCCAAGGTAACATTTTTATTTTTAACGTTATTTATTTTTCTTTTTGGTGTGTAATATTTCTTAATTTAAGAAAAATTGTTGGTTGATCTATAATTTTATTCCTTTTATTTACTTTTGAATCTATATTCTTTTCTTATTTCTTTGTCAGATTGAGATAGTATTAGAGAAGACAGAAAAGTTCAACTCTCTAGTAACATCGCCTAACAAAAAGAATGTAGCATCAACAAACAATATGAAGGGAGTATCCGATCATGAGAAAAAGGAAGATGAAAAATAGTGATATGAGATTTGTCAACCACTGTTCCGCCTTAAACTTTTATAACTACCCCTAATTTTCCAGAAGGTACATATACAAAGATGAATATATTATCGTAAATACTATATACATTGTCATCATCATGGCAAGTAGTTTAATTTTCGCATATGGCTTTTTCTAAACATTAATTGAATGAAGCCGTTGCATTTTGTAATTCTTTTCTTTCAGCTTTAAATTTTTTTTTAATTACCTTTAACTTTATTTTGGGGCAAGTAATTGTAACCCAAGTCATGTACTTATGCTTAATGAAGGAACAATGGTTGTAGTAAAATTAGTCCACCTCGCCCTGCCCCCATTCTTCGATCACTCTTATTTTTCTTCCCTTTCTTTTTCTTTCTTTTTGTCGCTTTTAGAATAGCCTTTCCATAAATCAAAACGTCGAGTTGATTATATTTAAATTTCACCAAACAAGCAAGCCCTACTCTTGCATGGTGTTATATGTTAATCTTTTTATTTTTTGATTGAGAGGATATTTTACAATTAAATATAATATTAAAACTGAACCTAGTAAACTTGAAAAGAAGCACGATAAATTGCAATAAAGTTTCAATTGTCATATGGTACATCTTGTAGTATCCATCTCAATCATTCTAATGTGTTAAATTTAAGAAAAAATATATATCAATATTTATTATAAAATTCATCACAAATTTATCAATATTATTGTAAACTTTATCGATACTTCTAAAATTTCTAAACTTTTTACGTAAATTCATCACATAAAATTAAAGTCGAGCAAAAGATGATGGAAAATCCTCCGACATTGTACCAAGTAAAGCCGTATTCGGTTACTCTGAGCGGGAAATTCATAAGGGAGGGGGGTGACTTTTCTTACTATGGATTCCCAGAACCATTTTACCTGATGGATCAAGGGGTACAAATAGCCGGACTAGAGATCTTCCAGGACTGTTCCACTAATGTCGCAGTTGTTTTTATCCCCACTCGGGATAAGTAGCCACCATTAGAGTAGACTCACTTTGCTGGGAGCAGCATATTCGGCATGCTGTTCGGACAAGAGGTCGCCCAAGAAAAGTCTGAGGCTGATGTTGTTATCGCTGCGCTGTCAAACTCGGGGTTTGATCTGAGTCTCATGATTACTGAAGATGGAGGACGTAATGAAGTCCCGTGGGTCGATGCTGAAGAGAACCACTTTATTATGTCTGTAGGAGAGTGTTTGTTTCTAGGGTCATAGAGTCGGGTCCTAAAGGTTTTGAGTCGGGTGGGGCTAGCACTGAGTCTACTAGCGATGTATTCCATTCCGCATTCAATAAGATGAACATTTCTGCTAACTCTGATTCTTTCCCCTCTTCCCTGAACTGATACGCCAACAATAATCTTGAATTTAATGAACCCTTAAAAAAATTTGATGAACCTGAGCGTAAAATGGCGGTGTTGGAAGACACCATCAATATAAATGTGGGTATAGAGCAGCAACCTCGGGAGCTTAAGATGTCTCTGACGGTGAAAGAACAATTAGCTTTTGCAGAACTTCTCAAGGAGTTCGTAGACGTGTTTGCATGGTCTTATGAGGATATGCCAGGGATCGACAGGGATATCGCAGAACACACCATACCACTACTCCCCGAAGTGAAGCGAGTACGGTAAAAAGCTAGGAGAATCAAGTCAGAATGGGCTAAGAAAATCGAGGAAGAGGTGATCAAGCAGCTCGATGATAAATTCATCAAGGCAATACAATACCCCGAATGGATAGCCAACATTGTCTTGGTACCTCAGAAAGATGGGAAGGTGCGTATGTGCATAGACTTTAGAGATCTCAACAAAGCTAGTCCCAAGGATAGTTTCTCATTATCTTACATTAACGTGTTAGTGGATAACACTTGCGGACAAGAGCTTTTGTCTTTCATGGATGGCTATGCTGGTTAAACCCAAATAAAAATGGCTGAAGAAGACATGGAAAAAAACATCATTTACCACCTCGTGGGGTACATACTGTTATGTAGTTATGCCATTTGGACTCAAGAATGCAGGCGCAACATACCGAAGAACTGCTAACACGTTGCTCCACGATATGATGCACAAGGAAGTAGAGGTTTATGTGGATGACATGGTTGTTAAATCCAAGACAAGAGAAGAACACATTGCAAATCTCCGTAAGTTCTTCCTTCGACTGCAAAAGTACAAAATACGACTCAACCCAGCCAAGCGCACTTTTAGGGTAACATCAAGAAAACTCTTGGGCTATTTAGTCAGCCTGCAATGAATAGAGGTGGATCCTTCCAAAATAAAGGCGATCCAAGATTTAATGTCGCCACGAACAGAGAAGGAAATACCGGGTTTCCTAGGGCGAGTGTAATACATCAGTAGTTTCATCTCCAAGCTTACCATGACTTGTGAGCCCCTATTTAAGAAATTGAAGAAAGGGAGTAAGATAGAGTGGGATGAACAGTGCCAAGGGCTTTTGACAAGATCAAGGAGTACTCACAACATCCGCCGATTCTTGTACCTCCGGTACCAGATGAGCCTCTCCTCCTCTACCTTATAGTAATAGACTCCGCTATGGGGGCTATGCTGGCACAAAAGGTGAAAGGACAGGAGAGCGCCATCTATTACTTGAGCAAGAAGTTCATGGAATATGAAAATTGGTATGCCCACATAGAGAAGATGGCACTCGCCTTAATGTGGGCCGCTAAGAAGTTGAGACACTACATGCTTCCCCATACAGTACACGTGGTAGTTGAAAGTAACCCCATCAAGTTCATCATGGAGCAACCAAGCATTTACAACCGTATTGAAAGATAAGTGGTTATGCTCTGTGAATTTAATCTCAAATACCTACCCCAGAAATCCATCAAAGGAAGAGTTGTATCAAACTTTCTCACAACATCACCATCACAGGAGCCTCCAAGCACTCACTTGGAGTTCCCAGATGAAGATATTTTCTTCACCGATGAAGTCACATAGGAAATGTACTTCGATAGAGCATCCAAACAAATGGTCGTTTGATTAAAATAATAAAAGTAAAAACTTATAAAATTAGAACTAATTGGGTCATTTGATTAACCGGTATCTGATCCGAAACTTTTGGTTACAATTACGATTCGAGGGTATGGCCGACCCGAAGTTTCGGGTACCCGAAAAAATTATTCAATTGGTTCGAGTACCCGATCCATGAACACCCCTAGTCCTTGTAGCATGTGTTCGTGTTTGTGTCCGTGTGCATGTATCTATTTTAGGTTGGACTATTTGGTTAAGCTCTAAAATAAACTTAGCATACAGATCATTTAGATTGGATATAGATTAGGTCTGTGTTCGGTTCGAGGTTGTTTCAAGTCAAATAAATTTGGGTTGGACACTAGCATGGGGTAATTTCCTTTGACTTGTGTGTGGTTCAGTTTAGCTATTGAATGGATACATGTTAAGTGGTGTCTGAGATGGTATCTTAGTGCCTAAGGGTGGTCAGCTGGATGGGTCGAAAGTCACATATGGTGGTCAACAAACCCTAAAAGGTCTTCTCCTATGTATTGTCAAGAACCTTGAAGTGTTCTGGGTTCCGTTTTCATCCCTTGTTGCATTCACCAAGTGAGACGCCTCAACTGCCTCGAACTTCAAAGTTTAATTCTCGGTGACATCCGGAAATGCGAGGATAGCCTCGACCATCCATTGGATGGGCTTCGAGGCCTTCTAAGGAGGCTCGCGCGTTCCATCGACCCTGGAGGCCTCCGGACCGTACCGGGCCATCCCGAGATGATGAACTACGTTGTATCGGGGTTCGGGTGAGACCCTGGGATCAATAACATGCAAGGTAAGAGGAGCAGAACAAGAAGAGCGTATGCAACAGTCGTCGCGCCCGCTACCTTCACTGTAGCGCCCGCGACACTCTTTGGCAAAACAGGGGGAAAGGGATAAGAGGACGTGACACCCGCGACCTTTCAGGGTCGCACCCGCGACGTCATTGGCCCAGAACCGTCGCGCCCGCGACGACCTTGTTTTACGCATTTTTTCGACCTTAAACGACTACGTTTAAGGGATTAATTACCTTGTATAAATACACTTTTCACTGTTTTTGAAGGCAGACTTTGATGATTATGCTAATGAAAAGTTAGAGTGCTCTCTAAACTTCCCCTCAAACCTTGTTTTTACTTTATCCAATTGATTATTGGTGGTGTTAGAATGTCATTCCTTTATTTATTAGTTGTGGATTACTGTAGGACCCCAAGAAAAGCTCCACCGCTTTTTACCTCGAGTGTGCTACTTAATGATCGAGACTCGACTAAAGTTGCTTAATCCTTAAATAAAGATATTTTTATTTTATGAAAATCTTTTTCGAGGGGTGACTTTTATTCATTTAAGCACTACCTTTTATTATTTACACACTTGAAATCAAACTGAATTAATCTACAAATAACTCAATACGAATTCCTACTCAAACCCGGGCCAAGAAAAGAATACACCGAACTAATAGGGCCTATCACTGGTCGTGTAGCCTCTGATGTTGCCTCTGTTGGGCCTTATGCTTCTTTGGCCCAACAAAAAATGTCTAGAAAAATTCAAAGGCCACGTGGCCTATGATGATTTTGTTTGACATTTTCTCTGGAGCTAGCTCCGGATTAGAATACGGGAGTATATAAATCATTTTATGAATTTTTGATGTAATAAACATGTGTGTTTAATAATAAAAAGGAGTTTATAAAGAAAGAGTTGCCAGCCGATTTAAGGAAATCGACAAACCTACAAACAAAAATAACTCCGGTCTACGAACCCGAATTCTGAATTCGAGAGCAAGGTTACGAATTCGGGAATTAAATATTTCTCGAATCCGCCTGTTTAACAAACAGACTCAACTAAAATCGAACTTGAAATGAAATTGAGTGGGGAGAACTTTAATGAATTTCACGAATTTAATATTCCACACATGCAAGATTAAAATAATGAAGGTTTTTACAAAACGAATGTTCAAATAGAATGATACATAGAAATAAACTACATTATTGAAACCAAAGAATAGATGAACCTCACTTTAAACTTCGATAAGATGGAAGGAAGATTGAACTCCTTATGGTGGATCCTTAAACGCGGCTTGATCAAGACCTTGGAATAAAGGCTATTTGGAAGTGGTGGAAGATGAAGTTGATGTAGGAATATGGATGATAGTGATTGTAGAAGAGTATAGAAGATGGATGGTAGTAGAGTAGAGAGGTGTACAAGAGGATGGTGATGGAAGTTGTTGATGAAAATAAGTGAGGATGAGGGGGTATTTATAGGTGGAGGGTGGATGTATGGAGATGGAAGGAGGGGGACATAATTCCAAAGATCATGCCCCTTATGCCAATAGGAAGGCCACACGACCATGCTCAAAATCAAAGGTCAAAGTCAAGCCTAGCTATGATCATAGGATTGTATTTGACTTGAAGGAAAATGGCGCCAAAATTGGATTTAGCGCACCAAGGCCCCGTGGCCAATAAAAATGCTGCACACGGATTGCCACCGTGGTAGTCGCAACAGCGGGCCATGGAAATGAGGAATGTCGCGTGACCTTCCTATTTTCATGGGCTAGGCGCGCTTGTTTGGACCACTTGGAAGTTGTGGGAAAGAGGAAGGTCGCGTGACCGTCCTTTTTTCCATTGGGCTGGGCTCGCTGCTAGGCGTGACTTGAAAATGGGCAAGGCCCCGTGCCCTTCTTATTTTTCTTGGGTGAGGTCCGACTGTGTTGGCCCCATTTTCTCGGGTGAGATTTACCGGTACAAAATTTGGTGTCTACAGAGAGCCTCAACTTTGATCGAGTCCGAATAGGACGAAGGTCAAAGTAGCCTGAGCTGCTGATTATTTGTGACTGGGGCAAGTGCTGGAGGTGCCCTAAAAAAGTGGGCGATGTTGGTGCTCTTTTAACGGCAACCTAGAAGATGTCAACGACCTTTTAGCGGCAACTGGAGCCAGTGGCCTTTTAGTGGAAGCTGGAAGATGGCGGTCCCTTTTAGCGGCAACCTAGAAGATGGCGTTCCCTTTTAGCGGCAACCTGGTGTCAGCGACCTTTTAGCGGCAGCTGGAAGATGGCAGTCCCTTTTAGAGGCAACTTGGATGATGGCGGTGCCTTTTAGCGGCAACCTAATCTCAGCAACCTTTTAGCGGCAATCTGGATGATGGCGGTCCTTTTTAGCGGCTACCTGGATGTTGGCGGTTCCTTTCAGCGGCAACCTGGATGATGGCGGTGCCTTTTAGCAGCAACCTGGTGTCAACAACCTTTTAGCGGCAGCTGGAAGATGGCGGTCCCTTTTAGCGACAACCTAGATAATAGCGGTGCCTTTTAGTGGCAACCGGAAAGTGTCCTGCAAAACAGCATTCAAAAATAGCCGCATAGCCTTCTTTTTATTGGGCCAGGCCTGTGCTTTCCTTTGGCGGGCTTGGGTTGTGTTGGGCCGAGGAAGGCCGCCTGACCTTCCTTTTTTCTTCTCTTTTTTTTATTTTTTTCTTTCCTCGTTGATACCATCTTGAGTGGGGCCCACTATTTATGCTTTCCACGAAGGCCATGCGGCCGTGCTATAACTTTGGGGGGCAAGAAGATGAGGTCGGGGATTCCCAACCAATGAGATGCATTTACATCTCGAGGTGGGTCCTCGAAACGGACGGTCCGTATTCGCCCGCCTTTTCTATAAATGCATTGCTTCTTTCATTCATTCATTCACTCACACCTCTTCTTTACTTCACTCCTTTGAAGCTCTTAAATAGCACTCTCATCTCTTTGCTTAAAAGTTGTCGGGTTTTATTTGGGAAAGGATGCAACCACGAAGTCAAAGGAATTCCCCTCTTCCCAATGCAGCGGGATGGGCCCATGAAGGCTCTTCTATGCGAAGCTTTGTTCCTTGGGTCGAGTCTGCCGCTGTTGATTTGACTCTCTGCAATTGGAATCACGTCTGGTATCACCGATCTCATATCAAGGTAACCATCGAACCTTTCTTTGTTCACATTTTATTTTTAGCGTAAAATGAACAAGTAGAAATGTTTTGTTTTCCCTGTCTTGTCGATTTCAACTAATTTTAAATTGCATGCTCGGTACCTTTTAGTCACTTGAGCACTTGCATGCGTCTCCTTAATTTTTCCCGATATCAAAAACACCAAAATCGTGGGTCATTGGCCCGAAAACAAACAATCCCTTGTAGGACCCGAAAAATTCGCCCCCGTTCGGGGAGATTGTTTTGGATACGCTACTTAAGTGATCGGGAACCGACTAAGGTTGCTTAATCCTTAAATAAGGATATTTTTATTTTCGAAACTCATTTTTTGGGGTGATGAAACTTTATTTATTTATAAATCCATTTTTTATTATTTAAATTATCCGAAATTGCACAAAATAGTTTAATAATAATTTAATCCTGGCCCAATCACTAAGTTCAGGCCTAATAAGGAGCAAACGGGCCACCAGAGACTATCAAAACCCGCCTGGGTTTTGATGTCTCTTGGGATGGGCCGCTTGCTTCCTCGGGCCAGAGGGAGATGGGTTGAAATTAATAAAACCCGCCTGGGTTTAATTGATTTCTGACCCATTTCCCTTGGGCCCAACCTCAAATTAGCGAAGGAAATGAATTAAATTATTCTTTAAATTATTTTTATGCAAAAAATGAATATTTTAAATAACGAAACGAATTTATAAAATTTTAAAGAGTGGCCAGCCGATTTAAGGAAATCGACAAACCATAAAATAAGAAATGAAAGACTCCGGTCTATGAACCCGATTTCTAGATTCGGGGGAAAGGTTGCGAATTCGAGAGTTATAAAAACTCTCGAATTCGCCTGTTAGAAAAACAGACTCTACTAAAATCGACATTGAAAAGAAAGAGAGCGGGGAGAAGTTTGGTTAATTTCGCGAAATTATTATTCAAAACATGCAATATAAAATACGGTTTTTACTTTACAACATATGTACAAGTACAAGAATTAAAGTATGTCTCACATGATGAAATACAACGATATGAATGATGAAATCAAACCTTGCTTAAAGGTGCTGGATGCGATGGATTTGATCCCTTGGCTTGCCCTTGATCAATGGCTTGGATGAAATGATGTAAGTGGTTTAGAAGGATGGTATAAGGATGGATATAATAAAGGTGATTATGAGGGGATTAGAGGGGAAATATGGGTGATGGAATTTTGAGAGAGTAGTTAGTGGGAATTTGGGTAGAGTAAGGGTATTAGATGATAGTAGTTGATGCCGTGAAGGTGAAATGGAGGGGGGTATTTATAGGTGAAGGAGTGAGAGGTTCGAAGGGAAAAGAGAGGGGAACATACCCCAAAAATTATGCCATCTCGGATCAAAACCCAGGCGGGTTATATGGGGTCAATGGGGGGTCAATGCACGTGTGCTATGATCATGGGATTTCTGCATGGGAATTTTGGCGCCAGAATAATTAAAACCCACGCGGGTTATAATTGATCTTCCCACGAATCGCTGACATGGCAGAGCAAAATGACGCGTCGCTACTCCGCATAAAACCCAGGCGGGTTTTGTTTCCTCTAGGCTGGGGCGTGCCTTGGGCCCGCTTCTGTGTGGGCTGTCTTCTGAAGGTTTATAACCTAGGCAGGTTATATTTACTGTTTGGCGGGCTGCTTTTGCTTCTTGGACCTATGATGCTGACCTTTTGGGACCACTAACTCATTTAGCGTTTGACCCCAAATGACTTGCTGATCTTGATTCACGCCGGTACAAATTCCAGTGTCTACAGAGAACCCCCACTTTGATCGAGTCCGAATAGGACAAAGGTCAAAGTAGTCTGAGGATATGACTTTGGATTGCAAAGCTTGGAATGATGCATGGAAGCTGAGTCCTGCATCGTAGTTGTAGGCGGTATGCGCCTCTTTAGGGATGATCTCGAGCAAGAATGATGCTCTACTTGACTGTTGATGACAGTGACTATTTATGCGGTAGCTGGACGATGGTGGTCCCTTTTAGCGGTGACCGGAGGACAACAACATTTTATGCGGCAGGTGGATTATAGTGGTGCCTTTTAGCGATGACCAGAGGGCAGCAACCTTTTATGCGGCAGCTGGATGGTGGTGGTCCCTTTTAGCGGCAACCGGAGAGCAGCAACCTTTTATGCGGCAGCTGAATGATGGTGGTCGCTTTTAGCGGCGATCTGGAGGGCAACAACCTTTTATGCGGCAACTGGATTATGGTGGTCCCTTTTAGCGGCGACCTGAGGGCAGCAACCTTTTATGCGGCAGCTGGATGATGATGGTCCCTTTTAGCGGCGACCTGGAGGGCAGCAACCTTTTATGCGGCAGCTGGATGATGATGGTCCCTTTTAGGGGCAACCTGGAGGGCAGCAACCTTTTATGCGGCAGGTGGATGACGATGGTCCCTTTTAGCGGCGGCCGGAGGGCAGCAACCCTTTATGCGACAGCTGGATGACGGTGGTCCCTTTTAGCGGTGACCGGAGGGCAGCAACCTTTTATTCGGCAGCTGGATGATGGTGGTCCCTTTTAGCGTCGACCTGGAGGGTAGCAACTTTTTATGCGGCAGCTGGATGATGGTGGTCTCTTTTTAGCGGCGACCTGAAAGTCACAAGAAAATCAAGTATTAGTTTTATTGAAATGTAAAGAAGGTTCAGATTTTTACCTGGGCTTTGGAAACTTCGGGCCGCAGCCTTAGGTTGCGTGGGTTGGAAATCCTTTGACGGGCCATGAAATGTTTGGGCCACGGAGCTGGATCATGAACTATGGGCCATGGCAGCTACATAATCCAGGCGGGTTTTATCTCCTCCACTTGGGCCGACATGAGGCGTTGGGCCGCGTATCTGGGCTGCAGACGACACAAAACCCATACGGGTTTTAACTCCTTCCGCTGCTCTGATGAGGGCGACTAGGCCGCGCCTTCTAGGCTATGATTGCAACAAAACCCAGACGAGTTTTATGCTTTTTTTCTCTTTTTCTTTTCTCTTTTTTCGTGGGTGGAATCAAAGTGGGGCCCAGCCCACGTGTGGATGTAATTGCGCCACGTCACCTTGTCTCCCTTTTGGGTGGCAAAAGGATGACCTTTGGATTTCCGACCAATGAAACGCATTTGGCATCTCGTGGCGGGTCCTAGAAATGAACGACTCACATTCACCCAACCTTTCTATAAAGTCAAAGTATTTCATTCATTTCATTCACATCTTCATTTCCTTCACATCTCTCTAACTTCTCTCTCTAGAAAGAAAGTCTTGTCCTTTGAAGTAAACTCAGGTTTAAAAAGATGCAACCCCGGGGTCATAGGAATCCACCTCTTCCTCATGTAGCGACATGGCCCCATGAAAGATCTTCTTGGCGCAACTTTGTTCCTGGTACGGAGGCGGCCTCTTCTGATCTTATTGTTCAATCTTGGAACCACACTTGGTTTTACCGCTCTCATGGCAAGGTAACTCTTCAACTTTTCTCTTGTACTTATATTAGCGTAAAAATGAGCAAGCATGAATTTGTTTTCCATATCTTGTCGATTTTTAGCTAATTTAGGTATGCTCGCATTTTAAGGTGTTGAACGATCCTTTTATTTCTGCATTTTGACCGAAAACGAAAACCGACTTGCAAACGTGGACCAAAGATGCTTTAAACACTCGACCCATGGATTGAATAAACCTAGGCGGGTTTTATCTTTCATACGCCCTTTGGCCCAATTGTCCAAGGAGCGGCCCACTTAAGGAAATAAAACCCAGGCGGGTTTTACTTTTGTCTGCTGGGGTGGCGCGCTTCTTGGGCCGGATGCAGGATCCTAGAAAGGTCAAAACCCAGGCGGATTTTGACTTGCCTTCTTTTTTTCTTTTTTTTTTGTTTTCTTGTGTTGCTGGACCGACTCGGGCCAAGGTACCTGGGTTTGCTGGACCGTTTCGTGGGCCGTGGCTATTAGCCCAGTGTTTGTGCTGAGTCCAGCTAGGGTCCATGAGATTATGTTTTTGGCCCAAAATGTCAACTGAGCCCCCATTTTAAACAATTCGCTGGAATTTTGCCCTTTGTATTTAGGAGGATAACCTGAAAACTCCCGGCGCCTTGAAAGAGCCTCTTAAGGTAGTTGAGTCGATCCCTAGAGACTTTGTTCGTGATACCTTGACTGCAGCGGGTTTCATGCCTTTCTGGAAATGCCTTGGGGCCTGGAAGAGTCGGACTTTCCGCATCATAGGCCGATCGATGGCAGAGAGGTTGTGGGATTCAACCAACTCATTTCACTTGCCTGTGGGTGAGATGACGGTCATGCCCACATATTTTGTAATGATCACCGCCATATTTTGCCCACATATTCAAGCAACGCCAATTCACCTTCTTGGCGTGCGTTTTTTCTGCTACCCTCTTCGCCAATCACGGGGACAACATTTCCCTGACGTGTTTCGAAACCTTCTCAATTTCAATAATATTCGAAACCTGAATTGGGGTAAGGCATCTTATGTGAACTCATCCACTAGCTTCGTCGTGGCGTAAGACTTTCGCAAGACGAAGATCCGGTCTATCTTCATGCGGGTCAGACTCGTTACCAGTATGGTCCTTCCCTGTGGAAGGTGCTCGAGGTATGTGCTCGAGACTTCTCTTATTAATGCAATTTGACCTTTCTTTTTTATTTAACATCGTGTTCATGCAGTCATGGGCGTATGAGTACATCTCGGCCCTGGGTATTCGTTCGAAGAGGAATAAGACGGTACCAGGTGCTGAACGTTGGACTACCGAGGACATTCACGACAAAAAGTATAAGTCGGGGAATCTTGATCTCATTTGTTGCATTCTGGACAACTTGAAACCGATATTTCTTCACGTCCAACATCTTTCTTTCATTTTCCTCTATATGTCATCCTTAAATGCTATTTTCCTTTTGCAGGATCAAGTGAACTGGCGCTCTTGGGCCGATTTTAATGTCGGAGGGTTACCACAACCTTTGCATCTGGTGGAGCATGACACCCGTCTTCGCCTCCTGGTTGAGGGGCCTTATGGTTATGTGTGGTATTTGGGAGAGAGAGCCTCGAGGCAAATCTTTGGAGGTTATCCTGGTCTCATTCCCCTGGATCCTCCGGCTCATATGTTTGAGCCATGACGGGTTGACCCAGGCGTTCTGAGGGATCTGGTTCGAGGTCAGGACTTCGACAACTTCATCTATGATTTTCCGTAGGAGCAATTCAATGAATAGTTCGAACGTTATCTCAGTCGTTTGGCTCCCCGAGTGGTATGTATCTTCCTCCTTTATCTTTATTATGTTTTGGCTGATTTCTGACCAGAAAATCTACAGCTGGGGCCTTATGCCAAGGCCGCTGAGGTGGAGATTCCACTAGAGAGGAAAAAGATCGGCGGCTTCTTGGACATGGAGAACAGCAGCAAGTGTTCCACACTTCAAGCATTCGATCGTAAACCGGTAATTCTTCATTTTATGTTGCTTCCTTTTTATCCCACATGTTTCTTATAAATAACCATGGTCTTGCTATCTTTCAGCCAAGATGGGCTTTCCTCCGACAACTAATTAAGGAGTGGAGCACCATGAAGAAACATATTGACCAGTCATTCACCGGCTCAAGTAGATATCGAGGTAATACCGCCAGAAGGGCCGATATGGAGGCTGATGCGGAATCGGTTCCCAGGGAACCATGTCGTTCTTCGGTAGGGGAATATTCTTCTCGAGGCCGATCTTGGGAAGAAGTTGGTGGATCTTCTCGTCCTCCTCTAGCAGCTGTACCAGAGGATCGCGACAAAGGTGTTCTGGTCGAGGGTCAACACTCAACTGGATCTCATCGTAGCAGGTCTGGTGGTAGAGATCATCGTCTTCCGAGTATGGAAGAGGACATGGCTCAGATGTCCTTGGAGGAGCCACTTAGTCAATGAGGGTCGTATCACAGTGCTGGGTATGGTGGTGATACTCAGCCTCATTCATATTGAATGGAAGATGCTTCAGAGTCAAGCGCCACATACCGGCCGTCTCATTCTCGTCGTACTCCAGCTTCAGTGCGCTCTGCTCGTCGTGGTCGGGAGATAGCGGTGAGGGACCGTGACTCAGGTGCATTCGTAGGGTATCCTGGCAGTCATGCCCTAGCGGATGACGCTACTTCACGTCATGCACCCTACGATGCTTCCTCTTTTGGTTCTGGTTCCGCATGGTGGCCTGTCCCTGCTCCTAGGATGGGTCCATCGTGGCCCATAGGTTCACAAGAGTGGTCTGCGCCTCAACACTCTTGGTTGGGAGGATCTGCTTCTTTTGGTTGGCTTGCCCCCGGTTATGGAATTGGTCCTATATGGCCTACTCCATCTGTTGAGTGGCAGGTTCCCGATCATTCATGGTTAGTTGCTTCACAGGAGCATTCCATGTCTTCACCGCCGAGTATACATCCTTCGGGAGTGCCTCCATCGCCTCCTGTGCAGGCTGCTCTTGGTCCGGATTACTATTCTTGGGACACCTATTTCGACAGGGCCAATACTTCCGGCGCTGGAGCTTCAAATGCGGGTGGCAACTTGGCAGAGGACAGCGGCGATTCGGGCTTCCTGTGGTGACCAAACTTATGCCATGCAAGACTTTTTGTACTTTTTTTATATTTAATGTGCGAGTCTTTGTATTATTTTTTATTATGCAAGACTTGGTGAATGCACAACTTTGACGCTTTATTAATGCAATTTTGAATGGTTTTCTACATGATGGGATTAATCCCAATTAATCCCGTTTCCCCAAAAGAAAATAAAATAAAAAAGAACCAAAAACTTAAGTGTCGGAGTTAACTCGAGCAAAAATTTCAGAACCTAGCGTCATTGGACCGATAACAAAACCCGAGACATAAAAGATACACGGATAGGACGGTTGAAGCCAAAGGGAAAGGCCCAAAAGAAAGCAACAAGCAAGTGGGCTGCGAGAATTGGAATCCGGGCCTAGACTAATTTAAAACCCAGACGGGTTTTAGCGGCTAAAGAAGACGGGTTTGGGCCTGCTGAGGCGCGCGCAAGTGGCTCTACTGGGGTTAAAACCCAGGCGGGTTTTAACTTTCTTTTTTTTCTTTTTTTTTTTTGGCTAGCCGTTGGAGAAAGGCTTAAATCATGGGATTTTGGAGCGACGTCCATCTGGCCGTTTTCTTGATGATTTACTCCATTTTGACCTTAGGTGAAGGTGTATAAATACCCCTCCTTATACATGTTATCATCACTCATCTCCTCTAATTGAAAATCTCCATACCAAACTCACAGAGAGTCTTCCAAATTCTCCATGGCGTTTGAAAACAAGCTTGCTACTTGGATGAGTACATTGTCCAAAGAAGAGAAGAAAGAGCTCGGTAGATACAAGTTGACGAGTTTGCTGGGCCTTCAACAAGTGAGAGTCAATCATGACTTTCTCCGTGCGGCGGAGACTTTTTGGGATCCAAAGATGCATGTTTTCCACTTCAAATTGAAGGAGCTATGCCCGCTTCCAGAGGAGTGGTCCTCTATTCTCAGGACAAATCACTTCACGCGTCCGACGTCACCTCGAACATCTACCGATGTCGGTAAATAGTACAAGGAGTTGTTATGCCTTCCATCCCGGGTCATAGGAAGCGCACTATTCGGTGATAAGGTACATTTCCAAACTGTCGTCGAATATTTTCAATCTCCTGATACATTGGAATATGGTCCGATTATACGAGTGCGAGCACTCGTATTATGTCTCCTCGGAGAATTCTGCTTCTATCATGGTGGGCGAAGAACCGGGCCGGCGGGCCTGATCTTTTACTTCGATAAATTAATTTACTCTAACCCGGTGATTATTATGCTGTCTAGGACTTTACTCACTAACTTTGTTTTGAATTTGATCTGACTTTTTGGATCTTTGTTAAGAGAATATCATAAAGGGCCATGTAGAATCATAAGGGTGAGTTGAGTTTACTTTGTGAACCAAGATAATTAACCTTCTTAAAGATAAATGAGCCCAACCACTGGGTTAACCATAATTGTTGAGGTTAATTAATCTAGTTGTAAACATGACTCTTCTCAGTCCAATGATCACTATTTGGACTAAAACAACATCTCTAAACTTGGGTAGACTCTTTACAACAAAAAGAAACACATAGCACGTAGCATACATATGAACAAGGGTACCCTAAACCAAGGCTCTATGTACAAAAAGGGATTATTGGCTCGATAAGGCTTATCGGCTCATATACTCGCCCCGGTGCATTCTCGTTGTAAAGGCAACTTGAATGTGTGGGGTATTGCTCTTCGTGGCTCGTGTGGAGACCTCCGAGGGTGATGCATGAGTGCATGTGGTGACTAAGGCTCCCTCGCTGTAAAGGCACCAACAGAGTGTAGTCGGTCCAACATCCCATAGGTATTTTTTGTAGTTTTAAATAAAACCTAAATCGTCGCTTAAGTGCAACCTAGCCCACATACGTGACCAAGAGTAGCCCGGTATATGCAACGCATTTATGACTAAAAAAATGACTTAATAATATAAAGTAAAAATTTATCTTCCTTCCAAAATTTTTAAAGCACACTAAACTTTTTTCAAGTTTAACCCACTTTAAGAAAAACTCCTCAGTGGAGTCGCCAAAAATCCTTTGGACATTTTTCCTCGTCGTTCGGGCTTCCGAACGTCCACGTGGATTGGGGTGTGATTCGGTGATTTGTTCTGGGTTTGAACATTTGAAAACTCTTTAAGGGATTAATCATACATTTCAGGAATAATAGTTTGTAAAATCACTTTCCCTTTACTTTGTGCATTTTATGAATTATTGAATTAAACCGTTAAGAGTGAACAGCCACTTGTTCCAAACTCTTCTAGATTTAACCCAATTTGCTCATTAAAATGTTAGGCTCGGAAGAAATAGATTTATGCAAAATATTATTTAGAAATATACAAAAGAAAACCTTAAAGTTGCATCGGCACATTGTAAAACCATGTTTTACCATAGTTTATGCAACCCGATGTGCTTTAGTTCGAAATGGGAGTCGCCACCCGACTTTTTAAGGGAAAAGCCAAGACATAACCAAAAAGAAAACAAGAAAGACTCCGCCTATGAAACTCAAGAATGGATTCGGGGGTAAGGCTATGAACTCGAAAGGTCGGAATCTAAAGAATTCGCCTCTCACAAAAGGAAAGACTCTACTAAAAGTTTTAAGTGTGCTTTTGATAAAGTTTGGAAGAGAGATAAATGAAAACTTTATAGAATTATTTCATTGAACATGCAACATGAATTATAAGAAAGAAAAGTACAACATGTACACTTTATTTACAAGAAAACAAAAAAACTTTTAAAGCTTACATTGTGCTAATTGAATAAAAGGGCTTGCCTAGCACTTGAAGTTGTTTGAAGATGCTCCTCTTGATACCCTTAACTGTCTCCTTAAAAATGCCAAAACGAACCAAAAGATGATAGAAAAAGGGATGGAAAGAAGGCTCTTTTTCTTAGATTTTCTAGGATGGGAAGAGGGTTTTTTTTGTGGAGTTTTTAGTGGAGTTTATGTAAGAATGAACATAGGTGGAATAGGGATTAAGGTTAAGGGATCAAAATGGTAAGATAGTATGTAGAATGGAGATAAGAAAATGGTGACAAGATGATAATATAATAGAGAATGATAATAGAATAGAAAGATGAGTGAATGAGTGAATGAATAAGTGTGAGAGAGATAGAATGAATTGGTTGTGTTTGGCTTTGAGAGGAGTAGGGTATTTATAGGAGTAGAAAGGAGTAGGGAATACATGCATGCATACACATACATCCCACCTCCTCCATGGGCAGTCAACAACACATAATACAAGGCAACAGGGGGGAGTGTATGAGGGTGGACGGCAACACGTAGTGAATGAACCACGTGTGGCCGGTGGTCAAGGCCAGTCGACCGTCAACAAATGGGGGGAATGAATCTCTCGTCGTCTATGCATCGTTGGACGTGAGGTGTGAATAGGTTTGTCTTGGGACTTGCTGGTTCACACTGGACGGTAGTTCTAGTTAGAATGGCCTTATATAAAATGTTTTTATGATGTTCTTGTGAGGTTTCGAACCTTTGACCTCTCAGCCCGGAGCTTGCAGGTGATTTGCTTGGCTTGTTCTTTTTTACGTAAAAATGTGCATGTGATCATGCATACAACTTTAAAGTGAGCTCGTATGTGTAAGGTGCACATACTTAGGCTTTATTTTCCAGCTTCTTCTTTATTATTTTGGTTTCTTTTTATACAGATATGCTATATATTTTATGTGCCAAAATCCGATGTCTACAGCTACTTAATGATGGGGAGTCGACTAAGGTTGCTTAATCCTTAAATAAGGATATTTTTATTTTATGAAAATCATTTTCGAGGGGTGACTTTTATTTGTTTAAACACTACGTTTTATTATTTACACACTTGAAATCATACCGAATTAATCTACAAATGACTCAATAAGTATTCCTATTCAAACCGGGGCCAAGAAAAGAATACATCGAACCAACAGGGCCCATCACTGGTCGTGTGGCCTGTGATGTTGCCTCTGTTGGGCCTTGTGCTTCTTTGGCCCAACAGAAAATGTCTAGAAAAATTCAAAGGCCACGTGGCCTATGATGATTTCTTTGACATTTTCTCTTGAGCTAGCTCTGGAGTAGAATATGGGAGTATATAAATCATTTTATAAATTTTTCGATATAATAAACATGTTTGTTTAATAATAAAAAGGAGTTTATAAAGAAAGAGTTGCCAGCCGATTTAAGAAAATCAAAAAACCTAAAAATAAAAATATCTCCTGTCTACGAACCAGAATTCTGAATTCGGGGAGCAAGGTTACGAATTCGAGAATTAAATAATTCTCGAATCCGCCTGTTTAACAAACAGACTCAACTAAAATCGAACTTGAAATGAAATTGAGCGGGGAGAACTTTAATAAATTTCATGGATTTAATACTCCACACATGCAAGATTAAAATAATGAAGGTTTTTACAAAACGAATGTTTAAATAGAATGATACATAGAAATAAACTACATTATTGAAATCAAAGGATAGAAGAACCTCACTTTAAAATTCGATAAGATGGAAGGAAGATCAAACTCCTTATGGTGGATCCTTAAACGCGGGTTGATCAAGACCTTGGAATGAAGGTTATTTGGAAGTGGTGGAAGATGAATTTGATGCAGGAATATCAATGATAGTGATTGAATCAGAGTATAGAAGATGGATTGTAGTAGAGTAGGGAGGTGTAGAAGAGGATGGTGATGGAAGTTGCTGATGAAAATGAGTGAGGATGAGGGGGGTATTTATAGGTGGAGGGTGGTTGTATGGAGATGGATGGAGGGGGACATGATTCCAAAGATCATGCCCCTTATGCCAATAGGAAGGCCACACCGCCATGTTCAAAATTAGAAGTCAAAGTCAAGCCTAGCCATGATCATAGGATTGTATTTGATTTAAAGGAAAATGGCGCCGATATTGGATTTGGCGTAGCAAGGCCCCGCGGCCAATAAAAATGCTACACACGGATTACCACCGTGGCAGTCGCAATAGCGGGCCATGGAAATGAGGAAGGTCGCGTGACCTTCCTATTTTTATGGGCTGGGCGCGCTTGTTCGGCCCACCTGGAAGCTGTGGGAAAGAGGATGGTCGCGTGACCTTCCTTTTTTCCATTGGGTTAGGCTTTCTACTGGGCCTGGCTTGAAAATAGGCAAGGCCACGTGGCCTTCTTATTTTCTTAGGTGAGGTCCGGCTGTGTTGGCCCCATTTTCTCGGGTGAGATTTACCGGTACGAAATTTGGTGTCTACAATTACCTTTGGCTAATCATGGTGGGGTGTTAGGCCTTTGGTGGTGGTATTTCCTTTATCCAAGGTCATATTCAAGCATCTTGGTGTTCAAGCTTTGTGTGATTAAATGATTTGGGTTCTCAACTCAAGCTATTTCATTCCCCCCACGCTGATACGCTCCATCTGTTATTAGAGCAAAGGTTGGAATTGTAGCTTGAGTTTTGATTTCATTTATGGATAGGTTCCGAGGCCTTCTAAGGAGGCTCGCGCGTTCCACCAATCCCGGAGGCCTCAAGACCGTATCAGACTGTCCCGAGATGATGAACTACGTGGTATCGAGGTTCGGATGAGACCCCGGGATCAATAACATGCAAGGTAAGAGGAGCAGAACAAGGAGAGCGTATGCAGCAGTCGTCGCGCCCGCTACCCTCATTATAGCGCCCGCGATGCTCTTTAACAAAACAAGGGGACAGGGACAGGAGGATGTGACACCCGGACCTCCCAAGGTCACGCCCGTCGACGTCATTGGCCCAGAACCATCGCCCCATTCTCGCGCAGACCCATTGCGCCCACGATGGCCCTGTTTTACGCGTTTTTTCAGCCTTAAACGGCTACATTTAAGGGGTTAATTGCCTTGTATAAATACACTTTTCACTGTTTTTGAAGAGTAGACTTTGATGATTATGCTAATGAAAAGTTAGAGTGCTCTCTAAACTTCCCCTCAGATCTTGTTTTTATTTTATCCAATTGATTATTGGCGGTGTTAGCAAGTCATTTCTTTATTGATTAGGGGTGGATTACATTTAGTTAATCATGGTGGGGTGCTAAGCCTTTAGTGGTGGAATTTCCTTTATCCAAGGTCATATCCAAGCATCTTGGTGTTCAAGCTTTGTGTGATTGAATGAATCGGGTTCTCAACTCAAGCTATTTCACTCCTCCCACGCCGATACGCTCCATTTGGTATCAGAGCAAAGGTTAGAATTGTAATTGAGTTTTGATTTCATTTTTTTCAAGTTAGGGTTGTGCCATTGTTGGATTTTGTTGGATTGGTTGCAATATTGGTGTTCCCCATTCCCTGTGCCCTCCAAGTGTATTAGAGTATATTGTATTGTGTTGTATTTGTTGATTTTGTTGTCTATTGGAGCTTTGTGATGAAAGTTGGAGATATTACAAGGAAGATGTTCGATTAAATGTCGTTGGATATTGGCCTCAAAGAACCCCAAGCCAAATACTAGCCAACTACAAGAAAATCCCCAAACTCCACAAAATTTACCAAAACACAATATGTCCTCATCATTCCTTCGATATGGATGAAGAAGTTAATTCCAATTGAGAGGAGTCAAGCCATCGCCGCAACCCTCATGATACGGGTATGGAGTCACGAGTCTCCTCCCTCGAATGAACTCTTGAGGCCCTCGTGACTCATGTGAACAACAGTGCCATCAACCTTCAAGATCGACCATGTGACAAGCGTCGGAGACACACTCGAAGTCTTATCCGTCCTCCTCCCACCTTTGAGTCGAGTGACGATGATAGAGACTCCCTGCGACGATGTCGACGCCGGGAATTGGTTGAGAGACCCCTCGTGATTAGTTCCATAACGTCAAGATCGACATTCCAGAGTTCAATGGCTCCAATGATCCCTATGAATATCTTTAATGGGTACAAATCATGGAAAGGTTTTTTGAGACCAAGGAGTATAACGATGAAAATTCAAGATCGCGAGCTTGAAATTCACCAAATTCGCCTCTCTTTGATTTGAGAACATCAAAGCGCAAAGGGCTAGGGAAGGTCGTGTAAAAATCACTTCCTAGGCACGGTTCAAACAGTTGATGAACCGTCGGTTCTTGTCCAACACCTACAAACAAGACGTCCTGAGGAAACTCTATGCCCTCACTCAAGGCAAACAAACTGTGAGCGACCATATTCAGGAGTTCAAGCAACTACTCATCAAAAGTGACCTTCAAGAACCCGAAGAGCAGACTATGATGCGATTCTTGAATGGGTTGGACCCCTCCATTGCCAAGAAGACTGAAATCCAACCCTATCATTCTATGGATGAGTTGTGTAGTCTAGCTCTCAAGGTCGAGAGGCGGAGGAAGGAAAAGGCTTCCAGCAAGCCTGCGCCCAGAACCTTCTTCCAACCTCTAGCCAGCCCCCTCCTTATTCGGGTACCCCGAAGTCTATTGAGACTCCTATGTTATCATCAGCACCTAGAACTGACAAGGGAAAGGGAATTGATATGCCCTCTCCAACGTATCTTCCTCGGTGGATGGAAGGCAATAAGTGTTTCAAATGTCAAGGATATGGCCATTTTCAAGCGGATTGTTCGAACCGTCGAACCTTGTCCCTTCAGGATGGTCCAAGAGATCAATATGAGCTTCAAATGGCACAAGATGAACCCAAAGTGGAAGTTGAGGAGGAGGTTGTGAGTGAAGAGAAGAACACCGCTCCAACACCGCCCGTGCATGGTGGAGCACTTGTTTTAAGGAGGTTTTTGCATGCTCATGAAACCCCTCTTGACAATGCTCATTCGGAGACGATCTTTCAATCGCGGTGTTTCGTGGGAGGTAAAGTATGCAATCTCATCATTGACAGGAGGAGTTGTACCAATGTTGCATCTACTAATATGATCGAAAAGCTTGGATTGCCTTTATTACCTCACCTTCGGCCATATTCACTCAAGTGGCTCAATGACCAAGATGGCATCAAGGTAACCAAACAAATCCTAGTGAATTTATCTTTTGGTGCTAACTATGTTGATTCTATTATTTGTGATGTCGTCCCTATGAGTTCTTGTCATATCTTATTAGAGCATCCTTGGCAATTCGACAAGCATACCGTTCATAATGGGTTGAAAAACACCTATACTTTCACCCATAGGGGCAAGAGGGTTAAGCTATTACCACTACCTCCACATGAAATTATCCCTCCAAAACCAGGGGTGGGAGGTGAGGAGCCTAAACACATGAGCGAAACACGAGTTAAGAGAACCCTAAGCAAGGGGAAGGTCGTCTTTGCCTTACTCCTCTTAGAGGCAAACAAAAGTGAGGAAGTGAAACCCATGCACCCTCTTGTAGCTCCCCTCATTGCCAAGTTCGGCGACGTCTTTCCTGAAGATCTACCACGGGGTCTTCCACCCACGAGAGGCATCGAGCACCAAATCGATCTTGTTCCCGGAGCCCCTCTCCCCAATAAAGTGGCATATTGTTGCAATCCCCAGGAAACCAAAGAAATTCAACGACAAGTGGACGAGCTCATTTCTAGGGGATATGTGCGGGAGAGTATGAGTCCTTGTTCTATCCAGGCCCTCTTGGTTCCCAAGAAGGATTGAATTTATCGGATGTGCGTTGATAGTCGAGCTATTAACAATATCACCATCAAGTATCGGTATCCCATACCGAGGCTTGACGATATGCTCAAGGAGTTGCATGGATCCTGCATATTTTCCAAGATCAACCTCCGGAGTGGGTATAATCAAATTCGCATGCAGGAAGGTGATTACTGGAAGACAATTTTCAAAACCAAGGGGGGTTTGTATGAGTGTCTCGTCATGCCCTTTGGCCTCTCCAACACCCCTAACACCTTCATGCGACTTATGAATGAGTTTTGAGCCCCTTCATCAGCAAGTTCATAGTGGTACTTCAATGACATCCTCCTCTATTCCAAAAGTGAGGCCAAGCATGTTTCACACTTGGAGTCCGTCTTCAAGGTTCTACAGTAGCAGAAGTTATTTGGGAAGCTTGAGAAGTGTGAGTTCTTCACACCCCAAGTTACTTTTCTTGGGTATATTGTGTCTGACCGAGGCATCTCGATGGATCCCTCAAAAGTGGAAGCTATTCGTTCTTGGCCTATTCCCTCCACCCTCACGGAGGTGAAAAGTTTCCACAACCTAGCCTCCTTTTATCACCGGTTCATCAAATGTTTTAGCACCCTTACCGCTCCCATCACCGAATGCATGAAGAAGGGGACCTTTGAGTGGACCAAGGCGGCGCAAGGTGCTTTTGAGAAGCTTAAGGCCAAACTTTGTGAAGCTCCTGTACTTACCCTCCCGGACTTCGTGCAAGTTTTCCAGGTTGATTGCGACATGAGTGGAGTGGGCATTGGGGCCGTCTTGATGCAAAACCAACGTCCCATCGCCTACTTCAACGAGAAGCTTAGTGGATCGAGGAAGAACTATTCTACTTACGACAAGGGGTTATATGCCCTTGTGCGTGCCCTTAATCATTGGTCCCATTACTTGAGGCCCAACCAGTTTGTCCTTCACTCTAATCATGAGGCCCTCAAGTACCTGAATGGGCAACACAAGCTCAAAACTCGCCATGCCAAGTGGGTAAAGATCCTACAAAGCTTCAACTTTGTGGCGAAACATAAGAAGGGGAGCGTCAATGTGGTGGTCGATGCTCTTTCTAGGAGGCATGCTCTTCTTTCTGTGGTTGAAGCACAAGTTATTGGGTTTCAACACATGTAGGAGTTCTATAAGGAGGATGAAGATTTCAAACTTCATCTTGATGGTGGTGATGGCTCCTATGTGCTTCAAGATGGGTTCCTTTTAAGGGGAACAAATTGTGTGTGCCCAAGTGTCCTTTGAGAAAGTTGCTTGTGAGGGATATTCATGGAGGTGGTCTTGCCAGTCATTTTGGCATCAACAAGTCCCTCAACATGTTGAACGAGCATTTTTATTGGCCAAGGATGGTAGGCAATTTGCACGATGTGATATCCAAGTGTATTTTGTGCCATCATGCCAAGAGTTAGTTCCACCAAGGGTTCTATACGCCTCTACCCATCCCGAATGGCCCGTGGGAAGATTTGAGCATGTATTTCATCATGGCTCTTCCTCAAACCGTACGTGGTAAGGATGTCATACTCGTCGTTGTGGACCATTTCTCCAAGATGGCGCACTTCATTGCTTGTGAGAAAATCGATGACGCCACCCACATCGCTAATCTCTTCTTTCGTGAGATAGTGGGGTTGCATGGTGTTCCAAGACCATTATCTCGGATTGTGATATGAAGTTTGTGAGTCATTTCTGGAGATCCTTATGGAAGCTACTTTGAACCAAGATCCTCTTCAGCACATCTCATCACCCTCAAATTGATGGCCAAACTCAAGTAACCAACAAGACCCTCACTATCTTGCTTTGGGGTCTTGTGGGTAAGATCTTACGGGATTTGGATTCCAAGCTTTGTCATGTCGAATTTGCTTACATTCGGGCTCCTTCCTTCGCTACGGGACACTCACCCTTCGAAACTTGTTACGGGGTCAACCCTATTACTCCTATTGAACTCCTTCCTCTTCCATTAGAGTCGAGAGCAAGTTTTGAGGCTAGTGAGAAGGCCACCGAGATCCAAAAACTTCACCAGCAAATTCGCGAAAAGATCGAACAGACCAATGAACTTTACAAATCCCGAGCCAACAAGCATCGTCGGGGTATCACATTCAAGCTCAGGGACTTGGTTTGGCTCCATTTGAGGAAGGAACGATTCCCTTTCCGAAGAAAATGTAAGCTTATGCCACGAAGTGAGGGGCCGTTCAAGGTCTTGAAAAAGGTGAATGACAAAGCGTATAAGCTCGATCTCTAGGGGAACATAGGAGTCTCCTCCACATTTAATGTTGGCGATCTTTCAACGTACATTGAGGACGACGAACCCGATGCGGGTTTGAGGGAAAATCCTCTTCAAGAAGGGGATGATGAAGAGTTTCGGGTTCCGTTTTAATCCCATGTTGCATTCGCCAAGCGAGCCGCCTCAACTACCTCGAACTACTAAGTTCAATTCTCGGTGAAATCCGGAAATGCGAGGATAGTCTCGGCCATCCATTAGATGGGCTCCGAGGCCTTCTAAGGAGGCTTGCACGTTCCACCGGCCTTGGAGGCCTCGGGACCATACCGAGTCGTCCCGAGATGATGAACTGCATGGTATCGGGGTTCGGGTGAGCCCCGGGATCAATAACATGCAAGGTAAGAGGAGCAGAACAATGAGAGTGTATGCAGCAGTCGTCACGCCCGCTACCCTCACTATAGCGCCCACGACGCTCATTAGCAAAACAGGGGGAAAGGGACAGGAGGACATGACACCCGCGACCTTCCAAGGTCGCACCCGCAACGTCACTAGCCCATGAACATCGCGCCTGCGTGATAGGTGCTCCGTAAGTGTGCGGGTCAGAGTAGTAGTATATAAAGGTCGTCTTTTAGGGATTTTTGTTCAACTACGCACTAAATTAGTTCACTACAAAGGATGCTAGGACGGCTAAATAGTTGTGAAACAGTGAATTAAAATTATAAACTAAGAAAGCGGTAATTTTTAGAGTTCTACCAAATAGTTAAAGGAGTTTGGGGGAGTCCACTCTAGTCAGTCAACTAATCAATCAACAATCCCGGTGTGAAGCAGTGTCAGAAATTCGCGGTCTATAATCTTTCTAAGGCCTATCACAACAATCTTTTGAATCCGAAGTGAGTTGTAGTGATTAAACTAAACACCTATTTTCATGGCTATTTAATCTAATCAAAGATAAGAACCGATTATAACTTGACCCTAAGCATGAAACCATTATTTCTAACTATTTTCTACGCTTATTCAATCTTCGTCTTTTCAATTCAAAATAACAAATTTTCGCTCCGATATTAAGAATCTAAACCAAGCAAAAGGTGATCAACCAATTACTATGACATACGATATACGAAGATTAAACGATTAAAAATAACTTCACACCGAGATTATATTCATAATCAATCAAAAGACATCAAGTTTATCCCCCAAACAAAGGGATTTAGCTACGCATAAAAATAGAAACTAACAAAACAAAAACTGAATTCAAATTGAAAGACATAGATATAACTGAGTGTTCGAAGCGGCAGAATCGATCTCTTTGTGTCACCCGATTCGACCTTCTTCTCCTCTTCAATCACTCTTACACAAATCTAAAACTAGTGGAAAAACTAAAACTAAGAGAAACTATAAAGAAAACGATGCTAATATTCTTGACTAAAATGGATCTCCTTCTTCACGGCAAGGCGGAAGCCCTTTTATAATAATTGGCTAGGGCACCAAACACTGGCAGCGCTCAATGAGGCACTCGCCGTGTCTTGTCTTTCTGTCCTTTTCCACGGCTGGGCGCTGGCAGCGTTACTTTCTCCCTTGGCAATGTCCGAAGATTCCCACGCTTGCTGCACTCACTGCCTTGGGCGCTGGTAGCGTCCAGAAGAACGCTGGCAGCGTTTGTCCTCTCCGCCCAGAGTTAGGCCGGGCCACGCAGTTGGGCCAACTTCTTTCTTCCAATTCTTTCTTTATTCAAATCTCCTTCTCAATTCTTCTCATTTTTCACCACTTTTCCTCTAATTCTTCATGCTTTTAAGTGGATTTTCTTTGATCCCTGCAAAACAATACCAATCTCCGCAACCAAGTGAAGAAATCACAGAATTTGGTATAAAATCGTGGAATTTAAGGCGTTAATTGCATGGAATACACATGTTTGAGCCCTAATAATTACTATAAAATAATCACTTATCAACCCCCCCCCCCAAGCTTAGCTCTTACTTGCCCTCAAGCAAGTCAGACTCAAAAACAAGAAGAAGAACAAAGGGCTCAAACAGGAAAAGGGTTTAAGAAGAAAGAGAAACGACTAGGGTTAACATTAGGGTTAAAATCATAATTATTAAACACCCCCTCAGGCTGACCAATTAGACACATAATCCATCAGGAAAACACCAAGATCAATCTGGAAGAGAACAAAACGAGTGCAAAATAGAGAGAATGATGTTTTCAAAATCAAAGAACGAGAACAAGTACTTCAGATGCGAAAAACCGCCAACAATCTTAACATGAATGCAAATATGCACAGTTGGTTATGGACATAGGCCAGTCGAAGAGCAAACCTCACTTTAGGATAGAAGTGAACACTATAACACTCAAATTTGGTTATATATGTGGGTTTTCTCTTACTCAGACCAAAAGAAGCGACCAACCATAGGCTTGGTAAGAATCTCACTCTCCACTGCTAATATGCAAATACACAAGTGACAATCAAGAGGGCTTTCAGGGTTATAACAAGGCTCAGTTAGGGGATAGGAGCGGTAGAATTTGGATATGAGGACCTTAAGAGCCATGCTTGGAATCACTCTCATAAAATATCACTCTTAGCTCGCACACTTGCCAAATGTGGGCAAAGATTCATTCTACTCCCTCATTAAGAACAGATACCTCATCAAACTTCACAACCGGATCAAAAGCTTTCTGGACTTCCAATTGAATCTCCTTAATCACCCTTTTCTTTTGAATACTTTTCTCCTTTTTTTTCTTTTTGTTCTATTTTTCTACTTCTCTTTTTAGTGGGTGATCAAGGGAGAAGAAAAACATAAAAACATTGCTTTGACCTTAATATGATAGAAGAATATCACGATCAAACGCTAACTGATAATAATTGGGAAATATAAAGTGTCCCAATTCAATCAAAATTACAATCACTCCCCAACTTCTCAATTTCATTCATAGCAACACCGAACCAATTTTTCACTCCTAGAATAATGAACTCTCACACATCCAAGCAAGGCAAAGGGTAGGAATTATCAAGGCCAAGGCTTGTATCGTCAGGGTTCAATCACAAAAGAAAGGTAAACAAAGGCTAGGCGGGGCTAAAAAGCGGTAATTATATTGTTAGGGAGGCTGTTTGGCTATGTAGTTCAAAATAAAAATGAATGCCTCAATCATTTTGTCACAACGTGCAATGTAAAGATTCAGTCTCAAGCAAGATGCAAAACAAGTTCTAGAGGTGCAACTAGTGGTGGAGTCACTCATGAAATAAAAGGAACGATAAAAATGATCAATCCATACTTTTTGGCTATGTGGACTCATGGGATAGGGCTCAAACAACTAAACCTAGCCCAAAGATTTGCGGCACGCATATTTACACTTACTAAGATAGTCAAAGCAGTTAAACACACCTTTCATAACTTGTCTCAAAATCAGGAAGATTTGCAAAATTAATTTCAAAAACTTTTTAGTTCTCAACCAAACTTCTCAAGATAAAGCAAGACAAACTGAAAGTCTAATTGATTTACAAATCATCATCGAAGGTATTCTGGATTATTAATCTTAATCCTATCCTTTTTTTTCTTGTCTTTTCTAATTTTTTTGGCTTTTTCCTATTTTCTGAATTTTTTTGTAATTTTTTTTTCTAATTTTGGATGCAAAACGAAAGAAAAAGACAAACTAAAATAAACTAACAAAAGAAAAGAAACGAAAATCTAGCATGCTCTAACTAATGCAACTAGGTGGATGCAAGCTTTTAGAAAAACTTAAAAGAAAAACTAAGAAGAAAACTAAAAACAATCAAAGACACACTAAAACATGAAAAACAAGTATGAAACAAGAAAAAGAAAGATGAAAATAAAAGAAAAACAAAGGGAAACAAGAGAAAATCAAAGAAAAGTGATGAAAAAAATATACACAAAGTGCATATACCCCCCCCCCCCCCCCAATGCTTAAACACTGCATTGTCCTCAATGCAGAAGACAATGGTGGTGAGGGAAAGAGCGGAGAAAAGGATCAATCATCCACGCTCAGTGGGGATGGGGCACTCGGGTTTTGTGGCAGTGGAGGAGACTGGCGGAACATGGCCTCGACGAGGCGGGAAAGTTGGGAGACAGACTCATCCAAACATGTGAAACGCACGTCAGATTCTTGTCGCATCTCGACAAGATAGGACTGCAACTCGTCGAGTCGGCACTCGTTACGGCCGAGACAAACTGGAGGTCGCAGTAATATGCCTCATGATCGATAGGGGATTATTGGGGTTGAGGGTCAAGCTGCTGTTCGGGCTCGGGTTGGGCAAGGGGAACGGGAGGCAACCAAAGAAGATTTGCTTCATATTGTACTGAGAGGTGGGGGTGAGGCAAGGGATACCTAACGTTGTTGGGGTAAACCCACAAGCAACGGTGGTCACTATCAATTTTGCACATACCAAAGGAGCGACACTGATCTCCATCAATGAACATGCTACCAGAGACACGGTCGGGGGCCGCCATGGATGGCCTAAAGCCAAATTGGCGGGCTAACCACCTATGGCTATCTCCATGGTGGACGAGCTAGTGACGCGGGATATGTGCGCGGCGAACAAGGCGGCCGGGTCAGCGTGGTTATCACCACAAAGCATAGCGTGCAACATATAAAAATCGACTTTTGTGGCCTTGTTGGAACTCCCAGGACTCTCAAAGATGCAGCAAGAGAGGATGTAGTGAGCATACCTCAAAGCGGGGTTCCTAATTAGGGCGGAGGTCGAGTTGCTAGGGTCCCAATCGTCTGTACCGGCTATCTCGTGAAAAAATCCTACCCCGTCCCAGTTCAAGGGGATAGTGTGTGGGTCTCTACAAGTTCGTTCAGGAAGGCCAAAAACTTGTGCAAATTCTGAAATTGTCATTTGTCTCACACTCCCAAGGAGTTGGAACCGGATAAGTCCATCCCTCACCTGGAGGTTTACCTCCATAGTGCTAAGAAATTCTAAGGTAATTCCCCGAAAGGTCGGTTCGTTTAACCTAGCCACATGAGTTAGCTGACCACGATTCAATAACCAAAGTACATCGTCCAGCATCCCACAACCCCGCAAGAAATCCTCATGCAAGTATTTTGTAGGAATCAAAGCACGTTTGGAAAGAGAATCGTACCTAGCTTTAATGTCCCCTTCAAAGATGAAGGGGTTGCTACTCCGGGAGTCTCGAGTCATGGCGGCCTTTTGTTTCCCTTTTTCCAAGGCCGTAGCCTTGCATTTTCTGCTTCCGTTCCCACCATCATCGCCGGCGGGTGGTCCCTAGAAGCTCACATTCTTAGTTCTCACCATCTAAAAAGATCAAAAATTAGTATCTCCACCAAAATTACATCAAAGCATCAAAGAAGCATGAAAATAATGTAATTTGACATAACTAAAACTCCCCCATGCTTGTTTGATGCCAAGAATAGAGAACCAAATCATTCTAACCCCATAAAAATACCAAAAACAGAGCATGACACCCCTAGGTTAGCACCAACCTTAATCAATCCAAGAATCCCACCAAATTACTATCACATTACTCCTATAACACTCCCAACACAATAAAAACTCAATCATTAGTCAATAAAAGATCAAATTCAACCAACTCCATCATGCCCTAATCAAGAACTAGCACCATAGACAAACCCAAGCAAGATAACTTGTAATCTTTGAGCAAGAATGTGGTATATCAAATAATTTCAACAAATTACTAAGTAATTCATGAATTTAACCAAAAACATACCACAAATACTAGAAATTATTAGAGAACAAGAGGGAGATTTGAGAAACTTTACCTTCTTGGAGTTGGGAAACAAAGATTTCAATTGAAACTCTAATGTGAAGAGGTGAGAGTGTAAGTGAGATGGAGGAAGAGAGAAAGAAAAAGAAGAGTGGTGGTGGTGGCGGCGTGTGACGACAGCGGGCAGAGTAAGGGGAGGAAGAGGGAGGAGGGTAGCATCGGGTGAGAGGAAGGAGAGGTGAGGGACGAAGAAGGGTGAGAGGAAGGCGGGCAAAGAAATCTGGGATTTTCCAGAAACGCTGCCAGCATTTAGGTGGGCGTTGCCACATGCGGATTTTGCCTTACTCGGTTTCGGGAGGGACGCAGTGATTATGGGCGCAAGATTTTCTCGCTTGATGTTTCCGTACATTTTTTGTTTTGCTTTTCGCCTTTTTCCCTTTGTTTCCTTTTGTTACCTCCACTTTTCAACGTGCGTGGGTTCCTACATGCATCACACTTGCTCTAAAATTATTGGGTTAGATAATAAAAACTCAAAAGAGCTGAAAATCGATACATTTTTCATCTTTTCACTGCATAATAAAAGAAAAGATTAGCGAAATAACACGAACAAAAATTAAAAATTACTAAAGAAATATGAAAAGAAAAAAAAATAGATAAAAAATAAAATGAGTGGGGAGGGATAGGTAATAGAAGAGTGATGTACCCTCCCCGAGGTGCTTTGTTTAACGTCGTTAGCTCGATGGTACTAACCCCTAGTCATTGGGATCCTTGATCCATTCTTGAGTTGATTGTAGGATGGGATAACCAACATCTTGAACTTCGCTCAGTTTTCAAACTGAAACATTCTTGTCCGTTTGCATCCTATATTCCATCATCGACTCTCCTAGCTCGATGATTATTGGCCTTCCCTTTATGTCCATCTTGCAGTTCAAGGTCGCGAGGAAGGGTCTGCCTAGGATAACATGTGTTGAGGAGTCCTCTCTAGTGTCTAGGACCATGAAGTCTACAGGGATAAGGTGTTCTGCTACCTTAAGAGGGACACTATTTAAGACTCCCAGGGGCTGCCTAAGGGTCTTATCAGTTAGGTGAAGAGTTGCATTAGTCACTTTTAACTACCTATGGTTTAACTTCGTTAAGAGGGACTTTAGAAGGATATTGACCCCGGAACCCGTGTCACATAAAGCATATTCAGTCGACACACCATCTAACTGACAAGGGATTTTGAAACTCCCTGGGTCTCCCTTTTTAGGTACTAATGAGGGTGTCATGGCTTCCTTGTTTTAGTTAGGCTTGATGTCTATCTCGGCTACTCTAGGTATCTCAGACTTTTCAAGGGTCTCATAACCAGGGTTGTGTACCTCGCAGTCTATTGCATTGCATTGGGCTCCTGGATTGGGGACAGGTTGAGGGGGTAAACTAATGGAGGGAGTTGCTGAATTAGCGATTTGGTTTTCTAAAATCTTGTTGTGGGTCGCTAAGGCTTCTACCTTTTTCATTAAATCTTTTATTACCCCATCCTGTTTTTGTTGGCCCGCTACGAGGCTCTCCATCATGATTTCTAGGTTTGATTCTTGAGGAGGGCCTTGAGGTAGAGGTCTCTGAAATCCTGGGGGTGTGTATTTTTGCCCTTACCCTTGAAGAGGACCAGTTGGGTTGTTATTCCTATAGGAGAAATTAGGGTGGTTCCTTAGTCCTGGATAGTAAGTGTTGGAGTTCATGTCGTAGTTCTGCCTTTGATTGCCAACATAGTTGACTTGCTGAGTTTGTTCATCATTGACAACCTACCACACCGTACCGCAACATGCTACACTTCCCACAATTTACCATACAATTTCCGCACTTTACTCACAGAAAAGAATGGGGCCTTATTATGATTGGGGTCGAGCGGGTAATACTTTTTTCACTTGAATGATTGATTTCCATATGTTATCTAATTTTACGCATTTAGTGCAAATAACTGATTACCATATATTTTATTTAATAATATCTTTACGCGCCATGCGAGCTTCTAGGTTTATTGTAAAATACATACTATACAATTTGTTTTAGAGATTGTACTATACAATTTTATTTAAACATTTATTGGAGATGGATAATAGGTAATGTCGTGTCGGTTTTATGTTCATGTTGGAGTTAAATGGGTAAGAAAACCCTCACACCTGAAACTTACCCATTAAATAAACGAGATGAAATTTCTTGACTTGAATCGTTTATTGAATAAACGAGTTGATCGACCTGAATCTATCCCATTTAGCTTAACGGTTTTGCTAATTGTCGCCCTGAGAGCGATGATTAAGAAAGAATCTTATCTACTTTTACTTTATATAAAGATCATATACAATTAAAAATATATTATAGTAGATTACATTTGCAATAAAAATATATTTTCTATGCAATTAAATCTGTAAAAATCTTATTATTACCTAATATACTTTTTCTAATTATCTTTTTCAATTCAGAATATTTTGTTTCTAAAAATACGTATTTTACATGAAATTAATCATCATCTTTTTTTCTGAATCCGTATGGCAATTTAACTATGATGCTTTGCATAATGCTTTGAGATAAACATTGTTTAATCTTGTTGTGGTACAAGTCATTAAAAAATTTGCAGCAAGAAAAAAAGTTGAGAAAATATTAAATGGGTTGTGATACCATGAACAGAGCAATAAGAGCACCCGCAATGGTGAGCTTGAGTTTGGCTAATTGGATGACGTGTAATCTGTGGACCCCTATCAAGAGAGTCAAAATTTAACCCTTTATTTAGCTTGCTTTCCAATGGTGAGTATGAGTTTGACTCATATTAATTAAAAAAAGTAAGTGGGTTCTACTTAATAATATAATTAATTTGGTTATATTGATAAAAAATGAGGTGGAGGAGGAGAGAGAAAAAAATTATGATTAAAATATTATTATCTTAAACTCGCTTTCAAACTCGTCTCGCGAGACTGATAGCGAGATTCTCGTGAGACGAGTCTCATTTTCACCACTGAAATGTCGTATACGACCTCATTCCATTCTCATCTCATGCCACGTCAGCAGTGAGTCGAATTGAAACTCACCATTGCAGATGCTCTAATAACCAAGGATTCAAAGGATCGAATTCAGAGTTTTTTTTTCTTTAATTTCATTACTTGACGTTTCAATTAGCACAAAATTGACCCATAAGCTAGCGTTTTTCTTTTTCTAACTTAAGATCAGTTTGATATTGTTTAACTCAATAATCCAACAACAGCATGCCATAGTTGGATTGAGGACTGCAGATGAGATGGAGAAATTGAGAGGGTAAACAGTATGTGTCAATGGTGTTGATTAGCCATGGAGGATAGGTTGATTTTTTTTGTCAACTGAAACAATGATATGAGACGTTTCCTATCTAAAAGTAAATATATATGATTATAACTTGGGAGTAATATGTATCTAAAATTAAGGGGATTGTTTCCCTTTTTAATATTTAATATATATCTAAAATTAAATATATGTGATATAAAAAATAAAAAATAGATAAGATTCTTTCTTAACCATCGCCCCCAGGGCGACGATTAGCAAAATCGTTAACCTAATGGGTTAAATGGATCAAGTTTAAGCAACCCATTTACCTTTCAACATATATTATTTAACAATCATGCACTTGAAAAGACCAAATGCATCGATTTCTACCATTTATTAATATCTACCAACTCATTTCTTTTAGCACATATATTATCTATCTACCCGTTTAATTTCTTTCTTTTTTTTTGGATAATATAATCAATCAATTACATAGGCGTACAATATGTCGGGTGTTCATTGATTTTCATATTACTAACATTTAGTACCACAAGACTGTATATCAATATAATCCTAATTATTTAACACTAAAATCAATTCTTTTATTTTCCGTCCCGAAATCCAAAATACAAAAAAAAAACACTACATAAATGGTAAACTGTAAACGAAAAACGGAGAAAAAGGAGAAAAATTACATATAGAATTTTCAGTCATTATTCTCCCATCAATAAATCAAATAAAACAAAAACAAGCTCCATTATTTTCAACCAAAAAAGGAGAAAAATTACATATAGAATTTATTTTATTATTTCAAGTATTTTAGGCAAGGGTATTGTCATTAGGATTGGCGTCTTGTAATCATTTTGTATTTAATTTAGAATGGAAGGTCAAGTATTCACATCCCCCTTTGATATGTGGAATGTTGGATGTGAATTCTTAGGTTGTGGAATGAAGAGACCATGTGATGTAGCTGGTCCAACTGAACTATTCACAATTGTCAATTCATCTGCAGATGCTCCCAAATGTTGGTCCAACTCTTACTTTCTAAGGCCATGTTCGGCTGTAGCGTTTTCAGTAGCGTCTAGTGTTTTGACTAATTCAAAACTCTACTATTCTATTTATTAGTGTTCGGTAAATCAGCGTTTGTTAACAACTTATAACATTTGGACGGAAATCTACAAGACATTATATATATATTAACGTCTGTTGCTTTGAATTAACGTCTGAGCTCCTAATGGCTAAAATGCCCTCAGTTCCCCACCGTAGTGAATTAATGAAGGACAAAAACTGTCTAATTGTTTTAATAAAGATGTTCAAATACTATGCAAATTAATGAATACGGTGATGATGATGATGATCAGCATGCATGATTTTTTTATTCAATTTGGATAAAGTTTTATAATTATTTCTTTATTTCTTCCATTTATATTATATCATGGTTAGTGTTTTTTACATTTATTTTAATGACATAACTATAACTATGTTTAATTAGCTTTGGGAGATAATAATAATAACAATAATAATAATAATAATAATAAAATGATAATCATGTTGGTTTTGGTCATCTTATATCCATAAGCTAGTTCAATTGCTAAATTTACTGAACATATTTTCCTCATATGCTCCGATGAACAGTTATCCGCTATCCGGTACCTAAATCGTTATCCGCTACGCAAACCGCTAATTTTGCCGAACATGGCCTAAATGCATATGTTTGAAATTACAAAACAAACTCCATATCTAATTTTTCTCCTTCTTTATTTAAAATAAAAATGAAACTTATTTTTTTTTGATTTATTGATGAGAAGAATAAGTTGATGGAAGTGCAATAACTAAAAATGGATATGGAGGGGAGTACCACTATTGTTGAAATTATGTGGTGTATGAATAATTAATGGGTACACTCAGTGTTAAACCGCAGTTACAACTTTAGTACTCGATGGTTTACTCAGTGACAAACCATGGTTATAACTTGAATAATCCATAACAATTTTTTAACGTAAAATTTCACGATAGCTGGGAAAAAAAAAATATGCCATGCTAACCTTGGTGGTCCCACATATTTTACAATCTGGGACCTCATTATAGTTTTAGTTATTCATGGTCAATTTGTTTCTTGGGCCATCCTTTAGAGTCAATAACCCTACTTGAAAATCACAACACAAGGCCCAAAGACGGCCCAAAAATAAGCCCAAGCTCCAAGCCCTAGCCCAAGATAATAAAATTGAAAAATAAAAATGAAAAAGATGAGGGAGGAAGCAGTTCGCTACTTTTCTGTATCCGAGTAGAAGCCTTTCGGAAAACCTAAAAGCTTCGAAGTCGAAGCCAACTACTTCCTTGCTGCGATTTCGATTGTCGTGTCCTTGTAAGCTCTCTCTCTCTCTCTCTCTCTCTCTCTCTCTCTCTCTAGTTACGACTGTTCTAGGGTTTCTTCTGATTGTTTAATTATTCCAGTTTGTCAGCTTAATTGTGTTGCTTTCTTTTGTTATTGTATTCATTTTTTTTGGATTTCTGATTTGTTGTGGGTTTGCGTTCAATTTCACTAATTAAGAGTTCTTCATTGAATTCCTGTTAATTTGGTGACTGTAATTTCGAGGAAAGTTATGATTTTGCGAAAGTTATGATAAGCATGACATTTGATAACTTGGGTTTTTGCTTTGGACGGTTCTTTTTTTTCCCCCCCTATTTGGTTTTAATTAGTGATTGTTTGATATTTCAGATGTTGTGCTTGATGTTTGTATAGTTCTACTCTTGCTGCTTGTCTTTCATATTCTTTGGATTTTTTCATGTTTTTAATTTTGGGTGTCCTCCTTTTTTGTGGCGTGCAGTAGGTTAAGAATGGCAGAAGCTGACCAAAATTTTGTTGAGAATATGGAGCAGCAAAATTATGATATGCAGGAATTTGAGCATCATCATCTGGGTATCAATGACTTTGACCAACAACATGCTGCTGAAGTTGTTCCTGGGGAGTACAATTATGCTATTAATGAATCTGATAACCAAGGCCTAGGTGGAAATGAGCAAGCTTTTATTGGCAATGAGACTGAGAATAATTTTGGAGATGAGCAAAATTACCCTCACAATGAGTCTGGACAGCAAGCTGTGGGTGAAGATCAGGGTGATCAGGGGATTGATGGTAATGAGATGAAACAAGAATTTGAGCACACTGAAGTGACTGAGACTGATAATGTTGCTGGTGATGAGAAAAAGGTGGACCATGAAAACAATGTGTCTAGTGGAGGGGAAGAAAAGAAATGGCCCGGGTGGCCGGGAGAGAGTGTTTTTAGGATGCTGGTTCCCGTCCAAAAGGTTGGCAACATCATTGGACGTAAGGGCGAATACATTAAGAAAATGGTGGAGGAGACACGGGCTCGTATCAAGATTCTGGATGGTCCTCCTGGTTCACAAGAGAGAGCTGTAAGTTTTTAAAGTTATTTTCATTGCTAATGCACTCACTTTTAAGTCTGGTGAATGATGACGCTCATCTTTACCACCTCTGGAGTAATTACTGATTAGTATACTGTTGATTGTTTTCTATTGTTAATTTGAAGGATTCTTGGGGCTTAACATGATGGGCTATTTAGTGCTATAGACTGTTGTTTTTCAATTGGAGACAGTATATATGGCAATATATTCATGCACGCTACCTTTCTAAAGCAGTGGTGCTGCATGCCAAGATATAATATCATAATCAAATGCAAGTATAAGGAGCCTAATAGGTTGACATGAAATGAATACTGACCTTTTATCTTTTAGCCTAGGATCTTCTCATATGGAAAAGGTTTCAGTCTTGTTTACTCTGATACTATAAGGTGATAACATTATGTATGTTCACTAACTGTTCTTACTATCTGAATCTAAAATATATGCTTCTTCGAGGAATTGTGTCAATAGATCTTGTAATGAAGGTATTAAGGATTTAAGGCTGTTCGCTGGGGCAAAACCATTTATGTTCTCATGTTCATGGTAGCTCAAATCCTGAAGCTTAATCTTTGACGTGGAGATTCGATCCCTAAATTAATATACGAGAAATATAATGTTTCATCCATAAAAGTCTGGGAACGCATTCCAAGAAAGAATCAAGAAACATAATTAGTCAATAAAAAATGACAAATCCATGTAAAAGTTTGTATAACAATAATCAACACATAAAATATATAAGGAGAAGCTAGTATTGCTGCAATAACAAAAATGAGTGTGTGCAGGTTCTGACTTAAGGAAATGAATCAATCAACTTTGCCATCCCAAAGATGAAGCATCAAAGAACCAGATTGCAGAGATCATCTTGAGCACTGCAGAAAAAGTTGATTGGGTTAAAAAGAGATATAGTTCGTCTGTATACCCATTTTGAGAAGTTTGGAGAACGTCTTCTATCTTGTTCAGCATAATTGTGATGCTGAAGATCGTTGGCCATGGATGAGGTGCTTTTTGAGCTTCTTTGCACATTTATACTGTTAAGTCAGATGGGGAAAAAAACTCAAAACTTAAAACCTTAAAGATGAAACTGGTTACAATGATTCATTAACTTGCTTATTAATATTTGGGAAGATCAGTAACAGTATAAGATCCCAATCAAATGTTCTGGAAGTATGCTTGAATTTTCAAAGGCATTGAATACGAAACTCGAAACACCTTTAGACTAAAACTTTAACACAAAGTAGTAAAATCATTAAGATAAACTCTCTTAGTTGTGAAGTTTTTCAAAAGCTATTCAAAGACTTAAGCTACAAATTCAGTTATTATGATATACTCTAAAGAAGAAACTCATCTGCCATTCACAAAAGGTAAACTTGTTGACGACAATTATCTGGTGATTGTAACTTTTCCAATACTTTACAAAAGACTAAATAAGTAAATAAAAGTGTAACTCTAGATTACTTTCTACTGTAAGGTTTCAACAATAATATCACATATAATCTTTAAATGTGTAAATATAGGTTGACTATATTATATATAGTATAGTTTGTTGGCCAAAAAATGATTGAAAATTTGAAATGTTGTAGTAATGTTCAAGAGGAGGTATTGTATTGTTTTGTGCATTTTGTGGGCATTCTAGAGATAATTTTGCAGAATGTGCTCGAGGGATAATATATATATATATATATATATATATATATATATATATATATATTGTTTTGGAAACTTTTGTGAGGTGCACATTTGAAAATAAGTGTGTTGAATTCGGAGAAGGTTATGTATCAAATATTGAGGAGTGTAAGCAAAGCAAAGAGGGTAGCAATCAAACAGTACTAACATGTGTCATCCACTTTGGTGGTGTAAATGGGGTGTTCAATTCCCATGAATAATTGTGTTTGCTGTCGTGGTTTCCTTGTGCTGGAGTACAGAGCAAGAGTTATCAAATCCATGTTGGTAAATTATCACACATTTGTGCTCTGTTGACAGTGAGGTATGTTAGAATTCTGTTTTACTTGTTGTATGACATGATTGGTATATGTTAGGTGCCCCCTTTCCTTTCTTGTGAAAGCTACCATGTTCTTGCTTCTTGTGTGAGTTTCTTTTCTGCTCTCGGTTCTATCTGCCTCTAATAATCTTGTATTCGTCAGTTCCTTGTTGACTTTATATTTCTCTATCAAGTTTGTTGTTCTCTCCTTAGAGTTAAGGTCAGAGATATTATGTGAAACCAAGTTACAGGATGTAGGGAAATTAGGAATGATATGAGATGTCTTTGTGATTTTGTGATGAAATATTCTTGTCTAATCCTGTGTTGAATTACAAGATACCTTTGCCACTCTTTAGAGTTAATTCTGCGATACTGCTATGTCGTCAGCTTTTGAAATGTGATTAGTGACAAGCTGCTCTGGTTTGGTTTGAGGAATCAATGAAATTCAGTGGTCTATTTCGCTTATTCTAGTCTTTCTGCCTTTGATTATAGGTGATGGTTTCAGCTAAGGAGGAGCCGGAGGCATCTCTTCCACCTGCAATGGATGGGCTTTTGAGGGTTCATAGACGGATTGTTGATGGATTGGATGGAGACTCTTCCCAAACTACACCTGCCGGGGCAAAGGTTTCAACGAGGCTGCTAGTGCCTGCCACCCAGGCTGGTAGTTTGATTGGAAAACAAGGGGCTAACGTTAAGTCCATACAGGAAAACTCCCATTGTATTGTCAGGGTTCTTGGCCAAGGTAATATGCGACACAAGAAACTCTCAGTTGAACATTTATTATGTCTAGTGGGCTCATGCTATATGCTTATTGATGTGTTAGCAAATAATTTTTGTTTTTTTTTCCCTTGAAGTATGTTACTGTACTATGTTCTGGGCTTTTGGCCTTTGCTTTGCTTCTGTTCTAGATGTTGAGTTCCACTGCCATTTTGGTTCTTTATCACCATTGTTTCCTACTGATTTGAGTTTTTCGCCTCCTACCACTACAGAGGACCTCCCAGCTTTTGCTCTTCAAGATGATCGGGTCGTTGAAATAGTTGGCGAACCAGCCAGTGTTCATGGAGCCTTAGAGCTAATAGCTTCGCACCTAAGGAAGTTTTTGGTTGATCGCAGTATAATACCGCTTTTTGAGAAGCAGGTGACTATTTTTCCGCTGAGACTCGTTGATTGTTGAATCCATGTTGTACAGTTAGTATGTCTTTGAGCATTACTTACGGGGGACCATATTTCAGATGCAAGCTCCAAGTAACCCCATGGAGCATATGCCGTCTCAGCCATGGGGTCCGCCTCATGGTCTTGCTCCAAGTGCAGGTGGTGCACATGGCTATGGACCTAATCCTGGATACATGCCACCACCGCCCCGTCCCTATGACAATTATTATGCACCAGCTGAGATGCCACCCCCTCCTGATAGGCAGCCTCACCAAGGAATTTCTGCTTATGGAAGAGAGCCTCCAGTTGGTGGTCATACACCTTCTAATGCTCAGCCAGCTCAATCTATGATTACACAGGTTTCATCCCTTGTCTGATTATGGGCTTTCTTTGGACCGTTCAGCATTTGTTGGACTTTGTTCTTCCCATCTCCTTTTTTCTTTTAAAAAAACCTATATCTACGAAAGAAATTATCTGTGAGAAAACTGAACCCATACCTATCGTTCCTTTTGTGTGTGTGTGTGTGTGTGTGTTCTTTTTTTTTTTTAATTTTTACCGGCGGGTGGGGTGGGTGTGATTAAAGTGACAATTTATATGGGAATGAGTAATTGGATTAAGAAAATGAGCTTCAGATTTTTTTTTGTCTAACTGCAGCAATGCATCAGCATATATGCGATTCATGAAGTTCGCTATACTGATACTGGAATCTCTCAATACAAGGGTTGTGTTGGATGCTTATCTCTATTGCCTTTCAATGGATCTTGATTGCGATGTATTTTCCTTTCCATTCCTTTAGCAGGTTACACAGCACATGCAGATTCCCTTGTTATATGCAGACTCTGTGATTGGTGCTAATGGTGCCACAATAAGCTACATTCGACGTGCCAGTGGGGCCACTGTCACTATACAGGAGACAAGAGGTGTCCCCACAGAGATGACAGTTGAGATAAATGGTACTTCGTCCCAAGTTCAAGCAGCTCAGCAGCTCATACAGGTAACCTTATGATCTAGTGTTGTACATCCTATCCTATCCCTTTGCCTTTTGTTTTGTTTGGGTGGTGGACAGAAATGTATCACATTGGGTTGGGCACATTAATGATAACTATGTGGACTGCCTTTTTTAAAAACAATTGGGTCGTGTGAATTTGACATACAGATGAGAAGGCTACCTAGATATATTGGCAATTTTTTGAGTTGTTTTGTGAGTAATGAGTAGTGAAGAGTTTGTCATGTCTGAACACCCAACCCCATGGTGGATGTACAATGTGGTGCAGAATTTCATGGCAGATGCGGCGGCGGCGGCAGCAGCAGCAGCAGCTCCTGCAGCAGCTCCAGCAGCGGGTGGTGCAACTGATCAAACTTACAGCCAAGGTTATGGCTCATATGCTGCTGCAGCAGCTCCTCCAATGTATGGATCTCCCGCTTCTAGTGCAGGACATGCAAGCCAACCTGGGGCTTATGGATCTGTATACGGTTCCGGTTATGGCTACTAGACTTTATCTTTGTACTGCTTGTTCCTAAGTTGAGATGTTCTCGGATGATCAGGAATAGAAAAATTATGTATCTGCTTCCATTTACCCTTTTTTGGTGGAGTATTGGATGTCGATGTGTTTAGGTTGTGACTTTCTACAGGCTGTATGTACCTGTATGCTGTAACTTAAGCTTCTGCTTTTGCGATTGGACTCTCGTTTTGCTACCTTGTGTTACAGGAATTAGTTAGACGTGCCTCTGAATTGAAATCAGATTATCAAGCTGAAAAATTGCTTCAAAATTGTGTTTTTACTTTTTATCCATTTTCCTCGTCCTGGTGGCTAATTTGTTTTCTTGATATGCATTTGTAATGATGACTGCTGTGATGCAAATTGGGCGTGTGATGAGCCTCGAGGACTTGGTTGACAATTTGATATGGAGATTAAATTTGAACCTAGCTGTGTTGGTTAAGGCTTAGTTTGACCCAATTAGTCAAACTTGACATATTTTGATATCGTCACACTTTTATGATGATGAATCTCTAAAGTCATTCGTTGGTGTATAATTTGTAATTTTTGCATTAAATTATCGCTTTGTTATGATTAATTTATCATATTAAGACGTTCAAAATGTCCATTAATCTTGCACTTTTCCTACTCCCTCTATCCCTTTTTCTTTGACATTTTCCAAAGAAATGAAACCATCAATGCAACACAAAGTTTTTGATATAAATATATTACAATGACAAAAATGCCTTCGATCAATGTTTAGTAATTGGCTATAAAGTCATTTATTAAAGATAAAAGTAGTAAAATTATTATTGAAACTGTAAAAGTAACAAATAAATAAAAACAAAAAATTAGTTAATTGGACAAATAATTTAAAACCAAGGGAGCATACGCTTTAGCTTGCTAGAACACAGGATGATGTATGAGAATTGAGAAATGAGACTCTGAGAGTCTCATGTATTTCTACCATTCTCCGAATTCGTATTTACACCTTTGTATTAAGGCACAGGCGACCCACTCAGATATTTTGATGCTATAATTTCTAATTATAATTCTACACAATAATCACGGCACATAGATATTTGTTTTATAAAATTCTCATAACTAATATGTCTTATGGTCAGATCACAAAGCTTTTACACTATAACATAAATCACAAAGCTTTCTTACCATACACGTAACGTGCTTAGTATAAAATTGGAAGATTAATGGCATAGCAGAGCATATTAAAAAATTACTTAGGAGTACCCTAACTTTTGGTGAAATGTTTTTCCGGTACCTCAACTTTTAAAAACTAATTTTGGGGTACCCTAACTTTTAGAATTAGAAATAATTAGGTGAATTTCCGGCCAATGATTTGAATTCACCGGTGAATTTTAGGCGGGAAATTGATTAAGTGTATTTGTGGACGAAAATGCCGTTTGTTTTTGTGGACGAAAATGATTTGAATCAATCGGAGTTTCACAAGAAATTAACCTAGTAATTTATAATCCTAAAAGTAAGGGTATCCCAAAATTAGTTTTGAAATGTTAGGGTACCAAAAAATTGTTTCTTCAAAAGTTAGGGTACCTTTAAGTAATTTTTTGAGAGCATATTGATCTCCAATGTCCTCACATTTCAACTTTAGCAGGCTTAGACCATCCCCAATAGAGTAAGAGAAATAGTGGGAGTGAGGGTGGGCCTTCACTATTCCCACCCTTACAAATTGAGGGTTCCCCACATCAAAGTGGGAGTGTGGTGAGAGTATTCAATTAAATGAGTCCACTATTTTTGTTTTTCTTTATTTTCATTCATACAACAATATTGTTTTCCTTTATTTGTTAATGTTTTGTTTTCTTGTTTAAGTTTGCCTAGGTAACAACTAAAAAAAAAGGATAATGTTCTTCCGTGTCGTAGCTCACTTGCCTCGATCCTCTTGTAAATTGAGCTGTTCCTCCCTCTCCCATCAAGGCACATGTTGCTGCATTATTCCCACTCCCACTTCACACCATCAATTCCCTCTCACTATTCGCTGATGACAGTGGTCTTAGCAAAGAGATTTGGAGGAGGAAAAGGCAAAAAGTAAAAGAAAAACTTGGAAACTGTGCTAATCAAGTAGCAACTAGACTAGCAATTAAAAAAAGTAGAATGAAGGATTCCAAAAAGAGTGAATCATTATGAAGAATCAGACTGATGAATGAGGCAAACAATAAGCCAAAGGAACAAGGAAACTACAGAGGCCAAACACAATCAAAAGACAATCAAGTCTAGTGAAAGTTGAAAGAGAGGAAAGAATTTGGTCAAATTGAAGCATATGAATTGGAATTTATGAAGAAGGCAAAATTTCAAAGCGTAATCTTTTGGCTCCTTCACTCCATGTCGAAGGATAAATCGGAAAAAAGCAACAATTAAATTTATATAAAGTAAATATTGTAAAATCAGAAGTAAATTGTGTCAAAGACAGACCCTTGGAAGAGATCATTGAAGTAAAGGATCCTCTCAGCTATCCCAAAACTCTTGATGTGAGGAAGAGAGATGAAATAGTGGGTTTAGGCACAAATTAGGCATAATTATTACTTATTAAATATAATGATCCTAAAAAAAAGAAAAAGAAAGAGTTGACGACATGTGGAGTGAGGGCTTCATGAAGTTGGATAGTTGTACCGATGAAGTGGCTTGAACATTGAAAATGATGCAAAAACTGAAATACTCAGTTCAGAAGACAGGGGCAGAAAGGAAGAGAAAGAAAAAATGTTTGTGAACTCTGATACAATTCCATTCAGATTTTGAGGGAAAAAAATGGAAAGCTTTTATTCAACCACAACTGACTCCTGTCCTTCTTCAATTACTATGCTTGCAACCTCAGAAGGAACAGTGTCAGACCACACAAAGTTTTGTCTTGCTGAGATGTCCAATTTTGCTAGTCCATGGGCCACTCTATTACAGGTTCGTTTGCAAAAAAGGAATTTTACATCATCAAAAAAATGCACCATCCTGATACAGTTATTGACAATCTTGGCAGCTGTTGGACTTGTATTCTGTCTGCTCCTAATACCTTCGATGACAATCTTGCAGTTTGATTCCAATTCAATTTTCTTCCAACCCTTTTCATTTGCTAGCTTCATCGCGTACCTCAGGGCTCCAGCTTCCATCGCCTCTGGTTCCCAGGCCGTGTCAACTACCGCTGCTGCAGCCAGTAACGCCTTTCCGTTTGCATCCCTAACCATCACTCCCCATCCACCCTGCTCTTGTTTTCCTACTGCAGCATCAGTGTTCACCTTGACCCAACCACTGTTAGGCTTCTTCCAATGGACTTGCTCCGTGGCGCTTTGGACTGAAATTTGCCCTTGGTCTTGGGCTGCTATATATGACCGGTGCATGTCAACTGCTCTGGTTGCTACTTCCCATGGATCACATAAAATTCCTCTAAATACCTTCTTGTTGCGGGCTGTCCATATGCCCCACAGAATCAAGATTAGCAAACTTCTCCCCTCAGGCTGCATATGTTTGAGCGTGTCTTCCACCCACTTTCCTGCATCCTTGATTGTTCTGTTTCTGACATCCATCCTCAACGCACTAACTTTCCACACATGTTGAGCCCAACTACAATCTAGGAAGAGATGGTCATTAGATTCATAGTCTTCTCCGCATTGGCTACAAATTGGGTCAATATCTGCTCCTCTTCTAACCAAGTTGGTTTTTGTTGGAAGGGAGTCATTCCAAGCACTCCAACAACATTGCTTCGCTTTTGGAACTGTATCAACCCCCCAAATCACCAACCTACCCACCTCTGCTAGTCTCGAAGTTGACCCCTCATCTCTCTTCTTCCTGAATTCTATCTCTCGGGCTAGCTTAGTGGCTGATTTTACTGTAAAAACTCCATCGTGTGTTGGAGCCCACACAAGCTCATCTTTCTCCGGTGCTTCACTCAGCAGGATGGTTTTAATTTCTTGTGTTGTTGATCTGTCAAAGCAGAGCTTTAAAAGGTCTCCATTGAAAACTTTCCCAATCAATCAGTTCTTCTACTTTTGCATCTTCCCCCAGAAAACGTGGAGGAGTAGTGATCACCCCACCTTCTGATTTTGGCAACCATCTATCTCCCCATACCTTTACACTCTTCCCATCCCCTATGCTCCATCTATTTCCCTCTAGCAGAAGACTTCGAGCACTCAAAATACTTCTCCAACAGTAGCTTGGATGGTGCCCCAAGGTAGCTGTCCAAAAATCCCCTCTTGGGAAATATTTCGCTTTTAGCACCTTAGCCACCAGGGACTCGGGATTTTTCGTGATTCGCCACGCTTGTTTTGCCAGTAACGCCTTATTGAAGCAATTAAATTTTCGAAAACCCATACCTCCACTTGCCTTTGGCATACACATTTTGTCCCATGCAACCCAATTCATACCATCCGCCTCCCCATCTCTCCCCCACCAGAATCTCCTGCATGCACCTTCCATTTGTTGACAAATAGAAATCGACAATTCAAAGCATTGCATAGCATACGTGGGAATTGCTTGAACTACCGATTTTTGGAGGATCTCCTTTCCCGCCTTTGTCAGATATCTCTCCTTCCATCCCTTAATTTTCTTCTAGACTCGGTCTTGGAAAATTTGGAAAACCACTTTCTTTGACCTCCCTATAAAGGTAGGTAATCCCAGATAACGGTCATGGGTCTCAACTGCCTTAAATCCCAGTCTCTGTTGGAGCATAACTCTCGTTTGGTCGCTCACATTTTGGTCATATGAGACCTTTGACTTGTCCACATTGATCACTTGTCCAGAAGCTTTCTCATACACTTTCAGCAAATTCAGAACCTGCATCGCTTCTTCTTCTGTAGTTCTCACAAAGAGGAGGCTATCATCAGCAAAAAAAAGATGAGATACCTGCGGAGCATTTCTGGCCACCTTAATGCCATGAATCAATCTCTTTTCCTCTCTGTCCCTGATAATAGTTGATAAGCCCTCTACACAAATCAAGAATAGGTAAGGTGACATCGAGTCTCCCTGCTGGAGTCCTCTATGTGGTGTCACTCTCGGCGAGGGCTTCCCATTTACAAGAATTTGATAACTCACAGTAGTGATGCACCGCATTATTAGGTCCACAAAAGACCCCTTGAAACCCAAAGCCCTCAACATGTTGTCAATAAAAATCCATTCAACTCGGTCATAAGCCTTACTCATGTCTAATTTCAAGGCCATGTGACTCTTTTTGGTCCTAGTTGGTCTTTTCTTCAGATAATGAAAATGTTCAAACGCTACTAGGACATTATCCATGATCAGTCTACCAGGGACAAAAGCACTTTGGGTTTCATGAATGATATGAGGAAGGATAGTCTTCATTCTATTTGCAATCGTCTTGGAGATAAGTTTGTAAATCACATTGCAAAGGCTAATTGGCCTAAAGTCTTTTGTGGTAGTGGGAGTCTTGATCTTTGGTATCAGGGCAATGAAGGTGTTATTCACTCTCTCAGGGGAAGCATTATTATTTAGAACATCTAACACAAATGAAATAACGTCATTACCCACAATGTTCCAATATTTTTGAAAGAAAAAAGCTGGCATACCGTCCGGCCCCGGGGCCTTCGTTGGATGCATTTGGTTCAGGGCAATGTGTATTTCCTCCCCTGTGTAGGGCTGCCGTAGACGTCTGTTCATCTCCTCCGTAACCTTAGGTGTCACCAGCCGCACTACCGGGTCTGTGTCAGTATTCTCTTGAGCTGTAAAGATGTAGTCAAAATACTTCACAAACGTGCTTGTGATCTCCTCCTCGTCTCTCCAGCTTCCTAGTTCATCCTTAATTTTCACCACTCTATTTCTCCTCCGTCGTTGAGAAGCTTTTTCATGAAAAAACTTCGTATTTTTAACCCCCGCCCGTAGCCAATCCTGCCGGCTACGTTGTGCCCATATTGCTCCTCAACACCTTCTAAGTGCTCAAGTTCTGCATTTAGTAACCTGAGTTTGTTCAAGTTCTCCTTTGTTGGGATTAATCTTTGTATTTCCTCAATTCTCTCTCCCAACCTTTGGGCCTCTTTCTTCATCTTCCTCATATTTAGGCCCACTCTTTTTTTAGTCTCTTTGCATACAGAAGCTAGTCTAGTGGGCATATCCAACATTTGACCTTCCTTCCAACTATCAGAGATCACCTGTGAGCAATTCTCATCACTAGTCCACACTTTTTCAAAACGGCACGGTCGACCCATCTGATTCTCGTCTTTGCAATTAATTCTACAGGACGAACTGACCATCATGATAGGCAAATGGTCCGATCTCCTTTTTTGTAAATGGGTCACTTGGTTCCATGGGAACATCTCTTTCCACCCATTTTGGACATGAACCGGTCTAGCCTCTCTTGAACATTAGCATCTTTTTCTCTTCCATTTGTCAAAGTGAAGGGGTGTCCCTCAAATCCCAAATCCACCAGCCCAGACTCCTCAATCACCTCTCTGAAGCCCATAATCTCCCTTGTATCTTTTGGATTCCCTCCCATCTTCTCCTCTTGGCTCATGATACAATTGAAATCCCCTCCACAAAACCATTGCTCCTCCCCATTTCTCTTAAGAGTTCTCATCAACTCCCATGTTCTATGTTTGTCTTCATCAGTAGGGAAACCATAAACTCCCGAAAACCTCCACTTCCTTCCACCCTCATCATCCTCACAAACTATATCTATATGGTTTTTTGACATAGTTTGAAGGGCGAGGTTTACTGAAGACCTCTATAACAATCCCAAACCTCCACTTCTTGCTCTTCCCTCTCCTTCACAGCTCACATAAATGCCATTCTCCAAGTGTATCCAATTTTTTAGCTGACTCATCTCGCCCTCCTTCAGTTTCGTCTCGCTTAGAAAAACCAAGTCTGGATCTTCTTATTTTAGGAGCCGTGTGAGCCCCCTCACTGCCCGAGGGTTCCCTAACCCCTAGCAGTTCCATACAAGGGTTTTCATTGTTGTTCGCGGGGCCAGGTCGCGGCCTCTGCTACTATCTCTAAGTTCTCTAACATCTCAGTTCGGTCTCCCCCTTTACTTCTTTTTCTTTGGTCTACTTGCATGGCTTCATCCTCTTCTGCATGTCTCTTTTTAATATTGGATGTTGAGTCACCCTCCTCTATCTCCCTCGTCCTATCTTTCCTTTGGATTCGCTTCCACCGCTTCCCTTCTCCCTTTTCCAGACATTTTCCAGATTTTGTGCTGCTACTCACCTCTTCAGTCCCCCCCTCGCCTTCTTCTCGTTGGTTATTCTTCACACTTCTAACTACACTTGACTCATCTGTCACTTCCTCTCTCCTCCCTTGTCTTTCCTCTTCTCTACCACCTTTGTCGTCCATCCTCACTTTGCTTAAGGATTCCATCACCTCCTCCACACTAGGACTCTCCATCCTACCATCCTCCTTCCCCTCTTTCATCTTGACCCAATGGTGAAAGACAAGTTTTTTCGCAACTCCCTTCTCCCTTACTGGTTCACCTATCTTTAGACCTCTTTTCGGTAGCCATGGGGACGCTCTCATCCATTCCCCATACTGCAACTTCTTCTCCTCCTCCGTATCCTCCTTTTCCATGCAATCCTTCTCGTTGTGCCCTAATTTGCCACGATAATAGCATATCATAGGGAGGCGCTCATACTTCACCTGTAGTTCCATTCTTTTGCCATCCTTCGTCTGAATGGATATGTGATTTGGGAACGGTTCTCGTAAGTCCATAAGGACCCTGAAACGTAAAGATTTCTCCCATCCCCCTCCCTCCGAGTCGTCCAGTTTCACCAACACTCCCAAGTGGTTTGCTAAAGCTCTGATGTTCTTCTCGTTTCGCCCTTTAAATGGAGGGTCATGGACCCTGACCCAGAAAGGAACGTATGTTAACGTTTTCGCCGTTTTGGATGGTTGAATCTCTCCTTCAATCTCCTTCATACACACTACTGCATGGTCGAAAGTCCATGGTTGTCCATCTAGGACTTTTGCCTTGTCTCTCCAGTGGGAGAACTGGAAAAGAAATAGGTTTTCCGCCACCTCCTTAATCTCCATTCCTCTTGAAAGACTCCACACCTTCTCCAGAGTACTCATAAAAGCGAATTTATTGTATCTCTTTGTCGTCCACAGTTTCCCAATTAAACATAGTTTTAGTTGTGCATCCTCCTCGTCAGATAAATCACCCGCCCACAAAACTGGTCTTTTCTCATTTCCCTTCAATCTCGAATCTGTCTCCTGGTTCTCCATCATACTCTACCCCTCTTCCCTTCGTCGGAGATATCCGACACAGACCGTGGCTTACCCGGCGACTAAACCCTAGAAGTCTAGGAGAAAACTCCCACTACGGCACAAAACCCTAGGAGAGACTCTTATGTTGAGTTAATAAATGACTACAATTCCATTCAGATTGAAAGGCCCTTTTATAGGCAAATGAAAACAACTCAACAAACTAATACCCATCATCTCCACTAAAAGCACTACACCATTGACTCCTAAACAACAGCAACACAACACTCCTAAAAATAGCTAAGAGCAGTTGACAATAACTGACAAAATACTGAAAACAACAACTAATTAATATCTAATAGTCCCCCCTTTAAACTGAAAGCTTACAAGCTTCAGCTTACATCCATCATTGTATCCTCATAAGTGCAAATACCAAACAACCTCTTCAGATTTTGGAAATGTAAACATCTGATATGTTTTGTAAAAATGTCAGCAAGCTGATCTTCACTGCAACAATACTTCAATTAAATTGCTCTAGCTTTGCAGAGATCTATCAGAAAATAGTACTTAACATCAATGTGCTTGCTTCTTCCATGTAGTACCGGGTTCTTGGACAAACTAATGGCAGAATTATTGTCATAAAAAATTGTAGTTGCTGCTCGTGGCTTGCATTGTAATTCTCTAAGAATTCTTCTCAGCCAAATTCCTTGACAGGCACATGCTGTAGCAGCCACAAACTCAGCTTCAGTGCTTGACAAAGTGACTATGGACTTTTTCTTTGAAGACCAAGAGATGGGCGCTGTTCCAAACATAAATACAAAGCCAGAAGTACTCCGCCTTCCATCTAAATCACCAACATAATCACTATCAGTAAAACCAATCAGGTCTGACACTTCACCTCTTTTGTAGAACAACCTGACATCTTTGGTTCCTTGTAGGTAGCAAAGGATCCTTTTTGCAGCAAGCATGTGCATTGTGATTGGATTCTCCATATATCTACTTATGAGACTCACAACATACGTAATGTTTAGCCTTGTATCAGTTAGATACATCATACTGTCTACAATTTGCTTATATAGTGTGTTGTCCATCTTCTCACCTTCATCATCCTTATGCAATTTCACCCCAAATTCCACTGGTGTGGATATAGAATTGCAGCTCTTCATGTTGAACCTATCTAGAACTTCCCTTACATACTTCTTTTGGGAGACAAATACTCCACCATCAGATTGCACAACCTCTAAACCAAGAAAATAATGCATTTTTCCAAGGTCGGTCATTTCAAATTCCTCCATCATGTACTTCTTAAACTTATTAAACATGGTAGAATCATTCCCGATAAATGAAAGATCATCAACATACAGGCAAGCAATAAGCATTTCGCCATCTTCTCCAATTTTGACAATGAAAGTGTGCTGATGATAAGGACATTTATGAAATCCTTCTTTATAAAGTAAGCCTCGATATGACTGTACCAAGCTCATGGAGCTTGTTTCAACCCATAAAGAGCCTTGTTTAACTTATAAACTTTATGCTCATTTCCATGTTTAATATAACCAGAGGGTTGATCAATAAATACCTCTTCTTCCAAGTGACCGTGCAAGAAAGCCGATTTAACATCCAACTGAAAAATGGGCCAAGACTTTTGGGCTGCCATAAGAATCACTAATCTGATGGTGTCGTGTCTCGCAACGGGAGCAAAAACCTCGGCATAGTCAACTCCATACTCTTGCTTGTATCTTGTATTTGTCAACTTCTCCATTCTCTCTCAGCTTTGTTTTGTAGACCCACTTAACACCAATTGTTTTGTGGCCTTTACAAAGATCGGTTAGCTCCCAAGTCTCATTATTTTCTATAGATTCAATCTGCAAACAAGGCAAAATAGGTCAAATATTGTAACATCAAATATTGTAGGGTCACAATCTGCAAACAAGGCAAAATAGGTCACATCATCATGCTCTTGAACTCCAGTTACTTTATAGTTCTGCATCCAAGCAGGCCTTTTTCGAGCTCGACGAAGCGATTCAGCCACTGCACCGGCAGCTTTGGACTCGATTTCCTTTTCTGTTTCTGGATTTTCAGGGGCAGAATCAGTAGCAAGTGGTTCTATATTTTCAAAATCAGACGCTGCAACATTTTTTTCTGGATTTTCAGCATTCGAACCAGCAATTGCTATTGAATTTTCTACGCCATCATCAAGAATCACTGGGCCTGACTGCTGCCCCGGCCAATCCCACACACTTTCTTCATCAAAAACAACATCTCTGCTAGTCACTATTTTTCCTGTCAAGGGATTAAATAATTTGTAAGTTTTGGGTGTGTCACTTACACCCAAGAAAACACATTTTTCCCCTTTATCATTAAGCTTCTTTCTTCTTTGGTCTTGGACATGTGCATAAGCTACGCAGCCAAAAAATCTGAAATGATCAACACTTGGCTTTCTCCCTACCACTTGGCCCCTAGACATTTTCAGGTGTCCGAATTACCCAAAATTAAATTTAACATTTAGGTCCAGATTTAATTTTTGCCTATTTTTTTTCCAATCTCCAGTCCACTATCTAGGCCCAAATTTTAATATGAAAAAACCCTAATTTATCTTAATGTTAGCGCTCAGTGCTCCAATTCCAAATCCTCCAAAAACTCAAAACGTATGGAAACTCAGTGTCTGTGGTCCTGCTGGCCCAGTTTCAGAACATTTTTGAAACATTTTTTGCTACTAGAGTGTTAATTAATAATTACAAATTAAAAATAAAAACTGGAAACTCATATGATTATAATTAATCGAATTTTTTGGTTAACTGGTATCCGCCCGGAAACTTTCGAGTACCCGGTTTTCGGGTACCCGGTAGTTTCGGTTACGGTTACGGTTCGAGGGTTTGGCCGCCCCGAATTTTTGGGTACCCGGAAAAATTATCCAATCGGTTCGGGTACCCCCCCGGTGAACACCCCTATTTCTCCCACTCCAAACTTCTTCCGACGTCATATTTTGAACTGCAAATGTAGGGCTTCTGTTGAGAATGTGAACACTCCAATTCACAGCTTCTGGCCAAAATGTTTTGGGAATTCTCCCCTTCACGAGCAAACTTCAAACCATATTCAAAATGGTTCTATTTTTTCTCTCTGAAACACCATTTTGTTGGGGTGTATAAGTAGCTGTAACTTCTTTCCGAATGTCGTGCTGTGCATAGAAATTTTCAAACTCATTTGAACAATATTCTCCACCACGGTCACTTCTGAGGGTCTTTATGGATTTTCCTGTCTCCTTTTCCCCCCGAGATTTGAAGCTTTTAAAGAATGCAAAAGCTTCTGATTTTTCCTGTAAAAAGTACACCCATGTTTTCCAAGAAAAATCATCAATGAAGGTTATAGAATATCGTTTACCTCCATTAGAAGTTGGATCAATTTGCCAACAAAGATCAGAATGAATTAGCTCAAAAATGTATTTTGCTCTCCATGATTTTCCTTGGGGTAAGCTAGAACAATGTTGTTTGCTAACAACACATTCTTCACATATCTTGGACGAAGCAACGATTTGAGGGAGCCCGGAGACCATATTTTTCTGATGAAGAGTTTTCAGCCCTCCAAAACTCAAGTGACCATAACGGTAGTGCCACAACCATGATAGCTCTGTCATCAAGCAAGATTGAACTCCTTCGATCTTCAGTGGATAAAACCTGTTTGAGTTCCTTTTCACAACAGCAATAACTCCTTTAACAGGGTCATAAATCTCACAAACACCGTCCTTCAAGGTGATAATATAGCCTTTCTCCTCCAATTGGCCCACACTCAAAAAATTAGTCTTTAAATTAGAAACATAAAGGACATTCGAAATTGTTTCAACAAAGCCATTTCGACTTTTGATCCTAATATCACCTTTCCCCATGACTTTCATAGTTGAACTATCACCAAAAACAACAGTGGAACGTAAGTCTTCATTTAAGGTAAAAAAATAGAGACTTACTTCCACACATGTAATTATTACAACCTGTATCCACATACCACGTTCCTGTTTCTGGCTCGTCGGCAACTTGGGTCGCAGTCATCAACAACGTCTGAGTTTGTATTTCTACTTCTTCAAACTTCTCTGCGAATTTTACAGTTTCTGCCTTGTTTTTGTCAATAGGCAGCCTGCTGTAGCACTCAGTCGCATAATGACCAAACTTTTGACACCGAAAGCACTTCACTATTGATTTCTCATGGTTTCAACCCCTGTCTCTCCCCTGAAACTGATCACTACTGTTGTTATAACTCCTACTGGAATCTCTACCTCCATGACCTCCTCTTCCTCGATCTCGATCTCGACCTCTACCTCTACCACGGCCTCTGTACCAGTTACAGTGGGTATTAACAGAAGCCTTGAGAGCCTGCTCCTCTACAGTGGAGCTTCGCTTTATCATTTGCTCATGAACTAAAAGAGAACTTTGCAGTTCATCGAGGGACAACTTATCCAAGTCCTTCGATTCTTTAATTGTACATACCATAAAATCAAATCTAGATGTTAAAGTGACGAGGGCATATAGTGACTAAATATTGGGAGCATTTCGATAGTGAAATTTGGGGAATAATGTGCTTAATTGATTTTTTATGATCTTATTTCGCTATCTTAATTGAGTTTTGGGTGTTTTGTTCGATTTGTACAGATTAGTGATATGAACTCTAAAGCTCACATCCATTACTTGATTCATAATTGAAACAACTTTCCGACTATATATTGTAAGGTCAATTCTGAGTTGAGATGAAGGAGTTATGAGTAACATAGCAAAAGTGTGTGAAAACTGATATATGTCTACTCTTTTAGTCACCATTATTCCCATACAAATTCTATGACTTTGAGGCTTATGCCAATGAAAGGTAGACTCCTAGAGCTTTCCGAAAAGTCAAGAACCAAGTCAATCGGACGTCGGACGAAGGAGATATGGCCGAAACAAGACGACCCAGAAAATTCCAGAGCCAACACGACCCGTGTTTTTTTCCAACATGGTCCGTGTTGTCTTCCAGAGAGTTCAATTTCTTCGAAACTATCAACACGATCCGTGTTGGATCCAACGCGGACCGTGTTGACTCTGTTTATGACGATTTTGCCGTTTCGATTGCTCCAAATGGTTATATAATTGCAAGATTTGGCTGTCCTTCATCATCCATCTTCATCTTTCTTCATCCACCTTCACTCACCACCATCCATTCCTTCCATCTCCATATCCATCTCTACCATAATCCATCTTCCACAATCCCACAATAATCAAGAGTTTGAGAGCGAACTGAAGATTGAATATTACTCAAGATCGATACGGTGTTGGAGGAGTAAAAGTCCACAATTGCCAAATTCTTTTAAGGGTTTTCTACACATCTTTGGTTATTTCTTCATTTTCTTTAGATTTCCATGCATTCTAGAGTAGAATTTATGTGTTTTTGTAGTTTAGACATGATTAGTGAGTAGCTTCTTTAGTTCGGGGGATAAACCCTTTTTAATTGCTTTCATGGATTAAGTTTTGTTGGATTGAACAAGTGTGTTAATCTAGTTTGAATGCAATTTATTTATCCTATGATTATGTATGTCATTGTTTAAATTTGGCCATCAAGAACATGGATTTAGATTGTTGAATGAAGTACCGAATGGAGAAGTTCGATAATCGGAACCCTTAGGATTAAACTGATTATGACGTGAACTAGACATAGAAAACTTTGTAATTAGGGGTCATTGGATAATTTGATGTTTAACTTAGATAAAATTGAAATAACCACAAAAGTAGGTGATTGATTTTACTAAGCAATCCGTTTCATTGCCAAAAGCTCGCTACGGAAGAATTTATGCGATTATCGACCCTAAAATGTACCAAATTAGTGACTACATGTTCAATCCACTTGTTTGATTCATAGAGGGACTTAGGTTTTATCCCCTAAACGACTTTTTCCTATTAGTTAGACTTGAGATTTGTGTGAATAGTTGTTTGGTTGCCCTTTAATAATGATTAGAAATAGAATTAATTCGACCCATCTCAAAACCCGATCGACTTAGAATTCAATTAGAGGGCTAGTTTGGTGTGTTGTTGAGTAAGTCCCTGTGGGAACGACCTTGATACATGCTACATCTACACCCGTTGATGGAGACCATCATGAAGAACAGCAAGCATCAACAACTTCATCAGCAAAGGAGGTATCTATAGGAACTTCACCAGCACTTTCAGCAGTAGCAATAGGAGGAGTCCATGCTGATTTACCAATCTCAGCAGCTAAGGAAGCGTTTCCAGCAGAAACAGCAGGCTTCCAAATCGCAACAAAGACAACAGATCATTCAGCATGTCACTCAGCAGTTCAGCTACCCAGCAGGAGGTTCACAGCTTCACCAGCATCCACCAACCCACCAACAGCATCCATCCAAGCTTGTTACACACTTGTGAGACAAGTCTTGGCACCTACAGCCATCCAGCCCATCAGCATTGGTTATTCAGACCAAATTCAGTTCCCAGCAGCAACAGTCCAAGCAGCAGTCTTTCTCAATGTCATATATGTTGATTAAGGAAGATTAAACCAAGGTTCTCTAGGAGTTTTTTGTTCTATGTCATGCCATTTTCAAGTTCAAGCCAAGTCCCAGCATGTTCGAGCATGGCAACAACAAGTTTCAGATGCCAGAACAAACAATCCCAGCAGGGATGTTTGTTATCAGTTTTTCCAGTTTCTCAGTTCTGAGGCTATGTCTTTTGTTATCTGTCCATAGGGTTTGTTTTGGTCTTTCCAGCTCGATCTTAACTTGTTGAGATTATATCCAGGTTAACTTTGGCGCGGGAATTACCTTTGTAACTTAAAGTTTTACCCCCTTAGGCAGGAAAGCCTCTTATTGGTCCATTTTGCCACCCTTTTGACATTTGGTCATAACAGTTCCTTTTGGAGGCTTAATAACGTTTTCTTAGTTAAGGTTGCAAGATCCTTTGAATCGAAGTTTTTGTTTCTCTTTCCTTTTGTTTTCTTCAGTTTCGTTTTCACTTTCCCTCTCTCCTTTTTCTTTGGCTTTTGTGGGTATAGCCGCTACAAACCCTCACGAGTCCATCTCGTCCACCCGGGCTGCCGGGGGGTTCAAAGGGCTTGGTGCATACACTAAATGCACTCGTTTCTCTCCCACGACAGAGGAGTTTGTGTTAGTTTAGGTAGTTTTTGTCTTGTTTTGCTCGAGACGAGAAAAAGTTTAAGTGTGGGGGGGGTGTTTAGACCCAATTTTGTGTCTAAATACCGCCTAAATCCTTAGGCTTTTGACTCGTTTCGTGGTTTAATTTAATAACTTTTAATACGTTTTTGGTTATTTTGTAGATTCTAGAGTTTTTTACTCAAAACATGGTAAAAAGGGCCATTTTGTAGCTACTTTGGGAATCCCGAGATTTCCTGGGTCACGGTCAAGGAAAAGGCAAAGGAAGCGGGAAGGTCGGACACATCGAAAGGATAAAAAGTTAGACTTTACTGAATCAAGTTGGCCGAGCCTGACCGTACCCACGGTCCTGATGACCGCACCCACGGTGGGTGCAAGGCATGACAAGGAGGTGAAGCGACCGAGCTTGACCGTACCCACGGTCTCAGGAGACCGCAACTACGGTGGGTGCAAGACATAAGCAGCAGGTGAAGTGCCCGAGCTTGACCGTACCCACGGTCTCAGGAGACCACACCCACGACGGTGCGAAGGAGAGAAATCTCACCTGAACTAAATCGCCAGACTGCACCCACGGTCATGTTACACCGCGCCTACGGTGCTGCGAAGAAGTGAGAAATCTGCAGGAGTTACGCAGGACCGTAGCCACGGTCTCATAGACCGTACCTCTGATCCCTGCATTTCGCTTATCGAGTTTTGAGTAACTAACTTAGCTTGTATATATTGTTTTTAGGTCTTTTAGCTCAAAGGGATGAATTTGAGGGAGATTAGATAGATTAGAGAGTTTAGAGAGAAACTTTTATCACATTTTAGCTTTCAATTAGAATGATTCCTTAGTGATTAGTGAGAATTTATACTTGGTTTATTGTTCTTGCACTGGATTTTACTGGATTTCTATTGAAGATTTGAAGATTTATATTATTTTTGGAGCATTGGGTTCTTATTATTCTAGAGCATCTTCTTTTGGCATCAAATTAATGAGCATTTCTTAACCCTTACTCTCTTTAGTTCATCTAATTACTCTTTAATCTCTATTTTTGTTATTAGATTACTTGGTGTTTGTTGATTGTTATTATTGTTGCTTGGAATTTCTAGATACTTTCTATTTGAAGCATGAATGAAGTTATTATTATGTTTAGCATGCTAGATAAGATTATTAGAGGCTAGAACCCTTATGGGTTAGGGAGAAACTAAGGATGTGAATGGTGTATTTAGATTGGGTTAGCAACTTAGGAGGTAATTTGTAGTGGAATCAACTTCCCACTCCTATTCTTCCCTCAAGTGGGATGTATTTGGGGTACGAAAGATCCCGAATACATCCAACACTTAGGTTGGAGGGTCGGAATTGGGATAGTTAGTATTCTATTCACGAAAGTGAATAGGAGCTAACTAGAGAGTCTCGTTTCTTTAACCCTCCGGGTTCGTGGTGGGCTTGTAGGAAGTTAATCCGGATTATCCTTGGAAAAGGAAATCCGGTGGGTTTATTTTAACGGAATTGTCACTTTATTCCACTATTTTGTTGCTTTCTAGTTGTGAAACCCTTTTCCTAATCACCGTTTGCGTCCCGAAATCTCCCGACACCCATAGTTCCCATTTGACTGAACCATAATTGTGTCTGTTTTGTTCGTCATTGCAACCTCCTTGTTATCCTGTGATCTTAAACCTTAATTAGAGTCGATTAGTTTTAGCCAAGGCCCCTAGCTCCCTGAGAGAGAACGACAATACCGAGGTCCTACAAAACAGCTTTAAACCCGGGAGGGGCTGGGGCGTTACAAATGGTATCAGAGCCGACCCGCGACGTCCCGTGAGCTGCGCCAATGGACGGGAGATCCATGGGCAGTCACATAGCGGGGTAAAGATTCTGGATTGGATTGTGGCACAACGAGGACGTTGTGCGCTTAAGTGGGGGTGATTGTAACACACCGGGTATATGGTTAAATTTGGCTTAAGAGGATTGAAATGACTTCTTATATCACCAAGGTGCACCTTCTTTTATAGGAGCTCATCCATTGAGAACTCCTCAGTTAAGCGTGCTTGGCTGGGAGTAGTCTCAGGATAGGTGACCTTCTTGGATGTTTTTCCATGCAGTGTGTGAGCGAGGACAAAGCACGCTGAAAAGACTCGTGGTGATTTGTGGGGCCAGTCAGCGATCCTTGAAGTCGTTCCCGGTAATGTCCGCGACCCGGGAGGGGCAGGGTCGTTACAGAAGATCTTCTGATATCTCCTGTGAATTTGCAAGAAGTTGAATTCATAATCATAATAAATATAGACATTAATCAAACAATAGTGCATAAGGAATTTTCATACATAGCTAATAAGAACACACACAAAACATTGCATTGGATTTCGACTCTATTTTTGTGGTCTCGAATGGCCGATGTTGAGATACCCAAATGTCTCAAGAACTTGCCATTAGCCCTCGAATTTCCCCCTACTGACACTGAATTTGCTGACCCAATTCCCTATATTTCCAAAATCAAGAAAGAAGCCAACGCTTTTGGTATATGTAAGGTTATTGGGTCTGGTTACCATGAAAACATGGACATTGGGTGTATGCCCCAATAAGTTGCCCAGAAGTAAGTTTGGCAAAGTGGGGAGGTTTATACTGGAACAGTTTGCTGACCCAATTGCTATATTTTCGACATTGCAGGCTAGCAGTTGTACAGGAAGTTCAAACACAGAGTAAAACAACTCTAAGGACCTTAAACTGTGTTCTAAAGACACTATATTACTAGTTTTGATTGAATGAAAATTAAAAGAATTGAGAAACCTCATTGGTGAAATTCCAGTAGTACCACTGGCCACTAGTTGAAGCTTTTCAATTAAAAGCAAGACAGCAAATCTGTAGCCAGAAACTAGAATATATATGGGTGTTCATATTGTTTAATCTGTTTGTGAGGGAGAGAGGTAGCAAGAACTAATGCAATTGGGCCTACTAAAAAAATTACAAGGGTGAGAATTCAACTTTCAATGGGAAGTTGAAGATGAGAGGGGAAAATTGAGCGAGATAGCAAAAAAGAAATAGAGGCATGTTTTGGCTTTTAGGGTTATACAATGAGTCAGTTTAATCGGAAAGAGTGAAAGACAATCGATCAATGAGTTTTATTTATGGTAAGTTATTGACAGTGTGCTAATATTTTGTAACTTGCATTTCAACACAAGGAAACATATCAACAGTTGCAAATTTCCAACCCTTCACAAATCACTCCAGCGCAAAGTATAGACAACTACATGAGCCAATATTCCAATATGGATCCCACAAAAGAAAGTACATGATTACATGAAACTTGAAAGGAGAATAGCTAACAAAGTACAGGTGTGTCTCAAACAAATTCAAATATTAATTCCTAAATAATGAGAGTTCAAATAGAACCTGGGAATATTGTGCTTACACTCCCGTTGCTGCACAATTTGGTCCTCTAAAAACAATTGGCATTGAGACATGACCAGCAAACATGTAATTTGACTTTGCAACAGAGTTAATGATGTGATCAATTGCCTACAACAAGTAGAAAAGTAGTAACTACTAAGCATAAACTTAGAATAGAATTAAACTACATTAACCCAATGACGTTAGTATATGCTCCCTTACAAGAAACTAACATCCTTAACCCCAAAGAAATATAACCATGAAACAATGGAATGAAAGAAGATGAAATTAGAAAGAGGATTACTTTATTCCTTTAGAGGAGAAAAAATATCCCACCTACATTAAGAAGTTGAAGATCATAAATTCAACAAGTGTTAGGCCATTGTATACTGGACCAACTCCAATACCCACAAACCTGACTTGTGCAACAGTTATAGAGGAAATATCAATCAGTGCTCAGATTCACAACAAAACAATGTGTAAGAAGCGGTAGAAAAAAAGTTCATGTGACTAATTGGCCATATGAAAACAAAGAAGATGTCCTACTATGGTAAAGGAGCAAATTAAGTTGGCATAGATCGAGCTTGATAGCCGATAGCCTTCTCCCAAAAGTCTCAATAAGGCCAAAATTTCCTTCGCACCATTTTGGATTCTAGAATCATCATAACCAATTCCACTTAAAGTCGCAGCTCCAACATCTTGGTCCATAAATCTAGCATCACACGAAGGTGCTGGAGTAATGCTTACTTGTACATTTAAACAAGAATCATCAAATGCCTCATGACGAATGCCTGAGCAAAGATCAAAATTTAAGATTGAGATTTGAAGATTATGTCCGTAATTAGACACAATAAACATCTAAACATGCAATTATAAAAAATAGTAGACTCCTTAATGGTTTATACAATGGACAAGGTCTCCAAAAGAGTAACAAAGGCAAATGACTTGAGAAACTTGGCAATAAATCCAGGGAAATAAGAGTTGATCTAAGCGGTATTCCAATGAAACGTCGGACAAATTAATTAGAAGAATTAGCCTACACATGAATATAAAACCATCCATATTTACTTAGTTTCATACACAAGCCTTATATAATGTCACAACTACAACTTCTGTACCACAAATAGAGAAAATAGAGAGACCAAATATTCAAAAAAACTTACCATCAAAGAGGAAAACTAATAGCGAATAAGATGCATAGAAGATTAGCAAGTGCCGCAATAACAATTGACAAAACTGAATTTGGTTCTTAACCAAAAACTAGCATAGCAGACATCTCCACACAATCAGCATGATTAGAATCAAGGAAGAGATGGAAAACTAATAACAAATAAGATGCTTAAAAAGTATTCACCCTAAACAATATCATAACAAAAGAACGTATAACACCAATAATTGCACATAATTAAATCCAAATATTGAACCCGAAATCCCCAAAATATAACCATAAATAATTTGTTAAAAACACAAAACAGGAGTGAGAACTAACCCAACATTCAAGCATTTGTTAAGAGAATAATACACCATGAATTACCCTTCAATAACCAAAAAAATGAACAAAAATTCAACAATTACACCCAAAAATTCCCATATTCCATAAAAATAAAATCAACTTGAAAATACTGAAGTACAACCTTGAAAATTTCCATGTTGGAAAAAAAAAGCAATATTGTTCCAGATCAAATGACCATCAACTCAAATCCAAAAATTAGACCCAAAATCTCTCAATTACCACAAATCAGCAAATAATTTGCATATCTAAACTATATGATCAAAATAATGAACAATGTGCTAGGATCGAGATTCAGATATGAACATCTCTTGTTAGGGATTAAATCCAGATTGAACGGATCTAACATTATAACGGAAGTAACAAGATAATTAATTTAGGGAGGTAGGTATTGGAAAAATAAACAAGAACAATACAGAGGTGATGAAAACATGAGTTTTACGTACGTGGAAACCCAAAGCGGGAAAAAATCAAGGGAGGCAAGATAAAATCCACTGTAATGGAGAGATTACAAAGGGTATCCTAATGACTTATAATGCAACAAGATCAAGAAGGAAAGATCTCATATCGGTAATAGCACAATGGAAGTAGACATATCTCAAAGGAAGGGTAACGAGATATAAGCGAGATTACAATCTTTTAATAAAAACTCTCAAAAGTGGAATATCTCTCATAAGGGTGTCGTGGAGGCACATAATTGGGTCACACCAAATCAGGTTGAATACCTTACTATTTATAGCAAACCCAAGTAACCCGATAATAGTCTTTTAGTCGCAATCAATTACTTGGAGACCAAGCAGTATCAATCACAAAAAGAAAATAATTATTTATTTACAAAACTTGAATCTGAATGGAATTGGGACGCTACCCAACACAATGGCCTCCAAAACTTCTAGATCGTAAAAAGAAGGGCAAAACTCTTCTATATGAAATAGCCCTCAACCCAAATTCAAGAATCTCAACTACAAATCCAAAAATTAGCCCCAAATCCCCAAATTTAAACCCGAAATCCCCCAATACTTGCTATTCAAAACTAACTAACATTGGTTTGGTGGTTTTTTTGTATTTTGGTTCAGTTCTACATTCTCAACTCCTATGAATTCTTGTATTTTTAGTTTTGAAACACATGGGAAATCACCCATTCATATAGTCTCTCCCCCCCCCCCCCCCCAACTGATGGGCAGGAATTTACAGTGGTTGTAAATTGTGATGGATGGAGTTGATGGAGTTTAATGCATGCGTAACGTTGTGAGGTCCAACTACTCTAACGAAGTTTTGATATTGCATGTACGTGCTTCCCTCTCCTGAAGACATAAGCTATGGCTGACTTGCATCGCATGAGTTTCTAACCAATAAGTCAAATTTCACAAACATCAATTGCATTAAAATTGGCTCTATATACCAATGTGAAATCCTAATTTCAATTTCTACAAAATTGAAATGAAATGTTTCTTACCTCTTAAACTAATAATCTAACGAACTCTTTTAATGCTAAATCCGCAATCGTACTCTTGATACTTGATGATAATTGTGTAGAAAGAGAAGAAGTTTATCGCATGAGAGAATGAGAAAGAGAGAACAACGTTTCAACAGTATTAGCGCTTGATAGAACGATTGGAGACAAGGAAGGTTTAATGTGGGCTTCCGAGAGAAAGGGACAAGAGTACAGAAGACTAATGGCACTACTCAACACAAGGGCGCGTAGGAAATTCTCATTTCAAGGCAAGGCTATAATAGGAAAATAATATTTGGGACATAACCCAGCTTACCTGGCAAGATTTTTGACTTACCATATTTAATAGTTTGTTCCTCTATCTTCCACCTCTACACTCGACCACCTTTGATGGATTCAACTATCACTTGCTTTCAACTATGCGCTAAACACTACGATTTAGTCGAAAAACTCAGCCTTTACTTCTGAGCGTCAAATGAAAATTCTGGGAGTAGTGTTTTTCCAGTTGCTTGAAGTGAAGGTGAAGCAGAGAGAGAGAGAGGAGACTTATGCCACAGAGAGCATTAAAGACTTTTAGCGAGTTTCCGCAGGGACAATATGGTCACCATACACCTTTCATCAGAATCCAAACAGAAATGGCGGATAGTCACCTCTCAAGACATTTATTAGAAATATAGGAAGTCTCAAAGTAGATAAAAATAATTTCTCCCAAGATAGTCAGTTTGCCAAAACATTAGTCACCTCTTAACAATTTTTTGTGATAGACAGCATTGTATTTCTACATCTTTTAGACAGGGTAAATTTAGCCCACTCACTGGACTTCTATTTCAGGGGTAACACCAACAAACTTAAACCTTGGTGAGGAGCATGGAAAATGAAGGTGATTGTCACTCAGCTACCCTACCACCTCTTTGGCATTGCATTTTTACAATTATGTTATGACAATAAGCAACCAAATATTCCTTTAAAAAAAAAACAACCAAGATCCAACTCCAACCTGTTGCCTCTAATTGTGAATCAAAGTTGGAGGCCAATTCGATTCCGGCCGATTACCAACCCTACAGACCAAACCTCGTTATTGCCTTCATGCAAGTGTTTCCCTGTTAACTACTTGTAGTACCCGCTAACTATTTACATCAATTGTAAGGCTCGAATGCAAAGTTCAAGCCAATAATTAGCTCACTTCAACTACATGTAATCGAATGTATTTGCTTGCTAAACTGATTACATTCAGAACAATTTAAAACATAAATAGGCCACCTTCTCTCAGAGTCAGAAGTACGCAACAGGTTCCTAGGCATCATGTGCATCCGACACATCGAATGGCAAAAAGGGCAAGTCGATCTATTGGTTCAGTTAGTTAGAGTCAGGGTTGTTTTTCTGTTTTATTTGTTGTTTGTTATTTTGATGTTACTTGGTCTCCTTTAAAAAAAAAAAAAAAAGGTACGCAACAGGCCTGCGGAAAGGGGAATTCCAGCCAAAAGATTCAGTATGCTAATAAGTAAACCTTGTTACTTATTAGCCGTAAAAAATTAATCACATGATCTGTCAAACAACAAGCAGCTTCATAATCAATTGAGCTACTCACTTGGGTACATACCCATTTCAACATATTTTTGCCGTATACTTCCACATGATAATGGAATGTGGTCTATCCTACTTGCATTCCACCAAGTATCATCTATAATCCTAAGTTACAGAAACACAAGCAAACCAATATACAATTAGTAGATACACCCTAGGTGGTGATGCAAGCAATTCTTGCAAACAGACCAAGGACTTCCAGTTGTATCATTACAATTGCAAAAAAACGCAAACCCCCAAAGCGAAAAGGGGGGCAAAAAATAAAAAAGAGCAAACCCTAACAAAATTGTCAACATTAGGATGGGCACATGGATAACTCCAAACTTCATTCTCTGTGGTGGATCATTGCTTATGTGATCATGAGAGCCTTTAGAGCTTTTCTTTCATAAACACTAATTCTACTGAAAAGAAAAGAATGATTAAATTAGAGAGGATATAACAGAATTTACATGTCGCCTTTGGGAAATTTTTGTCTGAAATTGCTTGGTCAAAACGGTTGGCCACATAGAATGAAGGCATGAACAAGCCACTGGGCAGAATCCACCTGGTTCGAATTCCCAGATATTACAACCAAACCTTCAGTAGCCCCGTGTTTTGGGTCGTGAACAACTACATCTGCTCCAGAGAACTGAGAACAGGAATGAGGCACTGATCAGTTATGTCTCAAGCCACATTTACATCTATAGTTAACTGATTGTTAAACTGCATCTGATTTACATAGCAAATAAGCTGTTGTGTTTAGGTTATAACTTTGTGGTGAAACTATCGGATTATAGGACAAGGATATTCGTTGATGCCACATACAATCATTTCAGGTTTGGATTACATTTAGACCTATCAGTTTAGGCGGGCGGGTTAAATACCGGTCAGGTGTGTATATCAGCTTGTTTTGAACAGCCCAACTTCTAGTGTTAATGCTGTTGACATGCCTGGCCAAGTGTGTAACCTCATAGTTGTTTCGGCAGACAACTGAGGGAACATGCTGTTTCAACTTACTTGTTTTATATGACCAAGATTAGTTCTGTTCTCTCCATAAACGTGTGGCAGCAAAATTTGTGGAATTAAAATCTCCAGTGTCTTCATGACTGGCGCCTGAACACTGCATGAATGAGAAAACCTAACGTAAGAGGGGAAGTCATCACGACACAAACAACTAGGGTCAGAACACAAGCACTAGCTCCTTCCCTAACATTCTCTCCGTTATGATGCAAGGATGGGGGGGGGGGGGGGGGGGAAGGTACAGCAGATGAAGTAAATGGCAAAGAGCACAAACTTGGTCACAAGCAACATTTTGACCAGAGAGAACATGATGCATGAGCATGACAACCCACCCCCAAAAAGTTATAACTTTGGTGATTATGCCTCTCCTTTTCTAAGAATATATTCACATGTTCTGAAATTTCAAATAGAAAAACAGATGGTAGTTTCAGTTGATATGAGATCCGTAAAACTGAGTCTAGGCTTCCAAGTTCCAGGTTCCAACAATTGTTGCAACTTTGGGAGGCAATAAATGCGTCCAGCTGACTGTGCTAAGAAACATCACGAGTGTAGAAGGCCATTTTCCAACCTACCAAACACCAGTATTCTGTATAGCCCATGAACCAAATATCAGCCCAGGAAAGGGGGGGGGGGGGGGAAAGGGCATCTCAACTCCTATCACCATCAGATATCAACCCATACAAAAGCATAACAATGGAGCTGACCTTTCATTACTACTTGCAACCAATGTAGAAGATCCAGGGCCCTTCTCTGGATATCTGGAAGGATTTCCACTGTTCAACGCCTGGAAAATGCACTTTTGGCTTCTTCAGTATGACAGTTCCCAAAAGAGACAACATGCTAGAGGAAAAAGAGGAAACCAACCTGGTGATGCCATGCTCCAGGAGAAGGTGGTCTCTCAAATGGCGGACCATAAGCTCTATGAGCAGCATAACGGTGTCGGTCTGGTTCAATATTTGCTCCAATAGACCTATCTGTACCATGTGAAAAAGCAGGGGGAGCACCTTGGACTGGACCAACTGCTCGGTCGTAACCAAAACCATGAGGTGGTCTAACCGGTGAATGGTAGTGACTGGGGGGAAGCCTGATCATGTCGAGGTCTGAAGGACGGAGATGGTAACTCTGGATAGGCTGGCAAGTAAGAAGAGCTACTCACATGAGAAATGTGTGGCATTGGAAACATAACCTCCCGCAGCCTACAAGTAATCCGAAATAAAGCATCCTGCACTGACTGCAAGTTCCCAATGACCTGTCAAATGTATTGAGTTTAACCATGTTATTTTTGTTTTGATGGATAACCAAAAGTTGTATTAGAAGACACCAAGAGGATGTCATGTCACTCATTTACCAAAGGAGACAATCTCAAAATTAGAATAGTCTGTGGTCCTAAACCTCCATACAAAAAGTATTACAACAGATTTAGAAAAAGTGACCTTGTACCTCTATCAAGAAGTTGGCACCAATTATACAAACTTCACTAAAATAAGGTTCGCAACCATAAAGGGTTCTAGCGATGCTCATATAAACCCAGGAATTTCTCTCCTTGCAAATGCTCCACCGAATTGCCAAAGGTATCAACTTCCACACACTTAGAATGCAACTCTTATTCAATCTTCCACTTGAAGCCACTAGAACATATGGAACACCTACTGGCAAACTTAAAATTTAATGGTGCACATTCTCACAAACTAACCCATCAAAGAAAACGACCAACGTCATAAAGCAGAAATCCATATGCAATTTGGTTAATGGACTATTCCTCAGCACAACACATAGAATACCTACTAGAAAATCTAAAATTTCTCATTTTAAGCATGTCTTTGGTGGGCATCTTTCCTTTGATGGCCCCCCAAGCAAGAAAGCATCTTTCTTTGACGTTCACCCAAGCAAGAAACCATGCTATGGTTGGAGCTCTAGACTTCCATATTGTTTGATATGGAGAATTAATTTAGTAAACTCCTTAACCATCGTTTTAGATTAACTATCCATAGTAAACTCGCCACTTGTGTGAAGAGGCCAAAGAAACATCTTTTGACCAAAGGAATCCCTTGTGATTTTATATAATAAGGTGGCAATGCTTGCAGGAATGTTGAATAAATAACTAAAATAAATAGGATGACTCCATAAAGTGCTTTTGCATTAATGTTAGTCTGACTCTTTAGGAGAGAAGTTTTGATTTACAGGTGACTAACCTCTTTCAGAATCTTTCCATAGTCGGACCCCACACTGCTTCAGATTTGGGGGGAGCTCCTAGCGCTTGGCCTTCTTCCAAGAAGGAATGTGTTCACCCCAAAAAAAAACAACTAAGCTAGCTACCGAATCTCAAACAAATCACCAATAGGAATGAGAACACTTTCTGACAAACTAACTCTTAAGCCCCCAAAAAACCCTTGAACAAATAAGAAAAGAAAAGAAGAAAAAAAGAGAAAAATAAATCATGAATAACCCAATTTACTCATTTGCAGAAATACTAAGGTAAGATTAGTGTAAAGAAAGTGGGATATCAGCATTCTCTACGATTAGGAGTTAGTAAGAAGAAACCTTCCAAGATGTCAACTTCAACAGCTTTTGTTGGGGAAGCCCTTTTGCCAAAAGTAATCATGAGAGAGTTCCAAGAAACATGGTCGTAAAAAAAGTTGACAAAAATATATCAAACCATAAAAAAGGAATAATAATAATAATAATAATAATAATAATAATAATGAGTAAATATATAACATGAATAGGGGTATAAATGAAAAACAACATTTGGGACATGCTATTTCTTACCTGCTTTTATAATGAAGTTAGACTAGTCTGATCAAAGCGTGCTTCGCACGCGTTGACCCGACAATATAAAATAGAGAATTTAAAAGTTTAATGTTAAATAGATATTTTTACATAAACTAAAATTCTTTTTTAATTTTAATTTGATTCTATTAGTCAATTATTTGCTTATCTAAAATATATAATGAACATGTAAACCGAATTCAAATTATTATGATAACTAATACAAAATAAATATTTTATTTGAACTTTTTTCTAACATAATGTTTCATATAAACACAAATGTAAAATGGAGTAAAACATAATCATTAACTTTAGATATTTCGTAAGCATTATATGAGAGAATAATTAAATATGTTTATTATGAAAATTGTCTCTAAGTACTACATATATTTTATACAATATACATAATTAAATATGATTATCTTCTAACAACGGTAAATTATTATGAAAATTTAATATCTGACAAAATAATAAATCTTCCATGAAAAAATTTAATTATAAATCATATGATTCACGTGTAGAAAACATATATTCTGTTTGGAGTTTTGTATATCATAATATATGATATAAATCCATCAAAAAAATGTATCATATAATAGAATAACTCTTAAATGGAAAGAATTGTTGATTTAGTGAATAATGATTTATGAGCTAGGCACATTGAAGATATGTTGCAAAGGTTCTAACTAATAATAATAATAATAATAATAAACACTATAATAATAAATATATCATAGTAATAGTAATAATAGTAGTAGTAATAGTAATAATAATAATAATAACAATAATAAACAAAATAGTAATAATAGTAATAATTATATAATAGTTTTTAAGATTTTTAAAAGCACCCAAAGGCTAAAATTTATAACAATAATCATAATAATAATAATCATAACAACAACAACACCTATCACATCATGCTTATGTTGACAGTTTCAATATTTAAAATATATTATGTACCAATAAGCAATAAAATAAATGTATTGTCATATAAAATCGTAATCTGGATCGGGATTTTAATAACTACGTGTATGGATAATAATAATAAAAATAATAATAATAATAATAATAATAATAATGATAATGATAATAATAATGATGATGATGATGATAATAGTAATAATAATAGTAATAATGATAATAATATTTTAAATAAAAAAAATAAAAATAATAGTGATAATAATGATAATATTAATAATAATTTTTAGGCTTATGGTCATTATAAAAAAAGTTGACAAAAATATATCAAACCATAAAAAAGGAATAATAATAATAATAATAATAATAATAATAATAATAATAATAATAATGAGTAAATATATAACATGAATAGGGGTATAAATGAAAAACAACATTTGGGACATGCTATTTCTTACCTGCTTTTATAATGAAGTTAGATTGTAACGCCCTGGAAATTAAACTCTAAACTTAACGGTCAAAGTCAAACATTGACTAACATTAACAGCGGAAGACTTTTTTTTCTTTTTAATTGGGCGTTACTGCCGTATCCCCGAAGGAATACAAGGCAAGAAAGGAAAACTAACAACTAATCATTAATTACTTCCATTTAACGAACGAAAGAAACTTCAAATTCTAAAGACAAAACTCAACATAAACTAATTTCAAGTCTAAACATAACTAAACTTTTATTCTCAAGCTACTAACTTCAACGTCCTCACTTCTAATTCCCGTTCCCATCACAGAACTCTTCACCTGAAAACAAAACATTTAAAAACATGAGGAGGACTCAATAATGTCTACCCCTAACTGTCAAAACAGTTTAAAATCCATTTCAATTCATTTTTGGGGGAGAAGTGAACGAGTCAAATCTTTTCGAAACCAACTATTTTTCCCAAACCAACCATAACCATCTTTCAGAATTATTAAGCGGGCGGACCTTGCTTATTTGGCCCTCGAAGTCCAAGACTTCACAATAATCATATCTCAATATCAATATCAATCTCAATCAATCACAATCTCAATAATACGGATGGCCATCCATTCCACGCACGTGCATATAACTAACCCCGGGGAAGTAGCACCTATCAGGCATCCCTGATCTCTTGACAACCTCCCTGCAGGAACAGATCCTGGTCTATGGGGCATTGCCCGAACACACAACCATATCAGGGCATCCCCTGATCTCTTGACAACCTCCCTGCAGGAACAGATCCTGGTCTATGGGGCGTTGCCCGAACCCGCATTTACGTCTCATTTGAATTATTAGTCAGGTTAATAACAGATCCTGTCCAACTCAATCAGTCCAATCCCAGTTTCCAAAACCATTTCCAAATCCACATAAAAGACTGTCCACATTTTACCAACTAAGAAGAATATAATCAACATCCAAAATAGACAGCCAATTTCCACCATAAAATCCCTTCGAGATGCAAACCGCAAAATAACTTAAAAATCAACAAAACAATTAAAGTGCACCCCAGCGGGATTCAGGACATAGACATTACCTGACAATCTTCTCTTCACTTCACGAATACACTTGAGATCACTAAAACGAAAGGTCTAGATCGCGCCTAAAAAAAATAAAGAAATTTCTAAAATCAAAACGCGTCGTACGGAGTTAACACGATCTAATTTCCACCTAACCCACCCCTAGGAACACTATAAGGTTCCCATCATTCATAAATTAACATTTTAAACATAGCTCACATAATATAAACTATCACACATCACCACACTTCCATATTAAAATAAATACATAATTCACACGCACGGCTACACATTTATTCAAAAAGCAAACTGGACAGAATTCAATACTCAAATAAAACGAACTATAACTTGACTTCCCGACCTCCTATGGGTATGGTTTTGGACTTTCTGGAAACCTCAGGATGTCTACTAAAACTCTTATGTTGACCTCGAGACCTAAAACACCTCCTAAAGCCTTCAAAAACAGCCAACTATAAAATCTATCCAGATCTGACCTAGGTGCGCTATTTGGGTCGTAACTCAGAATATACACCTCAAAATCCCGATCCGCAAAATTTCTATGAAACCTAACATCCTAAGGTACTTCCAGACCAAAAGTTAAGGCTAAATATTAACTACACAATAAATGGTGATCGATATCGTACGATTCATAAAACCTGTCCAAACTTACGGGGTTTTTATTTCGGGATTTTCGATCCTAGTTCTAACCATACTATCCCGGGACTCTAATTTGAGATTCTAAACAGCCTACTAGGGTCGACTACTTCTTCTTTCACCCCCATAGCATCACTAAGGTCGGCTTATACATATACTAACATAAATTGCCACAATAACATATTAATTCTCAATCAAACACATAAAATTAAAATTCACCCTAATAATCGAAATAAAAGAAATGAAACATGGACCCCTAAGCTTCAAAACACACAAGGAACCAGTAAGGTACTATTTTACCAAAATATAAACAAATTAAACATTTTTAATAAATAAAGAATTCGATAAACCTCTTAATAACGATATAACACACGATAACAATCAAAATAATACGATTACTATTTCAAAGTCAAAACTTTATTTATCATAGCATAATTTAATTTGTAAAAACAACTAAGAAGATTTAGAAGACACCCTTTGTAAAAGTATAATTTAATAATAATTATAGACTAATAAATTTAACTCCGAACTCTCAAAATAATTAAAAGTTCCAATTTAAAACTTGAAACCGTCAAATAATTTAAGAATTAAAACGCAACACCATTTTAAAACTCAGTCCTATGTATCAACATTCTATTATAACACATGGAATTAAATTTAACAACTTAAACAAAACCTAAATCATGCAAAGAAATCTAATACAACACCAACTCTACCCATAATCCACTCCCCACATACAATATTTAGCATATCTCATGCATAAGAGCAAATAGTACGTAAATTATAATCATACAAAGTCATGCTTAAACAGAACATAATTACCTATCACTTACAATTTATTTCGATTACTGTTTTCCCCTAACTAATCTTAATCACCCATCTCACACTTCACATACAACAACCAACTACATCCTATATACTAGTTAAAGAAATCATATGTACACATCAAGATGTAAACATGGATTCATACGCATGATTAGCACTATAAAATCAGATTAATAACCATAATAATAATAGTAATAATAATAATAATAACAATAAGAAAAACGGATGAAAACAACTTAAGGTTTAGGGTTTACGTGACTGGGCAGAAACGACAGAACGATGGACGTCAGGCGGGACTCCGGCGACGTCGGCGGCAGAGGTGGGTGTCTGGGCGGTTGCCGGTCGGTGGGTAGTCGTCAGGAGGCGGTGGTGGTGGCAGAGCGATGGCGACAACGGTAATAACAACGGCAGCAGCAGCGGTATACTCGTCGTCGCGTCGGGGCGGCGTGCGACAGCGACTGTGGTGGCGAAAGAAGGCCGGGCGGTGGTGGCCTGTCGTCAAGGAGTCGACAGCGACGATCGGTGGCGGCTGGGCGGCGGTTGGCGGTGGCGCACAGCGAGCGAACAGCTAGTGAGAGAAAGAGGACGAAGACAGAGGGTGAGGAGGTTGCGGTGGTTGCCGTGGTGGTCGCTCCGGCGACGGTTACGGGCGGACGGTTGGTGGTGGCTGGGCGGTTGATGGCTGCTGTGGTGGTTACGCAGAGAGTGTAGAGAGAGGGGAGAGGAGAGGGAGATTAGGGTTTGGGATTAAGATTTTAATAACTATATATCATATACTACTAAAACATAATTAACAAAAATAATTTTTGTAAAACAACCCACCTTCTCTGACGCATGATAATAGCTAGGAAAAAAATATATAAATTTTATTTTCTAAAATAATAATAATAATCCTTATAATAGCAAAATAATTAAATAAAGGAAAACACATAACTCATCAAATATTAACACATGAAATTACTAAGGTATCCACACTTCCATGCACGTAGAAAATTACTAAACTACCCTTGTTAGTCTCTCAACGGTCCTACGAGCTCAAGTGTCAGCAAGATAAACGCCGATAAAATCTCAAAATTTAACGGAGTCAACTTAAACAACTAGCGACGTAATAGTCAACACCTTCGAATTTTTCGGGGTTTTACATCATTACCCCCTTAAAAGAAGTTTCGTCCTCGAAACTTAAACTCAACACCAACGATCTTTCTAACAGAATTAACGGTGTCCCTTACCAAAATTCAGGGTTTTACATCATTACCCCCTTAAAAGAAGTTTCGTCCTCGAAACTTAAACTCAAAACCGACGATCTGCCGGATGAGACTAATGGTGGCCTTGACCAAAAACTCAGGGTTTTACATCATTACCCTCTTCAAAAGAGTTTCGTCCTCGAAACCCAACATCCCCCACAAGCATAGGGACCAAAATTTCATCATACTATAACATACGAGGAAAGAGAGATGAGTACCACTCACAGCGTTGTCCAAATTTTCTGTTTCATTGCTGGTGAGGTGGGTGTTGATTGCTTGGCGTGTTACGATTCGCTTGGTTCCTGTCGGGGCCCTCTCGTTTCTGGTGTTGTTGCCTTGTGTTCCTATTGTAGCCTCCTCGATCCTGGTATGTCAAGGGTGGAGCTCCTTGATCGTTGCTACCTCCATGGTTGGGTCCTTCTGGTGCCGGAAAAGGGCAGTCTCTCACCAAATGGTGTGGACTGCCACACCGGTAGCAGCTTGCCTTCCAGCTACTCTTGCAATCCCTGGCGAGATGGCCCGACCTGCCACAAGCTCTACAAAACAAGCCAGGTGGAGGTGCTCGCCATTGGCTACTCTGCCAGTTGTTGTGGTGGCTTCTCTTGTCGGGGTACATTGGAGTAGGGTCAGAGCGGGAAGGTTCCTTCCTCTTGTTCCCTTGCTTGTTCAGATGTGCCTCCCGGGCTATAGCCACTCTCTCAATGTTGAGGGCCACATCCAGCATCTCTTCGTATGACGAGAAGGACCGGGCGGTCATACGTTCCTGAATATGGAAGCTCAAGCCGCTCTCAAAGCGGTTCATTTTCAGGGTCTCGTTGGCGACAAAAGCCGTCGCAAAACATGACAACTCCGCAAACTTGGCGGAGTACTGCAACACTGTTCCACTTCCTTGTTCCAACTCCAGGAACTCTTTCTCCTTAGCTTTCTGGAGTGCCATAGGATAGAAACGATTCTTCAGCATTTCCTTGAACCGGTTCCAATTGAACCCTGGTTCGTTTTGTCGTTCCTTTACACTCATCCACCAGATGTCAGCCTCTCCCGTTAGGTGGTAGGCTGCAAATCCAACTTTTCGTTCCTCAAGGCAAGGGAGAGCGTCGAATTTCTTCTCGATGTCCCGTATCCATTCTTCAAACACCTTGGGATCAGTTGTCCCAGAGTAGGTGGGAGGGTTGAGGCTGTTAAACTCCTTGAATAGAGAGGCTTCGTTGTCCTTCCTCGGCTCAACTCGTTGCTCCGACATTCGTTGAAAATGCTCGGTCTGTCGAGCCATCATCTCCAGCATCATTAGTTGGGTCAAATCGGGAACTACCGGCGGGGTGTCTCCATTCGTGGCGGCTCGTGCAGCTGTCGTCTCTTGAAGTTCTACAAATCGCTGTCTCAGCTCATCGCTAGTTGGGAGAGGCCTACCTTGAGGCTCATTAGATTTGGTCCCGTCGCCTTGAGTCATCCTGGAGTCAGAAGAATCCATCTTATTCACTTCCTACTAACGAGTTTCTATCCTAATAGTTCGAGCATAGCAAACTTTCACGGGATTACTTGATAATAAGCAGAGTAAATAAGCACTTAAAACTAATAAACAAGTAGGGAAGCAAAGCATACCCCATTCCCCATCCTACACTCATCACTCCGAACGTAGCATCCTAAGTTCTAACTAAAACCTAATAGATTCTTAGGAGCTACCAGGTCGTAACCCAGAGCTCTGATACCATTCTGTAACGCCCTGGAAATTAAACTCTAAACTTAACGGTCAAAGTCAAACATTGACTAACATTAACAGCGGAAGACTTTTTTTTTCTTTTTAATAGGGCGTTACATAGATATATTTTGATACTTTTATAAATTAATATAATGATGAATAATAGGTTTGAGGGAGTAACTAAACTTTGTGAGATGATGAAATATTAGACGGTCTTTACTATTAAAGATAAAAAAGATATTAGACTAATTATAATAATCCTATAACTAATTCAAGTTATATACTCCCTCTGTTCTATATTAATTGTCTCGTGGGGTCCTTAATTTCTCAACACGTATAATTTTCTAATATATGAAAGTACTATTATTATATTTATAACGAAAAATACTATCATAAGAATATAATTTTGTGAGTTTTTGATAAAATATACTACAAGAAATTTTTAGTCAAAGATGATATTAATTTTTGATAATTAATATGAAATGGATGTAAAAGATAAAAAAGATATAATAACCCTCTTCATCTCCTTTTTATATAAGATTTCAATGATAGTGGATAGCGGTGGCAAAAAATCGGGTTCAGACAATTCGGACATTCGGACAAAATCCCCAAACCCGAACCCTGTCCGAATTTTAAATCGGATATTTTATGGTGTCTAAACCCGGACCCGAATTGTCCGAACCCAGATTTGTCCAAATATAAGCAAACCCGAATTTACACTAAATTTATACATAACTCCAATATTTTGTCCGAATTCTAATGTTCGAACACTTTTCCGAATTTGTCCGAACCCGAATTTGACATTAGAATTTCTTACCCCAAACCCAAACCCGACCCGATTTTAGAATCAGACATGTCCGAATTGTCCGAACTTTAATTCGGACAAGAAATTGATGACCAAACCTGATTTAATTCGGGTCGGACAAATTCAGGTCGGACAAATTTTTACCTGCGCTAATAGTGGATTAATTTTTGTTTTTTTAAAAAAATGATAGAAATCACACATTATTGTGAACCTTAAATGGAGGCAGCAAACAGTGGGTTTAGGAGGCAACAATGTTGGTAAAACTTATTACAAAATTGCAAATTCTTTTCTCAATTATGGCCGTGTTTTTTTTTTGCGGTATGATGCGGTGAGGTGTGGTGGGATTGTGGTGGGATTGTGGTGAAATTGTGGTAGGTTATTGGTATGTGGGGTAGGTGAGGAGAGAGAATGTAAAAAGTAGAGGAGAAAAGTGAGGAAAGAGAAAAGTAATGATTTGTGGTGAAATGCGGTTAGTTGTGGCAAACTGCGGTGAGGTGTGGTACCGCCGTTTGCTAGTAAAACCAAGATGACAACATGTGATTCTGTGCAGAAGGAAAGGGAATCTACAGCCGTCGGGCCAACCATTGCTTTCTTTGTGTGTACTTCACTTTCGGTAGCCTCCAGCCGACTTTTTCCCCGGTTGGCCCCTTTCAGTTTCACCCCCTCCTCCTCCCCTTTCCTCTCTATTTGACCCCCCCACCCATGTCTACGTGCAGATCTGTCCTCACTATTTTTTAACTCCCATTTCTCTCTCTTCCCATCCTCATTCAATCTCCCACGACTCAAAACTTCCTCTATCTCATTCCACTCTACCTCTTTCATGATTTGTGTCTGACAACGGGTAATAATAAAAAAAAAAAACTACCCATCATTGCTTTCTGGGCTTTTGTTTTCTCCCTTGATCATGTAAGAATTCTCTGCAGATTTCATCCATTTTTTTAATAATCTGCTTGTAAATTTGTGGTCTTTGTTGACTGTTGCATTTGGCACGGATGAATGATGGTGATGGTGATGGTGATGGTGATGATGATGAGGATGGTTGATGAGTTTTGGCATTAGGGTTGTGCGATTGTTTCACTTTTTGTTTCTGGGTTGGTTCTTGATCCAGTAAAGACTTTTGTTCTTCTTTGATCTGCAGTTGGAAATTTGGTGGGTCAGATTGATTTCTTATTAGAGCTTTTTATTGGGTACATCTTAACACCGAAATTCTGGGTTGTTGCTTAGTGAGCAATTTTGCGACATCTAGTCATTTGTTGTTTTGTCAACTTTTATATCTTCCTTTGTTTAATTGAGTTGAAGTTCATTGTCCCCTTGTGCTGCCTGTTTACCTGAATTATTTACTTTTTTGGGCTACTATTTGATGATTCATCTCTCAGTGATGCTGATAAAATGCACCTGTCACTGTTTTATCTAAAATCTAGATAATCTTTGAGTAGATGATTAACCTTTTAGATGTTTCTTTTTTCTTTGTTGATCAGCGCAAGTACTGTACCTGGATCCCTATTTTTCAGCTTAAGAGGACGGAGGCTTGACCTGTTTCAGCGATCTATCCAGTTTGGTGTATATATGATTGAGTAATTTGCTGTGACATGGATAGAAGGGTTTTATCGTCATTGGAGTCTCGAAAACCCCGTCTGTCCTTTACAGCAGCATTGGCATCAGCTCTTTTTGAATGGCTACTCATGTTTATGCTGCTTGTTTATGCTCTGTTTGGATATATAATCACTAAATTTGCACGTTACTGTGACTTGCAAATCCCTTGTCTCCTATGCTCAAGGATTGATCACATTCTAGGAGGTGAAAAGGCTGGATTTTATCGAGATATGATATGTAAAGATCACAAGTTGGAACTTTCATCCTTAGTTTTCTGCCATTTTCATGAGAAGCTGACTGATGTTCGGGGTATGTGCGAAAGCTGCCTCTTTTCATTTGCCACAAAGGATAAATCCAATGCTGAGACATACAGATTGCTGGTTGGTAAATTGGGGGCAGAAGATATTGGTGGTTTCGAACAGGATTCATTGCTTGAAGATCATAACCCTGCAAGCTCAAACATGAAGCATTGCTGTTGTTGCAATGAATTATGGACCTCTAGACACCATGCCCAAACGTTGCTTCAAACAAGGTCACTTGGGTTTGATGCTGCTGATTTTGGTCTCCCTTTAAGCCGTGAGTTTTCAGTGAACACGAATGACTTGAGAAATGAAGTGAACAACTTACATCAGTCAGCTGGAAAAACTCAACTTGAAGCGAAGACAGAAGGTTCACCAGTTCAGTTTGGATACTCTGAGCTAAAAATTACTTCTGAATCTGACTCATCCGACAATGAAGACTCAAGAGCATTGATTTCCAATGATCCTTTGAGGGATCTAATACTGGAGTCTACATCGTTGGAACACTTCGTACCCATGTCTGATGATGACAAGTCAAGTAATGTGGATGTTTTGTCGAGGGAACCTTCACAAACATTACATCATGTGCAATGTGACATCACTCAACCCCATGCTGGTTCCACAGTAGTATCTGCTTCTGGAATTGGCCATGGATTGGAAGAGCTTAATTGGCAAGAAATTGATCTGAGAGTTAACCCATCTACATCGCCAGGCAATGCAGGCGCCACTTTTCCGACTGAATCATCAAATGCTAAGAGCACCTCGGAAAATCTCTCACCAAATGGATGTAAGCTGGATTTTGCATCCTTATTTTCCCCCCTCCTTTGGCTTGGTGTTGTTTTGCATATTCAATTATTCAGTGAGGTGACCGATGCTAACTACTAGGGGAAGATGGAAACAATCTTAATTTATCAATCTTGTGAGGCTTCAAAAGAAAATCTTAGCATACACTAGGTCTAAGATCTTGATGCAAATCAGTGACTCATACTCAAGGGAAACTTCAGATTTTAACTGGAGAACAGTACCTTAAACATCACAAAATAAATAGTCAGAATATGCTGGTAGGTCTGAGTTTGATTTGAACCGCACAATCCATGTTTCTCCTGCAGCAGGTGTTCAGGTAGCTGAATACATTCAGAGACCTGCAGTTATTCAAGGTCAAGAAGCTGACAAAGCTCAGGAGGCCGAAAGCTCAAAAGTTACTGCTGATCTGAACAGCTCAAAGACGAGGTCTGATCATAATGACGGTGGCATGCAACTGCAAATACCAAGTCTGGATCTAGTCGATGCTTACAAGTTAGCTGTTGGCAACAGGGGGAGACAGTTATCTAGTAAACTGTCAGGAAAGGAGTCGCCTAGGATTAGTGGAGATTTGAAGCTGCTGTTAGCACAATTGTCTAGAGGAATTGAGTTGCCTACTGATATATTGAGCCCTAGGATCTCCAGAAATCTCGAGGAGTTGAAAACCCATGATTCTTCTGCCTCAATTGGGATGAAGTTGCTCCAAAAGCGGCTCTCTCTGGAGCGAAATGATTCTAGGTCCTCCCTTGATAGAAACGAGTCTGGTTTTGAGTCCTTGGATTTGAGTGCTGTCAGTGAAATTGAAGGAGAAAGTGATGTAGATCGGTTGAAGCGGCAGCTGGAGCATGACAGGAAGTTGATGAGTGCTTTGTTAGTGGAGTTGGAGGAAGAAAGGAATGCTTCTTCTATAGCAGCAAATGAAGCAATGGCAATGATCACAAGACTGCAAGAGGAGAAAGCAGCCCTTCAGATGGAAGCCTCTCAGGGGCTAAGGATGATGGAGGAGCAAGCCGAGTATGATATGGAAGCCCTAGATAAGTTAAATGAGCTTCTCGTCGAGAAAGAGAAAGAGATACAAGATTTAGAAGCGGAGCTTGACTATTACCGGAATAAGTATCCAAACGAATCATTCTTGGGGAATGAAGAGGAGTCTGCTTCAGACGGAGGCCAGAGTGAGAAAATTATGAGTTATCCAGATCATTCTAACAGCGAGAGCTTTGGACCTTCGCTGCTAAAATTTGAAGATGAAAAGGAACATATATCACGCTGTCTAAACGATTTGGAGAAGAAGCTTAGCCTTCACTCAAGCAACATAAAAGTCAGGGACCTGAGCAATGGGAGCCGGTTAGAAAGTCAGGGTGAGGATTCTCATATTGAGAGTGAAGTGGATGACAATAATGCAGTATTACAGAGGGACACATTTGTGTCTGAAGGAAGCCATCATAAGGAAGCTGATGTAGTAACTCTTGGGCATGAGTTATGCAAGCTAAATGAGAGATTACAAGCGCTTGAAGCAGACCAGAGCTTTCTTGAGCATGCTATAAATAAACTTAAGAATGGAGAAGAAGGGCTTATACAGGAGATTGCTTCTCATCTCAGGGAATTACGAAAGATTGGGATAACAAGACTTCAGATGTTGCATAAAGATTGATTTCACTTCAGTAAAAAGGTGAGTCTTTGATCACTAACTACTCTCTTTCTGATTTTAAAGGTCATTAATTTTCTTGTGTAGGTGAGAGATTAGAGCCGGGTTGTGTGTAAAATAGAATTTCTTTGAAACTCTTTCCATCTCTCACAGCACCTGTAGGTAGAGTCTGAATCATCTGTATGCAGTTGGGCTAGTACTGATCAATATCCATGAACACACAATAGCTTGACTGTTGGAATTTTGGTTTCAGCATTAAATGTTTGTTATCGATGAGGCCTCAGAAACGATAGTGTGTTACAACCTTTCTTCTCCTTGATCAAATTTAAGTCAAGTTCTGTAATAAACTCAGAAACCGTTATACTCCAGATGCAAGAATTGTTAGAATTTCTGGCGGAAGGTTTTCAGTTTTTTGAGGGTCTTATTTCTTGATCAGACAGTTCCCTTGTCTTGCAGCTTTACTAAAATGGTTCCAACTCTTGTTCCTTATTTGTTTGCTGATTCTGAATCATAGTTGTATTCTCTTAATTGTGGTTATCTTTCAGGTTTGCATAGGAGAGACATGTGAATACCCAGATTAGAACGATTTAAGCGATACTCCATGCAAAGAACAATCTGAAACATGCCAGAGCAGTGCAGTCTGGCAGCCTGGTGTTTCTACGCCTCCGAGTTTGATGAATGCCACTAATTTTGCTGTGTGAATTAATGTTATTTTTCATGTACCCCTTTCTTTGGTCCAATTTTTGCTCCTTGTAGTAGTAAACTGTACTATTCTATTAGTTTTAGGATTGGAAGAGCAGTTAAATGGCGGATTGCAGGATCTGTTTCGTTTGGGTGGTATTATGTAAACTGTAAAGTAATTGAGCAGACTACATAAAGGTTGACTACTTGCCAACCTGCCCTGTACATTCTTCTATCAACATATTATTATTATTATTATTATTATTATTATTATTATTATTATTATTATTATTATTATTATTATTATTACTGTGATGGAGACTGATTCTTAAAACTATGTAAATGCTTCTATCTAATTTCCTACGCCCACCTCTTGATTGCATTCTTCAGGGCTCGTTCTTAGAGCATTTGCACGTAACTCCATTAACGTGTATGGTAGCATCCAACTGCACTCGTAGTAGGCTGCAATCAGCAGCACAACATCATCCAATTGCATTTTAATTAATCATTTAGGGTGCGTTTGGTTGGTCAAAAACCCCGGGCAAATGGTCAATTTTTCCGGGTTGACTTAATTTCCCCATGTTTGGAATTAGGTTGACTATGGGAAAAATTTTACGGTGGGCCCATCATTTCATACAATTTTCTAGGGAAAATTTCCCTTAGAGGGGCCTAAGGAAAATTTTTCCCGGGGAAATCTTTCCCATGGAAGACTTCCCATGGAAAATTTTCCCCGGGAAAAATTTTCCTAGGGTTTCTACCAAATGCTCTCTTAAAAAAATCAATGTTTTTTCTTCCACACACTAGTTTGAAGTTGAACAGGCAAAATTACAAGTCTACTATGCACCCCTGTTATGTTGTCTGTATGTCCGTCCGCAGATTAAACCATATATCGTGGTGCATCTACCTAGGGCCCTGTTCTGCAATATCGATTTGAATAGCGTAAGGCATTTTGACCAACTCAAAACACTATTTGCTCTCAATCTTATTGTTGGGTAAAATTTCACATTATGCATACTGTTAAGGGTACCCCTTTCTGATTTCTCCCCCCATTACGCCATCACTAATCTTGATTTGCACATGTTAACTACATCAGCTCTTTTAACCCAGAATTCGAATCCAGTGGTTTAGGTATCAGAATATGTAAGCATCATTCTATCAAATTTCTTTTTATTTTTGAATTAGTTAATTAATAAAGGAGAGAATGACCAACTGGGGACGGGTCCCTCGCACTAAAAAAGTATCCGTTGCCCAGACCCTTGAACGTTGAAACCTACCGTTGTGCACCAATTTTTTTTTTTGGCAGTCCGGTTGTGCACCAATTTAAAACTTAAATAATAAAGTAAAAGCAAAGTAAATTCTAGAGAATGCATAAATGAATGAGAGTGACCCTTGTTGTTTGGTTAAGGAATCCAATTCTTCCAGGACAATCTCCCTTGTCTCTATCTATAAATCCGCCACAAATGTCACGATTTGTGTGTCATTGTATTCTCTGCCTTCTAATTGCCACAAAATCTCTCTCTTCTCTCTCTTTCTCTCGCGGAAGCATAAGATCAGGATGGCGCTAGTGATGGTGATATCTCTGCCGTTGATCCTGTTGTGCTTGCTGATTGGAATCGGGTGTTACTTGTTAGGAAGGAAAAGAGGGAGAGAAGAAGCACGGACTCAGGTATTTGGAGCCCCAGCACCGCCACCAGGAACACTCGGATCTTTCCCAAACTCCCCTGCTCCATCCAAGCCAGCTGATACCCATGTCTAGTCTAAATACACTGTTTTCTCTTTGTGTCCAATTTTTGTTTTCTGGACAGGGAAATCTCTCTGTAATTAGATTCATTTGTCCTTGTACTATTAACGAATATGGTAAGAATTCAGTTTGTTCTATGTACTACTATGGTGTTTGATTGATTTCGTATGTTGGGTAATTGCTGAATTTTAGATCTGCAAGCCTCTAGCTGAATTTTAGTGGTAGTTGTTTTTACCAACATCAATTCAATTCTACACCAAAACATAATCTCACCTCCTCTTGTTTATCGGCCTACGCCATCTTCGACCACCAGAATCACCTCCAGCCACCATATTCGACACCCATCCAATTTCCACCAAAATTACACACACCCTATAACTTAAATTCATCAACATTACACGTAGCCACCCAAAAAGCCTCTCTGTCTCTGTTTTTGGTCCCTTGTTCTGCGCCAGGGCTGTCGTGACCTAGCCAAGCCTCCCCCGTCTCCGCCCTCTGCTTCCTTTGGCTCTCTCCCTCACTGTTGTGCAATTAAATGGAAAGGGAGGAGAGAGATATGACTATGAGATCAAAAAATTACTTAGGGTACCTTAACTTACAGTGAAATATTTTTCTAGTACCCCAACTTTTAAAAACTAATTTTGGGGTATCCTAACTTTTAGAATTAGAAATTAAAACGGTGAGTACATATATTAATATTAAATAATTAAATAAAAGAGAGAAAAAGAAAGAAAGAGATGGTGAGATATGGAAATTGGTAAAAATTAGGGAAAACTAGGGTTGAGAATAGAGTTTGGAAGCTGGATGGCTGATATGAATTGAAGAGGTTGTCGATAACAAAAATGCACAAACTCCCTACAAATTGGCACTCTTCTACGTGCCTCCGAAAACACAGCGACCTTGTAGGACTCACTAATTGTGGATGTTGAAAAAAAAAAAGAAAAAACAAACCAAACCCACATTGACCAAGACACAGAAAATCTTTCTAGCTCTAATCCCCACTCCAAATCCATCCAACAACAAGAACAAACATATTCATCTTCCTACTTTCTGGATATTTTCCATTTTTTTTTCCCAGAGATTTTCAAACCCTCAGCTTTTCCCACAACACAACCATAAGCTCTACTTTTTACACTACTTCAATTTAATGTTTCCACCTCTGTGCGCAATTCAACAGTCCCATGGTACGCTAGGGCTTCAACGATGATGTTGATTATCCACGTTGATCATGTGAATCTAAATTTCGTCTACATTGCCCTGGATAGGGCTCACTGACAAACAACGGGGCATTGATCATCCTGAATAATGGTTGCTTATCTCTGTCTTTTCTACATTTTTTAAATTTTGCGTTTGAATTATTTTGGTTTACTGAAGATCAATAAAATGTGAAATTAAATATGCGGTTTTAAATAAGGATCCTTGAATTCTAGGTGTTTGATAAAATGTATCAAACAATATGCCTTTGTTTTATGGTTCTAGATTTATATTTTTGTGCATGTTGTGATAGAGTACGTACTCTTATGAGGAACATGCATGCACATACAAAAATCTTATTATATGACACATAATCACATATGTGGGTAAAGAGTGTCATGTGGCTTACGGGAGGAAATGTTCTTAGGAGTATGATATAGATTGTGTCAATGGATATCATACTAAGAGTTACATGACTAATTAATTTTCCAAACAAAAAGCAAGTCAACCTATACTTTCTAATATTCTTCAAAGGCATGTATTCAACAAAATCAGGATGAAGAAATGTTGTTTCATTAAACGCTTATCAGTTTCAGCTTTGTGATGCGAATTATATTTGTTGCAGGGGACACCCGTCAACATTATAGTTGGCTCCCACGTCTGGGTTGAAGACCCAGATGTAGCTTGGCTTGATGGGATAGTGATAAAGATAACTGGCAATGAAGCTCAAATCGAGACCTCAAATCGGACTAAGGTACACAGATTGTGAGCATGAATGATTTTCTGGTAAAATGCAATTAATGCAACTTTTTGATAGAGAGCTTATTAAATGTATGAACTCCAAATGCCTGTGTTATCTTGAATTCAACTTTACTTTGTAAGAGTCGTAGACAAAAAAAGAAAAGAGCTTTGGTGTAATCGTTTCAGACCATAGATGGCTTGAGTTTCACAGCATATCGGTCATTCTATTGGTCCCGAAATCTTTCAGTTAAACTGGTGCAAAGTTGTTGCTGCTATAATTGTCTTCTGGATGCTGTACAGGTTACTGCAAAAGTGTCAAAAATGTATCCCAAAGATACAGAAGCACCTCCAGGTGGGGTTGATGACATGACCAAACTATCTTATTTGCACGAACCTGGCGTTCTGCAGAACTTGAGAACTAGATACGAGCTCAATGAAATCTATGTAAGTATTGCTTGATTGAAAAAGTAATCTCCCTATTCCCCTCTTATGTTATTTTCATAGGTAAGGTAAGGTTGGGTGGAGTAAATCCATCCAACCTTGTTGTATTTACCCAAATTTATTCTAACTTCCCATATTGAGATAGATATAAATATAAGAATGTAAAAATACACAAGAAATGAAAACAATGTTGACATCAGAGTTTAAAAATAAAATTCATGTAAATATATATGTTGGCATGGCAGACGTATACTGGGAATATACTCATAGCTATAAATCCATTCCAAAGACTGCCTCATCTGTATGATTCTCACATGATGCAACAATACAAGGGAGCACCACTAGGAGAGCTAAGCCCTCATGTTTTTGCCGTAGCAGATGCAGCATATAGGTAATTCTCCTCTATCCCTGTTGTGGCTCAGAAGTGTTTTCTTTTTATCCAAATATCTTACGTATATAGGGTCTGTGGAAAACAGGGCTATGATAAATGAGGGGAAAAGCAACTCAATTCTTGTTAGTGGTGAAAGTGGAGCCGGTAAAACCGAAACCACAAAGATGCTTATGCGTTACCTTGCTTGTTTAGGAGGTCGTTCTTCCACGGAAGGACGCACGGTTGAGCAACAAGTTCTAGAAGTATGATCAGGCTTTAATACACATATATAGTGTTGATAATCTCAGTTAGATCTAAGTTTTTTTAACTGATTAAATGTAATGCAGTCAAATCCAGTTCTTGAAGCATTTGGAAATGCCAAAACCGTGAGAAATAATAATTCCAGGTCAGGCATTATTTCTTATAATTAATCTCGATATGCACATAAGAATAGTATCGTACTGGTAATGTTAAGTTTCGGTTGTAGGATTTCAGGTTACTGTGACATTGTTACTTTACACTTGTTGCCATTGCAGCCGCTTTGGGAAATTTGTTGAGATACAATTTGACAAGCGTGGAAGAATATCAGGGGCTGCCATCAGAACGTACCTTTTGGAAAGATCTCGTGTTGTTCAAATCAATGATCCTGAGCGTAATTATCATTGTTTTTATATGCTTTGTTCGGCACCGCAAGAGGTACGATACTTCCATTTACTTTTTACTCCAAAAATGTACCTTCTCTTACAAATTTCAATGTCATCAATAGATTGCATTTCTGAGTGCTTTGTGACTACCAGGAGGTTGAGAAACTCAAACTAGGAAACCCAAAAAAATTCCATTACCTTAATCAATCCAAGTGCTATGAATTGGTGGGTGTGAATGATGCACATGACTATCTTGCCACTAGAAGAGCTATGGATGTTGTTGGCATCAGTGAAAGTGACCAGGTATATTTCAGAGCCACTTTGTCTTTAGAATTGTGTATTCTTTGGCATATAATCACTTTCTTTTTTGTAGGAGGCAATATTTAGAGTTGTTGCTGCAATTCTTCACTTGGGGAATATCGAATTTTCCAAAGGACAGGAGGTAGATTCATCGGTTCTCAAAGATGAGCAATCAAAATTTCATCTTAAAACAGTTGCAGAACTTCTCAAGTATGGACTGTCTCTGCAAACTAACAATTTAGGATAATTGTTTACAGCTCAAGGGTAGCAATTACCGTTTAGTTGATTATTCTTTCAGGTGTGACCATCAAGCTTTGGAAGATGCACTACTAAAACGTGTCATGATTACACCTGAAGAAATCATAAAAAGAAGCCTTGATCCTCTTAATGCGACTTTTAGTAGAGATGGTTTAGCTAAGACAATATACTCTAGACTGTTTGATTGGTAAGAGACTGGCATTAGAGATAACACTTTTAATTGGGAGGAGTAATTTATTTTAAAGTTCCAATTTCAAAATTTCACTAGTGTGATGAAGTATACGTTCCTTGTGCAGGTTGGTTGATAAAATTAACATATCAATTGGTCAGGATCCAAACTCTACTTCTCTGATAGGCGTTCTTGATATTTATGGTTTCGAGAGTTTTAAGCATAATAGGTAAAGTTCAAGCAAAGGAAAACTTTTGATGTAATCTAATTCGTACAGTGTTAGGTGGGTAGTTAAATTCTATAAGGGAAACCTTTCTTCTCCAAGTTGATTGATGTTTTGTTTGCCTATATACCAGACTATATCAATATGTGTCAATTTTAGCATTCTTTTTTCTATTGAGAATGGTTTGAATGTATAGGAAATTGGATAATTTTGGAGATCTTCTTCAATTAGACTGGTTAAGTAGAATTTGGGTCATTTAATGAGTTTGGGTTGGGTTGGGTCTTGGTTTGGTTGTGTCGTGTTGTGTCGTGTCGTGTCATGTTTTTAGACTTACTAGTGGGTGCTGCATATATTTTGTGCTAATCATTTGGGTTGTGATCTCCTTCTCATCGGGATTCTAGGAGTACAAGCATATTTTCAAGCTTATGGAAATTCTTTTGCAAGCCTGTGTGAGTTCATTTCTTAAGTGTTAGTCAAGAAATGTGAAACAAAGGTTGTTTGTGCATGTGATCAATTTTTCTATATAGGGAGTCAACTTATGTACAAAGTAGAGAAGGTCCTACCAAAGAACACAAGCTTGCTCCATTTTGTAGAAGGTTGAAGGGAGATGGTTGTAGTTTTATAGGATGAAGCAACACTCTTCTAGAAATAAAAATTTGATTTCTTTTAAGTGTGCTGTGTTGCATCTCTTTTTGGCAATGGAGGAGTTCTAATCTTCTTTAGTTTTATGCTTGTTCCATTTATGCTTAAGGAGTGATAGACTTATTTTTGGCATTATATTTTTGCAGCTTTGAGCAATTTTGTATTAACTTCACTAATGAAAAGTTGCAACAACATTTCAATCAGGTGAACTATTTTAAGTTCATCAGCTACAACTTCGATCATGTTCTTCATGTAATGCTTAGTTAGTCCTTGTCCTATTAACTCTTGCAGCATGTCTTCAAAATGGAACAAGAGGAATACACAAAGGAGAAGATTGAGTGGAGCTATATTGAGTTCATTGATAACCAGGATGTTCTTGATCTGATAGAAAAGGTTCCAGTTGTTTTATGTTTGTCTTTCATGTATTGTTGTTTAATACTTGAATATGCCAAGATTTATCTGTATCGATTTTGTATACTTTATAAGGAGGTGAAAAGGTTCAAAAAACCTTAGGAAAACATATAATATGGTGAGAAAATTTATGTATGAAACTAGATAGGAGAAAATTTATTGGGAGTTGAGAGTATGAAAAGTGAAATATGACAGTAATTTGAGTATAGATTTTATTATAGTATATAATCGGTCAAAATTTTAATGATATTTTTCGTCTAATTTCTATTCTTCCAATTTTCTTTATGTCGACTGAAAGAAAGAAAGTAGTCTCTTTCCATCTCATTTTCCAAGGATTGAAAGAAACAATTAGAGCTTTGTTGTTGGTCGATTAGTTGCTTTGTGCTAACCAAGAATTTACCAAATTTATGTTTGTATATTTTGCATGCAGAAACCTGGAGGGATTATTGCTCTTCTCGATGAGGCTTGGTAAGTAGTAAAAGAAAAGGATCTATGATTACCTAGTGGACATTGTTTCATGTCTTCCTTTTCCTTGATATTCTTGTCAATTCCCTATATACTATAGAGAATCTTAAAAACATGAGTTTTTTATGGACATTAATGTGGTTTATGTTTTCATTTCTTCAGTATGTTCCCAAAGTCAACACCGGAGACGCTAACCTCAAAGCTATATCAAACACACAAAAACCACAAGCGCCTTCAAAAACCAAAATTGTCACGAACTGATTTTATAATATCTCATTATGCTGGCGAGGTATAATCTCATGAATAATAACTTGTTCATCGTTCTTGTGCATCGTGCAAAACTATTCATTCATTTGTGATGTTTGTGATTTCATCCAGGTCCAATACCAGGCAGATCAATTTCTGGACAAAAACAAGGACTATGTGATACCAGAACATCAAGACTTGTTAAATGATTCCAAGTGTTCATTTGTAGCGGGTCTTTTCCCACCACTGCCAGAAGAGACTCCTAAAGCATCAAACAAATCTTCCAAGTTTTCTTCAATTGGTTCCCGTTTTAAGGTAGTTTCTCAATAATATAATATTTCCTTCCTCAATACCATATCTGCAGTGCCAGATTATTATCTGCTTTTCCCTGGAATACACTTGACCGGTTATATCTCTCTGTTTTTTTTTTTGGTGTAGTTACAACTACAACAGCTGATGGATACACTTAATTCAACAGAACCTCATTATATACGATGTATAAAGCCAAATAATCTTCTTAAACCTGCCATCTTTGAGAACGTGAACATCTTGCAGCAATTACGTTGTGGTGTGAGTGAAGCTAAAAACCTATGTATTTTACAGCTAACTATATCATAGTGTGCCCCCTTTCTTCAGCTACTACTTGTTCACTTTTATGTGACATACACGGTATCAATGTTTTCTTTAGGGTGTTTTGGAAGCAATTAGAATTAGTTGTGCTGGGTATCCCACTCGGCGTCCTTTCTTTGAGTTTATAAATAGATTTGGAATTCTAGCTCCAGAGGTTTTAGCAGGGAGGTACGTCTTGTGTTCTTTACCTCAAAATGTACTACTAAAAGACAGATGTATGTTTGGTTTATTGTTTGATTTTATAAGTTTATTCTATGTTTGTACCATATCTCTTTTCTATCTATCCTGGTTGGTGACTTTATTTGATTTCTCGACAGCTATGATGAGAAAGTTGCATGTCAAAAGATATTGGAAAAGAAAGGGCTCAAGGGGTACCAGGTAATCTTCATGTGTTATTCTCAAGTTTTTTTTGATGGAAAACGTGTCGAGAGTTTCTAGGATTTTGTTCAAGGATGAAACTTTCAAGACAATCATTCATAATTGATTATATATGCATTAATATTTGTTATTAGATTTGTAATGGATTCCTAATCCTATACTATAATCTATTTCCTTTTGCTGTGTAGTAAATGTGTTCTTTTCTGTTCTGATATCCTATCTTCTGCACTCAATATGCCATGTACCAAGTTTAGTTACTTTTTCACAAAATAATTAGCTTTACTGCACCAACACAGCCTTGGCATATTTACCCAAATTTACCTGATTGGAGGTAAAAAGGACTTGCCATTTGCAATATTGTGGAATTTTTCCTCAAAATCCGGTGTCTACAACTATGTATCGCGCGGCAGCATAGTTCACATATAGAGAAGCCCTCTTGAAACCATTTTAGACAAACCTTTACGAAGCAATTAACTATGTTATGTCTGGTGCTGTCTTTTTGTGGAGAGGTTTATGCTCAAATTTTGTTCTTACAGATTGGCCAAACTAAGGTTTTCCTTAGAGCTGGTCAGATGGCTGAATTAGATGCCCGGAGAACAGAGGTGCTTAGTGGTGCTGCAAAAATTATCCAACGTCGTGTGCGAACTCATTATACTCGTAAACGCTTTATTGCATTACGTGAAGCAGCAGTTTGTGTGCAGTCTTTATTGAGACGTAAGATTTCTGAAGTTGAATAATGGGCTTACTATGAGTTTTATTTCTCAAACAAGTGACTTTATTGATCTGCAATTGGAATTGGGTGAATTATCCTCTGATCTATATATGTTTTCCATTTGTGGATTTAGAAAGCTTGGCTAGCAAATTGTTTAATAGAGTCAGAAGGGATGCTGCGGCTATAAGAATTCAAAAGCATGCACGTAAATGTGAAGCCCGAAAGAAGTATAAAAAACTTCGTCTTTCAGTGTTAGCCATACAAACAAGTCTACGGTCAATGGCTGCTCGGAAAGAATACAGGTTTAGAAAGAAAACTAAAGCTGCAATTGCTATTCAGGTTCATTTTTGGTACTCTGTTCTTTTTGTGTTTCTTTTCATTAGTTTATTAGCTCTTCCATGAAGATTATATTTCTAACTCCAGCATCCAATCTTGGCCAGAGCCGATGGCGTTGCCATGGAGCTTCATCATATTACAAAAAGCTTAAAAAAGGAACCGTAGCTGCTCAGTGCCGATGGAGGGGAAGGATGGCAAGAAAAGAATTGAGGAAGCTCAAAATGGTTAGCTATGCTTGTCATTATTGTTCATTTCACTTTTTTCATGTTATTACCAGATTACGACATTGTAATATTCCTTAGATTTGCTTAGAAATTTGTTTTGTCCACATGTATGCCAAAATGTGTGAGGGTGGGATTCAGTGACTTTTAGGAATCACATCATGGTTATATTTTATTTGAAAACTAACTCTCCATTTGGAAAGCAGTGGGATAGGAGAGGTACGTGTTTATGAGAGTAAATATGAGTAAGCTAAAAGAGTAAATAAGAGTACATAGCCTACATCTGTTTGGGAGCTTAAGGAGATATCCTTGTTTGGAACAACATGAGAGTTGATAAGAATTCTTTGTCATCTAAATCATCTGTAATTAGTTGTGTTACTAGGGCAAATCACTAAAACTACATTTATATATGTTTTGAACTTACTCTTCCATGCATTCCAACTAGGGTAATAATGATATATGGAGATAATGATTAAGGAGGTATGCTTTCTTGTCTCCAACCGGGGAAAGGGAGTTGTTATTCTTATCAAATCTCTCTTGAGCAGGCAGGCTTAACCCTTCTTATTCTCTTCCTAAAGAAATTGCAATGCTAATGCTGAAAAGAAACAGAAGGAAAGGCGCACGCTTTCTGTATCAAATGCGATAGACATTTGCTTTTCTATGTTTCTGGCGAAACATATTAGATGTTATACATCACTAATTTTTTCTAGTTCCTACAAAGGGTTTATCTTTTCAACGTGAGGTTTTTCCTTAGTCAAGCTAACTATGAACTATCTACCAGTGAAGCATAGTAGTTCATGGATACTCCTTCCCTTAATTTCCTGTCTGCATCTATCCTTTTGCCAACGTTGATCATCTATAGTATATCTATCTGTATTCTGCAGGCTGCTAGAGAAACAGGGGCCCTGAAAGAAGCAAAGGATAAACTTGAAAAGCACGTTGAGGACCTCACCTTGCGGTTACAACTGGAAAAGCGTTTACGGGTAATATACAGTTGAGACAATATTATTACTATTCTGTAGTTTTAGTTTATGTTGTTGATTATATTAAAAGTTTTGCAATGCTCATGTTGTGGAATTCTACTTTGTACATGGTAGTGTTCTCGTCAAATATGGCCCTGATGTTAGAATCGTGTAGCTTAAATTATATGCTTTACTGACATGGTTTCTCTAAAATAGGCTGACTTAGAGGAAACAAAAGCTCAGGAAGTAGCCAAACTGCAGAGTTCTTTACAAGCTATGAAGAATAAAGTAGAGGAAACGAATGCTTTGCTCGAAAAGGAACGGGAAGCTGCCAAAAAGGCAATTGAAGAAGCACCTCCTGTTGTCAAAGAAACTCAAGTAATTGTTGAAGACACAGAGAAAATAGACTCCTTGAAAGCAGAAGTTGATAGCTGGAAGGTTCGCCGTTTAACTAACTTTGAATCCTTTCCTTATCTTCTTCCATGTCTATTTTCTGCTAAGAGCCAATAACATAGAACATATTCCTCTTTTGAGATTGTATGTTTCAAGTGGTTATGCCTGCTCTTTTTCTAATTCTTTTTCTGACTGAGGGGTGTGGTATGCAGTGTGATTCACTTGACTCTTATCACAGCTAAACACTTTCTTAGGCTTAGGAACCAAGTTTACAAAAAAAAAAAAAAAAAAAAAATCAATGTGGACGCAAGAAAGACATAGGGTTGTGTTGCATGTTTGGACATGTACCTGCCGTGCCTTTGCATCATGGCTTAGGAATGGTAAAATATAAGTACAAAGGTGCCTATTGATCATAGTGATTTTTTATAATTGTAGATGGTTACGGACTAAAACACATACTACAAACATAGTCCATACGAACATCATTGTATTGTGGCTTGTAAGACACTTGTCTGGACACTTGAATTTTCGTATTCTACACCTTTTATGTTCGCTAAATAGGAATGAGTTAAGCAAAGTTTCTTTTTAGCAACTTGCACGTGACACATGACTCAACTTCCGAGGAAACCAGGAGAAAGGAAGATTGGTATTTGTTGTTTGGTAGAGGCTGAGGCTGAGGGTTAACTTCACATGACGAGATTAAGTTACTAGTCAAACTAAGTGGTTGACAAACTGAGAGTTAACTCTTGATTCTATGGATGTATTGTAATTTGCAAATCCACTTTAAGCCCAGATTTTTGACCAGAAATGTGATATTATACCTTTATTTCTAGTTCTTGGTTGATTCTCCTAATCATGCCTGGTTTTCCACATTAAGAACGTGTTTGCATTTTTGCTAAAAATGGACTCGATGGATAATCATATTTGAGCTTTTTTCTTCTTTTCAAGCCCCTAAACTCCAATAGCAGCATTTAGATGTAGTGAAATTTGGTACTTTTAGAAGCCACTCATTTGCATTCGGGTTTTTAACTGACTTTCGTCCTTCAGGCATCATTTGAAGCAGAGAAACAAAGAGCTGATGAGTTCAATAGTAAACTTTCTGAAGCACTAGAAGTGAGTGAAGAAAGACGCCAAAAGTTGGATGATGCAGACAAAAAAGTCCAGCAACTTCAAGAATCTCTCAATAGGTAATTTTATACGAAGATATCCCAATTCTATTTGAAAACACAATTGTCTTTATGGGTGGATAGCTAGTGGCATGATGCCTTTGGGAGGATCTCTAAAGAGGTTAACCATAGATATTTCCATTTAGCCTAGAGTCTCATGAAAGGTTAATTTTAAAATCATCAAGTTATATGAAATGGTGTTTTTGTCCAACTCATCAAAATTGTTTCTTTTCATGAACACGGATATGCCTCATGCGTCATTAGCAATAAATTTTATAAAGCAAATGCTCATTCTTTTATACAGTTGTTTGCATTGGGAGACAAGTCTATGAACCTGCTTCCATTTCTTAAGAAGTCATGTGATTGTTTTCTGCTATTTCATAGCTTAGAATGGTGGTATGCTATATGGAAATGGCTCTCCAAAAAGATTCCCCCCCCCCCCCCACCCCAACTTCAGTTAGGCTTTAACATAATTACTGCACTCACATAATGCTGAGTCCAACCTCAGGCTGAAGCTTTGCAAGAGGAAACATGGTTATTGTATTGAAGTCTATCCTGACTGTCCATGAGGGAACACACTACAATTTTTACTGTTAGTCATGTGATGTTCAATCTAGACTGGTGTGTTTATGAAATCAATTTCTATTGTTAGGATAATAGCATTAGTTTAAATAAGAACCCAACAAAGCTATTCTGAGTACGCCACTCTGAGCGCGCTATGGATAGGTTATCAACTTATAAGTTAACCTGCTAAAAAGAGATATTGTAACATAAATCACGAATTTTGGTAGAATTCTACAATGAACATCTTCTTAAGCATGGTTCCACTTGCTTCTCCTATGTTGTATTTTATGTTCAGTACTTTAGTATGTACGAAACATTCAGAAAATAGAATTGCTCACATTAATCATCACCATTTGACCTTTCCAATCAGGTTAGAGGAAAAGTTGAGCAATTTGGAATCGGAGAACCAAGTTCTTCGTCAACAAGCTGTGTCAATGGCCCCCAACAAATTATTGGCAGCAGGGCGCTCAAGGTCATTTCTTCAGGTATACTTCATCTTTTATCTTCTCTTTTAAAGATATGGCCCCTTAGTGGACCTAGGAGGCTAAAGAGGGAGGGTAGGAATAAGATTGTTCATCACCCAAATTTCTCCATTGAGGGAATGCATGACCCAAGGTTTGGATCCGGTATGTAATTCCCTTCCGGAAGGTAGGACGAGTGCCATCATCCCGATGGTCTTTGGTGAATCAGTACTTGAGGATAGGCTATGGCCAGCCATGAAATGTAAGATTGAGAAATAATTATATGGATCTTTTTGTAATATTCCCTTTTTTTTCCCGTTTGGTTTGCAGAGGGGATCTGAAAGCGGTCATTTTGTGGATACACATTTTCGGGTATTTGTGCTTCATTTTATATATTTAGATTTATTTTAGTCGTAGCTCCATTAGTAAAGTCAGACTTTGCATTGTATTTGCCACTGTTGATTATCCTTCCTTAACTGTCATTTTATAATTACCTACAGGATTTGCATAGTCCTTCGATGAATCATAGAGAAGCAGAAGTAGAGGAAAGGCCTCAAAAGTCTCTTAATGAGAAACAGCAGGAGAATCAGGACTTACTAATTAGATGTATTGCACAACCTTTAGGCTTTGCTGGTAACAGACCTATAGCTGCTTGCATAATATACAAATGCCTTCTTCACTGGAGATCCTTTGAAGTGGAGCGAACAACTATCTTTGACCGAATAATACAAACAATTGGTCATGCTATCGAGGTTTGAAATTCTCAAATATCAGTCTTTGATTTGTTTTAATGACAATGGTGCTAAATTATGATGTACTTTGTTTTGAAATCAAGGCCCAGGATAACAATGAGATCTTGGCTTATTGGTTATCGAATGCCTCAACACTACTGCTGCTGCTACAACAAACATTGAAAGCAAGTGGTGCGGCTGGAATGACACCACAACGTCGTAGGTCATCAGCCGCTCTTTTTGGGAGGGTTCAGGTAAGAAATTTTTCATAGGGCAGACTTTCTTTGAGTTAGAAATGGAAGCTTATTCAAAATCACATTTGCCTTCAGAGTTTCCGTGGAACTCCTGCAGGAGTTAGTCTTTCCTTTGTTAACAATGGCATGACTGATTCCCGTCAAGTTGAAGCCAAGTATCCAGCTTTGTTATTTAAACAGCAACTTACTGCTTATGTAGAAAAGATATATGGACTGATACGAGACAATCTCAAGAAGGAGATTTCACCACTGCTTGGGTTGTGCATCCAGGTTCTGCAACTCAATTCTTTTGTCGTTGTCTTTTTTATCAAAATTGTACACACAACTTGGTGTTTGATTTTTTTCTTAAATGTAATTATTTTTCCTTTGCTTTTATGTGGTAGGCTCCACGAACATCAAGAGCAAGTTTGGTCAAGGGATCATCCCGCTCTATTGCAAACTCTGCTGCCCAGCAAGCATTGATTGCGCACTGGCAAGGAATAGTTAAAAGTCTGGGGAGTTTCTTGAACACTTTGAAAGCAAACCATGTTAGTTGAACCTCTCCTTTGACAGGATTGTTCTTAGCCCTCCTAAGCACTCTTACATGTAGTACCTTGTTGCAATTACAAAAGTGTGAAAAGGAGAGGGGTGTCAAATTAGAAACAGAAATCGCAATGGATACCTCAGTACAAGGGGATGCTGACTGATTTATGAACCATTGTGCTCTAAGAAAGTGATCTAAATTTGAGAATTATTCTTTAGTTGCAATTACACCTCTAGTATTAAGGGGATGGGTGACTAATTTTTGAACCACTATGCTCTAAGAAATATTATATTTGAGAATAATTCCTTGCTATTGAGTTATTTAATTGCATCTTTATTCGTCCTACTACATATAATCTTATTAATGCCCATCTTTGTCTCACTTTTCTATTCTTTGGCGCCTACCTTTTCCCTTTGCAGGTGCCGCCATTTTTGGTACGGAAGGTATTCACACAGATATTCTCATTCATCAATGTTCAATTATTCAACAGGTATGACTTTTCGCCAAAATTTGGGGTTGTCCTGTTTAAGGAGAAGATCGCTTATGGTTGCTTTGCCTTCTCACCAGTCTTCTTTTGAGGCGTGAATGTTGTTCATTTAGCAATGGTGAATATGTCAAAGCTGGTTTGGCTGAACTTGAACATTGGTGTTACATTGCAACGGAAGAGGTAACAACTTTTTTCCTTGCTAAACCAAAACCAAAAGCCCAGAAACTAGAATCCAAAATCCATTATATTGTGTATATTGATCTGGAAAGGATGCAGTATGCAGGTTCAGCATGGGATGAGCTAAAGCATATTAGACAAGCTATTGGCTTTCTGGTAATCTTCCTCTGGTAGAAAAAAGCATTTGTAATTCTGTGAGGGAAGGTGACAATGTTGTTCTCTTATTTCTTATCTTTTATTGATCCAGGTCATTCATCAAAAGCCAAAGAAAACATTGGATGACATAAGCCACAATCTTTGTCCTGTGAGTCATAAAACGTCTGGAGAATTATATGGGTTTTTGATGTCATACATGTGTAGTTTGTAACCCCTACCAATGTCCATTTGTAGGTTCTAAGTATACAGCAGTTGTACCGAATTAGTACGATGTATTGGGATGACAAATATGGCACACATAGTGTGAGTCCAGAGGTATGTGGTACTTAAATCTTGGGTTTGTGACAAGCTTACTAGACCCGGCAAAACATACCCGACCCATACTTGAATCGACGCCCAGAAGGCTTCACCCAAAAGTGGACCCGAGCCAAACCTGATCAAATGTTTTTTTTTTCAAAGTTGCTTCTTGTCTATCAAAATCACATTGGATCAAAAATCGGTTCCACCAAAACCAAAATCACCTTGATCTGAAACTAAATTGAATAGAAACATTGATTGACCTGAAATCACCCAACCCAAAATTCAACATGACCAATAACAGAACCCAATGACTCATTTGCTGGGACTAGATTTACTCAAATCCTTAATAACAACTTATTGTCCATCCTGAAATATGGTTCTGTTCAGGTTATATCCAGCATGCGGGCCCTGATGACAGAAGACTCAAACACTGCAGTTAGCAGTTCTTTCCTATTGGATGATGATTCAAGGTATGTTCTTAATTAGTTTTGTTTGGTTATGTTTCTCTAGATTGATGATGTTGGTTATTTGAAGTTTCCGTTAAATTATTATTTTTTGAAGAGTTGGAGTAGTATGATTGTGATCTCTATACTGTTGGTACTATGCAGCATCCCATTTTCAGTGGATGACATATCCAAGTCAATGGAACAAATTGAGATATCAGATGTGGAGCCACCACCTATAATCCGTAACAACACAGGCTTCAGCTTCTTGTTACCTCGTGCTGATTAATAATTTCATTTGTTGATTAGATTATGTAGATTCGCCTACTCATTTGGGCCTCATCTTAGTCTCCTTGGACCCTCAAAATTAGATACACAGATTCAACAACATCGTGATCTCGATAGATTTTTTTTTTTTTTGTCATAGATGAATCTTCTAATTGTTAGCAACACTTATAGAATGTACATTAAGAATTGGCATTTCCTCCCTTCACAACAATTGATTTAACCCCCTAGGTGTTTAGGACATGTTTTGTAAACATTATGTTGTAGTTTTCCTCAATTTTGTATACGAAAAAGAAATGCTTACTGTTGTCCTAATACGTATAAGTTTGTTCTTATTTTCATAAATAAAGATTCATTGCCACTTAACTTTATAAAAACTTCATACATCAAGCCTCAATGGATCCATATACAAGTAACACTCTATATAGGGGAACTGATACAAGGAGATTGGCGTAGAAATTGACATAAAGGTTTTTATTTTAGTATATTAGTGTCTTGGGGAAGGAGTCATCTTTGCTATATAAGTGTCTATTGGTCACATGTAGAATCAATCAATGAACGAAATACATCTTGTTTACCTATCTTAAATTATCTGTTCTCTCTCCCTAACCCATTTTCCCTTTTGTAGTCTACATCTAAGCCCTTATGTAGGATTCTCGAGAGGTATTCTCCATTTCTATCAACCCTCTCCTGATTACCTAAATGAGGAACACCTTGCACCTTATACTTTAATAGTTTTATCAAATAAGCAATGAATTGATTAGAAAATAATTATGTGATTCAATTCTGGCATGCATCCAACTTACAAAAGTGATCATTTTTTTTAATTATTGTCTTAGCCTCCAAAAAGTGGCGACATTTCAATTTTAATTATGATCATATTATTATTTTTTTTTTGTTATCTACGATTTTTATTGCTCTATATTATAAATGACATATAAATAACTACTACCACATTTTCCTATTAGATTTCTCTTTTTTTTTTAAATTTTATTTCATACAAGTTATTTTAGACTCTATCAAGTCAAATATTCTAAAGAGTAGATAGTTTCTTGTAAGATTTATTTTAATGTGACTTTTATCCTATTCACCTCATATAAATTATTAATCATTCTTATATTGATAAAAATCACCATAAAAATGTGTCTTTTAAGATAATTTTATAACAAGATAGTGACACAATACTTGCTACAAATAAAGGGGAAATTGAACTGAATATTACACAAAACATTTTTCAACTTTTCAAATTGTACGATATGTTAGAGGACTTATTGTTTCAAATTATGGAAAAGTGTGACCTTCAGTTACAGTAGCATAAACTCATCTTATTACTTTAATAACAATTAAGAGGGGTCATCGAAAGAGTAGGTTCAAAATCACGAACAATTCTTTTTTCAAACCCTGTTGCAACTGCCTAGCCCTTCCTCCATGCCAATTGCATAACTCCCCCTATTATTATAATCATTTTCTTTTAATTTATTAACAAACTTTATTATGTGAAGAAGTATATGACTACCCTTTCCTTTGACTGCTCTTAAATTCCTCAATTTTTTATCAAGTTATAATTTAACTTTGCATCAAAGATAGAAAATTTTCACAGTTCTCACTCCTTCGTCAAATAATAATTGCTTTGTTAGTTTTGATTTCTACATTCTAGGATTTATAAGTGATGGATAGCTATATTTTTCAACCTCTTTTTGGTTGAAATAGATTATTAAAGGACTACATCAACTAGCTGAATAAGGGTGAATGAGATTTTATTTAAGATCTATATATATATATATATATGCGCGCGCGCCTTTCCTTTGAATGCTCTTAAATCCCTCAACTTTTTATCAAGTTATAATTTAACTTTGCGTCAAAGATAGAAAATTTTCACAGTTTTCACTCCTTTCGTCAAACAATAATTGCTTTGCCCATTTTGATTTCTACATTCTAGGATTTATAAGTGATGGATTGCTATATTTTTCAATTTTTTTTTGGTTGAAATAGATTATTAAAGGATACACCAAGTAACTGAATAAGGGTGAATGAGATTTTATTCAAGATTTGTAATATATATATATATATATATATGGATCCAGTAGAAAGAAAGATACGGTAGGAAGGTAGGAAGAAGCGATCTGGAACGTACAAATCTAATCTAATGGTTGATAATAAAACCACCTTCCTGTTTCATAAATCAGCTAGTGGTTTTCGAAAAAAATAAATGAAATCAGTTAGATAGATATAATTGGTGAGAATCATGCTTGGAATGAGAGGCAGAGAGAGAGAGAGAGATTTTCTTCCCTAAATTGTAGGGATTATATTATCCAAATTTAACTCCATTATCATCAAAAACTAAAGAAAAAACAGAAGTTATCAAATTGTAGGGATTATATTTACTCCAACATAGTCATTGCTTCTCACAATCCATGAACACACTCCCTAATATCTATGACCACATTCCCATAAGTCAAAATTATACCAATGTTATCAAGAGATATCTGTGACGACACTCCCTAGTATCCATGATCATACTCCATTATATAGATATGATATGAGTATTTGTGTACAAGCAGTTAACTTTTGTAGGCCTTGGAAAAGTATAAATTTCCTAATATCCATAACCACTAATATCACACCATGACCACACTATCCATTGTTCAGAGTGTGAACAAATATATACAGAGTGTGGACAAATTTATGTAGTGTGTTGGATATACCTATTGAATATGACCAAAGTGTGTTCAACGTGTGGACAAATTTATGGGACAAATTTTTGCAGTGTGTGGTCATGGATATGCAGTGTGTGGTCATGGATATTAGTGACTGTGGTGTTTGATATAATGCGACAATAAAGATCTAATTTGATTTAGGGAGGTATGGTCATGTATATAGGGGAGTGTGGTCCTTGATATAATTTTGATTTATGGGAGTGTGGTCATGGATATTAGGGAGTGTAGTCATGAAGTGTGAGAAACAACGATGATATTGGACGAAACAGACTCACGACAAAATCCTTATAGAATGTTGACTTCTGTTTTTTCTTTTTTATTTTTTGATAATAATTGAGTTCAATTTTGAATAACTCAATCCCTACAATTTAGGGAAGTAAATCTCTCTCATTTCATGCATGATTCTAGCTAACAATATCTACTTAAGAGATTTTATTTATTTCTTTTCGAAAACCACTAGCTGATTTATAGGGAAGGAATG